>LR736868.1:6664273-8130393 GCA_902654985.2 Oryctes borbonicus
GTTACCATTATCTGTCATTACACACGTGCTATTTAGACAAAAGCTGTCGTGTTCTTTTTTCTTTATTGACAATATGCGTGCCCGTAGTATGAATATAGTGAGAATAGGAGCCTACTATGGGACGTAATAAAATGTAAATGGCTCTATGTTCTCTGCCTTCATGTGGTACATAGGCATGTAAGACAAATGAAGAGGAGAACGAACAAGTGTTAATCATTAATTTGCTTTTTATTCCTGTTTAGATTAGCGATGTAACGACTTTGTAGTTTATGACATACGATTATCGCCAGATTTAATAACATCGCTGACATTCTTATAAAATGACTATTATTAGATCAGTTCGAAGATTCTGTTTGTTTATTGAAGTACACAGTTAGTCGATTCACTATTACTGTTTTGGACAATGAGTCGAAGCAATTTTACACCGTAATCAATAGAACATTTTCTCACATAATTATTAAAGATGCCTGCATGGAAGGTATGCGGACTAAGCAAACTGACGATGTCACAGCGATCAGTAGCTTCCATAATGTCATATTTCATTAATTTACTTACTAAAATTGTGAGCAATAGCTCTCTTTCTCTACTTGATAGAATGACCTGGTCCAAGTTACCTTTGACGTTGTTTGTAAGCAGCCCCGCGTTCATTTTCTTCAGCAGCTTTCGATAAACTGCGTATAAGTTCATTTGTACGCAAATACATCTGTAGTGGTTTTGGGCTAATAGCACCCGTTGGTGAGGTTATCATAGTTCTCAGTGACATAGATATGCTAATACCTCCATAGGTTGTCAGAAGCCAAATTATTATTTCTTATTTTTAGATTTTACTGGCGACTATCTTATTGACAATTCCAAACAAGTTTGTTTCGCTGCTCTACAGCAGGCGCTGCCAAAATATTTCTCTGCTTTGCCTTAGACATGTAAGCCAAAATAAGCTACTTTACGTTAGCATTTGCTTGCCAGCATCATTAAATTTTTATGTACGACATCCTTATTACTAGAACAACATATATCTAGTTACTTATTAATTCATGTCGGAATTTTCCAAACGACCAATCAGAATATATAGACAAAAAACAATGCAAGTGTATGTCCAGCTTTACGAACAAAATCCAATTTTAGTACAATAAATTCCAATTGAAGATAAAGACAAGAAAACACGGAGGTCACCTAGGTACATAATTATTTATAGGAATGTCCAGTTTGTATATTAAAATTTATTTTCTTTGCCTTCTGTAACGGTATTTCCTCGAAGCTGTTTATTTACGAAACCATATTTTATGCCGTTAAGATTATAAATACCTACGTTTTAGAATAACTAAAATATATTTTAATAGCAGGAATAGACGTGAATAGCGTCTTGGATCACCGAAAAAATGTTAAGCGAATTACTTTCCAAGATGTGTACGGTCGCTTAACGAAATATTGAGCTGTTGTGGTTACAAAAATCTTTTCAATCTAGTAGCATTTGGACGCATAACAATAGCAAATAGTTTGAACACTAATCGCAAGATGTCGAAATATATATAAAGCAACATTTGCCTAAAAATTTGAATCTTACAAATGTTTTTAGAAAGCTAGCTGTTTTTCATAAGGCACTTCAATCTTATCAACTGCATGTAACAGTGTGTTGGCTAAGAGTTTCCAACTTGCTGGATGTGTTTTAGCTTTGGTTAAAAAAGAAAAAAAAAGAAAATCACAATTAACAATAGCAGCTGAGAACCAGGGTGTAACTGTGGTTATGGCAGAAAGATGTGGTGGTGCCAAAATAATAGAACTGAATATCGTTAAATAATGATAGAGTGTTTTTTGTCATCTATATAGCATATTCACATATATTTAAATGCAGGACAAGTGCAAACCTGGTCGTTTTCTCTTAAAGAAGCAAGTGGCATGCTTATGACGAAACATTTCAATATTCAGAAATTCGAAACCTTCTGTAAGGTTCATATAACATCTTTAAATGTCACCAGCATGTTATGCTGCAGGTTTCAACAGCGTTTTTTAATAATATAAATCTTAGTTTTGGACCACGATGAAATATGGTGGGGGTTACTATTGCCATTACACTATTTACTAGGAAATTGCAACTACCTACAGAGGAATTTAAAAAAACGAATGGCAGAGCATATCCTCTTCAACAGTTACACCGACAAAGAACGACCGTAACATAAAATTTTGTAGTGAGAGTGTGGAAAAGTTGTTGGCAATGATCAGAAACAAAAAAGTAACGTATTTACTTGGGCAGGAAAGTGAAGATGTGTTGCACATGTGGAGTACAGTACGGCATCAAATATCTTACTTTTCTTTTTGCATTCAGATTTTGTAACAAGCTCCTTGCACAATTTCTCCTCGATTTTATGATTGTGAAATAAGTGGATGCGAAAACGTATTAAATTATTTAACTTTTACGATTTCAAAATGAAATATCTGATCAATCCTTTATAACTGTTTACGTTTTATCGGGGATCGCATCTTCCACAATAATAAAAATTGGCTATAAAATGCGACATTTATGATTTTGTCTATCTCGTAAATTAACGCCAACTTACGCGGCGATCGAATGTTAAGCTTTTGTAACGTGAGAATAATAAATAAGAAAAAAATAACTCGCGGATATATGAGGAAGGCTATTTTAAATATCCGTTTTTTCTTTTAATTTCAGGTGAATGGATGTTTACGAAGTGCGGGTAAGTTTTATGTTATTGTCATTGTCATAGGTGTCTATTCAACATATTCTGCCTTTATTTAGATTCGATAAACGAACGTGAAGCGAGCAAAATATATAGAAGGGACCGTTATTCTCGACTCCCTGAATAATATTGCCGGTGTCATAATAATTTATACCTTAACTCGACGGAATAAGAGATCTGTTTATTTCAACAATAACTCGTAAAGAGTAGTAAACGCGCACGATGTTAAAGTATATCTATACGCGACGTTATTACATATTTTAGCCTAGTAAATGTAATACTCTAGCGATAACACGATACCGTGTTGATAACGCGAGGAGACAAAGGTCAGCATCCAGCAGTGCTGCAGTGCCTGGAGGGTTGTGTTCTCGCAACTTTAAGCTTAGCATGAATGCTCAGAGATGGCGGTGGAGGTATAATGTTGGAGTATTTTTTTATTGCGCGGGGAAATGTTTTTTATCCGCTGGAATATCGTGTGAAACGATGGGTAAATCGTGCGCGACGCAACAAATCGAAAATAAGGAAATATTAGTTGTTATTATTATATGCATTACCAGTATGTTGTGTACGACAGCGTGCGGCGTGACGAAGAAAAAGTGGTACAGCGTTTGGGAAGAGTTGCGTGCAGTGCAGTGCCGTGGGGCCGTCGGCTATCGACGTCGCGTGTCGAAGGCCGGCCCCCATTGGTCGGGTCCGCACCTGCTCGGATTGGCGCGCCCGTGGAGGGGCGCCATTACCGCTCTAGTACCGCGGATAAGGCATAGAGGGCTATAGACTGAACATACATGGGTCATAAAGGATTCGAAGAAGTATAGGAGAAGGACGCGTAAGATATTTCTCTGGCTATAGGGTTGAACGACGTCTCTCGGCAATCGAGTGCGCGGTCATTAAAAAAAATAGAAGAAGAAGAGAGAAACGTGTGCGGTGTTAACGGGCTATACGGACTATGACAGCAAGTAGTGAACGGTGCAGTGACTATTGGAACCTTGCCGTCCAGCAATGAGTTCCAAATTTATCATCGATAGCATGCTTCCCAAGTACCATCAACAATTCCATCATCAGCAATTATTCCAAAGCCCCACGACCACTTCCTCAATAGAAGCGAGTTTAGCGTCCGTCGTCAATTACAGTTCTTCAGGATCGCCAAGCGGTTCATCGCCACAACATTCGAATAGCAGTGCATCGTCCACGTCTCCCGCTTCTAGGATGTATCCGTATGTCTCGGCGGCGACAGCGGCCGCACACCACCATCACCAACAGCAGGCGGTTGCGGCGGCAGCCTTTGGTGCCGCAGCAACCGGAAGCATGGTACCCGGAGCCTTTTCGTCCAGCGCCAGTACGGCAGCGCTTGCGGCAGCCGTCGACGCCGCCACGGACAAATCTTGCAGATACACAACGGGCCTAACGGGTAACGTGGCTCCAACAGACTCTATGGTAAATTACACACTCGGCCATCACCATCAAAATGGTGTCTCCGTTTCAGCTGCAAGTTCTGTAAGTGCTGCTTCGGCATCGATGGCCGCCGCCGCTCAATTTTACCACCAGGCCGCCAGCGCCGTCGTTGATCCTCTCTCTTCATGTGCACAAACATCTGCAGGCGGTCAACCAATTCCCGACATACCCAGATATCCCTGGATGTCTATCACAGGTAATTAAAGCTAATTTAATTCGATCCAATGGCCAATTAATTTATATATCGATAATTATGCTTAACAGAACCGATTGCCTACTATCATCATTGAGAAACAACAAAGGCAAATCCCAAAAGTGCCATTATAGTGGCATAAGTCCAATTAAGTCTTACCTTTCGAAGGCAACAACCTACATATTTACTACATCAAATTCTTCTATTAAACGTTACAGAAAAAGTTAATTACACCTTCCTTTGGATCTTGTTGATGAAGTAAATTACTTGATAACAAATTAATTTGCTGTCAATAATAATAAACGTTTTAAGAAGAGAGTCTTACCTAGTAAATTAAAAAGGGGTTTCTGCAATTCTCTAACATTACCAATGTTTAACTACTAATTAAAATTCAATTGATATTATTTCTTTTGTGTATAATAACATACAGTAATAATAAATTACTTACACAATACTTTACACTTTACTTTCATTAAAGTTAATTGCTTAAGAGTAATTAGCTGTACGGGAACACACTTTTTATTTAATTTATTGCACGTTTTCTTGTTATATACGCGGAAACAGTTGATGTCAATAATGAAGGCTATTGTTTATTCTATTTACTTATGCAAAACGATAACAAATTTGACGCGGTGTACTGGAACCATCGTCATTATGCTATTATGGCTATGGAACTGCAGTCAAGACTAATGATTTATTGCACCGAACAAAATGTGCATTTATTGCTAATAATTTGGTATTTAAATATTATTTTTCGAGATAATATCCATTAGTTTGGATATGCTGCACGTATTTGCACGTTCAATGTATTTTTTAAATGATTTATTGGCGAAATGTTCGAACGATTTGAAAAACATGGATTCGAAGCTTTGGAGAAACCATAAAGCTGGAGTTTAAAATTTTTTGACAGCGGCCGACGGCAAATGACAGCGCGTGCTTCTATATTTAATTCTCTGCACTTCCGTACTGTTTGTTTAGGGTAGTTTGTAATAAAAAAGTGCCAATATAAATACGTTTTAATGGCCGTTTAGCAGGCAATAACAATAAAAATAACCGTAAAAGTAACAATGAAATATACAAACCTGCGCGCGCGCCATCTCTTACTACATACAGCAGCTCTTGTATAGGTACTAACTACAATAAAGTGTACAAAGGTATCATAACGCAACACGAATGTGTATGTTTGTGTTTCGGTGTATTTTTCTTTGACATCCAGCGTGAAGCCGATTTGCTATCAGTACCACAAATTGATGTATGTATGTTACGTGTCTGCTTTATGCCGCCCGGATGTGTGAATGCATCATTTATATCGGCTGTCGCATCATAGAATTCGCCATAATTAATAATTAATGGGGCGATTAAAGAAGTCATAAAAGCAATAACGTTATTATTGGCAGTAAAAATTGCTTCTTTACGATTTTTATGGTGTAATAATGGCCTTTTCTCAAACAATTATACGCTTATTTCACTTAATCGGCACTGGATTATTATCCTTAATGAATTGAATTTTCGAGTCGTAAAATTTGAAAAAATAAACATTTTAAAATTTTATATCTACTACTCCTTTCATTACTTTTTACTATAAACCTATTTTAAGAATGTGCTGCTGCTGCTGTGTGGTAGTAAGAGTTGTTTGCATTTAAAAATTATTACCCTGCAATGAAGTCAGTTATTATTAATAAATAGTAAGTACAATTATTATCTTAAATGTTGCGGTGTTTTATTTACTTTAAAATTGCTAATACGGCAAATCTACGTCTTTTTGTTTATTTGCTATTATTGTTTATGATCACTGTCTGTTAAGATAAATATAATTAATTTAATTCTAAAATCGATAACCTCCATCTGAACTATTTTATTAAAAATTTAAATTCTCAAATCTTGTTATCTAAAGCTAGGAATGTTCATTGATCAGTTCCTTTAATTCAAGCCTTTAAACTTCTCGTTTAACCTTCATCTTTAGTAATTAAATGTTATTTAATGATCATAGTAGGCAGTAATAGAAAAGCTAAGAGATAATCTTGTCATAATTGAAAATTGCACATTTATAAATATTTGTATATAAATAAATTGTTATAAATAATTATGTTGGATGTGGTGGCATACTTATAAAAACTGCGCAGTCGCAGAGGTAATGAACCTAAGACACTGCCGAAAACGTTCATTCGTTTATCTTTTATAATAATGAGTTTTATGTCTCAGACGCTACAAACAACACTTTTTTGCTTTAATACCAATATGAATACTTTAAACTATTTTCCTTCGCGTGTTTAACCAACGATGCATTACAGAAACATTCCTAGAATGTGTACAGGGTCAAGAACTGCGTAGCATGATTGTTGGTAACCAAACAAATGGTTTGTTTGAAAGTTATTTACGTCCCTATTTTGTTTTGCATTGTTACCTATTCTCCTGTGCTTTGTAAATTAATGATTCCCTGGATTAAAAGCTCTTTTCTGATATGGTCACAATTTCTGAAAGCATTTAAAAATTGAAACCTCATCTATTACCCTTTATCACTCTCACTGCAATTTTGCCAACTCACTACTAAAATCCCGTGCATTACGCAACTAGAAAAGGAAATCCAATAAAGCAATGATAACTGTTCAAACGCCATGGTTTATATTATATCAAACTTTATATTTTATAATGACCACAGTTGGAATGTTTCTGAGTTAGAAAAAGATTATTCATTCTAAAAAATAGATCCTAGCAGCCACGTGACTTTTAATATAATTTATTATAATTTTATATCTGTACGAACAGCCAGATTTTAGCACGTATTATAAATGTGATTATATAAACATACTGCAAACAGCAAGTATCGAATATTAAATAAATAGAGCTTATCAAAATCACATCTATTTTGTGTCATCCGTTTCTTTTAGCGTGGAGATCTTAATAATGAGGAAATTAACCATGCGCTAGTGAAGTGCAGAAATAATACTGATTAAATGCAATCGAAATGAGAGAAAAATGCAAGACTGTTGTACACAAGCTCCCAAGTTTGTAACTGTATTCAAATCTGCACGTCTGTTATTATTCCGGACATTATCTGGCGTATGAGTTATAAGATTGGGGTACCAATTAATTTATGACATTTAAATTTGAAATTTTAGTACCTAATTATCAATTTTATAACACATTCGGAAAGCATTAAGTCATGTTTGAAATACCACGTTATAACACAAGCGGTTACACATTAACGGAAGGTCTTTTATAGGTTTCGTTTTTATTATTATTTTACGGCATTATACTTCTGAAATTAAATTAATTGGCCTGATAATTGCCCCCACGAAGACTTAATATGGGACTGGTAGTTATAAATCCGTAATTTATTTGTTATATAACGACCGGCAATTAATAAATTATAATAATTATTGCGGCGAAGGAAATTCCCAAAAAAAAGCACTGATATGTTGCATGGGATAGAGGTTTTTTTTTTTTGTCTCCTATTTTACTACTCCTAATTCTATGATGTTTATTCCTAATTTTTCTCCTTTATGTCTTTTTGTAGATTGGATGAGTCCATTCGACCGGGTGGTGTGCGGTGAGTACAATGGTACATAATCTTTTTTTATTTATTTTTCGTAGATTAAGCCACATTTTCATATATCATCCTAAAGTAATAAGATACGTATCAAATTGACTTGGACATTAGTAGAATAATATTATGGCCAAATGGTTATCTTATTACTTAATTCCACCTTGCTACAAATAAAATATGCTCACTTAAGGCGGCTCGATATTAATTTAATGTAATTGCATTACTACCAACGCCATTAACGAAAATCTTATCGATATTTCTAAATACATTCCATTTTCTCTTATGCACGTACGTATATATCCAAGATTTTCTGTTATCGCGTTATTTAATTTATTAAGAGAGTAACACTTGGTAATAAACTTCACTATTAATCGTATACAACTTGTTTTTCATATCCATATGTTCTTTTTTTTGTTTTCTCGTCGTCATTTAAAAGAATCGTAACTCATCCGTCCGATTTTCTTCTTTTACAATAAGTTGAACGGAGAGGGCGTTGTCGAGAAACAAAGATGGCCTTGGGTATGGTGTTCGGGTACCCATCAAGGTCCTTTCAATCGCCACGCATTGTGGGATTTTTTTCGGCGTTTCTCTGCATCTTTCATTTACGAACGAACGAGAACGAGATAATTTAAAACATAAATAAATCAATTGACAGGGCGAAATAAATTGTGGTTGTTTTAGAAGGCAGTCACAACAGCGTAGGTTGTATTTACGTATGAATCAGTCTCCTTTAGACATTTAAACTTTTCTTAACGTCGATAGCCGTCTATAAATGGCGGTTCTCTACCGTTTACGTGAATAAGATAAGCTAAGTGAAGGTTCTGATTTTTGACTGAAACCTATTGCTTATACCAAATTCAAAATCAGTTCTGGAATGGTAAATCCACGTCAAGTATTTAGTTTCTGTATATCCTAAATACACATTAACCTGCTGCTTGATAAATTAATTCTTTTCGCCCAAGTACATACGGAGAATGTGCAACTTGCGCACGTGAAAGCAAGGGTTGGGCTAGTAATTCGCATGCGCAGTGTTTCCATATTTGCACAGATATGGGAGTTCTAAGATACCTTTCTTTGATATTGCAGCTTAAAAAACTTTCTTCTAGAGACAAGGCAAGCTTCTTTAATGTTTTGTAATAATTCACAAATATAAGAACAAATATAGAATTTTAGTTAAGACCTCTTTTATTTAGACCTATTAAATATCTTTTACGCATAATAAAATCATTGCTGGCCTTCTTACAGAACTAAATACTTAGCTGTACCAATATCAGGGTCTTATTAATTGAAAGGAAAACAGTACGCACAACAGTTCCTTAAAGTTTTGTTACACATTTAGTGAAGCTTCCAAAAGAAGTAAGTGGCTGGACACAATTTAAGCTTAGCTTCGACTAACTCCAAAAGACATCCTCGTCCAAAGCAAATATACTATTTCTTGCTTTCCATCTTCACATTAAATAAATTTCTCGCATTTCTTTGAAACCCTTTCAACCATTTTCGCCTAGTTTAAAATATTCATTAAGAGAAATGATGCTTTTTTGCAACGACCCCGGCGAGACCAAATTATTCTTCCACTGCAGGCAACATATTCGATATCTGGAACAAAACTTACGTTATAGACAAGTTGACGATGTATAATTTAATGTATTTGTTTATTTATAGAACTTGCGCCAAAACCAACATACCATATTTATATTCCTTTCCATGTATGATTCATAAATTGTGAAAAAAATGTTAAAATTTAAATTATGAAAATATATTTTTCTTATATTCTTGAATGTCAAAACAGTTAAACGAAAATCACGATTTTGTCAAATAGCTTAAAATTGCTTTGCGATCGTTCTTTTCTTCTACTAAATTCATTATTTCTGATTCTCTACTTAATGATGAATTTAGACGAAAATCAAAAGCTTATTCATTAGAAAGTACTTGTTCCTTTTATCTGCTTCGGTCTATCACAAAAAAATTGTTTCAACAAGTTCCATGATACTTAGTTTGTACGAGGCAAAGATCCTTAGGATGTTATTATACAGCGTCCCTGTGTGAAAACCTCCTATACTAACTTGTTGACTAGAGTCTAGTATTCGCTTTCGATGCTCTATTGTATCTTCTTTATATAACCCTCTGTATTTAAAATAGGCAGTTTTTTTAATTACATATCCTCCCAACGACTTGTTGGTAATTGTCGTAATATTTGTCGACTCTCGGGGAAACCAGTGGGCAACACGAACCCTTCCTTATGAGACGAATAGACACGAATCTGTCGCTGCAGACGCTGCAAAAAATGTAATAATTTCACCTGCCTTGGTCATATCTAATTATAATAGTTCAATTGGCTCGTGTATTTCCGTTGCGTAGTACAATGTACAGCACATGCAACGGAAATACACGAGAATGGCGAAGTATTGTAATTGACCTCCCATTCATGTCACCGCCGCCGCTGTCTACAAGTTACAATATTTATTTACACGAACAGAATCAAGCTAAAAGTTACTGTAATAGAGAATTTTATCGAAAGCATTTAAAGTACATGTAGTAAATGATGGATTAAAAGAATCAAAAAGGTCCCTTATTGCTACTCTCTGCAATTTCTGTGGTAAGCGCAGTATGCTCGATGGCTGCACTGCACCGTGTTCTTAATAGAAATAAAAATTTGAAATATTCAAACGTGCAATGCAGAATATGTTCCAACAGTTTGCCGCACATACGGCCAAACTATATTTAATTTTTATCAAAAGACATTCAAATTTTCAAATAGTAAATGGTATAAAGAGCAAAAGCTGTAGGTACGCCATTACGAAGACAATAGACGAAGATAGCTATCAAAATATTTTCTTTTAGTCTTAAGTTATGGAATTGTAAATTGATATTTGATACCAACCAACATTGTGCGGAATAGATTATCTACGCTACATCCACTTTATTTCCACTTCTTGCATATTACACCAATAGAATATTGTAGTGTTCAAAGTCAATTCTGCACATTTCGCTATTGATCTGTTAACAAAAAAACTTAATTCGTAGCGTTTTCGATTAACTGCTCCAGAGTGTTGCTCAGATTGCTCTGAGAGCGTATTTTGCGTTCGATTGACATAAACGATCACCAAGAATTAATATGACCGTGAACCAAGTGCTCGTTGTATAATCGCTCTGAGACTGCTCCGAGGTGATCCGACCGATGAGACAGATCAATCCAGATCAAAATAAAAAAGTCAATTTTATCCGTAATTTGCTTCTATTCGCAAATACACCAAAAATCACTGCTGTAAAATAGCTCAATGGAGAAAAAAAGGTGCTGGTTATGATGGAGTCAAATATTTAAACATACAACAATCATTACTAAAAATTGATGATTTTGGGAAAATAATTTCATTCAATTATACCATAAACAGCAATGGACGATGGAGCGTTTTGCTTTTTAACCGAAAACCATATAAGTTTCATCAAAACTGGATGGTTTTTTTAATTCATGCAATTTTCATACTAAATTCCAAATTAATAGCTTGAATAATTTCTAAGTAAAAAGTTATATTGTCGGGTGACTTTTACTATATTCAAACGCAGCCTTTCTTTCCTTCCAGGTTTAGTTAATGGAAGGGGCAGATTTTATTGCCAAATAACATCTAGTCAATTGATTGGATTGTTTGATCTACATATTTTTAGTCCTATTTGCTTTTATGTTGGTTTTTATTTATACATATATACTTTTATTATTCCATTTTTATTTATATTTTTATTATATTGACTATTGTGCGATGTACAACATGCGAAAAACAAATAGAACTTGTTTTTAATCATTCCCCTTATTCTGCATATTTTGCAAAGTATTATTTTTGTACTAATCGCTTAAACGTCCAAAAATGGATATTAGCCCTTGCTGTATTCCGCTTTATTGATTTAGTTGCAAAATGGCATGACTTTCGTTTACTTAATTGGATACTTAAGAATATATGTGATTTATCCGTTAGGTAAAATAATTATAATTACATGGATAAATCACTGGAAACGGTGTATACTTTTATCAACTCCGTGAGTAGGTGTTATGCGGGATTTAATCAGCTCGCTAGCTTATTCAATTTTCAGCAATGGGTTCGAAATATAGTTACAGTAATACGCAATTAGTTCTATGATTATCTATCAAAGTGAATTTAAATTTGTAATGCGTATATCCACATATACGGGATTTTATGCAATGTTAAACCTTTGCCGGTACACGCGTACACGTAACAAAGTTTCACGACCATACAACCGATGAAAGTAAAAGTGAAATTCTACTCGTTAAGCGGCCGTAGCTCATATTCACGTCTAGCAATAAAAGTAACTTGGAGCAATAATAGAACCAGACGTTATACATTTTTATAACATAGCGGCGTCACAATTACACGATCCTGTCATTAAAATATCAATTTATTCATTATATCATGCCGATTAACAATAATTTATTATTTCATAATAGTAAAGCCGAGCATAAATATGTTAATAAGGCGACGATATTCCAGAATTCAATTCGTACGCATACGTACGGTCAGCGGCTTGCACAAATTATATTTACATTTCGCTCTTATTAGTATTTTAGTTGTGTTATTCTAAATTATACCGCTACTAATGTCACATAGATTTTATAATTAAATACGATAACCATATGGCCGCAGTTCGTCTCGCTGAAAATAATCTCAGTTAAGAAACTCATCATTTTTAATAAGTGGCTTTACTTTCGTTTGAAATATGCCTCGGATTAATAATTATGGCGAACTAGAACAGCGTGCAGCCACATACATCCTTGTAATATTTCAGCGTTATTACTAATAAATATTGTCGGTAAGTTGGCAATAGAACATAGGGAATACTCGAGGCTTTCATTTTCATAAAAAAATTATCATCAAATTAGGGCAATAGGAAGAAATTGATGGAGTATCGGAGAGCCAATGGGTGCCAAGAAATTGCGTTAACTGAATATTATCTCTAGACAAACCAGTACTTACATCCGCGTAATATCTATAGAACCATTGTATAGCTTAATGGGCATAAATTATTGTATATTTCTTTTCATCCTCAAGTGTAATAAAGTTACTATCGTCGTTATATGTTTTTGAGAAAATCAATTAAATTGAATGTTTTGTACACTTTGCACTTATTTCGTGCTGCATGGAAAAATTTGAAAATAGATCTCTTATTGCGCTAGATCTAAATTTATAATATTTCTGGTAGTTTTCTGACTAAAATTAATCACTCAATGGAATATCCAAGCCAATTGCCCTATAAAATTTAGCTTCAAAAATGATTAAAATGCAATTCCTTCCTGACTATTATGAATATTGATTGTTACCCTAGCAGATTCAATTTTATTCGAAATTATTAATTTTAATTTGGAAATTGATCAGTTTTCTCATTTTTCTTCTTATGTTGTGCCAATCCCAGAAATTTAATTCCGAAAGGAAGTCTTCGTGTTCAGAGTGGCCGATTAAATTTGTTTTTGTTGGATGTGCTGCTATTGTGAATACAAGTTTCTTCTTATATCAACTAGAAGACTTTACTGAGAACTGCAAATTTGAGTTAGGGATGAATGGAAAGTTGGATAATTTCCAGCAATTTTTTTTTGTTTGTGTTAATTCTAAAAATTTAGTTGCTAAGTCCAATACTGCGGTATTCCTCCGAACGTCGCGTTAACTAAATTATCCAATTAAATTAGTGCAGTAGGTGAACTTCTCTTGTTCTAACATTCTACTAAAACATGCACCAGGAAAGTATCTACAGACGTTTGGATGTCATTAAATTTACGTTGCTTAACACCATTTGACCTAGAATATACCTCTTAAGAGAATGACACCTAATTCTACCTCGTTATTGAACAGTAAGTGTTCTTAACTGATAAAACGCTTTAGAATGAAGCCCTGTTTATTGGCTGTTTTTTATAAACACGGTTAATAATGAAGGAAGTAATTTCTGCGTTATAACTTGGAGAATCCTGAAAGTTTCCTTTGCAATAAATATACTGCCATGTACATTACCATTTTTAAGTTATCGAGAGAAGTGACTTCACATTGGTAAATACAGATGTCTCTATTTCGTAACAGAGTTATAAATATTTTAAGACTACAAACACGTAAAGAAACAAAAGATTGTTATTGATTTGATTCGGTTTTTGTATTTCTTCGTACAAAGCGAAAATTATCTCTGTATTATGCGAGCGCTATTTTAATTGGTTATGATGTATTTTGCTTTCTTATCTGTACAAAAATAATCAATTGTGTACTAAATATTATTCTGAAAAAAACGCCGACAACATTCAAATGTGTTATTTAAACAATTCAGATAATTAATAAATGCGTTGTAATGTGATCTTTATTAATCTGTAGTGTGGATCTAGTAGATTGTTTGTGGCAAAAACGGGGAAAATACGAAAGTAAGCGCAGTTATTGTACAGAGGCTATCATTATTGCATTACAAAAAAAAAAAACGTTTTAAATAAAAATTGTATTCTTTTATCTATTCCGAATAAAATCAAGATAATTATTCGAATTACGTACAAAATTCGCGGGCATTGGAACTTATAGAAAATAACTACTAGCTTTTTGCAAGTAAGTTACTCTGTAGCTGAGAAAATAGAAATATTCGCTACCAACGTAAAGAATAATAAAAACTAATGTGGTGTGGGGAATATATAGAACTGCATCTTAATCTATAAACTCTTGAAATTATGTTGGTAAGAGTTTATCGTCATTACAACAAATTTTGCATGAAGCAAACGTCATGTCAGAGTAAATGAGGAACATATTAACACGCTTTATTTTGAATGTAAAAAATAAATATTTGCCAGCACGACTCATTAAATAACTTATTTAATAATTTTATTATAGAAAATTCGGAAAGCTATTTATTAACAGTAGTAAGAGAGCTAGACAAAAGCATCTTCATAATCCGTCAAGTTCTAAAAAGATCTGACTATAAGCTTTATAAAATACTACCTGTCCAAGACCTCACAAAAATGACCCCAACTTATTTAATGAGCTTGCAACGTTTTTATTAGAAAAAATATGCACTCTTCACATCTTTATCTTGGCATGTACTCGGTTATACCGATGATGTTACATTATTTTGTAATATTAACTGCCAGCAAGGCATTGGCGAACACTAATGTAGTGATTGCATGGCCAAAATCCAATACATTGACACAATTGTAGTAAATGTAATTTTATGCGTTTCACGAGAAAAACAAACCCATTCTATGCCCGCCACTTATCAAATTAACAATTTCCATCCGCAAGATTATCAATCTTCAAGATCTAGGTGTCACTTTTGATCCAACTTTATCGTTTACATGCATATTGCGCACTTTTATTTCTTTGCTCCTAAGACGTAGATTGGTCTTCTTATGAGAACATCTAAATATATGCCGCTTTCTATGTGCCCATCAAGCTCCAATTGATAGTGTTTAACGTTGGTTCCAAATTCTTGTCGTTCAAAGTTATTGGATAATATACGTCTTGGCATATCCTTCTCGAGTCGTATCAATTTTGTTCACTTTCATCCCGTCGTGATTACCATAGCGCCCGATTTTTGCACAAATTATTGAATGATGGGATCTACTATAGACATCAGCTCTCCTATACGAGATTCAATGTATTTCGAATAGCATCCCGTTACGCTACAATCTTTACCAATCTTCTTTTACGGGCACTAATCTAGCACATGATCAGCAGTATTGAGGAGATATTTAGAGATATTCTTATTTTGAGCAGTTTTAGTTGACCTTCAATAAATAGTAACGGAATTAAGTAGTGGTTAAAATAAAACAAAAAATCGGATAACAGTTGTTATTTGAGATTCCCTAAAGAACAACGGAATTTACCTTGTAACTAGCGGAAAACTACAGATTTCACATTATTTATATGTGCTTTAACAATTATCTGAAGCTATTGAAAGCAGATGAAGCAATTAAGCGAGGAATACTTCAATAATTTAATCTCCGTTTCTCAGATAACAGTTAACTGATATAGGAGGTTAAAATGGAATCGGTACTCCATTACTGCTACCTTTGATTTTAGAAACAGCCGGTAGTACCGCCTTTTGAAACTTTAACCATTGGAATTTTATTGTGAAAGATTTAAATTAAAATACTATTACATGCCCATCGTATGTCAACGTCACTTATAGAGAAAAAGGATTGTAGTTGCATCCAACCGACCGATTTATGTAGATTAATTAAAGTCGTCCTACGATTCCAACGGAAGAAGAATAAGAAGAAAAAAACAGGGCTTACACCACAAACCACTACTACAACTTTCAACTTTTCGATTTTTCCATCGCATTCAATAATATAAATTCCCCACTTACTGCACGAGATTTATTTAACGAGATACGGCCACATTCTAAACCAAGGTAACCACTTTATCTCGATCCACTGTTGGGAGAAAAGAACAAAATTCGAAACCGAGCAACGGCCATTATGTCCGGTGACAAATGGTCAGAACAAGTTCGGTCTGAGAGTCAGATTTATGCAGGTTTTGTAGCGGGGCTTGTTCAGGTGAGGCAAAGGAAATTAATCAGACATTGTGGTCGGTCTTCTCTACCAAAAAATTCGTCTGCAACCAAAACAAAAAAAAAAAAACGAAATGAAGGAGAATGAAGTGGACAATCCCAAGCATGTCCGACCGAATAAATTCCGTTGAATGGACGCGTCCATACATCACCATTAAAAATGTGCATGAGTTAACGCCGAAGCATTATGATTATGTGCATTTTGTGTATGTGTGTGCCGTTATGTAGTCGGATGCATTAATGCTATTAAATTTCTTTAACCTTGAACTCGATATTAGTTCATCTGGTGTAGAATTAGAGCCGCTGAAACTTTACGAAAGGTCACCGTACCGAAGGTGGCATATCGCGTTATGTGTCTCTACTTTTAGCTTATCAATGTACGAGTGGAAGCATCAAGAACAATAATCTCTATTAATAATAATGACGGCATTTATTTTAAAACAAATGCAGGCGATTGTTTAAACTGTAAACAAACACTATAAATTATACAATATAAATTTATGAGGCATTAATTGTTGCACAAACTGCGTCTTTAAAGAACGTATTATTCTATACTAATTGTAAATATTACTCGAGATGTTCTTTCTCTAATTGTAAAATAGTGATTATTTATATCTATTTTAGACTACATAAGTTTGTTTCATGGTTGAAAGCTTTTAGATCTCGACTAATAGGAATCGGGAGAATAGTTAACGAGCTTGTTATATCGAATTGATTAAATTTTATCTTTATATTCTTGTTAACAGGACCGCTCAGCGCTTGTGACTGCTTGCAACATAACAATAATATGCTTCTCTACTATTCCTTCTTAAATATCTCGCAAATAAACGTTTTCGCATATTCGATGAGAAAAAGGAAAGTTGTACCTTAAAAAATGCAATGCTACTGTGTATCCTTTGCTAAAATCTGTAAGGATTGTAAATTTATTCGGTGAAAGTTTTACCCTGCAGATACCTGCGTTTGACGTTTTACCATACCAAATCAGGTATGCAGAGAAACTAAAACCATATGTGAAATTTTAGATGTTTATGAGCATAAAAAGGTAGAAATGGATATATGCTCCTCAAGCAAATTTAATACAGGTAGTAGGCTATATTCTGAACAGCAGAGCTTTTGTAAAGTGAATTAACAGCATGTTAGCTATTAAAAGTTTTTATATGCTTTATGTTTTGAATTCAGTAAGCATGGCTCGTACCGAAAAAGATTTCAGAATGCTAAAAATAACGATGGGTTGTTACGAAGTAACCTGCTATTTTGTAACTGCTAACTATGGTTAACAGTTTGTAGCAGCTAGTGAATTTCGAAAGAAGCTACTACTTTCTGTTGCAGTTTTCTGATGTACCACTCCACCTTCTCTAGTTTCGGTATTTTAACTAGCGGAGTAAAAGTACCTGAGATCTAAAGAAGGAACTTTTGTTTTCCTATATACCAATAAATTATTCTTAAGAATTTGTATTCCGGTGATTTTTTTACCTTTTACCTGTTTGTGAAAAAAATGCCAAGGAATTTGCGTATTTTGCATTCCCTTGTTAATTCTGGTGGTAACATGTCCTTGTTTTCACACGCTCAGGTTGATTGCAAATTACGAACAAGAGACAATTCTTTATGAGGTGCCATTGATTTACCTTGCGTTTCTTTACATGCCTTTTACCACGTTTAAAAACAGAAGTATGGTGAATTGCGATCATGAAATAAGCAATCTAAATTCTTAATTCAAAGAATGGATTTCGTTTGCAAAATTTTGTGTGTTTATTCCAGTTGTGACCTTCTAGTGAACTCTTCGTACTA
This sequence comes from Oryctes borbonicus, assembly GCA_902654985.2. Classification (NCBI taxonomy): domain Eukaryota; kingdom Metazoa; phylum Arthropoda; class Insecta; order Coleoptera; family Scarabaeidae; genus Oryctes; species Oryctes borbonicus. The sequence continues at coordinate 6,682,485 of LR736868.1, forward strand.
GCATTAAAATTGTACAGCGTTGCATAGTGACAATTAAATTTTCTAATCATATAATTAAATAATATTTACCCCTCTTAAAAGTAGTTTTCCGATTCCGTAAAGTTGACTTAAATATGTAGATCAAAATATTTTTAGAGTATTTAAGGAACTATTTCCTTTCGGCATGTGTATTTTATAAAACGTATAGAATATCCTCCTCCATCCAAACTGTCGATTCATACTTAAGTTTGTTTGTTTGCTGCTCTAATGCGGACTACGTTTGCAAACAAAACTTTCATCCAACGGTGACTAAGAATAAATGTAGCGAGCTTGTACATATGTAACTTCCGCGAAAAGTAATGCGTGTTTAAAACAAATCTCTTATTTGTCAATATTTAGACTTTCGAATTAATCGTGAACATTTTGCAATGACTTTAATAGGGTTCCTCTTACTCTCGATCGAATAAATACAAGGACTTTCGTAAAAAGTCCGTAACTGTATTCTCCGTTTCCAAATTTTGCTTCACCATCAACCAGCATGTTATTGGCGTCCATACCATTTATAGCCAATCAAGAACGTACATCGCCGCATAAACGTAAATATTATTGTCCGATTTACGTTGTATTTCTTATTATTTAACTTTTAACAACCTATTCAGAATAAAGGACATATCTCAGATGCACGTCTAAAAAGTAATTGCTTGTAGTTCTTAAGTGCCTGACCTCACCTAACAGATGTTCTTTCTTTTTTGACGCGAACACACATCCATTAGGTTACTTTATATCCGTTGTGAGAGATAGACGCAAGTGAAGTTATCTTCCGATAATGACTTTACGACCGAATAAATATTTTAATCTTGCGCTATTCCAACATGGGAGAGACTCCGTTTTATTGCGGTTGGCGTTAAAACGTGAAAGTTAATAATTTTTTTATGGGCGGGCCTTTTGCATCTGTTTACGAGACGATGTGTATAGGTCTCCAGGGGTTTATGATGATTATAATATACGGAAGCGATGATGCTCTTAGAGAACAAAACGAATAGCTTTCCAAACTAAAACGGTAAAACAGATAATAATTGTCTTTACGCCTATTTAGCTATTTATTCCGTCTCTCTAACATATTCCTGAACTATTGAAATGTGCAAATCGTGAATAATTTGTTTACCCATTTACAATTTGTGCCAATTTAACAGGGAAATTGATGTTTAGAATAAGAATATGGGCTTTAAACGCTAAAAACCAAACGGCGGTAGTATCATTGCCTTGAATCGCTTTTAGTCAACTTCGGTGAATGATTTTACGACTTCCGTTGTAGCTTCAAACGGTGCTTATTTTGGAACACCTGGTATACAATGTGTAGAATGCGTTAGAAAATATAATTTTTAGTGATTGTTTTATTTCCTTGTACATCGGAGATTATTTTGCAAAGTATCTAATAGGCGGTTGTAATAAACAATGTATTGATTCCAGTAAATAGCTTTAACAGAAACATTGTTTATCGTTTTGGGAAATCTGAACTACACTTTAATTCATGTTATTAAAGTTGTTACACAGCATTGTAAAAATTGTTTCTTTTTTATTGATTTTCCGACCTAAAGGTCGCAGCAGGAAAACAACATATTGATAATTTCTCTCCAATCATCCAAACAAGTTTGTTACAAGTTATTTGATGAGTTTGCAATATTATCCAAAACAGAATATTTGAATGCTAGGCTCACAGATAATTCTACAAAACTTGCTTTAGCGTGACATATTCCTGCATTTGCAAATAATACCCTGTTTCCTGGATTTAATAACTTCCTAAAAAAAGAAGTATCGTAGTAGAAGAGTAACGTATTGTACGAATGTAGTTGACGCAGTATATTAGCGCAATAAATTTTTTGCCAGAAGAATTCCACGTTAGATGAGATCCATTTTCCACATTATTACTACAGTAGCAAATTTTTTATTCTCAGGAGACCACTAATTTTCTTAAGCTTATTTCTTCTGAATAACCGACTCTAATAATAATTATTACGTGCAGTTTTTTCAAAAGTTTATTCGTGCCATACCATTCACAAGATCTTATTATTATTATTATAACAATAGACATACCTACGTACATCCAAGTCGATTTGTTTATTGCGAAGAGAAATCCTGTTTTTGTATTTTAGCCGACCGTCTACCTGCACGTATACGTACAACGGTGAAAAAATAAATATCCATTTTAAACTAACCGAAAGTGATTTGTGTAAACACTTAACTTTATCCGGTGAAATATGGCGCGCGTTCATTCGAGTATGGCTCAGTTGTCTTAAGTAGAACCTGGTTTCGTGTGTATCTAAATAAACTGAACCTTTAATAATGGGCTTAGTTATATCAGTTTCGAAACTTGGAAAATTATTTCCTCGCACTCCATGCTCGCGGATGCTTTAAGGGAAGAATTGAAGAAAAGAATAAATTCGATAAGATTAAAGAAAAAAATTAACGACTAGGGCGTGATGGGATTAAGGCATCGGTTGGCCCTCTACAATATCCGCGTAATATTTATCTATGACGCTGCGAGATGTATTTCAGATTCCAAACTGTAGATCTTATCCAGTTATTAATTACCAATCTTTACCATAAGCTTTACCATTCAGTATGGGAGATAATGTAAACTGTGCTAGAAAGGGCGTAAGTTGGCGGGCTTAAATGTCATAGCGACTAGTGGTCAGATATACAAGGTGGGCCATAAGTCAGTTATAATTAGCAATCGTTAGACTTTCTTTTTGCTTGGGGTAGTGGTAACTAGTGCGTAGTATCCATCTGAGAAACAAGGAATAGAAACTTTACTACAGAACAAGGTATATTTGTTTTTTAAACATGGTGGAAACATGATCATAATTGCAGAATTGTAGAACGATTTCCAAACATCTAACCTCCAGCCTGACAAGGTATTCGCAGATTAAATTTAAGATTTGAAGAAACTGGGCCCGTATATAACATTTTTCATTTTATTAAGTAAATTGGTAGCACTCTTAAAAGAATATCTAACAACGTTTAAAGTCTCTACTCTAAAATCATCGTTCTCCAAATGCATTTAATTAACGCGAAAGGTAAGACTAGATTTTAATGTAACTTTTGGTTTTTAATGTGAGAAGTTTCGAAGTGTCCACATTTTCTTTTGAAATAACTGAACCTCTTTTAAAGAGAGCCTTGAGAATTGTCGAAAATCCTGCTTTGCATTGAGTTAAATCTAGTTGTGACTGGGGCCGGATTGAGGAACTCAAAACAATAGAAATGCCACCGAAATATAGTAATTATTCAGCATCGACTTGTTTTTCTTTTGTTTATAGCTACATATTGCTTTCATTGTACGGTTCTATGGCTTCGGTGTGATCTATTCAAATATCGTAACTGGCATAAATAATGCCGAAGTAAGGTGAAAAATCAAACATACATATTTTGTGGCGTTTCACGTAATCACGTTGCACTTCTTACATTTAGCGAGTGCAGAATGCAGTTTGCGAAACATCGCCACGAACACGTAGAAGCCTCTCCGGGGAGCGATTCCACCTATTTTATGATTGTCTTCCTTACCTCCCCGGTTACTTGCCACGTCGGCCGGGCTATAGCGAAAGCAGCTTGATCGAGGTACCGGGGTATAAATTACGTCCTCCTCCGCGCCTCACCCTGCACCGCGCCGCCACTGAACCAGCTCCCTCTCGCAGCTCTCCAATGCACACTTGATTCATTCCGTGTCAGGAGAACCTGCCATGTTTCATTCGTATCTAAATTGGGATTTGTATTCTCTCGGTTGTAAATTATTCTCCGGGACCTCATATACGCTTTTTCTTCGTCTTGCTGCCTCCTTCTTTGTGTCTGCTGTCCGTTTTTTTCGTATTCTTTTTTTTGGCGTGTTAGCCTACCATTGCCAGATACTTTATTGCTTGTTTACTGCGACGTAATCGAAAGATAAATTATTGTTATGGACCATTACAGTGTTTAACCGGTAGCGCGATTGCAATGCCGATAGGGTGGTGTGGGGTGAATTGGTGCGTAGATAATTTACAAAGAAATTACGTGTCCGTAGTGCATGGCTCGTGTAGGACTCCGGCGGAGTTGTTTTGCATTTTTCGAACGTAAAGACAATAAGATGTCCAATAAACCGTTACGGGAATGATAATACGCACCCCCTAGTTGGCGCGATAAACATATTGTACGCGAGTACTCGCCTAAGTGGGACTATTTACGTATTTGCCGTTCAATAGTGATATGCTCTGTAAATAAAACACCGTAGCAGCGATTGTGTTTGTATTTTATGACGATATGCTTTAGATAGACTTGTCACTATTTGTAATAGAGATAGGTGCCTTATTTAGTTCTAAGTACATGTTATTTGTTGTAGATCATTTTGTATCTACCACTATTTTTGCAATTAAATACCTCGAAATTTATTATATTTTCCACATACATTAAGATCAAGAGAAGATTACATTTTCTCTTCGATATCGTCTCTGCACCTCCAGGATTCCTCATCTTAACACGATAAAGATTTTCGATATTTTGGAGAGGTTATTTCTTCCGGATATTTTATTGTGCACTGTACTTATTTAAATTATCTATCACAGTGATGAGCAAAATTTTCGAAGCGACTAGACAGACTTGCGTTTTGTCAACTCTCGAGAAATTTAGAAATTTAGTCGTTTTCCCTGTCTCGACTACCATCTGTTTATACAGAGGCTTTCAAAAAAATTAGCTGAATCCATTTTCAGCGAAATCTTGCATTCCATATTTGTTTTCGGTTATTTGCAACAAAATCAAGTAACGATGTCACCTTCATAAGCACAAATTTGATAACACTTACCAGACTATTAGTGTGAATTTAAAGAATATCTCACGTACTCCGTCGTGACCGTGATAGAGTGAAGCTATGCTGAAGAATTTGTTGCAATTTTCCAAATATGTTGTTACTTCTACAAACAGAGGTACCGAACTGACTTTAAGGGATAGCCTCTTCGTTGTGGCAGCCATAAATGTAGTTTAATATTTCAGTAGTATAACGTTGTGGATTTCTGCATGTTTGACAATGTGTTTTGTTATTTGAGTTTAATATTGTACTCTCATTTTATTGCATATAGTTAAAAGTTTGCCAGGTGAAGCATTGCTGACGGTCTTAACCTCGAAATTTCCCTGAGATAAGGATTCTAATCTCCCGTTTTTAATAAAAAAAAATGTCATAGATCATCATGAATCGATACGAATCCTTTACGAACTGTTGGTACGAATCGTATTATACGAATCCTTAATTTTAGGAGTCAGTAGGACTCGCATCACTAAACAGATTCGAATCGCCCGTCGCTAATTGTTTGGTGCTTTAAATTAAAATGGAAATTGTGGTATTTTGAAGTACGGCGAGCACTTCACAATACCACAATAGTAATATCTTGGGAACGACACAAGACGTAGGCAGAGTAATCGGCCATTGTATTCTCATTTTTCTGGACCGATTGTTCCATTTAATCGCATAAATACGGCAAACTACTCTGTCTTCGTTCTGTAAATAATACGTCCAATCGTGGAAATAACTGTAATATCAATAATTAAGGAGCAATTGAACCAAATATTTTTTTCAATGTTCACAACTTTTACGTATTAAATGTGTCCAACTCTTTATATTTTAGTTGATTCAAAAATGGCGGATGGGCAGTACTTTGCGTTATAGAGTGTACCTTACGACGAACTGGCACATGACGCCATCCGGTTTCCATGTAAAGCAACAAAGCAAACATTAATCTTATACCTTCTTAACCTATTTGATATTCTCCCCAGAATGAGTCCAAGTATTACAAAATTGGTTGACAGTCACTAAGGCTACAGACACTTTAATTTCATGCTGGCCCTGCAAAAAAATCATTATTATTATTCCCTTTACCGATCGAATCTACCTATTTTGCTGATGATTTCAATGAACCCCCCCTTATGTTGTCCGTTTTGATTGCTGCACTTTATTATCATCATTATTATTATTATTATAAAAAGTATACTTCTCCATCACGTATAATAATAGGCGCTATCACAAAGTGTCATTAATTTAACTCATCATCAATCATCAGCCTCTCCTTTTATGTTTATTTGTTGCCTTCAGAATCTCGAAAATATTTTTTATAGATTTACATTCACCAATCTATTTTTCTCTTTAATAAGTTCTACGATAAGCACCGTTAGTTGCCGAGATTTTGTTGTTAGCCACCCTTCAGGAATCAGCGATAATATTTCATGTTAAAGCTCATTTATATGGGCATAAATGATGTTGAAGTGAACTCATTATATAATAACAAATATTTTAGAAACCTCTCCTTGCTCGTTTAAAGCGTCCTTACTACAACACTTGCCACCAACTATTGTTATCCTAGAAGTAATTAACTATAGTAAACTACGCCCTGCTATTCCAATAAAGACTGCTGCAGCTCAGCCCTGGAAGCGACAAACTCCGTGAAGGGTAGAGAAAATCGTTTGGAGTTTTTCGTTTCGACTAGGAAAATATTTGACAACCGTTTCTGCAGCGTACAAAAGTAATTGTGAAACTTTGCTAAATCGCACTCGCCAAAGTTATTTAATCCCCACTAGTAGGTAATGAAATTTAATACAGTCAACATTTGCTCAAGTATTTCTATGACAATCTATGTTTAACATACACGCCAGCGAGTTGGCGAAACTTTTTGCTGATTCTGACGACCTCTTTCGTCGATCTAACGTACCGTGTGTTATGTAGGTAGGCACTCTTTCTCGCTCTCGTGTAAACACCAACACAAGAGCCGCGACGTAGATAGAGAAGGCTTTCGCGTCGTGTAATATGCAAGTATGTAGAATATGTAACGCGTATCCGAAAGTGTATGTACGGAAGAGTATTCGGCTCGGTACAAGCCATTTTCTCCCATATAAGCTCCGATACAATCGCGATAAAATAATGGGTGTATACGTATATTCGTATAGCTATTGATTTTGTTCTGTTTTCTCCATTCTCGGTCGCTACGTTAACAGATCTACAACAGCTGAAACTTGCTCTGGATATTCTCCGAAAACATAAATAACCCTTTCCGGTTGTAATTGTTGTACGTACGTACATATACTAAATTGAAAAAGCTTGCATTTTCGCTTGTGCTCTGGAACTAATAGCCTTTGCTGGTGTATGTTTGGGACTATGCATGAAAATGTATCACTGAATTTACTGCATACGTCGGATGTATCGTCTAGACAGGAAGGGTTAAGTCGTATTGTCTTTTTATAATCGCTTTTTTATATTGTTCTAATTTATGGGTAAGAGATTTCTGTTGTAAGCCCACACATGATTTAAATAAACTGCAAAGGAAATGTGAACTGTCGAATTAATTTGGAAGGACCATTTAAATAATCTGTAACGAGATGATACTTCCATATTTTAAATTAATATTCAAGCCAACCAAAATAGAATTGGACCCAATTAGCAGGAACATTAACATTTTAGGCTGTTAATTTAAAGCTGAAAAATCGGACAAACTTCGTCTCCTTTTTTTTTTATTGATGAACCTTTAACTACACTGAGAAAAATTGGGGTAAATTTACACTACTGACAGTGTAAAATAATTTAATGTAACTATATGCTATACGTGTAGACTTTAGTTTACATTTGATGTAAATTAATATTCCACTCGTCAAGAATTTTTTGCTGTCCTAATTGCACCCAAGTCTCTTTACCGTCCTTTTATGAATTCAGCAAGGCGTAGCTTTTGATATTCTCAATCATTGGTAAATAGAAGGTGAGCTTTTAATTAGATAAGCAACTCATCCCTCGTAAAGTTAGCGCTGGCGCAGACTCTTTTGAACAAAGCAACTTTAGGTTTCGCTAACTTATATTAATCTGGTTGTAATCTTTTCACGGAAACTTAAGAAAACAACTTGGGTAATAATATAATTAAATACGATGTCGAAAAAGCTCTACAAGGGACCACTTACCCAAACCTTTGCCGTCATAAACGTTTCAAGGAGTTAAGCTTCCTTTATTTACGAGTATTGTCCTGCTTATGTGCCTTGTTAGACGGTATTCTGTTTATAGCTGTACGCTATGGATATGTGCGATATCGGTTGACATATGTTTTGTGTTTTCGCAACTCCGATACATAAACGTTTACGTTCAAACTTGAAAGCATTACGTGCTCCAGTAACCACCTTCTTTATCTTTCGCGTTCCACATCCTTTCCGTGCGCGTTCTCATCTTTCGACTCAATTTAATTAGCTAAAATTCGCGAAGATCGTAAATATCGCAAATGCACCGAAAGGCTTAAGGAAGAGACGATTTTATCTCGCGGCGTACTTGAACGTACATATATTCACTTGCTTCAAGCGTATATGCGGTGGGTCGCTCTCTTCTCTATGTCTGTATTTGTGTGCAATCTCCAATGGATCCGTATACCGAATTTACAATGTTTGTACGACCTCTCAACGACGAAAGCTCTATTCCTTAAAGTTAGTTATGAAGTTGTTTTTATGAACTTTTCACTCCGGTGGAAACTTTAATAAAACTGATGAGTTTATTATTAAAACCTTAGCGCTGCTTTTGTCAGTGATAGCGCTTACTCGACCCGAGTCTCTGGCTAAATTCAACGTCGGGAGAGTTTGAGTTGTAATTGCATTCGCGTGCAATAGCATACATTTAGAATATTACCTCAAGTATATATACCAATATACAAGGATATTTATGCGATATGGTTATTTTGTATGAAGTGAGCTACTTAAACAAAATAGTTCTTATATCTTTACTGTACTCGTTTAAGGACGTCGTAATTATACGTAAGCTGCTATACAGTATTTGTTGGTCTAACATCAAAATTTGCTACCGCAAAAAAAAACCACATCATTTATTTGATGTTTCAGTTGTTTAATTTATTTATCTTACCTCAATTCATTTTTGGTTTTTTAGTTAGCCAAACTTTTGCATTGGCCTAATTTGGATTGTATGGAATCAAAAACATGAAATAAGTTAATGATTGCTGGAATCCTTATGTCGTAATATTTAATAGCCAATGGAAATAGATTCTTTGCATACTTTCGATTATTTATCCTTATATTAAACGCACCCTGTTTACATTACTCCACTCTCTTCTTAATCCCCTTCTCCATTCTCTCAAAGTTGGATGCAGCTTCTGCACCCTCGATGGCTACTGTCTGGTTAATGAATAGACGAGGAGTGGCCAACTTAAGTCTTAACAAAAATAGTGAAAGAAAAAAAATTGTTTTTTGTATTCACCGTCCAAATTTATACTTTTGCATGCATTTGAACCACTACTCGAAACGCTTTCTCGATTATAAAGGTCGGATCTCCAAAACATGGTTTTTGAAGGCCTAAACAGCTTCCTGAGGTGATAAAAATCTCTGTCCACGCATTTTTTGTATGACATTCGGGAACAGAAAAAAGTCGTTAGGCGATAAATCAAGCGAATGCGGCCAATGAGACTTCTTCGTTCAAATAACTAATTCTTTGACATAGTGCTGACTTTAGTTTGTAATAGACCTATTTACTGATCTTATTTAAATATTTATATGCATTTCTGAATGTATGATGTTAAATCTGTAACGGAAACATAACCTTTATGGACATACCTTGTTCTTACGTTTTCTACTTCTATTCCATAGAAAGCATAGCAAAACAGGACTGTTTGAATATTTTGGAACATTTTGTAAAGAAATTCGTCTCCATTTGCTCAATTTGTAAATTTCTTCAGAGATGCCAGTGAAAATCCTGTTTTTTCGACGTTTAAATTGATTATTTTATATTATATTTGTACTGGGTGTGTCTGGACGTATTTGACTGTTCAGAATGTTTCCAAGTTCTGCCTAGTAGGCCATTTGAAGCTACAGTTCAAAATTATCTTTCCAAAAAGAGAAAATATACCTGCTTATGTAAATTTAAATACATCATATAACACCGGCAATAGTTAATACGACCCATTCACAAGCGTAAAATGTGGTTGTATATTGCAGTTACATTATGCATAAGTCCACATGAAAAGTGAAAATATTTCAAGATATAACTTCTAGCGTTTCCGCGGCGAATTAAATATGTGAAGGTTGTCAACGAGAACGCTTTAAATGCTGAAATGCACTAGTCCAGCTGTACGTGGTTGTAATATTAATAATATTCGGCACTGACCTACACCTCATCGTCTGTCGTGGAAAAAAGTCAACCGACGTTGAGCAAGGACGTTGAACTTTAGCGTCAGGACTTATTTTGGCTACGCACGATTTCGTCTACGTCAATATTATTAAGAGGTCTCAATCTCAAAACGAAAACTTACGCCAACATGGTTTCGTTTGTGACGACATATTTTTATGGCCCATTCGATTTTTAGAATTTATTGCACGGCAACTCTAAACAATTTTGCATTTAAGGGTATGTAGGTATAGCCTGGAAAATTTAACTTATTTTAACACGGTTGACTGTGGTATTATTGATGTTAATCCGATATTATGCGTAATAGCCAAGAGCAAGCACAATCAACGCGATAACCATATTATCATAAATGTTCTTAAATATGTAGTAAGCAAAAGCTGCACGATAACATATAAATAGACTCAAAACAAAAATGGAATCAAATTATAGCCACTATGGTGCAAACTTCATCCCCTTAAACTATTTGAGGGTTAGGTACCCCTAGCTTTTTATCCCATTCAATAGCACTCCCTTATCGGGAGGTTATCGCATGTAGGACGTATTATTAAGGTTACATACAACTTTGTTTTGCTGATCACATGATAGGTGGTTGTTCTCCAATTCACTTGGCGAACTATCATTTAGCTCGCTTAAATTAATTGAAGTTGGACGTTAAAACCGACTTTCACTCGACGTTATACGAAGAATGTTGTTCTTAGTGCATTTTGATTAGATGCAGATGGATTCATTTAATTGTACCGCGATTGGTATTATCTTGAAGGGAGTATTCTGCGAAGAAATGTTATCGTTGTGGTTCCTTTCTTATGGACCTAATTCATTGCGATATACGGTGAGCAATTCTATACCTAACGTCAGAGAATTTTGGTATTGGCCGATGCCTTGATTGAGATTCGCACAACTTTGGTAAAGTATCAATTATCGTCCTCAGCAGAAAAAAGACCAAGTACCAGAAGCTTATTCCTTTTTCTTACTGATGTTGGTTCCGTAGGTTTGTTATTCGTAGATCACACCCCCTTCATGGAACCTATTTGCTTAAAATCGATATTTTCGTACGCAGTTCTTTAGTTATTAGGTTGGTATAAATATTGCTATATGTATATTCTTAACAGCGTATGAAAACGCTTCTTGTATGCTATTTATTTACTACTTTATATTTCTTATTTACGAGTTTACCTGGTAATTGCTGTCGTCACCATTGACTGGAGAAAAATGTTTGCTAACGACAGATCTCCTCAAACGTGCACGAGTTATATGGCCCTGCTTATCGGCTAATATTTCTGTCAGTGCTACCGTTCGGAATTCAGATTCTTCTTAGCCATCATTGACGCGGCAACGTACCAATTATACATGCCCCAACGCACTCAACTGCAACTTTTATTACATGTTGACAGTACCACTTTATGAGGCTATAAAGCCATTCTTAGCTTACTTGTCTAGGGCCGTTATAACATTAAGGGCTCCATAAACGCTATGTGTTTATGTCTTTCTACAAATTAACTTTTCTGTTCTAAAAAAAGTTCTCCGCGTCGGGGATTTGATTGCTTTATTATGCGAAAGGAATCGGCCGATTATCATTGTTTTAGCTGTTCTCGCGTTTCCCTTGCTACTCAAACGAAAGCTACAGTTTTTTTATCTATCTGGATCATTGTTCTTATATGTTTTCGAGCTTTAGAAAATAAATATAATGTTACTAAAAAAATCTAAAATTATAAATATTGAATAAAACTGAAACCGCAAGCAAATATGGAAAGAAATTGAAAAATCTGCTAGAATTTTTAGAAAAAGCCCATTGCCAACTCGAAGCTTATTACTACAAAACAAGGGTCAATGTGGAGGACACACGCGTCAGGAAAATATTTTTTTCTCTAGTTCTGTTCGTGCGCTATTCCACGTCCTATTGGGTCTTCTTTTTGTTCTGTTCATCATCGGCCTCGTCTCCCTCCCATATAGCTTTCCCGGGTCAACCAATGTAATTTTTTGGAAGTTGAGAAATTATTCTCTTTGAAGATGAAGCTATCACTAGAACCAACCGGATATTGTAAATTCTATCGTTGTATTTCGCGCATTAATAGGCCAAATGTACACGGTAACACATACTCGCGCGCATATAATGGATTCCTGTATATTTTCATGCGAAAACCAATAATAATAAATCCCCACAAATTTATTTTCTTAGCGTAGATCATCGTTTCAATGCAATTTATCTTACATCTAGACGTCGGTTTAGGACCGCAATTAGCATAGCGGCATACAATAACGCAATATGATAATCACGTATCGTTTAAATTACAACCCGGACCCGAGGTCGTTTATAACAGAACATACATACGCATAACAACGTATATATTTTAACATCCGCCGCATTCGAGCCCTTTCCCTCTAACGAACCGCCGCCGTTTTTGGTCAGGCGAGGCGCAAAATGGATGAAGGGCGGAGGGCCGAAAGTCGAAACGTTATAGGAAGGGGTCGGAAAGCCCGATAAAAAGGGAACGATCCATGGAATGGCGAATAACCAGCCATAGCCCGTTATGCAAACTATGGTCACTATCTTTTCTATAGGCCATTCGGCTCGGTATGGACAATCGTCGGTTAGCTAGCGATTGCCACAGGGGGACTCATCTACAGAATTATATCCATCTAGCGGTAGTGCTTGCTTCCTTGCCTCCGAAGCTGAGAAGATTCCGTATTTTTGGAGGATGGGACTGGAGGGTATATGTTTATGGAGACATTTCGGCGGACACTCCAAGCGTTCCCGGCAACGTGAAGTGTGGAAGGGTACGTTTTTTCCATAAAACTAATAACGATGGACTAGAGTATTAGCCGTCGTAAAAGCGCCGCATAATATATGAGTCGTATATAAATATATGCGCGCCATCTACGAGGTGTATAAAAAACAAATAAAGTCCGCGCGCGTACGATAATTTTATGGCGTGACAGGAGTTAATCTAATTAGGCATACCGAGGGAATAATGCTTTGTATGTAAATGGCTATAAAAATTAAGTAAACGAGCCGTATTAGAATATGTTAATGACGGTTTAATTGGTTTTACGATCTATTTCAGCGGTTTGTTTAAAAGCAGAAACAATGGCGTAGCGATCGTTGGTACGGTGTACCTGTGATGTGTGTTACGATGCAACTACTTAAAGGAAATCCAGAAATTATGACGGATCCCATACTTAGTGAGCTTCATCATAGATTCTTTATACCGTGATACCTCGTTGTAGCTTCGTACAAAAGAAATAATTGAATTTGATTAATTTGGTGTATTTCGTCAATACTGTTTCTCTACGATAGCTTACTTGGATTAAGTTTTATATGTTCATTCTAATGGATGATTACTAGTAAACAATGGATGAACGGCAAGTACCTACTTTATCAACACATTTTAAGTAAATACTGTCTGTACGGCGAATAGTTACTGTATATGTAGCGTTATGCTCCTTAAATTTTATTTGATACATTTTTTTAATGGACTGGAAGATGAATTTTGAACATTGAGCAAATAGGCACTCTCGGGAACGAAAAAATGGTAGAAAGGAAAAAGTAATACAAATAAAATGGTCCGGAAGGAAGTAAATGGTTTATTTTAGATTAACAGCGGAAACAATTGTTTTGAAAATAAATGAGCTACTGCAAAATTAGATTTGGCAGCAAGACGGGGCACCATCGCATGTTTTAACGGTTCGAGAGCATTTAAACAATAAATTTCCCGTTTGGGATTGGTAATGTCGGGACTCTTCAATAGCCTTTCTTCTTCTGGCGCTTCTTGAAAGAAGTTGAATTGAATTTCAATTCCAATGCAAGCATTAACATCGTCAAAGAGAGAATTTAGGATGAAGTTAATAATTTAAACTAAAGAAATGGTTGCATTGTCATGTTGAGCAGTTCTGTTAAATTCAAATTAGGTATTTTATTGGTCGCGCCTTTTACATCATGCAATTCTAATAATTATCAAATTTTTATTCGCTAGAGGTAAAACACTGCGAAATACTTTTTTGTATCCGCAGTAATAGCGGAGATAAATATTAGTCAAAATAAAATAAAAAACCCTGCACAAAATTTCTCATTCAAGAATCCACGCCAAGAATTGTACAAACTAGACAGGAACTCTTCTACAGTTCTCGCATTGCAATGCAATGAAAGATAACTTCTAGTGGTACAGTTACGTGTAGCAGCGTATTAGCAAATAGGATAAAATATGAACCTTTCCCGTTGCAATTTCGTGGTCTAAATCGCGTTTATACGCGTAACTAAATGGACCGCGTGTAATATACGGGAATGACATGCTGCTACATATTGCGGAAATGAGTTCTTACACGATCTTGTAAACAAATCATTAATTGTGAATCGTATACGAGGATAATAACTTGCTTATTTTATCTATTATTCGCGTTGCTTATTGTAAGTTAATTTGAACTTTATAATACTTTAACACATTATCTCTCATCAATTTTAATATACTATGAAATTATTCGAACGTTAAATGGTGCAAATAATTGCAATAGCGTTGATAATAATTCAATCAATACAGTAGCAATTTATAGGTTTCGATAAGATAGCGGCCGAAGTTTATTTTCTAATCCTTTCTAATCAAAGCGCTCACATTTTCAGGTTTCATATCCAACTGTAATGAATCTTAAATGGCGATTGAATTAAATTATGAATTCGTTGACCTCGTCGGCGGATCCTTCTTAATCAATATTCTTCCCAGCAAATGAACTAAATGAACGGCACTGGCTGCGGTGTCATAAATTAGAAGTAAATCCGGTTCACTAAATAACCGAAATAAATTATTATTTAATACCTACCGCCTTTCTATTTCAACTCCCTTTAATAGTACATTATTATTTGCCGCCGCTTTGGCCGTCTAAGGTAACTTGTTGGTATGTAATTTCAAACTGGTACCCAGTAGGATGCAGCGGTGCCAGACACTCTAGCGGAAGCTACGTTTTCAAAGCATTCTCTATTTTTGTACTTTATAAGCTGTGACGTACGACACTAGATAATCACGTTAGGTTAATTAAAGACGTTGAGGATCAATTGATCCACTATTTTGTTCACGGATTAGTATTATATGGTTTTTTGAATTTATCTTCAACCTTCTACGCTAGTAATTAGACTCCTTCAATAAGAAGAAATCAAAATGTTTAAAATATATTCTTTTCTGAGTTTTTAACTTTACAAAAGTTACGTCCAATAAAACAAGAAAAGTTGTCTGTAGAATTATTGAGGATGAAAGAAACGGTTAATGTATTTCAATATTTTATTTTAAATTTGTTCAAAGTAATTTCCTTCAGTAATAATACATTTGACTCATCTCTTCTTCAACTTCTTTGGAATGCTGATGAATGACCATATAAGTTTCTTTCTCAGCGGAAATCCCGTATCCCACAAATGTCTTTTAAGCCCATAGAACGGCCAAAGTCATTCATTGCCAAATCTTACTGAACACCTCAGACAAACACTGTTTTCTGTCCATCCAAATTAATTGTATATACCAGGGCGTACTTTTTCACATATCTTGGTACTTATATAAAATAAATTAAAAACCACAATTCTAACAAACGTAAATGCAATCTCAACTGATAGATGGAGAGTTGCTCAAACAAACGTCTCTAAATAACGGCCTAAGATTTTTTTAATCTCAATAATATCGGCTTAGTCTTCGTATAGCTTCCTTTCAAGTTTAACCATTCTGTTTTATAAATAATTGCGTATCATTATAACCGTCTCGCTGTTTGAACGGTTAGTATATTCAGCATTTCAACGAAGACACGGGTTCAAATCCCTGCCGGAGCAGTTTTTTATTTAGAGATAGAAATCCTTGTCTTCTTGTCAGATAAGGAAGTAAGGCTCCGTGTCAATACAGGGTGTGGTGCCTTCAAAATCCTAACAAGAGGTTGGAGCACCTTCGGATTTGGCAAAATTTTAACAGGGTTGGCTAGTGATCATAGTAATCGATATCTATAAATAAGAGGCGTATATATTGGTTCCTGACAAATTGAAGAAGGCCAATTAAATTATTAATTGGTAACAGGCTAAACCCAAGAATTGGCGAAATTATCGTTACCTACTTTGGGTGTCCGTGTACACCAAATTGAAAACCGAAATAAGAAATATTTGAGAAGAACGGTCACCAAATGAAATAGAGTAACTTCAAAAATCGAACTGTAGAAGAAATATGGAACCACCTTATAAGTAGCAGCAAGAATGTTAGTAAAAAATGCTCCAAATTAAAAGCCATTTGCATAGAAAACAGTGAAGAAATACAACAAATTCAAGTACGAAACAGAAATGTAATACATAACGCACGCCTTTATTAGTAAAGAAATACACCTCACTAATTCTGTTTTAGATCATGTTATGAAGTGACGGGCCTTCATTTGCCTGCTTATAACATGTGGTAGTTATTTTTAAACCCGGCGCATGCAATTCCTTATATTTCTAAGCGTCTGCGATATGTCAATTTCGCGTTAAACTTTAAAATATTTATGAACGCGTGAGACGCATACGAAAAGTCGCTTACCAATCTTCTTTTCTCGGCAATGATATCCTTATCGTCCAGTCTCTGTGCGTTTTCTCCTTTCAAGTAAGGAACAAAAACAAAGAAGTGGGATTCTCGTACCGAGCATTCGAATTGTTTCTTTTTCTTTCGATGCAGTAGCATTCGCCGGTGTAATTTAAGCCCGACGAGTCAGCGTGTAGAGATGCGGTGCGTCCCGCTGGTAGGGTAAAGGCGATGCAAAAGATTTATCGGCGTTCGTCCATGTTTACGAATATCTTTGTGCCGTGTTTACGCTAGCCGGGAAATATATTGGCTTGATAAAATTCTAAATTTGACGGACGGCCTTGTTTATTGATAGATTTTCATCTTTGTTACATCATAAAATGGCGTGCGTGTTTGCAATTATTATTGTCGTTATCGGGTCTTGAGGCTGGTGGATAATGAGCTTCTAAAGATATTTCGCAACTCAACGCAAGCTGAGTTATTAATAACACGGCATATATTTTTTTTAATCGGTACTAACGCGAAAGTCGGTGAGTGGGATTTCATAGGCCTGAAAACAATGGAAGTATTTTTTCTGGTGTCTAGTACGGAGTTAAAGTCGATTCACGCACAGCAGTGATGTGCCAGAGTTGTGCCAGTGATAATCGTGGCGTGTCAATTTCGTTACTTCATTGATACCGCGGGGAGAAACACGCCCATCGAACAATCACGATTCGTTACACACGTTACTGTTCGTATTTTCATAAAAGTACATCGTTATTATGTTGCCAGAACAGAAGCTTTCCTTACAGAAAGTATAAAATTGCGTTGACAATTTGCGTTAACGATTTGACATGTTCATTTTCCTTACGTTTTACCGACGAAAGTTAAGAACAAATTTGAATAATTAATAAGAATCATGTATTTTGTATTGTCAAACCTTGAACTCTGTTTTTCAAGCTCTTCTCTAAATAGAATTTCACATTGCGCAGAATTGCATCGAAATTCGAAGAAATAGAGACTTGTTGCAATGGGGGTAGCTTGCAATAGCTGATTGTGTTTGGGTATTGAAGTAAATGTTGCCAAACTTCAGGAAATTAAGGTTACTAGTAGAGGCCTTCAGTTGGGTTATGACGACGTGTGTCCATTGCTTTCTACTCTACGAGGGTAATTTGAAAAGTTTGAAGCTCCGACATGAAGATGGCGCTACTCAGTAGAAATACTCTGGTAATAAACTGCGTATATAAATAATTTGAAAATTTCAGCCATGTTGGACGCTTGGTTGACGTTTAACAGTCGTAAAAAATGGAAAAATCGAATATCGAACGTCAATACGCCTACGAAGATTAAAGCCGAGCTGTACAGTCAAAATGGAGGACTACGAAGAGTGAATCGGGTCCGAAATAGGCCAAGACTGTTCTCTCAACTGGGAAAGTCACGGCGATTGTTTTTTGGGATAGTTATCGAGTTCTGTTAGTCGACTTCCTTGAAAAGGAGAAACAATAACAGGCGCATACTACGCACTATTTTTTAACAAGCTGAAACCAGAAATTGTGAAAAGCGACGCATTCGAAGAAGAAGGTAGTTTTGTTCCTCCAACGTCGTCTCAGAGTTAAGTGGCCACCAAGGCAAAAATTCAAGAATTGAGATTCGAATTGATGGACACCACCAGATCTGATATCCCAGCGGCTTCTTTCTGTTTCCTAGACTCATGGTTTTGCTCTTAGAACAGAGATATCTATTGGATGAGGAGGTCATCACATTCCTAAATACCTATTTTGCAGAACAAGATGGATTAAAGGGCTGGGAGCATCACTGAGAGAAGTGTACAGATTTACAAGAAGGTTGGATTTGATAAAAGAAATACTGGCGTCTGTGGGAGATTGGAAACTTCTCTAACTACCCTCGTAATTAGTGCGGTATACATAGCTTATTTAAAATACACGTAATTGAAACAAAGGGAAAACTAGTGGTCATTGTACTCGCTTTATCATAATAATTATAAAAAGGGAGAAACAACTAATGTATTCATTTCCACGCGAAATCATATGCAGACGTAATTATATTCGCATTTCTACATCGCACTGATCGTGTTTACTGCTTTACGAAATAAACCGGTACCTTTCGATTTACGTGTTCGTATTTTATATAAAATAAAAAGTCCGTTTCGCGCATGCATTCGTTATTTGAATTTCTTCATCAGATAGAAGCCGTAAACATTCACTTCTTTTATTCCAAATGTCAACAAGATTGGAAAATGCTAAGTAGCGTGATATAGTACGGCACTGAACGCTCCAGTTACTATTTATGAGCGGAGGACATGTTTACCGGTTTTATATGAATTACCTACGTTTCACCTTTATACATGAATTTGAATTGCATATTCATGCGTCCGTAATAGTTAGTGGAACTCTTAGAAATGCTTTTCAAGAGCTAAGTGTGTACTATCGTAAGGAAATCAAGGCAAACGAATTAGTTTGTTAGTTGCTTAGGAAATAAATAATGATAGCAAGGACTGTGGCGTAGTATGGTAAACAACACATAAGTATCAGCAACCTCCGCACCACACAAGTCCGGGACGGCTGTTTTGAGGACACGAATGGTCCTCATCATCAACCGGTGACCGAATGGCATCTAAGTTTTTTATGGACGTTTCTACCGACGCGATCAGTTCTTCAATTAGGGTCTTTGGGTCGCGAATACAATGTTTTAACCCTTTGTTTAACAGTGCGATTTCGGTTTTACTAAAGATCTCCGAGGATTGATTAGAATCCAGTGGTGCGTTCTCCAAGGAAGGTACAGTGTTTCTGTTCTTTTTTTGACAAATTTTCTTGAATTTCTTACTGAGAGTTTCCATTTTTGATTTTAATTTATGATTAATCTGTTCGATTAAACCTCTTTGGAAATCACACCACCTTTGGAAACTGTATCCATCTAATAAGCGCGTTATCTTAAGGTGCAATTCGTACAGTTCTGCTTCTAAATGACTACGTCTTGCATACTGATATCTGATTTCATTTAGTAACCATTGCTTTTTAGCGTGATGGATGATACTGAGTGGATTTTTGCAATTACTGGAAATGTTAACGTTCATAAATTTTGGAAAAACATTGGTTTTTTTTACAGCGTTTAAGAAATAAGATATCAGCTTGAATTAACTTAATTTCAGTACTCACTTTACCAAAGCGGTTCAATTCCTTGGGCTGGAGAGCCATGATCAATAATGATAGCAAGGACTGTGGCGTAGTATGGTAAACAACACATAAGCATCGGTAACGTCCCCACCACACAAGTGTAATTTATTATAATAATAATAGTTACTTAGGATTTGAAATTGTCAAAATAATGGAATTAATGCTTTAATCAAACGTTTCGACATTGTTGCTCTTTAGCTGAAGCCAAAGATGGAGATAATTGGATTTTCTTATGCAGTGCAAATGTGGTACTACTGGAAGTAGTTTCCGCTTGAGAAGAACCTTCGTATATATGAAGTAGATATACATCTGCATAATAAATATAAATATAAAATTTGTTCTTAATTACATTTATTTTTAAAGGAATGTTAAACATTCCATGCAATTAATTGATACAATTCTTTGAAATTGGAACAGACCTATAGTGTTACAAATGGCTACCACAACTACTTTAAAAACTAAAAAGGAAATAGTGATAACTACATTGTAAATTTCTTTATCGTTAGATCAGATTCTATCACAGTATAATATTAACCTGTCCTCGTGAAATTTATTACACCCTAAAACGTCTGCTAACGTACAATTTTTTGTACACAGAATTATAATAAGGAAATAAAGAAAGTGGCCGGAGCTCAGATTTGGTGAATAGGGTGGATGCTTTATCAATTCAAACCCCAATTCTTTCCATGGCGATCACTGAAGGCATCATCGCACACCTCAGTTGTCTTTGTGGAAGAAAACTTTTTTTATCTTCAAATGCGGCCATTTTCCCGGGACTTCTGCTTTTAGTTTGTCAATGATGTGTAGTATGTCCCCGTTATTGTTTTTTCATTATGAAGATGGTCGAGTAACATAACACTATGATTGCCTCAAAAAATAGTCACCTTCTACCTTTTTGCGGGAAACTTTTTTATACCAGTTTTCAAATTTCTGCAGTAAGTTAAGCAATTAGTTATCTATCAATCACTTGACCCATGTATTGTGTTTACTTTAAAAATGAAGTTGTATAAGTATTTAACAGCTTTCTTCTTTTATCCTAACAGTAGGCCTTTTCGCGAAAAATTGTGGCTTCTATTCATTGCACGATAAATATTTCGAAATGCATTCAGGCTACGGGCTTGTCGGTTTGGAAGCAAGCCGATATCTTTCATCATGCTTGTTTTTTATTACTCTTTACGTGCAGAAATATTTCCCGTTCTTTAGATAAAGTATGAGTCATTTTCACCAAATAATAAGTCATTAATTATTGTATATACGGTTTTCTTATCCTAATTTTAAGTTAATATTCATTGCTTAAATAGTTACTTAGTAATTCAAAACATCAAAGCAAAAGGAATTCAAATTATTCGGTTGAGTGAAACTAGCACATTACGTGGGCGATTATTATTACTGCGCAATTCCAGATTACCGGCTGTGCTATTCTTTACTTAATCTCACGTACAGCTAGGTAGGAAGTGCTCCAATCTCAAGGAAAAATATCTAACCACTCATGCAGCATTACTCGCCAATTAGAAGCACTTGATACAGGTACTTAGATGATGATGGCGATGCCTGAGCTAAACGCGCGCGGCACTTCTGCTTCAACGCGAACGTGACCGACGCCATAAGGACGCATAAACACGCGTAAAGGAGCCATTCCCCGTAACTTTATCGTCCTTTCGGGGTCGGAGAATCCTCCTATTCCGTAGGTGCTAGATAATGCCGCCCGATATGGTTTAATGCCTTTTGCGGGCGGTTGGAGGGATGGGGGGCGGGCGAGACTCGCTTCTCACAAAGGGTTTCCCGTCTGTGACACTCGGCGGCTCCGTTCTCTCGTAAAACTTATGATTACGCGGCTGTACGTTAATTAATGAAAACAAAATGGAAATTCTGGAAGCGAGCGCACGAGGAAAGGCAGTGGTGTTGTAGGGTGGTAGTCGGCTGGTCGTGCTGGAGGGGGATGATTAAATTTCGAACGGGAGAGCCGGAGCAGTTTTTGTGGTACCCCCACGGGGAGAGATGCGGGGAGACCCAACTTCGATTTTCCCCCCAGTTTCGCTTCTTTAGGCTCCGATATGAGGAATAATTAATAAGAGTTAATGGCGTTCGCAAAATTCGAGTCTTTGTCTCCAGATGGGGTGCAAAGCGGGAAATTTGTAATTTGCGTAAAACGGGCGCTCTTGATGGCATATTATATGGTCTTTTTCTCGCTGCGCAGCTAATCTCGAAGACCCATAAACTATTAACTAGAAACGTCTAGATGGTATCGTAAATTTAAATTTATGCGTGGAGCTGTTCTGGATGGCGTTTATATAATTATTTTTATCCTTAGTAGGTTACGTAACAGACCTTAAATGGTTTAAAATATTTGTTTTTGTTAGATGCACCATTTTACAAGAAATGTTTAAAGGAGGAAATTCATTACATCTAAAAGTATAAGGATAGCAATAATTTATCTCTGGGCATCCTCTGGAGCAAGCGAATCACTAGAGTAAGGACGTTCGGTGCAGTTTGCTAGCGAGTGTTAGTCAGCCAGGCGTCGATCGGGTATATGCAGTAGCGTAGATAAACTGAAAGTTATATTTTGTTAATCGTCAAGTACGTTTTCGATAGGAATTAACTATGATATATTTTTCTAAATTGTTCGTTGTAAATTGGCCAGTACTGCCGTCGCTCTCTGCCTATCTCCTACGTGCGAGGTACATACATACGAGACTTAGCCTGCCACCGAACGTAACGCCAATGACAAACTGCACGCAACGTCGCCACTCTAGTAATCACACATACAGTTTCATAGTTATATACATTTGAGGTTAGGCATGCATTATTCTTGTTTTTTACCAACCCTCTAATGTAGATTAATACTTTTGTTGAATGTAGGTTGAGCACTCATTTTAAAGTTGATCAAATTTAAAAAGTTCAACCAACTGTGTTGTGCTGCTATTTTAAACCATACGGAGTGTTGAGTATATTTAACAAAGTTGGTTCCGTCGACCAATTTCCAGCTCAGCCAATTTCTTCTCTCCATGTACAGCGATACGATTTTTTTAGAAATAATAATTAAGCGAAAAAAAAACAAAAGAGAATAAAAAGTATTGATCTGTGAGAACAAACCCGTAAGATTATTAGTTTTAAAGAACGACACTACATATGCAAATTCAGAAGATGAATAATTTTTGGAAAATTTTGATTATTGCAACATTAACTTTGAAAGAGTGTTGTTACTAAATATGTTTAAACCAAGAATTTTTAAAGTAAAGGACGAAGAACGCGTATAATATTGAAATAAGTTTGTCGGTTCACCCTTTACATAAATTAATTCTGGAGAAGTACTAACACCACAGAAGGGTTATGTCCCCACCGGAATTGCATAAACATGAAATTGCATATCTGGAGAGATGCTCCGGGAATTGCGGCAGCTAAATACTTTATTAATTACATTCCGGAGAGTCCCGACATTGGTCCTATCGAGCGGTAGTTGGCCTTTCTCCCTCGGAGATGCCCGGTGGTCTGGACATCGATGGCGCTTCCTAATTACGCCGCCAAAGCGCCTCAATCGCCCGGCAATATGCCTCCTAATGGATACGAGCCCATAATTCATCTGGCAAAGGGTCAAATTAATTTGGGGGTTTGGGAAATAGCGCCAACAACACAATTTATATGAATGGCGGGGATTAATAACAAGCCGCGCGGTGGTGCAACTGTGTGTAATAAAAAGGAAACACCCTTCAATTCTCCGTCGCCCGGGGACGAGCTCGCGGTGAGCCGTCTAGTTCGTTTGCGTTCGAAGTGGATTCCGGGGAAAAATAGCAACGATTCTTTTGCGGAATATGAGATGACATCATCCGTAGGTAGGTGAGGATTGCTCCCACGTGGACGAGTTTCGCCGTATTACGGATCTTTTCGTTTAGATTATTAATGACAGTAGAATGCAATCATTGCGTTTATTACGGAATGTACGTTTAAGTTTTAGCAAAAGTCAATTACATCTTTGATTAATTGCCCTTGATGCACATATAATTTAAGCAAGGCTATTTTAATAAACATTACATTAAACACAATATATTATTGAAATTTATTGTGCTCATTAGTCAGAATATGATTATACAGCAATGCCTGGACGAAGCTTGAGTTATAGCTTAAATATATCGTTATTTAATGTAGTTTTATTATTTTTTAGTAAACTTTGCGATAGAAATTATCAATTAGCATCCTGTTTATGAATTCCTTATTAAATTCCATATTTTCAACATTTGATGTAAAGCGTGAGTGCCAAGGATGAATATTGAAAAGCCATTTCATTAAAACTAGAAGCAGTAAGCGTAATGTACGTGGTTCTGCTCTTATTGTAATACCCTGTATATGTAAACCCGCACCGCCCAAAGGAGATCATTAAATGGTATAAGTCCGCCTTTAATACTTTTTTCTCCCTTTAATCATTCAAAACTTATTTTGGAGAAACCAGATAGGGCAAATTTCATCCCTTAAATATGCAACTTTGCAGTTACTGAAGGTACTGTTAAGCAATGTTCGCCATACACAACCTGGTAATAATGAGATTTAAAAAAAATCCACCCATAAAATCCTAAATTAAATTGATTTTGGACTTTGTGTAAATTGGGATAAAAGCGACTTTGCTCCTGCAGTTACTAATTTATACATAATCGCTAGAGAGGTCGCATTAACGCACGGAGGTGTTCTTAGGGCAAATTTAATCGGTCTGCGGATCGTTTGTTCATTAGTGTACGTAACTTAACACGCCCAATTCGTTAAACTAATTGGTAATTATAAAAAAGAAGTACAAAGAAACTATTTGAAACACAGAATAATTTGTTTTTATAGATTAGATGAATTTTGTATCCAATTTCAATGTCAATATTCAGTGTCAATATTGGGTGTTATGGGTCTTGCCAAATATTTGTTAGATTTTATTACTAACTGTAAGTATTTTCAGTTAAAATTGGGAGTTTAAGGAGTAAAATTGAGAGTTTATTATTTGTCGAGGTCCTTCCTTTTAAACCCTTCTAAAAAGACAAACTTTTATTTTGCAAAGGTGGCTCTGAGATTAGAATTTACAGCATCTACCGCAGTGATGCCTAACAAGCGGCTACAATTGAAAGTTGGATAGGAAGTACATATTACTCATGCTTTACTTCCACAAGTTATTTTGTAAGAAAATGTATGATTACAGTTCATAATCATCTTACTTCAACGCGTTTGCTTTCTCTGTAATGCACGAATTTGCGTAATACTAAGCTAAGCTGATACTAAGAGGATTCCATACATCTGCGAATTCTAAATATAGATTTCCTGGCGTTGAAGTGTCACTCGAAGCACTTTCTATTTTAAAAGCCCTTCCCGGTAAACGAGCACATCGCAAAAATGGTATGTGAAGGTACCCACGTCTTGATGGAACGGTCGAGCAAAAATAGCAAACTTTCTAAAAGTGCGAAAAAAAGGATTGTCAAGTTGCAATTGTTCTCGCTTTTTGCCGTTGCCGAACGGGTTTACGACCCTATCGTAAATTTGGCGCGCGTCGACTTTCACAAAATCATAGATTTGCGAAAAGATAAAGTGGCAGTATAATATTTTATAGTTGCTATAAACGACATCGCACGAATCAATCGTGCGCGCGATTCCGGCCTGTCCGTGCTGGAAGCTCGGGATTTTAGTGCTTTGTTAATTTTTATGGCGATTCGTCGCTACCCAGAGTCGTGTTGTGACAAGTGGAGAATTTATTGCTCTATCAATTTGAACGCCGGTTGTTTACCGTTTTGCTTCAAATTTTCTATTATTTAAACTATTCGATCGTAAAAATGATAACGACGTGGAAGGAGGTCAGCAATAGATTTAGTAGTAGGAGGCCAATTTTAGTTTTCCGTATTTAGCGCATGATACGGACAGTTTTAATCACAAATTGACAGCGCACACTTTGTAGTATTCCCAAAACCTGTAAAAGCTCAAAATGTATTAATTAAATGTGTAAATTTTATATATTAAGTAAAGTTCCACGTTTGACTAAAGTGGCTTCTTTCAAACATTTCTAGCGTTTTGAATTAATGGGTTGCTTTTAATGCTATTCACAATAAAATTCGCTTGTCGACCAAGAAGCCAACTTAAGAATGCATTAAAGACAAAGATTGATAATTCCCTTCTTTCTTTTTTGATAGGGTTAATTTCGTAGTAGCAAAATAATATTATAATGCTTCCTCATGGTTGCAGACGGTGGATTTTATAGGTTGGAAAAATCATTTTCCTTAATGACAAAGCTCTTTAGGATTTCGCATCTCTGATTTAGTTATCCATCGACTACAACACTCCAAAAACGGCTTGAATGGACTTTATTTCGTTAAAAAATAATGAGAAATTGGAAGATTTAATTTATCTACAAAGTCATGCAGTATTAATAATTAAGCTTCCTAGCGATCGATATTATCGTCTAATTATACGTTGAGCGATAGTTGCTAGTCACGGCATCCTTCGCCATTGCATTAGTTTCACACCTCCCATCCCAGCTATGATCCTGCAACCTAGCAGTTTTTTATCAGCGCTTTTCTAGATTTGCAACACCTACTCACCCACTTCGCTAGATTACGTAACGGTGAACCCAAAACAAAAGAGCTCGTTAGGCACGTTCAGCGCTATACCAATTGCTATATGTAAATGAAAGCTTCAAACCGGGATTAAATTCGGTAAGTCACGCGAGCTTTCAAGCGTTAATGATACCATAAACTACCTGGATTACTGGCGGTTACAAAGCTAATGCCGTGTAATGGGCCTTGTTATGGAGTGCCGGCCCGCTGAGCCTCCCTGTAACTACTTGCGCGTATATATGCGTGTGACAGTGTGCGTGTGCGTCCTCCGCACCACCGAATGTGCGTAGGCTCAGAGCCGGGCCTCTATGTGCGCGCACGCCATAGACGCAATGATAATTTGATAATATAGGTGTACTGATATTAAGATCATTTACCTTGATAGCGGGTATCACGCTGAACGTGTTCGTAATGTGCAGCTTAATGTTGGAACATTTCAGACGTAATTCTACTCAATCATTGAATGTAAAAATTAAGCGGTAGCTTGCGTGGAGGACAGACATCAAGGCTAATGGGAAGAACATGAGTATGATGTGAAAAAGCTTAGAATTTCGGCTAAAGTGGAAAGTACGGAGCGGTGTGCCGAAGTCTTTAGTGCTTGAAATAATTTTTTATTAAACGGAAGGCGTGAAATTGATATCGTGAGGTTATTAAAGTTTAAAGAACGTGTAAAACCATTTCCAGCGCTTTTCTTGGCTTCGCAGCTTTTTTACGTCCGGAGCAGATTCTTTTCATTTCCAGTAACTCCTAACTGTGGATTCACTATTTTGTAGATTGTATATTGATGTTTGACTTCCAAAGTAATAATTAAAAAATTGATTAGCTTTTTTAACTTACGTGCTAGACATTAAAAGAGCGTGGCCGTCCATGGTTTCGCTAGTATTTGCCATGTGCACAATATTCACCTACACGATCTTCTCTCCTTTCGATGGGAAATTATTTTTGTTTAGATATGTCACATTTTGCTTAAAAAATTGGTTCCAGTTGTTCGATTGTGAGTAAGATGCCCACGATGCAAAGTTGCTGCTATAAACCCGCAACTATTTTTAAAAGCGATACATCATATCCCACCGAATTTTCGAAAAAACGTTCGTCTTCGTAAAGTATACAAATCCAAAGGTTCGCTACTTACGCAAAGACATGGGCACTGTGTTGTAAATAAAAAGCACGAAGTTATAAATTTATTATAGCAATATAGATGATAAATAAAAAAATAAATAATAAATAAAGTCTACACTAGTAGCAGGCAGCATAATTTCTTGTAGACTTTTTCTAAGAGGACTAGATGTTTTGAGCCTCTCCTGTTGGGATAACATTGCAAAGCAGATTGAAATAGGCGTTGTTCTACTCCATCTATCTCTCTGTGCATTTCTCATGCTGGGGTAGTAAGCAGAAATGTTATGATTTAAAAATAAATTGAATTTAGACTAGGAGAAATTTGATTGGAGCTTAACTCCCCAGGCGGTAGATAAGCTAAAACCTGCAAGAAGCTAAGCTATTCGTACATTCAAAAGTAGGTTAGAACAAGAGGATATCGAAGAGATACTGTTTTTTTTTTGCCCATACTTGCCATACCTTTTTACACTAAACAGTAATTCTTGTTTCTTTCGTCGCATATCACTTTGCGCGCGCTGCTGCTAAGTGCAATATTTTCTACATCAGTAGGTGTACTTGACGTAAAACTGTGAAATTTGGCAGTGTACGAGTTTATTTATGTGCCTACCTTCCGTTTATGAAAGTAATGAAATACAAATAGGTTAGTCACTGTGGTATATATAGTAGTGGTAGTACGCTGACCAAATTGAAGTCAGCAGATTTTCCCGTACGGACGAATTAATCTATACGGATTCTTCCAACTCTGACCAACAAAACGCTGCAACAAAAAATAAACATACGGTGGAACATGACAACTTTCCCAGCTTCATAGTTTGAGACTGTACAAATTCAGCTTTTTTTCAATAACTTGTCTTTTTCCAAATTACTGGAAGACAACCAATATCATTCCTGTTCATAAAATAGGAAGCATCAGTTCTACTGAAAATTTTCGCCCAGTAGCAGTTAATTATTAGTTTTGCTAAAGCATTTGAGATACATATATCTTTACTACTATATATAACCATGCATGCTTTCGTGAAGAACTGATCAATCCATACTGAGCCAGTATCTTTCGGATTGTTTGGACAGTCGATGCCGTACATGCGGATTTCTCCAGAGTCTTTGATCATGTAGATCATAGATTATTGCTGGATAAACTTGAATCCGTCGAATTTGCTCCATGTTTAACATCTCTGTTCCAGACGTACCTGCTAAATAGGAAACAGTATGTGTGCTGTAATAGTTATCAATCAGGTTTTTTTGTACCTACCTCAGGAGCCCCCCATGGAAGCGATCTCGATCCACTGATCTTACTGTTGTTTATTAATGATCTTTGTGATGTCTTGAGATGTGAGAAGTTGTTATTTGTAGATGATAGCTGCTAGTTTGTGTAACAACATATCACTGCGCTCACCTTGCGGTGTTCCTGAAATTAGATGAATGTGTCCAAGTACAACAGTGCTTACGCACACTCGTAAAATTAATCATTTCAACAGAATATCACTTTAACAACGTGCCTATAAGTCGTTGCAGGACTGTCCAGCTCTTGGGTATCACACGCGATGCTAAAGTTTTTATAGATTATGTTCTGAACGTCGGCAAATTCTCTCTGAAGGCCTTCTACTGCTAGAAATCCTTCGTATAATAATTATTCAACACTTTGAAAGCTGTGATGCGAGAATACGGTACTTGCATTTCAAACAATCTGGTGCATATCCTCCTCATGGATGCAGTCATACGGTCTTGTTGAAAACATTTGGTTACGAGTCATTGCATAGTTGATGAAACCAAAGTTTTTTATATATAACTTACTTCGTTCTAACATCGATGCATCTCCGCTTTTAGATAGACTTCGGCTTACAGTTCCTCAATATGCAAGCCGCCTGTACAACGCGTTTTATTGTGAGCGAGCAAAAACAAACACTCCTGCAAGATCTCCAATCGATCGAGCATGTACCGCGTTCAACACTATGTTTCTAACCGATATGAACTTCGACATCAATTTTAGTTCACTTCCTAGCTTGTTGCGCAGAATTTAGTTGTTAAGTCTTTTTTTTTGCGTGAGTCTTATTTTCTTCTTTTTATCCTGTAATTAGATATGTATTATCTGCTGGGTAAATAAATATTATTATTAGTATTGTTATTATTATATGTAATTAATCTCCTCATGATCCAAAAAGTCGAGCGAAACATGAAATTGCGTTGAAAGGCTTGTGCAAAGCTAAAATTTCAAAGCAATGATCCCTGACTGTGAGCTTAATCTAAACTTTCCGCTTTTCTACTAGATTAACAACTACGTTCTCCCATGTTCCGCTAAAATAAACGTGAGGGTTCCGTTTGGTACACAACGTCGCATTAATTTTCCAGCGGCTCAAGTGGGTGATTATTATTATATGGGGCAATTGTCTGGATATTTCATAATCTTGTTATTAGCTTCAGACACGCCGTAACGCCGGGACATACAACTTGTTTATGAAATTATTTACACTGTAACCGCTTTAATTTACGCCAAAACGCCGCCGTTGAACACGTTTTATTATTAACTCCTCTATTTGTCTGGCCGTCACGAGCCGTTCGCGAGCGTAAATCTGCATGGTACGGTCTCCATTGCCAAATTTTTGCTCGTCGGTCGCGGAAAAGAACGGAAATAAAAAGTAATACAGCAAGGAAACCACCCGCTCTTCAAGTGGATTTACGCGGTTGTTAAACGATATTAAATGCCAACCGAGTTTTTATGAGCCGTTTAATGCGGCTTGTTTACTACTAAAGTTTTAAATATTCGCCGTGATTTACAAGAGCAAAAAACTTGTTAATAACAACGGCTTCCCTTCAGAGATTATCTTAATGCGGATTTACGACCGAATTTGGAATAATTCATGCAGTATTGTACGAAAATAATTCGCCATTATCAGATGCAAAGCGAGGATGTTACAAAAATGCGTGTAATAACGCAAAATAAATGTACGCATTGTTCGTGACGTACACCTGCTTGCACAAGATGATTTTGGCATGTGCGCTTTCCCTTTGCGGTATTTCTGAATTCTTTTTATGATAAAATAATTCAACAACATTAAACAGTGAAAAACTAAACTGAACATAAGCTTCCAATAAACTCTACCTTTATTTTCCACGTCCCCCAGACTTTTATCCCAAAGTAGTTTTCAGAAATAATCTTCAGAAATAATTGGTTTTGGAGGCGTAATAACAATTTGCAAAAATATTTATCGCCCTTGTATGTTTCCTTAGTTCTCCTTTTTGGAATAATGAAAGCTCTCAATGTCAGATGACGTTCTCCAATTAATTATACTGTACTACCCGAAAACTACAAAATTACAATAATAACATATATTCAAATTATCAACATTGCAATAAATTGTTTTCTCAAGATATAAGAAGTGTTCCAGTGCGTTTAACGTAAATGATCTATTCGTAGGGACCAATCTAGACCTTTCTGGATCATTCAGGCCTAAAATTTTTGTTGATAGATCAACATTTATTTGCGAAATTTAATTTTTTCAAATTGTAACGCCAGTCAACGACCTCCACCAACTGAAAGAGACAAAAAAAATAGAGAAGCCTCTTTTCTACCTAAAATTACCTTATGACGTTTGGGAAAAGAACAATTAGTTTGTCTTTCTTATTAGTATCTTGCCTTGCTCGTTCCGTCCATTTAACAGTATTACTGTGGGTGACACTGCTTTTGAAACTACCCCAGCAAACTCTAGTTTTAACCACACAGGGTGGTATTCCTTCAGTGGTGTTGTAGAGTTCACTTGTAGTCTAGATATTTTTGTTTTTACAGTATCTTTGAAAATCCTCTCCCTATTATAAACAACCTTTAAAATACAAAACAGAATACGACCTTTTTGCAATATTTACATTTCCTTCAACAGATTGCGCAGTACATAATGGGGAGAGGACTTTCAAAGAAATCATAAAAATTGCAAATTGCCGGTGTTTATGTTACAATATGGTTTTTGCTTGGTATTGCATTACTTTGCTTAACTTCAGTTAATTTTGTTATAAAAGTAAATACAAGTTTTGAATCCTAATGTGCATAGGCTCATAGAACCGCTAAAGCTCTAGTCAAGTCACTTCTCACTCCCGTATTAACTTTTACGTTTAGAATCAAGATGCGGCCAGTGGCATGAAGCTTTGCGTTACAAAAACACGCGTATGCAATACATATATTCCTCAAGATGAAATGTTATTAATTATTCCAACATCTGCGGTTTGTTTAGCTTTGTTTTTCACAGTACATTAAAAGAAAACGAAAATAACTTGTTGGAAAATTAGCAACAATTTGCCTAACCTGTTCAAAAATGAAGGAATGTGGCACAAATTGTGACTGAACTTTAAAATACTACATTTGCGGAAAATATAGGTCTGTGAGGATCATCAGAACTTGTGCCAACAATAACATTCATGTACACAATTGTGTACGTGACGTATGCAGCAGGTAATTTATAATAAAGTAACAAAGAACGAAGATCTACGACACAAAGGTGTCAGCCAGCATAGTAGGCAAATTTGGAACACCAAATACTAGTAAATGCCACCCACGTAGAAGAAGCAAGATTGTCTAGTTTCCAGCATATTTTAAGCAAATATTGAGCTGCATAATTGGATATGATAATTTCTCAAATTTAAACGCAATAGTAGAATTTTGCAAAATAATACAAGGTCGTATTGCAAACTAAGGGCGTCTGCATCATAACGAATATTATTCTATTAGTTAATAAGGTAAAAAAGGATTAATAAAGAACAGAATTAAATTTAATCCAACCTTAGTGCCTCAAAGGAATTTCTAGTCGTACTTCAAATCTCTCTGGGGTTATATTTTCATTGGAACGCACGACTTCGTTTCAATGAAGATAAAATATTACTGCAGATATTGTGAACCGACCTAGGAGTATTTTTCACACTCGTTGGAATCAACAAACTCGTTTAAGTTTCCTGAACTTGGCTTTGAACAGAAATTCCCCCAAACGCCATACCACCTATACCGACTTGTTCTCTTTTTGTCCTTAAATATATCGCTTTCGTATTTATCTTGCCGGCGTACGTGACTCCAGGAGAGCAATATTTGTATCTCCAATACGTTTCTGCCGTTCCGTCCTGTCTCTTTTTGTTCCTTTGTAATGTATCAGCGCAGAAATTTTCTAGCGTTATAGATCGACAGCGCCCGCAATGCAAGTGGATATCTCCAAGGTATCGGTCGGTAATGATCAGTTTGGAAAGTGGGCACGACGTTCCCGGAATCTCACGGAATTGATTGCCGCCGCACACACAACATCGGTAGACCTGAAAAATTCTACCCATCGCCCTTATCGCGAACGTGATCGCCAACCATTACTTAACCGTGTGTACGGTCACAGTCTGTCGGCGATTACAAATCGCGGAGGTAGCGCTCATAAAGGATTTGTATCGGGTGCGGGTTAGGATCGAAACAAAGAATCCGGGGCTTTTATTATACTCCGGGCGGTCGTTCCACCGGTGAAACATTTGAAGCTATCCGACTATCGATTTTGGTGGCAGTTAGTGGAAGTTATGTGAAGAGTACGTTTTGCCTTTTCAATGGGGTTGCAATAGGTGATATCCTCCTCGTTTGCTATACGCAAGCGAATTTGCAACAAAGGGATTTCAATGTAAAGCACTGTATCATAATTTTATTTTCTTCGACCAATATCAGGTTCCAATGGTATGTAGATGGTTTTTTTAGTGGAAAGCTTTACAATTTTGAATTCTCTTGTCACAATTATATTTAATTTATTCCATTTGAAATTAGAACTTTCTCAAGTCAGAAAAGGAGTTTAGTACTAATGATTTTCTTTTGAAGTTTGGCGGTAGTTTTTTTTTTTTGGAAAGCGACCAATTGCCAATGATTATGGTTACATTTTCTGAATGCCAACACCTAAATATGTGCAATTATAGACAAATGTCTTCTTCACTTATAATCGAAAGATTTAAACTTCCCATTTTTAAAACTTATTTGGAATTCTTCCCAAATTTTTTTAATAAGTGTTGATAAAAATTAAAAGACTTGGATACTTAAATGAACGTCCAGATAATAGTCTAATTTTTTGGCTGGAACTTGATGCCAAGTCTTAGTTACATAAACCATTTCATCAGACTTTGGAATGCAAGAAGACTTTGGCGAACACAACCGTGATTTAGAAAGTAACAACCGCAATTAATTATTTAAAAACTGTACGGTTAAAAGCAAATACATTAATCTAATACTATAAATGGTTACGTGACTCTCGACTACGCTCACATCTTCATAAAAATCTTCTGATTTATTGTAGCGAAAACCACATGAAGGTGTTGGTTATCTGTTAACCGTGCTTTAGGGACAATCTACACACCTCCATATACATACATAAGTACCGCGTGCATTTTACGAGACGACTTTGCGTGCTAACAACGAAGCCGATAGTTTGTTGAATTGCAAATAGCATTTACGACCGCATACGTTGTACGTTTTTCGTCGACCTAACATAAATCAAGGAGCCCTAATCCTAATGAAGTGGTTTTTATGCGGAAAGAGAACACTACTCGAACTCGGTGGATATATGGGAATAGGCAGTTGAAGTTATGCTAAATTTATTTCTATTCTGCCTCAATATTTAAAATTGGATAACAGGATTACGATTGCTTTAGAAAAATATTTCGTTTTTATTGCCACTAGAAAATATTTTATTTCTCTCATGTGCGTAATGTGGTAGTATTTCGATAGCTATCGCGCATAACCTTGGGTTGTTAAGTAAAGTTTATAGCTCTTGATACTTATCACGTTGATATTGTTTTTGTAAAAAATGTAAAGTGAAACCAGCAAAAAAACTTGCTTGATTTTCCTCTGAGAGACTATAATTGTTATTTACATGTTATATAGTAAACACGGCATTTTTTCACGAAGCCTTTTTGAGGTTATCAGCCAAAACGGTAAACCCCCTATATGACTCAACACTAAGAAAATTAACAATAATCCATCATCAAGCCCCGTACTTTATTTGGCAAACGTGCCTTTTTCTTTCGGCGTAGCGCCCGATTAAAGAACGCGGTCTCGCATACATATCGCTTCTCCGAATCTAATTTATCCGAAAGCGGGCGTTGTTCTCCTCCTAAAGAACTCTCTCGTAACGACTTTCAGAAGTTCCGAACTCATTAAGAGAACCGATAGGCGACCAAGTGAAAGAAGCAGCCACCAGCAGCTGTGGTGTGGCGCTTATGCCAAAGCGCGACGCGCAAAGTCATCCAGCGTTCCGCCAAAAAGTTTTTCTTCCGCCCATAGTGCGCGCCTGAAAAACGAACGAGGACCGACAGAGCGAAAGGAAAAAGAGGAAAATATCCGTAGGAAGAGAGGAAAATAAAATATAAGTTACGAGTTTTAATCTCGGAGCTCAGCGACTGCTAGGAAAGGGTCGCATGTCGTGCCATAAATATGACCGAGTCATATATTTTTGTTAGTGAGATAACTGCAAGAACAAGCGCTCATACGTTTAGTATTAGCGAGGAAAACCGGAAAAAAGGGTGTGGCGCGGTGGCGATTCGATTAAGGAGAGAAAGGAGATCTTTATTTTAGAAACTGTCGTCGCGGTGTTCCTAACTTCTCTTTGCAACTTATCTTGTTAACGTTTCTTTTCTTACTGCTCGCACTCGTAAAGGCTGTTTCTTCCATCGAACAAGGCGTACAGTTGAATACGGATTTGATTTATGGGCCTTGTACACTGCAAACACCGTCGCTTGTTCATTAACTGCCGGGCTACTGGTGCCGTGAATAATAATTAGCGGATTTCTTTGAAGACTAACGCCATTGTTATATCATTTGCATGCGCCTACTCTTGTCATTTGTATTGTCTTATATTTTGGAAACGTTGCGAAAGAAAAATTAGAATTTCGTTTGGGTCTCAAGGTTTGAAGTAACGATGGGAAATTACTCCTGTGACGGATAATAATTAACCGATTGTTTTCTTGTCTAACCACGGAAGCCTTACGTTACACATGCATATAATACCTGTGCTAACAAAGACAAGCTAAGGAAGACAACGCAATTGGTTTGCATTTAGTAACGTTATTCCTCTACAGAATCTCCTCTTAGCTCTATTCCGTTACTCAAGCCTTTTTTCAAGTTTGGGAAAAGAAGGAAGTCACAGGCGGCCGAATCGGGCGAATAAGGTGAATGGGGCACCAATTCGTACCGTAACTGAACTAGTTTTATCCTCGCAATTGCCGATGAGTGGGCGGGATGTTATCATGGTGGTAGACAATTTTCTTTCCGGTGGGTGGGACTCTGTTCAGCGTCAAATCGGCTCAATAAAGCAGTACAGTACCGCCCCGTGATTGTCCTTCTCTTCAATTAATCAATTAATTACCCCTTACGAATCACAAAAAAATCGTCACTATAACTTTTCCTCTGTCCCATTAATTGATCGAATTAATTTTTAATTCACTAGAACTTTTTTGGATTATATTCAGGGTGACTCATTAATTTGACTCAATGTGCAATTCAGAAAAAGATTATTCAATAGTTATGGATGTAATATGGAATTGGAACACCCAGTATTTAATACATTCAACGCAAGATATTGTTCACACTAAAGCTTCATACATTAAATCTTGTAACTCAAATGGTGTAGCTAAATGCGATCTGTTTATATAGCTCTGCAAATCAGCATGTGACTCTTTTAAACTTGACAGGAAAACTTCGTATTTAGCTTTTGGCGAAAATACACATCCTCGCGTTCGGGTTCTCATCGTGCCATTAAAAATCATTTAATATCTATTTATTGAACGGTAGCCGAAATCAAAAGTCTTACGATTTTACAGACCGTTAACGCCTGTTATCCTTCCGAGATGTCATTAGCTAGTGAATTTACCCACTTCAATACCATTGCTCGCTTGCAAATGTTAAATGTAGTATTTAGAACTTTATTGACAGGAATTGACGGGCACATAAACTAGTATGTAACTCTTTGAGAAAGAAGTAGAACCGATTATAGAGGAGTTTAAAATTGAGAAAAATTGACATCTTGAACACTGCGTCATCAGGAATATTGATGATAATTTCTGTTTCTGTTGCTTAAACAGGGCATTTTGGAGGAATTATTGATCGATCTGTTCCCTACTGTACTGTGTTATAAATTAAATACTGACGTAATTTTGGAAATCGAAAAATAAAACCATTCGTAAGCATCAAGTGCCGTCATTAGAATTGCTCCCAATTATATAAACGATCATTAAAGCGCCTCTCGAAGAGCCGTGGACGGGCCTTGATCGTAAAGGGAAACGCTACCCTCGCTTTTGTCGACAAATAAAACGCCGTCACCTCTAAAACCAAAGTAAATGTCAACACTTACACATCGGCAGGCGCGGAGCCGTTATTGAGCTATTAGAAATTATTGCCTCATACAGACCCATCAAATGTAAAGTTTGCGAATGTTAGCGCCTACAGTAGGGCTTCGAAGATTTATTATTCTGCCCCTCTTCTTTCCCGCCTTTCCTTAATTACGGGTGTATCGACTTCAATTTTAAAGTAATTGAAAGATGTAGGGGGGATATATTTAAACTGCTAATTCCACTGTTGTTGGGTGGTGCGCCTTCTTGTTCAAGTACAAGGAACGGCGGTTCACCTATATATCCAAGCCAATGGTGTCAGGTTTGCGTGTACGTAAAACAGAAGCACACGCAAAATAACGGAAACTTTCCGAATAAAAATTAAGGAATGGAATAATTTTGTTTTAAATAAGTCATTTCGGAAAAAGAAAATAATTACCTTTGGTACTTGGTGAAGTTATAATTATTTCTGTTTTATACAAACATAGTAAACTATGATTGGTAATTAAGCAAGAAGGCGTAAGAACCACGTCTTTCTCCTAAGAAGTGATCATTGTTTCATATAAAATGACAAATTTATATTTAGACAATATTAGATAACTGCAACTCCTATAAAAAAAAATTAAATAAATTTAAAAAAATTAATTTTATCCAAGTAAGTTCAGTGAAAGGTACCACAGCTTAATAGAACATAATAAACAATTTCAATTTCAGTCATTGTTGGTAGTTTTGGCAAGCGCTTATAGATAAACATGCAAACACAGTCTAAGCCATTTTTAATTTTTAAATAATTAATTAAATAAGTACGAAGTTTGGAATTGTTCTTAATGCAATTAATATGGTCCTGAGTACATGTTTAATTGCATTTTCATTTTAAACTAGGTTTCATATACGGTGGATAAAGAGTTAACAAACAATTCAAGTTGCGATACGAACGCTTTTGTGAAGAATTTTCGTGATCAACGGATAAATGTTCGAAAAAAGGACAGCGGCGTTATTAATGAAAGATCTATTAAAGAGCGTGACAGGATGTCAAAGCAAGAGTCTCAAAAGGGCGCCCAAAACCAGGTAGAGATCATTAGAATTGGAGATTTCTGCATCTACCACGTTCAAAAAATACCGTAGAACTGCGAAAAGCAATGGAAGTTTCTTAATTTCGGTTTTATTTTTTTATTTAGTTTCGGTTTCTTAACGACCCATAAGCAGAAAGAAACCTAGAACTGATTAATATGGATTTTTTGTATTACACCTTGTAATCGTCAATGAACGTTATTTTTGCAACAAATTGACTAAAAGCTACAAACTTATTTCACTTTTTAACCTCGGTAATCTGTTTAACGAATACTTCGGGCAACCAAGAAAATCTAGGAATAGATTGTGTTTATTAACCGGCCACTCACTATAGTAGAAAAAGACGTCTAAGAGTAATGAATTAATTTGGTTGGAACTTTCGAATGCTTACGGTCTTGTTTTTAATAGCATTAATAGAAAGAAATGTTAATTAATTAATTACCTTTCGCAAGGCACGTCAAATATAGCGTTGAAACTACTACTTTTCAAGGAAACGAAAATATTATATGTGAAGATCTTTGTAGAGATATACTAATTTCAACGAACTGAAACTTGAAACTACATGTCACTAAATTTTCATCAATCCAAGTAAATACACATTTATAAATTTTACTTGGTTGGACTTAAATTTTAGACTAATGAAAAAATATATCGCTTCGCAACTCTTTTCGGTAGACAGTTAGGTAGTAGAAGAAATACAATAAAGGCCTTTGGCGATCGTCGAAATTAAAATTCCCCTACTAGCGCCCTAAAAACGGTATGCGGACGTAAATCAGAAGAGAGGGGTTGTAATTGCAATTGCGATGGTCTTCGCCGCACGGCCCAAACTTCGACAGCTTAGCACTCCCCATTGTTCAATAATGCATGTGATTTAGTAGCTCGAAGGG
Organism: Oryctes borbonicus; assembly: GCA_902654985.2. Lineage (NCBI taxonomy): Eukaryota > Metazoa > Arthropoda > Insecta > Coleoptera > Scarabaeidae > Oryctes > Oryctes borbonicus. The sequence goes on from LR736868.1 coordinate 6,721,278, forward strand.
TGGCCTACCTGCCACCCGCGCCCATCTTCCTAACGTTGCGCCTGCCTCCGGCTCATCTTGTCTTGCGATGCACCTGAGTCACTGACTCCGTTACTTTACGATAGTTGTTTTGTGGGTAGGGCGGTCATAAGTCTTCTAGGATCCCATTTAGAGGATTGGTCGGCCGTATAGGTTGCATCCAGTTCGTTTCTCGGCCCACTGATTAATGGTTTCTCTTCGAAGAACAAAGGCGGCATAGAGAAACGAGATTCTCCAACCGACATACCTCCAGGACCGGTCAGTCTGCCTGCTGCATCCTTAGCATCGCCGTACTGGTTATAACCTCAAGCGAAAATTCACACGGCGTCATTTCCAGTTCTCCGAGTAAATAATGGAACTGTCTACGTTTTGAGTTATGGGTATATGGATTCCGTGGGGTTGGTTGAGACTATGTAAAGGCAGCCGGTGATATAATTACTTTTCGCTTATCTTACACGGCATATATAACTGTTGGGTGTCGTCTAAATTAGATATATTTATAAAGATAAGAAAGGAACAGATTATTTCTATTTCAGAAGCTATATGTAAGCATCGCATCTGAAATAGAAACTAAATCACGGTATTGACTATACTGAATAAACGTTAATGTAACAAATTCTTCGCCCAACGAACAATTTAATACAATATTACTATGTTTATTATATCGATGAACACATACCTACCTATATTGGCTATAAACAGATTTGTTGATGTAAAAAATGCATTTATTAATGCCGTGAGAAATCTCTAAAGTTTGTTTCGCTTATCACAGAATAAGTTAATAAACGCGCGTTTATTATATTCACAAACAGGTTTAATTTAATAAACGTAATTTACTGTTGTAATAAATTTATTAATTAATATAATAATGTTTTTTGTTACTTTAATAAAACAAAGTCACACTGACGATTAACAATAATTTGTATCTTCTGCATGATGGATGGAATACTGTGTACTATCTTCGTGCTGTCGACAATTGAAGCAGCTGTTACCTGCAAAGAAAGGATTAAGGATTATTAAAGTAGAAACTGTATTTCAGTATTTATCTCAATTTTTTCAACACTACACTTTTAACAATAGGTGCTCGTCTATATTAATGACATTTTATCCGTTTCACTTAATAAGATTGATGATTAAAGTAAATTATGTACCTTACTGTCGGATAAGTGGCACAAGATGGATCTACGAAAATATTCTTTATAAAGGTTTTCGCCAAAACTCGCAAATATATCTCTTAATATTGGACAAAGTAGCTGTTTTTTTTTAATGCTCGAAGGAGACTAATTCATACTGTATCTAGTTGCATTGTTTACGATGCTTTTTACATTCTTTATTCAAATAAAAGAAAAAGGTAATAAGTAACAAAATGCGATTATTTTGACTTATTACAATTCCACCACCGTTCATGACGCACAACTCTTGTTTTTTGGCAAAATCCCTTATTGCAGTTTTATAGTAGATGTTGTTTTCAAGCATGGTAGTACGTCACATACACAATGTAAAAAGCATTACGATCAGTGCCGTTTTAAAATGATAAAAACAGCTATTTATTTCAACAGTTTAATGGTGCTTGTGGCATTTAAAGTTTTACGGGCAACATACATAAAATTTTTCCACACGTGGTGTATATTTCAATTTTTACTGAATTAGCTCAACAAATACAAATACAAATGCAACTTTTTGTGATAGACATTTTGTAGCACTTCTCTTTTAGGAATGCCCTTAAGAGCTATTAGCTAATAAACACGCTTTAACCAGAAGCTTTGCGTATTGCAACTGCTGTTTACTGCAAAGCAATAAATCACATAGAAGGACATGAAACTCTTAAGACACAGACATCACCCGGTCATGATGAAAATACCCGCATGTTTCCCAATCTTGTTAGAAAAGTAAAGAATTTTTCGTTTTTGCAGTTATCCCTTTTGTTTAAAACATCAGATTTAATGTTGGTGATAAATTAGTCGTTGGAATGAATCATTCACCGTTTATTAAACATAACTTTTTGTTAGTGATTATTGCTTTAAATTACTGCTTAATATGAAGTGGTTTCATATACCAAAGGAGTTAAAAAATATAATGCTAAGATAGCTTAGCTTCCTCATGGTATTGATGGAATAATTCACGGCAAACGCAATAAAAGGAGAGAGCGTTTGCCGTGAATTATTCTATCCATACCATGAGGAAGCTAAGCTATCTTACCATTATATTTTTTGGTTATTGTTTCTAGGCATTTTCTGATGTGTTCCACCAAAGGAGTAGTTCATGTTCCAAGTCCCTAAGTTATTGACCACTTCTGCTTCCTGTAATCCAGTATTATTATCTATTAGGAGGAGTCGATAAGGAATCTCGGGTTCAGGGATACCAACAGTTGAATCCTTCTTTAAACTAATTGCATAAATATCAAAACAATTTTAATTCTGGGAAAAACAAAAAAATAATGACTTCATTCCATTGATTACTTACAAACAAACTAAAATAGTCTAGTCGCACCCTAATTTTGAGAACTAGTACATAAACTGGAAATATCGCAGCATCTACATGTTATCAAAAGAAATTAAATACGTAAAAAAAATCATATTGTATCATATGTTTACTACTAGAATCCGAAATAGGGACATGTGTTGAAAAGCTTAGAAGATAAAAATCCTAGAACTTATTCCGCAACTTGTAAAATCACTCACAACACTTTACTATCGTTAAACGATTACAAATTGCGGGTAAACATTTATCTTACACACGTACAGAATTTTTCGCAAATCCATCGAATGCTACAACAATATCTGTTCTACTTCTACTGCGAATTACATGTGCCTAAGTCATAGGAAATTCAGTGAATACAGAGAAGGCGCTGCTCCTCTATATTTCCCATATATCTTGTTCATAAGCTTTGAATAAATCACTTTGGCCCGTTGTTTATATAGTAAAGATTCCATAACAAACTGCCAGTAAGTTATATGAACATTTAGATTTATCAAATGCGGATGTATTGATTGAAGTAATACAGATTTTCATTGGTAGCTTTATTATATAATAAGTAGCGTGGTTATTTTTAGTTGCGTTACATGTGCTTGATATGTTATTACTTGCGTAATTTCTTCAGCCATATTTTAAGTTTTATTAAGGAACTTCTTGGAAATGGATTGACCTATAGAGTTTGTTGTGAAATACAATACTATTATCCCATCTAAATTAGTGCATTAATAAAGTATCTTTGGATGTATTAAGCTAATGAGAATTGTACGTTTTTCGCTTTTCTAGAATAATAAATTTCAGATCAATTTGGGAAACTTACGAACGAACAGGTTAAAATTATTCTTTATTTGAATAGTTGCGTGTGTAAATTTTTGAGTTATCTCAAAAAAGGATTATCTTTAATAATGTAGCTTGTTTGCTCAAAAGTTGTTCAGTTCCTCTATCTTAGTTTTAGTATTGTGCTTGGTAAGGTACTGGTGAATTTCTAGAGCCTATCGAGTTTCATCTCAATCAAAATCTGGGAATCTCCAAAAGCTTTGCAAGTATTGATCAATTCAATATATATGCAATATATGCTAGAGCGGCTCAATTCGTTCCGTATCCATATTTTAGTATGAAATAAAACAGACTAAATGTTGAAACAATTAAATAGTAGTAACTTTCATAATTATAGTGATACTGGTGGTACTTCCCTTTGGAAGAACAGGATTTTTTCAGCTTCCCCTATATATGAGAGAGGGTTTCTCATTTCATTTTGACCATTATTTATTATTTAAACTAAAAGTTGCTTACTTCACCACCAATTAAAAATGTGATAACTATCAGAATTACATGTGGAGGGGGCGTTCAAAAAAATATATATTTGAGGTTTTTCAGTTGAAGAAATTGTACATTTTTCTATTTTTTAAATAGCATTTTTACTAGAAATCGTAAAAAAATATAATTAGTGAGTATTAGATGCAAAAGCAAACATATTTGACAAAAACTTAATTTTAATTTAAAGGAACTGCTCAAAGTGATTGTGTCACTGATATTGTCTGTGTGCAACTGATATCGTCTTAAGTTTTATAATAGCATCAGATATGTAGTTATTACTTCTTTCATTGTAAACTAACGAATTTTCACTCTCATAGTGTTAGTCTGATTGCTAGAATTCTTTTAAGAAAAGGCATGGGAAACAATCCAACGGTGTTAGATTAGGCCTGTTGGATGACCATTGATTAATCCCAGCATTAACAATCCAAACTGGAAATTAATTAAAAACGTAGGCATCCACGGCCAGAGTCAGTTGAAACTAAACGTGTTCCGGGTTTGAACCGTGTCATGTCGTTGGTTAAAATAAAACTCGACGTTTCGCCCACAATCGTATGGGGCTTCTTCAGGAGGCTGCTAACTGTTGTCATCGCCCTCCTGAAGAAGCTCCATACGATTGTCGGCGAAACATCGAGTTTTATTTTAACCAACGACATGACACGGTTCAAACACTGGAAATTACTTGTTTAAATATCCTGCTCACTGGCGCTCCGTCTTGCTCCTAAACTTTGTTGTTAAACAATTTTACGGTGAGTGTGGGACAATTGTTTCCAAATAATATGTATACGTACCTCCTTTAATTTCCGTTAATTTCATATCATACGTAACACGTATGTTTCTTCTAGAAAAATGTTATGTGTTAGAATACATTTTTGAGAAAGCCAACAACATTCTGCCGAAACGTTAATTTTTTCTAAACTTTCAATTGAACTTGTGGCTATCATCCACATCAATACATTTACGTTGGCCGAGAAAACAATTGTTCAAAGGACTCTTTAAGTATGCATATACATACGTATGTACTATTCTACAAGTGGAATAACGACAAATAAATGAAGGAAAAAAATAGCTGAAGCTGGAAAATTGATGAATTATGCAGCAAAATAAAGATGAAGCTGAATGAAATTGCGGGTTGTTTCATTGTCTCGTCCCTAAGAAAATATAATGGAGACTCTAAGGCGTTCATTTTTTCTAACTGCTTATTTTCCCAACTACACCATATTTCTCTCATATCCTTTACTGGATAATCTCCTACCCAAATGACCTTATCTTTTTTCTGGCGATTGCATTGTTCACTGTTTGGAACACTTTTTTTACTAACTTTTTTGAGAAGAATATCCCTCTCAGACTCACTGCTTTTTCCCATTTCTTCAATGTTATCCTGCCGTTGGGTTTTATCGTTGTTACAGTTATTACGATCATTGTATAGGTAACGGTCTATTCCTAATATTATTGGCAAACTATATATAATTTGCTTCGTTGTAATATTAACGATCGAATGCACACAATTTCAATCTAAACAGTTAATTAACGATTTAATTAATACGGAGATGTGTCTCTCTGTTCAATTCCACGGACATTTTCCGGAAAATCGTAAGAGCCATCGCGATGTAGACCGCATAATATACAAAGAGAGCATACCGGAGTAATTATGGCTGCACATGTGTACACATATCCTATCCCAATAGGCCCGAATGAACAGCGCAAATGAAGATAACGCCGCATTACCCTGGTAATGCGCTTGTGTTGTCTCTGACGCTCGCTGCACTACCGACGTGCTTGCGCGGATTTGCTGCCGCCAGCGTTGGCTTTCCTCGTCGCTCGCAAAGCGCGCCAAGAGAGACGAAACTATGCCAAATGGACGCGCATCTACACGATACACTTTGTACGAATGTAGCGGGTACCGTTTCGCAGACTAAACTGCTCGTCGAAACGGGCGTAATTGGTATGTGCAGCGCCAATGCACCATCACCGACAATGGACAGAGCTACTGGATGCATTTTAAAATCAACAGACCCTATATTGCTTCGCGTATTTTACTTTTATAAATATCGCGTGCCTCTAATGAGAACGATTCTACAGCGAATATCCATTCGACGCTCGCAACGACGCCGTTCCACTAGTTCCGCGCGGTGGCGAAATACAGAACTATACCGAAAGCTGCTAATGTGAGGTTATGTTTAGGAACGAAACGAAAATTGTAGTTTATTGCAATCATTTTCCGTGTAGTCACGAAATGAAAGTCGGGAAATAGTTCCAGCTGGTGCTTAAAACTTTCGAAATTAGAAATTATAAGCGAACCGTACGGGTAAATAATTGAATTTTGGGAATTTAATGCCAAGCTTTCTCTAAAACGACGTGAGATGATACGCTTACGGGGCTTTGGTCTTGAGTGTACTACTGGGAGAGATCGCAACGTATGTACCATAGCTGGTAATAGTGCCGGTATATGGAACATCAAATGTTCGAAGCATTGTTTAATCAATATCAAGAGGAAACTCACATTTAGGCACTTGAAGCATAATTGTTATTGAACTACACCAAATTGTTATTATTTATTATTTCTGCTGCATTGATTATTCAGCTTGCAAACTTTAGATTAATAATTTTTATATTTCTCAATAGAGTAGCAATTATGAGTTCTAAGCAATTCCTTGTGCAGCATTCAATACAAAAACATTTAGAACCTTCTCTATTTTTCTTGTAAGTTCTGTGCATGAATCGACGCAGAAGGCGTTTTAGAATTTTATTAGCTGACAATCACAGTAAAAATAGACAAATTTTCATAATTTTTGAAGATTTAGTAAAGACACGGTAAGTGGTATCAATATATTTGGCCGGAATCGAACTTACAATCCCAATATTACGAATAATAATAGTTATACGCATGTCCCGAAGCAATATTTTCTACGATTTTTATAAGAAAATCCCTGCAACGTTGCAAACAGTTTAGTGGATTAGCGCCATTATCCATATTTTTGTGTACTTTTCTACAGAAAATTGTTCAGATTATTGCATCGTTACAAGCGGGCCTAACAATTAATAATTTACGTTAATTGAGTTCATTATTATATTTTAACTTTGTTGCATGTAGCTGCAAGTTTGCAAGAAGTATTGTTGGCGGTATATCTTTCGAAATTTTCTTGCGGTGCCGGATAAACTGGATGTTGAATTTTGTAATAATTATTTTCAAACGATACTTAATGAAGCCTTCTTTACTACCAGTATTCATAATTCCTATCTCACAACCCAAATACGTTCATAAAGTTTCTCTTGGAAAAGAAACAATATTATTCATAGAATTATGTTATGTGTACCATAAACGATTTTGCTACAAAGCTTTACCACACATAATTCTATTGCGTGGTTCTCACTGTCCGCATATTATAATATTACCTAGTATGATCCATAAAGCTTTTTAATTACTTAATTAACGCTCCAGCTTTAATGCTTGGTCATTCTACCGTAACATAGTATTTCATACATGGGCAAGCTGTAGTTGCGAATTAGCAAAAATACTCACACGCATAAATTATTAAAAATTTTATAACGTCGTAAATTCTAATAAAGTTACTACTTGTTAATGTTCTATCGACCCCGAAAAATACCCCACCTTACTCTAATGTTTGTAATACGTACAGGGTCACACGTAAAATCCGCGCCATAGGAGAATATAAGTAAATGTTGCGTTATTTATATAAAATAATGTTCAATAGCCAATTTTTTATTCAACTAAAAATATCTAATTTTTAAGAATCAACAAGTGGCAAAGTCAAAAATTACGTATTGAAGATAAGTGGCGTGTTTCATGAAAAAGCCTCAGGAGCTTCAAAGGCCTCGGAACCTTCAATTTCTTGCAGAAAAACGAATACCCAAAACCAAAATTTCGAAAGAATCGACAACTGTCTATTTTTTCATATTTCGGGTGCCCGTTATCATTTTTACATTTGAGACTCTGAAAGAAGGCAACATAAACAACGCAATAAAGAATCATTTTAAATTCTTTGGAAAATATCTGCGCCATTTTTGATCGAGAAGCACATCCTATCGTTTAAATCATTGATAACGGCTAGCAGTGTAGAAATACCTCGTTTCCTTTCCTCCGGTGCAGATTAAATGCGTGTAAAGAATTTGCAATGGTAGAGGACACGATGCCGTGTGGACGGAGGAAGTGATAACTATAAAAGTAACGGCGGGCCTGGAAATGAAAAGTGCGAAGAAAGGTAGGAAGCAAGGTCGTGAGCGCCATCTAGACGAGCAGTTTTTCTCGCTTTACGAGTCCGAAGATTGCCAGGGCGTGAGATGAAATGGACGGCGGCCGACCGGAATTTCGGCAGTAATACTCTCCGGTGCGTCTGATAAAAATTTATCAATGAAACGAAAATGATTTACTTGGACCCGAGGTGCGATAACACGGCCATCTTGATTACGTCGGTTCGCGACGGTGGCGGAAGGAAGAAATAAACGGGTTGACGAACGACGATGGAGGGCGTCTTGCGGGAGAAAAATGGAATGAACGGGTTAATTCAAATCATTGCCAGCCTTCCTTAGTGTGAACACACAACCAAATACAACAACTAACAATTTTGCGATTAATTTGCATTAATTAATTTTTCAAGCACGCATTAAAAATCATGTTTATATTTAGTGCAGACGTTACTACAATTTTTAACAATTGTGAAAATATTTGCTCATTTTCTTAACTCATCGCTTTATCGGAATTTCAACAAACTGGTATTGCCACTTCGTCAAAGATAGGTGCCACGCACAGTGCAGGTGAAAATTTCGTACTATTGAATTTTATTACCCTATTAGAAAAGCGTATAAAACTTGTGCACAGCCTAACGCATCTGTTCATAATTAGTTCCCAGTTAATAGCAATTAGACGTTTTAATGGGGGAAATAGACAATGCCTATTAATATTAATGCACACTTAAACATTTCCTTAATCTTTAATATACCGTTGCTCCAAAACAATGCCTATTTCTGTCCGAAACGCATTTTACACCGGCACCGATAGCGTACAATTGTAGAAACGTGTATGTATATTGTACGCATACGAGACGAAACGCGAAAATAAAATATAACTTAGCAATGAGTAAGTCTCCCCGTTTTCATTTCATATGATTTATGTATATTCCTGTAACGTTTTGTATTTTCTACGTAATGCGTGAATGATTTATGGACGGAGAGAGGTACGGCATCACAGTCTAATACATTTTACCCACTTATTTGAATTCTTTACATTGTAAGCCGCGTCGTTATGCCACTATAAATGAGGTTATTAAATTCCACTTTAGATTAGACTTCCGGGTATTTTTTATGTGAACTGGACAAAACTTTATTGCTCTATTATTATTCATTTTCCGTTGTTTCCCCTTATTTCGTACGTTTTTAAAAACGTTAGGATACAAGTTTTAAGGCGCCGTTTAGATCGACCGATAAAACGTACACCTTTACGAATGAGATTTTATATTGAATTTTTTGGAAAGTTTCAGCATGTTTTGTATTCGCTTAGATACCTACAAACACATTTTGCTGTAATAAGGAGCGATTTGGAGGTGAGATAAATCTCAACAATAAAAGGAATTAGCCGTATGACGTTATGGTGTTCAGACAGCTATTTTTGTCTTATTACAGCAATACGTTATTCTTGCCATTGCTATTCAGTACCAAATTGTAAAAATTTTTTATACGTCCAATGTTAACATTTTAGAAGATTTGGAAGTTTTCGCATAATTACATGTGAAAGACGATAACTTGATGGAAAAGAATCTAATCCATAATCTTCAAGAAGAATTTTTAGATTAGTTTTAGAATTAGCGGAACTAGACCCAAAATTGAGGAGAGATAGACAAACTCGACCCTCTCTATTTTTTTTTTTGCAAGTACGTTTGAAAACGGGAACGCAATTACAAACAAAGCAACTTGTTAAAATAAAATTGAAAATAGCAAAATATTTAATAATTAAACGGGAGAATTTATCATTCCTCTTGCACCATTTGAGTACTTTCCGCTTGCAACCTGAGAATCCTTTTGAGTCTTGCAACGGGACCGATTGCTCGTTTAGTAAACACAACGCTGTCGAGTCGAATAGAGCAAATATCACAAATTCTATATAACATGAATGGCATTTTCGCAGACCTTTACTGGTTTTACATAAACTACATCTTAACTTTTACTAATATTAAGCATTGCTTTCCTTGTATGGCAGAGATGGCATGAAGATGAAATGTAGGTGTAGATTACATGTAGTGCAATCATTAGCAACGAAGGTAATCCTTATTCGAGGCGCTCATTCATAAAAGCAAACAAAGGCTTACTAAATTGAGCTGTTATAATTTATAATAGCCGTATAGGACAAAGACTCAGATAATCAAAATAACAAATGCGTTGAAAAAAAGCATGTAAAGGCAAGCCTCTGTTACACAACTAGCGATACGAAGCTGTGTATATGTTTAACGTCAGATTTATGATAATGCCAGCCGCACTATATAATTGCATCCGTACATGCATACGGCAGAGACGAAGACATGCAGGAAGGCTCATGTTGGTATCCATAAACAATACTGTGGAATATCGTAAATTTTGTCGAGAAGATATGATCTTTAAAGGTTCAAGATTTTGTTTTAATTTACGGGTAGTTATCGTGAGAGTGTTTGATTTAATATCGAGTTAGCGTACAGTAAAGGCTTATCTTCTCGTTTAAAGCCACGTTTGTAATTATTTGAATATTTAAAAAGAAATCCTCCTGTATCTACAATTTGGCGTGGCTTGAGAGTATGTAGCAGCATAGACATCACAGTAAAAACAGTTTTATTTATAATATTTGTGTCGTAGCGAAAAACCGCGATGTTTGCGTAAAGTATTGAGTTGATCAGTACATGAGAGAAGAACAGATTTACTTTCTCCATTTGACATCATATATTGAAGAAACTGAATTGGAAAAACTGGAGAAAGGTTTATGCAACAACTCTTTGGTTTTGTTTAGCGACCCACTAGCTCGCCTACAGAAAGATTGACGGGCGCCTTTCACTTGAGTTTGAAAATATAGCGGTCAAATAATTTTGCTGAAAGGTTTCGTGGCATCGTTTTCATAAAACAAGCTACCTCAAGTAATGATTCATCAAGTCGAAATTCACCGACGTAAGACCCATTGATGAATGTTTCTAAAATCGAGGCAAATATTCTAGGTTTCATATATTTTTTTTATATATTTATTATTATATTATTTTTTTTTTCATATGTCCCAATACGTTGTGAAATATTGGTTTTCTCTTTGCGGTTGGAGAATGTTTCACCATTTGTTTGATTTAGTGCAAAAGAGCTTTTAGTAGCAGTATCATATGTATATGGAGTCAGCAAATTCTTAGTAGGGTCAGCCAATGATGAGTGTAATTAATGCAAGATGTATTCCGTAACATAGCGTAAGGTAATAATATGCAAAGTAAGCCTAGAAGGACAATTTCTTATTAGGATACGCAAGTGTAATTGTTCAATGTAATTTGAAGAAATTGTTGGAAAATGTGTGTAATTACTTGTCACTTTGACCACTCCAAGAACTCTTAACCAAATCTTACAGTTTTTGCCCAAATTATAATTTGTGTTAATTACTTGTCCATCCTCCCAAACAATTTTAATATTTTCGCTGACTATAACAGGTGAATGGACAACGTCTTGCTAATTCAAAATGGACATGTGAAAGCCCTAGCTATGAAGCATCATAGCTAGGACTTTCTAGTATTTTATTATATGTCTTTGGTTAAGTACTTTGGTTTTCAATGCCTCAAGAGAAAGCTTCTTTGTGGTACATTTGCAACCCTTCTTGTATTGATGTTACATGTAACTCCTAAACTTCTTTTTTACATTCCTGTGCATGCGTTTGGTTATTCGTGGGGACGAAGACTTGGATGGAATGACCACTTTTGTAAAAATTGTTTTTGGTTTTTCTTGGTTGAAGTCGGATAGGAATACCTTCAGGTCACATGGGATGTTAGCTTCTTATGGAGCCTACATTCTAGAAACTCTGTGTTTTGTTTTTAAGTGGATTTGAATTTTCTGCTAATACTTCTCATGCTTATAAATGATAATTACCTTTTACGCTATATGCCAGAATTGCTTCTTCTGGTACAAGTATTCCACCATATCATAGATTTTGTTGACTTCTATTGAAATCAATGGATGCCCTTAACACTCTCTTAACCTATTCATCCAGCAGATAACCTTACCTAGTAATTTTTAAAATTCGTTTATATTGCTGCAGCATGTCTCAAATTACCCCATCTTTACGCACTTTTTAATCTTTTTCATCGTTATGCCAACATTCGTTGATTTAATTATATTATGGCATTATTTGCCCTCATATATTTCCGTTCGGCAGGACCTGTTTTGAATAACTTCTCGGCTTCTTGTATCACCCCAAAGCAATTATTGACAAGTATATACTCCCACAATCAATTCCTTCGATGTGCGAACATTTCTCCCTTTTTATCATTCGGTATCGCAATAAATTATAACACATAAGCGTAGTTATCGTAAAAGTTATAGTTGCGGACCTCCCGTACAGATGGCTCAGGGATCCAATTGCTTCTCTTATAGGTTATTGCTGCATCTGCGAGAAGAACCCATTCTGTAAAATTGAATTAGATCGTTGAAAGGCGAATTTACGATATCGGGCGATATTTCCCTTATGTTTATCGGTGCTGTTTATACGTGAAAGTAAGTTATTTCGACTTATTTAAATATTTAAGTCGCGTATTATGCGTTGTCGGGCTTGTTTTTTACCCCGTGTTTTTCTTGTTTTCCTCGCGAGCATGCAGAAGGAGGACGATTCGTAAGGAAACTCGATTTGGGCTCGCACTTGTGCAGGGATTTATGAAAATTGAAAAATGGAAATGGGGACTTTGATTTGATAATTGGATGTGTTTTCGGAGATGGCTGTATAAATGTTTACATGCTAATATCGTTCCATGTGCACGGATGTTATCGGCTTCTTATATTGGTTTATTATTGGAATTTAACGAAGTAAAACACTATAATTTTCTGCTGTATTTAAATTTTTTAATTTACCTATTAATCTTTTTAAGTAGTGTTAGGATGCCCACTTACGTCAAGTACCACGTTACGTCTTTATGTCCTTATAAAATCCAATATGTTTTTTCTGTAAGTTTATCGTAGCCACATTGTAACAAAATGACTTAAAATTACTCTAGGATCTTCTATTTGTGCTTCTTAGGCGAGCCTGTTTTTGTCCTGGAACATTGCCCCAGTGCGAGGTCTTTTGATCGTCTTCCCATACTTTTATTGCTTGTCTTATGTGGCTCTCTTGTAGGCCACAGAAAGGGCTAGAACCTTTCACCTTATAGAGCTGATCAAAGTTGTATTGCATAGAAATGTTGTCTCTTCCAATATGCATCAGGTCATTTATGTTGGGATCTTCAAGGATTTTGAGATGCCCTTTAAGATCCCCAGGCTGCAATATGGCCTGCTTCTGAATGTGGATGTGAAGCGGCGTTAGTCCCAGCGGGACTTCCGGGGCTACTGTGTGACACGTACGCATCACACCGGTGATCTTGAGACAAGCCAGCCTATGAATTTGTTGAAGCTGCTGTTGCACAGTCTTCTGAGTTGTTTTTGGCCATCAAACCAAAGAGGCGTAGGTGTTGGGGTCTAATGGGGTCATGGGTCTAATTATTGCCATTGTGTATGACCAGAAGATCGTTTGAGGCTTAAGATCCCAATTCTTACCTAGTAGCCTGCGGCACACTAATGATGCCGCAATGGCAAATATGTGCATAACATTAATTTTTAATAATAATGAGCACAAGGACTGTGGGGTAGCATGTAACTAGTTTGACATCTACCGATTGTTTTCATAGCTTCCGAATTGAGCTAATAAAGCTAAATAAGTAGTCTGGAGACTCACCAACAGACAATATAATCAACAGATTATGTTCTAGATATTATTGGGTAATTCACTGTGGATCCACTAAAAGAATCCTCAAAGATAACGGTTTTGTTTTGCGAACTTTTTGCCTAAAATGCCTGCACATGTTAGAATGCCATTCCAAGAGTACGCCTCCTACTCTTTGTTGTCATTACTTCAAAAGAAACGCTCGACCATAAATTTCCTAATAAAGATTTCCGGAGTTTATTCCGAGCATGCCGGTGGAAGGAAGGTATAATGATTACGAAACTTTTCTTCCCCGTCGCCATCTACGAAAGGAGACCGACTAATTTAACAAATCACTTGATGACTGTTAGAAGATCAGAAATTGCTTGTAAAACGGCTGTTGTGGAACCATTTGCCATCATCATTTCGTCTCGAAATGCCAACGGGCAGAAGTTATGGGCGAGTCGAAATGCGTAAGTTATGTTTGTAAACAGACACTTTACATAACTAGGTCCTAACCCCCGACCGAGCGGAGGGTATATAGGGGGCGACCGCAGCAAATCGACCGCCCTGAATCAAGAAAATCCTCCACATTCGAGGGATTATGCTGGTGTACGCTTTCTACGTTCGTGTGTGTTTGTGCGTGTATATGTCAGAATGTTTTTTACATATACAAACAGATATACTGCGCCCGGAGCAAGCGAGAGAGGAAAGGGAGGTTTTACGTTTCTCCAACGATAAGTTTTCCGTTTTGATATGAATCGGTAATCTGTTACCGGTTTTTATTGCACGTTTCGTGTGTTCTTTATATATATACGTACATACGGGCGTTTGTATTTTATGCGTCGTCGGAAAAGACATGTTCCAGAGAGAACTATACTGGACAGATACTAGCTTGTATGTATATCAAATTGATGACTGTAAAATAACTGATTATCCGCGCGGTCTATAAGAAGGTATTTTGCACTCTTTGTATCTAAATAACGTTCTTTGTAAATCAGGGACACCTCTTACGGTACATAACTTTTCCATTTTGATATCTTAAGTATAATTTTTGTGTTACCTCAAAAAAAGATTGCAGTACGTCAGAAGTAGGACGAATCAACATAAGACCAGCAATATACTTAACAAAGTGTTCGCGTTATTTTTAATCAAGTGGTGTTTATCAAATTAGGGTGATATTTCAAGTCTTAGTGCAGTGTAACATCTAGATAATCTAGGTGGAAAATTTTGGGGAAAAAAAGTTTAAGCGTTCAGATGTACAATGTTAAGTTAGTCGCATAGTCCCCGAGGGGTAGTGGTTAGCACACCTGTCTAATAAACGATTGATGTTCGATTTCTCACCGAGGAGATATTTTCCGAATAATTTATTACTTCGGAAATACCAAGGAAAGTACGGTTGCAGAATTGTAGTACATCACGTATTATTTCAATGTAAAAGTAGAATTACCGTACCAGAAATAATTTCCGATAAATTGCGACATGTAACAATTTTTCATTGTTTTGAAACGGTTCATAATTAGCTTCCTAAAGATATACCTTGAAAACTATTGAATAATGTCTGACAGGGAAAGCTATAAATGTTATTTATTAAACATATTTTGTGACATGAAAGTGCTAAAAACTATGCATAATTATATCACAATCCCTTCCATTATTGAGGAGTCCCTAAAAGTGATGGAGGTATTAAATTTTTGAGAAACTGAAATTGTACTTGTATTAATTAAAAAAAAATTATGGAGCTTTGAGGATTTAGTCCCGCTGTTGGCCCAAAATTGTACTAGTTTTTGTGAGATTTGTCTTTGTTTGCAGCTTAGGTTCAAGTATCTTCATTGTTTCTCATTAGCTCCATATTCTGTAGAACAATGCCAATATCTTTTCATCCATCTGAAATATTTCTGCCGTCTTTAATATTCTTTCGCCTTCCACTTTCATACAAACGAGTCAGTTTTGCTTGCTGTCATGTGTTAATTCTTTTTAATTGTTATCGGCAAATCGAAGGGGTCAAATGGATTCAAGGGAGGAGTAGTCTTTCATAATCGCTTACACAATTTTGAAAAAAAAAATGGGGTTCTTCTTAGAATTTTGAAACGCGGAATCTGCTTGTTTCTTTGTAAACCGAAAATCGATTATGAAAAAATTAAACAAATTATGTGTGTGCGAGTTAATCTTTGTTTATATTTTTGCTTTGAAAATTTCTTTTAGATTTAAAAGAATACAGAAAGCTACTTTGATTCCTATCCGGGAGCTAATTTTTTGGAATAGATTATTCAATTTAGAAATTGAATGAAAAAAATGAATTTTTGTTTAATTTTTGGCCAAATGTCTTCCATTCTAGATCTAGAAATCCTTTCCAATCTTGAAACCCTTGCGAACCCAGGCCCAAGTGATCCCAAATCCGTGGGTGGTGACATTTGATTTAATAAAGGGACCAAATTGTTTTACTAAATATTAATTAGAATTACTTACGAAAAAGATTCAGTTAAAGTATTTAAATTTTAACTTCTTCTCGAGGGAATTTCGTCTTGCGATACCACCGAGTCGATGTGCATAAGTTCTAGTACGGCCTTATCAGGTACATGACATTTAGAACTCCACATGCTGCTACTTGCAGGGTACAATGAACTAAATTTAATTTTAAATGTAAAGTTACTAAAGATACGAGCTTGTCATGTGAAAGTTAGTGTGTCATAGAAGCGCGGTAGTTTTTATCTTTGTAGATTTCAGATTTAAAAGAGCCAATTTACGGGTTAGAATTGTCTCTAAGCAAGCATTACCTAGCTTCTACATCAATAATCATATACCTGACTTAATACGCATGCATCTCTCCCCAAATTTCCATTCGTCGTCTGACAAAACAAAAGCGAAACCTCCTTAAGCGGTAACATATTATACCCTCGTAACGCGTAGGTGTTCGCGAACAACGTCGAGATAGCCGCTATCATCTTATTAATGGTCCGTGCCTGTCTTCGTACACGTTTCCAGATAAGATACGTTGGCCAGACACGAGACAATGGAATCCGACATGGCCAGGCAAAACGCGGAGGCAATATGGCGCGCGCGTCACCATGGCAACGGCCCTTCGCGCCAGGGTTTCACCCCTAATACGCCCTATCCCCTTTTTGTGTCGTGTACCTCTCCAAAAACTCCCCGTGAACGTGAAGCCATAAATCAACGGCGCACAAACTTTTTACCGGGAAGAAGAAAGGACGGAAGGCAGAAAAAAAAACACACGAGAGAAGAAGAAAGGCGAGCGGCGGACGATGAGTTTTGATTTACGCCGAAGCAATTAAATCGTGAACGGTACGACGGTGTGTGGCTGGAAAGATGATACAAAAGGCGGTGCGGAATCTATCTCCCGAAGGGGGTTGGATTTTGCGGCCTTAATTGGCGCCATCTGGTGCAGGACTAATTTTATGCAAATAGGATAGAAGAATTTAGTGCTTTCGCGGGGTTATGCTACGCACGTAGAATACCGTATCCCTCTATTCGCTGAAGAAATCCTTGCATTAGGAACAGTCGAACACCCGGTACGCGAATCGTGACTTCTAAAATTATTGTACGTTTTCTGCGAATCTCAAATTCGGAATGTGCATCTAGACCTTTGATATCCATACTAAATACCATTGGTTATATAAAAAATATGTGTATTACTTTGCTATTTACTTGTATTTAAGACCATGAAGGCGTTTCGATATTTTACTCTAGATTTTATGGAGATATTGAATAAGAATTGGACGAAATCAAGTAAATATTAGGAAAAACACCTTCAAAGGTACTGTCCACTAGAGACCAAAATTATTAAATTAGGTTATGTCGCGAATGGACATATCGATGTATGCTATATCGAAGAAACGTTAACTATTGCCAGGTTATGCTGATGAAACTGTCAGAAGAGACACCAAGGAAACGCTTGGGCGCAACTAGTTATTAGGATGCCCAAACATTGAAGTAACTGGTCATTCGTCGTATTGTCAAGACCTATCATCTACTGATTGCTTTTTACTTCCGCGTGTTTACGTTTTATATCGGCGGAAAAAGTAGCAGAAGATGCAAAAAGACTGTGGAGAGGACTACTCACCAGCCCTCATATAACTGACGAAATCCGTAAGATCTGTTAATTTCCTTCAAATAAGATTTTTGTCTGAAGAACTCACCTTCAGATGATACGTAGCACATAATGGTTAATATGTGTAGTAAGCCAGCGGCAACAACGTAGAAACAGATGTGTTGGAATTTTAAAAGGGGAATGTTGGTTTGAATATTAAATTAATAAACCATGCTTATGCATCTCAATTAAGCTGAGGCATCACTTATAACATTGTTAGTGTAAATTTTCAAGAAATACCAAACACTTTAATTTTTGTTTCTTCTATAATTCTTTCTAGACCTGCCATGGTTACGTTCTATCTCCAGCTCCATTGTAAATAATGTTATTTAGAGGAAGGGGTCGAGTAGCTTATTAAATATTTCCATTCTTCAATTTGTCGTACGATAATTTTAATTTGCGTTGTAAGGATTCCATCCCGCCTTATTTCAAAGATTGTTAATTCTCCCATCTTGAAGCTGGTATCATATAAAGAACACGAGTTATTTAATGTTTATAAAACTAACTTTCCAGATACCGCGATTGATGTACTGTGTTACTCATGTATAAATGAATCGAACGCAAACACTGCAGTATACAACAAATGAATCAAAGGGTTTTTTCTTTCTTGAGAGAAAATACTACAAAGGTACTCCTACCATTTGCCAAAATCAAACAATAATATTTAAGTTAGCAGCAAAATTATACCTTTAATCTTAGCGAAAATATTTACAAAGTCAAAATGCTGCCCCGACAATAAACAGTATCGTAAAGATGCCAAAGTATAGATTAACGAGATCCACTTTCTATATCCGAATAATACCAAAGAACCGATTAATATTTAATTGGGCAAAAGTGGCACACGATAAAATTATTTTACATAAATATATGGAATTTTTTATATACGCGTATCTTCGTATGAAATTGCCAAAATGATCGCTATATGATGCATGAATTTATACATGGCTGCGAGTATTATGAGAAAGTTACGTCAAGAACGCTATTATAAAGAAGGTTATCTAATTAAATTAAATTATTCTAAAGCGTTACTTGAAAAGCTTAATTATTCAAACAATCTCGTTTGTTAAACATATTCATTGTATAATAATTGAAGCAATGCGTCTCCAGACCATAAATAAAAACGGAACACACAAGTCTGCTACGGGATATACGTACGTGCAAAGGTATTTTATTTTATTGTTGCTACTTTAGAAATAACTCCACGCGCAAGCTGACATATATTGCGATAATTCGGATTTATTGCCGGCGAAAAAGTTTAAATATAATGCGAATAACCTTGTTTTAAGTGTAAACATTATCATTACATTTTTATGCAAGCTCTGGGAGACTTATGTTGGCGAAAGCTTAAAATGGATTGAGCACATTAACAGCCCTCCTATCGAACTAAAAGAAAATAGTTGAATACAGGGTTTTGAAGCCTGTTGTCTACTGTTGCCATGGCGCTGAATTTACTTTGAATTTCGTCTTTAGGAAGCTTCTGAAGGAGTCGGCAGTACGATTAGTGAAACGTGAAGTGTACATTCAATGTGGAATTAATAGAAAATAATACTTTGCACAATATGAGAGGATACTGCTGTTTGAATCTAATTTCTATTCAAATGTGATCTAGTAAGGCTCTTGCTCTGACGCGAAGCATGTTTTTGGGTTTTCTTAAATGTAAAGTTAAACAATATTATTGAGAATTAAATCCCTATTTAATGGGGGATTAAATGTCTACGTACCTCCTCCTCTTTTATTGTGTAGACGTTATTTTGTACGCTTCACTGTATAAATTTAAATTAAGATGTATTATTATTATTACTATAGCTTTTTCCATTATTCGCAGATAATAGATTGAAAGCATCACCATAATAATTATAAACAATCAGTTACCAATCAGACAATTTGATGTGTTTATTATATTTTGCATGTAAGACTTTGCGGTAGTACCTAATGAACGTCGACCAAATTTTTATACACAATTTCATAGAAGCTAACAATTTCCAGAATTGTGTATTTTCGTTAGTCGGTGCCCCGTGAACCAACTTAGCATCGACTTCTTACCGTAAAAGTATCATGTTTGTGAAGAATATAGGCTAGGGTAACTAGTTAAATAAGCCGACGTTCAGTGCACCTTTTAAATATGTTTGTTCAATCCGGATCATCCTTATTGAAAACTTTTGAACGCTAAAAAAGAAGATAATTCTTTTATAATTATAAGAAATTAGCTTACATGGTTTATATCTATTATAATTTTTATATTGCAGACCCTAAAGGAATAAGAACTCCTTAAAATGAGGATAGCCAAACGTTAAATTTGCCACTGATCCTTCAAAAACTACCTTGTTTTCTATATATGGCACGTACCAATGCTTTATTGCACAATGCAGTTGATATTATCTAACTCTTAAATAAATTTATTCCGGAATTCTCGACAATAATAATTTGAAGCTGCTATATTGTTGTGAATATATGCGCTCACAATTAGAAGCTTTGTTTTTACACATCTTATATCAGAAAACCAGTTGTCTACGTCGTAAAAAGTATTTGCAACAAAAAATACAGGTCTTAGAATTCCACTCATCCATGAATTATCGCCAAAGCAAGTAAATTAATTGAACATTCTGCACGGGATTACGTGGAAAGCTTCGCAATAAAGACCCGAAGAAAGCATAAATTTCTTTTCGAGCTATTTACTACATAACTTATTTTATACGTATACGTTATGTAAAAGTTATGTCGTTTCAGCTATGTAAACAGATACATAATACCGAAATAAGTCGTTTTGGAAATAAATTCGCCTGGAACTGACCTCTCTCAATGGATATAAAATCTTTATTATTCCGTAGAGAATCGTGCAATAAAACAGACACAATATCTGGCTGCCACTAACATAGCTGCGCTGAAGGAATTCTATTTTATATTTAATATTCTCTAGACAGACAGTCGAAACTATCGTATGCAGTATACTCTAAGTCACGATATTCTTTATATAAGAAAGACGTTGAAGAAATAAAAGCAGCATTGATTCTTATTTTATTTGCTTTAGTGACGTAAATGCTCAGATTTCCAAACAGAAATCGATATATTATTCAAGGCAACTTTAATGTCACTGTATTATACAATGTGAATACTACTTGCTGATGTTTTTAATACTTTACTAATCAACACCCGAAAAAACATGGTTTTTCCGATTTTTAGAATAAAAATAAAAAGTAAATAAATAAATAACATCTAGGTTTTATCCGGCAAACGGGAGACAGCAGGTTCGATTCCTTACTAGGGTTTATATTTTTCAATATTTTAATTACGTCGGAAAGAAAACAAAAAAATCACAGATTTTAATATTTCACCGACGGTAGCCTACATTAAGGAAACTGTAAGACCAGGATATTCAGTGATAACTTTATGAGCATTTTACTCCCAGCTTGTATATCAAATAGAGTTCTTTAATTGACAGAAGCATTTATTTTGCAAGCCATATAAGTAAATATCTCTTGTACTTCCTCACTTGCATATATTTTATTCTTTATTTATATTATCCTGCACTGGACAAATAAGGATAAAACAACATACCTATTCAGAGCCAGTACTTGGTAGAAAAGAATTGCAACGGGTATCAGAAATATTTTATGTCACGAATATGCTCGCCAGAGAAGTTTAAAGTGTGAGATTTAAGTTAATAACATTCGCTTAATTTTGGTGTATTGCTCAATTAATTTATTTATTAATTATTAATAATTTTGTCTTACTGGTGCTTAATAAAAATACTTTGAAGTTACAGCATTGGAAAAGGATAAAAGCGTAACTAAGAAGATTTCAATGAAATGTTAATTTTTTTTTACATAGTGAGAGAATGAGTAATTAGTAAAGAAGTCGTTTGTTCACCATCCCCTGTATAAACATATTTTTATTGAGATCATGTCTGGATTGATTTTATTCTTTGCGAAATCTGATACTGTTGTTCACTTATGTAATAATCCAAATATTAGGAATTTCCCTTTTATCGTCTTTGTTTTCCCAGAAATAATTAATTTTTTTACACTCAGATTCTTGTAGCAAATTTAACTATATACGTACTTCCTTATAAAGGAGCACTTGTAAGAATTCTTATACAATGCTTATAGCGTTTACTGCATTGGAATGCAAAAATTCATGACTTTTGATAATATAATTTGAAAAAACTGTGCCTTCTTCTAACTTTTGTGCTTTATATTGAATCCCAAAATAAGTACGACCTTTGCTTGTATTTTTTGCATTTAGCAATCCAGCGTAAATTTTCTTTAAGCGTAAGTTCTTTAGCGTAAACTTTTTTATACAACACTGATGAATCTTGTGTCCAAAATCAAAAGGTTTTTGCTAAGGAATTCGAATTTCGAATTACTTAGTAATAAGTACTTATAGCCGAAAGCTCTTCGCTGTACAAAACGAGGGAAACAATTCTACTTAAAAGCAACTCTTCGTTGATTTTTAAATAAATTTATTGTCACAGGTCCGTTATGAAGAAAAAAAGCTGCATTTGTCCTTTTATTCACGCTTCTTTACCAATTCACTCGAATCTTGACTCCCAGCAATTTAGATAAGTAAAATATATGTTTTTGTATGTTCTTAGTTTGTCGTAAAGAAAAATTATTAGTTCGAAACGTTTTACGAATTAGGTTGTTTATGCAATTTCTGCTTACTTACGAGTTGTATGGTTGGCGTAAATGTACAAGTTACTGAACGTTTAAGGGTATTGCCTTTAGGGTATTTGTGACAAACTATACAATAACTAAATGGAAGTGTAATTACGTACCATTAAGATAAAGCTTCGGTTTGTGCTCGGAAGTTCTGTAAAGCAATTAATCGAATGTGAAACTTTCCCGGGTTATAACAAATCTAGTGCAGAAACTAATATTTCTACAGAAAGGCAGAACTTGTTTTATTGCCCTCTTGTCGAGGAAATAAACAGGACTTATGTCCGTAACTGCTATATTTTACGATCGCTTAAACGGCAACTCCGAAGTATAGAGACTCGATTGGAACCCTTTACGCCCCGAAGAGAAAGTTAAACTCTTCTTCGTTTCTCGTCTCTTGTCATTTCTTCTTTTTTTATATATATATATAAGTGCGCATTTGTGCCGACTTAGGTAACGCGGAGAACTTTTTTAAACGCCTAGTCGTAAAATAGAAAGTCTTCTTTCTTTTCCGACTCGTGAAATTTATTACCCTAGAACGTAATCTTTTATTTATAGCAAGGGTTGTTTCGCCTTTTTTTCCCATGCGTTTTCGATGTTCGCCGTTTTTTTGCTTCTTATCCATTCTTGACCTTGACTATCACGATTTCTCTTCTCATTGTTTCAGGTCCGAACGGTTGTCCGAGGAGGAGAGGTCGGCAGACGTACACCAGATTCCAAACGCTGGAGTTAGAGAAAGAGTTCCATTTCAACCATTATTTAACGCGGAGGAGACGCATCGAAATAGCGCACGCTCTCTGTCTCACCGAAAGGCAGATAAAAATCTGGTTCCAGAACAGACGGATGAAACTAAAGAAGGAATTGAGAGCAGTTAAAGAAATAAACGAGCAAGCTCGGAGAGAACGCGAAGAACAGGAAAGGCAAAAACAACAGCAGCAAGAGAAGCAGCAGGCGAAAATAGAACAACAAACGCATTCGTCTTTACATCAACACCATCACGATCCCATGAAGATGAGCATCGATAAGACGGCAGGTTCGGATCTCCTAAAAGCAGTGACGAAAGTCCCTACATAAGAAGCGAACGTTTAGTGATGTATGTATATTTAGAAAAAGAAAAGAAGAATTCCCCCCAAAAGTAAAATGAATTTAAAAAATAACAAAACAAGACGTGAATACGTGATGAGTGCGAAAGTAAAAAAAAAAGTAATAAAAAAATTCGAACCATTTGTGACTCTAATAACGACACTTCTGATATATACATTTAAAACGCGCTAGAGAAAGAAGGAATTAAATATATACATATATAAATAGGACATCATTGTTTAGTTACTTTGTTAAAAAATTGTGTTTTTATTATTGATTATTTTTTTTTGCCTTTGATTCGTTGGTTGTATATATTTTTATTAATTATTGTGTTCAAGTTGTACTCTACATACTTAAAAAAGGAAGTAAATTAGTGAATCATTTTTTAAAAAATATTATAGTAATGTCGACGATCGTTTAATGATCTATAAAAAATGATTAAAAAAAAAACGTGGTTTACGTTGTACGTAGTATTGTTGTGATTAAAAATATTTTTATTTTTTAAGTTTTTAAAACGAAAAATAAGTGCAAATTCACATGCAACTATATAAGTACTATATAGGTAAATATACGTATAAGTTTCTTTTTTAGAGACGTCACTGTTTATTATTTGGAAATATGTCGATTTCATAGTTCTCGATTTGTTCTCTAATCTGATTTATCCTTTTGTTATTTTGTTATCGAATACATTATGTGCCAACTATGATATTTTTCATTTCCATTGATTGTTCGAATAATAAAATAGGAGATACATAACATAAATACATACAAACAAAAAAAACGGCCGAGTATATAAACTCTTAGTACATTATACGTAATTTGGTGTCAGGGTAGAAAACCTTAAATATTTTAGTAGTTAAAGAAACAAATAATAATTAAAAGAGAGAAGATCTTAAATTAGTCACCAATATCTGAACCCTACTATGCAGAAAATTACAATACAAACCTATCCCATCCCAAGAAGTATTCCCTCATATTGACTAAATATGGATGGCTATTATTAACTTTCAGTCCTTTTTCTCTTTCAAACATGTGTAAAATAATATTAATAAAGAGATCCTTTTTAGAAATTCGATGTTGTACTGTGTAGGTATAAATTAGTTGAGTGTTTGTAAACGGCATCGTTGCCCGACCTCTACTACAATATTAGATACGTAAAATTGTACAATATTTTTTGACCTATAATAAATAACAAAAGTTGTTGAAGCATTAGCACAATGAAGTAAAAAAAAAAAAGAAAACTGTTAAAATATGATTCAGTTTCCATTTTGGAAGATGTGTGAAAATTCGTATACGCTGTATAAATTTCTATATTGAACAAAAGAAAAAAAAAAAGAAAACCTGTTAGGCTTGTCTTTTCTTCTTCTCTCATTACAGAAACGAAATGTAATTTATTTTGCACGGTATATACTCGTGGAATATTGTACAGAGCAGCTAATTTTTGTATATATAATGATCTTTAAGCTAAAGCTACTTAGATGATAGTGTTCCCCATTTCCCCTTCTACCTTTAATCGAGCAAAAGAACAGAAAACCTTGACTGATATTATTATTAAATTAAAATGCTTCGTAAGCATGCGCTGCGCTATAGGAAAAGCTTCATATTAAACTAGATGAGGATAAGTACAATTTACCTACCATCCCCTCCTCCCGAGATTATTATTTTCGTTTTTTCGTATATTATATTACTTGCCATATTTATTTATAACGCAAAACCGTATATGCCCCACGTTCCTTCTTTAACTAATACATTAATAATTTCCGCTATAAAGTTAATACAAACGCAAGAAAGGAAAGAAATATTCTCCGCCCAAAATATCGTTGTATTTTAAAACGTGAAAGTTTTTACTCCATTTTTATAAACGGATATATCGCTCCTTCTAGCCTGTGATAGAAATGTCAGTTTACTCATATATTTTTAACTCGTTTTCTTTTGTCCATTGTTCCAGGGATCTATCGGATTACATTGATTGATTAGCTATCAAATTCTTGTTTTAAACGGCGAGCTAATCCTTTTGGGTTTCATCGATGATAAGAGTTGTTGAGATGTGTAAGTTTTTGATATATTTTATGTGAGAACGGATGATCAATTTAAGTTTCCTCTGTGTGTTACGTTATCGTATCGAATTACTTTCTTTGAGTGTTACGTGTTATTATTATATGCGTTATTTGTCAATAGCTTTGGCAAAACAAATTAGCAAAATGGAGGCACGCGATGTATGGATTAGTGTCTCAATTGTTCAGATTAAACCTGTAATTATCTAGCTGCTACAACCGCTAATACTGGAAGAATCAATTTTAGTATTACACTAGTTCCCCATTAAACTGTGTCCCATCACACCCGCCAATTCTTGTTCTTGTTCCGTCTAACAAAATGTTGATCCAACATTTAGGACATAATGAGCAAGACCAACTACATTAATTTGTATCATTCTTTGCAAAGAAAGGCATTATTGGGGAACTCGGCGCCATTTTTTAAGCATTCGTATCTTAAAATTGAATCATCTGAATAATTTGTTAATGAATAAAGACTGTTGTTGCAGAAGAGAATAATTCTTCCAAAATAATTGAAGAAAAGAGCAAGTTAGTTGTCGAAGCAAATGGGTACTTCAAGTATCAATAATGCCCAAGCATTATGAGCAGTATTTGAAACAAGCAATAAAGTCCGGGAAGGCCACAGTCTTGATAGAATCATTTGATCTTATGAGCTATTGACGTATATAGAACATGTAACTAATTCAAGTATTATAGGCAGGAATTGTGCAATACAAAACAAAAATTTATAGACTTCCTTAGATTTACAGGCTAACGCGGCCTTTGTCTAATGCGATGGGGTCTTCCGAATTTATATTTTTTCAACCGTTGGAGAATAGTGTTACTCGACTTCACGCCTTAGACAATAATTATTTTGTGCAATTTTTCAAATCTCGCTCGTCTTTTTTTTTAAACGAAGGGGCGCAATTGAAAAAAAAAGGTATAGGAGCGAGACAGAGCATGAATCTGGTACAATTCTCGTTGTTAAGTTTGTGTTTTCTTACGATAAAGATTACGGCAGGTCAATGTAAACCGATACGATCCTATTGAGAATCATGGAGGCTTTTCCAGAATGAAAAAAGCGAAAAAATTACCAATAAGAAATGGATCGTTTGTAAGTTTCTTCGGTTAATTTACGCGCCAAAAGGAACTTGTGTACGAAAAGATTCACTTGTTTTATTTTTCTCGTAATGATTTGCATAAATTTCGTGAGCTGTGCGAAAATGCTGTACGTACGAATGATTGAATTGGTGTGGATGGTTAATTTATATTTAAAGAGAATCACAGAAAATGTAATTATTATTAACGTCGTAAGGTAGTGTATAAGTGTATTTGATTTATATCTATACCACATGATGCTCGATAAGGCGTCATGCAAAAGCTCTCAAGCCGAATTAACATGAATGTATAAACAGTCGACTGTATCATGAATATAGTTGCTACCTACTTTGCTTTGATGCCATGTTTCTTACATTTATTGTGTAACCCTATTATATAAATATATATAATATGTAATGTACAGATTGTCTGAACTGAATAAATATTTCTTTGGAGAATCACTGCTTTTATTTTCGTTCCTAAAGCCAAATAAACGATCCCTATTTGCAACAATGCAAAATGAAGTTTTGATAGCTAAAAGTACACAGGATTTCCAGATAGGGGCCACAAGATCGAAAACTTATTTGTTACCAATTTATGAATAGAAATTATTTAGTCTAAAAGTCTAACTCGCTCTAAAACTTACGAGCAAAATTGGTATTTTTCTTACTTTTAAAGCAGAATTATCGTATTAATACCTGGTTGCATCAATTCTAATGTTTTTCATGACATCTTCTCAAATAAAAGAAATATTTAATAAGCTAACAAAACACGATCATTTTTACATGACTTCTATTCCACATTTTTTTCAAAATTCTTTTTGTAATAATTATCATTTTGGCAAATGAACACAGCATGACTGTAGCTCATCTGGGCGATGTGAAAAGCATTACGAGCAATGTAGTTACATATTTACGCAACACTACGAGAGCTTCTGCTTCAAAAAATCCGTAAGCAGCCATTATAGAATTATTTCAAAAGTCTAGCGTTGTTCGTGTATTCGGAACAACCGCCAATTTTTGTGAAGAATTTCTTTTCATAGATCAATAATAAAGAGGCCTTCCGTCCTGTAATACCTATCCGGAAACACGGTGTATATTGCAGCAAACTTTTTAAATTTTTACGTGCATATTCTAAAACAAAACTCTTGTTGGTCCACTATTACTCTCGCTCTCCCTTCAAATCCTTCGTCACTTTTTTATGCTCCTTACATTATCATGTTTGCCTGTGTGTCTTTCTCACTGGTCGGACTTACTTAGGCGCAGCACATGGCAGACACAAAAAAATCGATTCGTTATAAAATAGAGTAATGAATTGGTAAACAAATTCAGCAAAACCGTTTCAGTTTTTTGGGAGTGTTCACTTTCCCAATTTAGAAACAAAGTTCGCTGTATTAGGAATTACCGCTGTTCGCTATAAGCTTGTTTATACAAGAATCATAAACGAGTTAGAGCCAGTTTAATGCCGTGAAATTTTGATTTCGACCGAACTAATTTGTGAACAAGCCTCATATCACAGCGTAGTGGTAAAGTACGGCTTGTTCACCATACGCCATAGTTCAATATAAAACATGTTCACCATAGCGCGTCCTTGTCGTAATGAACATCTTTGTTAGCGTTTACTAAGACGTAATGTCACCTACGAGGTAAATTTCTTCTGTTTGTGACAGTCAACCTTTCAATAGAAACTTGTTCTGAACAAATTCCGCACCACTATTGCCGTGGCTCAAAATAAATGCGCAGTTTCGTGAGATGCTGATTGTTTCTATAATGCTTACGTAGGTATATATATTAAATGTTAAAGGTTTTAGCGCGTGAGTAACATGCTCATACTAGACCTATTTGTAAGTTAAATAGCTGATTTTTTAACATTTGGAAAAAATCTTCCCATCGGTAATATCTAAACATTTACACCATCTTTTGCTTAGAAAGAATTCGTAAATGAAACAGATTTTCTAACTTTTATCACGCTTTGAGTGGTAATCAACGTTTTCTGTGCAAGCACATGGTTCCAGTTGCTGGATCCTTTTATTAAGGATCTGTAAAGGGAAAGAGTTTCTGCTTGTTCTAAAATTCACACGTAAATTGTCTTATTGCTCATCTCACAAAGGGCCGGTAAAAAGAGATGTCTTCATATCTTGGCAATCCTAGCTGTTCGGAGATTGCCTTACAGTTACTTCGAAAAGCCTTTCCACTTTTGTCGCATATCCAGCAACACCATAAAGTAAATGGAAAATTTAGTTGATAAACTGCAGCTTACTATGGTTACTGCTTTTGAATGCTTCCGTACATTAAATTACTATTTTCTCGGATGGTTCTGGCAGATTTTCACTTTTGCGTTTCTTAGACGGGCGTCTTCACAGTATATTTATTTCGCAATTACTTGGGTAGCTTATTAGAAAGTAATATGGCTTTAAGTTACAGCACAATAATGCTGTAAATGCTTTATTAAAACGAATCGAAAATCTAGCAATTACCTTCATCTTTTAACCTTGATAAAACGAATTTTTGTTACCAGAAAGATTTATCTGTTTAAATCTTACGAATGGGAAATTTACGCGGTACAGCTAGTATTGTAAATCTCTAAAATTACCTTAACTTATACCCACGGTTTATGCTAATATCACAATTTAATTTTTGAGATCTCTAACGCCATCAAAGATACGTTAGCATGCGTAATAAGTGCTATTTTAATCGTTCCATTATAATTCATTACGACCACATTAACTTCTAACTGAAATAGGCACGACATGAAAAAAAAATCATCCTCGAATCTCATCAAAAAACATCTAGGCACTGTTTTATTGGACGCGAGGATATTAATTTTTTACGACCCATAATGCAGGTAAAGTAGGACTTTACACGCATATCGATATCCACAGACGGCGAAGGTAACCCAAACGGGCCAAAAGAGGAAAATAAAATATAAAAAACATGAATATGTGAATCGAATTAATCATCAAAATTTATGGCTGTTCGTGATGCCATTTTAAAAATGGATCTAATTTTAGGCTACGCATCAATGATCGGTTAGGTTTCGATACCTTCACTGCGGCGTTGGGCCTTTTATATTTCATTGCGTGGGTTTCCTTTTTTCTCCGAGGGAACGAGGAATAATATTTTCACGTAAATTTGTTGCAAGTCGATGTTTAACAGCGATTCGACGCAAATATCGAATGTCTTGCGGTGTGAATTACGACCGGTATTTGTTTTGAAATAATGGAAATTAATATTGTTGCAAGCTAACCCGTACCCGCTCACTACATACATTTATTTGCACGTTAGACACGTATCGTTTTGTTTTCGGGTTTGTATGTTTATCCGTAACCTTGGGTGCTACACCTACCTCGTTCTCTGTTGGTAAAAGTATATTCATTAGTTTGTATTGACAAAAAAAAACAGCTGGTTTAATTCAGTTGACGGATAACGGTAATTTTTACGCGGAAGATGGTTTTGATGTTAATTTATAATTGTGGGATAAATTTAGTATACACGGAAGAGAATGTGTTCTCAGATTAGACGTAGAAGTACTGAAATAACTCTTAGTCAATACTTGAATGATTAATTCATAGTAAGCCTTGATACAAGACGTCGATGTGATCCTTAATAGAACAACGAAGTACTAATCTACCACTCACAAGGATTCTTCCTTTCCCACTGGGCCAAGTAAAGTAATAAACAATTTATTCATAATTTTTCAAGGTATTCCCTTCCACAGTGGATGCATCTTTGCATCTATGAAAACTAACAAAACGGTTCCTCCAATCTTGTAATGTTTTGGCCATTTAAATAGTTAGTCGTTTGAGCAGCAGTGTGCGCCTGAACATTATCACGATGTAATGAACAATGATTCTTCCTCTTGGACGCTTTTCGCATACAATTTGGAGCACTTATGGCAAACAAATGGAAAAATGTCCAGTAATTTGTTTTGGCTTTTTTTACGAACAACTTCTGTTGGAGCCAATTTGGTCTCAAAAATCTAAACTGTTGGTTTCTCTCAGGACCCTGCAGTGTAGCCACATTTCATCATCTGTAATGATCATGATCCATTGTCGAAGCGATCCAATGTAGCTCTGCGCCACATCAAACAGTTTTCTCTTTGACCTGTGTGTACGTACGTTAGTACGTGAGGCCTCACGTACTATCAAATGTATGTAAAGAATGGTGTTAATTGCTTTCGTACCAATCTTAAAGGTTGCTTGAATAGTCCTGGCAGCAATATGCCGGTTCTCCTGAATCATGTTTCGTACAAGGCCATACTCCCTCCTGTTTTTGGTTTAAGAGATGGAACTGTCGTTTCAAGAAAGTTAGTCCCGTTGAAATTCATTGTACCACCATTAACACCGTAAACCGACCGTAAACAAATCGTAAAAAAATATTTGCTTTAAAATTGTGTATTTTAAAAAACCTCCAATTGTATCTGATGACTTTCACTATGATTAAAGTTGTAGCAACTATGTTAAGATGTCATGCAAAATTTGTTTTAAAATATCACTACCTGCTAGATAAACTCAGCAAAAAGAGACGACCCTTGCAGATCTTATTTTTGCACTTCCTCACCTTGTCATATTATCACTATTATAGCATCTTTCTTCAAAAATGTCTGCAGCATGTCCATTATTGCGCGAGCATACCTTAACAGGTATGCAGGATTTTCCTGTATAGTGTTGCGTCTTTATACGCCTTTCTTTTAATATCACTGAAACCTTAGCTTAGTTTCTGAGAAAATTGAAATAATATGCGATATGATAGGACCGTTGCTGATTACTCAAATGCCTTACTTGCTACTGTGGAGAAACTAATTTTACTCAGTTGCAGCTCTGATGAAAGATGAAGAAATAACTTCAAGCGATGATACTACGCTCTTAGAATGTAACCACTCGTGCTAGGATCCTATAAATTCATGTTGGCGGACGACCACCACGGGCAAACTCTTCCTAACCGTCGTTTTCGATCTGCGTACTTACGTTGTTTTCTGGATTTTACACTTAATCGATTAAGTATACACTGGATATACAGTCGTATTAAGGTTCAACACTAACAGCACATATTGAGAACAGACAAAAGCAGTGTAACTCAAAGGTTCTGTGTCGAAAGTGAGACTGTAGAAGAATTAAAGCTCTTCGTAAAGGAAAGCATTATTTTTGGGATGTAACCAGAAACACCAACCAGTGTTCGCAGCAGGTTCTTGAATATTTCGGAAATTCAACGTTAGCAGTTAGACAATGTCTTAACCAAGGCGTCAGGAACACACTTCAGAATGGACTATCAGAACGTTCCAAAATAAAAGACGGCCGACTACGAAGTAAATTAAATGAAACAAATGAATGGCAAGAAAGTATTTCCGTTAATAGGAGAAAACGAACCCTTCACATTGAATTTGCTGTTAGTCACTGAAAATAACCCATCCTTTTTTATGCTCACAAAGGAACATAGGTATGTGCTATTCACCGATTTAAGTGAAACGTTACGGGTTTATACCATAAGGATGTTAGGCTGGAAACTCTTCAGGGTACTCTCGTATATCATGGAAAACACATGTTTTTGACCTCATTTTTATATTTTTTAGCAAATGAAAATTTTTACATTTGAAAAAGGAGTAACGGTGTCCTCGTATACTAACAATTCGGGGAGGGCGTTGCCATTATTGTTTAACATTACTGAAACATGCAAGACGTTCTGTACGTCGAAAACGGACGAATTAACGCTTAAAAGAATTACAACTGCTCTTACACTCAGTATAATTAAGGTGGCACAAATAATTATTAGAAGTATGTTTGCATTTTATGCGTTTTATTAATTGTCTTTGTGTCTCGAATAAAATGCAATTTTTACTGCATAATAATCTCAGTTGCTGTTCGTAATTTAACATATTTAAGAAATGAATAAATAATGATAAACAAGAGTTCTTAACTTGACTCTGTATTGGCGTTACATGTGTTAAGCACTAATAAACATGGAAAGACAAAAATGCCCAAAGTAATCAGAAAAATTCTTTAATATCGACATGTTGTGAGATTTTCAGTCCCTCAATTTTATTACGTATCGCTTAAATCTGTGCGAAACGGTTTCCTTTGATACGTTTTCTTTCAACCGGGAAAAATTGATGAGGTGTTAATGTTGTCAAATCTGTCTACTGCTACCTAAAAACCTTAATCTATTGCGATGTCCATCTATGTATACAGAATGGAAGTATTTACTCGCTGGTGAAGCAATAAGTTTCCACGCGACATACACTTCGATTTGTGGATGTTTATAGAACGTTTGGCAAACATCACCTCAATAAAATGCTAATAAGACTATCGGGCGTGAAAGCGATTATTTATTACAATTTATTTACGGATGCTTTTGTAATCGATGGTATATCATTTCGGTGTTACGAAGGGATGTTTTTCTTTATTGCATATCGTTTGACGTATCCCATCGATCGACAGCTCGTCTTATGACGAATATACGCTTAATCGCAAAGATACGCTTTGAGCAGGCTACCACAATAACAAACAAGAAGTGCAACTTCCTATTCATGTTCGCTAAACAAAACATATACTTACATATGTTGTAAAATTTACGTTAACATGTCGACTTCAATTCGAGCGCGCTTAAATAAAACAATTAAAAATGTAATGCTTTCGTGAAGGATATTGCGGAATAACTTGTTAGAGAAATGCAATTCAAGAACACGTTATAGTTGTACGGTATTTTAGTTGAAAATCATTTTAAAATAATAAACAGGTTCTAATACCCGCACATGATTGTATTTATGATATAGATAGACGTGGCAAGATAGCTGCTACACATAATAGTGCATACTTATAAATAACAATTAGTAACAACAATTTAAAGCAGGAAAGTTAACATCTAATTGTTTTGGGCTAACTTTTTAAGAAAAAAATTGTTGCTTTTAAACCAATTTTTTCATCAAAGAACTTCTTTGGTCTTCTCAGAATTCAGTTGACAATTTTCACATTACAATATTTAAACTTTGTAGATTTCATTACTCATGCCATAAAAAACCACTCCACACACAATTCTATTCCATATAAAACAATTTAGATCATGTATTGGCTCTGCCACATAAAGTTATTTATTTATTCAGTAAAAATCAAGGGTTGTCTGATGCCTCGTTGTAGATGTGACGACTCACATAAATGGAATCAAAATCATAGCCTGCACATAAACGTGCAGAAGATTGCAATCGTCCCTTTTTACAAGAAACACCCTCCATCGAAGAGAAAGCCATTGAACCATTGAAGTTAAACACTTAGGAGTGATGTTCGACGAAAAAACTAACATGGGACTCCCACATGTCCAACTTACAGAAAATAGCCACTACCTAATCCACTCTGGTTCGAATTTATTGCATATATCAACTCTAAAACGCAGCATCCTGTTGCTAGATGCTGCAAACATTGTAACAGGATTACTTTTTGAGTTTTTAACGAACACGGTGCAACAGGTAATCTTGTCTAAAGCATGCAATATCTTTGCCAGAAATGGATGGATAACCAGTCTGCTTCTATTCAACTCTGCTGGGAAAATATTTTCCCCCAAATTTCATATTTGACAAAATAAAAAATAACATACAGAACTTAACTGCAATAATAATAACATTAGCCTGCACACTTAAAAGGGGAATATTTCTCGTCACTGCGCCGAACGAATCGAATCACTATATCTTAGATCTAACGACCATTTAATCGTCCGATTAGATGAACGGGGAGGCGAAAAAATCTGTTACGAAGGCAACGTACTAACTGGACTATGAAATTGTATGTGTTGTGTCTGGGAAGCAGCACCCTGTGAAATGAAATTGCGTGAGTTAAGTCCTCTACGACGTCTGAGCCGGAATTTTCGGTCCTCGTTCAACCAACGTTTCAAATACGCGACTGCTGTCCGCGCCCAAATGCGACATGCTCAGACTTGGAGACCCTTTATGGACCAAATTATCGCCGCTGCGATGTTTTCAAATTGTTATTATCTACCGGAATGCATAATTCGGATGAAATGGGCTTTCGTTCCTCGCCAAATGACAATTTCCGAGAGTCTCTAAATGATTTCGGGGTTGTGCAGGGGTGGCGGCGTATGCAAATTGACGGCTTAAAGAAAAAAGAAAATAGTTGATGATCCTACTCGGACATAATAGCCTACATAAGCGAACTCTTTGCGCTTTTAGAGATTATTCAATTATATATAGTGATATCCAGTTTCACGTGTTTTTCTTATGTACTAGCAACCTGGTGTTGAAAGACTCACAATTATGATACGACAAAACAGTAACGTATATTTCAATAATTATTCTAATAAGTAAAGAGGTCTCTTTGGGATAACATCATAAATAAATAGGAAATATACATTGAATAGTTTACAAAAAAATCACCCTTTCGTATCTGTAATTTTGAATTTTTTGAGTGAGCAAGACGCGAATAGCAATTGTTAAGTTTGGATAAACTGCAACTAAATCAGTTATAAATATGAATTCTAAAATTGTAACTACATCATGCTTTAAATCCTTTAACATGGGGTGGCTCTGTATATTCTCTTCGTACAAATCATTTGCCCCTATATCATTAGAACTCAATTTTTCTTCCAACTTGCTGCGCGAAACCCTTAGTTGTGGTTTTCCAGGAGTTTCGGCCAATTCGTGCAAAAACCTAGAAGGTTCAAAATCTTTCATCTACTGATCGAGAATGCAGTAAAAAAAATAATTTTGTACGATAGCTTATTTATTTAATCAAACTATTTGGCCTTTTGTCAACGCTCTGACGATGTGGTTATTTGAGAATTGGGTTTTGCATCTAACTCAGAAGGCCAGCAAGAATTGCTTAATTTTTTGTAACCCGTCCAAAGATAATTACGTACTTTTGCTAATAAAATTGACTCGCTAAATCTGTATACCAATTGAGCATGTGAACGTAAATCTGGTATTTCAGCTTCTAAACAACCTAACGGAATGTCTTGATTAATTGCCAAAATAATATGTTTCTTAAGGTCTAAATAGAATGTGCGCAATGTACTAAATATCTAGGTTATTGTTTTCAGGCTTCGAACGCATAAACGAATTTACTGCCTACATCGGCTAATAGCGTCTTCCGGCGCCCATCAAGCACCTTTCGGTGCGCTCTCAGATCCGGCGCCTGTATGCGCCACACACATTTTACTTAGCACAAAAAAATTCCAAATCCGTTAGGTTACATTGAACAGTTGATTCTCAATCTAGCTTCAGGAGATGTCCACGAGCAAACCATGAATTGAA
The DNA here is from genome assembly GCA_902654985.2 of Oryctes borbonicus. NCBI lineage: Eukaryota > Metazoa > Arthropoda > Insecta > Coleoptera > Scarabaeidae > Oryctes > Oryctes borbonicus. The sequence goes on from LR736868.1 coordinate 6,757,203, forward strand.
TCGAAATGAATAATAAACACTAATCATGTATACTACGATATCCATTAACGTTGTAAAGCTATATCTTATTAAAAAGCTCGGGCTCCAAGAGGTTAATGAGACCGAAATTTTGGTCTATCTTTCAATCTATTGTAACAAGAACAACCAACTATTTCATACTACGCTTAGACCTCATTGTGTTCTTTTTATTAATCACATTAATAAGCTTAATCTATTTAATCAATGCAAGAAAAACTGTTTCCACGTTCAATTCTATATTCCTATAACTAGGTTGGTTAGAATCAATCTGATAAATCCAGCAAAATACTTTTGCAAAAAACTCATAAAATATTTATACGGCTGTCCTTTTAATAAACAAGATGTAGAACAGATAACCACGAAATTCGGAACAGTACAAACACGACTCCTTAGCATTCATACAAAAACGTGAATAACAAGCATCTGATAGCTTTTCCTTAGCATATCGATTTGTGTATAGATCACTTCGCATTCCACAATACGATATGATATCTACAGATGCAACATGGAGATACTTTTCCTTGCCGCGCCACGAAAAAGAAATGCACCGCTAATTACCACATCGGTGGATAATTTTCGCATTTCGTTGGTGCATCGTTGCCGGAAATATTAATTAAATTGTTACTGATCCTAATGACCCACTAATTGGTGATTAATTCCACATGTTTATGCTCCTGTTTTCGAGTTTAAATTGTGCGGTTATTTTATTTTCTTTTTGAGACAAAAGTATACTTCTTGTTAGTTTAAATGTCAAAATATTTGTACGCTTTCCATGAAATCGTGTTACGGGAAATAGAAACATATAAATTTATGTTCTTTTTTTTTTCATTAAATAATTGAAGAAATAGCTTCATGGGGAGATACTAAATTATCTTCAATAGTAGATCAGTATCTAGAGTTTATGCTTTTAGGGAGAATATTCGTGTTATTTATTTAAAAAAATCCTCTTAGAAACAATAGATTTTCGAAGAATGGCTATTAATGTTTGGCAAAAAGATCATCCAATAAAATGTCCCATAATTACTAAGAATATATTTATTACTATTAATTCTCCATTTATGGTCATCCATTATGTGGTAATTGTGACTCTTCCTTCTGAACTTTACATTTATAAGGAATTTTTGGATTAATTACGTTGGTCTAATACAAGCAAGAAATATATATTTTAATTTCAATAAGGTTTTATAGTAAAGTCTGGTAAATAACCGCATATGTTATAAAGATTATCATTGAACCTTTACCATTGTAAGGCAGCTGCCTCACATGTAGAAATTTATAAGCGAGGACCTAAATTAGTGAATGCCACTACCCCTAGGCTTCAGAACTAATAGGTTACGAGCTTATGTAACCTGCAGTTTTATATTTTCTGAATTACACTTCAATGCCCAACGCTTGAACGCTGTACAACAACGGACGGCTTCACAAGAAAATATTTATACACACGGTATTGTTGATATAAAGGCGAAAATCATCCATACATACTTGCATAGACCATTGCCCACTGCGTTGCTTTTGCCCATCATAATACTTGGTTTCAATGATAAATGTTTGGTGATCTTGGTGATGTTTACTACAGATCACCAAAGCTTATAAGATACATCAATAAACAATTGTCAAACTCAGATATAGTTGTAACCAACTTAAAAATTAATTTAGAAAGGGAACATGGCCCCCTCGATTACGTTTTTTTTTTGGTGATCATATTGTGTTGTACTAACCTGCACCTTGTTGAACACTATGATTGGTGGGTTTCCTTTAATTGAGTAACAATTTTTGATTCAAAATCAGTGTGGCATATGAACAACATTTTCTGAAATTTTCGCAACAAATAACAATTTCCTAGTGTTCTGTAGTTTTTTTTTTTTATAGGAGACGAAATAACGCATGAAATTTATAGATTTTAATTTGCGGAACTTTAGTGCAACTTTCTTTCTTCATAAACATCAGCAAACAAAAACAACACCGGAGTATCCCTACATTTCCCTCTCGTTATCTTTTTTTCTCGTTCCTCCGTCCTTCTCTTTCCTCATCTCCTAGTATTCTCTCGGTTCGCATTTCTGCGGCCCATACAATTTTTCAGTTACAGGCTCTCATTTTCAGCGGAGAAAATTTCTAGAATGGGTAATGAAAACCGAAACATAACAATATGTTTGCGGCATCAAACACATATTCCTCGGTTTTTCCTTTCCCCTTACTACGTAATAAGGCCCTTTCACTGAGCCCGGATAGGTCGTACGGATCGTGTCTCGATCGGCAACGAGCGGGGCTTAGGCCGTGCCGGAATAGACCATGCCGGGACTCTGAATTGATCAATTCAATAACCGTAATGTGCTACTAAGTTTCAGCCTTCGTTGTTATGTTTATAAGCCCCGACTGTTGGCGTTTGTTATACGACAGAATATGACATTCGGAATTATATTAAGGTCCCCGAAGTGAGGCGTATATTTATTCACGTGAGAAATTCGACAGTTGACAGAAGCTACCAGCATATTTTTTATGTTTCCCGATATACTTTTTTTTTCGCTCCAAAATGAAACAAAACGTTATCGCACATGTGGGCATTGAGAACTTTATATACCCGTAACTAGAGCAATAATAGCGGGAAATTGGTTACTAACCGTTCTGCAAAAATAAAAGTATATTTCGAAATAAGTTAAGTGTAAAATGCAATGCTTGTATTTTCTATAAACGTTTTTAGGTACTCTTCCTCCGCCAATTTTTAGAAAATAGGAAAACAATTTTGGCGAATGTGATAAATAATATGAGATTGATAACCATAAAAGGAGAAAGAAAACTGAATTAGATGCTTAATGCTAAACGCAATGTATCATATTTATTATTGCATGCCATCTGGACACGTATACGTATCGCCATATAAAATTTTTGAGTGCTTATTTATGTACACAACTAGATTACAAAAGGAGACATAATGGCATTGTCAGGAATAATACACGAATTCGTAAAATATATTGCCGAGCACAGACAGTTTTGCACCTAATCTTGAGTCATAAGTTCGTAAGATTCGATTTTTATGAAGCACATAAAAAGATATTGGAATACCGTCTGTTGGTATCTCTCTTACATGGGCAGCCTTCGTAATATCTAAACCGTTATGATAAATGCCTAAAATATATACCGGTAAAGATTAAAGGCGCAACACCGAAATATGGCTTATCATATCTTCGTAATGCATTTAATGTCACGTCTGTATGGAAAGATTTTGGCGATGTGGAGAACCTTCTTGGAATTCTTCGTAAACTTCCTTTTGCCTTCGCATTGCCACGACTTGCATCGAAAAACGGAATTTGTATATTCGTTTGTTAACTACAGCAACAACTGCATCTAAATATTTTAGTATCAGAATTCAAAATCATATGTATGACGTGTAAAACAGTGGAGTGTTAAATTAAAAACATGAACGGGATGATTATTATTGAATTGTGCGATGTTGAATGAGAATGACCTCTCAAAAAGAGCAGAGCGATAGGCAGGCGGTTTGTACAGCCAGTATCTTACCCAATCGTCACTCCTGAAGCTCAACCCATGTGAAATAAAAACATAAAATGGCTGGTTTATTTATTTAAATATTTGATATTTACTAGCACTTCTTATCGATTGATTTGCAGCTGACTGTCTCAAAGTAATTATTTTCTCTTCTATTGAACATACATCCAGACATATCTCATGCATATAAGCATATCCCCAGGACTTTCCCTCACTAAAACTAAATCGTATTCGTACGAGTCCAACAATTCTCCTAATCTCTTACGTCTACCAACGAGAACAGTTAGAACGTCAAGATCGCAATTAGATTTGAGAACAACGTTTCGCAAATTCCATCCTGTAACATAAAACTAGACACGTTCTACCGGAGAAATGAAAATCCCAAAATATTGCCACCATCTTCGTCGTATCTTGACGCGAGTTTGAAGCGCCAGTTTTGTTCTGCACCTTTTTCCCCGCAGAAAGAATTCGATTTTTATTCGCGCACGGTTTCTCCTGAAAAACTTTTATTGCTTCTATCGACTGGTACGTGATCAAGTTAGAGAAATTTTTGATTTAGTGCACCCCTATGCCCACATTCATACCGCGGCATCTCTCTTGCTCCTCTTTCACTCCTCTCGCGCGCGAAATGCGTTATACATGAGAGAAGCCTGGTTCGTCGCGTTTCACCGCTGCCTCCGATCGATTGCCGTCGAAGCGAAACGAGCTCGCTCCACGCTTACCGTTGGAGAAGTGGTTATAAGAATTGCGAGCCGATAAAGAGATTGGAGGTGGCAGCTGGGTAAAAAAAGTGAAATATATCCAACCGTCGAACAGGGATATAATATAGATAATGTGAACTGCGGTAATTGAAGTTTTTCCAGCTAGTCTAATAAAATAAAGGAACGCTAAATTGCAAGATTAAATATGTATAAGTTTATAACTGCATACAACAAACCACGCTCAGACTTATTAATTAAGTGTGAAAGCCGATTAAATGCAAAAGAAATATAGAAATGTACGCAGGATGTAAAGCGTGTTTTACATTTGCACGCAACTTTGTTAATAAATGCAAAAGTAATGTTCATGAATAAACATACGAAGAAAAACGTAAGAATGTTAATAGGGGCAAACTTTAAGTCAATTAGGTACCGTGTAAAAAAGCATCAAAAGCTGTTTATATAATTCACGTACCAGCTTCGCTCGAAAAAATAACTTAATCTTAATAAAAATTAATTTCGTTACGTATTGGTGCGAACTCGTTTCTGCAGGCTTAGTTATAACTAAAGGTCGCCACTTTCCGTGCGTTTCTCGAAATTAGCAGAGACTAGACAGACTCGTGTCTATTCGTCTCATGAGAATGAGTTCGTATTGCCTACTGGTTTCTCCGAGAGTCGACAAAACACGAGTCTGTCTAGTCTTTGGTAATTTCGTGAAGCGAACTTTAGTTATTACTTATTACTCTAAAAGTGTCGATAAAAATTTTGTGATTAAAACTTCTAAGCAGAGCGTGACAATGGCGAACTTCTGCTGCTCTTAAATGATGTTGAAAAGGTAATATGTCTTTTCTTTTTATGAATACTGTAATGAATTTTGTTATATTCCTTACAGCGAGCATCTGCAGCATTGGGTGTAAGTATTGCTGCTGTCAGTAGCAATTCTTCTGGTGTTCAAAAGATGAAACAATGCAGAAACAGTAAGTCTATTTAAATATATTAATTAGATGCTCTCTATTACATATGGATTTTATATAATTGCAGAGCAGCATATTACTCTGAAATTCCTGAGCGCTCTACTACATGAGGAAGATGTTTTTGGGGGTGATCAAGTATTATGTGTAATGTCTCAGTTACTGGATTTAGTTATGAGATAAGACCATCAAGAGGTTTATTAGATTGTTTTTATTATTGTTAAGAATTTTGTAGAATTAAATTTGCACTAGTGAATAACTTGCAGAGAAGTATGGCCATAAGATTCTGCATTCACCACCATTTCATTATATTCAATTGAATACGCAATAACCACAGATACCTAGAAGAACATGATAGAACATATGGAGAAAGAAATATATAAATGGTAGAATAGAGAAGAGGAAAGGTTAATTTGCAAAATAACTGGCAATATTTTCTCAAATAATAAGCCAGACAATCAGTTACGTAGAAAGTAATGGGCTTTATGTGATTAATTGCGTATATACTTGCCAAGATGCTCATTTTAGCCCTTGTTATCGCCTTACCATTACATGTGATTACCCTTTATTTACCCCAGAACGTGCGATAAGACACAGTACATTTCTTGACATTGTATTTTATTGTGCAAACTCGCTGTATATTTACATTTATAAACAATATCGTAGTGAAAATGTGGCGAGAGCTTTTATTTAGACCCTCCTTAAAGAAATATGTAAAAATATGGGTATTTTACGAAAGTTACTACTTATTAACCTATACTCAATAGAGTATCAGTTCACACCTAGATTTTAATAGTGGCAGCGAACTAAAAACAACACCCAATTTGTTTAGACATTCGATAGTGTTTTATTGATGGTGCGCCTACACTATATTACGTTTCTTACAACAACCGTGCAATATGATTAAGTAATTCAAATGTTAATTGTTATTTACCTTAACGCCCGTTTATGTTTTGTCGCGCAGTCTTACTTAAAATATTTACAACGCAAACAATTCGGTCGTTTGCGTACATATACACAATACTTTAGTATACCTTTCGGATAGTATACAACGCGAATATACGTATAGCGATTGCACACAAGTATACACATATACACATGAACGGCACATTCGCCCAAGAATCGGCGTTCGAAACAGGTTCTCTCGTGCAAGAAATAAAATGCAGCGCGCTCAGCAAGGTTTATAAAAGTGTCCGCAAGCCGTACAGTGCACGATCGTCCTGAGTACAATATCACAGTGATTACCAAGGCCCGTGCTAAAGGTACTAAATTGCAATTTTGTCTGTTTCCCATTCTCGGGAAAACAAAATTAAGGGTTTTTTTTTTTTAGGTAATTTTGGCAACTACCTAACGGGAATACGAAATTCTTTGAAGGAATTAAATATTCGCTGACCTAAATTTTACAACGCAGTAGAGATGTTTCAAATTTTCACATACATATACCGGGTGTCCCGTTTTAATCTTAATAAAGGAGTCCTACGAAAAAGATCGTCATATCATTGTTTGTTCGTCTCATCGGAAACCATAAAATGACGATTTCAGTTTCAACGTAAATGGTGTCGTAATCATTGCTTAAAATTGCTTAGTTTAGAGTACACAATGCAAAATGGGGATTTCCATTAAAATAAAGGTAACTTTTACTCGCGACTGCAGCATCATCCATGAAATCAACAGAAGCATGGCTAGTATCAAATCTGTAACTAAAGAATGCCTTCCAAATTTTACAAAAATAATTCGTTAGTTAAATTTATCATTAGCTCTTATTTTTCTTTATTATAAAGAGGATTTGCTTAATTATTAATCAATATATTTCTGTACTCGTCTGAAGAGCTGCGTTTATTGTTATCGTATATACTCGCACTCAAAGGCAATTGTTACATTTTTAATATTAACGCTAAAGGTGCACATCTCAAAACGTGTACCTGAAGTCATCAGGGCTTGACAAATGCTGTCCGAGATACACTACTTGACCAAATAGTGTATCAGATGCCTGCCATTTTACTGCATTTCGTCCATTTCAATACAAAAATTGGGAATAAGAATTGTATTAAAGCCTATTAACATTCAATATAACCTTTCCTAATTCATTTTTACCAATTTTCCATGTTATACAATCTAATTGCATTTTTTTTCTATTAAAAAAAATTATTAATTGTTTTTGTTTAAATGTATCCTAGGCTTAGGCAAATAAATATTTGTTGTTGATAAACATACGCAGTTCATTGTTACTACTGACTAATATAAATGGCGTTGCCGCATGTAACTGATCCCATATCCACGCTTTTGTTCTTAAGTCCTCTATTCCAGATTTCTAGACCAGCTATAAACCAAGAAGTTTTTCTTATTTTGCTGCTTGTGTTCTGTACAGTGATACACACAGTACAATAATAGAACATTTATTGGAAATTCCAAATTTAATGGATGATTAAAATTATCGCTGTTCTTATTTTTTAGAGGGATAGAATTTATTTTTTCAGCTTTCCTCAACCAACGTATCGTATAATTTTTTTTTCTAGTTATGATAAAGATGGTTTCGTTTTCTTAGTTTTGTCAGACCTAGTTTTATTTTATTCGTATATTTGTATTGTGATTTATACAGGAAATTGTTATTATTGATATGTAATATGTATTTAGTGTCTAGAGTTTAAAAGCTGCTTCAAATAGCGTCTAAGTTCAAAAAAGCGTAAAACGTAGTAAGTACTTCATTTTTATTTTTCGTTTCCTTGGTCTTTGCCACTTATCGAATACGTTATTGGATTCTGTACAGTGTACTGTAAAACTACGAATGTCGTAACGTACATAATTGTTGTTATTCACATCTAACATTAATTAATCAATAAGTGCGTAGCACAGTTGGTGAAGATCAATTTTGCTATTAAAAACATGATTAAGTCGTTTCGAAAAAAGGAAACACATATTTCTTATTTAATAGCAGAATTAGAGAAACAAAATACAGTTTAAAGTTTTTAATTACGTATTACTAAATAAAAATTGAACAATTACTCTAAGGATATTACATTGTCGCTCCATAAAGTATGATACGCATAAGTATGTATACGTATCATAATCTAACTTTTGCAAACAAAAATAGGAATAACAGTATTAATTGCTTCCTTTCTAAGTGACCTACTTTCCTCGGTGACATTTTTCGTTAAAATAAACAGATCTTAATTGAAGATCAAAACAACCTACAATGCTCTTTCGGTTATTTGTGATACGCGGAAGTAAAATTTTAATATCAAAATTTGAGGCATATATCTGAACTTTGCGAGCATTTGTTCTTTTAATTATCCTGTTAAAAATAACTAGGATTGCTCACATATATCATATAATTGTTTAATTTTTACCCTTTTAATTAAATTATCAATTATTTAACTTTTTAACTGGATGAAAAGTGAATTCGTGAATACATCGTTAATAACTGACATTAAGATTTATTGTTGCAAATAAGAGGGAAAACAAATGAAATAAAAGAGCAAAAATGACAACAAAACAAGGATTTTGTTGCTTTTGCCCTTATTTAGTAATTTTCTAGATCTTTTCTGCTAATTGATAACATCGAAATTAAGAAAAAGACGTAATAGTAATTAAAGAATTGAGGAAATCAATTGTTTCTTATAATTGCTTAATTTTCGTTTTTTTTTTTTCATTTTCTAAGACGTTAATTAAGTTATTTGAGTAATGTTTTGGGCGCTTAATATGATAGGAACAACAAAACATTTCAACTCGTTTTCACAAAATTTAATATGAAGAAATTGGTCAATTAACAAGTACGTATGAAATTTGTCAAGAATTGTTAAATATAAAAAATATATAATAATAAAAAAAAAAAGAATTGTTAAAACTTGGAAAAAATAAGTAAGTTTTTCAGCAATAAAAGCTTCTTGCAGAATGATTTCTCGAGATCTTCTTAAACATAAGAAATTGGGAAGACGTTGGCTGGAGGCATTATAAGGTGTAATTAGGCTTTGTAGAAAACTCACACCTATCAGCTTCATGCAGCTTGCATTTCGGTGGTTATTGTGGAAATTACTGGAGAATAAAGGAATTTGTGGAGAAAGCAGGGTCTGGAAGATTGGATTAATTTTTATTATATTTTGAATAATCAATGGTAACTTCTATAGTTAGCATCCAATCAGCACCTGAGGCAATATCCAAGAGAAAATCGAACATTAAACATTACTATTAAGCTTGCACCTAATAGTATGAAGGATATTAGTAGATAAAGAACGAATACAACAAACGGTAAATAAATTCTCATCCTTTACTTCTTAGAGATCCTCATACTTGTCACAACCGGTATGTAAACGCTCGCCTTTGGAAAAATTCTATTTTACTTCGTAGTGAGAGAAGAAGGAGCCGCACAACGTGTGCGGCAGAATACACGGGTTCGATTAATGGTATCGATCCGGTACGCTAATTAAAGGACCGGAATGACCACCCCCTACGCAGAAATGACCAATACCAATAAATAATTGAATTATTTAGAGGCACGAACAACGGACTATCGGTCTGGGTTACCACCAGCATCCAGAGCGCACTCGTAAGAGGGAGCGCATTACGAAGGTTAAATTTTAATTGTAAATGGACGCAGCAGCGACTACACGATACATTCCGAACGTTTGGAGGAGAAATATACGAGCTAGCTACCGCGTATTATTTTTTACGTAAACGGTATCGGTATCCGTAGGTGATGCGAGAGAAATGAAATTTTTAAATTAACTTGTTTAAAATTAATCGGGTTTCATAAAACACAAGATTACAGGTACTTCGAAGCAGTCACATAGAGATCTAATAGATTTAATCCTCGTTAATTTTCGAGGAACTCAATACAAAGATATTCCAAAACGAACAAAAATAAAAGGTGTGGTTTAGAGAAGATTAGAAATGAGCATGACGTATGCACTATATCTGCATACTATTAACTTTAGTAGCTAAAATGGAAGCATTCGAAGTTTTAAACTGACTTCGAGGCGGATAAAGTTGTGCGAATTTTATTACGCCTCCATTAACTAATATCAGCGCAACCCTTTTAAGATTATGAAATATGAAAGCTCCGCGGAATAAATACGCCAGCGCTGGATATGAATTTCGATTACCCAAAAGGTGGCGTAATTGATCACGATAAGATGAATAAACGAAGCTCGTTTAAGTGCTTTATAGATGGATGTTCATTAACGAAAGTGGTTCTACCAGCACCTAACAGGTTTTCACGTGGATTTGCTAACTAGGTCAGAATCGAAAATATTTATAATATACTCGAAAAGTTAGCTCCTGTAGGTATTCTACAGTACAGAAGTACTTAAACCCATTTAACAGATGGAATTGTACAACGTAGAATGGTTAAATGGAAATGTTGCTGATGTTGAAATCGAAACTAGTATTGCGCTGTAATATAATGTCATATATACTATAGGTATATAAGTGGTTATGGTGGATTTTCAAGTCAGTCCAACGTATATAACAGGCTTAGATTAGATTCAAGCTATTTACTTGTAAGTGTGGTCTTCTGTACAGAGCGCAAACTGGTCGATTTCAAACTTGCCCGTATTCATGCCAACATCTCCCGTTGTTCGAGCAAGCGTGCTAAGAACCAATACACATAATTAATTATCTCAGTACTTATCTTGATAATGTAGGTGAATCCACCATAAAGGGATGACGCTAATACTAATATTACAGAGTTGTTCTGAGATTCTTTTTTAAATAAATGAAATTAAATATTCAGTGTTTCTTTTTTGGACTGGACCGTGGGATCTACTTATTTTTGCTAATTGGAAGATTCAGAGATAAATAGAGAGTGCGCGAGTTGCTGTCTTTAAAATAATAATAACTGACAGCTGAATTTTGAATATTCAATTTGAAATTTAGAAATTGATTTGTACGTTTAATTTTGGCCAAAATATTTGAATTTTCGGTACTTGAAATAAAATCTTGATGTCCTGATCTTGAGATCCTTACTTTGAAATCCTGAACCCGGATCCGATTTGTCCAAATCCTTCCCGCGGTGATGCCAAATCCGTGTGTGGCAAATTGCAAAAATGTGTGACAATAGAGGTTTTTCTGAGCTTACTTCAGACAAAAAGCTTGTACTGACAACTGAGTAGCTTCAATAGATAAGCAACTGAAGGAGCGCAGACGTATGAAAATCCGCGAATCCGAAGGCCATTGTCATCTCTGTCTATTCGAAAACTTTCGGAATAAAATAGAGCTGCTGAAGCTTGACCATTAACTATAGTTAATTAAATGCATTCATATAACTTTTGTAACGTTATCGTTACCAAAATCATTCCAAAAAATTTTTAGTTCGACTACCTTATTTCAAAATCCACAACCAAAAAAAATTTTTGAACGTCTTTTGCGAAATTAAGAGTCAGATAAGGAACAAACCAATTAAGTTTTGTGAGCACGTTCGGTATTGCGTTCGAAATTTATTCTTTGAGATTCGATTGTATCGGCAAACGTACAGAACACAGGCGAGATGCACTTGGGGTACGCTCATTAACACATAAAAGAAATAAAATGATCGTAAAAACTACGACCGGGTGTCATCTCGTATTATATCGTCTATGGGGATGTGTCCCGCTACTATAAATATTCCGATTTTCCATCGGGGCCTTTCCGAGAGAGCTCCTAATTTCATGGTCCAACAACGGCGTTTACTCGTCTTACTCTTTTTCTCCGTTTCAACCCTCGTGTCTTTTACCTTTCCCGCACCCTGACGACGGCCCTCTTTCCAATTTTCAGAAGATCGTCCGCCACCCCGCCCACCAGCATACCTAATTACTAAAACTCACCCTCTTTGCTACGTTCGTGGCCATCCTCTTACGAAGAAAAAGGGAACCTATATTTTTTTTTGTTTCTGCTTATGATGCTTCTTTTTCCTCGTTTTCCAGCATGTATACAAGCCGTAGAAGTATACGTTTTTTTTTTGCATCTTAATTGCAGAATGCCGCGCATTATCTGGCATTCGCCAAGAATTTCATGTTTCTTTTTGCCCGTCTCTTCGCGCAACACAATAATTTTTTACGTAAAAAAGACCACACACACGCGCGTGGAACTGCAACTAAATTACATAAATGAGCCTTTCCTTTCGGCTATTTCTGTCTTTATTTATATGAATATTCACTGTATGTTGGTATCATTGCTGTTTTTTATTTCTTCTTTACATTACTTTAATTAAAAGTAATCCTGTTGATATTTTAAAATATTTCCAGGATTTAAATAAAATACAATACTCGGTACAAGCACGTGTTAATTAAAGAAACTATAAATACATAACCAGAATGTGATCCACTTATCTACACATTAATTATGGCTTGTTATCTTTATAAGGCCCGAACTGTATAATGCCAGTGAAAATTGGGCAACTTTCACGTGAATCAATTTATCCATCCTTCATAAGTAATTGAAGAAGTGGTAGGCGTTATGTAGCAAGTTATTTCAACCAACGGTAAGATGCTCAAGTATGTTCAACAAACATATACTTGGGCTCCGCGCGAACGAGACTGCCTGACCCATTATTTATCGCTCATGGACAAAATGTCTTAATTTGTACACTTTTAATATTAACACGAAAAGAACGTCCTCAAACGAATTATTATTATATTAAATCATCTTGGCTTTTGATAATTGCTTAAGTTCACGAAGACAACAAATACGCTAATTTCTAACTGAGACGGCTTATGCTCATTCCAGTAATAAGCTGTACACTCACTTGATTTGTCAAGCTCACTTCAGCTGAAGAATGATAGAAATGACATAATACAGCAAAACAGGCAATTATTTAAACATTTACCCATTCTTATTATGAAACAACGATCGTTGGCAATTGTATTGACGTTATTTTTTTACGAATAAAACACGAAAGTGTTGGTAACAACGAAATGGTTACGCGTATATTACATCACTGTATATTACTTCACAAATTCATGGAAGCCACCTTTGTGTATAAACATGTTACGCAAGATGATGCAAATAAAATCCGAAAATGGTCCACAAACGGCAATATTTGCTGCGCAAATTTAATCTCACTCATTGTGTAATGATTGCAACACGTCCACGTTCAAAGGATGTTCAGTAATGCGCGTCATGTGCGTACCTTATCAAACAATTGAAGCGAATAATTGTAAAGTAGATTATGAGAAAATATTTGAACATGGCGTTGGTGTATGGTGATGAGCTTTCAAGGGAACAGAGAGGCTTTATAGTAGATTTAGTGCAATACAAAAATACACTAGAGCTTTGGCAGTTATGAACTGTTATAACCACTTAGATGTGCTGCCATGGTTGATAACTATTAGTAGGCAGATCTAGTCAATTTTTGAACACAGCTGGACGTTCAAGATAATTCGCATTAACCAGCCAAGTACCATTCCAAAAATGCTGACTCTGACTTAAACGCACCCTATCAGGTTCACATAATTAGGCGCCTGAGCCGATTTTACACCCGAGCCATATTTTTTGAAAATGTGTTTTCATTTTCGGGTGGAAACGTACTTTGGGTAACTTGGGAGCACTTAAGGAACAGAACGTAGGTTTATGTCGCTACTTTCTAAACGGCAGGTATGTATTTCTGTGGCACTAGAGGATGCCAAGAAATGTCTGGCTTGTCGTTTCGAAATATTGTGGCATTAACTCTGAGGCAACAGTGATATAAAATAGAGCTAAAACACTCTCGGAACCACGCTGAAGACGCTGGGTAGGTAGAAACATGTCTGTGAGACCACAAGGAAGCTATTTTAGCATTATCTTTCTTTTTGGTTAGTATAACTTGTCCTTTTTATTGGAAAACAATATTTCTAATGGGGATGAAAAGAAAACAATTCTAGAATACATGAAAGAACTAATTATTCGCTACAATCGACACACATGAACCTAGAATGAACATTAAACGTGTTTGCACAATCGTTTCCTGGTTTCATTGTCGCTCTTTCTAGGGTTGAAATAATTCCTTTTCTGAGTTACTTTGCTTTGGAAAGTATATAATTTGCTGCTTTTGTTGTTGTAGACCAACGTTTGATTAAGCTGTCTTGGCAGACATGGTAAATTTTTTTCTTATGTTCGTCTGTTTAGTTGTCAAATCTAGAGTAACTTTTCTCAGAAAAATTCGACGTTTGTTGGGTTGATATCCTAGATTTCTGCAACGAACTCAATGAATGCCAAATATTTGCTCACTTTCTTGCAAGAATAATGAAGATACATAATTTATGATAGCTTAGCATGAAATAGAGCTCAGTAGCGACAAAGGAAAATGTATGAAATCATATCATAACTGCAACATACCTGCAGTCATGTATTGCTTAAAGAGGTTTGCCCTACAGACTCTGTGGTGGCGGGCTTATTAGCCAAAGTCATAGATTCGAATCCGGCCGGAATTAACGCGACAAATTGTATTTGGTCAACAAGCTTAATTATGCAGGAGAAACCAAAAAATACCGATTTTTCAACTTACCGCATAAATAATCTTTATTTACCTAATTGCAAGTGATATTATTAAAGCCTGTATCTTTTTAATATTAAAAACCTTTTAAATACCTATCTTTTTTAATACTAAACACAGCTACTAGCTCGTGAGAAATTGAATAGAAAGAAGTATTTTATAAAGTATCCTTAAAGATAATGTTTGTGGTGGAATTGTTTCTGCCCGGGTTTATGAAGGTTAACACTCAAAAAATTGCTGGAATCAAATATTAGAAGACTGCTCATTTCAACTATTTTAGATGATTCCATTTAATTTTCTATGACCTTTATATCATTTGCTAAAATGGAAAGAAATTATTTTATAAATGTCAGTATATATATATAATTCAATATTGCAGCAGGTTTGCTAAAGACTACTCCCATAATACGGATTTCATTTAAAAAAAAACAGAAGGTCAATTAGGTTAGTTATTAAATACAAACATTTTGCGCGTTTAACTTTTGTGACTTCTGCACGATAATTATTATAAAAAGTCCTACGTGACTTGTATCACTTAATGGCATTGTAAGTGATACGAGAATAAAATTCGAAGCTAATCCTTTTTACGTAACGCTCCCGTCATGTGTCACTTTTAAAAATACTCCGGAGGAATCGTCACCGCCAAATATAGCTGTAATTCTAACCAGTCAGTGTTTATGCTCAAAAATTTTATGTCGAACGCCGCCCCAAAATCGAAATCCGCCCTCTTAATGGCGAACAGAAAAAAATTACATTTCGCTACCTAATAAATCCACCGGTCGTAAAAGATGGCAGTACCAGCAGCGCCACTACCAATAGCAGGAGAACGGCGTTGGAGATCCGATAGCAGCGCAGAGCATAAAAAAATACAAATTGGCGATAAGTCAATTTTATAACTGCGCCAAAGATATTGTATTTGCATTCTTTAATATTTTATTCAATACTATAAATTTTCATTTGTATATTCCCAGATCTCGTTTGGCGCTCTTTCGCTATCAGTCGCCCTTATACCTATAATACGTATCCCCCTTCTACTGGGACTCACAAATTACAATTTTCCTGTCAAACGCAGTCTTGCACCTAAAAGTCCTTCATCTTTTGTTATGGTCGGCTCTGATGCTTCTCGCTGAGAGAACGATTGGGTCCCCGAATGTATATATATCTAGTGCGTAATAAAAAAAGGAATCCCTGCGAATATATTAAGCGATAGGCCGTTGCTGGCCATGGTAGTTCCGCACGTATTTTAAAAAACTGTCAATACCTACTCCAAGCTATTGAATTAAATAGGGCGGTGACGTGTAAGAAAGGCATAATAGAAGCAACGTTACGGCATTTTAAATAACCGTAAATATTGGATCCGTGTATGAAATTCTTTTTTCATCGAAGGATCTTGAAGCATGTACATAAGCGTTTTACAGGCAATTGAAAAGGTTTCAAAGTAACATTTAACGCTACACATATTAAATCTTATGAAGACATGAGAAGGTTCACAAACAATAAGTTGAATTCATATCATGCCAATTTAAAGCTTATTCACATAGATCTGACCCTATTCAAACACTACAGGGCGTTGAATTCTCTAATTCTTTAGAATATACGCAAGAAGTTTAACATTGAAATCACGTGTTTTGCTACTACTTCTTCTTCGTACGCAGGAAAGTCGATTAATAGAATAATTTGGTTATTGTTGTCGCCGAATATTTTACAGTTGAATGAATGATCCTCTCGGCTGCATTGCATCCGTCGCGAAAGGGTTAATTTGAAAAGATAATGAATTAATGACTGTTATAAAAGAAATTATGGCTTTTGAAGGAAGGACCGTAAAAATATAACAATATTAGATAGTAGATTTGAAAAATACAGAAAATATCAAAGTTGAGGAAAGGAATGTTACATCAAGCAACCTTTTCCACGTTCTTTGATATTTATTTGCATTTTTTTAATTACTCGAAGAGTTTAACCAGTTGTTGTTTTCATATGAATAAAACAAGGATATTTAAAGCCAGAAATGTTCTAAAGATATGCAGATTACAGTCTGTTCCAACCAAAGGTTTTAAACTTACATTCTTCAACTCTTTTGAACGTTATCTCATTTTGAAGGTTTTCCATTTTTCATGAAATTTTAGTTTTCTTTTGAATGACAACGGGCGAAATTCCGTGATATAAGTTGGAACCTTATTGCTAAGAATTTAGCAGAGAAAGGCAAAGAACTATCAATATCATAACTCTCTCTCTCTTCTTAACGGCAAGGTTTATCGGCAATGATTGGAGAATTTTCTTCAATTTTAAAGTTCTCGAATTTATTAAGAAAGACACTATGGATTTTGCAAGAAATTCAAGAACTTATCAGAGAAAATAATACAGCTTTTTAAGTTTGTTTGTCTAAAATATTATTGTCATTAAACAATTATGTTGCGCGGTTTTATGGATATGGGCTTGTGTATCTGCCAATGGTTTGGAATTGATTCAGAATTAGATGAACGCTGCGAATAAATCAAAAAAAATTTGCAGGGCAAATGTACAGAAGAGGCATTCGAATAGATTAGCGGCTCATATTACACCCCACGTTAAACCAAACTATGGTTAGCCCAATAAAATACGGAAGTTCTGTTTTGGCCTTCAAGTAGCTCGGACCCAAAATGCCGTCGAAACTGTATTGCACGAAATGCTAAAATATCGAAAGAATAAACCTAGAAGAACAAATTGACGAAAAAAAGCGAAATTAAGAGAAATCTGGAATACTTTAACTTTAATTAAAGAGAATGTTAAAACGTATTCCAGCAATTATCAAGTCGAGGAACAACATTTAATTACTTATTGAAATATAAAACATTTTCTTTTATCCTTACACGTAGGAATTCATTTCCTTTCAAAGTATGAGCAGATTCTCCATCAAGCGATCATGTGTTAAGAACATTAATAAAATTATGTAGAATTGCCCTAACAGTGCATCCCAACATGCACTGTTAGGGCTCGCGCATAAATGCCTAGAGTACAAGAAATGGATGTAATTATTCGACAAAACCTAGGTAAGATATAAGTGTTTATAGAAGATATATTACAATGTATGCAAGGTTTGAAGAGGTTAATTCAATTACAGGAGCATTTAGCTGTTAACAACTTCATTACTTACATTTTTAATATTTCAATAAGACACAAAAGAAAGAATCTCACCACCAACTACTTCGATACTCACAAATGTACTCTTCACTTCGTCGATATAAAATAGAAGTAAGCACTAAACTAGATAAATGCATACATTGTTGAATTTTAATTACGTTTCGGAGTCCTTAAAATTTGTTTGACACGAGAAGTGGTTGTCGAGCGGAGACGACATAAGATTTTATAACCTCATTATTGATAAACTTATCACCGTAATAAAAAATAAACAGGATATATTAATAGTTAACAGTTTATAGTGATATTAATGGGGTAATAAACTTTAAATATTGGTCAGAGTGCATCTCCTAGCTGCATTAAAGGCATGAGATAATGCTTTCCGAATTTATACGTAAACAAGTCAGCTTACATTCAAAATTGGTTTTACTAATCACGGCCGTATATTTATTACCAAAACAGGACGGCTCAGTGTGTGTTCTCACATCTTACAAATCTAGGACATCTGCGCTATTACGATGGGGTATCGTACTATAAGATCCGAAATAATTTTCGTCATTTCCTTCAGAGAATTATTTAAATATCAAAAGCTTGAAAACAAGAATAGATTATGTTATCTCCTCTATCTTAACACGCACGCTATTTTCTGTGATGTGAGGGTCAAATGATATATGTCGATCCGAGACATTTCAATGGGGTGTAAACGTTGCTTAAAAATACCACAAATATAAGATTGGTGAATTTATCGGTGGTGGCCGTAGCTAAATGGCGGTTATTGCATTGTAGTCGAACAAGAAAAACTAGAAGTTAAATTGTTCTTTTTCACAATGTGGAGTCTCCATCAGATAAATACGTTAGAATATAAAACTAAGTGCGTTTCATTATATTGTTGTATAAGATAATTTGAAATACCCTTTTTTTAAATTGACATTGAACAAACTCGTTAGTAACGGTGAAAATTGAATTAAATTGCTTGTAATGTAAACCAGATTAACTAACCGGACCTTTCCTTTGTTTCAGGTAGTGATCTCTTACAAAGTGCGTTAGTGTTGTGGTAAGTACCTTCTTAGTCAGATGCTCTCTTATTGTACTTTCAATAATCATTTGAAAACGAGAATAACATAACAAATTACCTAAATCACGTACGTATGGGAAAACTATGATTTTCAGAAGAAATTAATAGATGGGCGTTGTCAATATTTTCATCTTTAGCTTTAGCTCTAGCTTTTTTTTTAACATTTAAATCTATACTTTCGTGTTATCTGTTATAAAGTTCGCATATTTTAATTTTAAAGATAATATTTGGTTTTCAAGATTGGTTTACCTATCAAAAAATCCCCTCCAAAATATAAAATCTAGGCAGCTGTAACTAACTGTAAATATAACGTGTAAAGTCACAGTTCTTTTCTGTTTATCAAATGAAGCTGAATGCTTCAAAATTTAAGCAAATTGTCAAAATAACTGTGGTACTAAAGAGCCATTGTGAAATAAAATCTTCAATCAATTCTCGTTTACATGATGGATCTTACTAACAAAAGGGTGGTTTGATGTTGGTCGTATCGTCGCGGAAAATGGGCTAAAATGTCCTGAGTACCTTCTTACGTCTTCGCTGCTTAAGAAATCACTTCCTCGGTTTCACTAATTGTTGCATTATTATCTTTGTTTATAATTTATAACTGGATACAAATCGAAGCAACAGCTTAGCTTCCAGGCTTTGCTTTAGCTAGTTATTAGAAGCTACTTATGAGATAGATCTATTTTATTTTTATTATTATTAACATAAATTTTACACATTTTTCGAGATATTCATCGTAAATTCCGAAATAATGTATTATTGCTAGTTGGGTATGAAGTTGTTACTATTACTGTTGTTATAGACTTCCGCGGTCGTTGTTTTCTTTTAAAGAATTTGGGTTTCCGGGTAATTGCACGAGAATGCCGACGTTTCGTTCTCAATTGCATGGAGCTTCTTCTGGGCTGCTGCATGTTGCGCTTCAACCCGAAAACCCAAATTCTTTTTTACTATTGCTATTTTTTTAAAGAGATAAAGCTTCAACTTTGATGGCACACTAACCGTTTCTAACTACTCAGCTTATGGATGTCTTTCTCCGCATGGAGATGAAATTAACGTTAATGTCAAACGTCCGTATGACACATAAAGAAGCCGAAGAACTAAGAAGCAACGTTTAACGCTTTACAATGAAGTAATAAATCGCGAAAATACTTCCTTATTGCCGGGGTATTTATGTATTCCGGTTATATTCACTATTACAAAGGTATTGTGTTTTGAAATTATCATCTTTGTAGTTAAACGCGAACGTACATCATAGAAACAATGTTGATTAACGGCCAGTTATTTCGGACAGATTTATAGCGGGGTGAGTTACGGCGTCGTAAATATTATGAGGTTTAAGTGTGTATAATGTGTGTTTATAATGTACTGTTTAGTCTTCGGAAATAAAACTGTATTTCGGTTTTTATTGCGCGGATTTTGTAGCGTATAAAGTGCGTATTGTGCGGCTTCGTTTACGGAAAACGTATAAAAAGTACATCACACGAAAACTGCCCGCGCTTTATAAATATATACGCATCGGCGCCCCGAACTCTCTCCAGCTGGTTTAACGCGATTGAACTTGACTTTACTGCAGTGCAGAGCTGTAAATTAGTGCCGAAGTCAAATAAAATTTTATCTTTACAAATGCACATCCTTCAGATCATGTGTGCAACACCAACTAGATCCTGTATGTATTACTAAACCTTTGAAATATATCCTTTTCATTATATTAGAAGTTTTAAACGGTGCAGAAAAGCAAGTATCACGGTGTGCTTTTTCATAAGATTTATTCTACACGAATGCTTTTTAACTTGCGAAAAGTGCTTTATAGAATTTGATTCTGGTGTGAATTCAGGTTATCACAGCATCTGTTGAAGCTATCAATTTGATTGGATTTATTGTCTGTCGGAAGACAAATAAAACATAAACTCGTATTAAAGCTCTGATACAGGAAGCATTACGAAATATTAATATATAGAAGAATACCTGGTAGATAACCTTGCCACATCTAATGCTTTTCGCGCGATAAATATTGTTACTGCAGATGTTGGAATGTTTAGATGGAATATTGGAGATTAAATCTTAACCAAATGGATCTTCTTAGGTGCCAACCTGTTTCGCTGCCTCACTGCGAGAAAGCTGCTGAATTTGTTGATATGCTGTCTGGTTTATCGGAATTGACAATATTGAACATGATGCTTCTGTAGTTCAATACTGTAAATTAGTACCGAGATCAATTAAAATGATATTTTTGCAAATGCTCACCTGCAATGCAATACTGACAAGATGTTAAAGTATCTATAACGAAGTTCTATTTAACTTTTAAATAGTTATATTTACCGGATTTTTACGGATTCCCTTCTATCGCCCAAAGAAGAAGAGAATTATTGACTTAAATTGTAGTTTGCTGATGAATTAGTTGACTAAGAAAAACATATTTCTTTATACAAAAAATAGTACAGCTGTACTATTCACCACCGTCCTCAGATAAAGTAAACTTAATACTGGGCGGCACAAACATTTTTGACCCTGATGCTGTTGAACTTTTCTGTTGAATATATTTAATGACTCGGCTCAAGCTTCCTCAGGCGATCTATTGGCTTTCTGATACTTGATCCCTGCTTTTTGTTTCATAATTTAATATGCCCATCAGTTAAGAATTTTATTAATCTAAGCTTAAAGTATTATCTTCTTTCATACTTTCACTCCATTTATTTTACTTTCTCCAGCTGTTTGACTTATTTTATTCAGCTACATTTTTAGACGATTTATTTGTTGTTTCTTTCTTGTTTGCGCTTCATCCTTTTTTTTTATTTCTTTATTCTAACCATTCTTACCTTTCTGTGGATTTTTCACAGCGCTTTGGCTTGGTATCTTCCAATTTGTTCCTTTGGTTTTTAATTGTCTATGTTTTAGAACCAAATATATGATTGGTATAATTACTTCTTTCAAAATTGACAGCGTTATTTGGGAAGAATTTTTTTTGTACCATTGCCTTCTATTTCTTGATCCAGTCTTTCGTGTCGCTATAAAAAAAATCTAGAATCTCGTAATAGGTTAGAAACTTCTCAACAAAAAAAAATGCCAAATGTATTGCGCAGTATAAATGGTTGAATTTGAGTTGGAGAGTTCCTATAAACTGGAATTTAGATGTAGTGTCAATAAATACTTCAATGTATTACATTTTCATAAATAAATATAAGTACTTTGCTCCAGTAATAGATTTCACGCAAATGCTTTATGCCCCAATCTGTTTCTTATTATTGCTACTACGCCAAAAACTATTAAAATGCACTTGCAGAATATTCATTAAAAATTTTTATTTCCTCCAGTTAATGCGTAGAGATCTACAAGACTTACTACACATGTGTATCTATCTACATGCAAACTTAATATTCAGCGTTCCATACGATTTTATTATTGATGCTACTAAATATTTATGATAATGTCGTCGTAAACCTATCAAAAATCACCATTGGGCAACGGTTAACGCATTTCGATTAAGCTGTACAGACGTGCAACGTCTTCAAATATCCAACCAGTAATAATAATAGTGTGTGAATGTACCTCTGTTTCATTGTTAAATTGAATTACTATCGAGATTCTCGAAATAAAAAGGAAAAAAAAAACACAAAAAACAAGCCGCACATCGCGTTTTATAAAGATATTTTTAAACGTGTGTGCTGCACGAGCGTTCACACGGTAAAAATATTTGGCGTCCTATGTTCCATATAATTTTATTATTTATCGCTGCCAGCAATAATTTGCCAAATATTTATGTTAATGTTTATCATAAACATTCCAAAAAATCACAAACCCATTAAATAGCGTAATAACGCTCTGTGGAAAAGAGGCCGCTGGTAGAGCCACCTCAATGAAATAAATTTAAACGTATCACATTCAAACAATAAAATAAAGATAATGTAAGTCAACACGGCAATATACATTTATTATGTTGTTCATGCATACACACATATGTGTATATTATATTTGAGCCGCTAGGATACCTAGTATTTCCTCTGAATATATTATTTTGGAAGAAGATCTTAATTTTCGCTAGGACAAGGAAGTCTCATGAGGTTAAAACCGAAACCATTATTTACATTTAAACGGCATGAATGAATTTATTTTTAGTCACGGTAGTGGTTGGTTTTAGTCGCGCAGTAGAAATAATGGCAAGATAAGGTAGCAAATAACAAACCATGAAAAACCATTACTTTAATTATTCCAACTATATTTAAAGGTTTTCGTACCCTTTCTATTCCTTACCTCACATTTCCCTTCATTACTTTTGAGGTTTTCCTCTTTTAATTTTTCTTAATTTTCTTGAAAAAACGTATTCTTTACCGATGTGCATCTTCATTACATGCGCATACCACATTGAGAAAAAGATTTTTGTTAAAATTATAATAACTTATTAAACACCAATTGTGTAAATCGCATAAAATGTTCGAATGTAACAATTTTCGTGTTTCTGCCCGTCTCTATTGCTTCTAGTGCTTCTTCTTCAATAATTTGCATTATTTCCTTTTTGTTTGTACTTCCTCCTTTCTTGTTCTCTTCTTCTGTTTCAACATCTGCTTTGTATAATTCTTCGAAGTTGTTTCCAAATTTCCACTATTTTATCTGTTTCCGTTATTATTTTTCTATTTGTCCCTTATATTGCGCATTGTAAATTCTTTCTTCCTTTTTAGTCGTTTGCCGTGCCGCAGCTTCCATTTGGTGCAATTAGAACCGTTTTCTTGAATCTTTGCGCACTTACCCTCTAATCTAATTGTTTTCTGGTCATATTCTTTTAGTTTATAACTTTTATTTTTTTTTTTTAGTTTTTCGTTTTCAGTTCCATCCCTAGTGAGTAATAGTCAGTTCCGACATCCGCTTCTCAGGTGACTTTGATATTTTTTATTGTTTAAATAATTCTTTACGCACTAGGAAATAATCTGTGATTGGTTCATTTTCAATTATGTCATTTCTTTTTATTGGCATACTTATTATTCCTTTATTCAAATAATTTTCTCTGATTACATCATTTATCCCAATTAGCGCCAGTATTAATCCTACTCTTTTCTTTGGTCCGTACGTCACTTTTGACGACATTAACCAGTATCCCTTATGTAACCTCACTGCACCTTTACCTATCGTTTTGGTTTGTGGTGCTATTTATTCTTCCTTTGCCTAATGATACTTTCATTAATCAATTAAACTTGTGTGGTGCGGAGTGTGCCGGTACTTTTGTATTATTTACGTCTAGAAGCTCCAAAAAAATGATGGCATCGGAGTTGTTCATGGCTAGTTTATCCACAGTTTCCTTTTTTTAGAGTTTTGTTCTTCTTTCATTTTTTTGCTCTTATTTTTGTACATACTGAAGCGTTACCTCCTGGTTATCTGTAGGTTCAAGTCTTACCTTAAGCTAGTTTAAGTGTGAGGAAGTGGAAATAATGTCAACTAATAGTTGATGCTACCCCTTTTAGCTGCATAAGTTTCACGTTCTTTTCATTTTTATCTCTGCCCGAAAAGATTTACTGTCAAATGTAGCTAATAAAGGTATTATTATTATTGTTATAAGAAATATCAAAAGATCTATAATTTACAGTATTGCCTTTATTGCCCAAAACTGCCTATAGATGCGGACAAATACAGAAATATGGTAATTTAATTGGTTGATGCAGGTAATTATTCTATTCAAAATGAGAAACTGATAATGGATATATGTTTATACGCTGCAATTGCAAATACTTATTATGTAAATAGCTAACTCCCACTAATGAATACTTACAAGCGTTCAATATGAAGTATTGCAGTCAAAGTCATTGAAGAAGCCGAAGCGATGAAAAAATAACCTTTTTAAACGTGCTTAAACATATCTGCCGTTTTACCAATTACATTTCAATCAGAAAATTCTTGGCCACTTAGCCAGCGACTAACCTCAATCGCTAATCGCGTTGTCCCTTTCACGTAGTGAGGTTCAAATTGGAATCGGTCGATTGCGCTCCGGCAATAGCGATGCCTGTCTACCTATCCTTTAAATCCGCCTGAAGACGACGTTTATTCCGTGGTAAACCGGCATATTTACCCCGCAATGAAATAAATAGAGTCGTTCGAGACCGCGCGGCCACTAAACGTAAATTTCATTATGCAAAATGGGGGGAAAAGATAACAGGACGTCATTAAAATAATTAATGCCGTTAATTGATGAAAGTTGTAATGGTCCTAAATTTAAGTTTCCAGGTCGTAAGTTAGACCGCGGGCGAATGCTAACACGACGAGCCACTGCAGCTGAATGCTATAGGAACGAGGAGTGTTTATTCGATATCGGCTGTGTATGCTGAGACTCTTCGTTTTACACTCTTTCTTCCGAGTTTGCTTACGCACTCGGTTAGGTGGATATAACAGTTCTTTTTAGAGTTGAAATATGTATCTGTTAACTGTTTATACAGATCATGATGCCTGACATGACGTTTAATATTAGTCTATTATACTACGCATTCCATTTAACGAGAGTTCAAGTTGACTAGCTTTAGTATTCAATAGGCAGATTTCTGAAATCTTTGTATTCGTGTATACCCGAGCTTCCATCGCAAACCTAGATGATGAACATTACTTCTTGAATATTTAGTACATCAATAACACCTTCCAAGACAAGAAATAAACGTAAAACAGTGTAACTAAGTAGACTTTGTAAATGCACTTCTACTGTAGACTCAGTAACGTTCACATTTTCCTAGCTGCGGTAATAGTTTCATAATTAGTGTAGAAATGGCTATTAAAACATGGTATTTGAGTAAATTTTGCTTTTACGAATATCGATAAAGCTTTATCAGAAGAAGACGGCACAACACTCCTCTTACGGTAGGCTTCTGTGCATCATTTTGCACTATTGCCAATGGAAAATGCGATATCAAAATCAATATATTAACAGCATCCGATTGTCCTTCTGTTCGTCATTTGAGCTGCATAATTTTTTTTGTAGCTAAATTTATTTCACGATCCTTTCTCGCAGTAATGCCTGCACGCTCTGGATGCCAGCGGTCTATTCGTTTTTATACTGTGACGCCCAGGTTCGGACGATTTGACGATTTGAAAAATGTTTTAAATTATTTATTTTGACGATGATCCCTTATGCAGTGTGACCTGTTGATTACAGGGATTACGAGCATTCTGCGGTATCTTCAACGGTTTTTGAGAAATTTCATATCGGGAACAAACGTCAGCTAACCAATAGACACTGAAGATCTCGATCAAAATAAGCGATATTTAGAGCCTTAATGCACCGTTTCTCTAGTGTATTCACTAACATTTCATATGTTTACGAATTTCTTAACCGGAGCGTATATAAACATTCCCAAATATTTAAGTTAATTGGAAAAGTTAAAGGCAAAAGGTGATAGTTGTAGAGCATAAGACTATGCCAGCCGTCCACACCAATTTGAATTAATTAATTTATTCATGATATATTGTTTTTGGCCATACAACACGACCCAAACCCTTCCCCATTATAATGCAATAAATCAAGGTTAGTGAAGTGCGGTCAATGTATTGCAATAATTAAATCAAATTGAAGGTTCAAAGTTGACTAACCTCTCCGTTAATGCTGCTAACATCTGTGTATAAGAAACTTAGTTAATAGATAATATATTAAGTGGAAAGACAATATTGGTGAATACCAGGATAATTTACAGTTCCTCGGGAATCGCTCTTTACCGCATTATTTGCCAAAAAGTATCCAAACCCATCAAATAAAGTAGGCACTAACAAACATCTATGGAGTTATAATAAAAATAATGCGGTGAAGAACGCAATAAGATGTTTTAGGCCAATTGTTTGCTCGTATTTCCTAAGGAGTAAATCAAGTCGTCTATTTACTCCCAAAATTAAGTTAAACTCCTACAAATGTTTAGAGATTCAACAAAAGATTCTTTGTTAAATTTCACAGGTAGTGCTTCGACACAAATAACGAAAGATTTGGAAGCACTGGATAATCGCAGAAATTCCTGCTGGATGACTTTGCTGAAAAATAAATGTTCCCCATTTGGGATGCTGCTCTCTTTTTAATTAGATAAAAATTTTCTTTACTACATAAGTACATCTCTTTCCTGCGTACATATAAGGTACCAGAAACATGGCATTATGCTTTTGCTATAAGAAGATACCACAAAAAGTCTGAAAAATAGATTCTGCTGAAGCGCAAAAATGTTCATATGAGAAGAATCGTAACGTTCTACTTCTGAATCCAATAGACTAGGGCTGGCTGGACTAGCAGACAGTACAAACTGAATATTATCAGTCTTCAATTAAAGGATAAATAAAAAAGTACTGTACTTCTTTTTTCATTAATTTTTCTTTTAATATCATCGTCAATATTCTTTGTTATAAACGCAATGCTGAAACAGGGACTTTATACGATTTTATAAGATCCGTTGTAAAATTAGTACTCTCACATAAGGAGGTACTGCCCCATCATCGAGCCAAAATTGATCGATCGCCGAGACGATTAAAAAAAAACCAACCCTGCTCGGGGCGGACTGCAGGACACATAGCTCCAATTGACAATATATATCGCTTAATCGATTTCAATAGCAATTGTCCATGGATTACTGAAGAACTGGCAATTTGTTCTCAAATTTCTTAAAATCGTGAAATCGTTCCTCAAATTCGAAATTTCCCATCCCAATGTAATGTTTGCAACGCGATTCCGGCTCCAATCATTTATTTTAACAGCTACCTTCATTGCATTTGTCTCGCGCGAAGATTTTCTGCAACTTCTTGATTTAAGAAGTCCCACAAGTTCTATCAATGCCCCTGTCATAATTTCAGCTCCTTCAGTCACAATGCAGGAACATCTTTTGAAACACTCTTTATTCTATAACAAGCTTCAAGGATAACAATACCTTTAATAATTCATGTAATGGCTCTACATTTAGCATTTCCTTCATAATAGTAAAATCTTGGGAATAAGAGGAAGACCCATGTTGTTGCCGAATTTATTATTTGGGTTGCCGGAGAAATTAACAAAGTTGTACCATGAATTTGAGTATCTCTTTAACAAATATGAATAGCGGGTACGTATCAATGTTGAAAGGTGTTGGATGGCGCTTTAAAATTTTATGATATGGGAAATCACCTACACGCGGAAAAATATATAGTCCGGATAGACGAATACGCAGCAACTACATATTTTATTGGATTAAATAAACGTGTTATAGCCCCTAATATAAATTGTTATTGTTTTAAAAAAACAAGCGATTGTTGTCCCAAATTTTTCTCCGTAATTGAGTAATACTATTCATATTTGTCAAGTAATAATGAATATTATTTGTCCATTTTAAATGAAGATATGTTTATATTGTATCTAAATTCGAGTTCACAGTTATTACGTTTTTAACAATAATATTGGCTAATAAATAAATGTAATAGACAAATTGAAAGTGAGATAATTACTATAATTGAAACGAACAATTTGTAACGTCTACAAACAGTTATAAATATAGTATTTATTAAAACGATTCAATTAGCTATCAAGGCATTAATTAAAACTAATTAAAAACGCAATATAAACATAGATTGTTTATAGACTATCAGTACCTGTGCACACAAATGTTATTCAGTGTCGATGCAGACAGTTTACAAACGATCGTATTTCCTTCGGATCTCAAACAACAATCGCGCGTTTCACTTTCCTTGAATTTGATCTTGAGAGAGAGACGGAGTGGAAAATAGCAAGTTAAAAATAACGCCTACAAATACAATAAAGGAACGGCCTGCTGAAGCATTCTTTTATTTTAAAACGGGTGAAGAGCGCGAGCACAGTTTTAAAATGTGCAGTCGTATTTATCTTGGCTTAATCTACGGTGAAAGTGCCTTTTTTTCTAAATCTAGAAAACGTTGACCTTCACACATTCGTTACAAAAAAATCCATGTCTGATTTTTTTTTGATATAGAGACTCGCAGAATGCATTGTTCATTATGGCTTTTGTCTACGTACAAAATATTATGGTGCAGGAAAGCATATGTGCGAGTTGCATGTTTACAACATCCATCAAAGAGTGTTTTTCACAATTCCAATAATTTTGTATTTTTCTGTTTAATATCTTTCAGCTAGTCAATAATATAAACCTACTTCATTCTTCAAAACAATGTCTTAAATGCCAACATTTGAAGATTTATTGAATTTCCTTATGTATACATATACCCGCAATCTATTTTTGCAAATAAGTATTACCTGCAGCTTATGTTAAAAGAAATTTTCTTCGAGAGGATTACGTTTTACCTCTATATAAACTTCTTCTATATTATTTGGACAATTAGCTGCTAAAAATCTCAATGTTAAGTTTGTCTATTGCAGCATGGATCCTTATATTCTTCATTTGCATTTACTAATATAATGCTCCAAATCAATAGCATCGTACCTAGGCAAACATATATATAATCAAGCATATTACTTACCATTGTTTTTTAGTTTTAATTGTTTTATCTTTTATTGTTATTTTTTATTTTTTTAAATTAAGGCTAAGGGTAAAACGCCGTATACTTCCATGTGTGGAGTAAGCTGATAGGCACATGAAATTTAATTAAAAAGAAAAAGGTAATTATTGCTAGACAAGGAATCTACTTCTTTACTTTCTTAGTCCTGCTTTGTATAACTGCGCGGCTTTTAATATAACTTAAGGCAACAATTCTTCCATATTTGGTCCAATTAATTGTAAACAGTCCTTGTTAATTACTGAATCCGAAGTTAATTTGGGGATACTTTTATTCATTAAAATTTGAAATTGTTTCAATTGTTTTTGATTTTTTTTATATAGAGTAGCCTTTTATAACCAGTATTTCTTTGCAATTATGCTTATATTCGACAATATAACATGGATAATAAGGGAACGAAGCAGCAATATTTTTTACTTAAACAATCGATGATTGCTCCGCAAGAAATTCTACAAATTTACAACTCTTTCAAAAATAAAAAGAAATCATCTAAAATGAGCTTTTAGTTTGTCGTAAATGAGATATAACAGTGTGTTCGGCGAGGGTAAAAGAAAAATAACACATTTACGATTACTTCTCAATAAAATCACTTACGCACTCTTTAAAATAATAAAAATAATCCTAACGAAAATAACATTCATACCAACATAGCTAACGCACATCCACATATACTACGGCAGATAATAGAAATCGGAAAACAAACACAATCCAACAAACTGGCAACTACACATAGGCGAAAAATAAAAAGCTCTATAGTAACTGTTATAGGTGGGGCTGCTGTGAAATGACGTCACGAGCGTAACCGCCTTTTCAGGGGCAATGGGCGGGAAATAAACACAATTTATGACGTGCTATTTAACTGCTATCTGGCGGCAGAGAAACGAACCGTGCGGAGGCCATTACGACTTTGCCATTGGCTGGCGGATCGCTTGGAACCTACTTCCGTTCACCGTCAGAGATAAACAGCCGGCAGTCCGAGAGAAAGCGAAAGTACGGGGGGGAGTCCTAACTTGTAGCGTAAATCCGGACCGAATAGTGGAAGCGAATGAAGTAACGACCGACGGCACTAAATCTATTACTTTTACGAGTACGGGCTATAGAAAGTGATGCAGCGATAAAAGTGAATCGTTTTCGGGAGCGCACGCACCGTCGGAACAGTTTCGCGGGGCATTCAAGATATCATAACAATTTGGAAGCGTATAGTTTGAAATTGGAATACCTCGTGGCCGTTTGTCACATGTAAATGTTGAGGAGGTTATTATATTAGGAAACGTTCTTTGATGTTGCCCCTCACGTATTATAAGTACCACTGTTAGGAAAAGAAAAGGAATAGGTACCATCGCAATTCGAGTATTGTTCTTTGAAGTTTTCCGCGAGAATATAAGCTGATGGTTCCCCATTTAACATGGTATTTATTGCAAAGATAATAATTGGTCGTAAAGTTTAATTCCTAAAATATGTAAAATAAGATTTGCCTAAGAAATTATTTTTTTAATAACTTATTTTAAATTAACACAACCATAGAAGCCAATCGCTAATTCCAATCTATTTATTACAAAATCCAGAAAAATAAATTTTCGTGATTAATAACAAATTTTTCATCCTAATAAGATTAAAAAATCATGTCTCTCCCTCAAAAAAAAAAAGAAGAAACCTAAAGGGCGTGGCTTTGATAGGACGTTTTAACAATCGATATGTAGGTATGTGATGCTATTGTTACAGTATGCGTGCTACCATCTAGTTTACAAGCTCACAACTATTGTATGCCTCTTCGTATCTTTCTTGTACGTACATGCGGTTGTATTTGATGCGATTTAACCGCACAAGGGTTAAAACTGCCCCATCGAATGTTGCCGTTATCCTTGTCTCTATTGCTTCTCATGTCAAACTGGCAATTGCTTCCTATTTTCGAGATCATCTGCTAAGTTTCGGCGTGGTGCGGGTATCATGATGTTGTGTGATATGACGAATTCGTTATACGAAGGGAAAAAATTTGTTTTGGTGTTAAGATTGTAGTCTCTTCCGAAACTTTTTTCTTATAATATAATAGCTACTCGTTAAATATATTATGGTCCCATGAAATTCCTAAAGTTTATATATGTATCACTAAATTTGAATTAAGAAACCGGAATATTGTTGTCTTAGTAGACCTTCCGTTTCTAATTTAAAATATAAGACGAATTGGGTAAATTAACTTCTAGTGCGCCTTGTAAGATTAAATATAGAAATAAAAACAATTCTAGAGCATTTTAACCTCTACAGTACAATAACAAAAACTCATCATTTTTTATTTAATTTCAACAAGAAAATTAACCCTTTGGTGGTTGTCGCTCGATCCCATCATTTCCATGTAAAAAAATTAAATTAATGAATTACTAACAGTTCAATAATATTTAAAATTTTTCTGGAAAAAAATCAATATTGGCTTCATTAACTTCAGCTGAATTCGTTAACTTTACATTTTCACACACTTAATAATGAACTTACTAAAGATTTATTCAATTGTTTGAATGTTAATTACATCGCAGTTAATTGAGGCTTATTCTGCTGATTATGTTTCTAAAACAAGATTTGAATGTCGCTTATTTAAATTTCTCCCGTTTCTATACGCTTTGCATTGCACAAATTGATATGCGGTCCAGTCCACAAGAGGATTGATACCAATAACACATAAAACTCGTAACCTAGTAGTAATGGGGCCATTATTCCGGAACAAGATTCGTCTCCAGATAGACCGCAGCTTTTATTGCTTTAAAATCAAAAATTGAGTCCATCGAAAGGGAAATTTTTATTACACCAATCAACTGGATTTTTTTCCACACACAACATAAACATCAAAACAATCTTCCCCGTTATTGCCGGGACTCTTTTAGGCAAGAGAAACGTCGTAAAGTTGGTCGGTAGGTAGCTAGTTGCAATAAAATGGGCCGTTAAAAAGACTTTTACTACATTTAAAACTGTAAAAGTGCGTCCAAATAATCGGTATAAAATACGATCCTCTCTCTAGGCACGTGTCTTCTATCATCGAGCCCATTCTTTACGAGATGATAGCAGTAATAATAAAGGCCAGATTAAACCGATCGTTAAAATAAGTTTTAAAGCTCGCATAAACGCCACATTTTATACTTGTTGTGTTTTATGAGTTGATTCATTGATTGTACGCGAGTGCGCCTTACCAAGTTCCTACGTTCGCGAATAATTTTATTGCCGTCTTTCGGTTTGTTGTTCTTTGCTCCGACGATTTAATCGTTTCGCTTTATGAAAAGCGTAAATTTTCATTTATCGAAAGCCGAAAGTCCTCTACTGAAAGCTTTACAACTTCACGCCACCTGCTGACCGACAGTCGCAACTGTTTTATTGACCAGTTTAAGTAATCTCCGATAGATGCCCAGAGCTTTACGTTACGGTTCGGTGTACTGCGTGAAGATGTCACTCCAAGTATCAGCAGGTTTCTTAATCGCGGGTTATGTTTACAGTTTACTACTTCTTAAGATCAATATTGTATAGATGCGCGGTAAATTTGGGTGAATAAAAATAGAAAGTTTTTTAAGTTTTTAATGCATTTTTATTGTAAAAAGCTATTTAAAATTACGAAAAGGAGCTTTTTCGCATTAAATTTTATTTACGAAAGAATCACGTGTGTCTTTTGATTGATTTTGGAAATTTCTTGGGAAGAAGAAGTACTTAATCATATTTTCCTATAACAGCATGTTTTTTTAAAGACTTCTTAAAAATGAAGATGGAAAAGTTTTTTTATTTTAATTAACTATACATGAATGAATAGGTATTTTCGACATTTCATTGTTTACTATTAATGCTTAATTAAATAGGAAATATCTCTGAAAATATTAATTATTTTCTCTTCTATTAAATAATAAATTATTTAAAGGTTTATTACGAAATTACGAGAAGGAGCTTTTACATGAGATATTATTTATGGAAGATCCTATATGTCTTAGTTAACTTTAAATATTGTAAACCTAATTATCTAGATGGTTAACAAAACGCAAACGATTAAATCCTATTTTGGTTTGTGAGCAGTTAACACCCGATTAACACAACAAACAGAGAACCGCGGAGCAACTACTGTACAAAATCGAGCAATTTACCTATTCAAAAATTATTTTGTTGCTGCTCTTTTTTTGTTTTTGTTAAAATTGTTTGATTGTTTCGAAATACCCTTAATAATAACAATAACAGTAATAGAAGCTTTCGTTCTCGCAGCTTATAACATTTACATGATATTTTCGAGGAGTACAAAGCGCAAGAAATGGTTCAGATGGGTCGCTACTCCCTGCTTTTATGCCAAATCCTTGATAAAAAGGTACTAACTGGCATTCTATTTAATTTCTTTGTTTGCTATGTTTAAAATTAATTTGCAATTAATCTTAGTTATAATAATTTTAAAACTCAGTTAGACTTTATTTTAACATATTATTTTTACGTTAACTGAGTTTAATATACTGCTTTAACAATGCCATCCCCAAACACACATGAGCAACCAGCGGCCTGGCAGCCGCATCCGGCCCGCTACAGTTTTTAATAAAGCCCACGGAAAAAAATCGAAATGAGATACCTAATTACAGATGTTCAATAATCAACGTCCGTAAAATTAATTGAAAATAATCTAAAAAAATTCACATGTTCTGATCTGATTTTCATTTGCCTTGACGATATAGCGTTACGAGTAAACAAAACTTCATACATTAACTTTCTTTCAATTTTAGCAATCTTGTAATAAATGTTAGAAAATACCGCCACTCACCTCTAATCATTTTATATTTCGTTTACAAAGGGCATCTGCCGCTCTCTTGATTGCTTTATGCCTTTTTTTAGTGTCAGTCTCAGTGTTTCTAATACGTCCAATTAGTGTATCCCGAGTGTCGACTTTTATCTTGTAAGATTCATTTTTGAATCAGCCGCATAAACAATAGTCCAGTGGTGTGAGGTCTGAAAATCATAGAGAGCAACTAATAGGACCACTAAGCTCTGAAAACTTATCGTTCAAATGTTGCTCGACCTAACAAGCAAAATGTGTAGCAACTCCATCATGTTGATGTTGTATTATCAGCTTCTTCTAGGCTTTATAAAAAATGTACAACATGAGTTGGTTAGTGTTCGTCAACTTCTGTACTAGTGCTTATACCATATAAGTGCATTTATTAGGAGCCTTGATGTAAAATTTTGAAAGATACAGTGGAAATAAGATAACGATGCTGTGTCCAGTTCGTTAGTAATAAAATAGTAATCTTCTAGTACATTTTAAGTTAGTTAAGTTAAGTTTAAGACAGCAAAATAGAAAAGCTTATGTAGTATTATCTGTCTATAGGAAATAGCATTTTGTTATACAATTTTTTACTAAGTTGCTTGAACGTTTAATGCAGGATACCAATTTCTATACCTTTACTATCATTAGATGCCTACCAATAAAAGCTGGTAACAGAGTACTGAGAAAAAAACAAGAAGGAAATATTCGTTTTTGTATGCTTAATGAACTACCAATAATTACTGAAACTATACATACCTTCATTCTTTACATGTGATGTGTGGAAATGAACCATTAAAATTATCAACACAACCTGAACACAATTTTATTATTATATCACAGCGCAACCAACTAAACTTTCGAAAAACAAAGCTAAAAACAAACAAAGGTTATTTGTTTTCTGTACTCGAATAGTCTTATATGGTTTTTGTAAGTTATGTGCACGTCGGGTAGATTTTTCTGAACTGAACTTCGAAATCAATGAACTTTTGAAAATACTACGGAGCCAACCCTTTTATTACTCGAACTTTCTATTTTATTATTGTGTTTGGGTAAACGATGCTGATTTTACAGTTTTTCGTCTTTTTTTTGCGACGTGCGTTGTAAAAAGAAGAGTAAATTGCGGCTGTAAAAGAGTTTAGAAAGTTCCGTGGCTACTCGTTTGCTGTTTATTTATCGCATGTTTGTTCGAAGCTTTGTATTTTCGAAGGAATTGGATATAAACGATGTTTTCTATATACTTTTTCCAAGAAAACCGCTACAGTGGTGTGTAGTCTCGCAATTGTAAAAGTCCGAAGATGGATTTTATTCCGCATATTATTGCGTCCTATTCTATTCGTTGTTAAGCTATAGATTAGTAATGGATGTCATAATCATTTCACGTATTGCCACTTCAGCTATCGCCTTGAGTTATATATTCAGAATTTTTTTCTCCAAAATGATTATAGATATTGCGTACACTGTACAGGATATCTCACACAACTGACTAATTAAAAGTTTGCCCCTAATACACTAAATACTGAAGTAACCAAATTTAAGGCGTTCTTAATGACAAAATATTATTTAAGAAAGAAAATCTAAGCACAACCGAATCTAAGTAACCAACAAAAGTGGTTTACGTAGTCATTTTAACCGTTAATATGCTTATTTATGTGTATCGCTCGCATTACTTTGTAGGCCTACAAAATCCGTAGTTCGTGAAAGAATCCGATATACGCAATTAAGGCAATGTAATAAATAAGACCTTATCTGGTGGCATTACGAAAACGCATTACATTTAATGCAAAGTGCACCTTTAGCGTGATGATTTACTTTATCCACCTAATTTAACACCGCCGCGCAATTCGCGCTAATTAAAAAGCTCTCGTGATTAAAATCTATACGAGATGTAATAAATTGTTTGCATGCAATTTACGAGGAATTCAAGTATCATTCGGCTGATACCGTGGATATTTTAAACATAAGGTAGTGTCTGCATTAAATGGAGGTACAATGTTTTTAGAGGGGCCATGTCTATGTATTGCGTCGTATTCGAATTATTACTTACCATTTAAGAATTATATTGGTTTGTACATAAAAAGGTACAAAACCGATACTTTTACGTACCCTTGCACAGTATTTAACACTTAGTTGTGTTTGCTTAGAAATCTCTAACCTACAAGGGTCCTCTTTGAACTGCCCTTGTGTTGTAGCCTGTCCACCTAGCATTGTTTCAGTCCCAGTAAAGCTACTGCATTTGATTGCTTTCTGAACAGCATATCACAAAGCCGCAGGACATATCTTTATTATGCAGTACTCTTCCTATTATATCTTTCCATGTTTCTCTTTGTCGTCCTTGTTTTCTTTTTTACACTCAATCTAGCTTCCCAAGTTTTTTTCACTTATCTACTGCTTTTCATCCTTTATAAATGGCTCCACAAACTCAATTCAGGTTGCTCTATAAATTTAGGTATTGATTGAGCTTCCAATTACTCTCTTACTTGTTTTTTTTTCCAAGCCTATATATTTTTGTTACACCTCCTACTTTTCTCAGTTTCATGTTTCTCTGGGTATCTTTTACCTGCTTAGGCGTCATAGGTTCTTAATTGTTCTATTCAAAGAGGTATAATTTTTCTTTAACCCTTGAGCCGTGACCTCGAGTCATATGACTCAGCTCGAGTCTCAATATTAATTATTTTAGTTTTTATGCATTACAGCCACTATATCTTCGCGTTTGGCATAAAAATTCAAAAGGAGTCCAAACATTTATTCTGTCTTTAATAAATAATTTAATAAATTTATTCTTCGCGTATTTTTTTTTAAATGTAGGCCAAAGTGATTACTTCTGCAACTTCATGACAGGCGATGACTCAAAGTTTAAAGTATTTAATATTCTTAGTAGTGATTAACTAACGTCCAAATAATTTTGGACTTGCATCATTTATCTAGCATTTAGGGACTACAAACTTTTACTTTAGCTAAGTTGACTTTTGAGAGCTTAATAATAATGAGTACACAGCACGTTGTGGAAAACGTCAAACTGGAGAAAAGATGAAAGACAAACAACTACTTTAGGAAGAAAAATTTACCAAATCGTAGTGCTATGTTCTTGTGATAAAACATTCCTCTAACCTGTAATAGGGCGTGGCGATTAAGCTATGACTTAAGTTTATAAAAGGTAACTCTTTCAGCACATAAGGGAGTTTATTAAATATCACCGGTTATTGCGGAAACTGCATGCTCTGGCACTGTAAAATTTTATTGACAGCACTATGTAAAGCTCATATTATTATGCTATATCTTAAGTGTGATTTGATGTCGGTTATGTAAACGGTAATGTCCATGGACCAAGGTAAAATAAAATTATGTAAGTGGAAATCCTTACTTTTAAAAATATAGCTACCAGATCTTGTAATTAATTTAGAAATCTATGGGCTACAAGGTGTTGGACAAATATCTGCGAACAATGTAGAAATAATGCAACTAATCTTTTTCCAAGAAATTAGATTTAAACACGCGTTATTTACAAACTGCATCTCTTAAAAATTGATTTGTTATGACGCCTAAATGTAACTTTTTTTAAGAATAGATCTATATATCACGCTACGCTGTAGTACGGTTATTTACCCATCACTCTGTATAATGTGTAATCTATATCACACAAAGATTGATTAGCTACTTGTATAGAACCCGTACTAAACGTTCTTAAATATTTAGTCGAATAGTTTATTTAAATAATAAATTGATACCAACCAACAGTTTGACATTAGAATGAGAAATTGTTATTTTTATCTTTATAATAACATAATACAACAAATTTCGTTTGTCATTCAAGGCAGGTATAACTGTCGAATCCACTTGTCTATATATTCATATTGGTGATTCTATATTTTGATAAGTTTGATAAGGGTTTTCGTCTCTCCAATAGTGCTTATTGTGTAAGTTCAAAACGCCCCCCATGACTAGATCGTGGGTGAACAAGGCTAATGACAGAAAATGTTGCCCTTGATTTTGTAACCATTCGCAATATTAATACACGGGGTAAACAATCCTATTCTAATAGGTGATGAATTTTTTAGAAATATAACGGGCGAAGAAGCTGTTTTTTGAGTACTTTTCTACCTGACTCATGGTTAATTTTCTGCTGCTTATTCTCGAATTATTCTCTACTATTTGCAAAACAGCTTCTTTCATTTGCAAGAATACGACGAATTCTGGTAAGCTTATTATTAACTTTTGCCTTTTTGAAAGAGCCATCTTCTTTTAAAGTTCCTATGTACGTCAATGAATTAGGGACATGCCTCGATGAATATCTCTCTCGACAGATACGTTGATCTTCGGAAGTATTTGACCAAACTTCGCCATAACACTTAATCATCCTACTCTATTCTCAAAAGTGCAGAGAAGCAATTTTAAAACATGACAAACGACAGAATCATAATCAAGAATGCGACAAACTTGAATAAATGATTTTTTCTTTCCCTGTTTATTGACCTTGACACCTAGACACCAGAAGAAAAGATTGAAGGTACCCGAATAGGATAAACTGGGACATACACTTCACGTCACGGGGCCCGTCGTGACCACTTAGTAGACATACAATACTAGACCACGGATAACGGGGATAACATATACCAAG
The DNA here is from genome assembly GCA_902654985.2 of Oryctes borbonicus. Lineage (NCBI taxonomy): Eukaryota > Metazoa > Arthropoda > Insecta > Coleoptera > Scarabaeidae > Oryctes > Oryctes borbonicus. The sequence continues at coordinate 6,795,869 of LR736868.1, forward strand.
AACAAAGCAACAAAGGATCAACAGCTACTACAACTTAAGACTTATTTCTTTCAAGAAGTCTACAATATATCAAAAAACAGCTTTGTTATCTAAAGATAATAAACAAGATATGTTCACAGGAAACGTCTGACTAGTGGTTGGAATAAATGATTACAATATTAATTTGAATTAATGTGCCGCCGTAGGTGAGCGTTTTCCGTCGCATTAAAAATGAGATAATGTTCTAATAATACTTTAAACTAAAGTACATTAATTTTGGTTCAATTATGTCTTCACAATCGGAAGAGACTAAAAAAATTGAATTAAAAAAAAATTTAAGATTCTATATCTGGAAAAGAAAAGGCTTACGGACATAGTGTATAAGACTCCTTTTTTATTATTTTATGGTCCTCTATTGCATGGTACTATGCATTGTAGACTTATCAATCTCACCCGGTATAGATATTATCTTAGGATTTTATGATATAAGTGCAAATAAGATTATATAAGCATAAAATGAAGTTAGCTTCAAGCTTAAAAGAGAAGATTTCCATCCAAGCTTCATTCAAATTGTTTGCAATTATTCTGAGTATAATGAACAATTTAATTTATTAACTTTTTTTTTGTTTATTTACTTAAGTTAAAGAGTTAAACCCATTCTAGATTATCAGACCAACAAAGGGTATGCGACATTATATTTATTTATAATTTATTTCGATACATTACAATTATTACAAATATTCCTTTCGGTTAGATGTCTTCTTGGCATTTTCACCTCTATTCAACAGGCACAATATATTTTTGACACCAATTTTCCCATTCCTGAAAAGAAAGATAACTTGATAACTGATAAACTACATAGACAAGCAAGTTTGTGTATTTATTTTGTCTTGTACGTTCCATTCTCGGAATTTTTCTTAACCATTTTCTTTTCCAATGCAAAAGTACTGTACATCGCTAGTATTATTGTTTCTCAAATTTTAACTTAAAGTCAATAAGAACACGTGCAGCCTTGTTTTAGTGAACACCCTCGTTTTATATGAATCATTTGCTTTCTGAACTGTACACACCCAATTAAAATTAAATTACGTGTGGAACATTAAAAAATTCTAACTTAAAACGATCGCTTAAAAGATTATACGATGCACCAACAGCTACGTATAACTACATGTCGCGTCCACCAGCGCCTTCGTACTCCTCGCCTGCTTATAGTATATCATTATCTTCAGCCGTAAATTTACTGCACCACTCATCAAGGTGGGGCAATTCCAAGTAAAGAAGCAGCGCCCAGAGTCCGAGAAAGCGAACAGGAGAAAAAAACCAAACACTACCTTCGACAATCTTACACGCTACATTCTTTCTGGAATCTTAATGATAGGATGACCGGTAAGCGAACGCTGTATCTCCAGGTGATTCATGCCGACGTGAAATGAAACAATTTCTGCATTGGTATTTAGAGCTATCAACCTCTTTTCGGCCATACTTGATTAAAGATGAGTACCGGTTGGAGAGATCATTTCTGACGATAATGAGCTTGTTTTATGGTAGACAGTGGCTTGTCGTTATTTACGTTAAGTGAATTATTTAAACGAGGCGATAAGCACGTAAACACAACCATAAATGCTTCGCTTGAGCTCTTTTTAATACTGTAATGCCGTCGTTATTGTTGTGTTAATTAGAAATTATTTCGAAGAACTTGTTTTTCAATTGAAATAATTGAAAACAAAAGAATGTAATTTTGATAAGCATAAATTAATAGCAACGATTTCTAAGGCACATATCGTTATATATTTTTTGGATTTTTATTGGTATTTATCCCACGATTTATTAGGATAAACATAACTAAAGCACAGCTAAATAGTGAGTTATTACATGCATGAACCTTACATTAACTTGAGTTTTTAGGAGATACAGCAAGCATTTATTATTTTCCAAAACTCCATATAATGTTTATTTACGTTTTCTTAAGGAGGGCAACCTGCAGCTTCGAAGACATGCATTAAAAAAATGAAGCGGCGTTTGTGAAGTAGCGCTTGTTGATAAAGGGTCAAGAACTGTTTGTGAAAATGTCTTTATCAGACATTTCTAATATTAAAAATACTGGGTTTCTTAACAAAGTCATTTTGAAAAAATACCAGCCATAAAGTAGACAAGTGGGAATAATGCATAAAATAATATATCTGGTAAATGTCCTTTGGCCTTTCTGGTACATTTGCGTTCTTTTGACAGATTTCCCACGGTTTGGTATAACCGTGGCTGGATTTCAGTGATATAACGTCTAATTACCTCCTTTAGGCTTGGGCGGTGGTGAGCGTGTTGACATGAAGTTTTGATTTGAAAACACCAAAGAAAGAAATCTAAAGGAGCTAAATCCAACAATTTTGGTCGTCCAAACGGGAGATTCCACAATCAGAAAGTGTCTCGTGCAATAATGCTCTTGCTACTAGTGATTTGTGATAAGTGACACCATCCTGTTGGAACACGTGTCTTCGTGGTGCATGGTATCCATTTGAGGCGCAGGTGCCTGAGATACGTTTCCTCTTACGAGACACATGTCGGTTTTCGTCATTCCGAATTTTGCCTGCCAACCAAGTCAGTCACTTAGAAAATGGGACTCATCGTCGACATTTCGTTGGAAAACTCCTCGTTCACAGACTGTGGGTATAAAAATTTTTCTAAAGGTGTGGTTAATTGGAATACGTCAATAGATTAATGCAAAAATATTGATTAATCGTGGAGTCCTCATAAGGATTGTTCACCTGTAAATTGGGCAAATCTGCAAATTTCTTTGTGCTATGCATCATTGGAGAAAAGGAAATCTCTTAATTGACATAACAAATTTTCGATGGGTTGCCGAAGGCTCCAGGAAATACTTAAGTTTAAATTCTAAATAAATGTATAGTGGACTGTTTGCTGCTTTTTGTAAAATTGCTACAATTGCTTCACTTTTCTAAGAGGCTCTCATATAGATGTCAAATAATATTTTATACATTCAAGTAATTGAATCTGTTGAAATATTAATTAAAGTATCGTTTAGGCATGTATCCTTCTATTTGATAAATTGGTTTTATTAAACTTCTGTAGACGTCTTTCAAAAATCCATACATATTCCTGCATGAACAAACATTTTACCATATTTATTATAATTTAGTAATTAAGATCTACAAGCGGTACAAGTGATGTGTTATGAAAAATTCTAACGAATTTTGCACGTGCAAAATTGTGATATTGTCATGAAATTTTCAGATAACGTTGGGAATACGACGAGTATTATTGTGAATAGCACGACGTATTATTCTGATTCGTTGTAAAAGATATGGTCGCTAAAGAAGAAGCGTAACTTTTCGATCGTTTAGTTTCAGAACAACACGGCAATAGTAACAAACAACAACGAACGAAAATATCGCACGCCTTAGCGCTAAACTATATTTGCTCTTCGCCGACGATGGCATCCCATCCTATACCACGCGCTCCTCATATCTTATAATCTCAATATAGGATTTGCACTCATCCCAATACGAATTCATCGGCTGAATATATCTTGAATCGTTAATTTGAATAAAAGCAACATTAAAGCATCTCAAGGTGGCGATGAATCAGAGACGGCGGTGCAACCCGAAGGACTACAGCATGTTCCTCCTCGTTACCATGGCGACGAAGTTTCCTCCGCCAATCCGCGATTTGCAGGCGGCGGCCGCGGATGCTTTAAGACCCGGATACGCATTCTTCTTATTTCCAGCGCGGCGCGACGGTCGGTGGAAGCGGCGCTTTCCCATTACCGGCGGAATCCCCCAGCGATGCATCGCTCCCGCTCGCCTCGAGATATTGTTCTTGTTTTCTCTAACGGCCCCACGGACAGTGATGTATGGGCACCTTTATGCTAGGCCCGGGGGCCGCAACTCTTCCGTCCGTACGGCTCCCGGGAGATTAATTCTCGCGGCCATGCTTTATGTAGGTCATCTGAAATATTATAAAAAATTAATGTCGGGTCGTCGTTTTTTTTTCTTTTTCGGAAGCATGCTTGGAAGACGGAGTTTGTTTTTTTGAGGGATCTATTTATGCGTCTTTTGTATAATTAATTTCGCAGGAAAATTATTTTATTTCACTTAAGGAGAATGTTACTGCCATTACGTTATCCATAAACTATGGTAATAAATAGGAAGCTTCTATAATTAAGGCTAACGAACGACCACAAAAAATAAATTTCCATAACCTTAAGCGAATTTAAAGTAACTTTGAAATAAAATAGCCTACAGCTTTAACTAATTTCACAAACATCCCATTTTTCAAATGAACTCGCTAAGATATTGCTAGTCACATAAAGTGTGAGTCATCCAGAAAGAAGTTTCAAATAAGAAATATTACAAAATGTTAATATCACTCACCATTATTATTGTATGGTATGTATTATACTATTTCGCAGTAAACACCTCCACTCCAAAACAAAACAAAAAAAAATTGCGCTACTGTTCAAATTGTTTTTTTTTTAAGTATCTATGTAAAAAGAGATAATAATAATTATAGTTTATTTTCCGAATGAAGGTGCATATAGCACGTCAGATAATTAGCGAGGTAGGTAATAGGGAGAGGAAGACGAAATACTGTACCTAGAGCTAAGAGAAAGGTACACTATATTGTTATGCCGTTAAAAAGTTCCTCCAAACTGTTATGTCATTAAAACTTTATTCAAACGTGATCAATATTTATAAAAGGGTAATTTTAGAGGTACGTAAAGAAAATGATTAGATACATTGTATTCCTTTTAGAAATTTAGGGTTTGCGGAGTTCACTCCTTCGGCAATTTAAACTCAAGTTGATAACAATAAATAAATTTAACGAGTATTGGAAATTTGTTGCAAGAAACTAACCTGGAATGGACGTTCTATCACATATAAACACCCTGTTTAGCGGAACTCAGCTTATTCATTACTATCACATTTCGAATTAATAGCAGAATTCAAACGATGAATACTTTGAAAATGGGAGCACACCAAACTCTGTTATCTGGATGAAAATCAGATTTTAGTTAGTTAGAAATTCTTTAGCGTCTCCTCAGTACTTTATTTAATCGCGACAGATGGTTTCACTAACAGCTAATTTTGATAATCTCACCTTTCGAAAAATACTTTGTTAATGAAACTGAATCGGACACTCGTTTTTGGGAAAAAGCATAAAGCAGCCGATGGAGGGGCGCTGATTCCTAACTCCTCCGCTACCTAGATAGTAGTCGATAAAAGTAATTGAAGCTACTGAAAACTGAGATTTGACATCTATGTTGGGAGGCAATACGCTAGATAAAGATACTTATTACGATAAAATTATATGTTTACTTTGTTGGTGTAACTGTAACGCTATTCATTTTTAAATTCCTCTGTTAGGGTAAAGATTAATGCAGCGTACAACATTCCTAACGTCTTCTAGCATTTGGGCATTAAAGCACATATCAGAAAATGCCTTGAAACAATAACCAAAAGAAAAGAAAAAGAATGCTAAAGTACTTTCCTCATTGTATTGATGGAATCATTTATGGTAAAAGCAAGGCAAGGAGAGAAAAAACACACTAGACACTAGAATGAAAGAGAAAAAATACTTAAGTAATGCTGTAAAATAATAATTTCAAGTTCGATTTGATTTTAATCCGGGGTGTGGTTTAATTAGTATAAAATTTTGTTTATATTTTTATTAGATGTTAGAGTTTCTTTTCATTTTAGATAACCACTTAATAGACCCTTTTATTTCCGAATACAATCTAACTAGCAACAAATATTTAGAGCTAGTAACAAACGACATAATGCCTGCTTTGAGGCAAATTTAATCCTGGCAACATCTGGTTTCAGCAGGACGGATACCTGGCCTATAACACTCCTGACGTGCAATATTTTTTGAGAGGACGCTTTAACGAGGGAGTGCATTCAAGTAATGTGGCTAGCAGGATCATGATTTAGGGGGCATCACTAAAAACGAAGTATTTATTTTGGAAACTACACAACAAAGAGTGCCAGAAGTGCTAAGATCATTAAACGGAAGGTAGGGATTGTAACCTTATTCGAAAAAGGTGTCAAAAGTGTGCGAAACACAAGAACAAACAGAAAAACAGTGTCGTTATAATGAACTCTGCAACTCTGCAATTTTAATATTGGAAAGCAGCAGAATGTATTCAAATTGTTGTAGTAACTTCCATATATCTGTTGATCTGTTTATTTATTAATTATCAAGCCGTGTGTTTCTTCCATTTAATGGTATTTATCTTAAAAAAGATATATTTACGAAAACAGAAATTTATTTTCTACATTTTTAATTTAAATTTTCGTTTTATACCTGAATTTCAAGAATCACCGGCTAAACTAATACGCTAGCTATATATAATAGAGATACGAAAACCAGACACATTTTTCATTTAGCACATTTATCACAAAATCTGTTTTTTTTTTCACCTACAGCATATCCACTATCCCACCGGTCTCTGACAGTTACCTTGGAATATCTTAATCTTTCGCTTTGTACCTCTTGTCCGACGAGATCGTCCCTCATTCTAGGGGATCTGGTTTCAGACACGAACAGGGTAAAATTCCACAGGCGGCTATATATCGTTCATCATTTTCTTTCTTACTACATTCAGTTCGTTAAATGGTTGGTTCTTTTCAAGAAGTAAATGAAATGGAGAAGCTTGCAATAGAGGATATAGTATCAACTTCATATTACAATGTCCATAAAAATGCTAAACCTATACTTTAGTAAGAATTACAAGCTTAGAGGTCAGTAATTATTATATATGTGTCGTTATAAATAAAATACAAGCGCTTGATTCATACCACTTAAGACAAAGAAACGAACGAAATCGTACCAGCTTCATTCCATAGATGGCGCGCGACGATAGTCTTAATTTTTTTTTTCTGTTCCATTTTAGATGCTGCTTCCACTGGAAGGAAAGCTCTTTCGTTCTCCCCCGTTTCATATTTGCATAATGTCGGTCATCACAGAAATATTAGAGTAAAAAGAGGGCATAATAGAAGAATAAAAGACATAGAAGGGATCGGTTCACTGCGGTTTTATTTTATGTGCATGTTTATGTGGAATGTTTCCGGGAAAACTAGGCATTGTTTTCTTTTTAATAGATTAGAGCGCAATACTATTTCCAGGCTAAAGTAATCATTACGAAAGGAATGCGGGCGATTATTTGTAACGGAAGTAGAATACAAGAAAGTGCTACTAGTAATTAAAGCAACTAAATTAAAAACAATATACTCAAAAATATAGGAAATTTTTGATAATAACGTGGTTCCAGGCGGAAAACCAAGAAAATAGAGTACTTAACGCCCGCGGAAGCCCAGATTACAGAAAATTTTGTTTGGTTGCTGCTAGTTTGTCAGTCACGGAGGCCAAACCCAGTGAATAGGGTGGGTGGTCTATCAATTCGAAAATTTGTTGGTGACTTTTTGCCATGGCGACCACTGAAGCGCGAGACAATGCGCTATCTTGGTGGAGTTGAATTTTTCCCGCAATTTCTATTTTGGTAATCGTGAATAGTATGGCCCCATTATTGTTTTTCTCCTTTTCAAGAGAATCGACACATTTCTATGACTACCCAAAAAACAGTCGCCATCATTTTCTTAGCCGAATGAATACTCTTTGTCTTTCTCGTAGCCGATTTGCGTTTCGCAGTCCACTGTTTCGCCTAGGCTCCAGAGGTATACTGGTGTGTCCAAGTTTTATTTACAGCTATTAATCGACGCCAAAACTGGCTTATTTCGCTTAGCCTGCTTCAATAGGGATTTGGAAATATTTAGCCCAATGCGTATTTGGTCCTGAGAAAGCAAGTGTGGCATCCGACACGTGGTTAACTTTTTCATGCCCAAATCTTCAATCAATACATGGCAAGCACGTGCTTCCGAGATGCCAGCAGCCTCTGCTCTTTCTTGATGTTGAAGCTTGAAACTCTTCAGGCTACCTTCGTAATTAAAGTGCTTTAAAGTGATGTTGATTCTGATAGCAAAGTTAAGCAATCTAAACCTCTAAACAAACAGTTAATTGTCTCGGGCCTACAAAAAGACCTTTAGCGATTATGTTTTCTACAATACTAAACTCATTCCTGCCACGATTGAATTACACTTGAAACTCTTCGCCGAAAAATATCTCGACCGGATTGTTCATTCGTTTAACGCAACTAAGATAGCTGATCTTCGCAATTTCTGCCTTTTTCCAATTGTACGTCGGTGAAGAAAATTTCGTTTGAAACGAACTCCGGGCTATATAAATATATCGGTGATGGTTTATCGTTTTGTTTTCCTTAGCCGGTCGTTGCAGTTTCCACACACTCGTCTGAGGGAGTCGACAGGGCGCCCAAGAAAAATCCAAAAAAGGAATAACATCGTTGTAAGATGGCGCTTCGTACTTCGAATAAGAAGGAGAGGATCCAGAAGGAAGCGAAACGGAGGACGTGGGCATGGGAAACGTCGCCGTTGTATTTCCTCACAGAAAACGGGCAGGCAAGCTCATTTCGCCAGACAGTTATATGTGTGAGTTAGGGCATTTCTTTTCGTTTTATCTTAGCGCTTATCTCGCCACTAAATTTCCGATTTTAATGGAAAATCCGGCGGCGTAGAGGGCGACGAAGGGGAAAGAACGTACACCCGAAGACGCTGCGCTTGCTCTTGGTTACTTTTACAAAGCGCGCCGAAAGCTGCGCTTAACTTTTATGGGGTCTTTTTAAATTAGGTCTATTGTTATTGGCCATTTAGAGCAATCTCTCCGCGTCTGGATTATATTAGGTATTCGCGCGACGGATTACGCACCGTGCAGTACCGGTAAGGCTGCTGCGTGCATGTAGGAAACGAGTTCCGAAGAGGAGAAATTTAATAACGAACTTTGAAAACTGCTTCGTAACGATAATATTTTACTTTCGCGTTTTATATCGGCTTCGATTCAAATTTAAACGCGTCTATATCCGCTATCCGAAGATATATTGAACGACTGCTGCTTAAGTGTTTTATCTTAGACGAAGCCCCTTCCACAGTTCTGTCAGGACAATTTAGGGATCTAGGGATATTGTTTTTTTATTGTGAACTCATTTCAATAATTTCTTTCGGAAAGGGGAATCTAAGAAGGGGAGAGTTGAATAAAGAAAAATAAAAGAATAGGGTTGTAACTTCAATTGAAGTGATACATGTTCTTACCCTTTAGGAAGGAAGTGTAAATTAATTTTCTTGCAATCCTTTCACAATGCAGGTACCATTTATGTCTCATATTAGTAAATACCATTTCTTGGTTGTTGGACGTTTATTTATTCTTCATCGAGGCACCAAAACAAAGCTAATCAGGCAACTAATAATTGGTACTGCTGAACACAGTACACAGAGGTAGACATGAAGAAAACTACATGTACAAACGTAAAAAATAAAGGAGTAATATACAGCTACGTCATTCTAGAACAGTAGGAGTCAAAATGCATCCTTCACTAAAAACTGCTTTAAGTCAGCTCAGCTATACAGCCACGCTTTTAATCATACAGCAGTACAGATTCCTTTTGGGATCTGGGGCCTGTGAGGTCTTGTGGATGCAATTTCAATGGGATTAGGCAACATATCGCTCCACTAGCCTTGACCAAGCGCGGAATTTTGAAGGCAATTAATTCTTAGATTTCAATTGATGGTTGCGTTTCATATGTACACATGGGTTGACAAATACTATTCAGTCTATTTAATCTTTATCTCAGCTTAACGTTAAATCTTTGATTGCGACAAATCACATCAAAAAATGGTCCATTCAAAATAATAAATGCGTGTAGCATGTAATAAAATTCGTAAAAAAAATATTCGAACTCATAAATCATATCGCTTCGTTCTAAAGGTTCCCGAAGAGCTATTAAAGGTCTTCAAACAGAACTATGTTACGGCGGCGATGTTATACAGTAGGTTATTCAAAGACTGTCTCATATTAACGTTAACTGCGGTAGTAAAATGATACCGTAGCACAATAAAATCTTTCCCTCGGCTACCGAAACCACTTACACGCGACACTAAAGATATTAAAAATTACGACCAGTAAAGCTAATTTCGCGCAATAAAATACGTAACAAAACGTCCACAAAGTAAAGCGCTGGACGTTCGAGTCCATCAAAGCTTAGGCTTTTAAAGTCACGCCTTCAATACGACTAACAGGGCTCGCAGTACACCAAACGGTGGAGGAAAAGCGTCAACGACAATCAATTTTACGACAGATAGTTATTAATGGTTACGACCGTTTTTACGATCAGTAAAAGTTGGGGTATGTTTTGACGGTGGTCGGTTGTTTCATCGACTACCGTACTACCACATATACAGTCGTACACTTACGCGTACGCTGCTTTGAGGAGTGTACCGACCCCGCTTGTTTGGACATAGTCCCAAGAGGTCTTCAAAGTCGTATCTATCATCACCTATTTTTCAGGGGGTGAAATGTTTTATGCACTTCTCATTACGGGAATGTGAGGTTGCCTTTCTGACCTGTGCTGAATTTTTAATTAGGAAAGTTTTTGTGGGGAAGGTGAAATAGATTTTCTTTGAACGAATTCGATTAACCAAGAATGGTACCTACCTTCTAGCGTAATCAGAAATCTGCATTTTTTTAAATAGGGCGATAGTATGATGTCCACCAGAATACGTATTCTATTGGCAAATTAATAGCCAGAATATTATTCAGGAGAGTTTGTTTGCCGTGTTAGCTGCTAAAGCATTTTGTGATTGTTTCATTAAATGTTTGATAAGAAGGTTTCGTTTCTGCGACGAAACACTGGAAGTTGAGTTTGGATTATTAAAATTATTAATTTGAATTTGACGGATGGTAAGAAACTTTCATCAGCGCAAGGGAGGTATCGTAAAAGATTAGGTATTTTTTTTTTTTCATAAAAATGTGCATCTTTTTGTCAACGCCAACAGCATAGCAACTTCGTTCCAGTTCTCTTTCTATAAAAGATAAATAAACTCTTGTTGGTTCACATGTTAAGTTCTGAACGTTAAACGATTTACATATATCTGAGACAATTTTTTCAAGCTTTCCAAATATAAGCAAGTAATGTGGCAACATGTTATAGTTGTTGAAATATGCCGCATTTCAGTGACTTCGCTGATAATTTTTTTTTTTCATTTAGCAAGATAAGTTCGTTCTAGGATAATAAGCGCGGAGGAACGCAATCCGAAGTGTGATATTGAAATTTTCATTTCGCCAATGCACTCGCCATCCAATTCGCATCATAATTGCGTTATAAAGTAGCGTCCGTACTGCTTCCCGAACTTTAATTCCTGAAAATGTCCTGCTAGTCGAAAAGGACGTCGACATTTCGAAAATTTAAAGCCGTATCGTTTCCATTGTTGAACCGCTTCTGATAAATTCGACGACACACTCTCACCCTGTAAATTAAAATTCAAATTGAGTTTCCAGTCCGTTCGAGCTGCTCTCTACCCATCCAGCCGAACGCCAACTCACCCGCACCTACGTCGTACCGCCAACCACCCCTTCATTGCTCCATTCCAGTTACACCCCTCGCGGGCAATCCAACGTCCAATCTTCGACGATATACGATTATATCCTAGGTTCCGGTCGATCTCTCACCCTGGCCCTCTGGATGTGTGGTTATGTGCGGACATATCCGTCCATCAACCTTTATCGCTTGAACAAATACAACCCTCGCATAAATGTCGGACGATCCAGTTGTCCGAATGTACATGCCCTCATCAACTACCATGATCATCTCTCCACTCTTTTTCGCTCTTGACGGAAAGAGAGTCAGTTTCGACGCTGTAAAAAGTGCGACGACGTTAAGCGGCTAATGAAAACATGAAAATGCTGTTGTGTTTTTGCCGCAATACCGCATTGGCGTTATTTAGGCGTACTGCATTCGAATTCCGAAAGGTACTACTATGCTGGATATAAAAATGTTTCTTTCTCGACAATTAAATTTAATGGCACCAATGCACCCTTATGCAACTACTACACGCAGAGACACATATTTTCAGATTAACAAAACATTTCGTTTGTCAGAACAACAATAGTCTTTTAATGGAACGAGCAAACAAAATAAATTTCTTTAAAACAATATGCAAGACTATTGCGTTAGTTTATCAATTAAAGAATTACGTAGTTAATGCAACAAAATGAGGGAAGTTCAATGCTGTAAGTATTTACGTTCAAACGTGGTATCAATTTTAGTGAATAAGTAAATTGAACATCGTGGGCGAAACTCTTCACTAGCTTATCTTTACGAATAGAATACCAAATCTAGACATAAGATGAAAGAAACAATAAACCTAAGACCATAGCATATTACATATTAGGAAGGGGCCAACATTTAAAAGCGTCCTAATCGCGTACGTCAAACTGCCCTGAATTTTGGAATTTTTTTTTGAAATCGCGGCTTCTTGTATTCAACAGTTTTAGGATGTATCCATATTTTTAAGTTCACAATAAAGATGTTGTGCTTTTCTAGTACGTGAGGACCAGATTTTCTTTGTGGACCTCCAGATTCGTTTCTATATGATAGATTATTATTTTATCTGAAGACAATTTTTAAATGTTTATTCATGGAGCTTCCAAGGTCGAAATATTGTTATCTTCTAGTGGTGGCTCTCTGTCTGTTAAGTACTAGTCTGTCATTGGCAAAAGCCAATTGTGTCTAATTTAAGATATTTAAAGCGTATCATAATAATGGCTAAACTTTACGTATTATGCCAAATTTATAGAATGTCGTACTTTAAAAAGCTTTAATAGTAAGTTTAGCGCGCACTATTTTAAATGGTTATTTGAAAAGCAGATTTACTCACCTTATAAATAAGAAAACCGCGTAGCATTACAGCCAACATACAGGGATAACGGAACAAGAAGCCTGTGTTACCAATCGCAAAGGTAATTTCACACTACAACCAACTTAAACATTCCAATAACACTTAGAAATTTCGTATCACTATCTCAAAATTGCACATAAACGACTGCCTTCTATGCAAGAATAGAATTACTAACAGTGAACAATTTAGCAAGCAAGATGCCTGTCGATAAAGAAATCCTTTGATAGTGACCAGACAAGCTCGAACGACATCATCTACGAAAGTTCACACATTAATAACCACGCAATTTAAGCTCTTGAAACAGACATCAGAGGATCGCCGCAACGTATATACCTCCTTTGTAATGCATTTACATGTTTCAAGTGGTTCATATTTATGTTACAGATATCGTTTTAAAAGCGTCTTGTTTTGTTTATGTTCCTACATACGCCGCTCCGATGCATTGAGCAGGGCTTTGTTATCTTGCAGTTAAATGGATTTGAAATAATAGCATTGAATGTTATGGCGCTTTATTAAAATTAAGGTGAGTACCCTTTCTTTTTTTTTAAACGACATCTATGTACATATGTCCGAGTGTTACTTAGAAAGCAGCGTTATCTGATCTATTAAGCTAAAACACTAGCAAAAAATGTATCTAATTCACCGAATTTAAATATAAATTTAATAGTCGAGTACTTATACCTACGGATAGATATATAGGTGTATCAGGTGCACAGCCACCCCCTGCTATGTAAAATATGCAAAGTTGCACGATAATGAGCTTACAGGGAGCTTGTTAAGGAATTGTATAAAAACTGCTACATATATGAGAGCATAGACATTAATTTCTAAATATCTATCTATGCATAACATATTTTTTCAAGCGAGTTGTTAAGGTGAAGTGTTTAATAATAATTCTAGCATTAAATATGTTACCTCTCTTTTGAGATAAAGCGTTAGGAAAAGAAGATAAGAGACTTCAAAATTATTTTAAAACATTCAACACCTTATATATTGATATATTTCAAGGATTAAATAGAAAGAGCTACTTCTCTTTAGTTGTATTGTGGCGTCATGATACTGATGGAGCTGCAGCTTTCCTCACATCAGCTTGGTATGGTTATATGTGTCCATTTGTTATGGTCACCGATCACCTTCTTTTTCTGTAGTTAGGCCAAAGCCTTTGGCTTCCTGGTCTCTCGCGCACAGATTATTTCGCTCTACCCATGGTCTCGGGAAGGATCTTGTGTGTTATAAGTTTGAGTTAAACTACGACGTCCTCAATTGTAGATGCAATTGCGCAATCGAAGAACCCTGCTTCTAGGCGGAGGCCGGCTTCAAGGATCTCCAACCACTCTCGTCAGCATGCAGTAGGGGATTACTCCATTCACCAGCGCGCTCCATCGCCAGTTCTGGAAGGTTAATACATATTTGGAGTTCCATCTGTATTTGGGTATTTCTCGTGTACCAGGGAGTCCAAATTTGTCCCAGCATCTTATTCTGTAGGACCTTGAGGTTTTACAGAAGCAGTGACCCATGTCAGTGCATCATAGGTTATTAGGGACTTACTTAACAGCTTTATTGTATAAAATGTTACTTGTACTTTTCTAAATTCGTTAATTTAGTAGTTATCTGCTACTACCAGTCGGAAACTTGCCGCTGGTGAGCTCAACACGAATGAAATAATACTATCGTTTTGTTTGATTTAATTCCAGAAGAATGCAGTAGCTGTTGTATTACTGTATTTAGCTGATTGTTGGGCAAAGGAGAAACGTACTGCAATAAGAACTCTTCAAAATTTGTTGTTAGACAATTCAACTTACGATTAACTGTTAATTCTCCGCCGTCATAATACTTTCAGCTTCCGAAGCTTTGTAAATTTGTAGCAATTGTTAATTACTTCCGATTGGCCACAAGTGCGATCCAGAAGCAAGTAGCAGAGTGAACAGATGTTACGTAGACGCAGAACAATTTTCATACACTGGAGTATCTAGAAATAACCTATAATTTATTATGTAAACGCACAGCTTACCTAGAGTGAATGTACAAAAACCGATCTTCGCTAATTATTTTCCTATCCGACCAACAGGAGTGATGCTGTAAGAAGGAAGCAATCGGGCGAATGATATTTACGTTGCAATTCCAGCCCGTTAAGCGTACATAAACACCGACGGAGACATTCTCGGTTACGTTGAAACTTTAATCCACCATTAACATTAAACCAGAAGCTGAAACTAAACGACTTCAGCCGTTGTTTTGTTGTTTTGATCTTCATTATCGTCGGGCTGAATTCGCACGCACTCTGCGATCAACGTTTCGCGTGACAATTGCCTTTCGCCGGGCGGGTGGTTCCTCGGGTTGCGCAAAAGGTACGGGGGTGGCCGTTATCCATGTTAAATGAAGTGTGTCGGAGCGAGGTGTATCCGCGGGCTAAGCCTTTTGCTGGAGCTGCAATTCCCAGCTAGCGCACGGATAAGGCCCTCGGATTGGGAAGTGAAGCGAAACTCGATCCGGTAGGAGATATCTTTTGTGCCTGCCGGATAGCGAAAGTGCAGGGCCGTATTTAAACTTTTCCAACAGAAAGATAACATTTGGTAATTTTTTTGGAAAATTACGAAATATGAATTGCTAAGCAGTGTGGTAGAAATATAAAAACAAATATCTTGATGATATCGACTCCAATTAGTAGTAAATCCAGTCACCCGAAACAGCCTTACAGCCTTTGCAGCGTTTCCGATTGATCAATTGGCCGATTTCACCTTCAACTCTTATTATACTTAATTAGAGTTAGCCCGTCGTTTCATATATTTCGAAGCTTGTGTATTGATTTTGGACCACCATGTTAGTAATCTATTGTGTGGAATTTTGGCGAAACTTCAACTCACTCTGTATATATAATAACTCAGGTTCTTAAGGCATTTCATATAAAAATTTTAATAATGTTAATTTAGTTATAAAAAAAATGTTTTTCTACTTTTATTCAATTCATTTATCCATTTATTTTTCTTGAAGCCTTTTGCATTTCTGTCCCACGCAAAAGTCCGTAGATAGAAGGAAGCGGAAATAAGTTTCGCTTAAACAGGAGTATTATTCGAAATTTCATGCAATGGCATTAAAAATATACGAATCGGCGCTTTTTAATTTAATTCTGAATCGACCGCGCCAGGGCTCACATTGCGGTTACATTAAATGAATAAATAAATGTAAATCAAGATACGCATATTCTAATTTGTTTAGTTTCGCGAAGCTCATTCGGCAAAAACCTATATTTACTGATGTAAATTTAACGTTATTACGTACTTTATTGTCCTGAACGCGCAGTTCGGAACTGATATCTGTACATTAAGTACGTGCCTGTTCTCCGAGAACGGCTGCGAAAGTCTCGCGACGGCTTGCGGGAAAAGAGGCGGAACAGAGAGAAGAACGCGTCGAAGAAATACCGAAGAAAGAGGAAGGAAAACTAGTCTGCTCAGCTATGCGAACCCGGAGTTAGGTTAATGGCCAAACGGAATTGCGCTTTCCATCTTGTCCCATCCCGCCTATTCCTTGCACGTAAGGAACTCAACTCATGCGACTTGTAATATTTGTTCTCGACTGTTCCGCCATTCATATGAGTTTTATCTGCTATTTCGAGACGCCGCAAGCACGTGGGGATTAGAGCTTGGCTCACGTTATGAGCTACACGATTGTGGGAAAATTTTTCGACGGGCCGTAAAACGAACAAAAGAGCGTAGTTTGGGAAATACACAATAAGCCGCCTCATCTATAATTAAAATATCTTTCCTTTCCGATATACGTTTATTGTTTGCTGTTATGGCTTTTATACATCTATGGAATGAGGAAAGTGTATTGGATATTTAATAAAATCGATCTCAGGTATCACGTTCATACTGCAATAATGGTATTTATCTTCTAGTTCAGAAAATTAAGAAAGACTGTGTACACTATGGTTTACCTGTTACAGATGTAAGAGTTAATTCGCATATCAGCTTTAGTAAACTTAAAAGAAAGCCCTTTTGACAAACGTTATTGAAATTGTTGGATAATCTGATTTTGTGACAAAAGCTGGTACACTATTACTACATTAAAGAATCGTACATTTGCTGCGGGCGTGCTTGTATCCCTCTGTGGTATAAGCTTTATCAAGCAAGTTCATACACGTACGCAATCCGGATAATATCGACTGACCTCGCTAATAAGCGGCGATCGAATGGGCAATTTTTCTTAAATTATATATCAAAACATTTAAGCCACTTTCGGGTTAGTCCTTCGCGATCCTGCGGTCCAAATGGAGTGTTAATCCCTCTGAAACTACCAACTTGAAAGAGATTCCGGAGGTCATAAATTTACAGCTTTACATAAGCTCCGGATACGTGAGTCCCGGTCTAACTATGGAAATGTATTCATGAATTTACATTTTAAGCAGTAGAGTTCGCTGAAATTGTCGAACGTTGTTGCATATCTCTCTTTCCGTAGAAGTAGAATTATACCTTATACGTGGATCTATACGTGGTTACGTATATCTCATCCATATTTGGACATCTCTAATGCGGATCCTGTCGGATAATACTTGCGAAAATCTGTGGCTACGAGATATATGAAATGATAGTGGATACGAGGTGACTCGGGAGGAGGAGATCAATCTCCAGACGTGTAATGTACACGTTAAAATAATATAAGAAATTGATACATTCTTACCCGATTTTTTACAAACGTTGTTACAACGTAATTACAAATAAACAGAATCACATGTATTAGTATTCTTTTAATCAGAGCGTTCATTTAAAAAATGTTAAATACCTCTAAATTGACCTCTAAACATCTTCGTTTACGAAAAGCGCCTCTTGCTCTCCCGATTGCTTCGTGTCTTTTTAATATCGGCTGCGCAATTTTTAATACGTAGAGTTAGTGCATCTGAAGTGTCGACTATTATCTTGTAAACTTCATTTTTGAACCAACACCATAAACAATAACACTTATAACCTCAGAAAGATCGTTGGTAAACAATAGAAAGAGCAGGGGACCACGATCGAAGCCTTGTGGTACGCCCAGAGCTTGGGAGACTTTACTTGTTTACATTTTCCCCAACTTCTAAGTTACCAACCTTTAATTTTTTATTTAATTGTTTATTATAGCACTGCACGAAGTCAATACAAACTGTTTATATCGAGCGACCCGTTGTAAAGCCATGCTGCGACTTGGTGAATAAATCAAATTTATTGCAAAAACCAATTATGGTCGATGCAACAGCTTCCTCCAAAGCCTTCGATGAATAGTAACTTAGTTATCAACCAACAATGGGTCACCTTTTTTATAGTTGGAACAATATAAGCTATTTTGAAAGCTTTGGGGTACTGTTCAGTGTCCATGGAAATATTTAACAATTCTGCAACATACTTCGCAACTATAGGGGAGCACATCTTCAGGTCTACCATCAACCCTTACTGAATTCTATGGCAGTACTGCTGTGATAATCGGCTATTTTTACTAATATCGTCCGACCAATTGCTCAGACTTTGGTGGTGGCGTATTCCTAAACTTAAGCAATTGATCCTTCCTGTTCATACCGAAGCGGCACTGTTCTTCAAACCAGGAGAACATAACAGACATTGTGATCAAAATTATATATTGGATACACTTATTTTTGCTATAGCTACCAGAGCTTTTCATGCATCTTTTAAATTTAGATAATTATGGATTACGTTGTACTTATTTTGTAACCTCGTTTATTTTTCTAGAAAACGTGTAATCTTAAACCACTTCACCTCATAGTCCATGATTTTTATCAATAGTTTACAGCGGCACTGCTCCCGTTTAAATAAATCTCCATATAGTTCGAGTCGTAGTGCTTTTCCGGATTACCTGCTCGGAACTTTTTCAACATTTATGAATGCGAGCCGGGGTCACACGTGGAGTGAGATGTCACACACCAGCGAACTCCCCAAATGGAGCAATAAAAACCAATGGCTCATTCGAATCGCTGCACGGGATCGATAGAATTGATAGGAGCAGATATCAAAATGTATTTTATATGCATTCGGGGCAAGATCTAATATTGATAATAGTGTTAATATGCTCGTCGATGTGATAAATTTTTCCGGCGCGAACGAGGAAAATTTTATTTATCTATTTTATGTTCCGTTAATGTCGTCGATACGCGCAACCATATTTCGATAGTAAATTCATTTTGCGGCCATAGTTATAAACAGCTTTATCTCAATAAAAGCGGCTATGATATCGGAATAACAAAATAATGCTGATGTGCTACTTTCTAACTGTTCACGTCCATATGTATGAACCCATTAGGACTCTATACCCAGACAAATACGTGGAGGAGTTGGTGTAATTTGGAAGGTGGCATTGTTGAACGGGATTTGCCTAGGATAGGTATTGAAATTAACTTCTCAAAGATTATATTAATTGAAATATTAGCTAAGTAGTAAGTTAAAAATTACTCCGATTGGTTATTAAAAATATTTGAGCTGTGTGCACTGTATAATGGATTGTAGGAATCGAAATGATAGCGAATAGTGCAGTGTTAGAGTTGAATTAATTGTCCTGTAATGTGTGATTCCGGGAGACTGATGATCTTATCTCGAAAGAAAGAGCTGAGTGATGAGTATCATCTCTTAGCAAAGGACTAAGATCTATGGAAACTTGGTTTGGAGTATTAGAAAACAACAAATCTTTAAATGCTGCAAGTTGTTAAATTTTTTGAAGTTCTTGAGTATAGCAGAATATGCATCATTCGTATTACAAACAAAAGAAGGAACGTTAAAATCTCCAATAATCAGAAAGCATATAACTAATAGTTAAAAAAATATTGAAGATCTGCAGCAGTTTTGTATGTAAGTGCGCTAGAATCGTGGAATGCCTCCTGTATTTGCATCTTCGCAGGCCTTTCTTTCACTTTTATTGCATTTACGAGACTTCTCAATTACTCAAATACATATTCATTAGCTTCACGGCGCAGCTCTAAGCCGCTGATTTAATATATCAAGTGAAGTTTGAAATGAGATCGTGGAACAGTATTTGTTGCCTCAAACTTTGTACCTACTCTAAATGCAAATTCAACTCCCAGCGGGCCAAACAAAACAAAGACAAGTGACGCCTACAGAACTTTAGACGAGCAAGTTTTAATAGCCCGAATTCTCGGTAGTCAACGATTTAAAGACAAGAAGAAATTAATTAAAACTTTCAACTTACTTCGAAACGTAAACGAATAAAATACCGAGTCCTTTCTGGTTTTCGAGATTAAACGGAAATCGATAGTAAAATTTTAATTCGCGTTATGTTCTATTCATCGAGCACGTGCTGCCTTTTTATGCGTTTAATTTCTTTTGGGGTACGGATATTTATGATCGGTAATCTTTGGTAGCTTTTTTATTGCTGCTTTCGCACTAACATCGTCTTGATGTATCAAGGGATGAAATTGATGGTGTAACACATGTATTCGGGCGAGGGTTACAGAAAAAAACAAAACGTATATCTGATAGAGGAAGCTCGTTACGTGCATCTTTCGTTTTCCCTGCTATCCTTAAGGAAGAAGGCGAAGGCGGTAGAATTCGTATAACGCCGAAATTAAATTCTGTGCCCACATTACTTTCGAACAAGGAAACTCGTAGCAGTAATAATAACGAAAATTAACGAAGCTGGAAACTACAATAGGAGGTAGAATTGGAAATTGAATTTTGAATTATAGATATTTACAGAATGCTAAAAAGGACGGTAATTTTAGGATAGAACGGCTCATACAGTCAGTGTAAAATGTTTAACGCTAAGTATTACTTCTGATGTACGCATTAAAATTGGTCTAAACGAACAATGTACATATGTGCAGCAAGTAAAATTTGTGTGTACGAAATAGTTATTACCAATAAATAAGGTTCCTGAGAATCGTGGCGTTATTCTTTTATTTAAACTTCGTACTATTAAGATAATTTTAAAAGAAGAAATGATAATTTTAAGTGAGCAAAATGATAATTTTCAATATTTATAAACTGTCGTAATACGAATTATTGCATGAATAATGTTGATAGTCTAGGGGCCGCTTCTGTCCCATCTACTACGATATATTAGAATCAGTGAGATCTAAAAACGTTTTACGTGGTCGTCTATTCTTGCACTTAGCATTGAGCTAAAATTTATATCTTTCAATTCAGTAGATGTTGCCATCTCTGGTTCATCTTTGGCTCTACCTCATTTATTAAAGCGGTGTTTTCTCTAATCACTTCTGATAATATTCTAAGATATCCTTTTCGAAAAGACGTCGTTACCGTTAATGTTTTTGGCTGGGTTTTTGCGTCTCGTCAAATTTTACAAACTTGTATTTTAGGTGATGTTTCACAAGGCTGCAACTGGGCTTAGATCTGATGAAAGGCATGGTTTTCCTATTTTATCTAATGTAAAACTAACGTAAAGTAAATGACGACTAAATGACGTTGACTTATAACGTATCATTAGGAAATTAAGAAAGCTAATGAAAAGCAGAGTAATTGTACGTGTCTTGAAATAATGAAAACAGCAGTTCATGCACCATATCTTCCACGACGATAGGCCATTAGACGTATCTTTGAAAGCATATTTTGGAAAGTTTGCACGCAATATCGTGGATAGTCCATTTCTTAAGAGTATTTTGCACTTTCTGGTCTCAAAAAGAATATCGTGTATAATATGAAGAAATTAATGCTTATCTAAAAACGTTTATAAGCCTCAATTTAAACATTCATTTTGAGATGTATTTGTAGTTATTAATAAATATCAGGCACTAATATTAGGCACTAAGGGCTAAGACGCTTCTTAGGAACCAACACGTGGCTTGATGTTGGGTCACCTACCCAAAATAAGCTTTCAAGGTGAAATTTTAAAGAGTTATTGTTTTTCTAAATTTTTTTTTCAATAGCATATATCGGCTTTAGTGCATTGGCAAGTTTACAGAATTTTCCAAAGTATACGCGATCGATGCAGTTTCCCGTAAGACACCCTGTATTGCATATCAGGCTACTTCCTCCTATAAACTACTCTTGAATAAACACTTAAGTATTTAATATTCTAGCGAGGTTTGTTGCTTTTGGGTGTGGTAGTGGCCCAGCGGAATGCATAAGCTTCAAAGCTTGTCCAGAAGCCCTTTAGTGCGTAAAATGTTCCACGGCTACCCACAAGGGGTGGAGCTCAGTTAATTATTCCACAACACGCGAATTGCGATTCTGGATTGTATTGGATACGAGAGAAAATTCTACAAGTTAACACTAGCATCAAAACAGTTACGTTTTCATAAAAGGATTTTGTTAAATTGAAGTTAATGAAGTTTATGTTGACGTAAATTCTATAAAATATACGACTATAATATAGAAAAACTTTAGAAAAGTTCAAAAATAACTAGACACGAGTATACTTAGACGGGAAATAATAATGGCTATTATGGATATCATCAGTCAAAACGCTGCCGCATTATAAATTCAAATAACAATAAAAGGCTATTGAATTTCCGCAAATATAATGTCGAAATTTATACGTACTGTTGGGAGAGCATACACAAGCTTTAATTTGAGAAGATATAGCGATATGTTTAAAAAATAAAAGACTAGCTATGGATATATTTCACTGTTACCAATTTTAATTTAGAAAATTAATAATTTATGTAGCTCAAATTAATTGAATAGTACAATTAAATGTATCTTGGTTAATCTCAAGTGGGAGAACTAATGAAAACGTAATGCGAGTACGTCGACATTCAATGTTTAGTGTCTCTGGTTTGATAAAAGCGGTTACAAGATGGTGGCGGTCCCCTAAACCGCATTCTCTCCGACTCTAATTATAGCTACACTGCATACAACGGCTACAATTATTTTATGCCCTGATTTGGAGTACTTAAAGCCATCTTGTTGGAAATCAAGAGGGCGCTGTGAAGCGCAACCAACCCCGTCTAGCACCCTCCTCCCCCAAGACCAATTTAATTCAGCAGAATTTTCATCTCTCATAACTGCTCGTAAACAAAAAGAACATTCCTTAAAAAACAGGCGACGCGATTATCTCGTTTCTTTTGTTTTCGTTTTACGAAAGGAAGAGAAAAAAAAAAGAAGTAGAATTATGACATTGTAGGGTTATAATAAAAGCGGCAATCTTTTCGAAAATCTCCACAAAGGCCTGCTGAGATTTTTGTATGGACGCCGGCCTCTGTCTAGTTAATTAAAATGCCATCCCACTGACGTTTCCTTTTTTGTTTTGTTTTGTTTTGTTCGTTGTCGTCTCCTCTTCGTTCTCTTTTTTTTTTTCCAACCACCGTTGTCGACTGAGTACGTTTTCAACTGGCCGGTATTTAATTTCATGTAAATGGCGACTTTTATTGTGGCTTAAATTAGCTCTTATATCGGATTTAATATTTTGTTGAAGTAATATAGGAAATGTTATTGTCGATTTTATTATGGTACATTATTCACCGATGAGGGACAAATATTAAAATTTTACGGTTTGTTAAATGCAGTAATATACAGTATTATGTCGTTCTTTATGGAACGACCGAATGTTAATGCATGTATGTTGCCGCTTGACGATTCTCTATAGAATGTAAGCACATTGTGTTTTAAGCAGGTATGTGCTTGTAGGTATAGACATACCAAGGGGATGAATACAGAAATAAAACTAGGGATTAACTATGGAATAATTATATCTTTGCACTTTCTGAAAGGAAAACTATTTTTAAGCTTTCCTAGATCTAATGGTATAACCCTGGATGAGTCTGATCAATCTATTTCTCGCAAGCTTCAGCATACACCAAATCTCAGTAGCTTGCTTGGGGGATACAATAATTTAAAAATTGCAGTTCTTGCACTTACAAAACCCGTCTAAACTTAAATACAGTCTGAATTATTTGGAGAATTTATCAAATTAACTGCAAGAATTTTCATTCACCTTAAGCGCTCGCTCTTTCAACTATGGCCGTTCCTTTGGTTTTGAGAAGGTTGAAAATATTTGATATTGCACAAAAACTATTTGCAAACATTGTTTCTTGGAAATAGGTGTCTTGATGAAGTCCACCAATTATAGGAAGAACATTGAAAACTTGTATTTGCGCAAATCTACTACAGTAGCTTCGATTTCATTATTTTATTCTGTTTTGCAAAAACCCTGTATACAAGGTATCTATAGTTTTATTAAACTTGAACTTATTAGACTATTTTCAAGATTCTTTGTTGTAACGCTCGTCAAATATATTTAATATTATAAATTTTAGCGCTGGTTGTTTTAGAACACTCTGCTCAATAGCTCAACCTGATGAAAATTGGAATTTCACTCGATATGTTGGTGTTAGAACTAAAGGAAATGCACGAATTAGGCCTTTTCGATTTTTTAAGTGGTATTTATTTATTTATTTAATTGTTTTAATTATTATGCAAGTGCACTGTTGGCTTAGTTCTAAAATTGAGGGTAGAGAAGGTTACACGATATAACTTCTTACCACTGCATCTTATTTTTGGTGAAATCTCTTTAGCCTTAATTGAAGATGTTGTTATAAATACAAAATTTATGCTTTGATTTTCAGGAGTTAAGCCAATATGTTGCAATACCTATTAATCTCCATTTCACTTTCCAATCTAGGTGTTGAACCTCAGAAATACATAACCAGCTAATAGTAAAGATTAATTCTATGATTTTATCGAAATGCCAGAAATGAATGAAGAAACCCTTATACCTTAGTTACTGAGAGTGGAAGATAAATATTTCTAATCGGTAGAAAAAGAGTGGTAATTAATGAAATTTCTCTTCAAAGTGGGAGTTCATAGATTTAATTATTTATTTTTTTTTATTTAAAATTTCATAGTTCTTACATTATCTCACATTATTAGTTATTATTTGGCCATAAAACGTCTGTATCGTGCTTAAAAGCGAGTACCTGCAAGTTGCATCACTTTAGAAAAAGAATATCTTAAATTTATTGTCCTCACAATATCTAAGATTTCGTTCTTTCTCCGAAATACAAGAATTGCATTGTTTCCTAATAACGATATCAGAAAACAATAGTCGGTTAATGTATAGTGCTACGTTATTTATTTCAACGCGTGCTGAATGCACTCTTCTACGATATTTTCCGGCAGTTATTTTAAAATAGTACGCAATAATGGGTATTTATTAGTGGCTCCGACTGAATAATGAACTAATATTAAGTCGGAACGTGAGAACGGCTCTCGTCCTCGTATCCACGGAAATGAAATCCAATAACTTAGATTCCACGGCGCATTTTTCATTGAAGTCGTAACTGAGGTACGTGCGAAATACATTCCAGGGATTTGCAACCGGAGAAAATGGCGAAGAAAGCTCCCGCAGTTCGGACCGTGGACGCTCCCTCGCTCTCCTCCTGCATTTCAATTGTTTTCGATTTTTATTTCGTGCGCTCGTTAAGGTCGAATCCGAAGTCGTTCACTGCCATTTTTTTTCTGTTTATTCGGATCGTAAAGGGTTTCTTATCGCTGGTTGAGCGAGCGGTGAAGCAACATCGCGCTAATGACCGAGGAAACTGGAAACTCCGACTTTCAAGATAAACGCTAACGGAATTTCATTCTGGATATAATTTAGTGTGTTAATTAAAACGGTTGTTTAATTAGAGTCGGCTGGGTATCCTAAAACATGGCCGCTCTAAGCCTGCACGCTGCTGATATAAGTCCGCAAACTTTGGTTAAGCTCTCGAAGGACTTTGCCGGGATCTCGGCGGACCCGGTATGGTGGAGGCGCTATATTGGGAAGTTAAACATGTATGCGTGCGTCTTTATTTAGTTGGAAAATGTCCGCGGGCGTTTCGGTTGCGCATAATTAACAAATACATTAGCGAAACGAATACCGCCAATTTAATCGGGGTTGTTTTGATATGTTTGGGGGATTAAGATAAGGTTTCCTTTCGAATTGGTAATTATAATATTTTCTCTCGATAATACCGAAGTTTGCCTTGGAATTCAAACAAAATTGATTTCGAAAGTTCGTCAAATGCATCTTTAGACGCACGTCATCAATCTTTATCCTTTATTGAGGTTTATACCTTACGCATACATAATAAAGTATAACGAAATACTACAAATGATATAACAGTAGATAACAAATAAATTTTCTTCAATTATAGGATAATCGCTGTCTAGTTCTTCCTCCGAAGTTGAAGATTCTCCAGGATTTATGATGATGGGGTCGACTTCAATATCCGCCAAATGCCTCTTCCGTTCATACCAATTCCTAATTAGATCATTTGTGTGCCTTACACAATTTTCCCAAGTGTTTTGGCTACAATATTCTAACGCTTCGCTCCACATACTAAGAACATTCTCATCTCGATAACCGTCCCTACCAATATGTTTGTTGTAATAGCCTTTTGCTGAAGCCCAAACTACTTCACTAGCGTTAAGCTCACAGTGATATGGCGGTAGTCCGAATACGTCATGGCCATGTGCTTTTATTATTTCATCTATTGCGTACTTCTTCTCAGGCTTATTTCTCTTCACCGAATTCAGTTCATATTTTGTTAAATCGATAGAAAGATTTATATTGTTTTCATTTAACCAATCCATAATTGCTTGTTTTCTTGATAACGTGGTAGGCACTTTATTTAATATGATGCTGTGGTACGGAGCATTGTCCATTATAATAAGAGATTTTCGTGGTATATTGGGAAGAAGCTGTGTAATAGTAATTAGTAATTGGAAAGGTCGGCAATAGAAAGTAGGACGATAATTGCTTTTTTTAAAAATCACTAGCCGCTATTAATTTAGTGAGAAAGATCTCAGATTCAAGTGGGAGATTGATAACAATCTTCAAAACTTGTAGCAGCATGTTTTCAACAGAAACGAGGGAACGGGATCCTCTCCTGAAGGCATAGTAGAACTGTGTCTTCGATATGGCATTAGCATCGCTATTTCAAATTATGGGCGCCATCATTCGTTTTTAAGGAATCAACGAAAGGAGTTAAGGAGTTTCCACAAAATTCGTATCTCCAAGTAAACCTCTGAAATCCACAGAAGCTGAATTAAAATCAGCGGAAGAGAAGCTAGCGGCAAAATTATCTAAGCAAAACGAAGATGTTTAAGTAACAATTTCTTTTCCTTTCTGATTAATGGCCAATATCACAGTTAAAAGTTATAACTTGGTGTATTCGAAAAAATGGTACCACCGGACCTTGCTCGTATATTTACTCGTGTTTACTTTGATAGACTTTTGTATCAAAAAACTGACGGAAACCAGATCCACACTGAAATGAGCACCCTCTTTTCGAGCAACGTAATAATGTAGGTATGCGTCTGGCAGACCCTTTCATTATTCACCGCGTGGCGTTTTTCACGCCGTTGTTAAAATTCTCGGGATAAATCTAAGGAGAAAACAGACAATACGAGTAATAAAAAGGATCATCACGTAATTCCATAACGTAGTACAATTGCGTCATTTGCATTTCTTCCTCGGATGGAATATATAAATATTAATTCAGTATAGTCGCATCAGACGTCTTCGTACGGAGCGTTTCAAGACCCTTAACGTTCCGCTTTCCTCGTCGCTATCGGCGCTACTTGAGGCACGAGGACGCTTTAAGACTTAATGTTTTCGGGAGAGAACAATGGTGGAAGAACGCAGATGGCGTGTAAAATTCATAACAGAAGAAATACGAGCAGAATCTGTTTATTGCTGTTTAAAATTGAGTTTTTTTTTTTTTCGGAATGGAGATATTGAAATTGATTGAATTTTTGAAATGCCTGGAAGGGATGAATACGTACAGCTAAATTGTGTTTTTCAGAACGTGGGTACTAAGAATAACTACATAAATATTTCATCTTTCGTTATTAATACATGAAAGTTAAAAAAAAGCAAATTTTTTAAACAGTTTCCAGTGAACTTTAAGCTGTATTTTAAGTAGCACTGGTGCCTTGATTTACGACGGTATATCTTTTCCAAATACTAACCCCGCTTCTCCCCAACCTAATTCCTGCATACGCATCCTTATTATTTGTTCCTTCTATAATTTTGTCCAGATACTTGAAAGTGACCACCTCTTCAAACTTAAACGATCCGTTTTGATCTCTTCTAGTTTTGCGGTCTTTGTGTTTCTTATTAATTGCGTCTTCTTTTCATTAATTTGAAGTCCTCACTTCTTTGTTTCCTCCACGAACTTATTAAATGCTACAACTACTTTTGCCTTTGTGTCCTCCATTGCTGCTTGGATCAACTTGAGCAGTTTTTGTGGAAGTCCCACTTCGTACACATGTATATTGTTGAAGGCTTTGTCTAATGTATAGTAAACTAAATTCATTTTCCTCGTTCTATTTGCTATTTCTATTTCCATTTTATCATCTAATGTATCGATGTCTCAGCTGAGCTTTTGTCCTTTATATGTTATGTTTATGTGTTTCCATTCTTTCTTTCCCTTATGGAGATGGAAGATAAGGATAATAAGGAAAATAAGATAAGGAAGATTTTCTTATTGCTAGTACCACTATAATGAAAGATGAAGGGAGATCTATTAGACTTTACTTCAGGATCAAAGAAAAATTAATTAGTAATCATGTAAATCAATCTCGTTATATAGAAAAGAAAATAAGCGCTAAAGTTGCAGAATTATTCCTGTAATTGTTAGAGTTATTGTTGACTCTGTGTGAGTAGTTTAAAAATAAGCTAAATGGAAAAAAGACAGCCCAAATCTTACGAAATTCACAAGCTGAGTTTTATGAAATTTTTCCATAACGTTACAAATTTGAAAGGTTCAAGAAACGCAGTATATAAGATAAAAAACTTTGAGGTATGTAGCTAGAAAAGAGTGGAACAAAGAAGTTTTATAAAAGCTGTTTCTATGAGAATAAGTGAATGAGAATAATGAGAATAATAACGTTCTAACGAATTTATGTGTTGATTCGTATCCCTCATACTACTTTTGATATAACGGAATATATTTTCTGCAAAGCTCCTTTTTTTCTTCATTATTTTTAATTAACAATGTCCCATTATTATTCATAACTACATCTATTGGGTTACATTAATGTATTAAAAGCTAAATAAAAGATCAAAATGCACTAAACATTTAAAGAATTAGTTAGTCAAGATGAGCAAGAGCCATGTTCATTTGCATACGTCTGTTCTAAAAATTTATAATCGTTAATGCAGGTAAAACGGTCCACGTTGGCTTAAAATTAGCGGACATAAACTATGGAAGGTTAGACAAGCCAAAAATCGAGAAAAAAACATCTTTATGAGATATCTCATTAGCATCATATTACTTTATTTCTATTTTGATTCATTTACATCTATTTGCATATGGCAGACTACATCTTTGTTAATTATACACAACTAAATTGTCTGACTTTGAAAATAACAAGCTTTTTATATTGGTTCTCATAGTTTATTGGCAAATATTTTGTTCGCGATGGGAAAAGAGAGGCGTTAATGCAAAATAAGCAACGGTTGGGAGCAGAGAAAGGAAGAAAAAAAACGATATAGATTAGACGAGAACAAATTGCGCATAAGTTTCGACGAGGATTTGGAAGAAATATCGTAGCAGGGCGATAAAGAAGGGTTACGTCGGAACGATCCTGAAATTTAGATGTTACATAGGTCCGCGAAACCGTAAGATAAATATAAGTTTGAAGGTTTAAAAAGTTTAGAGTTATGAATATTACGGCTTCGAGGTGTAGTTTATAGTTATTGCAGATGATGGCAGACATGGAGAAACAAAGAACGATCCCTTATTTACCTTACGGCTCGTGTTTGTTACGTTTCTCTCCGCTTTCTGCCATGCATAATGAATTGAAATAACTTCTTGTTGACACTTCTACGTTTTACGTTAGAGATTGCGATTTATGGTATTTGAAAATCTTTATCCGACCGAAGATATCAGTTAAGATAAGACACGGTGATAAAAACTGGTGTAACGTTTCCAACAAGCTGCGTTTAGGAATATGAAATCGAGAGTTATACTGTTGTTAATGCCATCCAATTTAGTAACACAATATTAACGCCCTAGTAAAGTAGAGCGTATAATGCATTACTTGATCGTCTAGACGTGCGATCTGTCTGTATGCATTATGCAAACGTAAATGCATTTTAAATTCATTAACCTGAGGAATTTGAGAAAATCAACAAATTTTATAAATCAATGTGGCCTTGAGCGAGCCCGGAGTGGTTCTCTGTATGACCAAATTAAGGCGGCAGAGGTAAAAGAAGAAAATGAGTTTTTTCTTCTGAGGAATGGAAACGTACTCAATAAAACAAATTGTAAGATTCGGTTGAATGTTGGCTATCTGCGAAAAATCCCCAATATTAGGCTATTCTCTCTTCTTTACAATTTAAGAGCAAATGCACGTACGGAGATAAAGGTGTGCAAGGGTTCCCTTCAACCAGCAGGTAAGTTGCCAAATGATTTGTTTTAGAGTGTTCTGGGCAACCGAACGGCAGCATCGCACTACTACTTTAAAAACTCATCATTTGTTCATAAACTTAGAGAAATTCCATTAGCTAAATGTAATGCTTCGGAAATCCTTGCAGTCACAAATTTTTGAAACAGGCTTTGTTCTAAGCCGAAATTTAGTATAAATTGAGGTCACCGTAGAAGCGAACCTTGCGTATCTAGCGATCATAAATGTAAATGTTCATAACGTAGGCTGAAATATACAAGACACATACCTACTTTATTCCTTATACAAGTACCGAATAAAATCAGCGTTTTTCTTCTTCTTCTACTCGTGTCTTGCTTTTTTCCAGTTCGCCTAAAGTCGGAAAGTCGTTTTCTTACCTTTTGCGAGGGCGAAATATAGAACTACGGGTTAGTTACGCAGGAAGTGATTTATGATAGCAATTTCCCTCCTGCTGGGTCCTGCCGGCGCTGCGGGACGCTGCTGGTTCTTGTTACTCCGCGTTTGCAGGCTCGCTTCCCTGCCGTCTAGTACATTCTGCATCAAAAACCGCGCGCATTATATAAAATTGAAATTTACTGTTATTATTGCCGAACCGTACATGTTCCTTTGTTGCGTCAATTTCGAATTTCCAGATAAATCTTGGTACTAAATTTAATGATGCAAGATACTTTCAAAATTACTGCAAGTGTTACGTTTATATTGTACAGTGCGGTGACAAAGTGTATAGACTTCTCAAACAGGTCAATTTTAAATTTTAAAATGTTATTGTTTAAGGCAAAAATAATGTTGCTGACCTTACTGGTGTTTGCAGTCCTCTTTCCGTTTTTATGAAATTGTATAATGTTAATAGTATTTTTGCGTCTGCATAAATGATAAGTAGTAAGTAGTAATAGAGAGTAGGAGCCTTTAGAAGAATATGAAGATCCTGTGGCCGTAATCAAATTTGCGGTGATACCGAAAATGTAACTGAACTGCTGATGACGCCAAAAGTTAGCCCGCAATGAATGGCAATCAGCCTATTTTATCTAGGGACAATAGTAAAACCGCTGTAGGACCTTATTGCATGTTTTAATAATTATCAAAACCCACTTATTTGTAGGCTTAAACCAATAACGGTCTTTTTATACCATACGCCACAAAAACAGTGGTAAAGTTATTAAGTCCTTCTAAATTAATGGTCCTTTAAGATTTTTTAATTGTCCTCAAAGACATATGGGTACCATTAGAATTCAAATACACCTTCATTCTTTCACAAACGCTGTTTAATAGTACATAAATAAGCGTACAACTTGGTGCATTAATTGGAAAAGGGGGTTTAACGTCTTACTTTAATATAATTAGAACCGTCTGAAATATGGTTCATTGGACAAAGCAGCTTTACTGTATGTAATTCTCCTTAATTAACATTTCACTTACAGAATACAATCAACAGATAATTGTAAATTGACCTCCTGGGACATAGAAATATTCACTCCATTAAAACTTAATTATTCTAATACGTAATCATCCTATTTCTCGCGGTGGTTTGCTTATTGTATCGGTCGAGAGCTGAGGAAAAAAAGGCTTAACGAATTTATTCCAACGTTGGTTATATATAAAGATATCTTTCAGTATTAATGGCTTATTCACATGAAACAACTGCGAGACACGGCCGGAGCGCTATTTACGACCAACGGCCTTCCATAACTTTTGCTCCGCCTCAGTGCATCGAAAAAAAAAAGGACGCCAGAGTGAAATATGAAAATTATCTCTAACTTGACAATGGCCGATTACGGCCATTATTTGTAATCTAAATTATCTCCAAATGGGTCTTGGAACAGCGTGAAAAGTGCCTATATATAATAATAATTCTCCACAGTAGGTACACGGAAAAAAATCGCCGTTCTACCTGGGACAATTTAGTATGAGTTTCGACCTGTTCCCGACCAAAATCGAACTCCGTCCATTTCTGCTTATATTTATATAAAAAAATATAAAGTCTGAAGAGAAATGCTTTCAATAAGATGGTAATTTATGAGGGACAGTTAGAGAAGACGGGAAAATGTCAAGTAGGTTTATGTTTTGTATCACACGTCCCTAAACATGGGCGCAGGCAATAAGACACTTCATTACTTCGACAAGTCAATGAGGTTGTCCGTTTAAATTGTCATGTTTACGATCGGACAAACATCAAGTAGCCTCGACTGGGTAGTAGGTATAATATATACGTAGTTTGTTCGTAGTGGTGTACATACATAGACATACGTCTCGTATCTTTAGTGAAAAGGCACTGTTTTAAAAGAGTGATGTGATAAACGTAAAAGTAGTGCACATTTATTACTGCATAATATATATTTGATGGTCTAATAATGGATTCTTACTCATGACGTAATCTGCCCTAACATACGAAAATTGTTCCAGGAACTATATAAGCAAAGAGCATTATATACAATACCAAATTATTAGACCACAATTGTTAGAACTTAGCAAAGAAAACTTGTTGCCAGAGTGAAGGTAACTTTTCTTTCCAATTAATGTTAGTGGCTTTAAGTGCTAGGATCACTTAAAGTCACTAAAGCTTTACTTTTAAGCTCTAAATATTTAAGCCTTTTATTATTAATAATAATTATTATTATAACTATTGAGAAATAGAATTAACAAATTTGGAAAACCGTTTGTAGTCTGCGGTCTGCGCTTTGCAAATTTATGAATTCTACTTCTCTCTACTTTTATTCGTACTGATGGTAAAAGCTCAACACCACGATAAACAAATACTCTAGTACGATTTTTGTACTATGTCGTTTATTTTAACATTTCCAAAGCTTTATCGTAATAAGGATATGCGAGCAAGGCTGTATGTCCAGAATCAATCGTTTCTTATTGCTTAACCAAGTGCTTGTACATTATGTTTAATTAACTTTATCACAGAAGAGAGAATTTACACCTAAAACAGTAATAATTTTATGTATGCAGATGGAATTTTTAAGAGGCTGATGAATTCCAAAAATTTTTGACAAATATGCTATTAAATTTGTCACCTTCATAAAGAGGATCTTGTATTATCAGCAGTGAGCTTCTAGGTCAACATCAGAGATCGCTTATACGCACATTCTCTTTTTCTTGAACTACTCAGAATGTGTATCATTTACTAAGATGCTCTCAAAAGGTTACGCCCCGGACATACTTTTAATTTAAACAACAAGTTTCTTTGTTGTTACATTATTCTCTTGTTTAAACCATCAGTTTCACAATTATTAGTTCTGATTTTATCATTATCAGATATTTGCACTTAAACCCTTCTACTTTATAAATTCAAATAAAAAATTCTAATTTCCCCACTTTACGTTAATATTTTTTATAAAGCTATCAAATAATACGATATTAGGAGCCATGCGAAAGACATTCAAAGTCGTTGTGCCCGAAGGGGTCCATTTGATCTAAATCATAAGCGAAATTACTTGGCGTATTTAAATTTTCAAAATTGCATCTCGGGCGAAGAAACAGTATTTTATTAAAATGAGTTTTCCGAGATGGAGGTTAGATACGGTAACGGCACTTGAAAGTGTTTTTAAAGTGGCCTTTTCGTAATTAAACTCTAGATTTAACGCGACGAAGTGCTATTATATTTCACTTTATTCGGCGCGCTAAAGTTTTGCCTCGAAGAAAAAACCCGTATTTTACGATATATTTGTTTGGAGTTTTTGCCTTCGGGCGCGAAGAACTTTGCGCTTTATTTTCCAATTTCTGCAGGAATTTACTGACGCGATCGAAGGAGAAGGTGTAGGTGTAATGAAGTTTGAGTAACGCATTGGGTACTTAGTTTTTACGATTTGCTTGGTTGATTAATCAAATAACAAACGAAAGGGA
Organism: Oryctes borbonicus; assembly: GCA_902654985.2. Classification (NCBI taxonomy): domain Eukaryota; kingdom Metazoa; phylum Arthropoda; class Insecta; order Coleoptera; family Scarabaeidae; genus Oryctes; species Oryctes borbonicus. The sequence goes on from LR736868.1 coordinate 6,829,860, forward strand.
ATTATTGAATGCAAATTAGGTGAAGATTCAAAATGAGGTCTCATTCCGAAGCTTCAGGGACAGAAAATATTAACGCAGGCTTACTCAAGTTATCGATTACAGAACAATAATCATAAGTAGAGCAGCCCATGCAAAGCCTGCGCTTGACTGGGCATAGTTGGGTGCTGCGTATTCGGGTCCTGCTAGAATCAAATTTTCTTAGTGAGTCCGGGGTCACCATTTGGAGTTGGGGTACAATTACTGCGCTTCTTCTATGGAGAAACGTGATAGTAATAAGGCCATGAAGCACTTTACACACACAATTTAAACACTGAAAGGCTCCTGAGGTTATGACAAGACTTGAAAGCCACACCCCGTTGGACCGTCACCGCACTAAGAAAAAAAGAACACCAAGTATTACATTCATTAGAATCAATACCATGGTTTGTTCTAATTTTCCTGCACGTGTCCTTTCTATGTTTATTATAAAAACCCTCTGCTTCAGGATGTAATAAGCGAGTCTATGTTTTTAAAAATATGCTTTCTAGCCGAAACTTTTAACTCAGAGCGTAGGTCGTAGGCCTAGAAAACGACCTCTAGTTTGGTAGAATAAGGAAAAAGAACAAAGATTAATACGAAATGATATATTCCACCTATGTCTTATTTGCTTACACATTGCACTCAACAGCTTGGATTCTGCTCTTTAAATGAATTGTGATCGATTTTCTCTGTCATAGCATCGTATTTCAATTATATCTTTTGCCTTTCTCCAGCACATTTACCGTTCCTTTTTAATCTAAAGTATGCTTAACAAGGCGGCATTAAGAGTAGGTCATTGTAAGATGCATCATAAAGCATTTGAGCAGGTGCTTTTCATTTAGTAAATGGATGTTGTGCTCTACACTGGTTATATTGGCTTTTACCGTATGGCAGTATAATTACCTTTCGGGAATACCAGGTTAGCTTATCTAAAATAAATTCATCGCTTCCAAATAGTCTAGTTCACTTCTGAAAGGGGTTCATTAGCGAACCGTGGAGATACCATTACGAGAGGAACATACGTAAAGCTCATCAATCGCATTAATTGAAAATAAATACCAGAGGCATGTCGGCAGCTCCCCTTTGTGTCCGAAATATAGACAACTCAACGACAATTTACAAGTAACCAACTGCCCATATCTGTCGTCGGTACCGCGATTTGGTTTACTTTATGGACCCGCTCATTTCAAATGTCCATCACGACTACTTCGTTCCTCATTAAAGGCCCAGTAAATCGACTACGGCCGTCTCGCTTGCGTGGATATCTCCGGAGATTTCCTCCTCTCCCTCGCACCCGTTGACCTTTTTACATAGATTCGCTTCTTTTTCTCCTTCGTATCTTTTCAGTCGAATTGTAATCGACGAAGACTTACAAAAGAGACGACGTCGAGCGCCCTGACGCTTTGAAAACGGACGTCAGAAGAGGATGGGGAATGCTTTTCTTGTTCGTTCGTTTCCGGTAGATTTTCGTATTTACGGCAGCTTTGGAATTACTATCGGTAAATGGTCCGTGGTTAATGATTAAAAAAAGAACAGAAAAGGAGTCAGCGGGAAAAAAGGAAAAGGTCCGTATAGAAAAGAACCGGACCCGAACAGAATTAAAGTACAAAGGAGTACGCAAACACAAACACAAACACACGCCAATGGCTATGCAAAAGGAAGGAAAAAAAAGGCACAAAGAGTGTGGGACGACGACGTAAAGTTGACTGTGGAGACGCAAGTCGTTTGGCAGAGTCTGGGAACCAACATTACATCTTATCTTCTCGCTAAATAAAAGTAAAATTTAGATAAATACGGAGATAGGCGGATAGGGCAGATCACTGCGAGTGTCTCGGAATTGATTAAAATGGTAGCTGGAATGGAGGGGTTAAGCTCCTTTACTACGTTAAACTTTTATTAAACAAGAATATCGCACGAACTTTATGCTGACATAATGCAGTTTTATGAAAACAAATTATCCCTTTAAACTTGAAGGTTTCTTATGCTACTAGCAAGGAGTTATCACCTTTTTCTCGAGATTTTGATGCCTTCGTAAGTATTTATTTTCTTTAATAGCAAATAACAGAATGGCTGCTACTGGGAAGGTGTATTGTTGAAAAACGCAAACGGATTTTTATATAATGTACCGGCTTCTGCGCAAGCCATATTACTTAGAATGCTGCTATTGAATTACCAACCTGGTCAAAAATTCACAGTTATGTAGCGACACCCTTTATACATATCTGGTCATGTATAGAGCTAGAACTAAATTGCTTTATTTATAATTTACCCTTGCTAAATTAAAAACTTAAGTTCATAAGATGTCCCGTTGCACCGAAAGCTAAAAGACCAGTCTGTCATATGTGATAGACATGATGGTTATAGTGAATTTTCAACGCAATGGAAGCTGTAGACATCACCTGCTTAAACGGCGTCTTCATTAAGCCATCGTAAGATAAAAGGCGTTCCTATTTGGCTTCGTTACAAAAGCAATTTTCTGAGAAGAGATTTGATGCAATATTAAATTTTGAATGGTGCATTAAATTAAGCACCAAAACAGCTATTAACAAACCAAAATTAAGTTCCACCTTTAAGTTTCCCAAATTCATAAATAGAATGTGAAGATTTGAATTGAATTCAATATAACAAGATCCTCATTATCCACCCAAAACCCAATTATTTTAAATTACAACATACTGCGAAATTGCCTTCCAAGATCATTGGTTTCTCGAGAGTTATTATTGTAGAAAATCCAGATCGCGTTAGCGAGAAACTTTATATATATAAAGACAAGTGCTGGAAAAAACTAAGATGAAAATGTCTTGAGGTGGCCCCGGGGGGTCGTTCCGACGGCGAACGACAATGCGTCTTTGAAACGACTTCCCGGCGCTGTAAGTCCATGAATACATTTTCTTTGTATTCGCTCTCTCGCACCCCGATGCGGACCCCGGCAGGCGATGGAAACTGTTTTACATGCATTGAATTTCGTAATTTAAATACGACCCAATTTAAACATGGCGAATTTAATTATCGCGCTCTATCCCCGGTACTTTTAACGGTGACATCTATACATAGGCGAAACATTCATATGCCGCTTTAGAATAGGTTGAATGTTCAGCAAAGTGAAAATAAATAAATCATATTGCGAAATGAAAGAAGGATATGCTATTTTTTAAGTCAGAACGCTACTAATCCGTGGTTGAATGAATGGAAAATTATATTTCAGACAATAAAAGGGTTGATGGTTGGGAAGATCCGAAAAATAGTACTTTAGCACGTCCATAATAAAATCTTTGAGACGTAGGTAATAATCATTGCAGAATTAAGCTTAGTGATAGTAATACGAACTTCCTTGAAAACTGATTAAAATAGCAGCTTTTGGACTCTCTACTAGATCTTCTCTTTCATCACAGTATCCGATAAAGGTGTCAAAAAGATGTGTTTCTATTTATGGCACAGCAAAGTTGTTATAATTTTTTTTTCTGCAACTGTTAGAGAAGAAGAGTGATGTGCTACCACATTGTCTTTAACATAATTTAACTTTTTTAAATTACAACGACAGGTATGTCAGAAAGTCAATTCTATTCAATTAATAAATGCCCATTCGGTCACCGGTTGATGATGAGGACCACTCGTGTCCTCGAAACGGCCGTCCCGGACTAATTATGAAATTACTATACAATAAATTAAACTTGTGTGGTGCGGAGGTTGCCGATACTTATGTGTTGTTTACAATAAATGCGAAGTATTTTTTACAATAATTTCTCTTGACCACGAAATAAATTTTATTCTCTCTTCGTCATAAATCAATTTATTCTATCTCTGAGTAAAATTTAAAACCTTTCAAATGCTCCAGCGTACTGTACACTATTCATCATCCAATCTTCGAGCTTGAGCTTGAGTATAAATTATAGCCCTTTTCAAATATTTATTTTTTTGAATATAGAATGTTTGCGTGTTCTTTGTTTGAACTGCACCGTTACCAAACACTAAAATAAATTGTTTAGAAATAGTATCAGCAGATTTATTCCATCCTTTTTCTAACGTATTGGTTTCAAAACCGTCTCATTACAAATGTTCAACATTTCGACTATTGAAATTTTAATGTCTTCCACTTTCCTCGCGTCATCACAGCATGGACATGACGAATCACCGCCTCCACCAGAAACTAATTAAAGCGGGCCTAAATTAAAGATTCGTCGTTCTTCTCGGCCTCGATATGAGCGGGAGTTTAAATTAAATCTTGTGCACCGCTGCGTGTCGACAGAGATATGCTCGCTCTGTACTAACATTTCTATTCGGTTCTATGCGCTGGGAGTGTAGCCTAACATCTTACATCTTAGTCGGCGTTGTTGGGTTTCGTAAGAACTAACAAGAAGGATAACCGGCTTCGCGGGTTCTTGAAGCGTTCTCGTTCTCCCCACGCCCTTCGACCGTAACAAAAACCACCCGCTACCCCCGCGCCACCCATCCGGGGTACACCCCACGCGACGGCTTCGCATCCAAGTCGGCCATTTCATCTCCCTCACACCATAACGGTCCGCAGAATGTGACCATAACGCCGATATAAAGCCGGCGAAGTATCACAATCTAAACGAAAACCCAGTTATGCGCTACTGAAATCAATAAAAGCGTTTTCTATCCGGATGATTTTTTGCTAAACGTTGGCAATGTCCTTCCTCGTGGCGCTATGCGCGCAACGCGTTGAACGAAGAGAGCCTGCGAGTCTCGTTACGAACCTCCAAAAACCGTAAAACATATACAATGATGTGCTCATGCGCCATTTTATATAAGATCATGATACAATAAAAATAAGCGCAAAAAATCCGGAATGCTTCTTTTATGGATCGTAAAAAATTAAAATGTTCCTCGAATACCACTTAAGTGTATCGTTTCGGTTGTTATAATTAGCGGATTTTTATTAAAATTAACCTAAAGCGTAGCATGATTTAGCCGCCGTTTTCGTTTTCTGTTTTATTGTTTGTTCAGCGCGTGAACGACAATGGTAGATGTACATAGGCGGCGTTCATTTCCATTAGAAAAATAACATTTTCTACGTGTCTAAGTTCGTTAACGGTTCAAGATGATAACGGAATTAAAAGGGAAGTTTTATTCTTTTAATTACTTAAAACAATTATGCCTTACAAGGTACTCACATTTAACAAATATAATTATACAAATATAGATTTACATATACATAGCGTTGTAGTTCTAAACTCACATTAGCGAGACTAAACTGAGTATGAATTAATTTTTACATATGGTGAGTTATAGATCCTGGTTATTCAGCATGCTGTAAGCCATTTACTTTATTTGATCCATCAAGTTACACATAATTATTAGAACAACTGACGACACTGAATTGGAAACTCCCGTGATTTTATATCCATGCTTAAATAATTTCCAGATTTGTTTTTATACTTATAGCCAAAATCTTGAGCCGAATTTGGATAGATCCTTGCATGAAAGTTTAAGACATTACCGAGACTGGAAAGTTGGACTTCCTCGATTTCTCGAATTCCTCGATAAAAATGTTTCAAGTTAATATCAAATAATTGCAGCAAAAAACTCCAAAGCTCCTCTAAGTAAATGTGTTATCTTCCAGCACCAAAATTATTGTTGATGGAACAAGATTTGAAAGAAGGAATATTTGATTTTGAATCGGGTGCAGCTTAGAGCGCAAAATATCTACAACGGACACCGAAGACCTTCAATTTTCAGAAGAAAATTCAGTCTAATTATCATTTTTATTCAAAAACTTATAATAATAAATACATTAAAATTTCAATGTAGCTGTCGGTTAGAGATCGCGCTAGGCTTTAGGGTAATATAAATGAAATTATTTCCTCCAGATCTGATGTAATAGTGGATGTAGTTAGTATCACACCGATTAACAAATTTTGTAGTGAAGTATGGCTGTCTTTTGCAAATTTATGATGAGATAAGAGAACAACGCATCAAGATTCTTGTATGAACTGTACATCACTACTACATATATAACCTGCAAAGCATATTTGGTCGTGCTAGAGAAGAATGTGCGTGAAAGGTAAAATAAACGTTGACTAAAATGGATTTCATATTTAAAGGCACTAGAACGTCTTTTGGCCGTTCTGCTTTGATTTATATTTATGGAGTAATTGTAGGAAGAAACTTATTTGTTGAAACCAGCAAGTCCTTTTGAAGGAATTTTTGGGTAAACAAATATCAAAGGAAAATAAACCTGAATATATGAAGCAAATTAAATGTCTCCAAACTTAACAGTTGCTAGAGATATAGAAAAATGAAACGTTCCAAACAAAATTTGCAATGTACGTATAAACGTACCTATATTTATCTTCCGAATATCGTTCGCAAAATTCATAATTTACTAATGCTGTTACGTTGCAAACATTTATCAAACTAATATGCCAAATCCCAACGTTACACTGTAACGCCATACTAACGTAAACACAAAACTATAGTTTAATTATCATAAATGTTTCAGCGGATCAAATACGCAGTATTAAATCCCTATTTTACGGTTCCAATAGTCCATATATAATCCAACTGCCATTCCACTAAATCCGCTTTGGATCCGATGCTATTGGTTCGGCCATTAGGACAGATCGATATTGTTATAAATGCGAATGTGACGTCATGGACATTAGATAACGATGACAAGAGCTCCAGCACCGGCAGCACAAACAACGACACGCAGCGGCCGATAGTTCTCGTACTGTCTGCTCTCGAAAAAATTCGCTCCTCATTGCCATAAATCTGGAAATAATCAAGATGTCCTCGGTGAATGGCAGGACAGGGACCTAGGCGAATTCGAATCGGGAGCCGACGCGACGGTAAAACAATGCAAAGGATTGAAACAAACATACACATCGTGAGTGATTTAACGGTCTGGCAGCTTTAAAGTAATCGTGCATGCATGGAAACTGAATCAAATGGGACCAATCGAAGTGAATGGAAGAGATCGTGAAGATTTTCTTTCGATTGTGATTTGTTGGGGAAATAGAAGAGAAATTCCACGTTTTACAATTGCATGGTGATAAGAAAGAACATTAAAAAACGAAGAATTTTTTCGTTACAAAAGTTGTAAAACCAACCATTTGGTAAAGTCCAATGGAACCATTTTCCGTACCTTCCATATATAGAACGACCTCCATTTTCAAAATGTCAGCCACTCAAGCATATCTTTTGATCAACTCATGTTTTCAATGTTATTCCAAATAGGAATAAAGTTACTTGTATTTATAACAAATTCAGTCCTTAATGGGTTGATTGAGTTTTCTTTTGAACAAAGAATTAATTATATGATCTGTTAAAATGCAAGCAGAAAACAGTCTGTGGGAATCAATTGCGTGTGTAGTTTCCCAAAGCGCTCCTGCGTGCACCATCTCGTGTTAAGCACTCGAAGAACTGCTCGAGAGTTGGCTTGGGGAACAGTACCGGGTTTTTGTCGCTGCTTTGTAAACGTCAGCCAAGTTATTCTTGGCAATAGACGGCAAATGTCTGACTCGTCGTTTCGAATGTTGTTGTATTAATTGTGGGGCAAACAGCAGTACAAGGTAGAGTAAAGGCACTCTCGGAACCACGCTGATGACGTCGTGTAGGTAGAAACATGTTCGTGGGTAGTGTGTCTTTTCTTTTCTTGCATTGCTTTTGCCGTAAATAATTCCATTAATACCATGAGGGAATTATTTTAGCATTATTTTCTGGTATACTTGGTTTATTCAAACGGAATTTTTGGAGAGAAATATTTTTTAACCAACAGATGGAGATCTGAACTGTAAACATTATGATTCAATATATCACACGCAAGTTCTCTGCCCCACATTTATTACGGCGTCAATCACTTTCCTTTTACTTAGCATGTCGTCGTACAAAGTAATGTTAGTCGATTAACTTGCCTCGTCCATTTACACATATTTTTAATTAAACGTTTATCTGGGAAAGTTAATTAAGTATTGCGGGTAATAACCAACACGTCAAATCGTAAATCGCGCTTTTTACGAGCAGATACACAAGCGTAAAATATTCACGAATTTTCCTATACCTGAAACTGAATTCGCGTTCCAGCTTTAAATCGCAATTACAGTTGCAACTTTTAATCTACATAATTCTCCGGAACGGCCCATAAAAGTCGACGGGCGAACTCCGTAGCTGTATTCAAAAACTGGAAAAACGAAGACCGACCCAACGAGCGAAAAGAGGAGAAAAAAAAGCATTTTAGATTGTTTCCAAGAAGGAGGAAACCCTTTTAAAACTCTCTAGTCAAATAACAACTTTTTTTAATAGTTATCTATATGTTATGGGAATGAGGTTTATTGTTTGAAAACCGAACGAATTCGCACTGAATAATAATTGAGGATGGGATCTGAATAGCACACAGTTCCGAATACTTGAGCAATAGAGGCGGATCCTATCGTTTTATAGTGTGCTGGGGGATAAATGAAATTATATGTACATATGAAATAACGTTTCAACATTCACTTCAACTATGCGTTTGTGGATAATATAAGTACAAAGAAGAGGATTTGTGTATATCTCGTGCGCCTTGATTGAGTTTTTGGAGAACGAATTATTATTTGTAGTTTATAAGCTTAAAGCTTATTCGATAATCTGCTGTGCTCACGTCTGTACGTAAATATTTCAAACATTGAATATAAGTGGGTGTGCGGCAATCATGCTCCCACCCGCATGTATTTACGTAGCGGTATAATATCGGTTGGTATATAGTAAATAGCTTTTTTTATATATTTTTATATGCTGCATTTGTCCAATCTACTGAGCTCCTAAATTCTGGAGTTCTCCCTTTGCAAATATCAGGGAGGCTTGGACTTCCGTCTGGTGTAATTGATGCCCAACCTAGGAATCTATTTCTCTTGCAAGAGGCAGCTTGGAAAAGATTGCGAAGACCGAAATAATCTTATTACAGCGCTGAAATAAACGAAGGTTGAAGATACAGATCAAGGATGAATCAATACGACGTCCTAAATTCCTCTGCATTATTTTGAACATGGACTATGGCGAGGTCCATCGAAGATAAAAATGATAAATTGCTTAAATTGATATTCATAATATGGATTAGGAAACTTACCGCAATACTAGGATTTATTTTCTTTCTGTGTATCGATCTCGGCATGACATGGTCATCAGACTAATAGTCATTGAAATATGACACAAAAAGACAATGTTATCGAACTCGTTTAGATCAAGATGAATCGCGCTGTTTTTCTTTTCCTTTTCCAGGTTGAAATCGCGTCATATTTACGTTAATATGTCGTCGATAACGCGGAGTATAGTGCTTGTTTCTTATTTAACTATATTTCAATGTATGTAAAACGTAATAAAATTGACATAACCAATGTTAAATGGCTAATGTGGACCGTATTCCGATAATTGCAAACTCTAACAAGCTCTTCAGATACAGCTTCGAAATGGCGAGATCGTATCTTGGCCTAAGGAAGCGGTATGAGGACGAAACCGGGCAACAAAGGCACGGGAAACGGTACGCCAGTGGAATGCTCATCGCAACGACCACTGTAAGCGCCGAAACGAGCCTTCTCCAGACAGGAATGGGCAATGCGGACGAGAATGGTCCATCTCCTCGAAAACACGACTCTCTGAGTACTCCATTGAATATTTAGCCTCGTTATTGAAAACATGATGCTCTCGAATGTAATTCATACACCGTAGGAAGACGTTGATGGCGTCGTAAAACATTCATCCCTTGCGCGTTCGCTACCTCCTTGCCGTATTGGTCTTGACAATGCCGCCGCGGGGATCGGTAGAAGTGTTCTTATGCATGTATGAAGATATTCGCATGTTATTTGAATAACAAAGGCGGCTTTCTCAGGTGCCGGTTTTCTTTCTTCGCGGTTGTCACGAACTTTATATGCGTAAAGAGGATTGCGGCCACCTATTGGAGATTTACATATAATTAAGGGGAGAGTAAGATGTCAGATAGTCTGATTCAGGATAGCAGCTGATCAAAACAGTAAATAAGCAAATGAATAGAATAATACAATTTCTATATGCAGGTACTTGATATATTCCGGATTTTTTGTTTGGATTTAGGAATTTTAAATTACAAGCAAGGTCATCTCATAATACCTTGATTTATTTCACTTACAACCCCCTAAAACACGTTAACTTCAAAGAGTTAAGATAGTTCACTTTGATTATGGTTTAATGGTTATTGTAGTTTTTTTTTTTGAAAAAAAGAACCAACCAAAAGTAACCTTTGAAAAGGTGACACAAACTTGTAAGATGAAGACCCCGCCGCTACTAGTTTGCAATTTGTAACTAAGTAACCTTGCTTTACGAAAGGTTCACTGATAAGGTGAAATTGTGTACAACCCAAATATAAAACGCCAAATTGCTTTATGGTACCCCAAGAAATTCATGCTCAACCTTATTTAACTGACATGTTTGTAAATTACAATAAATTATTGGACTACTATTAAACCATGTAGTTTGGACCCATGTATTTTCGTTTGAACTATAAAGCAGCTACTCTTCACCAATTAAGTGGAAGGATGTACGTTTTTCGTTACGGCGGCATTCACTTGACGTTCTAAAACTACACTAAACTCCCTCCGAGCGAGCGAACAAAAGCCACACCAACTAAAATATAATCCCGATAACTATTGCGCGCCCTCTACGAAACAAAACAATAGGTAATCCATGTAGATTCATGGCCAATCCGATGTCGGCGGATAGAACAACTCTGTCGGCACCGGACCATAACTCAGGTGTTAATGGCTGTTTGAATTGCCCGGGATACCCTGGCCGCAGTGCGATATGCCCGCACTTCGCCAAATGAACAACTCATCATCCGGCCGTCTCTCTTGCACAGCCGTCGGTACGTGCACGATGTCGGAACGCGGAATGTCCTTTACTGCGAAATGTACAAACGTCATACGGAGCTTAGAACGTGACCGAAACGGAAGTGAAGCAACTGGACGATGAACAGTTTTGGTGGATGCGACGGGTTACAGTCTAAACGAATCGGCTGCTTCGCTGCTCGCAAGGTTACTTATCTGGCCAACTTGATCCGAGGCTTTACGGCGATCCAATTATCTGCATATACGGAGCGTTTCGAAATCGGACATGGAACCCATGTATATATAGCATCATGTTTCACGAACGTTTGAAGTGTAAATAAAGCACCATCGATTGATTATGTTGGTTCATGAGAATGATGCCGGAATGTGTGTATGCGCTGTTAAAGCAAAGGCAATAAGCTAACACTTGAAGAGATGGGGAGGTCTTTTGTATGATGCTATGTTATAATCAATGTAGACATGTAAACAAGCGACAATCTGATTCTTCCAAGTAATGAATTTATGCTGTAATAGAGAACCGTTGCATGTTATTTTTTTGAATCAATGATGTCCAATAATTTAAGGTCCATTTTAATCAATAAAATAAAAAAGGCGGTGACTACCATCTTTGAATGCCAATTTTTGCCTAAAGAAGCAGCTTTCTTAAAATTATTCTCCACGCCCCTGACATCTTTGAATATGTGCCGAAACAATTATACTATACACATAATTCAAAATGCTCTTTCAAATATACATTAACAGACATTATTCATCCTCATGATTGCTTTATAATGAGCATATCCTTATAATTTCGAGCCATTCCGGAGAACACACCATCTTGAAGACGCAGAAATCCATTATAGCTTCCTTTCCCCAGCGTCATTTCAACATTCAATTAAGTTTTCATGAGTACCCTATAGCGGAACAATATAATTCAGGATCGCGTAACCTATAATTACATTTTAAAAGATTTCACGATGCCCCTTCTAACGGTTTGACGGTCGCTTCAAAAGAGGAGACAACGAAGGTCTTTCCACACAAAGAGCCGCGTCTGAGATTAATGGTTAATGGCCGCCGCCACTGGCTCATTGTAAGTAAGAAGCAAGAACGAAACGCATTGAGATGTTAGGGAGGAACCCCAGGTTATAGGTTCGAAAAAATCAAATGCCTAGCGCAACCCTAAGGAAAAAGAAAGGTAGAGAATGTGTTTTATAATTATAACGTGAGAAGATTTAATAATGAATGGGCTGTGGAGGAAAAAGGAATATAGACGTATTTTCAAATAAGACATTTTTAATGGTTGTCTACGTTTCCGATGTCTAAATTTCATGATACTTTTTTGATACTTAAGTAATGTAATTTGTTGAAGTCTTGTAATTGTAGTTTAAAGTAATGATTTCGAAACAAGAATTGTGCGAAGTGACAGACAGAGGGATTTGGAACTGATATTAATTAGATATTCTAGCGCCCTTTTAACGACGGCGGCCTGCTAAACATACTTCCGACAGTGATATGGACTTCACATTCGGTGAAGATATCCGTCTTCCGAGCGAACCTTTGATCCCAGAAAACAGAAAAAATCTATGTTAGCCGGCTCTGGTAAATAGGGTCAATTCAAATCCCCATTCGTGCGTTGTCTTGAAGGAATAAAACGACTTTTACCTCCAAATGCGACCGCCTTTCCACAATTTTTGCCTTCAGCTTAATTTAATTTTTAAAATTAAAATTTAATTTACGTAGGCGCATTGCGTTTTTCAATGCAAGAATTTAAAGATACAAGCATTCTTTTTGCATTGGAGACAGACTTATGCATAAAGTTTGATATTTTAAACATTTTGCATAATTTAAATGTATTACGCGAGAAAAAGTTTTTATTTCATTTTTTTTTAATTTAAATTTTTTCGCCCAAAGGAAAAACCCGAATTTTTGTTTTCTCAAGGTGAAATTTCGAAATAAAAGTAAGTGTATCCAGGATGTAAATTAATCAGGTTACAAATTTTAAACGCAGAAAGATTATTAAAAAATAATGCAATTATCTCTTAGCGAGAAAGCTCCAAAAACAAAAAAAAAAACCGAGAAGTGAATTTCTAAAGTTATATTTAAATATTGGTTTCTTCCAAGCACGAAGCACGGTGAATCTTACATCAATAGAAACCATGATTTACATTCAATTTCTCATTTATGTACTTGATATTCTTGCCATGTATATATATTGCACATTTTACTACTTTCTACTGCAAATAAATTCAAGCGTACATATAATATTAACACGCTCAATCAAATTTTAGTTAATTTTGCTTAAAAACTGTGTCTTACTATGGAATGCCACAAGATGCTGATATGTTAATTACGACACTTTTCTTAGCACTGTATTTCGATAATTTCTACAATTAGATTGAAAAAAAAAATCAGACACTGGTGCCAGTGACTATCGCAATAAACAACATTATGCACAGTTCTATGAACGAAAAATGAAGAAGGATTTGTTGAAATTAGGGGTAGTAAACGCTCAAGATTAAAAAATGTATGGAAACAATGGAAATTAAGTTAAAAGTAATGTTTTATTATTAATTTCGCGAAGGAGTTCGAGAACTATTAACAATGCGTCCTTTGAAACAGTTTTGGGTATGATCTACGTAAATTAAAAAGAAAATATAAATGTCAAAAAGGAATTTTTCCCACCTGAAATGAAATCACAATTTATTTACGGAATGATAGCATTTATGAGATAATTAGTACTAAATTATTTTCATTTCTACCGTCGCTTAGCAGATCAATCTGCATAGCTTTGTTCGTGCGTACAATATTAGACGTTATTTTCTAACACATTTCGCCCAGAAAGTTTCACTTTTGATAATTAAAACGTCAGCACATGATTTCTGTGTCAATTAATAGGAGGCAAATTATCTGTTGACAAACAGATGAATTCCAAGTCAAGTCGAATATTGCCGACGATGTTTATCACGTTTGCGGTTATTTTGTTTGCCGACGGCAGAGATGGTCTTTTTTTCGCTGTTCGTGTCGACCGAGAAAGTCGACTAAATCGAAAACTATGTAAGGGATAAGGTAATTAAATTTTATAAAATCAGTGACAAATTATGCCATAAATATGACTTTGAAATATACTGTTTTTAAATAAAAATCAGTAACATTGTTAATGATAACGTTTTGATTGTCACAATATATTCAGTAAAGAAGTATGAATTATATAAATTTATCAGCAACCATCCCTTTAAATATTGTTACGCCTAAATGAAGTTTTAGAAACTAGGTAAATAATGCTTAGATGAGGGTTGTGCTTTCACATCTTTCCTTGAAGATATTCAACTTTCTGCTACAATTTTTTTCTCAGGTCTTCACATAAAAATATTTAAAAAGTTAATTGTTTTACGTGGAACAAACAAGCCACTTCACGTGATTTCCAGAAATTTTTCAAACATTCTATCAGTTTTTGGATCACAAAAATAAGCAATTAAACCTCTTTTTTAAGGGTATCGTTTGTTGTTGTCGAAAGTATTTATGAACAGACGCATTTATTGAAAGCTCAAGAAGATACGTCGTTATTAGAGACTTCAAAAGAGAAGAGTAAAGAAAAATTTATTAATTAACAAAATATATCACCATTTCAACCCATAATGGATGAGACTTACCTGTTTACGCCTCAGCATGTGAGTAGAGACTTCACAAAATATATATGCACATTAAAAAAAGTATAATCCGCGAAATAAGTTGCAAATTACAAGAGCGCTGAAAGGTTTATGATTTTCCTTTTAAAATCATATTTATAAGAGACATTTTTTCGACTAAGGTCTAATTAATGATCCGGACACCCGCCGAAGTATAGAAGAATTCGGAATCTTCGAATAACAACAAACAAAGGATACGACAAAAAAGTAGCATTGAATTTCGATGATACCTTGTTTCGTAGAAACCGTTACAAAGATTAATTTGATATACTTAATTTTATAACTTGGGGTTATACAGAGTGTAATGCAAATCGAGAACTTGTGGTGCCTAAAATACATTTAATGTAGGCATAAATGTACAACACTTTGCTCAATCCACTTGCTAATTAAAAATTCTCACGAATGGGGGATCCTAAACAAGTTACTAATGTTATTGGAACAGAAGATTTCAGATCTGAAAGATTCAGGTATTTAATTTAAAATAAACAGATATTAACGAAACATATGCTTAGTTCAATATTAATGTACCTAGATTGGAAGAAATGCCAAGAATAATTTTTTTATTCGATTAAAAGTGAAACTGAGATTGCTAATTACTATTACCATTGCTCTTAAAAGTATACCTCGAGCAATTTAGGCAATAGGTTTAGTTTAGAAGTACATTAATTGTTATTATATGTTATACACGCTTCCCATTAAATACTTCCATAAGTATTACCATAGCATTTAAATGGACGGCTAAAATTTATAGTCCGAAAAGTAACACACGTTTGCAAGATGTTTTCCGATAGATAATTTCATATTCAAACATGTATAATACATTAGGCTGCATTATTATTGTAGAATGAGACATTAAAATTGTCAAAAGGTGAGTTTATTTATAGCGTTGAAGGAAAAGCGGTCCATAAATTAAAACATCACGTGTTGAATTATAAATAATAAGAATTCGACGGTTGCGAAGGAGTTGCGCTGCCTTAGCCAGGCACCGTACGATACCGTCCGCCATATGAAGCCATTATAAAAAAGGGTCCAATCTTCATACATCTTCGGCCGTGTGACGTGTTTCCTAGTTTCCAATGTTCGCGGGTAGACAACGGCACCTGAGCCCGTAATCAATTCTCCTCGTGTCTAAATCTTAGCGCGCCCCCATTGGTCGCTTCTTCTGTAATTTAGTTAATGGTTCCCCGCTGTGCTTTCCCCTGCCATAAGTCTTCTCTTACAAGAAGTAATGGCTGGCTGTCACGCTTTCAACCCCATACAATGCGTATTGAACCCTTCGTTGTCCTCCTCTTGGACCTCCCCGCGCCCGAACATCTTACAACGTTACGCAGATGGGGCCATCGTACTAGGTCAGAGAAAAAAATAGGAAGAAGCCGTAAAAATGCGTATAGATGGTCTGGCAATCATATCTGGCCTATATCTATAAATATTCCTTCCACGTTTGAGGTATTAAAGATGCATGTGCGAGGGAACGTATGTAATTCCTTGGATGCTTTGGATACAACATAAAACATACGATAAAATTGAAAATAATTACGGTATACGAGGAACGACACTCGACAAGAATTCTTTCCTGAACTTATTAGTAACTTGAGGTTTCTGCTTTTGTAGGCAAGATATACGGAGCACATAATACATATTTCCTTAACAACTTAGAATTCGTCTGGCATCTAAACAAACAAGTTATATACACGTTTATGAATAATTCCACTTTCTGTTTCTAAGAAGCGTAGCCGCCCCTGGCGCGCATGCTTATTTTGTAAAGTTGTTTTTAATATGTGCACTTCAAACGGCAGTTACGTAGCTTTTGTAAAAGGTATGGAATGGTAAGTGGTTTGCCGCAGGTTATTGTTGTAGTTAAAGAGAATACACACCTAATTTAATCTGTTTAATGTGACAGCATAATAGCTGTCGAGAATTAGATAGGACGATCGAATAGGAGATACAAAAAACCGTAGATTTGGCCAGTACCACATTAACCAAGTAATGTCAAATATTGTCCAAAGAAGTGCTTGTTCGTGTCTCTGCAAATATTATTTGAGTGAATTATTATAGACTCAATGTTTTCGCTTTGGACGACACACCTTTCAGTAAATGTTCCAGTATCTATAATATGATATTCACGTGGTTAATGGTGTTACTTATGGACGTGGTTACCTCTTCAGGACACACAAATTGATTGCAGCCCAGTTTATAAATACTGCATGACATCCCAAAATTTTCCACGTTCATTCTAAGTGAGGTTAACACATGCAATTCGGTGTACAATGCGCTTATAAACTACCCAAATGTTTCTTTGGCAATAGCAACAACTATTCTTTTAACAGCTCTCTGATATGGGCAAGTCTAGTCCCAGTAAAGCCACATTGAGCAAATTGATTTAGGGCAACAAATTAGCAAAAAACGGAGGATAAATCGCTGAATTTGCTCTTACTCCTGCAGACCAATGAATGGCCGAGCTAAGGAAATATGCAGCAAATGTTGTGTACAACAAAGATGAAACTGGTAGCATTTCTTCTTAGGTTCTATAGAGTGCTGCCTAGTATTACAAAAAATTACTAAACGTCTATAAAGAAAATTGCAAGAATCTGGAAATTAATTAATTCTAGTAGGCTGACTACGTTTAGCAAAGGATCATCTAATCAACCGTTAAAGAATTGTGAATATGGACGCTAATGGAAACTTTAAAGCAGTGCTAGCAAAATGTTGCTTAATCGAAACCAAAAACCAAATCGGCTGGTGTAACTTATCCTACTTATTATTAGTGCATACTCACATGCGGATACAACTCGTACCTTTTTAAGCCAGAAAAAATAGAACAGCTTCTATCGTAATTTCCCCTTAATACTGAAATGCTTACTGTACTTGCACGCATGCTTCTTATACAACAAAAAGCAATAGCATAAATACCTTCACTGATTACATTTTTCTTACGATCTTAATGCGTTACGCTTACGATTCATAACAGAAGTACCTTCGTCGTTTTTAATTTCAAATACAAGTAAATAACGCCGGATTGCATTTAAATTGCCATTAAAGGTCTATAGAGCGACGGGCTCGGCATCCGCACGACTGTTTTACTGGCTTATGAACGCGCTCAATTATATTATCATTCAAGTGTAGGCTGTCGTATTGCATTTTAAGCTATAATCATTCCGCAGCTAGTTGTCAGTTGTATTTTAACGGCAACGAATACATCAGTGACGATCTTCTCTTGCATATAAATCGATTTGATTTATCTTTCGATAGTAACAATGGAAAGAATTGTTGGATGGAAGAGTTATTGAAGAGGAACAGACAACCTTCGATTTATAAATAATTGTACAGGTCCTGTGAATATAAATAATTATTGCATTTATGAGAAAACGATTTTGTCGTCTCTTTAAATTAATCTGTGGATGTAAATATAGGATGTTTAGTTATCTTGAGTATGTCTAAATTCTTTCTTTGGAATATGCCAATTCAATCTACCTGCCGTTTATATGCGAACTGGTCTTCTTTATTTCGCAATTTTTTTTCGAGTTATATACCAAAACATTAAATTAATAATAATTAGTAACACAAATATCCTTCTGGCCCAGTCTAGAAAGGTAAAAAATCTCGTCGTATCGATCCTTGAAAGCTTTGGCTACAAAATAATCGACTTTTGGGCAACGTAATAATGCGAAAGTGCGTTTTAGGACGTAGGTTCACGAGGGCGTATTTTATCAGATACAGTAGCGGTTTTTGATCTTGGCGTGGAATGTGTATATTACTATTCCGCACACACGACCCGTACGCATTCCACAACGAATTATGTCGCAATAATGAAGAGCATAAGGGAGCGGAGATATGGGGTAGATATAGTGTTTACTTTAGACCACCTACAATGTCGGAGAACATAAAACAGTCATTCTCTTCGTTAAACGTTATTTATTGGGTAAAGGTACGGTTTTTCTCCTGCGTATGTTTGCCGTGGATGAAGTTCGCTATTTAGGCGGGATATGAACCGCTAAAAAAACGACGGATGAGACAATTAAAGGATGCAAAACAATATACGCGTTGGTAGGTGTACTATGCGAAGATTAATATTTAGTATAAAATTTAATTTCAATGAACGGGAGGAAGATTTCTTCGATTAATTTTGCGAGATATGGTTCTGGCATGCGAGCTTTTTAAAAAAAGCATTTAGAGGGAATGTTTTCGAATTCTTTAGCAGTTTAGAACCATTATTTAAAATTTTACTTTGAATTGTCGTTGCTTGCAATCACAAAACAAAATTTCATGCTGCGATAGGCAACATCCGGGAAGGCCAAACTCTAATCATTTTCTTGGCCTAAGAAAACAGACGCTGAAAGAAGAGATTCTTGCGATATGCTTCGTCAAATCTCGATTTCTATAGAATAAACAGTGAGTTGTATGAAGGAACTGAAGAAATCGGAAGGCACTTCACCTATTTTCATGTACTACAACTTTGACATGAGGGGAACGCTTTCGGGAGATCAGGAAGCAGTTCTACGATTATTATGTTGAATTCAAATAACGGTGATCTCATTTATAACGTGGCATACAGCATCTTGAGTTGATTTCTGTAACACGAATTTAACCTGCGCAGATGAAATCAATTTGTTTTGCGCTATATAATTTATGGAGCGAGAATTAATCATATGCCCTAACTTGTTGGCAAATGATAAATATTGTAACTTCTGGAGAAAAATATTCTTTGGTGTTGTATTGGGGTGGGTCTCAATGTACGCAGATGTTCATAAAATTAAAGGTGTTAAGACCATTAACTAAACATTGAAACCAAAAAAGCTGTATTTAATATATTCGTAATACAACAAAATGATCACCACTATTTAAAGATAATAGTATTTATTAACTTTTCGATTGGCGTTGCTAGTTTAGAGTATTGGAAAAACTTTAAACGAGAGAATTTGCAACAACTATCCACATAATAATTAGAAATAAATGAAGAGTTCCATATAAGGAGCATAAGAGTAACTAAAATAAAATATATAAGAACCCAGGCAACAATATATTGCACATAGAAGAATCTAAGTAACCGTAAGCTTAAAGGTACATGCGTATATAAACCATACAAATTTATATGTACCAATATAGATGTACTTACCACTCTGGTCCGTATAAAAAATGTCTTCTAATAGAACCTAATCTCACGAGAAATCAATATTAACTGACATCTTTTCGACCATAAGATGTCCTTTTCTCGAGTCGTCGGAAATTGCAGAGGGATCCAAGGTTTACTAAGTATTGAGATAACCCCTTTGTCAAGGGTTCCGCAGAAAAAAGGAACTCATCCTTTTCTATGCAGGGGTTGTAAAAGCGAGGTCATCGACTCTGTGCACGAAGTAGATTGTCGAAGTGTCCGTTATTTTTACCTTTTTTACCGTTTTATTGCTTCTGGCACTAAAAAGTCGACTCGTCCTTCGAATTGTTGAATGCTCGAAAAAACATTTACGCCCACCAGTTCATAGCGGTTATACAGACAGAAATACAAGTCAATCAGCGCTGATATACGTTATCTTATTTGTTCTAGGTAGCCACATTACTTTTTACCGGCATATAAAGCACGTAGAACATTAAGTGAATAGATTAGCGAATGGCACTATATTTAACAGCGCGAACTTGTTTTATTTCCTATACCGGGTAAATCTACCCAAGCAAGAATAAAATGAGATAAAACGCATTAACAGTAGCAATGCGAGATGGAGTTTATAAATTGTTATGTGTTGTTAGGTACTTTTATGGTATTTGGTTGTGATTGCTGCAAATGGTCTGCGTAGGAGATGCAAGTAAGTGTACATGCATGTATCTCAAAATAGTCCCACTATATCCCCGGTACGATTGCGTGTTATACATCACATTGTTTGCCCGAGTGCCGTTTGCATGAAGTTGTTACCGCGTGCTGATATGCTCTGTAAAATTCCCATGCGGAAATAAAATAAACCATGCCGCCATAAGAGAACGAGGCATAAAATAGGAGTTGAACTCGATTGTCGGCTTTTCGTAGAATCTCTGTACAACATATTCAATTCCTACTTACGAAGTATCCCGCCAAATAAATTGTTATAAAAACCAGTGCTTCTTGTTAATGAACCAATCGGTAGTAAAAAAATTGAGAAAATTCAAGGTGAATAAAAGAGGTCCGAAAAATCATTTTACTCACCTAAGCAAGTTCTGCTGGTTCGCTGGTATATACCTGCATTAACCCAAAATACAAACATGTTCGTTTAAATTATAAATCTACCAGGTTCTACTAATGGAGTTAGGTTCGAAGTTTCGGTATAGGGAAATTAACAAACTTCTGGTAGGGGGATTATCAGATGAATATTGCCGGAGAATTACCAGATAAACGTAATCCTAATATATGTTTGTTGCATGGCGTATGTTGGGGCGTAAAGGGCTGTAGGTATAGCGTGCAGTGATGGCTGATGCGGGATTTTCCCCTGTACGTTTTAATTACGCTCATTAAACGTACACGTAAAAGCGCTTATGTGTCACCGGGGCCGGTGTATGATACTATTTTCTATTAAATTATACGTCTGGAATATGTGTTATTTGAATTTCGTAAACGATTATGTGTATCTGTGAAATCAATTTACTTTATCAATGCGGCGGACGTTACTACTTGGCTCTAAAAATCTGAAAGCACCGGATACGCAAGTGCATTAAATTTTGACAGTGAATAGCACAGATTTATCGATATGTCGTCGATATTTTACTATGTACATCAAAGGTAGGGTGATTAATTAGTCTTTGGCACTAGATTCTTGATCTTAAGGTTATTACTTTGAATTAAATTAAGTCAAAGTTGATGAAAATTGGTTAAGCGTTAAGACCAAATTTAAAATTTTTCTGAGGAACTCACGAAAATTATATTTTCAACAAAGATTTTAATGCTTTGATAGTATTAAATAATGCAATATATTGCTCTAGCACTTACAAATAATTAAAAAGTAATCCGGTACGTGGGTACGTAGTCCATTTAAATGAGCATTTTAGAATATATTCAGAAGATCTTTTCTTGAGTGCAGCGGCTGTTTGTGTGATGTTCTCCAGGTTCTTGGATATATTGACACCCACAGTTATAGTTATTAGAGCAATCATACCTAATTAAAATAAAAATATCTTTAGAAACTTTAATCAAGTTACAACTTATTTCAGAACAGAGCAAATTAAATTAACTTACGTGTCAATTCTTACAAAAACTTAATTAAATAATTAAAAAATTTAAATTTTTAAAATGACTTTGCTTTTCCTGCATTTTTTAAAGATTGGTTCACATTTAAAGAGTTCAACTTAGGTATTTCTCCTTTGAACATTTGGCGTGGAATATTCTCGCACACACTCACCGTTTCTGGGATCTTCGTCTGTTTTACATGTTCATTGGTAACTTTGGCATTCTTTTGAGCAGTTTCTTTGGTAGTCTTTTGTTTCAATCCTTTTTGCTTATTCTCTTGCGCCATTTTTTGCGCCCATTTTCTTTGTTTCCTCATACCTGTTTCCAGCCACTTGAGCTGATTACGAACAAAAACCTTTCACTTTACTGTTTGCCTTTCCTTTCTGGCGTTTGGGACCAAAGTAGGGCAGCCAAAAAAGAGTATCTTCCTTTTAATTCTAGTTCGCTGTTATTTCTTGTAGATGCTACATCAGATATAAAAGAATCACATGTTGTGGTAACTACAATGTCGTCACTGGAATTACTTGCTATATCCACTGGTATCTTCTCTTCTATCTATTCTTCTGAATAGAATCATCATTATAATAATTGAATGATCTCCAATAGCTTCTCCGTGAGTTTGTATATTTGGCACTTAAGAACTGAAATATTTAGGGGCAGTTTCCATTCTTTGGATTTCGCATTTTTTTTTGAATCTCGCGTTTCATTTTTTAATTACTCAATAATCTCAGATCCGGTCAAGTCTTTTAAACTCATTTTGCATTCTTCTTTTTTTCTAAAGTTTTCTAAGTTCTCAGTTTGATTTTTATTTTGTTTTACATGGCATTTAGAATAATCGACAGCGTCTGGACTCCAGGGTTATATACATATATAACGTACAATTAACCTTTCGACAATTATTGCTATCTTCTTCAGAATGTTTTATTTAAACATATATAATACGTCAACAAGACTAGCATTTATCTGCCACTTACTGTAGTGAAGTTATTTTCAATAATTTTTTTCTTGAATATATTTTTTGTAAAAAACACATAAAAATCATGGATAACACAAATCGGTAATATTTACAGCATCGAAAATAATCACCGTTAGGCCAAATAAGTCGTTGGTTTGGCATTCCTATGACATGAGTGGACAGACGGAAAACAACAGCAGGAAAAACGTATTTGGAAATTAAAATTTAATCCAATTAAAGCGTCATGTTTATTTACAAAGTAATTTAAAAACCATTCTGAAAAAAAATATATAAGCTAGAAAATGACTGGAATGGATTATAAGAAAATGATCTAGAATATTACTTTAAAAGGAAGAAAACCGGATTTAAGGGAAGAGTTTGAAAGGAAACACTACGCTCTACTGTAGATCAAACAAAATTAATGCTTGAAAGTAATAAACAGGGCTAATTATTATTTTTTAATTTGATATTTTGTTTTAGAAAACATACCATATGGACATGTAGTAGTTACCTAAGCTGTGGATAGTACATATATAATAATAATGTAAGCTTCCACGGCCAGAGTCAGTTAAAACTGAACGTATTCCGTGTTTGACATTGTTAATCGCAAGTTTTAAGTACATATACATTTTGTAAGGCACTTAACAGGGCATTGTTATAATAACAGATAAAATGGAATCTGGAATAAAATGGAAGCTTACATTTAACTATACGTAAGATTTGTATTTAGAAACTGCTCTTAACCGTTTTAAGTTTTACGAAGGGTTTGCTGCTTTACCAAACCTAGTATTTATATTTGGTAGATGTTATATGAAATTTTCCACAATCCCGAAAACGAAATAAATTTTTCTGTTCTCAGAGTAGCGGCTATATACGAAAATATTTGCGCGGATATAAACTAAATCGCTGGTAAAGTACATTTATCGCAATGCTGTACTGTCAATCGTAAATTTCTGTGCCGAGCTGAAATCAATGTTTTATAGGATAGTACTCCTGCTTTTGCGTTTCCAAAAGTTTTCGCTGGATTTATTTACGATCCCTTATAGCCGAAAGGTTTCGGAATATTACTTTTAAGAAGAAAAACATACCCAAGATTGTATATTCTACATTTATAGATTCGCTTTTGGTAATGAAAGGATAAAACAAGAGCAATATATCTTAGAAGTCAAAAGAATATTTTTCTTCCTTTTTTTTAATTTCTTAATCTAATATGAGGTTTTCAGTATTAAATATATTTACCCAATACTAAACCAGAGCGTTATTCGATAACCAATATAGAGCCATATCTCCCACGCACTTTTTTTTGTAACATGATAATACACTTACTGGAGGAAGTGTTAGGGCGGGCATGCTGTTTTCTCCGTTGGATAGATGTAGCGCATCCTATTCTTGCGGAATACACCACCGAAATCTAAATTTATCAAAATACTTCAATTGTGTATACGCTTTATCTCTATCACAGCCGAAGAACTTGAGGCCAAGAAATATATATTTACATTAAGTGGAGCTTAAGGCGTTATATATTTATGGGGTGACAAGAACATCAGAAAAAATGTAAACATGGTACAGTTTAAATCCGTCAAGACGGCTATAAATTTCGTTCTTAAAAACAACCGATATAAGTAGACAAGATATATAAAAAAAAAGAAAAACGTTACGCCTTTTGATTTACAAGAAAAGGAAATACGTATGCGGAGGATACAGTTCCAAGGTTTCGTAATGTATTGGTATGGATTTTTGGAAAAATGGCCCGGAATATGAATATTTCCTTCCGATTTTTTAGTACGCTGCTACATAAATTTATATCGCTGTGTGTGTTAAGTACAACAAACTTAGGAATCAGTTGAAACAAAGGAGATACACGGGTGGTCCGCTGGGTTGCAGCCTTTTTCTATAGCTTTCTTTTAAACTCTCGCGTTTTTTGAATATAGTTAGACAGACTTGTTTTGAAAGAGACAACCTACAGAATATTGTGAAGATTATGTTGGTTGGCTTAGATACTAGGGTACCAATCTGTGATGCCAACGTCTTCATCTTTGCAAAAAAGTGGTACGATGTAATATAATAAAAGCTGCTCTATCCTTCAAACACTGAAGGCCCTTAAATCAACAAGTTATTTACTTTTCAGAAATAGAAGATTTCAGGAAAAAATAGAAGTATGTTTACCGTGTACAGCTTTCGCCAATTACAGGCGGCATCGGCCGGCCATGAGTTACTTTTTTGTTTACCCTCAGCATTCGCGAAATTTGGAGCCACAAAAACTACAGAAAATCTTACTTGGAGAGTGACGAGGTTGGGGTTCGAGCCCGGTACCCCGAGACTACTAGCACAAAGCACATTTAATTTGGAATCTCTGACGTAATTAATTGTTTGAAAAATACATTTATAGCAGCGCAACTTTATTGAGAAATAAAATAAATATTAATGGAAATGAATGCAGTACACCAGTACCAGTCAAAAAAGATATATATTATTGAAAAAACTTATGCTTTTAGTAGGATTGCTCCAAAATCAATGTGTTGAATGAGAATATATTTGCGATTAATAACAAGACAATTACGACTAATCTGGTCAAAAATATACTCCAATTAACCGACTAACAATAAGGCAACAATCACATAGGGTAGTGCGAACTTAGCGTAAAGATTAGTGCGAAGTTTTCGCCGATACATTGATAACTGACAGCAATAACTTGCTTTGTCTAAATTGAATAGATTGGATTACGGGGTGTTTGTACTAAAATGAAATATATCATAACCTCAAGAGCATACAGATCGACATGTAATTGATAAACTATGGCGAGTTTAGCTATTAACTGCAGGCTTGCAGTCACCTGCATTGCACAACGTACTGCTGAGTACGTCATATAGTTCAAATGACCCGGTTTCTAATAGAGGTTTTCACGAAAATTCATATTCAATAACATAGAAACGATGCCTTTAGACATAATTAATGTTTCGTCTTGCGTGAGATGAATGCAGCTTAATTCTTAATTCTGCACTACATGAGCTATCTGACTATCTTAGTTTGTGTGGTCTAAACTTTAGCACTGCACCCTAATTCTTACACTAATTTCACACTACCCTATACAAATATAAATTAGAGCAAAAGTATTCAAAAAGGGAAATTTTTTTGGAAAGGGAAGCATTGGTAGCATAGGAAAAAGAAGTATTTGGGAAGCCATCTTAAAAGCTTCTTAAGAGGTCACAGAAACCCGACTCTAGATTAAAAATATTTCACTAAGTTTCTACTATCTTAAGTCATAGAAAATTAATTTTCTTGGTTAAATAGTTTCAAGTAACGGAATAAACAAGAACAGCTTCCGAGGATATACCTCCTTGTTGCTATTCCACCTTCAAACCCATAAAACTGCAGCATGCAAACACTTTAGAATTCAATCCAGATTTCTTTCACTTCGAGAAAAACTATACTGTACAGTGTCCATAAGAAAATCTTCCCCTATTGCTTGGGGTTGATGGACGTATTCATAATACCCCATAACGGTCGTATTGCCTGGGTGAAGACAGATGCTCACTTTGTGACATTGCCATTTCGCACTCGTACGCAGTCTAAACGTCGCCATAATATTGTTCGTTTTCCATGTGGCACGCGACACCATTACAATTTGTTCGCGGTTTATCTACTACCAAATAAAAATATGTCGTCGAACATAACACTAAAATCTATGTTTATTTGCCGGAGTAGAGTGCGACATGAATTAGATCGACGTTGGTGAAGAGGACGTAGGATCTCGTGCTGCGTCAACTATTAACATCAGCTTTGAATGTAGATGTAATTACGTCGGATAAAATATTGACAGTGTATATTAGCGGTAGTAAATCCAAACGAATATATATAGTGATATTAGCCGAGTATATGAACGAGGACGTAAAATGATACCGATTTATTGTCACGCGACGATGTTGTTCTAGCTCGACATGAATTGATGATGTGATTTCGTTAATGGAAAAAATCATTCGCTTTAAATCTGTTGCAAATGTATATTGCATAAAATTTTTCTTGTGCGCCTCCTTTTTTGAATTATCTTGACATACTTCTTGCTACTTCTTAGCTTCAGATAGTTTTTGTTCGAACATGAAATAAAATTAACGGACGCTGTGATTTTAGTAATCATTGCACAGCCCTTACAGCTTATTCCTTGGAATAAAAAGGCGTTGTATAGGATACAGTTTCAAACAAATAATAATTTATAAAGTAGCTATAATGGTTTGGCGGGCTAGTGGTTAGAGCGCCCGCTCTTGATTCTTGAAACTAGCGCATCTTTAATCTTTTGGCAACATTCACCAAGTACATTTTCAAGAACTCGTGCATTTAAATCAAGGAATTGAAAAATTGAGAGATAAAAATCTACTCTTATTGCACAAATTTAATGGGTTGCGATTTAACTAATGTATTTGGACTTTTGTCAGATCGATAAGTTTTTGCAAGAACAACGCCAGTCTGCCGCCTTGTTTGAAAATAAAGGTAACGTTGTATTCACCGAATTTTGGCAAGCGTTTTTCATTAAAGACTATACTTTGTTGTTATTTTTTTGAGGTTAAATTTTAATCTAATTATTCATGCAATTTAGACGAATTATTAGATTATTAGATAGATTTTAATAATATGGATCTAAAGATGGCTGCTTACCAAAAAGAAGCTGGTGGTCCAAGTCAGTTACAGCAATAATTTATAAAAAGAAGAACGACTAATGCAGCGAAATTTTACTGTTTAAACTTACATCCCTAAAGGCAAAGGTCTATCACTTCGGAGTTATGTAATTATTAACATTAATGCCACTTTGATTGAATAAATTATCTCTAGGCACATAGCTATCTAGTATTTTCCAAATGTTCAAATAAAACAAACAACCAGCAAGTACTTTTGGTATCAATAAATACACAAGTAAATAATCTCTTGAGAATTTATAACTTCTAAACCTGCTAATTTTTACCATACTTATTGTTATTGTCTCATTTTTGTTGTAATTTTCTTTACTTAATCTTACACTCAATGCTTAGGGTATCTGAATTTACTTCGTTAATTCTAACGACTTTGTCTAACATGGTCAAGAAAGTCACTTTCACAAAACAGTAGCTTCGCGATGTGCCAATCATACTTGCCACCAAGCTTGCGTAGTAACAAGAGATAAGAACTACCACAACTTAAAAAATGTTAATAATCTAAGGTTGTAAATAGTTATTTAGAGAAAACATACCACAACTGGAAACATAGTTGAAGGCTATAAATTTATAACAAGAAATAGCAGTCGATTGTCTAATACTTTAGATTTACAACGGAACAAGTCAATAAATTTAAAATCAATGCTTGTCGTAACATAAAATGAAATAGCGTCGCCATTTAGAATTTTTATAACGCAATGAAATTAAGTGTTTTTAAGGAGATACACGAGTTGCATTATAATAGATGAATGTTCGCCATTCATTCGCGTTAGCGGTAGGAACCTGGAAAGTAAATCTAATGGCTTGCATTAGAACGTCAAGATCCCTCCAGAAGAATACTGACGAAATACTGAGTAATACGGTATACCGGTATGCCGTTTCTTCTACGCCTATTACATTTTTAATAATTTTGTGATAAATTAATCCTACAAGGCACCTTCCAAGGTAACTTATTGCAAACGATTGTGTGATACTTAAGTGCGTAGATCCGACACATTAAATGCAGCATGTATGTTGCATTGATTTATTTGCTGCTTCAGGTTTTTAAATCGCATAAAAGTTACGTTTTGCATATTTGCGTCTATCAAATCCAAAGCTATTGACATATGGTCATGTATCATTCTGAATACTGGATGTTTTTATTAAAAGAATAGCTGTTATAACGTATAAGAACTGCTGTATTAAATGGACATTCCATGAACATTCTTCTCTTCTTTTAATGTTCATGAGATATATTGATTTTTCTCTATTATATGGTTTCTATACCTTCTTTAGTTTCTTCGCTTTTCATCTTACGTATTTCCACCACTTATGTGTTGTTTCACGTTTAATTTGATACTGGTAATTACGGCGTTGTGGTCTGAAATACTTAATTACTTGATTATTCTTTTGTAACAGGTTTATGCTGAAGTTTCCACATGCTATATGTGGTTGTTTTTTCTTAATTAGACTTTACAATTTATATATTTTCTTTTCTATTCCTCTTCCTTTAGTTTCCTTTGAATTGTTTCCGCATTGTAATTATTTTTTTTTTGTACAAATGCTCATTTGTGAGTGACAGCTAAGTCTTTATAAAATTTAAATCCTCAGTTCCTGTTGGGACACCATTTTCGGTTGGCTTTGCTGAATACCTTTAATTTCTTGCGAGAGATAATTTTTCATTCTTTGGAGAGTGATAAGGTTGATAAAGAAAGCTTGTTACGTAAAATAGTCCAAAGCCAAGAATTGATATGAGCAGAGCGTCTTGGGAAGGTGATGGGAAAATATCTGCAAATTATGTAATGGCGAAACCTGTTAGGCAATAGTTGCTTTACTGGATTACTTGGCTGAGGCTGTGGCATAGTGTATGAAGGCTATATTAAGAGTATCATGATCTCTTGAAGCTGGTGTAAAACAAAATTCCATAGCACCTTTCGAGCACGTGCAACTGTAACGACTCTCTGTTCTCTAAAAAAAAAGATCTTTACCACATCAAGAGATGATTAACAAACCAAAAACCACGATTTTCGTTCAAAACATGCGAGCTCAATCGATCCCCAAATCGTCTTTCGTTGAATCAGTTAATTCTAACATAGACACCCCTAATATGGCTATAAATTTTTTTAGGTTCAAACACATTTTACCCTGACTATTTCCCGCGTCAAAGCCAATAATCTCGTGATAAAAAAATTAACTGAATAGTTTTTAATACAACCGCTTTCTATAAAAATAAAAAATGCCCTTACTCTGTCTAAATATTTGAATACTTTAGCATTGCGGACGTGATACTCCCTGCTAAATATAATCTTCGATCGGATCCCGTAGGGCGCCGCGTATATGGCACACTGCGGACCTATAAACTGAATTATTCTTGTCCGGAATTGCACTACAGCTAGTCTATACTCGCTATATGGCGCTATTAATTTTGAGATTCGACAATTTTGAATATTGCTGAAAACCGCAAGAATGTACGTACTCATTTTATTGCGTTTCCGCAGGACCTCTTCATGCTTTTGTAATATTGCAAAAAATGTATATGTATATCATTGCCATGCTTCATAAAAATGTAGTGATCGCAAGAAAGGTAATTGGATTATTAAAGCGGAGTAAGAAGGTAAAATTAGTTTCTTTTACTTTTCTTTAAAAATTAAATTCTCCCAGGTTTTGCTTGGTTATGGAGTTGGGGCCAGTTTTTAATCTGTAATATTTGCTTTTGAGCTTAGCATCTTTACAGCTATATTACGGTAAGAATTATTGAAGATGGAATTAGTGTAGTGATCACTATATTAATGATAGGTGCCTATAAGATAATGGGCTAACATTACATGGAACATTTTTTAAGAATTCGTTGTAAGAATTTGAATCAATAACCTTTCTGCACACTGTATATCTCTGAAATTAGAGCTTTGTGGCTTTTACATTTTTTTTTAAGTTGTATGAATAAAATGTAAGAAATAGCGTACTTCTTCGTGTTATTACATATTAACATCAAAGTACCTTACACACGCGTTATCTCCCCAACCCACGCGAACTGTTACAAAAAGTTCAACCGCATTCTCATAGATGGCCGCAGCATTTAAAAACAAAGCGCTACCTTGGATACCTGTTCCGATCAAAACGGTAGAGTTGATTGTTACAGTCACCGCCAGAGTGTTCTGTAATGACCTCTTACAGCAATAATACGACGAGAGATGTCTTTTCGATGTAATTAGAGCCGCTGGGTCGTTAAGTTTGATCGTTATATATTAGTTTGGGGATCAGCGCAATAGAAACTCGATAGGGATAGCGCCGCGTCGGTTTACTTAGGAGAAATTACCACCCCATTGTGTAAATCCCTCCGCACTATTAGCGACAGTCTACTACCGCTATTATTGTGATATGGATAGCTGCTGTAGTGGGCAATGGTTCGAGCTGGATAGATAGCAATGGACGGTTGTAGATGTATTTGTCTCGCCCTAAATGCTTTCACGTTTAGGGGCGCTAACTGCGTTTCTTCTTGATAATGAACGTTAGCGCCACTATACGTACGTTTTCTAGATGCCAGAGTCCATAATGCTATTATTTATTAAGTAAATTGTGTTTGAAGCAAGTAAGTGCACGTTTATATGTAAAGAAGCTTCTTAAATTCTTACAAAATCCTTGGTTACTTGCTATTAGTATGCTGCTAACCACAATCGGGAATGCAAAAGATGTATAGAATACTTACCATTTAGTTGCTTCATCTACAGGACGATAATGAAATAATCAAGGACAAAATTAAAAAAATAATATAGTATTTCGTAGAGCAGTCGATCCTAAGCAGATCCCTATTATTCAAATTAAAATAACATATGTGGGGCCGATCAAGTACTTCCACGTATAGTTCACTCACGTTAAAATTGCAGTAGATGGCGCTGCCGTCACAGTTCATATTGTCCCGGGGAAATTCACACGATGGAAACCTAGCGGCGAATTCGAATTGTACAATTGACAACGTTGTAAAGAAACTTAAAAGCTGTGATGTTCATTACCGCTTCAAACTAATGAATTCTTGAGAACCAACAAAGACGCCCTCTTTGATCTTTGCTTCTGATAGACTAGTAAATGTTCACACAAGAAATGATCTATTTTGCCCAACGCTTTAACAAATTGCTTCATTGCAGCAGGTCTAATATGGAGTGAAGGCAACGACATCTTAATTGATTAGAAGAAGAGGCAAATGAAGTCAGTTTAGAGATAAGTAAAAATAAAAGATATAATTCATTTTTAAAAAATCTGGAAATTATTTTTTGTCAAATATTAAACATCATCATTTTACTTACGTTAGTATTACGTTGGCGGTGTCGTTGAATTGGTATCCCTGTCGACAGATGTAAACAAGCAAGCAAACTCAAAACTAATTTGACAAAATCAAAACGTTCCAATGCAAAATCGCCTCAAAAATGTTCAAACGTAAGTTTGAGCTTTGGAAATTATAGAATAGCTATTTGTACTAACTAGTTTCATGTCTGTTCGATTTTCATTTGTTAGATTTTATATTTTGCTAGCTACAGTGCTACGTTTCTCAGGATACCTAGCTGTCTAACACTAAAGCCCAATCGAAGATATTTCTGGTTCATGTCGAATTACTGACTAATTGCCTTGCAGTTGCTACCTAAATAACAATTTTCCATTTAACTAAAATTCCATTTTGTGGGTTAGACCATCGTTAAATAAGCATTATTCTAAACGATTGGCCATAATGGTTGTGTTGGGGTGTAGACGTGTGGAGTGTTTATTATAATTTATGAATTAATAAAATACAATTCCTAAGTTGAATTGTAATTTCACGGATCACTAGCGTAGAAAATATACAAAAAATTATCTCGTTTTAGGAACAGAGTTCTAGATATAATGCAAATTATCCCCTTTTGTATGTTTTACGTTGACGTAAATTTTTATTTCGTATTTCTGGCTGAATAAACGCTTTCAATTGTCGAGGGAAACCCCGCATATGAATAAATAATCTACTTCTGCTTCGCAGCTAAAAGGAAAAAAATCACCCTTCGCCGTTCCTCCTCCGGCGGCATGGTGGCCCCGGTTTGGCGCTGCGTGCTGGTTGCTGAAAACATATAAATATCTTCCAGTGGAATGACCCCTTTGACATCCGGTTGTCGTACGATTGGATACGGTTGGTCTTTCCGTTTCCGTCTATACGATGAGCACAACGACAGGGGTTCGTTGTTTGTTCTGCTCGAATCTCAGCCTTGTAGCCGCTGAGATGTGGAAGGAGGATGCCAGGATGAGATCCTGGGACTACCCTCCTGTAGTCCGCTTTGTCTGCAGATGAATGATAACGAGAGGTTATGTCTGTATTGTCGCAAAGGCCTGCCGCATCCCCGCTAGCCGCCATCGGCTTATGCCTCTATCTGTGAGGCAAGGTCCATTGTCGAAATGGGGTTGTAAATATGAAGAGAGTAGATTTGAATGTGGCCGCAGGAAATATGAAATTGTACCATTAATGCGGTACGTAATGGACTTTTATGTATTACGAAACAACCCGGACAAAATTTTTTGAAGACCACTGCTATATCTATCTACGCAGTCGCCGGTAGACTTTGCCTTTTGAATTCTTTATGGGATCTTCATCTTTTTTTTTTTTTTCTTCTCAACTCAACTTGCCTGATGTTTTTTCTCCATTCGAATCGATGGGCATCTTAAATAAAACATAAAGAGATATTTCTGCATGGGCATCGAAATTATGTGATAAAAACTTGAAACTGGTTTATGTTGTGCGGCTATCGCTAGACAAAACAAAGAATGACAGAAGGAACGTTGAAATACTGTATAAGTAATGCATTGTTTATGTTCACAGCAGCCAATGCATTCGATGTATTTATAGAACTTGAATAGAAGAAGTTGGTCTCTTGTATTTGTACTAATTATAATATTGGCGACTTCATTTTTATGTTGGAATTTTATTTAGCGTAGTTAATCTGTCTGTACCTAACATTTGCATTTTATTGTTGTCTATTTATTTGCTGGTAACAACTAATTTATTTACATTGGGTTGCTTATAAGACATGCATGTAGATAAAAATGTTTAGAAATGAAGGGAGAGTTGCGACATGGCGCTGCGAATTTCAATTTTAGCCCCAATTCGTGAATTTTTGACATGATGACCTTTAAAGTGTGAGATAGTTCTTGCTTTGGTGGAACAAAACACTTTATTCTTCAAACCCGGCTGTTTTCTCGCAATCTATCTCTTCAGCTTGTCAAGTAATGATGCGCAGTATGAATCCATTAATGCTTTTTCTTTTTAAAGATACTTGATTAACACAACTGACTATTTTAAAAACAGTTGCTATCACTTTTCCGGCCCACAGGGCGGTCTTCGACTTTTTTTAATTGGAATGCTTTTTTATTCCTCAATGAGCTTAATGAGAGGGCGCGACTCTCATCGCAGGGTTAGCTTTTTCATGCCATCTTCAGTTAATATGTAACAAAACGTTCTCTCAAGATGCCCACAGTCTCGCACCTTTTGGTGAACTTTTTCGAGGTTATCGGAAATGGTTGCAGTTTTCGGCTGGCCCGAACCGTTCATCGTCAATCAAGGTGATACAACCACAGCAGTCCAAAATTTAATTATGGCAAATTATGACGCAGTGTCCCTTTACGCAGCGTCCAACTCGACTTTAATTTACGTAGGTGTGTCTTTTAAATGCAAGAATTTAATTACGTTTCGATATTCGGTATTCTCCACTTTTATAGAAACACTAATATCAATTGACACAAGCGACTGTTGGGCGTTGCTGAAATTTACAAAAGTATTTTTCAGCACATGCACAACGTTATTTATTATATTACTACAATTTTGTTTAGAAGTAACGCCATCTCAATTGAGGTTTAAAACTTTTCAGACTGGCACAGAATGTTGTGGTTGTTGTAATCCAAAGCTCCTCAATTAAATCAGTTAATGCTGATGTGGTATCAGCATTAAGGACAATATAACGTTGTACTTATATTTCAATACAATAAGAGAATTTGTCAGCAACCAGTGCTAAAGGCTTCATTCTTAGAAAGTGATAAGCAACATGTCATGAAATCACTGTTTTCATAATGTTTCAGAAATAATATTGCTAGGGTACCTTTGCGAAATACCAAATGATTGTGACTGAAGAAACAAATCTGTTTTTGCCATAGTCTTCCAGTTTAATGGTTTACTATAAGGGGTTGTTGTTTTATTTGGAAACAAGAATGGTGCCAAATCTCAGCTAACTTGCTAAATTAAGTCGCAAGCACTACACTTATCTTATTCACTTAGGCGATATTATCAGCATCCTCAATACATGACGTCAACATAATAAAGATCTCTATATTGACGTAATTTCTTCTTTATGTGCAACGATTGTAAACAAGCTAACTGCACAAAAGGAGAATACCTTATACAATAGTTAATATCCAAAGCTAAATCACATTTTATCGTCCAATCGTTACCAAATTTATTACAAAATTTTTGTCTAACGACGTCATAATAGACAAACAGATCCAAAATTAAATTAATATGGGCTCGTTAAAATTTATGAAAAAAGGAAGACAATTCCAAAATCTAACGGCATAACGCGCATAAAATGCGATTATTACCGTGCATTTAAAACTAATTCCCTTATTTATCGTTCCAAATAATATTAAAAACTGACTTTGTTTAAAAGTGAAACTACTTTTGTCAAAAGCGTTCGGCTGATCTATTACCGCTCCGCCATCGTACACTTGGTAAATATTTGCGTTCGACAATATGCAATAATTCTGGATAAGTACTGGCATGTTTATAATACGGATACCTAAAGACGGGGAGATACATACATTAAAATATTTTGTGACTTTTATAAATAACAAATAAATTGTGTAACGTACTTCTAACCATGCTATAATTATATTCAGTTTATTCCGTGGAGGTTCTTTTTAACCAAAATATCGTAGAACAGACCACCTAATTTAAAACGTCTGTATCAACATTTTTTTTCTTTTTTTGTTACAGAATTCATGGTTGGCGGAGAGACGCTTAACGACGATTAGGTGAGTTTTCACAATTGTTTTCAGTAGAGCATACATTTAGGTGTATTTATTGCGAGAGTTTCTTACATTACGAAAGATTTAGTATTCGGTAACAAATACGTATGTACGCGGTTCAATTGGCACACAAGATGTTGATTACTCCAGATTCATTTTTAAACCGCTTAATTCACCTTGAAGTACGTCAATGTTTTGTTCTACTCTACTGATTTTTAACGAAGTCTACTTACAACTATCTGAGGAAAAAAAAAAAAAAAAACGAACTGAAAGTTTGATTTTACGCCCGGCTTAGAAATTCTTCGGTCTATAAATTATGCATCGTTGATGTATTTGCAGACGTTCTTCAATTTCCAAAACAATGGAGGAACTCTTATTTAAAACCTGCAATAATTCAAGTCTCGGTCCATTGTACTAAGCTATGCTATATTTACCCAAAAAATATGCTAAGTATTATTGGTCAACATAGAAACACGTAATAGGGAGGGCCATGTATTTTTTAAATTATTTTTTATGTTGGTTACGGCTACATCTGAGAGTTAAATCGAAGGTTAACGCATCAAATTTCATTTAAAATTGTCAGATTGAGTTTGACATCGATGTCTACTGACTATTTTTTGAACCTGAAAGCATGTTTGCTACATATCAGAAAACACTGATCGCTGTCTTCGGAATGGACAAAAGCAGTAGTATGCCAATATGGCTGGATGAATTTCGTCTTCAGCTATCACATTTTCCAGTGTAATATCTTGATTTAATTAAAATTGTCCGGTGGAAAGGAACTGCTGAAACTATTGCGGATATGAGGAAATCCACCTAAATAGTCAACATATTGCAGTACTTAAATTGGTGAATGGTGACAATATCCTTGAGGGAATAAATTATTTTGATGATAACTTATTGCAACAATTTCTAAACCAGTTGCATGGTATCGTTGACGAACTAAGAGAGATGAAATACAACAAACGGTGAACTTCTTACATGGATATTTTGATAACACATTTTCCTAATTAATCAGTAGTAGTCACAATTCCAGCTCAATAAAAGCAAAATGTTGCACGAGTTTTACTTAGACTGTTCAGTATTGAGTAACAAATTTTACCATATTCAAACACCAGAAATTTTAGTTTTTTTAAACAATTTTGAGCACTATAGGTGATAGAAGCGATCAAGAATCCTACGAAATCGTATCAAATCAAATATTGATCAAAAGTAGACGTGTCTGGTTTTGCATGAGCGACAATTCCAGAACGTTGGATTGTTGTTCCCTGCTTTACCAGTGAATCCTTTAGTGATTTACGAAAACGTATGAGGCAAGTCTACATGCTTAAATTTATTTAAAACTAAACTCTGCAACATATTGCCAACCAAAAAATCATTAAATACCTTACAAATCGAATAATCTTACTAATATTTGAAATATGGCGACACATACATTTGTATGTCAATGTATGATCGTGAAAAATTTCAAAATGTGTTGGTATCACCAGTCATCAAATTTTGAACCAAGACTAGAAATGATTCGTGTTCATCCAGGCTAGCGCGCTTCCTTCCGCTTTCCATACTTCCTGAGTATTCCTTATAGAAAATCTATTTCCGTGCGCTGCAATAATAACAGCTTGATCATCGCCAGTTGAAATTTAGTTCGACCGTGTTATCTGTCTATATTTTATTGCATCATGAGTGCCAAAATAAATCGTCACACAACACCAGTACACTTTCGCCCAAAAACCCAAACACTCAATTCCAAAACAAACTCGGTAACTCTATCGAAGCATTACAATAAATTTCCTCCGTCGACAACAATTCATTTCACAACTGCAGCCTTTCATTCCGCCAGTTAGCTTAGCCAGTGCGCCCACGGTCGACGTGTCGTTATTTTTCTTTTTAAATTACATCGGGACTCGGTCGCTTTCTACGCCATTACACTTTTGCTTGTTTTTGGCGTGCGACGCCAGCCTATCGACGTCAACAGGAGCGAGCAAGCCACCGTGACGCTAGAATGGCCGAAAAGCGAAATAGAACTTCCGGTCTATCTATATCCGTTTGCCTTACCCGTGTACGTATCCCAGTGGATGTACCGTCAGGGGTAGACAAAGGGGGGCCCTTTTATACTCAGCCGCGGCGTTTGCTCCTTATTCCTGCAAAGAATACAGACAAAAACTACCGCTGATTTTATTACGAAATGCTCTCACGATGCAATCATGAGATTCCGTAGACCGTGACGGTTTTTTGGCGAATTGTCGGGGATGATGGAAGGAAATGGGGAAATGGAGACTGGTGAGATGTCTCCTTGACAGAATTGATTTATTCGAATTGTCGCTGTTGAGTTTTCGGATGCAGTACGATGGCCCCATAGATTGTAACAATGCACTCTTGAGACAAAAAATTATCGTTTATAGACAACTTAAGTAATCGGATTGAAGATCAGCACTTTGATTTCATAACACTCAGTTGGTTTTTACAGTTCGTATTGATTTGTCAATTTGTATTTTATGATTGTTCTTAACATTTACAGTTTAAAATTCGGCAATTCGGTGTAAGTGGTTGGATGTTTTGTATTATACTTTTTTTCTTCTTTTTTATACTGATGACATTCAACTCGAAAATATAGTAATAGAAAATATCCATTATCTCCTTGTTTTCAATATATTCTTAATCATAAATGTTTAAAAGGATCAGTTTTAACGTTCAACATAATCTTCTACTGAAGTAATTCCCGTTTCTACGAATTTACAAATTTCCATTACTTTCATCATCATCTCTCTACGTTCCGAACGCCACACCCTAACAACTTTCATCCATCCGTCCTTCCCGGTTCACAACGACCAATTTAATTTCTCCCATCAACCCTATCGCAATTACTCGAGAGAGCAAATATTAGTAAAACTTCGCCAACTTAAATCCCCCGGCATTAACTCGTACTTCAGCAGTAGCAGGGCCGTAATCTCATTATCGCACGGACCATTTGTTAAATTGCGATAATGAACCATCCGAATTTGATAACGCCGTCTAGATATCATATTTACGGATTATATAAAGTAGTAATGTCTGAGTTAACCCTCCGCTGCTCTCGGACGGGGCGAACGGTTGCATCGTCGTGGCTTAGGGCTAATTGTAGGATATGAAATTTATTCGTCAGCCTTTAGGCGGCCGATGTGTATTCTCTCTCTCTCTCGGAATTGTGCAGAGATGCTCGCGGCGATCTAGATGTATTCTCTTATTATGCAGGAACGACCGCATTCCGGGTTGTTTCGGACGCGATTGGATGACTTTTGTTTAAAAAGAATAGATACGAGTACGCGACCTGCATACTTAATGGCGACATTCACATAAGAATGTAGAAAATCTTCAAAGAGAGATGTTTCCGTGTTAAGGAGGGTAAGAGGTGGTTTATGGACGGGTAGTGGACGTACGTTTGTCTGATAGTTTGGTATATGGGTCTGAATCAGCCTGTAAAATTATATGAATGTTGGTATTTGGAGAATAAAATTAAACATGTATTGCCAGTTTCTAGCAGTTTCAGTTGAAAATACAAGGGTACATCCCGCGCTCATAATAATAACAATAAATTATTTGTTGAATGTGAAAATCATGCAACACATAGCACTTACAGAAATTTTCGATATAAGCAAACGTGTTGATTTAAAGGTATTTCAACTGGGGCTTGAATTTAGTCAGGGCCTCAGTGCTTATAAACAAGGGCACTTTCCCGTCTCAAGTTCTTCGATATATTGGGTTGGTAGCAGGAAAAAATGTTGTGTGGTGAGTGCTTTTGTTTGTCACAAGAGACGAGATCGCTAAAGCACTCAGTACTCATATTAAATGTTTCCTACTACCCGCCCAAAACTTCGAAAAAATCGGCATTTTCCTTATATCCTTACATAATTATCAAATTGTTAATTTCTGTGATGTACCTATCTATATTCATATATTACTCTTTTACATCTCTAGAGACGTAAATTTTCATTACGCCCCGCTGTCCAGAGTCCATAAATAGCATTCACGTCTCTCCAATCAAGACGGTAGTGATTGGCTTACGTAGCCGGTAACAGACGCACTACATTACAAAAGAAATATACGGGGAAGGCAATAAAATATGGTGGCAGCAGTAGCCAAAATAATAGTGCATAACAACAACATTTTGTAAACGTATTTAATCAATATTTATACAAAGGAAAGGCAAGTGATTAAATTAATATTAGATCTACCTGATATAATTTCGGGTACGCTGCATCGTTGTTTATATCAATAAAAGCAGGCGACCGAATTAATTACAATGTTTTGGTCAACATTTTTGGGTTAATCGCTTCCACAGAGCAAACTACCATCCACAGCAGGTCTCCGCAATAAATCAGCGATATGTGTATAATAGTGTATTTACGTTGTTCAAAAGGTGAATGTAAATATTTTAAAGACAATAAAGTTGCATCACTTTAATGCCGTGCCTTTGATCTGGACGTTATATGTAGCATACGTCCGATGCGTAACTATGAAAAATTTATCGTACAATATACAAATTTTAAAATTTGTATCTGGTAATATATCTATTTAATTACCTTTCCGGTGCAATATATTTTCGTTGGAAATGCTTTGTTTTCCTTGCGGCGACAGACAAACGACATTATAATATAAATTTGATAAAAATTTAGCATTTTTCTCATGTGTTTAACAAATTTATAATATTTATTAGTGTTGATCGTTCCGTCTAATATATGTAATGGATTTCCCATTCAGCCTCGTCATTGCTCATTCATTCCTTTTGAAAATCCGCTTTGTGTACGTATTTCCACTTACTTCATTATAGTTGTTATTCAAGTTTAAATAATGAATCGGGGGAAGCCTAACAGATCATATGCACATCGAACTGTAAGTTAATAAAAGTTCATAAAGGTATTACGACATGCCGTGAACGCAGCTGCGTTCGGAAAGCTTAAATTACTCGGATAATGTCTTCTAGACTCGGAACGCATTGTCCTAATTCCGTTTCATTACTCCCCGTTGTTATAAATATTTAGAGAATACACTCGCATAGGATTAAGAAATTCTCGAAAAAAGAGGCATCCATATACTCAATAAACACCACACAAAAGGCTCTTTATGAAATCATAATCACAATGTAAAATTGTTTATACGTTATTATATCCGTCGACATCGGGTCTGTTTCTTAACCGCTTGCGCACCGTAGACGCAGCGGTCCCCCCTTCGTTCCGACCTGAACATATTATTATTACAGCTTGAAATTTAAACGACGATCTAAATTAGTGACTTTTTTAATAACTGTCACTTTTTCTCCACGCTGACATAAAATAAAACAAACAAAATAAACAAGAGCCGAGTTGGAGGGACCCCATCGATCGTAGTGTAAAGTGAAGAGAGCCTCCACTATTTAATACAGTCCATGTAGAAATTGTTTCTCTAGTATACGTTTGTACGTTTCCCATATAATATGAAGAAGCAAATAGGAGGACGTATTCCTTCACAATTACATACCTTTCAAAATTTGCAAGTTATGGGAGCCCTTAAAGATTTTTGTATTATAGAAACAGTTGTGCTTTATAGAAGCAATTGTGGAAATCTGTAGATAAGATCTAAAAGATTTGGAGAAAGCAAAGTTATGGTCCTTGAATGTACGTTACAATCCAATAAGTTTGTTGATCGCTGCGTTATGAAAAAGCAAAATTTCGAACATTCTCCTTTTATACACGCTTCAGTAGGTGTAGTGCAATCGCACATTAAAATTATAAGCGCTTCTGATTTTTTACCAACTACTTCTTGCCATGAAGCTGCTGCTTCAATTTTCAAGACAATGGATAGCTTGAAAACAGATACAAGTTCTTCGAATGCTTGTTAAACTAGTATCTGATTACTTATGCGACAACAACGAAGTGCCAGTTAGGACGTTTATGTCATGATTTGAGAGGCCTTCGAGTTTTGGATAAAACTATTCTGGAGCAAATATTTAAAGTATTTGGGTCATCGAAGACAAACAAAAGAAGTTTGAAGCCATTGAGAAGCTAAGAAAGATAAATACTGAACAAAAGTCAAACCAGAATTAAAAATTAAAATGGACCAAGAACATCTATAAAGGGAGGGAATAGGACTAACAACTAACAATTTTGCAAATGCCTACACACCACCGCTTACAGTTGTAAGTAGTTCTCCCCAAAGTATATTTTGATTTCAGCAGGAGGCAAAAACAGAATAATTCTCACGGATGATTTAGTGCTTCCGCTACAGTGTACATTACAGATATCAACTTCCTCATTACAAGTTAAAGATTCAATTGCACAAAAGCACGAAAACAAACACGTATAGATGCATGAATACATACATACATAGATGGCGTCAAAAACTTTCAGGCCATTTAATTTTATATTCCGTAGAGCATATTATTACTTGATATATTTGTGTATATTCGAGTTGATCCTCGCCGAATGTCCCTCTTTTTATTCAACGACGATCGTAATTCACCCGTTTGTATTATCTTCCGCGCCGTTTCCACCTGCGATGACTGCTCGTATGGACATTTGCGACATTTTATCGCGGTAATTCAAAACTCATCATCCGTACATACGTGTAGAGATAGCACCATTGTGCAGAAAAGGGAAAGAACATCAGTGTGATCGACATTGTCGTCTTCGACGTCGACATTTTGCTTTTTCTGCTATTTTTTTTTTCTTTTTCGCCCAAACGCAATTGATAGGATTCGTTCACTTGATTTACCGTTTTCGCAGAATAGCGGTTTCTGGGATAAAGTTAGAACGTGGAAGATGATTTGTTGAAGAGCTTGTGGCTTACGTAACTTGAGAAATGCTGTTTTGGATATTTTGTGGTCGTCGTATCTGCGGCGTGTAATGTACCTTTTTCTATTTTGTGTTAACATTCCAATAAATGATGTATTGGCTTTTTCAATTTAGCTCTGATAGGAGATCTTCAAACGCAGACCATAATTCACACGAAATGCTAAACATTTGAATCATATTTAGGCTCCACTGTTAGATAGCGCACAGTCTCGGCAGCTTTTAAATTTAGTTCTTTTCCTTGTCACTCCAATCATTTTAACGCACTCTCTCTTCCTTAAGCTAATAAAGAGAGTTGCTGTACCACATGAGTACATTCCTGCCGTCTTTGAACCATTGCACAGAGAGTCTATATTGTTAAGAGACTCTTGCTTCTAATAAAATTAATATTTGAGGGTTTCCTTTTTATTATGATTTGACTGCTTAAAAACCATTACAGTGCCTTCTACTTCCATGGTGAATACACTGCAGTGTACAGGTACGGTAGTGAGAGAGTCACAAGAAGTCATCAACACCGCTTCACCTTCCAAAAAAAAGAACTATTAATAATTACTATGCAAGTGCTCTGTTCTTCTTCATAGACGACAGATCTTAGTAGGTTACTTTTAACATCCAGTGAACTAATGTAGAAGATTGCTTCATCAAAAGCAAACCAATAATGGTAATTTTGTTTGTTGGCTGTGCCGTATATGTCGAGATGTGCCTTGTCACTACAGATTAAAACTGCTGTACTCAGAATATTATTAATTATATCCTAACACAAAGCTACACAGGTTTCCGAATCTCTTTCGCTTAATTCTTGAACCACCTTAATTTTGTAAGAATCTTTGTGAAGAGCTTTTCCCAAACCTCTAACCACCAACAGTGCCGGTTTGGGACCAACTCGTTGTAATAATAATAATATATGAGCTTCGTTGCTGCTTTTGTAATCAACATAACTGAGAAAACTACGATAGTTGCACTATCTAATTTTATTTGAATCGTCTGCCATATTGTCAACCTTATAACAGCTTTGCTTATAAGATTACTCGCAACTTTGTTTGTAACAGAGAAAACGTAGTGTAGATTTATATCCTATTCCTTAGACCTTCTAAATATAGCCGTGGATACAGTCAATCCTTCCACTTCTTGAGTACGTAATGAATGGACCACTTCGAATATATAAAGAATCCAAAGCTGAAAATAAACCATCTCGATGAAACGCATACTCTTGACGACGTATCTACATATGCACGTCCAAAGTGAAATACTGATTCGCAATAATATTGAAAATAAACGG
Organism: Oryctes borbonicus; assembly: GCA_902654985.2. Classification (NCBI taxonomy): domain Eukaryota; kingdom Metazoa; phylum Arthropoda; class Insecta; order Coleoptera; family Scarabaeidae; genus Oryctes; species Oryctes borbonicus. The sequence continues at coordinate 6,873,269 of LR736868.1, forward strand.
TCGACGATAATTTTATAATCGACTTTGATCTCGAGCAATAATTTTCCGCTCAGAAATCGGAACAAAGTGTTCGCCAAAACAATCCAAATAAACTCAATCGAAACTAAACGAAAGGTTAATGTCTCGCTAAATTATAACGCTGTTTCTAACGTTAACCATTCGAATATACAGTGGTCGTAGAAAGCAATTTACAATTTCTTGTTGAGGACAAGTTTGCTCTATTAATTTCATTTATAATAACTCCGTGTTGTTTTACGCCTTGCCTAACAACAACAGCATTTATAAATAAAAAAAAAAAAAAAATAATCTATATAAAGAAGGACTCCTTTATATAGAGCAGCGACTCTCCCAGAATTGCAAACAAATAAACACGGAGGTTTTATTAATCTTGAAATTTTTGGGCGGCGGCGTCCCATTTATTCCGAAGAACAAACCAAAAATTATTTCTTAACGCGCTGCGCTTTCATAAATAGTATCTTTTAGTCTTTAGCAGCGGACCAAAAGGCTATTACCGCACATAAGTTTGACATGTCGGTAATTACGTATAGATTTTAATGCTCGCGGTAGAATCTGCCGAGATCACATCTATAGTTATTAGCGTAACGGAAATGCCCGAAGATAATAAATACCCGTTTTTATGGGACAGTCAGATTTAGCCTGTATAAACAAGAAAATATTACTGTTATGTTGTTTTGTTATGCTCACAGATCCTTTAGGTACCACAATTCTTAACGGCGGGGTTACATAATTGACCTCTTATGCATTGTGTATGGTGATTCGGTCGCAGTCGGTGTTCACAGGTAGATGGTAAATTGAAGATCGGTACGTTGGAAGCGAATCTCGGATGCAATAACTTCTGCCTTAGTAACTAACAATATTCGAATTGTTTTTGGTAATAAGATAGAATTTATTGATGTAAAGCTTTGAAATGGATTACATTTTAAAGCCATGTAATGCCATACGTATGAACTAGTTTTATATTAGATAATTGGAGTGTGCCATATTTACTACACTTTACTACATAAGCTCTCGGAATTAAGCTCGTGCTATTAAACTATTTTATATAGACAAAATACACCTACGTCACCTAAAGAATATAAGAGGAACCAATATTTAATATAACATCGCTACCATTTCTTCTCTGTAGGCCACAAACGTGACAATGACAAAAAAAGAAAGCGCGTAGTTCAAAGTTGTTGGCGCACTATTATTAATTTTGTAATTATTGGTCCTATGGCGTCAATTCAATTAATAAAAACGAAGTCATCGAACGCGATTTATTAAATTCATTTTTTCAGTATACAGAGACTCTGGTGTAGTTGCTAGTGCACTCGTTCAGGCCCTACCACAGTCTTGAGATTTCTATTTCATGAATTAAATTTAATTGCGCCGATGAAATCAAGAAAAAAGTAATTTCTCCGGTCTCTCTGCTATTTTATCTAAAATGGGTTCCATTGAAGGAATCGCTGCAGAAGTGTTAACCTTTCCAGCCTAGTTTCAGATGTAGAATTTTTTAAGTAATTCTTTAGTTCATTGTGTAGCCGAGCAATTGCTTAAAAAGTCACCTCTATTTGTTTTTGTTCCATTTAAATCATACAGTGCTATAGATGGAGACTGGTTCAAAATTTCTTCTGAGGTTTTACTGGAGAATTCAGAGTAAGTAAGAATTGAATGTATACTCGAGAATTATCCTCTGAGGAAGCAGCATCTCCATGCTTGTTTGAAGAAACTTCGTGGTTTATTGACTGGAAAAATCAAAATTTTCATCCCCCGTTCTAACGCTTACAAATAGTGAATTCTCGGTTAGCATTTTCTGTTTTGTATCTGGCCATTTATAAATCCTTTCTAAAACCATCATGCAACTCAAGAGAAAAACACGAAGGTTGTAATTAGAATTCAATACAATTCTCTCATATACTATGTCCCTTCTGATTGCGTGGTACTTATTACGCAGTATACGAGAAAGAACTGCCACCTTTGGTAAAGGGAGAAGTACTACTCCTTGTCTAAATCATAATCTATACATTTATCTTACGAGTTTTATCTGTCGCACAACTCGTATCTTCCTTTCTCATTTCATCTCTTCCTCAAGTCGTCCTCTCTGGGGTGTCTCGGCAAATAGTCACGATACAATTTTTTTACACGATACATCGTCCATACATTTTCTAGTCTACACGCACACACTACATCGAAAGTCGCGGTGTCGTATATAGATGGCGTGTAGTACATAGAGCGCCTGTAGATGCAGTTAAATACCTAACTGGGATTATTTATTTCGTGCATTTTCAACCTAGTTTATGTGCACAAGTGGTGCACATGGTCGAGAGTTGAATAAAGATAAATATTATATGGTGTTGTTTATTACTAGACATAATTAACAAGATTATTTTTTAGTCAGATAATGCGCCAATAAGATAAGTGTATGGTTGGAACAGAGATTTTTCCTTTTACTGATTATGCACACCGTGATTTATAAAATAAGTTACCAAAATCCGTGGCTAACAATACTATCCACCGATGATGAAAAAGATAACGTGGATCGCTTGTACAAACAATTAAGATATTAACAATATTCCTTGATACAGCTACTTGTCCTCATTACTGCTAATTAATAAAAATATAAAGCTAAAGTTAACGTAAATAAATTTCAGTTCCGTACATCAATCACAAAATATCGCTGGCGTATAACGGAAACAACCTTAAAAATGTGTATATAAGTCTAAAATCAACCTTTAAAAAAACAAAGTTATGCGGTATATAAAATACCACGCGACAAGGTGTATATAGGTCAAACAAAACAACATTTGTCAGAAAAATTAAAGGGACATAAATATTCAAACAATGTAATCGCGCTTAAAAAATACACATTGGATACAGGTCATAATTTTGATTTTAGAAACCCTAAAATTTTGAATAAAGAAACTAATTAAATCTCGGCGTGTTTTGGAAATGATTCAGAAAAACAGAAAGACTCCGTTAATGGAAGAACAGCTTTCTATTAAATTTGTGGCCAGCATCCTCTTTTCGTGTAATTCAGTTATTCATAATTCAAATGATTTGCTTCTAAAAATTCTTTAATATTGTTTGTAGGAACCGGGCAGTTGCTGTAATCTAGGGTTTGCTATAATAGTGCAATGTTTATCAATTGTACCAAATTTCAGCTAATTAAAAAGTTCTAAGTTATTTTCTTTTATTTTGGAAAAAATTATGTATTATATCAGCAACAGTGTTGCAGCAATAATGCAATATCTTTCAACCATCCCACATTCCTTAAAGCTGTCTCTTTGTTGAATTTTTTTTTTAAATATTTTACTTTTCGAAAGGATAGGTTTTGTAACCTGATAGCTCCAATATCCAAAGAAAAGAACAACATTTCATATCGGTACTGATTGTATAAACATATATAGAACTCCGATAATTTCGAAATATATCAGGAAAGTATTGTGGTTTTGAATACTCCGTAAATCAAGGGCGAAACACGCACGTCCTTTTGTTGGTAATTTGATTTAATTTACGTTCCGTGTTCAATGATATTAAAATCGTATTGTGATGCCGGAGTTTCGCGTCCGTGCATGCGGTCCGAGTTCGCATTGAAGTACATTTTTCTCGGCACCTACGTCCCACAACGTTCGCCGGTTCGGACATTGTTAACACGTCCGGGCATGGCTCACGCTTTTCATTATGATTTGCGGCGGGCGAGAAAGGAATGGTACTGAGAAATGTTAAGCGGTTTATATTTATGTTTCGACGGGATTTCTTGTATATTGTCAAGCGACACCTCCGTATACGGAGAAGATGCGAGGAAAAATGTCCCCGGTTGGGACATAGATTATGCATTAAGCGATGGTGGATATGGAACAGAGATCAGAAATCATGGCCTTTGTTCGTTCGCGTTATTTATCCGTTTATAAATGCTAACTTATTGCAGTTGGCCAACCAGAAAAAAACGTTCTACTTTACAATCTGCGTCGAATATCTTGCACGTAGTTTATTGGGAATTAATTCGTTGTGATTTTTGGATAATATGTGCTTTGTTAATAGTACCAACGGTGTGCGAAAGGTCGCTCACAAGTTAGCTTTACGCCATTGGCAACAACATTTTGGTAAAACTTAAATTCAGTAATCGAGGATTTCTCACATATTGTAAAAAGCGTTCTCTCTTAGGGATTACGTGAGGTCCAGCTGAATCTTGCGATTTACTGAATAGGTTTAAGTCAAGTCAACTATCCTTCCTGGTTTGGTGGCAAAGAAGTCTCGACAAGTCCTTTCTACTTCTTGAAAATTGTTAAATTTGCGATCGCATAAGGAATATGCCTTCGAACAAAACAATTCAATCAAATGGAGCAACGTTCGGACTGCATTACACCGTTTCAGATCAATAATACAGTCGGCAATCTTTTGTTTTTCAAGATAGATGCGATTCTTTGAAAAAGGGTGGTGTTTTTGGACACTTACTCCACTTCAGACCAGTACTACAGAAATATATATCGCCAACCTCCTAAGGTGAAGGCTGCTGGACGCGCATGCAACATGGTCCTATCGACCAACTCTCTCGAGATAGATGCGATTCTTTGAGAAAGGGCGATGTTTTTTTGATTTGAGATCAGCGTGCTATTGTACATTCCATTCGTTTACTTACTACTTTTCTGCTATAAAAATTTCGTAGTATTCTTCTCTCATATGAATTACACTTAATTGCAACAAATTTCATCGTGAAATTAACTAAATTATTGCCAAAATTCGTTTAAAAATCCAGATTTACCTACAAGCGGGAAATCCTTCACGTTATTACAGCTCCTTGCAGACAATTTTTCTTTAGTTTTAGATTGTTACTTTCAGTGCAAGATTAAGTAAGCTGAATCCGTATCGTCTTAATTATCATTCATTAATTTTGTGACTACAATGAGTCGTAACCTTTTACGACGAAGGTTATAGGGGGACCTTTCCCTATAAAAGAATTAGGAGGAGAGTCACCAAAAAAATGGAACTATTGGTTCTTAATTCTTGTATTTATGTCTATTTATTTCGAACGAAGTAATGACTAAATTAGAGACTGATATCTTTAACCGTAGATTTAATCAAGTCGAAGTAACTCTTAAAAACTCTTCTTTGTGAATAGAAACAAAGCTTTCGAATGGTAGGATAGTAGCCGGAAACAAAATGAATATCAATTTGTTAAACAGTATAAGACCTACGATTCTATTGTGTACCGATTGACACTCCCATAACTAATTTCAATATGCTCGGCTACAACATCCACCGTTTTTTATCCTAGCGGAATTCATTACGGAGGTTAAAGCACTACCGGCGGTATTTAGCGTGCATTTAGATTCACTAATAATGCATGTATGCATACCCCATTCAGTACGACCTAAAGTTCCATGTTAACCTATGTCGCCGCTGCAACAAACACGTGACCTGTGCATGATTTACGCGGATTCCGCTTGCAGCCATATACCATAACGTTAAACCGCAGCCATCTCTCGCTAGCCTGCAAGCCATACGTTCTCCTAGTTCGTTCCTACATATTTATGAAACTTTTAAAACTTATCCGAGGAACTCTGTACGTGGAATTCGACGATAAGTTACGCTTCCTTCTGGATTCCGCGGCAGTAGGCACTTATCTAATCACTAATCTCTTTGCATACTACGAACAGCTTTCATTCCTAAACTTGCTCAAATAGTAAAGCAAGAAATCGGACAAGTTCAAGCACCGGTGGCAAGAATACGCCGTTAAATTATTGTCCAATAAGTAGGTGCGATCGTATTTTGTTGAAAACAATTACACTAACCATTACACACTTCAATTGAGCAGCGAAGCACCCCGGTTATGCGATACCCGTGAGCGCTTACAATTATTTATAATGCCTGGCTCCATTAAGTTATGCAAATTCTAACGTTATGCGGGAAAGGAAAAGTGAATTATCTCCGACCGTAAAAAAAACTTCTCGCCACGCTGGAAAATTGGATCTTGCGGTGAGATTTATGGCAGATTACTATGGAAATTTGTTACGCGAAAGCCGCTACGTAAAGATCATCCGCCTGCGAACTTTATTTAAGCAGCCTTAAATTAGGAGTTATTTTATCGCTTTAATTATGTAAGTATTATAACAAAGGATATATTGCGGTAATACCCCTTTGAACTAAACTATAATATATTTAAAAATACCAATTACGTTGGTTTAATAAGCCATTATAGGCAGATATCTTTTTATTACTAGAATATGCTTTGATAGTTTGCAGAGTATGGTGCAACGATATACATTGGGCTCCTGTTTGTTTGGCGAAAATCAGTTATTAAATAAACCAGACTATGAAAGTAGGACTGTTATTAACATTTTATTGAAGGAAGAGAACAAATTTACAGCAGCATTCATGATAAACACACAAAAAAAATATAATCGCTTCGGTTAAGATTATTAGGATCATTTCGCAAACATGGCCAGTTCACATATGAGCAAAGATATAAAACTATCACAAGAAATTTGAGTGATAGTAGGAGGAAAGCATATACTTAAACATAGAGGTTTTTAGTTCATGTATTTAGTTCTAATATCACTATTTCCGTTTAGAGATATATTTTTGAGTGTAAATATAACTTTGAATTGTGGTTACCGGCTAGAAAGAAGAAACTGAGAAAGGAAACAATGTTGTAGCTGCTCCTCTGGATTTAGAAAGGAGTAGTAACACTTTATAGAACCATTCAAAACTAATGGAATTGATATAAAAATCAATTTAATTCTAGAAAATTCTAAAAAAATTCTAGCTAATTCAAGGAAAACTTAACTGCAGCATGTTTCAACTATGCACAAGCAGCAATACAGAAAGCAAGATTCTTCTGTGCGTAACACTTTCTGTCCAATAAGCAAAGAACTGACAAAGAAATGGACTTAGCAATTGTGTGCTGAATGAGTTAAGGTGCACTTAAGCTGAGTTAACGAGCTTCTTTGAATTATTTCGAAGCCTTTGTTGAAGTAAAGAGCAACGCTAGTTCATTGAAAGTAATTATTTATTATCATCTGTTCGGCTTAGCACCTCCGATTGTTTCTTACGCTGATTCATATTTGCTCATTAACGAATGCAACTGCTCGAAAGCGGCTTCAGAATAGAGCTTAATGTTGTTATTTCTAAAGCAGCGATCACTTAAGATAGTGTGAAACTAACGTAACAGTAGAAGATCTAAAATTTGTACAACGCAAACTAAAGCGACTATTCAGATTTAGTTTAGTTGAAACTTGGACTTAAACACCTTTGCATTATTCCGGCTCAGCATCAATGCAGCCGACCGATGTAGCTGCATTCATGCTAATTTGGAACGGGGAAATTGCATGAAATTTTATTTGCTTTAGAATTTATGTTATGGCTATCTAGGCATGAAGATAGATTATTTTCTGAGTGTTCATTCAAATGTCACTCTTTTAAGAAAAACAGACCTTTAAAAATCCTTCAAATTCGAATTTTAATCGCATGATTTAAAACGTAACGATTGGTGAGACACTAACAGGCCGCTTTTCTTTTGCCGCGGACTACTTCATTTTATTTCCCGCAGGTAAATTCCTTTTACAAATATGATTTAGACATGAAATGAAGTTATTCAGCTCAGATATAACATTATTAGCAACGGTTTACATGAAACCAACATAAAAGTACTGAAGTAGCTGTTATCTTCGTTTTGCTTTTACTTCTTAATATAATCTATCTTTATCACAATAAACGAACTGACACAAATGTCAATCCTAGAATATGAAATTAGACACACAGCTTAAATTTTGGTACCATGCTGAATGTATAAAGTACATAATATGCAACTGGTTATGTTAAATGCAGTGCTATGGTGGATTGACATTAGAAGCTCGATTGGATTGATTACCAACATAAATGTGAGGAGACGTGAACATGGTAGCTCGTCAATCCCTTCATATGTCAAATTCGATTGTCAAAACCTAACATTTCCAGTATTAAGCAAAAAAAGTATTAAACTACCTACGCTAGTAGTTACCAATGGACAGCTACAATGGCCTCTACTTCCAGGAAGGTGAAGAAAGTTCAGACGACCCAGAAAATTCATTGGCTATAGATATGAACCCGGATCCTATTATCCTTCGCGGAATAGGAAACATGACTATTTTCGGATTAAATAACAAATTTAGCCCCGAATTCCCCACGGCTCTTCAATCCCGCGTCGCGCCAGAGGAATACCAAGATACGATCGGAAAGATCAATAAAATTTTGAAGAGGAACTCGTCGATAACTGCCAGGTTATTACTTTGCGGATGCCTATTTTGCTGCTGTACCTTTGGATGCTCGCTCTGGCCGGTGATTTGCTCAAGTAAAAGAACGTTGCGTTGTCTGAATCGCCTATTGGAACATGAAAACAGATATTTATATTACAAGTTGGGATTACGTTGGCATTTGTCGAAGCAACATTGCGACTCTTCTTCTTTGCTGGAGTATGTTATCTTCGTTGAATATTTGCCAAAGATACCTATATACAGACCTGATTAAAATTGATTTAATTTACTTGAATTAAGGTGAGGATTGCGGTTAACTAATCTATAAGTTCAAAGATGTGTAAAGTGCAGGATGCATTTTTTTGTTAAGTTAGTAATAAAGTGTAACAATAAGTGTCATTATCATTTATTCATATCGTCAGAAGAATTGAGTTAGGTTATTTGCATCTTAATCCGACATTATGCATTTATCTATTAGCTTTTAGTCCAAAATATGTTCAAATTGTTACTATTTTTTCAAGTATATTTTATGGACAAGCAGCATTTAATTTAAAGCAAAAGTCTCCGTCCCTTGTGTAGCAAACGTTGCCCCATAAAAGGTACCAAGCCACTTATTGGGTAAGAAATTTCGGGAGGATAGTGACCATAAATGAATTCCACATTTTCCTCTTCAATTCCCTTTGACATCAACTCTAGAACATGAATAGGAGGAACATTTTTTAATCAAAGTTGCTACCGATGACGACTTGTAAATGTTTACGTAGCATGGGTGTTTGTTGTTTAAGAAGGCGGTTGTACCAAAATTCTTCTTTTTCTAAATAAAATACACATGATTCGTACCTTTTCTTTTAAAGAAAATCCTTTTAAGTAAAATGCATACGTGCGCAACCCGGCTCAATGTTGTGTAACAGTTTTCTCTCGAATTCCGGGTACCGCCGGCCATCTGTACGAAACGTATTACCCCGTTGCGTTTGACGAAGACTAAAATTTATTGTTAATTGACTGGCTGCGGTAACGACACTTCTTCCATTAGGCGCCCCGTTCGACCTCGCCGCCGATTGAAAAGAATCGACTTGGAAGTTATCCGACCGCAAAAATGGCAATCGGAGAGAGGCCCTTAAATGCAGATCTCCTTTGAAGACGCGTCCCGGTATAGAAAGATCAAGGAGGGTATATACCGAATACGGTTCCCTCTGTAAATCAGTGAACTTTTACAATTCCTACGCCGTTATATACGGGACCATGAATTAAATATCTTTCAAGAAGTGTTTCGAAGATGGGACGCGGAAGAACTACCTTGGAATCCGTTACAACCCTTTTGTTTAAACTTTGTTTCTTGAAAATATCGAATGCCTTGAAATTAACATACTACCGTACACATTTAGCATTGTGTTGGAATTAATAACATGTGGAATCTTAAAGCGCGACATTTTGTACCGGTTCAGATAGGAATTGAATTGACAACAGGTGGTACAAAAGCTACCAATATGGCCGCTCGTTTATAATACAAAAAGCATTGTTAGATAAGACCGTTGTACTACTAGAAACGTGTAATGGAGATCCATAAGAACACTTACAATAGTAGAAATCGTGTGCAGTAATATGATATATACGGGGTGTCCTGCATGTAAATATAATTGCTGTTTCTCTTTACAATAATGGTGTAGAGGTTTAGGGAGAGTAGAGGTGCTGCCATCATACTAGTGAAACAGTTAGAAAATTATCAAAATTTTTAATGCTTCCCATAATCTAAATATACAGATTACATGGGTGAGTATCACTTACTGCCGTTACATTGTCAATTAAGATACGGAGTAGAAGAGCTTGGTTTCAATGCGGAGAAACTCAACTATTCAACAATGAGAAAGAAATGATCAGCAGAAAATGTCAGTTCAAAATTCATTGGAAATACATCTACATACGAAGGAAATTTGTATGACTTAGTCCCTTTTTTCATTTATCTACGTTTAACAAGTATATTGTTCTTCTCAAGAGAGGGGAATTTCAAGATCATTCGAAAATTTTATTTGATGTTGCGCATGCTGTCGATGCTACTACCAGCAGCATGAATATCTGAAAATAATAACAATATGAGAATTTAAGATGTTAGAAATCTTCATGCACGCCACTGGAACGAGCCACGTAGTGAGAGGGCGCTGCACTCTCTTGGACAGTCTCTATGTTTTATGCAAAGGAGGGCCATAAATAAGATCTACTTTAAATCATGCGCGCCTCTCGGCAAGCAACATCTCTCCATTTATACACACACAGCACAGCATCACACACTCAGGTGGTCACGAGCGGGAGGAGGAAAGACCGCCTTATACCATTATGGAAGTCCGTCTAATACAACCACGTTTACCGCCGCTGGTCATCTCATCGAAGGCGAAATGACCAGAAGCATTGCGCTCATTGCTCTCGGTCGTTTTGTCTTAATGTCTTTATTTCCGATTTTTATTTATAGCGACCGTTATAGCGGTTATATGGCACCCACAATTTTGTGTATTACTCACAATCTTAGCTGCGGTTCGGTTGGGCCGCTCACTGTCTATGTATCTGCCAGCATTGTTGGTACTCATGCCTTTTTTATGTTTTGTTATCTGAGCGCCTCGGCCTACTGCGTTCCTACGGGCACGCAATAAACCATCTACTCTTTGAGTTCGTTCGTTTCTTCGTTCAATTAATTTTAACATGTCGCTTGTATATTAAAGTGAAATAAAACCAAAAGTGTCCTGCGCTCGGTCGCCAACACACTTACGTTATACGAATACGAATTTATATTGCCCGTATGATATATACATACATATGCATCGGCCACATGCAAGAGCACGCACACACCTATCTCGTAAGTTGTGCGCCATACACTGTCTCACATATATCAGAGATTTTTTTTTGTTTCATTAGGAATGCCGTGTGGTGCGCAACCAAAAAAGTATAAGCTGGTTGCTTGTTTACTTGTATAAAGACGCCTAGGAATAGAATATTGTATGTCAGGTGGTGTAACATTGTTCCTTCTTGCGATACATCGTGGATCCGCTTTTTAAAAGCTTTTATTAAATAGCAACAAATTATTCAGTCCTTAGAATGCAATGTATTGCTTAGAATAAGTGTCAATAAAGGTACTGCGTGAGCTTAGCTGTTTTAGTACATGCCTCGGATGTCGTTAGAAATATGACAAAATGTTATAGAAGGAAAGTTGTTCCACGTTGAACAGCTTTAAATGGCCAATTTCTTCCTTTTGACAATATTGGCCGAAATCTCATTAAAATGTGTTGATAACACGATAAAAGAGCTTTTAAGGTAAAATTAGTTTAAAATTGTTTTGGTGGTATCGGAGGTTTTTAGTCAACCCTGAAAGATCAAATCTTTGCTTAGTTTTTGGTCACCATAGCTGCACTTTATTGGTATTGCAAAAGAAACCAGGAACTTGTTTTGATTTAAATCATAGCATATTACCGTTGCATGGTTTTGTGGCTTGTCCCCATTATATTTTTTCAATAACGACCGTAATTCGTCATCCGAAAACATTCGTCGAAACATTCATAATCGGAAATTTTAATTCTAACAAACAACTCCCAATCCAACTACATACTTCTAAATTTTCTTCTTCCAGAATTTTGTTCTTTCTTACTTAATTCATCGTTCCGTAGTCAGGATTTGAATTTTGTCACCAAAGAAGTCCATTGATAGCTCTTCATTCCTATATTCAGTTAAAATAACATTAAAACAATGACGAATTTCCTCTGTTAATTTTACTGTTCCTTCGGTTGTGATAAATAAAATTTTTTCATATACATACATAGATAGAAAACAGGCGTTCTTGCCCTTTGGACAGTGTTATTCACTAAATGCTTTTATAAGCAACATATTCAGCTCCTTTCTCATTAAATTAACACCACAAATAAATTTCTCAGATTAACATCTTTTAAAACCTAATTCAAAGACACAAAAAATTCAAATATCTGTAAGTTGCACAATAATTTTATAATAACATTCAAATTTTGTTAATATTTCATGCCCTTGACAAGATTACATGCCAATATATTTTGTTCTGTTGGTATTTTATTGCTTGTTCAGATTGCCGTAAGCACACATCAGGCAGAGTATTCGTTTCTCGTAATTTGATACCCACCAAATGTGCTTTTAATATTTATAACCTTATGGCCACTGAACTGTGGCTAGAGAGTTCGATTTAAATTTATTAGTATTCACGTGAAAAAAATGTGAGAAATAATTAAGAATCTACACATAAGTAATAGGACAGCTGCATGCTTTACGAAGTGAGCAGAATGTTATTCTACTTCTATCTACGTACGCATGGCACTATTCCCACAATAAAGCAGCAATCTCATTAAGAAACATTTCTTAGGTAGAAAATAACGTTTCGAATTGAATTGAATTAATAGTCAGTGGAAATTGGAAATACATGAGAGAGATAAAGAGTCGCACTGCTAACGAAGCTCAAATGTTCAAAGACGTTCCAGATAAGAGATTAGCTTCATCTACATAGGTATGTATATAGTCTATATTAATTAACTTAAATAAAATATTTAATAAAACTTAAATAAAAAATTAAAAAATCAATTAACAAATAATAATAATTGCGCCGTGATAAGCTTGCCTATGTCCATCATAAGTGATAAAACGTATTGCACCTGTGATCTAAATACATTCCGTTGCATTATTCCCCATCAAAATCCAAAAGAAAGGCTATACGTACAATTAGGACAAGTCCCAGAATTGATATAAAACTTGAAAATATTACATTTGAATACTAGATTCGTTTGGTACCAAAAGCTCTGATTATCATTGTTTCTTAAACGTACGTCTTTTGTTTGGACTTAGTAAAACATCTACTGAACCTTGAGCGAAACACTGGGTCATTGTAGTCTCGAAGCTTAACAAAGCATCCACTGTGCTCGAAGGAACCGCTTGATCACGACAATACCGTAGCATTTGTAAAATTTGATTCTCTGTATATGACAGCAAAATATTTTTCTGACAGAAGCTTTGGAAGGCCAAGTCTCAACAAAATCGGAGGTTATAGGTCCTTTGCATGTGCAAAGCCTGTTTATTTAATCTTACCTTGAGGGCAATGCCTAAACACAGAGAATGTAAAGAAAGCAGAAGTATCCGTTGTTTTTGAAAATAAACTATAAAGTGAAAAACATGTATTTTCTTCTTCCACTTTATATAGTCGTTCATTTTTTGTGTAAAGATTAATATTGTCACGGCTAATAAGAAATTTTGGACATTTAAGTACTTAATTGGTAATTAATTCGTTACTATAAATTGTCAATTTCTAATTCTTGTAAAAAAGATTTTGATGGAACGTAGCCATTCTACCACGTTCCGGTAACAAGGCTTCTATAAAACCATGGTCGTTTACTAGATTTCTTTCTGGAACCAGCACAACCACACGAAGGCAAAATGGCAGGGGAATTTATCGCTTCGTCTATGTTTACATGATACCCCGTTCAAGACAGCATGTATTAGGAAATCGAAGGTTTATTTATGCCGGCAATAAGGTGTTAATTTCGTAAATTATGCGACCACAACGAGCATGGCTTTAATGCGGTACAAACGCATACCTATGCAGATGCAAGTACACAAATGCAAGACGTACCGTATAGGTTCGTGCAATGGATCAGAGAAAAGAGAAGAAAACAAATCTCCGTGAACGGAGCGACCGTACAAGCGCAACGCGAACCGCATAAACAATTCCGAACACGTATCGAGCATAAGTAAACTGGTAAAGTACCTATCGTAATAAATATCTATTATAAAGCAATAAATATCGCATTTATGACACTTACAAGAAACTCAATTCCGATTTACGAGGAATCCGCATCAGCAATTAATAAAGTGGAAAACGTTCATAGTGCGTCTGTAAAAATCTTAGATCGACTGCTTGCAGCCGGGGAAATATTTCATAACTGACTCGCAGAATAAGAGCTCTGAGACATGCAATCCGTTAAAAAGCGCATTCCCTGATGGGCGGGAAGGAGTTTGCTTCACACGCAAATTGCTACAGTTTATATAAAAGATGTTTGTTATGTGTTGGAATTTAAAAAATATCTGAAATATCGGAGAAAATTTATCTCCAACTATGAGCAGAAAGATCTGCTGAAGGAACGACCTTTCATAGTGAACACTAAAAACGAGACATTCAAATACTTCATCGGTACCTACGAATGCCCTCTATTGTACGTAGGAATTTTGCTGCAGATGCTTCAATTGCAGCATCCATTAAAGTGGGTACTACTGCACAAACACAAACAGACATAGACATTTCTGCTGGCTGAAACAATTAAATAGAAACATGCATCGGCGATTTAACGTAATTACTTAATCTAGACGAAAATTCAATGAAATGTTGGTATTTCAGTGTTAACACTACATCTCTGAAGTTCTAGCAAAGCATGGAAACCTATAATCTAATAAAAAAAAATTTAATTAATTTTTTGTTCTTTAAAATGAAATTGATTTAGTGTTCATCTTCAGCGAAACTTACAAATTACTTTGATTTTATTTTTGGAAAATCGTTATAATTAAACGTAGTGATGTAAACACTATCTACATTATGCTTGTCTTAAAGCTTTCATACAATGCAGGTCTCGACATTAATAATAAAAGATTTTTGATAAGGCCGTTCGCTTATGGCCATTTTTATCGGCCATTAATATCGACAATATAATCATCCTTTACGGCGCATATATACATCGGAGTTTATTTTTAGTAGCAATGGCACTTATCACTCGGAGATCCTCAATTATGCCACTCCGTACATAAAACGCTGAATATTGCCACTTCGGAGGTGGAGTTCGAAACAATAAAGCTACCGTAATCGTTATCTGGTCGTTATATCGGTGTTTATAGCGCCCATACTAGCCACGGTACTAGCCTATCACTTATTAGATAATGTATATGACTATATTTGTACTCGGATACTATTCTTGAGCGCCATTATGCAAATGAAAAGGGGGAAAAACGAACAAGACAAGGTTGGGCATGAAAAATACAATTTCGATTCGCTCTAGCTGCAGGTTGCAAGGTTGCGGTTTGAATTGAGCGACTTAATTTGCAAACATCATTCGTGATTTATTAACAAGCGATCTTATGGGCAATAAGCTGCAGTAAATAACGCGTTTTCTAAATAAGTAGCGAACCTTGTTAGGATTGATCATTTTAAGTTTATCAGCGTTTTGCATGTAAGTTATTATTAGCTGTTTTTTCATCTAGTGCTTCAGTAACGTGCATACATGTTGCACCTGCTGAGAGTAATACAGTCCAGAAACATGTACCACTGATGTTATTTGGACTTTCAACAAGAACCAAGTTAAGAACCTAGAACGGTTGTATGGTTCACGTGCAGTCTGCAACATAGTCTATTTTGAGGTCTATAATAATTCGCGTTTTATGTTATGTTGACAATTTATGATTGTGGACAATAAGAAAATGATATAAATGTTATTTAGGCCACAATTGGCACATTATGCATCCTCTCTAAGGCGGCGAGCCCTTTAGACCGTCAATTATCTTCTTCTTTAAGAGTTTTTCAGAGGTATTTTTCTGGAGGTAATCATGATTAATTTCGGACGAGCTGACAAATTGCTTTAACCTATTCTACCGGATGCATAGAAATAAAGAATCTTCTGCGTTCTTTTCTATTCTTGGCGTCTTCCTTTGTTTAAAACTCTCAGATCTTTGTTACTTTCCAAATAGAATTAAATCAAAATTAATCAATTTTTAATGCCAATTAGTTGTTGAAGCCTTCAACCACCTCCTTCAGAGTGGAAAAAACTGCTTCGAGAGTTGATTCGAACGCATGCAAAAGTATATACATAACTCTTATAGCAATTTTTTTTTTTTCATTATTTTTGTAAATACTTAAAAGGTATCCCTCCTACAGTGTTGATCCAAGCAAAATATAATTGGAATAACAAAATAAATAGTTGCCACCTAGCAAATTTCCTTTAACAAAATCAACTTAATTGAACTTAATGAAAATGAATACCGCATCCTGTTACTGCTATCCTTTATCGTAATTCCAAGCAATGTTCATCCAAACACATTGATCTGAATCATTCCATTGAAATCCAGCAACGACCTTAACCTTACGCACACATGTATGTATTTAAAGCGTATTTTATAATTGTATCTACTTTTGTAGAAATTTATTGGCTCGTTTATAGGAAGACGGAACAAATAAATTAGCACAAAATCAAATTTATCCTATTGTACGAAATAAACAAATCATTAGTGAATGGCGCAAGCGAACGTTTCAAACCAAATCTTTGTAATTGCTAGTGATAGTAAAACAATTGAAATCGCGTACGAGACCAGCAATTTCAATTACGGCTGATATATAGGGCAGCGGTATTTATGCCATAGCATTTGCTCAACGCGGAATTAACATAAACCATTAATCTAAAGCGATGTCCAACGGCTGGTAAAATGGATTAAAATTCAGTCCGCAATACATAGCGGACGAGTTACACGCCTATATGTTATAAAAAATTCAAAAAATGGTCGGTGAGGAAATTGATGCGTACGAGCTACACAAAAAAAAGATGTATGTTGGTACAAATGGAAATAAGCGCGAAGTTTTAGGAATTCAAATGGAATTGTTAGTGTTAAAAACAGAAAGTGAAATTAGTGGAATTTATGTGGGCGTAATCACGTCGCTCTATGATAAATGAGGCATAATATTTGCTGTTCAATTGAAGAGGTCCACCAATAAAAAATCTAATTCATGTCTTGTTTGATTTAACCTATTTTTTTTTTATTTTATTTTATTTATCGCATAGAATCTGATATAAATTTATTTCTTTTAGTATTCAGTATTTAGTATTCAAACAGAATACTTCAGCTAAGATGAAAGGTTGGCATTTACTTTTTGACATTAGCTCACATCCATTATTTACTAAAAATTACTAAAAATTCTACGTCTTAGTGAGTCTAGTATGAGCAATGCTCTAAGACTAATACACAGCGGATAATCTAACAAAGAAGTGGTTAAAATCAAGATAGTTATTCAAAATAATTTACAAAAACTTCTTTTCTTAAATCAGAGCTTTCGCTTAATTTATTAACGTTACCAGAGGTTCCAATTAAGAAGTTCACATGAAGCAAGCAACGTGAAATCCAAAAAAACATTCGTTGCAGGTACTTTTTATGTTTAATTTAATTCTATTAAACGGAATAATGTTATTTTAAAATAATTATCAACAAATGTTTTCTTGAATTTTACGTTGTTTGGGTTGGCGATGCGCCAATAGATTTATTATCAACGCCTCATGTATCGCAAACCGCCCTGCGTGTTTATATACATGAGGCAGCTTTGCGGATCTTCAAAATGGGGAAGTGCCTTAAAAAATTATTCCATGTTGACAAAGGTTTTTGATATTGGACCTTAATCAGTAAGAAATACAATTTAAAATTAGTTCATTCATTAGTAATAGAAAGATGTCGTTCACCAACGAAATATGTTCATCAAACCGAAACAAATAACAATAATTGAGTGTAGGCTTTCACGACCGTAATCCATAGTAGAAATGTCTTTCGGGTGATGTCGCGGAGTTAATATTTTACTTGACGTTTCGCTGACCGTGCGGTCAGCTTCTTCAGAAGATTTCTAAAGACAGTCTTTAGAAATCTTCTGAAGAAGCTGATAGGATGGTCAGCAAAACGTCAAGTAAAATATTAACTACACGACATCACCCGAAAGACATTTCTAAATAACAATAACCACCACAAGATATTTGCAAATGTTACTCTCAAGCCGCCGTGTTCTTTATGAATCACATCTTATTTTAATCGCAATAATGTGATTTTCACCTATGAGAGAAGATACTATTGGCTAACACTGATCATATGCGTTAATCTGGATTATAGCATCCGGCTGCTCTTGACTATACAACAAATCACGAAGATAGAAAACGCAACGTTATTCAGTTTAATTGTAATAAATGGGAGAATAAAATGGAAGCGCTCAAAAGATACTATCCGGCATCATTTACAGTTTACCGGAGCTCTATTGCGGCCGCACATACACATGTAACATACTACCGTCCTAGCGAGGCGACATCCACATTTCCTAGTTTTAATTACTAGAAACTGTTTATTTATGAAAGCGTACACGCTTTATATTTTAACATATTAAAACGTGCGGCTCTCATAAATTCTCGCTTGCAATTCCGCTGCGGTTTTCTCTGTTACACGTTGCGAAATTGGATATAAATTTCCCAGAAATTCGGTTGCAATCGCGACATTCTGCAAAAGGGGGTTTGTTTATGAAGTGTCTCATTTTATCTTGTGTAGCAGTTATTCTAAGTTATTTTAACATCTTTCGCGGTAGTTGCAAATAACTAATACACGATTATTTTACAATGTATCTCTTAATTTATCTAAAATATTTACCAGTTTCAAGTAAAGTAAATTAGCAAGTATTTTTATGGATTATATCAAAGCGGCGCAGTAATATTTGTTACTATAAAAAGTTAATAAAGTTCAGAACATGATGCGGAACCCAGTTGGACTTGGGAATATTATTGAAGGTATATTTCTGCAGCGAAAACTGCACAAACTCTGTGCTTTTTTTTTGTCATATTTTATTGATGTAATGCTTATCGTGGGTTCTAGCGAATGTTCTTTATCTTTCATTTCCGAACCTCACAACATGGATTGGGAACTGATGGAAGGTTCCAGCCAATACTTTTTTAATTGTCTGTAGACTAAAACTTATTTTGCGCCACCCTCTCTTGAAGATGTTGAAATGTTGTTCATTAGGAAGTTATTATTAACAACAGAGTAGGCTCAAAGTGGGCGACGTTAATTTAACAGATTCGCTTCGCGTTTTCCCTAGTATGTATTGGTAATGCTCCGTATTGCCTCGACGCTTAATAAGACAACAAATAAATGTATAACACGCAGGCGGATTTGTAAGAATTGCGTGTGGACGTAAATTGTAAAAGGGTACGGTCATGTTGTTCGTCCTCGTCGTTATGTATTTGCAAATCCCGAACGTGTTATAAAAATATATCTCATAAGGACTTGATTTATTCCAGACCATTAAAAGCAAAAGAGACTAAGGAAAGATGGAGATCGAGCAAGAGAGACGGTCGCCGTTCGTACCGATTTGCTAGGTGTACGAGTACAAGGCATTTAATAATAATAAATAAGTAAGAACTGACAAGGAAAGTAGGTGTTTTACGAACGGCTACATTGTTAACGTGTTTGATATTAAATGTTTTTCGTTGCGCGCATATAAACTTCGCCGGAGTATGCTGTGCGGAGTGTTGCTGTCCTGTCCTTGCTGCGAGCGCGCAGCCGTCCGTGCCTAGTACTGCTGCGGGGACCCTGACAGCTCCTCAGAATTATGGCCGCAGATAAACTGTGCCGAGATGTAACGTAAAGATGCATGGTATCTAACCCACGTTCTTTTCCATCAACTGACTCGCTCGGTACAAACGTACAGACATACATGCACGTGGATCTTTGTCTCCAATCATGCTATGCTTTCCCTTTTGCCTAGATATCGCTGAAGTACGAGCACCCATGGATGGCGGCGTTGGAAAAAGTACCTCCTCGGTTTATTGAACCTGGATGCGATCTCATCGCGCAAGGGAAAATCGCGATTGTTGCCGGGACAAATAAACCAAAATGCAGGACAAATCGACATGGCATAATGCCGAAGCTTGGCAACAGGAAGACGGAAAATCAGGAAACGCAATGAAATATGATTTTCCCCAATTAATGACTGAGTGGCAGTCACGTTAACTTCAAAACATCCGCAAAAATAAATCTGTGAAGATAATTGCAACAATGCTGTAGAAACGATCAGCGTCGTTAACACAAAATTTGGACATCTACTTTTATTGTTACACCTGCGCCTCAACGAATTCTCCCCTTTCCCGTAATACATTCATTCGTGCAGCATCGTCTATATATCGTCTATAGTTCTAAAGATGTAGGAATACCTTCCGTATTTCTCTTCTCGATTATGTAAAATACACCTCTACGCATTCATTATTTTCCATGACAACTTTCAGGTTTTATTTCCCTTCTCATAATAGTGGTATCTATGTTCGTGCTTGCATCTCATACATAAATTTACTACCGTAATCTCCTTACGGAGTTAGAGCCCAAGCGCTAAATAAAGTAAGGATCCGAGCAGATACGATTAACGGTTTACGGGGCTTTCTGACGTACCGTTGACAAAACAACACAGCATCGCGATCAAACCGGCGAACGACGAAACAAAAGAACTTCTACGATTTCAGTGCGTATCTAAATTAGGTTCAGAGGAACGGTCGGTAGTAGCTCGAGCGGCCGTATCCTACACGATGTACACAAATGAAGCCATTTTGAATTTTATTTATGGAGTGACCAAATTTGGTGTAGTTGTCTGTAAAATATCTCGTGGGTCGATGCGAACAATAGCTCGTATTTTAGCAAAATGGTGGATATAAATTCGTGGTCCAGCGTTTGCCCGTTAATGTAGCACCACTAGGATTCGCAGAAATGACCGGTTCTAGTTACAGTCCAAATGCTATACAGGCATTCGGATACACTCGTTTGTTGTGCGTATAATGTACAATACTCACCTATTTATATTCAAATTCCGCGCCATCTGCTATTCATTGAGTATTTTTAAGAGGTGGCTTGCTGAAGTAAATTAAACAGCGTGATAAGCTCTTTTTAGATTAACCTTACGGGTGTTTCGGTATCTTTGAGTTTACTCCTGACATCTTTCGAGGATTTGAAGACCTATACTCTATCGTTCTTTTTGATCAACCTTCAATTTTTCGTCTTTTTTCTTTGTTTGTGGCTAGATTTTCAAAACCGTTGTAGAGAGTAGTGCCTCTCCAGTTGTTTTCTATTTTGGAAACATTTGACAATAGGCTTTTGCACAATTTCTTTAGCATGTGATGTAGGTATGCTTGAAGCTTGCTGTATAGACTGATATTAAATGCGTCACAGTTATGTTAGGAGCATGCTGTGATATAAACATTTTGCTTTAAATTTTGCATGCACAGAGCTCCATTTTTTACTGGACTTCAAAGAGCGACTCTCATTTAAAATGTCAATAAAACTGAACTGTCTAATTGTATAATTTATTAATTAATTAACAAATATCATGAACATGTAAATGGACAAGAAACAAAGTTTCTTTCGTACAAATAAGTAATTAATGAGATATACAGGAAACAAGAAGGAACAAAATATTATTACCGGCCATTTCAGTTATTCAGCATAACACATCGCCATGGTCTGCAAGTGGAGTTCAGAGAGAGTCCGACGATCCATTGGATTCGGTAACGTACAAAACAAATAAGTAGGCAATGCCAGTCTTTCTCTTGCTCCGAGACTGCTGCGATTATTATTATTATGCAAGAAGACTCGGTGTACGTACGTATGTAAGTACGTACGGTGTCGGGTATACCTCCATTCACATAGGCAATTCCACCGCGGCGGAAAAAGATCGCGGTAAATATATTCCAGATAAATGGCATTGTTACATCCAGCCGGTGAATGTTTTATTGCCCGCGTCTCCCCAATATTTCTAGCTTATCTATGGCTGAACAAGGGAAGATGTATATTTACATAGAAATAACCAAGCGTTTTTATCAACTTTTCGCATAATTTCCATTTAGCCGTATATAGCGTTCGTTTGTGTACGTCCGTGTGTGTGTCGCATTGGATAGTGTACAGACATACATATTGCATTAATCTTTGTTGAATGTGTACTTGTCGTGTTGGTGGCTATGAACAACGTTTGCAAAACTAACTAAAATAAGCTTCGTATAAGTTTAAGTAAGAAATAAACTGAAAACAATATACACACAGTTATTTTACAGAAAATGAATAAAACATACGCAAAACGCCACTTTCATAGCTACGTACCAATAGTTTAAATAAATTGCTTCGTTAAGTGTGATATTACAGCTGTATTAAACTATTATTTTCTGTTTGCCATCCTTCTTCTACCTCCACTAGAATGGCAAGAACGCGCCCAATAAGAAAGCCTAAAAAGGAGACACAAAATCTGGGCTCTTAGCTGGAGTGATAGCAACTCCACCCAATCAAGCTCTCCCAGCTTCTTGAGGACTCTCTGAACAGTATGCGGTGTAGAATTATCCTGGTGAAGTAGCACGTGGATTCTATTAGCAAATGCGGGGTAGCTTTCTCTTAAAACTGGGCATACATTCGATGCATTTGCTCCGGAGTTTAACGCCCTACTTTTTAATATCAGCATTTCTACTTAATCTCCAGTATTGACGCAACATTGTCTTAAGTTGTATTGGACATTCTGGGTCCACAAAAAGTGCACCGTATTGCTTCGTAATCAAATGATTAAAGAAGTACGTCACTATTGGCACCGATTCAACAGTATATAGGACCTGCTCCAATTTTTGCTCTAGTTATTGTGAATATTCCGACATTATAGATGATATAACTTAAAAATAGAGAAAGAACAAGAATTTCGCTCAATGTTGGACGACCTTAGAACTGGCGTAGATGAATTATCTTTAATTACCCGAAATTTGCGACTTTTTCCTTCAACCAAATAAATAAATAAATGAATAAAATTATTCATGGTCCTTCTATTCCTTGTTAATTAACCCCCAATGCTGTAGTAATGCAGTATAGGTAAATAAACTCTAACAACAACATTTTCTTCCTCCTTCTTCAATGAACAACCTAGACTATTCTAGCCCAATAGCAATGCATAGGAGAGCATTTTTTAAACTAGTTCGCACCATAAAGTAAGACCGAACAAGTCGAAGACGAGGAAGAGGGCAAGGATCGTAATGGACGGCTTACATGCGCCATATACACCGGTCTAAAGTTGCGGAGGAGAAGAAGAATTTTCATGTACAGGACGCGTCTAACATGGGACACTTTAAGTGAAAGATTAAGTTTCTCGCCGAACATAGCAATTAATGGCATTGCGTCTTGTTACCCAAGTCGGGCATTTCTTATTGTACGGACGTGCTGTTATCTTTCGTTGTTCGGAATGTTTTAATCTTGTAAGGTTTATGAGGCGTTTTCCACGATCGTTTTTCTTTTCTGGCAACTTCTAGCTTATCGCCGAACGAGGCGAGATCAAATTTATCTTTGCGATAACGAGTAAGCGATAGCGCTTGATCTAGTTACAAGTGATTAGTGTATTGTTAAAGATATGGTAGCTTATAGTTTAGATTTAGACGCTGATGCGGCATCATATTTAAGGTTAGGGAATATATTGGAGCGAGTTTATGATAAAAGTGATTGATACCAATTTGTAATAAATCTAGAAAGTTAATTCAGCCATTTATATTGGGTAAATAAAAGTACGGCAGGAAAGCCTGTGTTACGGGATAAATTAGATCGGTTCCTATTTTTTTTTATTTTATTTATTTTTATTAGCGTTATCGGCAGTTCAATTACGATCCAGAAGATCCAGAAAGTTTGCACTCTTTGAGTACTGCTTAATTATAATATGAAAATGTTAAGGTTGCCTTATAATTAGGATTGTATTGTGTTGCTATTTAAAAAAAATAACTTTATCTTAAACTAAAAACATTAAATTCTGCTGCGGAGAACAGCACAATATAATACCAAAAATTTACGATATCTGTTTTGTAGACAATAAAAGTCGAACAGCCTTTTCACACAAATAACTCGCTAAGCGCCTTATAAATGATCACTGATGAACGCTATGCGGCGTTGGTGTCTTCTTGTTTCTTTTCTCACATTTTTTATAAACCGTCTACGTTCAATCCTAATTTAAATCGTGCAAAAATGGAGCAACGCAAAGTAACTAGCTTCACCGGCGGCACCTGCCGGATTTATAGCGGCAAAACGAAACAAAACGACCAGCACGAGATGAGGTACGAGTGAGCAGCAACGAGAAAGATCAAAGTAATTGCCACGATCCCCTCTTGACTCTCGATGGAATCGAAATTATAAAAATCGCCCGGTCGCGGTCGTCAGTAATGCATGTGTGGTGTTTCATTCAAGACCACGGGATGTCTGAAATATTTACTGGGGCCGGTGAACCTGATCAACAACCAGCCGTGCCCGGTTCGTTTCTCCGAGAGGGAAGAAGCAAACCAGTATTACTGGCTCCTACCCAGAAAAAAGAACTTTGAAAATTGAACCGATATCTTTTTTATTTTCGCAGCATCGGGTAGTGTGTGAGAGACGAGCTTCTCCCGCAAGAGTCTTCTCTGATCGATTACGCTCTATAAGCTTTCTTGTCTCCGTTTTTTTCCATTTCTTTTCTACTTTTCGGTGCCATCTTTTTCGTTTTCGTCTCATATTCATGAAGGACAAGACGATAAATAGAAACAAGAAATGAGCTTTACGATCTGTTATTCATTTGGTCAAGCTGGCTACACCGCTTTAGTATGGATGCTACGTATGGTGGTCGCGTTGCGTGCTAAAGAATAAATGATTGCTTCGAATCGACTGCATATATCGCTGTCGATATTTTACATGCGCTCTGTACATCAATTACTTGGTAGCCCAGACCAGAACTTTACGTGCTCCATACTCATATTATTTATCGACCCGGTACCAATAAATATCTCGGATACCAAACCACGAATAATCGCGACAAAAAAGGAATAAATAAAACGAACGAGAACTCTAAAGGGGCATCCAAATAATTGCAACACGCTGCTGGCGTTATTGCAATTATCTGTAACAAATCGATTTTTTTTGTTTATATGCAGCAGTTTTTCGACAAACAAGGGACCTACGTAGTAGTCAGAGATACTTTTAGGACAAAGTATAAAAAAAAATTCGCAGCTTGATAATATGGTATTCCAAAATTTAAATTAAAAGTTTAAAATTTTTAAAATTTATCATTTTGTGGAGACTGTCGCATTAAGCGTTAAGATTTACGACTAACTTAGCAAACTTATAAAACCTGGCTAAGATCAAAAAGAAGTTCTATAACGTCTACAAACAAATATTTTCGCTTGAGATCCTTTCGCAGTTATTATTACCGAGGGACCTATTATTCCTGTAGTTAGTGCAGCGTAAGGACCATTTTGTAATAGTGCCTTTGATACGTATTGAAGGTAGGCTTTTATTTGCCCTTAAAAATCAGCTTAGCATCTCTATTTTTAGCTAAGTAAGTCCTGTTAAGTTGATGTCACTGTTTGCAAAAACTTTTTAGGCAATCTAAAAATAAACCAAGTACGAAGAAAAGGTCGGGGATTTACAAAATCGCACAACACATAAGCAAAACCAAGCATAATATCAAATATTAGAAATAGCAGCTTTTTGGAGTCGTATTATACAAGCATCCAAGTACAAGTACTTTTCTCGTACTGTACTGTATAGCCAAATATTCCTGTATTTATGATAAGTGCCACGTACATATTAATAAATAGCCACGCACTCTTCATTTAACACTTGCGTCTTAATAAGTACTGAGATTCATAAGCCGTTGACTATCTAATTATAACCTGCCCGAGAGGTAGAGCATTATCTTAAATAATGAAGCTGAAGTTCTAATGACTATTAAAACTGCTTGCGGTGATATAGCAATATTACGAGAGAAATGAGATTGTAGCACAAATTTGGACTGAAATACTTACGAATATAGCCACGAAGATCTTGTGTAGACGACGCCGATGTTGACGAAAGATATTTCGCGATATTGAAGGAAGCGTTGAATTACGATTTCAACGTAGATGAAATAGGAAGAAGGTAATAAAAAGTCAGAAGGTAGGTAAGGGAGTAGGTAGTTAAAATAAGAAGAAAGCTGATGATAATGATTGAATATAATAAAAGGTAAGTATCTCTCGATATTATTACTAAATTGGTACTCATCAATCCAAACAGCAGCCCCCATTTACTCTTCATACCAATCCATTTTAGGTTAGCGTACATATGTTGCAGGTAAGAATAAATTTTTAATTGGAATTTCTTTGTCTCGCGCTGCAATGTTACAAATTCAAAAATTTCAAACAATAGAGGATTAGTGAAGGCCGCTTTCTATTGTTCCATTATTGTATGTAAAGATTTATGTAATTGCTCGTGTTTTATTCCGTGGGCTTGCTATTAACACCTTGTTATTATTGCTTTAGTAAATGATTTAATTACACATTCTTTAAGTAATATGCCTATTGTTTGTCAATTTTTTTTTTTTTTGTAAAACAGCCGTGTATTAATGTAGTTGCTTAACGTAATGAAAATGAAAGCGCAAATGTAATGTTGAAATTAACCTTAAAATGTAAATAGGTTGCATATCTAAGAATATAAGCTTTATGATTAAATATTATCTTCTTTTTGTCTCTGAAACATGTCCAATTTAAGAGATTGGCAGGCGATTAGTGTATATTCTAGCCTAGGTTACCTCCTAACGATGGAAGTTCAAATTTTTTTATGTTAACAATGCTATTTAGGGACTTAAAATTTTGCAAATGCATTTCGCTATATTAATTTCATCCTAGCGACCTTATTAACCCAAAACTGCTAACAAAGCCCAATTCTGTTAGGTCAACGACGACACCATGCAAGTTCACCAATATCTTAATTTGACGAAATGTTGCCGGAAATGTTGCCGAAAACAACAAATAACAGCGCGGTTATTTGGAAAAAATCATCAACAGGCGCTGCTTCTTGCATTCGTCTTACACATTTGGTTTCGATAATTTGCAGGTAACTCTTAAATCTTTATTGGTAACATTTTATATGTTACCTGCTTGTAATTAGAAGTCCGCGTCTTGAAGAAGACACTCTACCTTAATTTGGATTATCGGGATACGTTAAAGCTGACTGCAATAAAACAGCTAAGGATAACCATTCATAGACATTTTAGGAAAAATCACCATATCGGCTTTCTATCTAGAATGCTAAAATACGTTCTGTAAGAGATTTAAACGACTAAGATTGTTTATTTGTATAAAGAAGTTAATTACCTTTCTGTAGTTACGGCGTTTAATTGATAGCAAGTCATTGCATTCTTGAGTTCGGTTTAATTATGCGGATTACGGCAAGCCGTTTTTACATTGCTGGATGGGACAGCTTTCATATATTTTTCCGTTGTTTCTCTTCGCATTATTAAATTTATTTTAGTTTAATCTTTACTGCTAGTTTGTGTTGTCGTCAATCCTACGTTCAAATCATTTTGGTAAATTGAAAAAAATCGAATAGGGAAATGTTATGGAAGCCCTCCAGAACAAAAGAACACTTCCAAAACAGTTCTTGGCCAAATGTTGGCTGTTTTCGAGTGGTAAAAATGATTTAGATATGGTCTACAATCATTAGATAATGATCAGAGAATTGACGTGATTACTAGATGATGCAGAAGAAAATCAAGTGTTTGGTACAAGAAAATATAAGATTGAAAAAGTAGCAGTTAGCGGCTTTAGAGGTTTCGGAATTACTAGCAGCCTCAATGAGAATAGTTGTAGAAAAGTTCCAGGAATATTTTCGCTAAATTAATTTAAAAGCGTTGTACCAATATCGTTTTTAGTGCTTTATGGAAGCGTTGAGTTATGTTCTCTTGATTTCAAGAACAATCGCCGATAGTCGTTTGCCTCGCTGTATTTTCCTTGTAAAATGGGAGGATCGATCGTTTTTATATAAATATTGTGGATCTGGTTATTCTATTAGAATCAAATTACGCGGAAGACAGACACGACAACAAGTTCCATGATTTATTCATACATCCGGTTTTCTTTCCTAAATAGGTTGCAATTCAACAATAATTTGCTTAGCGATGACTGCAACCCGTTCAAGTTAATTGGTAACTCGATGCTGCACATTTTCCTTTTTTTTGGGTAAAGCTTCCTTTGCAGAATAAAATTAGTTGATTATGATTCGAAGTATGGAAAATAATCTTCAGTAAGTATAAAATATCTCTTAGTTCGACGAATAAAAATCGATATAAAACGGAAAGATTCAGGAAATAATGTTGATATTTAAATCGCACAATTTAGTATGTACCTCATCATTACGTATTTTCCCATATCGCCGCTCTTACACGATTTTTAAGAATATTAGCCCCATCAAAAAGGGGGAGAATTTACCTCGTGCAGTGCTAACGTCGAACATTATTTTAAATGGGACGCTATCGAAAATGAACCGTTTTACTCAATGCACAGCTTATTACAATCACTCTCCACTCTCTAAAATCTCCGAGTATTGAAGTGTCGGTAATATCACTTACACAAAGTGTTACGTAAAATTATGACAAGAGTAGATGGAGGTTACTCGGATCGTTTAGATTCGGAGGCGAGCAGAAAGTCCATTAGGAGGACGTATGGGCGATGTAAGAGAGAGACGGAATATTCCCAGGTATATATACCTATGAACGTATCTTACTTCGTTATATACGAAACGATCAAAAGTTTAATTAACCCCGAAGACGGAAGACGGTACAGCGGAGCCGGAGGCTGTTGCATCTACAGGCCTTTCCAAAAACCACGGAGTACATCATATTTATTCGATGGGTTTCTCAAATACTGCAATTACTAATCGATCAGGCGCTTATAGCGGTTAATTGATCTAATTCCTTCGAAAAAATGCGTTGCCAATTTTAATTGTTTTCGTCATTGAATATATGTAAACATACTCGGTTCTTCCATGAATAATCTGTATAGATAGGAGGCACTCGCAGCGTATATTAGTTTCGCGGTTAAGAAGAGGCAGAGATAAGAACCCTGCGTTTGGAATGAATTGCGATGCGAGACGATTGGGAGAACTTACTCTAAATTTATCGGTGCAATTTGATGGCGCTGGCCGGTATGTGTACCGAAGAGAATGTCAGAACGTTTGGGTTTGGAAGGAGCGATACGTCTCTGTTGGCATAGCTGCATGCAGTAACGGCGGTATTACCCCGACGCAAAATGAGCCATTCAGAAGACGAATAGGCGACGAAAACTGTAAACATTGGAGCATATCCCGAGATAGGTTCATATGCATAGATACATACACGAACCGGATGAAATATTAGAATGTTGGAGGCATACTATCGCTTATAAGGGTGTGAACTTCAAGCAAACTTTCAGATTAGTCCGTTATATCTGAGCAGGAGCGTCAGCCGTTTAACCAGTTAATATCTGCGGTTTTAAAATAAGGATTTGAAATATTTTCGAAGTGGAAAATTACGTTTAATAACTCTTTGCACTTATCTGGTCTTCATTAAACAGTTGTACTGTAAAATTCTGATTTAGACAATTTTAATAATGTACTTTACATTAACCCTAAGCACAGTGCTTGAGGAAATATTTGAGATTACCAAATCTGCCGCAGTTTATAAGCCTTTCATCCTCCTTGAAGAAGCGTATTATACACATATCTTATTTTGAAACACATCACACATACATACGTTGGGATACAATTTCCCTCAGTAGCTATTCCCGTTCGTAGCAATCTATATTTTAAATTGTTTCCCTACTGCGTACAAGTATTCCAGTAAACGCCCAGACTCCACCTAAAACCCAACAAACGGCATATTGTATCGAAAATGTCGCATTCGTAAGATCGATACGACGGTGCCAAAACGACCATACCTATCAAATTGGTACGCAGCAATAACAGTAAAGATTACCATCTTTACAGAAACACCGTCCTCGAATGTATAACCGTTAAGTGAGGTAGATATTAACTTTTTTATAGATATATACTCTGGAAGCATCGCGCAGACGAGACGGTACGTAACGTGAATGCCGGAGAAGTTGAAGCTTATCTTTGGTCTGTTTTCTGGTAAACAAATTAACGTGCAAACATCGCATGCTTTTTGAGGGCCTTTTATCGCATCGCAAATGATTTTTTCTGCTCGGCGGAATAGAATTTGTTTGTGTGGTTATCATTTAATGAATTAGATATTGTTTGCTGTTTGTTTTATCGGGTCTAATTATATAATCTGCTCGACTATAATATACCCCCTGATGTGCTTTTCGTTTATTCTTTGGGGGGTTTGAATTCTTTACGTGCTAGCTTTAAAACTTCAACGATTAATAATAATCGGGAGCTGGGGGTGCTTTTGAGTAATGTGATTGTAATAAATTATTGAAGGAAACAAAAAAAAATATTTAGAATTCTGGAGATTTACGACCACGTTCATGGCGACTGGTTTTTTGGAATAGCTGTGGAGCTGTGTAAATCGATTATCTTGAAAAAGGAAAAATAATAACGGAGGCATACCACGCATCCTTACTTAACAAGTTGAAGGCAGAAATTGCAGAAAAACGGCTGCATTCGAAGAAAAAGAAAGTTTTGTGCCGCCAGTACAACGTACCGTCCCACATTTGAGTGGTCGCCATGGCAGAAATTCACGAATGTTGTTTGAAATTGATCCTAATCACCAGATCTGGCCCTCAACGAGTTAATACGTTTCTCAGGCTCAAAATCGCGCTCGGAAAATTTTGATTTAAACTGATAAAGAGATGGGAGGATCTCTGGGAAGAGATTTGCAAGACATGTCGCGAAAAAACTTAATTTAACAAAAAATACTTATCTCTGTGTTAGGCTGGAAACTTTCCGCACAGCTCTGGTAATACATCGATCTGAAAACCTCGTACTTAACATTTTCGAGCGGACACCAAAAATTATATATAAAAGGCTTTTACGAATTATTCTTAATTTATCCTATGCAGTAGCCTTCCTCAAGTTCTTATCACACTATAATATACTGGACACCTTTTGTGAACTTAAACTCTTGATCATTTTAGACTATTGAGACTTCAGAATATGATGTAATATTTGTTCTCATCCTCCAAATACATCTCTATTTAAGGATCTACATTCTAAACTAATTGGTAAATGTGGTAAGTTGGTCTTTTACGATTTCCTCATCGTGAATAGTTTTTTATGAGGCTTCTACAAATTAATATATAAAGCATAGATTTGCCATTATCCAGTTTTCTCTGAGGTCTAATAATAGGGGACATTAAAATCAGATTTAAATTGAAGACCTTCCATCATAGTATGATCCATTACAACAGAATGCTAATTTAATTACTAACTATTTCTCAAATTACCGTATTTGTACGCGATACAGGAACATTCGTACGCAATATAAACAAGGAAACACTGCGTTAGGGCAAGGTCAACGGAGTTTTTATTCCATCCAATTATGTAAATTACCGTTCCGACATTTTAGAACAAATTGCATGATTTATTCTTGTATTTCGTAGACCGTACAACACGGTAAGCGTGCTAGTATCGTAACCGCCAGCGTTACGATATCATCTGTATAATTATAACCGAAGTTGAATGCAGATAATGGTCTAAGAGTTTTTGTCACGTACTAGCTGCGCTAGGAGAGAGAGATTGTAAAAACGCACTCATGAAACTGTTAATGGTCTTACACATACTTCGTGAATGTTAACAAGGCATGGACGCAATAAAATGCGAGAAACACGACAGACACAATGTTTTGATAATATAGTTTGCACATAAATGGACGTCCGCACGAAATACTTTCGCTTTTTATGTCTAAGGACTTTTCATTTAAAACCGGCCGTAAATAAGACCACACTGATTCTTTACGGATCTAAGTATTTTTATGTAACTCGAGAATTCCGTTTCTACATTCTATTAAGATTATTATGGGTAATTCAGATGCGCGTATTGTTATGACGCTGCGGAATAGATTGTTTCTAATTAAGAAATTGCAAATGTTTTGACTTTTTACATAGAGAACGAAGAATAGAGATTCTCCAGATACTACAATGGAAACGTCACGTGCTACGTTATGGACAAAGCTATTGTAGGGCTACGCAGAAACGGTCTTTCTATGCAGGGAATGGGTCACCGCAATGGTCGTTAGAGCAGTCCGTATGCATTGCAATACAACTTCTCAAGGAGGATTGTCCCAATTCATATTGAATAAAAAGGAACTTACATTGGATCACTGGCGTACACCCGAAAGAGAAGTAGAGGAAGCCATTGTACGAAATAAATGTTCTAAATCTAACGTTGATTAAGTTTGTTGTGACAGGACATCATACAATGGGAGTTAATTCTAATTCTTTATAAGTATAAATCCAAGGATTCGCTAATGTATTACGTTATCCTTGCAGGGTTAGTTAGGGTGGACCTAAGAGCTTATTATGCGTACGTAGAAATAAGGACACTCATCTTAAACTAGGTTTTCATTTTGATCGCTGTTGTAACAAACTTGAACCATAATGTTGATTATTGAAACAAAGGCTATAAATATGGGCAGCGAAGTAACTTATTTCTTATTAATTTTAATGTATTTTATCGTTATAATTAGCTCTTTAAAGTAGCGATATTCATATCAGGCTTGTTATCAACACTGACTAATACTAGTGGGAATATTTGACAATTTTATAATTAAATGTAAAGCACGATTTAATTTAATCGAACCAAAGCACACTGCTTTCTAAGTAAACATTAACCATTTGCTGTTACTTATACTCTCCTCCCAGGTAGCTGCAGTCGTGCTTACGTCTTCATGTAAATGATGAAAAGAAACAATATAAATGCGGTGTGCTCCCTCTTGCATTCTGTGTTTCACATATTTACGTAGCGACTTCAGCAGTACGGTATACGGTACATTTCGCAAATGGGACTTCCGCCAAACTTATATATAACATGTTTCCTATATCGAACAGCACCACTACAGGGTCTTTCGAATTTGAAGCATTTTAATTAATTGATTTGAAACGCATCCTAATTCGATTTTCTTATAAATTCTTTAGGCTTTCTAAATAACCAATATCTCGTCACATTATCGAGCCAAATGGAACATAATTCATTATTATTTTTATTTATGGATCGGATACCATCTTCAACTACTTTAGGTAACATGTCACTTTGTGCATAAATTTCAACCTCATGCATATTCAAATGAGCACACACCTGGCTTATCCTTTTCCTTCTGGTAGTTTGATAAATGTATAACTTGGACTTATTCATATTCACCATACGTGTAATACGAATATCGTGGTTCACGTTTTTTCATGTGCGTGGTTTGGAAAAGCTCTCTGAAAGCTTTTTAGGAACTAAAGAAACTAGCTTTAAAACATCAACACGAAATAAAAGCACTTGCCATCCAAAACAAAAAACAACATATTTAATATAAAAATATGAATTTTAAACTACAAAAAACTAAATCTAAATCGAACTGTAACGTTCGACCAATAGAAACAATATCTGGAGCTATTGCTCTAAATAATTAATAAACAGCAAAAGAAAAATTTGCTTGGCACACAAAACAAAAATTTCTAAAGAATTACTAGAATTCTCTTGTAAGATAGAAGCTTGTAGTTAGCTTGTACTAACTCTGAAAGAATTGAATTTATAGTTATCGTAGGGATGATATTTTCTAATATGCTTTTTCTTTTTTGCAGGATAACTTACCCGAATAACGTGAAAAACATACCTCAAAGAAGGTAAGAGTTTCAAAATATTCTACGTAGTTGTTTACGCAGATATATGCTTTCCAATATAATCTATTTTAATTTCGAACGAATAAATTGTAAATTTATAGAATTTAATTAGAATATATTACGGCTAAAGCTGACTTGCCGCTACGAAATGTAATTTAAATAGGGCAGATAAATTACAACGTGAAATAAAATAAATCCGCTCCGGCTTTACCGCACGAACGAAATTTCCGATGTATAAAACGGCAGGCTGTGTAAATAGTTCGAACTAAACAATTGAAATACGAGTTCAATTAAACTAAACAACCGCTGTTAATTGAAGCGAACACATATTGCCTTGTATCGGGGTTAATATTTAATGATAAGTGATGTCAACGCAGGGGTTAAGTGTTGTTTAGGAGGTTCACTGCCATTACCCTAATCCCCTAAATTATGGCGTTTTGAGTGCACCAGCCGATGCAGGCGCCCATTTCCAACGATGGTCCAATAAAACAAAACGAAAAAGCCGTAACAGGCGCATTCGGATTGTTTATTTTGCATTTGGAGCGTGTGCATTATGAAAAAGTTAGAATTATTTAGGAATTATTATTATACGAGGTGTGTTTTGATAATAAACAAATGTAAAAAAGTAGTTAGGTTGACCATAAGTATTAAATGTATAAAAAATTATTACCGGTGGCTTTTAGACAGGGCAAGATTTGTCATCGCGCATCATTGTCACTGAAGAACTAGTGATGGTTAAAAATTTATTAACGTGGCAAAAATTAAATAAATTTTAAAATGCAACTGTGGGTTGGGGAAACTATAAAACTTTAAAATTTTGTAAAAAAGGAATATAATTCAATCTGGTAGCTTCCACTATGGTTTCCCAATCTATAAGTTTCCATTTTTGGTATTGGATAGAATATTGTTTAATTTAGACGTTAAAAATACCAAAATTACCTACCTGAACGAACGAAAACTTTCATATTCTAACAACCAAAATTTACTTATTTGAAAGTTAAGTTTCTAAAATTTATATCAATAATGAATGAAGACGCGGTATACCTTCTGTTTATTGTGAACACTGTTGAATTGGGTCAATTACAACGAACTTTCTCTAAGACTAGAAAAAGCTAAATAGTTAGTCTTTCATACAAGGCATAGACACACAAGAATTGGGGAGCTACCCATAGACCAGTGTACAATTAGAGCAATCCAATTCCATAACATTTCTGGGTGTCATCACTGAGGATAATTTGGTAAGGAACATTGTCACGTATTAGCTAGTAGAATCTTCAATAAGTGGTATGTGTCTCGCTGGTTAAGATCATAGGTAACGGTAAATTCTGGAGCGTAATCTGTGGAAATCTCTTCCAGATTGTGGTATGGGATACTCTTGCGGCGTTCATCGGCTGCAGTTGCTAAAGTTTTCTTGATCCAGAAAGCTGAGTCTTATAAGCCTTTATTGTGGAAATTGAATTTACCAAAGACTGTGACGGTCAAAGAAATTAAAGAAAACCACACAGTTAATAATTTTCGCAACGGTATTGAAGAGTTTTTTTTAATACCATTGCTTTTATAATATGGCCAAGCATTTCACCTTGTAGTTTCTTCTTTTCTTGAGGGGTTTCTTTGTCTTTTCTTGGCTCGTTACATACACTTTATGTGTCAACTAAGCAAATATTTGACAATAATGATACATTAAAACAATATAATATCACATACTGATGTAATTGCGTCATTACATGACATTCTTTAAAAGTTGTTCCCTTATGGTACTTAATACGTACTTTTTGTTAATTATTTCTTAAAATATTTAGAAATTATTTAACAAAATTTCATTTCGTTAAATAATTTTTAGCGCTTTTAGTAGAGCTCCCTCCATATATGACAGTAACAGATACAGAAGCAAGACGCATATGTACATAATACTGAAGGAATTCGTGTATACGGTAGCTGCCTGAAGAAAGTTTTTATCTCTCCGGAGCAATAACTTCCGCCGCGACATTAACTTGTCCTCTATCGTGGATTAATTAGCAGGTGCTTTATATTAAAACATATTTCATACAATGAGCACGTTTTCGTCGTTTCAAACGAAGAGGTGCGATCCAACTACATAAAACCCAGTTCATTACTTTTTTAAAGAACGCAGATCGTATATTTTACAAAGGCAATTTGGATGCCCATTACAAATACCTTTTTAGCCAGGTACCGACTAAAAAAAGACTTTTATGAAGGTCAGCGAAAACAGTTTATTACGATACTCAAAGGTGTTTGCAATTACACGTAATGGCTTTATAGCCCTATAATTTAACCGAGGAAGAGGTGCCATAAAAATCTCCAATTGTGTTGTAAATTCCGATAGTGAGCTCCCTGTACGCGCTTTTTTACCAATCGCTGTCTTGAAATATTAATAATATTTATACACTATTTAATCGCGTGCGTAGGTGTAATTGTGCACATTTATTTAAATAATTCGGTTGTTATCAGTTGTTAAATATTTTGGTCTTTCACCGCACTAAAATGGTTTAAATTCTGTAACACATAAGTAAGTGGTACAATATCGAAACCTTTTGATGGAAGCTTCTAGATTAAGGAGTTGAAACAATTTATTATAGAAATAATAAATTAAGAGAACATAACACTGTTATTGTTCTATTAGTTTATTGGTTACAAAGAATTATAAACAGCAGCAAAAAGAATGATTGGTACAAATTAGCTTATATCATGTCGTCATATATCAGTGTAAAATAATACACCATCGCTCCCTTTGAGAAGAAACGCCGGCGATTTAAAAAATTTTACTGTGTTCAAGGGTACCACAAAGATGTCAAATCACACCGTTGTTCTTGAGATTATTATTTTATTTACTTATTATTATGGCAAAGATGCCTTTGCTCACTGCGACTTAATAGATCTATTGTAACAGAATAAGGCTTTTAATGAATCTTGGCACTCTCCTTCCTTTAGTTTGTATTGCATAAGGGTTCTGTTCTATGCAATGTGCTTCAGATAATTTATGTGGGGATCTTCAACTACTTTGAGATGCCCTAAAATCCCCAGGCTACAGTCTTCATTCTACAAAGGGTGAAGGCACTAGAAGTAGCGTGCTTCTTAATGTGGGTATAATCTTAGCATGACTTTCAGTATTGCTGTAGGACAGGTACGTGATGTGAGGCATGCAAGTCATTGAACTTGGTAAAAACTGCTGTTGCACAGGTCTTTTGAATTGTTTCTGGCCATCAAACTAAAGAGGCTTATTAGGTCATTTGAGGCCTAGAACCTCAGTCGTAATCGTAGGACACGTGGAGACCTATGCTAGTTTTTTGTCGAACGTGACTCCCATTTATTTAACTTCATCGCAAAAGTTAATGCTTTTCCTTTCGATGGAGAGTGGCATTGAGTTCTTGAGTTGCCGCTATACCGAGTGAGGTTTGAATTATGCACTAAACTAAACAAATGGACCACTACTGCGGCTCCATTACTACATATATATATTAGAAGTGTCTTTCGGGTGATGTCGTGTAGTTAAAATTTTCTATAGACAGTCTTTAGAAATCTTCTGAAGAAGCTGACAGCATGGTCAGCGAAACGTCAAGTAAAATTTTAACTACACGACATCACCCGAAAGACATTTCTACTATGGATTACGGCCGTGAAAGCCTACACTTTACATATATCTATTCCCTAAATCACGAAAGAGTAAGTACACTGATTTTAATTTACTTTGAAATATATCTGCTAGGTTTGTCTTGGCAATTAATCTAATTGCAACCAACAAATAGGCTTCTGGTCTGAATTTTACGTCATGATTTAAGAACAAAAGAGCCAATGAGAACTCACTAGTACTAAAACTATACTAAAGTGAATAAAAGTCAGTAAAATTTGGTATTTATAGCGTTACAAATGCAGATAGTATTATTTAAGAACAATTGGACATCTATGGCAATAATTCTTTGACTTTTCCTTAAATGGAGCAAGAGTTTAATATATATCCCCTTTTACTTCGTGCTGAGAAGCTGTTTTTTCTTCCCCTACCGAGTTCAGCGAAACATTTTACAATGCTCGTAAAAAAGTTACATTGATTGATCCCAAATAAAACCGACAAAAAAGGCTTAAACTTTTCGACAAACAATCGATTCCTAAAGGTCGTCCGTTCTATTGTTCCGTCTGTATCCTTTTACGCCATTTATTCTAAGCACAAAAAAATAACGTAAAAAAGACGACCTTGCTGTAAATACCGACGGGTTCCTATAGAACATTGGCGAGCGGTCGACCTCGATAGGACTATTTAGAGACGCTGTTAACTCGGCATTAAGGGTTGTGTGTTTAATGTTTTGACAAAATTTCGAAGGGGCAGGGTGTCGCGGTTGGTCAGTACGTCGACATGGTCTTAGTTTCCTCCTTCCCGCTAAACAAGAAGCAGAAATGTTAATGTTTCCTGCGGCCCGTGTACATTTCGCGAGTGTGTGGGTAATGTAGACCAAAACCCGCGTGTGTTTACAATGCGGTGGTGACAAAAATACTCTAGCCTAGCCGTTTCTATCGGTACGAAAATGTGTTTGCGCTGAATATATCTTGGGAACAATTCTTTGAAGTGCCAGTTGATAAAAAAAGGTGCTAGTGAAATATAATCCACATGAAAGAAAGCAGATTAGAGTGGTTGATATGTGTTTGGTAAACAGGATATTGCTAATCGGCAATAGATATACAGACACTTTAGCCGAATGTGATTTTTTCTCGTATGTGTATGCCTGAAAGGTGTTTGTGCGTCAAACCGTAATCATTTCCAATCAACATCTGATGAGCTTAGTAAAGATACCTGCAGGAAATTAAGTAAATAATTGCAAATGTTTCTTGGATATAAAACATTTTCTGTGGTCATATGTAAGTTTAATTAGTATCCCTTGTATAACATCTGAGGGATTTCATATAATTGATCACCTATACACGCATATACGTCATAAAGCTGAATACGCGGAATAAATTTCTTATGCACAAAAAATAACTTTCAATGTTCGCATTCGCCGCATACCTTTAACTTACTGTGAACCATTTTGAAATCGTATTCCAGTTAGAAATCAAACGACGGTTATTTATTTTACGGCTTACTTTTGCGCACCAACAGCTATTCAGCTTGATATAAACATGTCTCGGATTAACCGGAGTTTATGTTACCATTTGTGCCT
The DNA here is from genome assembly GCA_902654985.2 of Oryctes borbonicus. Classification (NCBI taxonomy): domain Eukaryota; kingdom Metazoa; phylum Arthropoda; class Insecta; order Coleoptera; family Scarabaeidae; genus Oryctes; species Oryctes borbonicus. The sequence goes on from LR736868.1 coordinate 6,912,038, forward strand.
TTGGAATCGTGGGTGTTGTGTAAAAATCCCTAGCTTTTAGCGATTAGCGGGGCGCACGCGAAAATACCATTCCTTTCTGGCTTTTGATCCCGTGCTGTACGTGTAATACATGTGGACGTTTAAATATAGATATATGATTAAGGGATAATGTTCTGTTAGCGAAACGTTTCCAAAATAACAGCTGAGCTTAGCAAAGGCGGAAACTGCGGGTTTTTCACGTTTTGAATTATTGAACCTTATCGAAGGCATATTTCCTACACTCACATACCGAATTAATACTTGATCTCCACTTTATAAAAAGTCCCAAGTAATATGCGCTAAGGTTGTAATTATGGCATATTCTTTAAATTAAATATATCAACAACTGTGAAATATAGGATACGTGAAAATCAAGCGATAAATGCGCTGAGGCTACAATTAGAGGACTAGCGGTAAGGTCTTCTATTTCTTTTAGTACGTTTCAAGCCAATGAAAACTAGTATTTGCCGCAATTTTAAAAGCAATTTCTACCTCTGCAAATGCATTAATTATCCTAAATATTCGGCGATGATTCTCATGATTTTATTTTATGGTATAAAATATTTGATCATATTATGGTAAGTTGATCATTAAAACCATTGAACACTCTCAATTATGGTAATATGCTTTTTTTCAGTTGAAGAGGGTTCAGTTGGTGGCACACTTATTGGATGGAAAACCCGAAAGCAAAATAGGTGAGTAAATGTAAATGTGAAGATTGAACAAAATTTTTTGTAAGTATTTGAAGCACTTAATATTGTGCTAAAAGCTGTAAATGACTAAGGTTCGCCACTTACCGTGCGCTTCAAGAAATTAGCAGAGACTAGACAGACTCATGTTTCTTGGTCTCATGAGAATAGGTTCGTGTTGCGAAACACGAGTCTGTATAGTCTCTGCTAATTTCATAAAACGCACGGAAATTGGCGAACTTTTCATGACACATGGAGTCTAAAGTAGCAGTGGTAGCAAGAACAATTTATGGTGAATATCCTATAAAGTGTCGTAAAAATTTTATAAATATTTTATAAATATTTAAATGAAAAAATGGAGCAAAAGAGTAAAGTATGTATACCCTTCCTTTAGAAGCTTCTTAATATACTCCGCCTTATCCCCTCTGGGGGTGAGGGCATCGGCTGCGCAGAGTGAAATGACATTCGGGGTGCACAGAAAGAATTATACTCTTTGATGAGAGATTATTATTATTGATAATAACAATAACATGACAAATTATTTCAAAGAATATCATACAACGTATAGGATACACATTAACAACCTGCCACGGTGGTGTGCTCCGTACTAATCATCAGGTGCCAGAAAGGACCTGCCGTCTGTACTTTACCTTTACCTTTACCTATATTATATAAAATTAAATTCGCTGCCATATTTCCGTGCTTTCTCGATGTTTTCCAGAGTTCTTTCTAGAGCTATAGCTCTATAGTTCTCGCATTTCTCTTTGTCCTCTCTTTTATAAATACGTGTTATTATATGTGTTTGGAATTTTGTTTTGTTTCCATATTTGTTAGATTAATCGACAGATGTGCTTAGTTTGTTGGTGTTCTCCATATTTTAGTAGTTCTTCTTCTTTTCGAAGTCACCTTATTTCTTCCTGTATCTCCATTTCTAAGGGATATTGGACTTCATTTCCTTCTTCTTCTATTAGTACTTCCTCCATTTCTGTATTGGTATTATTTTTCATGTTGAATTTATTGGTAGTACTCTTTCCATATATTGCCAATCATTTGGAGGTCGTGTTCTATTTTACCATCTTCGCTTTCCATACCTCTTGTTTTATTTCTTGTTGTATTATTTTGGCATTTTATCTGTCTTAGGTTGTTCCTGTTCTTTCCTCTAACTTTTGATATTTCTTATATTTATGTTATATAGTCACTTCTGCTTTGTTCGTCTTTCTCATTTATCTATCTTATTCCTGCCAGGTTTTTTTGTTTTCTAGTTCCTTCATATTCTTCATCGTACCAGTCTTTATCTCTCCTCTTTGTTGCTTTCACATTGATTACTTTCTGCGCCTTCCTTATTATTCTATTCTTTATTTCTCTCCATGTTTCTTCTATTTCGCTTGCAAATGTTGGAAGATGTTGCACTGTGTATTATTTTTGTGTTTTTCTTGGTATTCTTTTCTTATTTCATCTTTTCTCAAATTGTCTACTTCCCATCATTTCATGTCTTTTTCTTTTATTTCCTAATGCTTAGTTAATTCTATGTTTTCTATTGTTGCTATTGCCCGTTTCAGCTTACGCTCCTTTACATATTCTAGTGTCTGTTGTTCCTTGTCGGTTCCTCTTTGTAGTTGAAATATGATCGATCTGATTAGCGGTGTTCCCCCCTGGGTTCCTCCACGTAACACTATGCTTTTTAAGATGTTCAAAATTAGTTGGTAAAAATTACATTATTAATATTTCTGCAATTTGACCTAATCTGCGCCAATTATCGTTAGTTTCCTCGTGAATAATTCCTTTCCGATTTCCTATGCCCAATATTCAACGTTATGGTACGCTATATTGCACTATTTAAGAACAGGCTGTAGGATGGCGGTAAACTCAAATAATAGTGTTGTGTTTAATATACTTTAATAAACTTGGACAACTGATACAGGTACAAATCTCGCCATAAAAAATTTTCACACATTTTGGGGAACATGCTCTATTTAATAATTTTTATTCAAAAAATATAACAAACACGGCATCATTTATAAAGAGAACATAATAGAAAACACAATTGACACCTGATCACATACAAAACACATGTATATTGGTAAATACATTCAATTTGTTTTTATTTATTTTTTTAATTTTTTTTTTGTTCGAAAAGTTCATAACTGCTGTGGCGTATTATTTTACAGGTACATTTGTCAAACATTTATGTAGATCATGATTTGCAATAAAATACCTAAAACTGGTGAAATGATTAACTTATTTAAATTAAAGTTTTAAGTTTTAATTTAAGTTAATTTAAGTTTTAAAGTTTAAAAGTTCAGAATTTTTTACGTCGGAATACTGTATAGAATAAAATAGATATTTCAGCGTGGTCCCGAATAAATTCAAAAGATAAATTAGGAAAAACTAATTCTATGCAGGGCGTACAAAAAATTCCAATATTTATATTATTAATTTCAAGTGAAATATACACGAATATATTTAAAAGCAAAAAAATCCGTTTTAGATAGCCATGTTGTTTTTATACGGGCTCTCAGCCGAGCTGATAACCGGCATCGGCGCTTGCGAACCGGCCATTCGTTGCGCTCGTAGTCGCCATAGTTGCTGCGGCACCATTTTATACTTTCCGAGCGCCTATCCCATTCGCTTCTTTTTATTGTCCGTGTTATTTAAAATAATGTCGCAAAACGCAATTCTAGGGATGTCCAAATATTGTAAGTTAACTCGGTAGATATAATAAATACCAAATAAAGGTAGAAGATACAGGCGCTGCGCTTGCACAAGTTTTCCGTCGGGCGGGGCTTGGGCCTATATAGCGGTAGAGTAGTCAGGGAACCACGTATGTGAGAAATTTCTTTTATGTTATAATTTTTATTGTGATTTCCTTTTCTAATGCTACAGAATAGAAGTACTATCTCACTTTGCAGTATTGTGCAGTAAATGCTAGGAATCTCTTAAATCTCATAAATTTCATGGTTAGCGTAATTCAATATAATTAAAAATTCTTTTTAAAATACATTTATTGGCTCTCTTTAATTGCTCGTCATCATTACAGCTGAAATATTTGCGGTGGGTCCTGTAGTTTGGATCGCTGCATTTAAACAATAATAATTAAACACATCAGAAAATGGCTAGGAACAATTCATCTCTCAGATGAAAAAAATACTCTCGAAACCACGCTGATGACGCCGGGTAGGCAGAAACATGTCCGTGTGTTAGTGTATTTTTTTCTCTCCCCTTTTATTGCGTTTGCCGTGAATTATTCCATCAATACCATGAGGAAGCTAAGCTATCTTAGCATCATATTTTTAAATAATAATTAAATTCACTAGACATTGTACAATTATAACTAAGTAAAGGTGCGATGGCAATTATATTGGATGCATGTGAGTTGGGCCAATCCCGGCGTTTATTTATAATGACACCCACGAGTAAGGCCAACGGTGTCTGACCAGCGGATTAAAGTGAAACGGTAATGATTCTGGAAATTGAAAATTATATTCGTAACGCCGGATGATGAGCCGCATCTTTATGGACCAAAAGCAACTCACTCCGCTCAACACATTCGAAAGAAATAGTTGTAATAGTCTATCATTTGCATTACAAATGCTATTATACCGAGCTACACCTAGCAACAACACAAAAATATCGGCAACCTAAGCACCACACAAGTTTAATTAATTAATCGGCGACGGCTGTTTCGAGGATGCAAGGATCCACATTTTCAAAAGGTGACTGAATAGTACTTTGTGTTGTTAGCCATACAATCCTTGCTAGCATTATTGCACCTAGCAAATCCGAAACACTCTGTACCACTAATGATAGCTTAGAGTTTCCATCTTGACCAACACTCGGCATATTACATTTACCAATGATCCAAAGCTTTTGTACAAAATAATCAAATATTAATTCTAAGTCTTCTAAACAACGGGGTTGTTGGCATATAATAAGCAACGAGATCCTACCATATCCAGGAAGGGCGGTTGATTCACAACATAGCAATCACAATATGCGGATAACACGCCCCACACCCCTACTGAGACCGGTACCGTTAAAGTTATATCTGACCACCATATAATCAATTGGGAAGAGTTCCCCGTCCTTTATATCCAAAGACAACCACGTCCCTGAAAGTGCAATGGAATGGTACTCGCATCCTCTAACACCGAGTAGTGTAGTGGTCGTGGTACTAGAACATAGAATAAAACATCGGTGTTGTTGAGCTGCATTCGTCTTTTTTTTTTTGTAAATGTTGGTTAGAAACAATTATTAAGATCTCATTTGATTTTTATTGTTAGTTTCTTGTAACCTGTATTAACTTCACACGTATTATTGCAAGTGGATGATTTCAAGCTGTTTCCCCTCTGCGTTTAGAAATCGCCAAAATAACTAGAATTAAAGGATAATGTAAACTTTTTAAATCAAAAGCACAAGTTTAAATGTCCTAAATTTCACTTAGCATGTTAGAGTGCTGAATATTGCGTTTTATTGCTTAGAAACTACTTTGAACCCATCTCTTTAATGTTCAGCGTTGATATGTATATTAGGCGCTAATTTTGCAACTGCCGGTTTCCTTTGGGTAAAAGTCAATTCGCTATTACTTACGATTGCTTCCTTCAATGACACGCGCTGTAAACAATGATAAAATTATTGTTTAATTCTTATACTTTGATCACGCGAACGCGTTTGATATTAGTTTATTTTTTTAATTAATATTCTTTGTAATGCGATTTCTTACGACAGTCCGTTCTTTACTTGTTATTTTCTAATGACAGCCTAAAGCAAATAAGCTACGTACGAGTTTATAAAAAGCATATTTCCTCGGATTTCATTACGAAATATTATTCAATGCGCATAGCCATGCTTTTATTGATGTTTGGGAGCATCGTACGGTTGGGGAGCAGATATATTTAAACAAACTACCGCGGCGTACAAAAATAATAAAATAGTAATGAAATAATAATCCCGTGTACGATTTACAAGGTGGAATAATAAACAGGCCATCAAAAGCGTCAATAAAACCGACGTTGATGCGAGCGTACGCGAGCCACCAACTCGAATCAAGTTGGCATAGGTCTGGGGCGCATTGTAACTAAATCCTACATTTATTACTGACTAAACAGTAGTAAACATAAACAAGCCATAACTTTGATTTTTACGGCCCAGTAAAATGATCGTAAAATCAATGGGAGCAAATGCGGCTCTCCTCCCGGGTAAAACGCGGCTAAACTGGTAATATAGCGACGGCGATTCTCTTGATGATGGTCCTTCTCGAATCTCCCAGCCGTTCACGTGATTCTCTCTCTATTGTATATGTGTGTCCTACGTTTAAGGTTGAATTTCATTGTTTCGTATTTCACTTCTCCTTTTTTGTCGTCTCTTTGCTTTCGCGTTGGCTTTCCATCGTTTTGGTTCTTTTCTTTCGCTTCGTTGTACGCTGGAACGAACTGAAACTGTACGTTCCGATGGTTGCGAGTTCCGCATTATATCGTGACTCGATTTCGATCTGATTCAATTATCACGATTTGCTCCCTAATATATTATTTAATAATCGTGAACTTTGACTGGGTCGCCCCGGCTGATAGTGCGCGCATTGGCTTATGTGCCGATATCCAGCTCCATTTACGACCCTTTATTTTCTAGTTGGAAGCCTCTTCTCACATACATAAACACATAAATATTTATGTGTTGCCATGGACGATGGAAATTTTCTTCTATACAACGTATATCGTATGTATGTAATACGAGCCCGGTAGAAGAGAAATAGATGCTTTTGCGCGATTAAAAATGAGTTAACTGCGAATAAAAGAATGTTAGGAATGTACGACTGAGTTTAGAGATAAAGAAGAAACTATACTTTGTTGAACAAATGTGGATATACAAAAAAATCATACATTTCACATATTGCTTCTAGTTTCGTTTTATAAAGGTTTTAACATAGAAAAAATATTGGAATTATTTGTATAATTGTATTAAATTATAGATAATTCTAGAATACAACAGTGTCGCATACCCCAACAAACCTTATAACATTTTTACCGGAATTATCTTAACGGTAGCCCATCCTCAGGAAAGAGTTCTTGGTAACCCTTGCCTGAAGATGAGCTGTGCATGGTTCGAAACTTATAGCTATTTATTAGAGTTTTGTGAGATTGGGATCCTCTTTTTTCCATTTACCACTTGAACCTACCGAAGTAAACAGAAGGATATTGTAAAGAAAATTGTAACTATTGCTTGAATAATTTAACATTCTATAATAATAGCTACCGCAATCTTTATAAATAACAATGGTGAAAAGAAATAGTAATAAATTCTATAAAAGAGCAATGAAGAAGGAGGCACATGGAGAGACATTGGAAAATTAATTATTAATTAATTAAGCTGAAATGAATGCCTTATTAAGAACCTACAAAAAATTACGAAAAGAAAAAGAAGCAACGCATTCTGGAATAAAACAGCCAGCGGACCTCACGGGTATGAGCAAAGCAATTAACTAGACAAACACTGCAAACTCGTGAATCTCGTGTTAATGCTAGTGCTAGCAAGTCTGCAGCCTTGAGTTGCGCGACTGCTGAGGCTCGTAAGCATGTTGGAAAACCTAACTTCAATTGATCTTGGCCTAATGCTGTACGTATAATCCTCGAACACATTTTGAAAGCGTTTCGTAGATGCAAAGATTACTAGGTATAGATTGGATTGGTTGGAATATTTTTGATTGCATCGTATTCTTTTATTATGGAATCGTGTCCGCTTGAAAACAGTCTGTCATTATTTTATGATGCAATTGGTTGTCAAACTCCAAGGCAGACCACCGCCTCGTGTGAGGATCGGGAGAATTTAAGACCGAATTGTACAGAGTGAGGACCAACAGTCAGAAGCGAAGGATTAAATTTGTCGGAATGGAACAAACATATAGAGGGTTAAAGAAGGACGAGAGCTAAAGGAGCGCGAGAATCTAAATGCTTGTCTTTCCACGATTTCTAAGCAATTGGAAGATCAAATTTGAAAAACGAACGAAGCACATTCTAATTATCGCTTAACTAAAATCACTCCTTTTAAGCTTTCGTCATTCGTTTAAAACTATCACGCAGATGCCAACTCTATTTATACGATACAGATAAAAAAAAAATTCATACGTGAAACCGAGAACGGGTCACGGCAGATTATCTCTCTCCAAAGAACATATCGACTCTTGGCGTGTTTGTCGTCACGGCGGTGATTGGAAATTTAAATTGTGTAAAGGCTACGCATATCTGACGGACAAGAAGCCTTGACAAATGGGGTCCCTCGAGATAGTTTTTTACGCCGAAGACTGCGACTGTGTTTATGTGCAGTCGGTGCTAGTTTTATGGCTTACGTTTAAAATGCTGTGCGGCGAAGATTGTCTCTGGTTGTAACTTCGCGGCTTGCACTGTTTTGATTAGCCTATGATATTGTGCAGCCAGAAATAAATACAAAGAAATAAAAAGCATTGAAGGCTGATTTTAATTGTTCACACAACAATAAATAACACACATTCTTTATAATAAAAGAAGGGAAATAACACGTATCAGTGTTTTTCAAAAAAAAATTAGTATACGTTAATTTCTCGTAGAGTAATCGCATGAATAATAAAGTGTTTATATGGAAATGCTAATGAATGGTATAACTCGAGTGAAAAATCTTAAATTTCGTAAGCTTACAATTTATAGAAGATGAAGCCGATAAAACACCGGTAAGATGATTTGGGGTGTCATGGTCTGTTTCGTTGTGAATCCCCTCCCATATACGCAGGTAACATGCCTCGTGAAATTTTCACCTACGAATAGAAGCGATTATATCATTAAATAACAATCTTCATCTGGTATATAGGTTCTTCTCTTGTATCACAGTGGTTAGTTGAAATAGAGTCGCTGTCGTTAGCGCAAATGTCACCTTTTCCTAGATTAATGGGTACCCAGCTTTAAAACCAAATAATTTTAGGTTCTACTTCGGACAAAATGAGAACCAAAGTGTATAAAGAACTTTATAATTTCCTCTTTTAATAGCTTGTACATAACTGCCTTGAGAAAGAGTTAATGGTGGCGTTATATTTTGTCTCATTATCTAAAAGCATTTTAGAGACGGATATCCATTATGCCATTTACAACAGACCAGGATCTTTTCAATGCAGTAGCCTCACTACTACTAATCCATCGCCATCAGTTAATCTAAAACAATTGAGTTATGGAACAGTTCTATCTTTTGTTAACAAATGAATATTTTTAATTGAACTCTACAATTAACTTGGTAGTTCGCATCTATTCATCTTACTTCAAACCCGTTAGCTATTCTGTTATTGATATAAGGCGCACCCACGTGCTGCTATCTGTGGATTTAAATTCTTAGTGCACTTGTACCCTAAAGGGAACCGAAATATTATGCTGTTCGCCCTCGATTCTTGTCAAGCAAGAACATGCAAAGATTATTTCAATTACTTCAATTATTTTTAAAACATCACTTCGGGACTTACGACCATCTTCTCCTCTACATATTATTAACATTAAGTGGTGTTCGCATAGCTTGGTGCTAAAACAATACAACAATTATGGTGTAGTGCAAAAGTTTACACAACGCAAACTAATAATATAATTTACGTAGCAGTGTAGTGCTGAATTGAACATTAGTGTAGTGCGAAACTATACTCACGTCAAACTACGGCACCGCATCAATACTTTCTACATTTAGAAAATTAAATAAAAACATTTGTTTTTGAATTTGTATGCCTTGATTCCCGCAGAAACTGCTAATAAGCGCTAATAAGAGATTATTCAATCAACAGGATGTTACTTCAAATCTAATCATTTAATTGCCGAATTAGTGCAAAATATTGCATTAATTTCCCCTAATATAAAAGTCACATTTCCTTTTGGTAAATTAAAATAAAACCCAAAAACAAAGGATATTTACACCTGAAGAATAGAAGCATGTTTAGACTACGCACATACAGACCGCTGGCATGGATATAAAAGTACTTTTCCGAACCAGTTTTTCATCGAATTAACGACCTTAATACAGTAGTGAAGAAAATGGTAATCAATTACAATAAATAACCTATTTTCATATATTTTAGATCGAAATAGGTGTGGTAAATTACTTATATCCCTAACAGGTATTTCTTAATTAAATATATACATCACAAGAGAAGGTCCACTAGCTCATTACGCAAATATATTAATGTTATGCATCTTAGGGATCTACGAATTACCTAATATATTATATCTAGGTATGTATGTATATATAACTTCTCGTAACACACAACTTGATCATAATCTTTACACTACGTATAAGAACTTGAATTAATGCTTGGCATTTTATTCCAAGTTTAAACCGCATCATATTAGTTTTAATTGGTATCGCCGTAATAAATAAAATTATAAATAATTACAGGTTACTCGAAAATAATTGATAATTTCCGTACATGCTCGCGCATGTTCTTATTTTTACGGGAATTCCTATAAATACCTGAAATTATACGTTTCTTTCGCGCATGCTGCTGGAGGGATGGCGCACCGTACGTATACTAACGATATATTTCGAAAATAAAAAGTTAAGACGCTAAATTGCTATGATCACCGCTGCAACGTGTTAATTTTGGTCGGTTACCTTCCTCTTTGAATTGTTAGCATGCTATGAATGATTATATAAACCTTCGGATAAGATTTCTAATAATGTGAGGCTTGATTACTACAATTAAAGGGGATTATTACGGTATGAGGATGACCTAAGGTGGTAATGCTTGTTACTTTGTTAGTTAATGCATTAATAAGCAGTGCTGGTGGCCTCTTCTCTCGATTTTTCCTTAAGTCCATGTTTTGCTCTTGTTTTTGGTACAACTAATCAAGCGACAATATTGTTGGATTTCGCTATATCCAAAATGATGGATGTTTCCCAAAACTTTCTTGTAATTTCATGATTTTCAAATTAAGGGATTTAAAATAATTCAATGTAAATGTTTATACTTTTGTGTAGATAACTTTCATACTTATTTGTGTCTTTCGCTTAATCAAAGAATTTTGACATTTTTCGTTTTTCCCAACTTTCCTTGTTTTTCAATACATCCACAGTTTGCTTTATGGATAAAATTTAATAGCAACGTCTGTTATTCCTTTATACACGCCAAGCTATTCGCCCTACATAACTTCGTATAGCTCCACCACCACCACCATCAACATCAGGATGGTTAGCAGATATCTCAGTAAATTGGTTAATGAAACAATGTTTACTGCAATAACCACCTTATTTTCTAATGAATTCCAGAAACAACCTGATAATACTGTATACCTTCATCTACGGTCCCACAAGAAATTAATACCTTCTCCTCTTGAGGGATGTGTATCAATTTCATCTTCCACAAACGCTCTGATCACCTCACATATGCAAACTGTTTGCCGACAATGATTCCAAAAGGAGATATTTGTCAAGACGAAAAGACATTAGTTTTCTATGTAACTGTACTTATGTACAATATCCATTAGGTTCTGTACAATTAAAACTATACTTATTCCACTTATTTCTTCTTCGGAAATGCGGTGACCACTTTAGCATTCATCCGTCTAAAGATAATGCAGTGTGAGTATATCACCCATACAGTAAACAAACAGATCACATGCATACCATCAAGACTCCTTTCATTGAATCATATAAATTACGGGCCGATTTTAACGAAGACAGCGCGGCAAAATATCGAACGATTTACGATTTTTTTGTCGGACATACGAAAACAAATCATAAGCACGGATAAACAATTACCTTCCAGATTTAAAAATCGGTTTAGCGTCCGTTGCGATCTACATGTTCGAGGAGGAGGGGCAAGAGCGATAAGCTAGCGAGCAAGAAAGCAGAGCGAGGCAACCGGGCGCGCATATCTTCGCTCCAGCATCATCCACGGTTTATTTTGGATCTCACCAACATCCTTCTGCGCTTCATCCATATATATTAAAATAGCCCCGTCGATCGTTTGTAATTAAACTATAACGAATTTTTATTGCGCGCGTAAACAGAAAATTAACGCAAATAAACCTACGTCAAGCAGTTGCCTTTGTGGTCCGGACAAGATTAATTACAGCGCCTCGTTTTGTAATCGATTACGTTAGATTCTTGTTTTGATCTGAATGCTTTATTATATAAAACACGTTTTGATATATGTATATGTGGGTCTCCCGCGGCTAGGCTCCTCATTAGATTTATTTTGTTTTCCTATTGAATTGCACAAGCGTATTTAACAGTAGCAGCACGTTTCTGTCTGTGTCCGCGTTGCGCGCGTGTTGTTACTAAACTTTTCGCTGAATTGGCCTGCCTGTACCGGCGATGTTTTCGAGATTGTTTAAAGTAACGTGTAATCTACAAAATTTAAGGTTAAACATGATTCACGGAAGCAAATTCAATAAACTGTTGAATAAAACAATCGCTTATATCAAACGAAGTATTGACTTTAAAGAAATAGGCAAATAGAAGGTTCTTTACCTAATTTACATGTTTTGTTTTGATTTTCTTAACGGAATGTATTTATCTTAAGCATCTAGTTAAATTTCTATTGTTTTGATAAGTAATTGTTAAAAACCACTAAAAGTCATTAGTATGGTAAAAATCAAAGGTTAAAAAGCGATATCAGGTATCAGTGCATACAGGGCAGTTAATTGGAAGTAGAGCTAAAATTAGATGCTTTCATACATCTTTTGAGTAGGGACAACATGTTTGAATAAAATATCTTTTCCTCGCATTATTAGGTTGTAGAATTGACGTAGAAATCCACGAATTTCGCGATATATTAAATGTTTTGTGCCGTGCGTAGCGAAGAGATTCCCGTATACTCAAGGCCAACGTAGATTGCTCAATATTCACTACATCTGATTGTATACATAGGAATGTCAACGAAGGTAGTAACAGGTAGATTCCGTGTGTGTTGAAGGGCTCGTCGAGGGAGAAGAGGGAGAAAGAAGCTATCCTAATAATCGACACGTCCTACTGAATAGTTTATGCCGGCGAGTTTGTGCAAGAAACGAGCGCAATAATAATCCACGGAATGAAAACGGCACCTTTTGCGCCTCGCACAGCTTTATAAACGCTCAATTCCGGTCTATAAACGGCACATAACATGGAGCGGTGTGCAGCGGTAAAATGGCGCCGAACCGGTCCCTGGTGGCCGAGCACCCTTCGATCCGTTCCCGTCATCGACGGTAGAGTATACATTCGGATACAGCGCCCTCTATATCCCGTACGAAAGCCGAGAGAGAGAAGTCGACGTAACAGCACCATAGAGCTGTATAGCGGACCGAATCCTATGATCCCGGATCGTCGGGTCGAAAAGGCCGAACTCGCATGCATGGTCGAGAATAAATAAACACACGCGGCCGTCGTGATGGTTCAACCACCACTTTAGACTTTGTATTGAGTCGATGTGATCGATGGTGTTGATTTAAATGTAAATAGCGTCCGTCTTCTTTTTTTTCTTCTTCGTTTTGGTTATTTTCGTTTTCGCTAGTGCTGTTGCTGCCCGCCGTTGATGTATCTCTCGCGATTTTCTGCTTTTTTTTTTATTGTTTTAAATTTCGCGGAATTGAATTTATATATGCTGGTCTCTCCACTGGCCAGCAACGCATTATACGTTATTGATTTAGAGCGGTTATATACTGCGCGAATTGGAATCAGCAATGCTTATGATGTATTGACGAAATCTTGAACTTCTATAGCTGCAATGCACTTTTTAATTGACTAGTCGTTTATTATTTCGTTACTCTTGTTTGATGACGCCCCGAATTAATTTATTGTGAAAAAATGGAAGATTTATGGCACTATGTTCGATACAAATAGGCAATTAGCCTTCTATATAAAACTTTAAAGGTCATTCTGCTAAAGCGTCAAGTGGGGTATCTAAAGCGATACAAATTGTATTTTTATGTTTAAGTTAGTGCTTTAGACTTTTTTACTTCTGTCTTCTCTGAACGAACACGTTTAATTTAACCAAAAAATAATGCTGAAACTCTACCTTGTATCGCTGCTTTTCGGTTATTCTTTCTAGACATTTCCTCATGCTGTGTGTTATGTTTAATTTAGTTTGAATTGACATGTAAATCGATAAGAATTCTAGTATAAGCAGTGCTATTTGAAATTTCAATGTTGGGCGTTGGACAGATTAGAAGGGCTATTCGCTTCTTAATAAAAAAAGTTTGCTCCTTCCAACAAAAATCGACCTGTTCTTTCGCCTTCGTTATAGCCCTCGTCATTTTTGGTGGAGACTTTCCTTAATATACTCTATAAACAACTCCAGGATTTTGACATCACTCACTATTAGCTTTGCTAAACTATTACAGATTGTTCTGTGAAGTAAGTTCCATTTGAAAAGCTTTGGTTTTGAGAAAATAGTGCTCAAGGCATATAATTGTTTGTTTTACTTTAAAAAGCTTTGGTGAAAGGCTTCCTGGGTATGTTTCGCGAAATACCTAAAAGCTCTAAAAAGGGATCATCTACTTCAAAGAAAAATATCAAATTTTGTAAACAGCCAAAAATGGAAAATGAAGCTGCAGCTAGTCCAAAGTTTTAGAATAAATCTTTGACGAAAAAAGCTTGCATAACTGTGGCCTACCATTTTCTTGGGCTAAAGATTCTTTTTCTTTAAAGAGCTGCTGTTAGGAACTACAAACTTAAAAAACATCAAGAAAACACGGAAACAGATAATTTAACGTTCATAGCTATAGTGTATACCGCGCAGCATCAATTCGGGCTACCTGGACACATCCATAAACTGGCAAATGCAATAAGTCAGAGGAGAATTTTGCTGCTACCCGAGCCGTGTGGACGGTGTAAAATGCCGCAATAAAATCCACGCCCATTTCGATGATTGCCGTCTATTAAACGTTGCAGCCGTGAGGATTCAAGTGGCCGTTCATGAAGTGGGTTTGAGCTTTATTTATTACGCATTGATACGCCCTCATTAGACTGAATCTTGAAGAGCGTCGCCGTTCGCATGTAGGAAGTGAGAGCGCTGTGTTTGTGTTGTCAATGCGGACGCGGATAATTGAGAAGATATGTGTTGTACTGGTAAAGGAATTTGGTGTGGTACATGCGCCCTTCAGTTCTTATTTCATAACAGTCGTTGTTTATTTTTTTCCAACCTAACAGTAAAAGTCACGATTTACTGTTAATTTACTGCATTTTCGAAATAATATTTAAAATCTATAATTTTGAAGCAGGAGAGTGTAAAAAATTAATGTCAATACAAATGAATTTTAACAAAAGGGAGTTTTCTGTATATCTGCATTGTTTCGCAAATGTCCCCATAAAATAAATTCTTTCTTTTTAATTTTACTGCAACGGGTTCTGCATTTAGTTCCTGCATAATATCCTATCTTTTGTTACTTCACTTCAGTTCCATAGAAGGCTATATATTTCTATATTGTATTTTGCTTTCATATTTCTTCAGTTCCCTCCTTTTGCTTCATAAAACTCTAGTCTAATGATTTCAATTCTTTTACTTATTTGCTTATTGCTTCTTCATCCTCGTTAATTCCAATTTCCATACAACTATTTATGTTTCTTTTTATATTTACTTTCATATCATAGTATTATTTCGTCATTATCCTTTCCTGTTGTTAAAATGCAATCCACACCCAAGCTCTTTCACTGTGGTTGGCAGCTTGTGCCACTTCCGTACTCATAATAATTATAATAAGCTTATTAACTCAGCAGATTGTAAATCCACTTACAGGGTCATAAAAATTACAATGTAATGGGTAATTAGGCTTGAACATGTGCACAAATAGCAATAAAGAAAGAAAAAAGCAAAGAATCGCATATCACTCCACTACTGTAGGTAAAAGAAAAAATAAAAACAATTTAATTTTTTGAACCCATTGAGCTTTTTGTGATAAAGATGCTTCGGAAGGCGCTTCCTTAGAGACTTAAGTAAGTACTACATCGGAGACCATATCACGTTGCCTAATCTGCTCCTTATACGACGTCTATGTTTTTATCGAAATAATTTTATCAACCTGTTGCGGTCCATTGTAAGATAATTTAAACAAAACAATTTTAATTTGAGAAATACCGAGGATAGAAGGTAGGTTGATGGTAAATGTAGTATGACTTACACACTTTTATAAATAAATTAATAAAAATTCGTTCATCCATTTCGCCCTTAAAACAATTGTAATAATATCCTCGCCTTCGAATTTCATTCACGTTTCAACTACTTGTAACTGAAACTTTTAACACGTAAAACAAGCTACGTTGTGAATCACTCGTAAACGCAATGCTACATTATGTATTCAACCTCCTTCCATTTAACTTCCATTGTGGGATATTGTTTACAAGCACGTAAATTTTAACTTTGCGAATAAATATTGATGCGTACGCGCCAAAACCGCACTTACACGCAATTAATTCGACCGATTCAAATGCGATAGTGTACGCAGCAACGTCTCTTTAAGTTTTTAATTACTAAGTTACTTAAGCAATTATTCAGCGGTTCGCGATTGCGGCACCTTACGTTTGCGTCTATTAAAATCGGATGTTAATAGATAATGGACGTGAAATTGGCAAGTACTTACTAATTATTCGCATATGGGCGTGCGTTTTACACCTATGAACATGTGCGGGTAATTAATCGCTCCGTAAAGCATTCAATATTTACATAAAATGAAGCATATTTACATGTGTTAACATGCATGATTTTATGAATCACAAAAGGTGCCGTGCCGTTGTTGGCACTTTAGCGTTACTTTATTGCAATCATTGTTTTCAATATTTACAGCATATACTTTGGTCGAATACACGATTTGAATTAATTGTTAAATAATTGGATACATTTTATCCTTTGAAATACGATTATAGTGAATCAACCAAGGTAGCCTGAACTACTTTTTGCATCAATTAAATGATAGATTCTCTATCTTTCCGGTAATCTACTGTATTTGACGATTCACTGATTTTCTGGTTAAATCCAAGCTTTCTTTTGATTATTCTTTTTGTTGGTGTTATTGCTTCCATGTCATTTGCTGGCTTTCAACTATTTTGGCTTGGTGCTACTTTCTCGCAAGATTGAAAAAAATCTGACATACAGTTAAACAATGAGAAGAAATGCATATTTCCACTCTGCAAATAGCAACATTGTACGTCAGTTAAGGATTTTGAGTGTCTTGCTTGGCCCCTTTTATCTTCCCCCGTACAAATTTCACACCTTTATTCAACTGGTTACCCTTGGGTTTAAATAAACTGAGTTGCCTTGTTACTAGATATTATAGTCAATCCTTGTATGAATTCTATTGCCCCGTTCTTGGACTATCTTAAGAATGGCTTCTGTATGCTTCTTGTATGCTCATCTGAGTAGCATATGAGATGAATCTGAGATTAATGTTGAGTACTTATGTAAGATGGTGGATCTAGTTATCACGTATCAATCCAACAGTACACTTTTTTGATGTACCACTGTCCAGCTTTTTGTAAAGCAATCTCAAAGTTTAACTTCTTTTGTATATTTAATTTGTTTTGTATTGTTAACCAACTGTATATACTGAATTTTTTAAATGGGTTAGAGGCTAGGTTTTGAACATTTCTGTCAATTTATATCCAGCAGTCAATTGCTTTCTGGAAACTGACCAAACTGTGATACAGCACTCTTAGTTCATTTCTTGATCTGATAACGTCCCTATGAAAATTTTCATTTTTCTTTGTAGCTCTTTAAAAATGCAATCTCATTTGCCTATCTAAACTTAAATGTAAATATACTTGTGTGACGTACATTTTTCTGCGAGGAGATCATTTGCTCTTGAAAGCAGAGTACTTTATCTGCTGTTGAAGAAATTTGGAAGTTAAACGAACTCATTCTCTGGTATCAAAACAATAAATTAAACCAGAGGTGCAGAAATATTGCTTTGTGAAGCCTGTTAAGTAAATACTACAATAGCAACTAACAATTATTGCCAAAAACGAGATACTCATCATCTTTCAAATTATTCAACTTCTAGAAAATTTATTTCAATATCGTCCGTAAGAAATAAAATACTGTAAAGCTTTTAAAATTTGCATCGGAGTTCATGCACCATATAAATAATGCAAATTTGTCCGAAATGAATTTATATAAACATTTGCGGCGAACAATAATCGTAATGTACGCGGAAAAAAATTCAAAACAAACTTCCTTTTTCTGGCCGAAGGGCACTCAAGCCAACACATACGGAGAGCGGCGATAAATCAATTTTTTCCCGTACATTTTGTTTTAATGACCCGTCAAATTGGATGTTAGCCAGTGCTATATCCGTTCTATAACCATAAATCCCGAAGACGAATATAGCACTCTCATACTATCAGCGAGAGTCGTTTTCATAGTGATGATCTTAACCAATGTACTGGCAAATGCGAGTGTGTATAGGCGTAGGCATTATATTAATTTAACATTGTGTCTCGTCTCATTTTATACGGCGCGAAACGCTGAAATCTCTGCCAAGCGACCGTTCCTCATTCGAAATGGGATCACCGGGCTTTCTTCAAAAACTGCACAATTTATTCGCAGGAGATTTTGCGACTGTGCTAATGTGAAACGTCGCTGGAGATATTAGGACTAACAAATGAGAGCTACAGACAGGATTCATAACAAAAAAAAAAAAACGATATAAGTTACAACGGAGCATAGTGATTACCGTAAATAAAATTTGTTGGGATATATGTTTACATTAAAGATATTTTTTGTTCCAAAAAATTGATGTCTTTATTTCGCGTGTCAAAAGCCATTAGCTTTTTTAAAAACACGGCACGATACACACGGTCTCTGTAAAAGTTATGCACAAAGACTTATGGGTACGTGACTTTGTAATGGACAATTTGCTTGCGAACGCACTTAAGTGAATTTATTCGCACTCCCTCAGTCTGGGTGAAGTGACAGTTGATTAATGTCCCCTTGTTGTTTCGATCAATTTTAAATTACAATTAGCTACATCTGTGTGTATAAATATTACAAGTGTGTTCCAGTGTTTTTGATTATGAATTCTTAAATCGTTTATTTCCAGGAAACTGAATACCACCAATGTGTACAAAGGTAATGGTTGGTAAAAGAAGTCTTCTTTAAATGCAAGTGACGGAATTTTACAATTACAATACCGCCATAATTTGGTAAAATAAACATTAGTTTAAAGAAAAATAAGCTTAAAGCTGTTAATCGTAAGGGTAAGGACGAAGCGAATCGTGATAGTTTTGAACTAAGAGCCGACAAGTCACTTCCTCTCAGGATCAGATGATTCGTGTGTTGCTGTTCATATTCTATACATATGGCTTAGACATATTCTAGGATTGGACCAGGATCCATATGCGTTCCAGGCTCCATGCGGTAACTCACATCTCATTGCAAAAATTAATTTCCGGTTCTGATTGTCACCAGTTGCTTGTTATTGGATGGAAAATTTTGGACGCAATGCATCTTACGTGGTGCCTGGTCATATGGCTATACCTCCTCTCTGATCAAGGCATTCGCTGGTTTTTACCCTCTCCGAGGTGGTAGGAGAGAGTACGGAGATACTTTCCTCTGAAGTCTTCGTAACGAACGAGCTATGGCGAGCCAACCAGGTATGAAAACGTTTCATTCTGGAGTATCCCCAGACCTTTTTAACTGGTATTCTGGTTAGGTTCACAAGAATTTGTTGGCGGTCTGGCGACGGGGCCTTCCTCCAATCAAAAAGTCTGCGTATCATGGTAATAGGAGAATTAACCAATACACTCTTAAATTTCCTCCCTAAACCTCAATAATATTTCGATGAAAGATATGCTGAAGCACTATCCCATGGAGCATGATTTATAAGCAACTGTAAATTAAGAGTTAAAGAGGATGTCGAAACATGTTAGGTGATTGAGGAAGGGGCTTTTCCTCTTTTAGTTGTTGTCTGCAGATTTTAATGAAATTTCATCTCTATTACTCAAGATCACCGTGATAGTAAATGATTCACAATGTTGACAATTTTTTAAAGGTTTTTTTATAATTCTCCATTGATTTTTAAAGATATCATCAACAAAGAAGTAATTTTTAAAGGAGTGGGTATAGAAGATAATGTTTTCCCTTTGAAGAAAAAGGGCGATTGTTATTTTTTTTTTCTAAAAATTAACTTTGGATGTACTAATACTAAGCATTTACAACATTCTTCTTGATTTTACGTTCTTAAAAATGTATAAATTACCAAGTAGGTTATATAGTTAAATTAGTTTGAACAAAATGGCACTTAAACCATCGAATTTAAAGAATACAGAGTACAAGCTAATGTATTTACTCTGTGGAAAAGCAAAATACACATCAAAGGCTACCTGAACGATTAAACTCTTAAATCTACAATAATCAGTGATATATGCGCTGGGAAATCTTCATAATTCAATTCACGAGACTGTAAATAAATGAACTATTAAAGCCGCGCCGCAGATATATCACAATTTATATCAGCTGATTCGAAATAAATTGTATAATTGGCACGTTTTAATGTACTACGGACGTTAAAAGCCAATTTTATCTCTATTAAATGTAATAGAGTGTATTAATAACCAGCAATAATCGAAACTTAACAACTGCTCGTAAACACCGCACTTGAGAAATTCAAGAGCGTTGCTTGGCCGTAGCCGAAGAGCCCGTTTTGAATCTAATAAGTAATGTCCTGCAATCGCATTAATTATTCAGCGATGTAGTCGAATATTTACCTAGCCGCTTGTTTTATGCGTGTACGCGTACATCTGAATATGATAACGTTCCAAATCGATCAGTAAGTTTTGAATATTCATTCAGGAATCGAAATCTACACATGGCTTGCAATAACTCCGATTCGTTATTTAAATATTCATTAGCGCTTATATAGTGGTTGTAACTTTGACGTTTATAAGCCATTTGTATAATTTTTATTTGGGAAACGGTACCATAAACTTCTCGTTAGAGTGTATTTAATGTATTTAATAAAATATTCCTGCAACTTGTCTTGCTTTATACAGTGAAGTTAATGGATTTATTTTGTTTTGTGAAGTATTTAAAATCGCCGTTATGTTGTTTATGCGCAACCTTATGTTATTTATTGTATTTTAATGACTGTAATAATTGCATAATATGGAATAATTTATGTTGGTGGGAAATATTTATGAAATAAGAAAACTAAAGCTAGAGAGATAATGTTGGCAATTTCTCTATTTCGCAGTGTCTATTTTGTGCCTATACTGCATATCTCAGTACACAGTATCTTTTTAATACTTGCAGTTTATACAAGCCACCAATAAATGACGTATTTTATATTTTACCTAAAATATGTTCCTTTCTTTTAGCCGGCACGCCTATAAAAAACCTTAAAAAGTTAAACCATTGCCAAAATCCTTTCCTGACAATTGAAGACAAGCTTTGTTTGGTTAAGTGTAGTCAAGTGGAAATTCCTTGAGTTCTGCCCCACATTTTGGGGATTTGTTTCTGTGAAAAATAAACCGCGCAGAGAAAAAAAAAGTTAGAGGATCTGTAACGTAACATTTAATGAAACAACATTGCAGCAAATAAGAGTGGCGCATAAGGATATTAGACACCTGCACTCGTAGGTATATGTTAATTACTCGTCATTCAGCAAACTTGAGAAGATAAAATAAGGCGAGGAAAACCCTTACTCTGAGAGAGTTGCGACCTCGAGATTCGATAGCTCAACGAACTATTAAGTTACCTGTGGCACTAACAGTGAAAGTGATTTGAGTATACAAGAAGGGTCTTTTACTAGAGAGGAATGAATTATTTCGTTGCGACATGTGAATGACTAACCAATACTAGCTGGGTCTAGTCTTAAGGCAGAAAACAGTTCAAGCATTTACGTAGGCCCCAATAGTAAAACTTGTTTGGCTCTCCTACAATTATTTAAATCTCTATAATTCTCATGTTCTTTGATTCGAATATTAGGAACTAATTTCCGGCGTTTTTGCTAGTTTTAAAGCATGTTTTACAACGTTGTTGCAATTATCTTCACAGGATTGTTTTTCTGTGCGAGGCAGATAGCGTAGGAAGATTTCTTTTATAAAAAAGCAAACTTTTAAAAATTAAATTAAGAGAGTGTAGCGGTTTGCAGATGAGATGAAGGCGGCAAATTCTCGATGTTCTCATATAGGATGTGAAGCTACAACGTTCTTTATACTAGCATGTATCCATGACACAACCGCCTAACTATTATTTATCGGACGAACAACCTAAGCCACCTATTTAAAATAAGAACCGAGTTTTTTTCCATTAATCCTTAAAACTAATCAGCACATTAAATTTCAATATCATTAGAGCGGAATTGAATAAACCGGTCGATTAACATCTGCCTCGGCGTTAACTTGAGAATATTAGCCGAGGCTCCCAATCTATTCAAAGATAAGCGCTTTGACGTATGTACATCGTTGAGAATCCGCCGCAATTAATCATGCACGCATTGATTTTATAATATCAAAAATCTATCCTCGTTACTGGATTTCTTTCTTACTTTGATAACAACAAAGATCCGTTGTTGTAGCGTTCATATCTTCAAGCTCATATTTTCCCCGTTATGAGCATTGTATTGTCAGTAGTAGCGTAATTAGTATTGTGAAATTCGGACTTTATCTTATTAAAACGTGACAAATTTATTTGTATTTTAGTGAAATTTATCGTCTCGGGGACGAATCTTAAATGGGAAAGTGATAATAATTATCATCAAGATGGTAACGCGCTTATGTTACAAGATACGACGTTTTTAAAAGTATTTAGCTGTGAATTATTACGGTGTAATGTACGGTTAATGCGAACATTATTTACCAGAAGATTGGACGTGATTTGTTACCCACTAAGGACTCCCCTTTACAGGAACGTCCATCTAAGAAAAAAATTTCCATTCTAATTAATAGAAATCCAGAGGAGTACTTATCTTGTAGGTGCGACATATTAATGCATACTCTAAGCAAACATTTGTATGCACAATCAGCGTTTATATTTTATACAAAAGGCAGATCGACTGATTTACGGGTGAGCGAAATTTACGCCCTGTCCATTGATATGCAAACGAATACGCCGGTAGCAAATATGCCAATGTCTCAGGCACCTCGTACAAAAAAGTAAATAAATTATGGCGGAATAAAATGTGAAATTGTGCCTATGTACGTACTCCGTTATATGTGTGAGTGGGGTCATATAGTGTAATATGTTAGTATTTGATTATATGCATGGAATCTTCCTTTCCATGTAAATAATTTATATATGCATGTTTCCAAAGATGTTTGCAAATAACTAATTTATGAAGTTAGGTGTTCGAGGTTAATTGGACTTGGGCCATCCGCAGAATTTACATGTCACGTATCTTTTGAAAACAAAAAAAATTTATAAATAAAGAGCTTTCAATTGAAACTTTTATTAAATATAATATATACATCGTAAATTCTCTATAAATAAAGGAAACGCTCCGTTAGAACGAGTCTCGCAGTTATTATAGGAGCCACATCCTGCGAAATAGTGAAATACAAATATTGGCAATCCAAATAAAATCATCAATTTCCATCACCTACTCATTTATGGCTTGGCGAAAGTTGGTAGATTTATAGAGATTATTAAGCGTAATTTGGTGCCTTATTAACGAGATATGTTTCAGATAAGCTCCCTCAGGTATTGATTTGTTAACTTTAGAAGAATTTAGGTTTTCGGGTTGAAACTGCATCGTAATTGCATGAGAATACTGACGTTTCCTTCTCAATTCCATGGAGCTTCTTCTGGGGTGCATTTTCTGGCGTAGGTTACTAAGCGTTCTGGTATGACGCGGTTTCAACCCGGAAAAATAAATTTAAAAGAAGACCCACCTTCATAATTTATCACGTAAGTCCAAGTTTATTTTTTTAAAAACGGAAACCCGTCGTTAATTAAAAATTTAACGGCTCATGTGGCCAATTCAATAAATTATCCGTGACAGAGTTAGGCGCTGTGTATTCGAGTTCTACCTCTTTCTGGTTGGTTTGATACAGGGCTTCTTAAATGGGAAATTATCCCGAGAAGTTGGAAGTAAAAAGGCATCCCGTTATCCCGATTTTTTTTTCTTTTTTTTGTAAAAAAAATATTTTACCCACAATAACTAAACATTAAATATGAACTAAGCGAATTAATTCGAACTTGTTACGGTAAATGCCAGGAATAGAACCCTTTTCTTTCCGGAATTCCGGATTTGATTGAATTTTATGGGAAATGAGAACCCCCAGCTCGATACAATCTAATGCCATGAATCATATGTTGCAGGACAATTAATTACGTCTCACTTTTTACCTCCAGGGGGTGGCAGTAACAACACCATGAAACATTCTACACAGTGAACCGCTCTTGAGGTTTTGATAAGTTATAAGCAAAAATAGGTAATTTAGCAAAACCGTTAAAAATCTGCAAAATCACAAGGCGGGTTTGTATAAGATCCAGCAGTAATCTTAGAAGAGTAGATATGGGGATACTATCAAGCGTCTCCCCCACTCCTGCTTTGGCATTTCACATGATTCTATGACGTCATAAGCCCGTGATATTGGAAATGGGAGACGTGAGTTTTGACCGCCAGGGACAAGGAACGAGAATATTAAAGTCCCTGAGAAGCTTTGCAACTTAGACATACAGCTTAGATAACTTCTGTAACAGCGCTGTACAGCTTTCCTAATAGCACAGTTGGTTGGCTGACGGTTGGCCTTCTGTGGTAACAAACCATTAAACTTGACCTACAATTACAAAGTCGAAATGGGAATGACTCGGTTAAAGATCTGTAACAAATTTAAGTATCTGATTTGGCCAAATCTGCGAGAGAAGCCAGAAAAGAAAAATATTTCACATTAATCTTGCCATTCATCAGAAAATTCTGGAAGCATGAGAGAAGAAAAATAGAGAAATAAAAGAAATAGTAGCATTTCTCAATCTGCACGATTGCACTAAATATTGCAAGAATTTCGATATCAAACTAAAACGAAGTAGATACCAAACATCCTGTATGTCCATACATTTACAGTTACGTAGTGATATTATCTATCTACCACTTGGTGTGTATGAATTAAATTAAGAAATATGAACGCGATAACTCCTAATTCCAACGTCTACGCTGACATAATTTACAGGGACGACAAAAGATCTTTCTTTTTTGTCCGTGTCGCATGCTTTGTATATGTTTATGTGTATAAGTATTCATGGCAGCGTGATGAGTTACCTAATCGTCTTTGGACAGGAAGAGTGTTGGAGAAAAGAGGAGGGACAAGTTAAGCGGAGAAAACGGTACATAAGGGGCAAAGACGAAAAATAAAAGAAGCGCGGCCCGAAACTTCGGTCATATTTTAAAATTATCTTCCTCGGATCACTGACCTATAATTATGTTCGAAGCCGACTGACGAAATTATGGTGTTCAGTAGGAATAAAACTCAAGATCTGCGTAATCGTCTCATTATTGAAACGCATGAGGCAAGTTTCAATGCTAATTACCTATATTTATGTAACGATTGACACGAAGTATGAGAACTCCTTCCTGTAGTAAAAATCTTCTGATTGGTATTTTGAATATCTCCCACCTAGGGTATTATCTTCATAGGAGGATCGATTACGAAAAATCTAATATTGAGTGACTGAATGCATGACCAGGAATACAAGCCTGTCGACATTGTACAAAATTGCCAAAGGTTTCTTGGTTCAAACCGAGAAAACGTAGCTCATTAAATACAAATAACAGTTATTGTCTTAGGGTATTAAAGTTTAACAATATAAATATGTGAATTTGCAGTAATTTATTGGTGAAACTAGTATAAATTAAACAGCGGGGTACTGAAGACTTTTTTTGCGTTGTAGTCCTGAAAATCTTAACCAGAGAAGCGTGTGCTATTAAAAATTGAAACCTGCTGTTCTCGAATTTATTACGTCCATAAGGAAGTTAATCAAAGCTTTTAGGAAAAGAAGAGCAAAATTTATCCGGTTGAACCGGAAGTGGTTACCAACTCTCTCATTTTAAATGTAATAGTGTATTTTTCTGTCAGCTTAATCGACATCGCGGCATTTATCGAAATTAAATACTTGAGAATATCTTCAAACCGAAGAAACTCCCTTTTGTCAAATGAATTTATGGTATCTTTAACTACACTGTTGGGTTGGAAAGGAAATTTCACATCGATTAATGTTAAAGTCCGATGTACCTATTTCTTATAGTTTTCTGTATATTAACGATTCCTCTTCTTCTTCTTGCATTGTATTTAAGATAAGACAATTGGCAACTATTTCTGGAAAGTTGTCGGGTCAAAGCTTCATTTGGTTACATAATGTCACTGAAGCTGTATATTTCGTGTAACATTTGCACTTCATTGAAACCTTGCTTTTTCATGGATCCTAGTAAAATTTATTTTACGATAGTGGACTTGGCAATCGTGGAAGCTATTGAGGTCGTTAGGCTATTGGCAGCCACAGAAAAGTATTGAACTTTCAAATAAGGCCCTGCCCCTTTGCCTATAAATATAATATTTTTTGCAAATGGGTCATGAAAAATTCATAGGTCAAAGCATGTCACCCTCATAAAAATAATAATAATACTTATGTAGTATATGTTATTACATTCCATTCCATACTGTACTGTAGTAATAAGTACCTAATTTTAGAATTTAAGATAAAATATAAATAACATCTTAAAGATAACGAATCGATAATTTTTTAAAATATTTAAAGGCGGATACATCAAAAAAAAATTTTTATTCTTGCTAAATATGTGCGCCGCTATCAAACACTTATGACTTGTACATTAAATAATTCAAATGGAAAGGTCAGACGTATGTATCAGCATTGTTGACGTGAACAGCTGGTTTTCGATCTGCGAGGAGCAGCGTCTCATTGGACTTTGGTAATTGCGAAACATCAATTTTAATTCACTGGTTTCGAGCATTATTAAATTATACGAATAACGCGGATAAAATTGAGTTATGCAATTGTAATTGTTATATTTTATAGCCTTGTGACGAAAGATTATTATTCGCAATTAAAATCAATTTATTTAAGACGTCATCATCATTTGGAGGAATTTTAAAGAAGAATTAGTTGCATTATTGCTATACCGCTCTCTTTCTAATGGCATGTACAATAATAAAAAAAAGTATGTAGGTATGGTTTTAATCATACTCTACATCAAGAAGAAGCTAAGTTATTACTTATTACAAAACATTTCGCCTAAAAAGTCGATCTACTAATTGCCTTTTAAGGTTTATGGTTTGCTTCATCGCGTAATAATTGGAGCAAATTGATTGCCGTTTATCAAGCGCTACAGCATTTCGCTTAATTTGTGATCTCTTGCGGTTTTTCAGTACAGCTTACCGCTTACAACCTGTTATTTTCCGTACGACGATGCAGAATTAACTTTCACGTACTACTCGATTGCACATCGCGTAGACACCGAACCAGTACGCATCTCCGTAGCAGCGTTGAAATTTTTGTAATAACTCCACAATTTCTTTAATTTTGGGCTAAAGGTAAGCGGTTAACTTTAAGGGAAAACTGACTTTAAGCAAATTTTGAATGGGGCTTAGTTGTTGCTGTAATTTAAGTCATATTCAGGTGTGGCTTGTGCGCTATATCATTACTTCAAGTAGGATAAAAAGCTCCAATAACGTTTATTGGAGCTCTATACTGCACTGCAAGTAATAACACGTTTCTGTGGGTAGCGTCTCTGGGAAGGTTTAAACCGAAAGCCTTTCGTGCAAATTGCGTGAAGAGGTTATTATTTTTTGAATGATTAAATTTCGGGAAGATGCCTTTCAAACATTACCGCATGTTCTAAGAATTTTCACCACAAGTGGTTTAATTTCTTCAAAATGTATGAAAAATACGGCACTGCCGCACAATATAATCACTTGCAGCCAACACCTTTTTATGAAGACTCTCTTGGAATGCTTAATATAGTACCAACATACCGTTAGTTAGGCGTATATATCTGACTCGTTTATCGTATTTACTAAAGTAGGCAGATCAACTTACAAGAGCTAATATTGTTAATAGTGGAAACACTTTTGCATAAAATAAAGTTCAAGTTAAAGGCAAATAGGACTAGCATCATTAAAGTCAAGAGAAGGCAACTGTATATTAGCTAACAAGCTTGGAAAGTGGAAAACCCGTAGTTGTGGCAGTTGACAGACAGGATGAGTCACAAAATTTCTAGATTAAAAATATTTGTAAAAATTGAAGAATCAAACAAAGCAAGGGTAAGTGATTAGAACAGAAAGACGTGTAGATGGAAAATCAATTTGGCAAACTTCCTCAATGCTCTACCAGATTGAATGAATGGCAAAGTTGCTGGAGTCAATAATGTTTAAAATCTTTAGAAATGCTGACAACGTCCTAAATACTTAAGCATCGAAATTGCGGATGTTTGGATATGAGATATGAAATAACAAACATCTATAATAAATGGATAAATACTAAAAACAGGAAATTTTCCAATATACACGCCTGCATAAATATGTTTTCGGCGTATTAGAACAGATTGTTATTCCATGAGTCAGAAACTTAACCATGCAAATGGGAGTAACATGTATTAATGGCACAAATTTTCCGGTACAATCCCAAGTTCATTTGCAGTTGGGGACCAATTAACTGCGCTTCGCCCTTTTTAGGGCAATAGTAACAAAAACTACACACCAAGCTTTTAAAAGCTCACATACCACGTTGGGCCATTATCATGCAAAAAACACAATAAAGGATTTTCTTCCGGCGTACCTATTACAAAAAAGTAGCTTATAGTTCAAATTTCTCTGACGGTTCTTGGGAGGAATCTGTCAAAATTACTTTGCATCACCAAAATAAAGAAACGCAATGCTCTTTATGTCCATTAGTAATGTTCTTTAAAATTTACATTACGCAGGTTGCTGATTCCTTTCATGCATTATACTTCACAATAAATTAAATAAATATGGAAGGGAGTTTTGAAAATGCAGATGATTTAATATTAATAGCACTAAAATATTTGTTAAAGAAGGTAATAAAAAAGAAAATTATTCTTGAGATGTTGCTGATTTCCAACAATGAGCTCTAAATCTGACAATTATTCTAAGGTTTAATATTTTACTTTACGACTGCACCTCGTAACCCTTCAATTCTTTCAACCCTTCAACGTTTTAACACGCTCAATATTTACGATTTCTCGCTTGACGATTTGTAAAACATTTTAAAATAATTTGTTCATTTTATAAACGCCTTTCCTTTGGCATATAATAAAGTACATATGTAAAGGACTTCACTGGTTATTTTTACACATTTCAATATGAAACAACAGCTTCAGTCTAGGGAAACAACTTACCATACGCTTATATATGGATTATCGTTGCAGTACACCTTTCTTCTATTGGATATTTGAAGTAAATTAATGCAGGAATGGGAAATAATACACCATTCTTATGTAAAGTAGCTGAAATATAGGGAACTATGTTTAAGGGTTTTGTTTAAACCAGCAAAGGTTTATAATGAAGTTAAGTATAATATAATTACTAACGCAATAACAGGGCTGCTTTAATCTATTTATATGTAATAATTAAATAATAAGGAAAATATATATGGAAAAGCTTGCTATAATGGTCAATGTTTATCCTTAAACATATTTAGATAAATAATAAATGTATTAATTTAACTTCCTGTTAATTAAAAACTGTCTACTGAAGAATATATTGATGCTTACAGTATTATTTAAGTAATACAGTGATTAGTGGAAGTTATTTGATGTAAACCTGCCCGCGCCAAAATAAAGATACGTGTGAATAACCTGTTACTATTTTGCTAGTAAATACTATTTCTAACCGCCGAATACTCGTACAACAAATACTTATAATTCCTCCTAAAACCTCTAAAATACTTTATGGATGAAATACATTATTTTCCAGTTGTTGCACGTACGAAACCATGCGTCGGTAATATATTATCTTCCCTTTACGCTCATAATAATTCAAATATATCAAAAAATATGTGTAATTCCGCAGAGAAACATCACTAATCATTTGTTTTCAACGCACAGAATACAAATCTTTCGTCGCCGACTTTAATACGTTTCAACTCCTCTACATACATCGCGTCTAGCACTCATGCATTCGCCATGTTGCCCTCCTGTATGGAGAGTAATCTCAATATTCATCAATCAACTACGTCACAATTCCACAAAACTAACCTATCTACCAGAATATCATACAAAACGCTACGTACTGAGTTCACTTACCGATACAGAAACAAAAATAAAACTAATATTAAACTGAAATTTTATGAATATCGGCATAACAAAATCAAAGAAACCATCCGTAGGAGACAAAGCTGCCTCAGTTCGCGTTCGGATTTGGTAGGGGAAGCTTTCAACATGGCTGACTGCGATCTATCCGTCGCTATGCAAAATCCGGGCTTAATTTCGGGCGTTTTTTTCCGTTTGAAAGTCGATTGTTTTCCGCGCATTACAATCGAAAATGTGCTGAGAAGTTAAGCAAGTTTTGTACTGAGCGTGTCGAGGAAAATTGTAGGTGAGTTGCTCGTAGTTACCGTTGCATGGTCGCTATCTAAGCCCGGTGTAGAGGCTACTGCACACGCCACGCCCTAAATCCGCTGACAAAGGACACTCGGCGGCCATTAAACTTGGAACCAATGCATGCTGGGTACGGTACGGCTGTAAGCGGGAAGGAGATAGAATTATGTGGTGTATGTATCTTTGAGATGGATGGCAATCTAAGGAATTTCTTTGTTTCTTGAATAGTTTTTTTGTTTTTTACGTAACATGAATCATATAAGTGGATCTTGAATGTTTCGCTAGTTGATTTTTTGCGCTGTGTAGTTCACTCAGCGCAGTAAGATTAAGTTCAGCAATTCCTTAATTATGTATCTTCAATGAAATATTTTTTTTGTTTTCATACTTCATGTTAATGACTTTTCTTTATTTATTAACAAATCATGATCCATAACCGGACTAATTATTATATTTTTATATAATAAATTAAAATTGTGTGGTGCGGAGGGTGCCGATACTTATGTGTTGTTTATGATCCATAAAGTTCATTCATAAACTAGTAATTAAATACTTTCTTTGCCTTCATTCAGCGCTGAATTTAGTTAATTTTTAATTTGAAGAAATTCAATTTATATGCATATACCAAGAGGAAATTAATACAGGGATATCTACGTTGATCTCTTACTTTAGGTCTTCACGATACTACCAAAAAACTTTTAAAACAACTGAAGAACCTATTATTGAGTAATGAGACACCGCATGATAAAACGGGGAAAACATCTAACTTTTTCCGTTAAAGGAAAAATGTGAGAGCGTTTCGACATAAGATTAAATTTTGGTCACATCCTCTTTAAGAACAAGCATTAGCATTGCACATAGACAAAGTTAACACTCAAAAGTCGTACATACATATAGGTCTACACTCACGAGTGTAGTTACATATGTCGAGAATTTTCAGGTGTAAAAAATAAACTATTGAAACTAATATAAAATAGGGACTATTATAGACCACACGATGATGGCCTACATATAAGCAATAACACGTAAACTCGGTGAATTATATTTTTTTCAATGAAAAAATTTGCAAGAAACAAATCAGTTTGATTGGATAAGTTAGTTATATGTCGTTTCTTTAACTACATACCTTCGACCCTTAACCACAACCCTTGAAATATGCCTTTTCATTAGTTTCAAGAATTATTAGATACTAAAATTTTATTTAATACCAACCACGACAACACTAAAAATACATCAAATATGGAAGATACTAAATCTAGAATCGCTCATAGTTCACCGCAGGCAAAACTGTCTGTAAATTTCTTTTTGGTGATGATTATTACAAATTCTGGTCAAGTACTACCAAGAAAGAATGGCAGGCTACGTACAAAGTAAAAAAATCATACTAATAAATATTTTACCTCTAAAGTCAAGTACATTGCCTGGATCGCACTTATCACTAAGTTTTAGTCGCACTGTATAGCTCTTTCTTAAGCTTTTGTAGTTGTTGCCCATATCAAATTATCTAAGAAGTCCATCTTTTCGTATGTTTATTCTTAAATAATAGAAAATGTAATATTTCCTCCACGCTTTTCCCTAGCATGGAGTAGATCATTTTTTCCTTCTTACCTTATATGTGAGGGTCCCCGGCTCCAACTTTCAATGCGCATTTTTTTAGCACCCCCTGTTTTTAAATTTTATATTTATTTTGCCAAATTAATGAATCTGACTCTTAAGTGACAATGTTGCTGGATATCCTTAACGAACATCCTGCTATGTCGTTGTAAGTAACTGACATCCCCATTATAATTTGATGATTTCTAAGTTAGAAGAATCTGAATTAATTCAATATTTAATATTTGTACTTTATCGTACAGACACCTTGATATTTATTTCTATTATTTAATCTATCCATCCAAGGAATACCGAAATTCACCTTGAATCAAATATTGTCAATTTCCAAATCTCTCGTTTTCCGAAATACACAGTCAAACTTTAGGAATAGAACTGAATAACAACTTTTAAGATTCCAATATACGCACCTAAATGGCTTATGCACATTCAGCCTTTCGCAGTTCTATACTATTATATATTTTGTTTTGGTTGGGTTCTTTTTATTTATTATATCCGTTTGAATTTGCATTTATATCATAAGATTTATAGCGTTCTAGACCATCCTAGATAACAGCCCTTCCTTTCTAGCTGTATTCATTGTTGTAACAATCACAAAACAATTATTTTATTGCAAATTGCAAATGTGCCAATTTAGTAAGTATTTTGTGAATTTGCGCGTTTTTTTATTTTTTAAACTTTTGTTCGGCCCCTGAACTCCCCGAAGAAGACTCAATGGAATAGTCGGAAGATACATGTTAAAAGAAAAAGGGCGTTTTTCTATTTCTTTCTGCCTAAATTATTGAAGTCATTAGAGGCCTTAATTGTCAATTTAAGATAAGTAAATATTTTAAAAATCCGCATGGAATGGCGATACGACCCCAAAGATACAATCCATTCAATTAACTTTCAAGAATATAATTAAGCTTTTCAATTGTGAATTTTGTTTTATGCATGAAAAGTTGATGGCTCCTGCCGTCATGTGTAAGACAAGGATAACAAAATTAATCTAGAAAAAAAAATCGCAGGAGGAAGCCACCAGCACTATTGCAATTGTGCTATAATTTCCTATAATATTGATATAATAGTGCCATAAATAAGGAACAAAAACCATCAGATAACAATGGCAGAAATATTATTCAAATTATACTTTCAGCGGTAATTGGAGGATCTGCGATAACAACCAGTTGATAGTTGAAATTAACATAGCTCTAACAACCCGTAGTAACGATTATGAATAAAAACAACCTCAATTTGGAGTGCAACTGAGTAGAATAGATACAACTTTAGATTTGATTAAACTATTTCAATAAGAAGGCAGTATTGTAGTATTTCCTATGATAAATAGATCTTTGTTTATCGTAAATATAATTAGGCCTAAATAATAAAAGAATGTTAATATTTCTTTAGCCTTGTAGTGGAACGTGAGCAGTAAACTTTCCACGCATCCCAAGATGTTGCACAAAAGAAAAATTGTTATTCTAGAATGTTTATGCAAATATACCTATTCAAACCAGTTAGTTTCTATGAATGAATATGATCGCAGCAATTAGGCTGAGTCAACCGCTTATAACCGCATTATAGCTGTATTTTTCTGCAATTATTTTAGGGTCTGCAAATGGTATAAATTTCCCAGAAGAGATATAAAATCGTCAGTTCTTTTAATAAACATTGCATGTAAAGTACAGTAATCCATCCTCTATCCCGGTAATACCCTAATAAATTTAAACAAGTCTAAAGAAGCCATTTCTATTTAAACGGACTCCATCTTCCTTTGTATAAAAAAGTGTGATCCTCTTTTAAACTCATATATCGCATTGACATCCTTACCACTTCTACCCCAAGAAACAATTTTTCAAAGCAAGGAAAAAAATCCACTCTTGAACTACTTTAGATCTATTTACACTCTACCGCTTCAAGCGGCCTTTTTTTAACACCATCCGCATGAGAAGAAATGGAGCATTGTATTTCCATCTACCTGACGTCAGAAAATGTAGCATGGAGATGTTGGCTATTCTATATACTTTAAATGTACGTTGAGGCATAATAATGAGCGTTTCCTAGGGTATAAATCGTCGTGAATGCATTAACTCTATTTATAAATTAAAGCAGTACAAACAGGAAAGTTATTTTTATTGTATTTTTATTTTTACGGTGTCAGTTGTAGTGCTTTTTAATTTTTCTACCTTTGTTCCCTTCGCATCGTAAAATATGTTATGTGATCTCCTTATATGCAGCGTACTCTATGAATATGAAACGGGGTAACATCTCATACACTAAAAGCACCGTATGGTGTCTACAAAACTTGATTCTTCTATACAATAGGAATGGACTTCTAGATATTGATTTTGACGGAATACATTGTTAGGTTGAACATTACAAGCAATAAAATTTAAATATCATTGACCATGTGAGAGTGAGCAATTCATTGACATTGACCTAAACAGGAACATCTTTGAGTTTCCTTTTACCTAGGCGTATAAGAACAAATGTAAATTACGATCGTTTAATAAATAATAGAAGAACGAGATTGTTAATGGAGGTTGCCTAAGCTACTGGTTCTTACAGCAGGAATATCAGTTTCAATTATCAACTGGATGTTTTTGTAATTTAACCAATGTTACTGTCTCTGCTATCTGATGGTTGGTGTTATAAATAATAAATTACTGCACTCAAGCTGATAATAAGGCTGATTTTAGTAAGCTCTGTCACGATTTTTTCTCAAACAGTTCCTATAATATTGATTAATTATTATAAAAATAATGTTAAATTAGTTACTTTCGAACATATCACGATTCTAATAAATGCTCTCTGGTAAGCAGCCTCTTACTTAATGTGAAGAATAAATACCAGCTGATGCGTGAAGGTTTTTCATCCTACATTACCATCTCATAGTTCTTTCATACTTGTTTAATAGCCAGTACAGCAACAGAATGTTTTCCAAAAAGTTCGTTCAGCACAACATTGTTAAGGCTGTGCTGTTAATTTACTATTTCGTATACCTTGGAAGTGCCAACAAAGTCTTGCGTTGGGGGCTTAACTGTTGCCATGTATATAAAACTAATTTAGCGCACTGCATGCAGAATTGCTAAGCCTTAGCTAGAAAAATCTAATAAAAGAACTATATTAATGTCGCAGACGATTTAACTTTAAAACCGCTGCCCGTGCAGTAGCAAATTATTTCGCCCACTTGTGCGATGCGGAGTGTGCCGATACCATTAGTGTTTACCAAACGTAACTTGCAAAAGAGCAAACACCATCGCCAAGAATGAGTGATAGTTTGCTTTCAGATAGATCTTATGCTCAATATCAAATGCTTATTTGTTGATGGCAGCAGCTACGTATTTTTCTGTTTAAAACGGGCGCACGATGTACTGAAATCACTGCTTTCATTATTTTACGGAGGCACAAAAATGGGAGTATGTGGACCTGACGTAATCCAGCGCTACCATATTCGCATGTTTTCGCAATTTTGGTTTCTTTCAGATATCTGCCTTAAAGGAACTGTTCTCCGTTCCAAACCTTGTCCACAAATTTTGCGTATACTTTTAGTTATTTTGTCGCACTGATCTGCTGGGAATACCCATCCATACTACGGTTTTACTAATTTTTATTAATTAGCTTTCATAATTAATCACAGTAAGAAACTCCACCAACAGAAGCAAATTTGTCCATAGCAATAGCCAATTTGTTACCAGCTTCTTTGTTTATTTATAGTTCACCTAAATTATAAGTTACAGTGGTCCTTGAGATGTTTTAAAACAGATTTATATTATTTGCATGTTGCCCCTCGGCTCAGATCTAAAAAGAATTACTTTAATAATAATTATTATAAATTTTTATTATTTACTTATTACTTCCTAATTGACTTAATTCTGCCGTAGCTAGCTTACAATATAAATATTTTACTTTTATTTTCTTCAATTAATAGCTGGCTTACTCATAATTATATTTATCGTACAATTTATCATCATACAGATATGCGTAACTACACTTATGTCTGCGTTGCATGTTCATCTAAAGTTATTCCGATGCATATTCGCAAGATTAAAAGTGAATTCTTTGCACGTATTCGTCCTGGCAAAAGCTCAACAGACATAACTGACCTTTATTTTGCCTCCTTTTTATGTCTTTTCTGCGGCTATCTGTATATCTCAAGGTTATATAACCATTCTCGCAAGTTTCGTCGATTCGCTCGCACATAAGTATTTTCTTTTGCATCTACCTGTACTTCTACCCTTTTGTTAGTAATAAGAGAATTAACCATTCTTGGCTTTATTGCGTTAAACTTTAAAGTTGTCCGCTTTAACTGCATATTCCCCGAGGGTTGCGGGGTTTCTGGTTAAGAATTTCACGCGTCTAGTGAAACGTCGAAAATCCCTCTTACTGTTTTATCTATTATATGTATTTTTTCCGTGGAAGCAAAAAAAAATGATTTGAGGGTCAAGTGCAGATAAGGATAAGAGGTTAAATGGTGAAATCACGGGACGCTCATGTGGTTTCTTTCAAACATCTTGTGAGTTCCATCGATGGTTTTATTCATATAGCTTATTGTAGCGTTTAATTTAATTTAGTAATCTATCAATAGAATATTAAGAATTAGAATAAGAAAATACGATTATACCATATAGCTTACGTTTAAGAGGATTGTACAAAGAATCCATGTACGGAAGCTCTACCATCTCAAATAAGAAGTTAGTTCATTTAATCTGAAAGTTACAGCTAATAGGCCATCGTAGTGAATGACCCTATTATAAATTGCACTAAAACATAATGGTAGTGCAGGCTTTCACAGTTGTCGTCTAGTTCATTCGAAGTTCAGCTTGAGAGCTTTTGAAGAACATACATGCGAAACGATGTATGTAGCAATCGTATAACAGCCACTGGAAGCCACCTTAGCACGCAAAGGTGCATACTGCATACATATTACAGATATACAGATCTGAACAAATTAGGAAGCAAATTTATTATATTTTCCTGGGCTCTCAACCGATGCTTCTAGCAATAGTCTTTAATTCCTCCAAAGTAGCCTTGAAGATTAAATGCGCAGAAATTCGTTCGTTTCTATTCCTTTCTTTTTCTTTATCAATCATATGATCATTGTTTGTTATAATTTATTATAACGATGGTACCTTGCAGCTACTACAATGTATACCATTTCAGTGTTCTTATAAGAAAATTAATTTTACGAAGCTTAACAGAAAAGCACGTCTCATTTAAAGTAATTTCGCTAAGCGGCTTTACAACGGCGAACGAGGATAAGTGCCTGAAATTGGTACGTTCGTAACGGAAGGTTAACCACTCGTCGCTTCTCGATATCATGTCTGAATTTGTGATTCAATGAGTTATTACTGCGGACTGGAGAGTCGCAGGTTCGGATAATTTACAAATTGAAATCGATCTCATGAATAATAAACAACTCGCGGTGTGCGTATGTATACGCGTCACTTGGTGAGCAAACTCTACGTTAGCGGCAAACTGCTAATTACCGTTAGACCTCGAGCTATATACCGATCGCTTATTATTCTTAATAGAGAAACCATCTCTCTTTTGTACCGTACCCACATGATGTCGGCTACCAGTTGCTTAAAATGTAATATCCCCATGCATTATTACATAAAAAGTAAGAGATAAACGGTAATAAGTAGCCATGCAGAAGTGAGTATGTAATTCGATTATATCATTTAGGTTATGCTAAATTTTAAGGAGGTTCGAATATGCCAAACATTTTTTACTCTTGAGAAGATGATATTAACTTATGTATGTAATTTGCGATAATTGGACGATGCTTTTAAATTGGTTCCCGCCTTGAATTCGTCTTTGATGTAATCGTACGTTATATATTTGTCGAAAGCGGGCATAACAGATTACTTTGTAATTTTTTAGTTTTACAAATTATCTCCTATAAATGATATTATGATCTACCTGATCTGTAATATAGAGCCAGCTGCTTAGAAATGACGATGATGATGCTTTATGACAAAAATCTGAACTTACTAATTGATAATTTGGAAGGTAAGCGGAAATATATGAAGCAACGAAACAGAATTCGATATCGGAACGTTGTAAAACCTTCCACTATCTATGCGAGACTGAATTTGCGCACTCTTTATTTCCTATCGATAAGCACTAATCGGACGGCTATGCTAACAATGAATAAAAATGATCAAGCTACCAACTTCCACCATGTGCATGCACGCGTTTTGTGTAAGTCTGGTGACCGTGCCAGCCACTGTAAAGTTTTAATCTTTGTCTCCTTCAACCATTCAGTAATGGTTTTTGCTTTATGAATTGGCGCGTTATCTTGCAGAAAAACAAAATTGCGCCAGGCTCATTGGTTTCCAAAACGTAGAAGATTGTCACGCAATAAGTCTTTATACGTTACAGATGTCATTTTGTTTGTGCAAAACACTATCTCACTTTTATCGCGGAATCCAATCACTGCCCATATCATCACAGATCCACCCCCTAATTGTCTGGTCATTTTCACCTTTGATTCCTTTCTCAGATCTTGATAATAATGCGAGTACCCATCCGGTCCGTCCAAATTAAAACGTTTCTCATCAGAAAATATAACTTGTAACCATTGTTTCTTCCAGGATATGTGTTCTTCAGCAAATCTCAACCTCGCTTCTTTGTGTTTTGCCGAAAGTGGCGGTTTTCTCAACATTTTCGACGCCTTTAAAATCCTTTGAACATTATGCACGTGCGTTTGTACCCCCACCTGTTCTGCAATAATTCTCGCCGACGCAGAAGAATTGGATGCACACCGCAATATCATGCGTTTATCCCGCTCACTTACAGCTTTCGGTCGCTCTTGGCCTTTTGGTTTGCCGTAATTTTTCGGATCTTTTACGAAATTTCTAACGCAATGATCGCCTCTTCGTAACCGACGACCAATTTCCTTCTTACTAACACCATCCAGGTGCCAGGCTAGAACTTTACCCCTTACTATTAAGGATAATTGTTTTTTTCTACCCGTATTGCAACACTTTATAAAATATAATTTCTCGTGGTGAAATGTGTACACTTTACCAGCACAACCATTGCATATAAAGAGAAGTATCAAATACGTACCATAACTGGAGAGAAGCTCACATAGATTCTGCTAGCCTAGAAAGCAATAAAAAACGGTTTGACCCTCCCTTCAGAGAAAAAACAAAAGATTAACACAACATTATATTTATCTACGTATATTGATATCCATTTCCACCGATTTTATCGCCAGTACATTGCAATTAAATGTATAATGGGCAATTTAGTATAAAATAATCAAATACATATACACAGATCCACAAAATTATTTTATTCCTCATATACAAATTGAAATAATTCATGTAATTTAATTGCTATTGCATTAATATTACAGCTACATACATAATAATTAATTTATATCGTCCGTGTCGCCATAAATTTAATATAAACAGAATAATATTTGTCGCTCGCGAAAAGTATATTCAATAGATGACCTTTTGGACATATTTTTTTAGTTCACTGGGACGGGTCTTCAAGCGAGACGCAGAGTTGACCGTTCCATCATCGCTTATTAATTTTATCGTCTTGTATCTACGACACGATAACATAATAAAGCGATTCATTATTGCGACGTAAATTACCGATCTTTGCGCTTGGGAGTGTCGCGATTAATCATATTTTTGTGTTGAAGTCCACCTACCTGATTGTTCCTGAAATTATAACACACTAGCATAAATTAACACCTAAGCGTTATTGCGCAACAACATGTTTGTAAAAATATGATCGGCGGCAATAATTTTTATACTTCCTACGAATATTTTCATACTTAAAAATTGCTCTATAAAGAGGAGCATGAATATCAAAGCCGTGTAAAGATCACTTTGATGTCTCAATGAAAAATATTACGCGGTTTGCTGAGGAACATGATGAAATTATAGGTTTATAATGTATGTATATTGAATATGTTTATCTGACACACTTTAGATGGTTTTAATGTTTCCTCTCTGTATGGCAATTAAAGGATGACAGCCTTGAATATTGGTTGATTTACGTAAATCGAATCGCATAGATTCTTTTTGATATAGGTGTAAATATTTAAGTGTGTCTTTTTAGAATATCGCGAAAGGAAATAGATCTGGCTTTGATATTCTGTATCATTTTGAAATTTATAAATATTTGGCGTTACGTCTGGCTATAGAAAAACAATCTTTTCTTATTTGAACTACCATTAGTAGATGCTTAGTCATCTAAACATAATATCCATCATGTTGCCTCCAGTTTAATGTTAAATTTAGCGTAATTTTTGGCCGTACTTTTTGTTTCGCATTGTAAGATACTCAAAATACTATAATATAAATTGAATTTCCACTCTAGCAGTATGATTCCAGCAGCATTATTTCATTTACGAACATAGAAGTATTACAATCATTTTTATTTATGATATATTCATGGAATTATCACCATAGATTCCATCTGATGATGATATAAGCCGAAATTACTCCTAAAATATTGAAATAAAGCATATTCCAAGCTTCAAAACATTTGCAAACTAATTCTTTCATACCTTTCATTGCACGCAATGCATGAACTGTTTTTGCCAACTACCGATAATTGTAAAAATTATCAGACATGCCAATCTTTATCGTACAACCATCAACATAAGACCTACCAAAACCTTGCAAAAGCTAGTTAAAGTTCAAGATCTTAACGGCAAACTTCTAAAGCTACAATAATTTTAAGACAATAAAATCTTGCTTCACATTTAACTTGTTTCTTTAGGGACGATGAATATTTTATTTCTTTAATGCTATGAGTTTAATAAATTAAATCTTGCTTTATATCGTAACTGCCAGTTAAACCATCATTATTGAATTGCCTTTATCAGCGTTCGTGACACTTTTTAATACTAATTGTACCACGTATACTTCTTTTTAACAACTTGATACGACGATTGAGACTTGTAACAATTTGCTAATTTAAAAGAAGCTGCGAGTTTGTTGGATGCCTCGTTATTCTTTTAACGACATTTGTTTCTAAGCCTTTTTTGACTCGTGAATGCTGAAGAACTAAAAATCTATGCTCTGAATCTAGTTTCTTAACTAACTTGTAAGTCCTACTCTGAACTTTGGTGGTAACACGATTTCAAGCCTTATTCCTGTAATGCAAATAAGATATTTTCTCTTCGACGTGGGCGTAGCACTTGTTTTAAACACATTCGATACGGGCTTTTGTTATACTCGTCTTTACCACTGTATATAAGAAAGAATTAACGAAAGTGAAATATCTCGAAAGGTTCTAAGGTAAAAGTATGCGTTTCCTTGATGTTTCCTACAACCCCTGCTAAATTTTAAGTGGTAGCACGGCAGACCTGGATTATTACCTCAAATGGGGTAATTATGAAGCTTCCATTTGGAGTAAGAAAAAATAAGAAATGTCCCTCTCACCATTTTATTAAGATCAAATAGCATTTTGTCCATAAAAAACATTAACATGTAAAGTTCACAGCATGAAAAAGGTTGTAGTGTTGAGACTATGGACAGACATTTTATAGATCTTATAACCTCATCCTCTCGTATATAATAAATTCCTGAATTGCTACTCACAGTTGCACATGTGTTCATCTTCCTTTTGCAACTCCTTTCTTCTTTAATGGCACTTAATTTAATTTCAAATTATATCCTGTACACTTACACAAAATCAAAATCTATTGTCTAAATATACCTAAATAATGATCATTCAGTATTTATTTTTATTCTTCTTGTTAGGGAGCCATCTTCCGAAACGCATAATGTAATAAATAATAATGTTAATTTAAAATAAAAGAATTCTTTTATGGTCAAAAATTCATGTACACCTAAGTCAAAATCAACTAAAAGCAAGGTATTGTAAGTAAACACCATAGAAGTACTGCAAGGTTGCCGAGCGCGTCAAAATGGTTGCCTATACTAAATCTTTAGAAGAACTTGTAAACTTACATAGTAGAATGGATGTTATGGTTCGGTTAAGCATATAAAGCAGTGAATCCTTTGACAGTGGTAGTGTGCGTGCAACAAAATGTATTGATTTAGTAATAAACGTAAAATGTTCTATCTTTAACTATAGTAAAATCGACATAAAATTGCCTGTAAACGTTTTTATATTTCGATAACATTCCGTAGATTACAACGTATACGTCAACCTGCGGTTGGCATTTATTCCTCTTCAACTTTTAAAATAATCCTTCTAGTGTTGCGAACGCGTGCTAAGGTCACCCAGTCGATAGAATTTCCTTTTAATTGCCGATACATTTTCAGCGCAAAAAGCCGACGACAAAAAAGGAGTATACACTTCAGACGAGAGACTTATCAGCGTCATGGACGCCACTAGAATCTTAACGGGTTAATGTTAAAGCTGTAAGATGGTACAGGGAATACGCCGGGGTGCAATTTGTCGCCCGTTTTAAACAAAATAAACATGTTTTTGCCGGCGTGGTGGCGTCCTTTAAATTTCAAATGATGACGGACGGTATGAATAAGGAATAATTGTTTACGTGTGTCTTCTTCGCTGCTCGAAGCGTAGACATCTGCACGAGCCAAACGTGCCATGAGAACCTCTCGACCTTACGGAAACTTTACGGCTAATAAAAAGCCGCTTTACGACATTTTAACGCGCCGTTACCACTTTTACTAACTACTAACAAGGCTCATTACGATACTGCGATGGGTGCTTTACGCCGTTTTAGATATTACACACCATCCCCATAGATAGGACTGCTGCTTGACTCCTCGTGTACATAAAAGTGTTTATTGTTTTTTACGAGTACGAAATTTGGCGACATTTCGATAAGGACGGTAGTCACGTTAAGCTGTGAAGACGTGAATATACATACAAATAAGAAATTTAAGGGTACACTTTGGAGTTACTGTCGTCGCTGATTGACGTTAGGAACAGTTTGTCGTTTAACGTGATAAGCTTTTATTATTACAGACGTGCCCGTAGGTAGCTTTAAAGCTATACTTGACGTTATTGGTTCAATTGCCCCCCCAAGTGGTCTACCTACATAGGTGCCTTAATCAAGATTTCTTGTCGTTCTTGTAGTTTACTGATATGTCTCGTTCTGTTTTTCTTGGCCTGCTCGTTGAAAAACCACAAACTAGTAAAAAAATATGGAACTTGCCCTTTTGTAATTTATTGTTCATATTTTTGCACTACTAACAAAAAAACACGGGCAAAATCGAAAAATTAAATTTAGTGTAAGAATAAGATATACGGCTTGAACACGAAGAAGTAGAATGTCTTAAAAATGTAGTAATTATCCCTATTTTGGAACCCAACAAAAATCCCGACCTTTTCAACCTGCATCTTGAAGACCTGCCAAAAATAGACTAGAATGGTGGTTAGAAAGTCCAAAAGTATACTGCGCACAGTATAAGTTTCGAAAAGGAAAAGGTACTGTTGACGCGGATTTGGTCACTAATCTGGAAATTAACCTCGCAAAAAAGAAATCAGCATGCTGTATGTTCTTAGATTCAGCAAACGCTTATGGATGTATCCATCTCAGTGTTCTTCAGGAGAAAATGATCAATAATGAATTTTCTGGACTTGCAGGAGAGTGCAGAAGATAATATTCCAATAGCAGCAAAACTGCAGCACCAGATTCTCCGTTATTTCTACATCGAAGATTTTTAAATGTAAAGTACGTATATAAGCTTACCTTGAAGAACGTGTCTACCATCTTCAGTAAAATCAACAATTTATCTACAGAATCCCTAGTCGAAGGAACTTAATAAGGGAGAACTTCCTATTGAGTTGAGTTGTCAATATTTGTACTTACCTTCAAAATCAGATTATTTCTTACTTACAATATCGAAGCCCTCACAATATTTTTTTTGAACTGCACTGGTTAAAAGCGGTGGCCTGTGATGCTGATGACGATAAATAATTTGGAACAAATTGTGTATACTGGCGGGTCTAAAATTTGAAATTTGCCTAGACCAACGTTTTGCTAATTTTGGACGTCAAGATTTTAGCTTGCGCTCACCCTCTTCTCTACACAATCAAGAAGCAAGGTCTAGTGAATGATCTATACCTTACTTTTTGATTATCTAAACCGCACCAATTTCTCAATTTTTGGGAATTTGGTACTGATTTTGTGCTCGCTACTTGCTGATTCGTGTCGTAAGAATTTTGCTTTATATTCGTCCCATCTTCGGAATATTTGAGATTGAGAATTGGTGCGGGTCCTTGCTCAACGCTTTTGATTTTGGAAAATTTGATGGTGGCAACATTCTCGTTTTGTGTTGACTTGTGTTTCCTTTGTGGTACTTAATAAGCATACCTTAAGAAAACGAACAACGTGAATCTAAAGAAACGATGTGAAGACAAATTATCCTGCCAGCAAACTACCCTTTAATTTTTTCGAATCATAAAAGCACTTATTGGCAGTATTCTTCATGAATTTTATTTAATCACTTTCTTGTTTCATTCTTATTAATTTGTATCATTAATAATAAAAAAATGGAAAAAGATGGATACTTAATCTTTTTAACATTACTGTACGTTTGTTTACTGTCACGCGAAATAAATTTATATTACTTCAGATAGGAGCTTCTCTTTAATCAACAGTTTTTTTCATATAAACTACCAGTTCTCGCAGATAACGAAGGTCCGCTGACCTCCTATTTATGGGCGTCTAATGAATTATTTATTTAGCATTAAATGACAAAGAATAAAGAATTAAATTAGAGGGGAATTGCATTTATAAGCCCTATCGCATTCTTGGAGGAGTGGAGGTTATCGTTTTACGGTCTTGACGATTAAAAACGCCGTGAATTATTGATAATAAAGTACACTAGCAGATGGCGCCGTATTTCCAATTATGGGCACTGGTTGGTTATTACCAGCAAACACATAATTAAGGAAGCAAGCAGAAGGATAGAAAATCACAAGTATAAGTGTAAGTAAGG
Source organism: Oryctes borbonicus (assembly GCA_902654985.2). NCBI lineage: Eukaryota > Metazoa > Arthropoda > Insecta > Coleoptera > Scarabaeidae > Oryctes > Oryctes borbonicus. Next base: position 6,956,723 of record LR736868.1, read on the forward strand.
AACTTAATCTATAAATTTACAAGATTATATTCATCCCTTAAAATAACTTTTTTTTCTAGTGTAACATAACAAATTGCACATAAATATTACTTAAATAAACATATTTGGACTGTATCCTATAACTAAGCTGCTGATAACATTTAAACATGACACGCAAGTATCCTAAATTCATAATATCATCGTAAAGTTCCTCGTATTAAACGCCAAAATCCAGTAACAGGTACGACGATTAATAAACTGCGACGATATACTTAACAGGTAGAATAAACCAGGCATAAAAGATGCAATTCCGGACATTCCAGCAATCGTATTGCTTTTAATAATCCGGCCCGTGCTCAATAATGACAAGAAACTCCTTGGCTCGCAATAAAGTATACGTTTTAAAGTTATGCGGTAACCTTATCGCCGGTAAAAACATTCGAACCTCATTCTACAAGCAGTTCGTTGCTGCAACGACTTCTTATTGACCATAAAACTCCCATTGTATTGATTGTAAATGTTTTTGGAATATGGTAACTGCTTGGATACGGCGTAGTTCCGCTACCGGCTGCTAGGTCGCTCTCAGTACTGCATACATCCATTCTCCCTCGTGGAACGAGCAAGTTCTTGATCGTAAAACTGAAACATAACGTATTCTATTTTAGAATAATTAGATCCGGATTTTTATTTAGCTATGGGGATTGCTGTTGTTTATAGAATGTAATCTGCTTTCTATTATTCACTTACAGTTAGTTTGTTAAAGAACATATTCGTTAAAAAAAAAAGTTTTTATCTTATGCCGAAATGTTTAAAGTTATTCTACAAAGCATATGTTCCAGTAAAAAAAATAAATATCTGCAATAAATTTTGAAATAACATTTTCTAATCTCCTGTTGAATAAAATATGCTGCAAACGCAATTTATTCGTGCGTTAAAACAATGTTTCCATAAACCTGGAATACAGTATTATACAATGTCTTTGTTCTGCTTTTTTCAGAAATCCATTAATTTATATTCCACACTCATTTCATTTTGCAATCGGTACATATGGGAGTAAAAAAGAGCAGTTTCTCAACAGATAAAACTGAATATAAAACCCACTTACATTTTAAAGTTATTGACATCATTATAATTTGATCTGTGATAGTGCGGAGAATGTAACATTGAAGTCTTTTAAAAAGGACTGCATGAGAAGAATACCAAAGAGCTGAGAGATGCAAAAAGTTTTTTCTGTGTAGGTACCTTTTTTTGTTATGAAGAGATTGAATTGAAAGACTTGGTGAAATGTAAATGTAATATTTGTTCCAATTAGCGGTTGAACACTTCTTGACTGAGTAATGATTTTAGCTTTGCAAACGGAATAGAATTTAAATATGTGTAACTCTAAATAGTGGCTCTTCCAGCATTTTATTGGCAGAAATACTAGGAATACAAAAACAGATACAAACCTTTCCTTATGACCTCTTCTCACATAAATTTCTTGCTTCTGTTTCAAGTAGGCATCATTTTCTCCAATAGTGGTCGTCCAAAGGAGATGTGAAATTGTTTGAATTGATTCACATTCAATGCAGTGGGACATCTCATTTTATCTGGAATAACAGGATAATAAAATGTATGAGTTAGGAGGTTTACCAAAAAAATTCCCATAAATTGTAAATGCTCAGCAATTTATATACGAAAGATCTTGAGTTTTTACAAAAATAATGAAAGAAGAAAATATTCGCCATTAGGGTTCATATACTTTTACGCAGCTTCTCGAAAGATCCTTTCTTTTCTGAAGATGGTATGGTTTTTGAAGGCTCTTCTTGAGCACCTTTTTTATTTGACATTCGGGAACAAAAAGAAGTCGTTGGGCGATAAATCAGGTGAAAATGGTCAACGAGACATTAATTTGATGTCTTTCTTTCTTGTGTGAGAGCTGGTATTGTCGCGATGAAGGATGATGCGACTTTGTGGATTGCTTTCTTTTTGGATTTAGCTATAACTTCTGGCAGACAAGTGATTGTATACCATTTGGCATTAACCGTTCTTCGATCCTCCAAAACACTGCTTACGACATATCTATTACAATAAAAGAAATAAGCAATTACTTTCTGTGCTTCGTAAATGAGCAGCTTTCGTTGGACTCAGTTCATCTGCTAATCACCAAATTGTCGATTCTTGCTTAGTTTTGCGACTTATATGAATCTACTCAAGTTTCGACCTTTGTCGAATTTTTTGACCATTTCCTTACATCGATTAGCACGAGCCTTCCTTGTGCTTGGATCAAACAACGCAGGATCTTTTTCACACCATAATCGTATGTACTGCAATCTTCCATATGCTTAAGGATGCCAGTACCTTACGGAAAATCATACGCCGATCCTCTTCGATCATGTTGCGCAGAGGATCTATGTTTTTTTGAACCAACAACCGATTTTGGTCGACCTTCATGAAATTCCTCACTGTCGGAAGCACGACGACGGCGAAATTCTACACACTACCCTCGTATACCGTTCATTTTCCAATGTTCTAAAAGTTCCTCTCTACATCTAAAGATTCAATTGAAATGATATATTTTAAAGATACCTAAAGCGTTAAAAAAAGTACAGACAAATGCGAAATTACATCAACATCTGAACGTAACGCCTCAAAATTAGGAAGATTGCAAGTGTCGTAACAATTTTTTGAAGTCATTAATTTGAATTTTGATATTGAAGAAAGTTTAGGAAAACTGAAAGTAGATCTACGTTGAATAATTGTCTGTACAGTAGTCTGCAACGAGACGTCTTCAAAGAATTAATTACTGAGGCTGGGAAATTCAGTACAATTATTAAATCTTATTTTGTCCAAACAGTTTTAAAAGCAGGATCCAAAATTTAACGTTTAATTTCCTATATTAAATGTACAAATCACCCTCAATAAAAAAAAAAAAAACTTTTCTTTCCTGCTTACTGTATTACCTTTTTAATATATTTTTTTCCAAATTTCCTATAGTTTAAATGCAGAAAATTACACGTACGTGAGTACAATACATAAAAACGAATAATTTTATTCATGACGGGTGACGATGAACATATAATTATTTTGTACGGGCACCGCATTTTGTACGTTTAAAAATTAGTTTAATTGGAGAGTACGCGTATTCGGTTGTATACAGGTAATTACGCTCAATTATTTTATGTAAATGTAGGCAATAGTTTGCTGTACATCACAGCTTATAATTTGAGTTTTATTTATAAAATTGGTTCTGTCGTTGAAAAGTAATTTTGTTTTAGTATTTATCATTCCATGCTATTTAAATGAAACAATGTTGATGTGGCAATGCTTACGTATATATAATTTGTGGTAATAAGTGGCTTTAAATACTACAATTTTTTTGCAAATAAACTATGTTGTACGGTTTGCAATATTGAAAGTCTCCTTCCTAATTTATTTAATCTATTTGGAGCTAGTTTTGATAATTGTATGTTAGATTTAAAACTTAGGTTTGAATGTAAATGCGAGAAAGTTAAAGGTGAAGAAATTTAAATGATACCAACATTTTAAGTTTTTAAAGCTAAAGAAATCGGATAAAAATGAAATGAAAATATAAACTAATTAAACGTTACAGCATATACACTTGTTGCTAGTTGAGGAGAAATGGGGAGAGGGACAAGCATTTCTAAACCCGTTGTTAGTTTGGAAATGTTTAACAACTTTCACACATTTAACTTCAAATATAAATTTCAGAACTTTTTTCACTATAAAAATTAAGCTTGACTCTAATTGTAAGCTTCATACAGGACGTCACACCAAGAAATGCATCAACCGATATATGAAAAAATATTATAAATTGGAAAATTATAATATACTGAGGCTTACATGTACTACTGAACTAAAGTATTTTTAATTATCTAGAACTTCCTATGCTGAAAGTAGCTTCCAATTTGGTTATTTTAATTGAAACAATCTTTACGTTATTCAATTTTTACATACAACTATACTGCTGTTTCTAACCATATGCCACAAAGTGTATTAACGGCGACTTATAATCTATTACTACTGAATCACTTCGCATTAAGGCAAAGGAGCCGTCCGTGACTGGTGTTTGGTCGCGATTCAGCAAGATCAGATGTCATTCTACGTATAAAAATATCTATAACTAACGACTATTTCCTATATCTGAATGCTCATGTAGCCTTAGACTTTCTCTTGGTACCCGGCTTTAATTTAAAGAATATGTTTCAAGCAAGTATTCTGCGAGTGCTTGCTTCTGGAATTCCTCGCTTTGGCCACATATCTCACACGCCGAAGTGGGCAGGGTGGCTAGATACGTCATTGAGAGCAAATTATTTTGCCACTGTATTATATTTTAAGATCATATATTATAAAACGCTTCGCTATTTGTACTGGAAGGTATTGTTTAGAAGTGTTCAACGTTAGGTTTAAGGATCTATTGACACCTCGTTCCCATCAGTTTGAACTTTTTAAAAGGTAACATTGTGAAACTTTACAATGCTTTGCCGGTTTCCTTTAGGCCTTTAGGCCTTTAGACGTCATCCTTTGCCCGTCACTTAAGAAAAACATTTTTTTTTCTCGCTCTAATCTGGTATAGTGGACACGTAGATTAAGTTAAATTTGTTGGTTTTTAAGGTAGTTAATAACGTGCGAAAGTTAGAGCAGCTTCTTGCTTTGCATGTGGCTGATCTCGCACCTTTTGTAGCAGTGGAATTTTTCAGCGCAATGTGCAGTCCAATTTATTTATATTCATTTGTTATGCGTGCCTATATTAGGTGCCGAAAATATTGTAAATTTATGCGCGCGGTGTGTCGCAATCGGCATGGTACACGCGTAAATACGTCTAAGAAGGAAACTACTTACAATTACTAATGCGTCTGAAAGCAATCACTCATTTCCTCTCCGGTGGGCATTTTGTTATTATTCAGTGCAATAACTGGTGAGTCGTAAATCGCGAAATATTCCCACCTCCGCGTTTTCCGAAGAGTATATGCTGTCTGGTCGACGCCACAGTGTTGCAGCATGGATCAGGTCGGTCGTGTCTCACCGTTCTATTGTATTTCGATATATCTTTAGGATTTTATTGGTTTTTTTCTATCACACGTAAGGTATCATATCGCATACGCAATTACTGGCGCCTGATAATCTACGTGCAATAGTTACGCAATGCTCACTATTTTATTGCGTTTATTGACAATTTTGAATTTTTTATTGGCGCAGGTCGAATCTTTCAATATTCGCGTTACGTATTGCTGAGAGACGATCGTCTAGCATCTTTAGTGGCTGGCAGACAATTGTAGACGTTGGGGACTCCAAAGTAGGATTGACGTTCTTTAAAGGTCCACTCGTTAGTTACTACAAATTAATGTAAATATTGTAACGGACTTCACAATTTGCTACAGAGAAGCTCTTGTTGTACTCCTATGTGCACTAATCGAGACTACTTATACGGATTGGTATTTTCGAGCATAATATTTATTAATTTAAAGATTAATAAAACACAACATAATAAACAAACATTCAATTATTGGTATCGCATTGATATTGGTTTGAGGCTCTTTGGCCATAACTACATGTAGCTGAGATTGTGCATGTATTATCAACAGGTGCTGAAGTCTATTTCTATTTTACAACTGGCTAAAATGAACGTCTAAAAATTGAATATAATCGGGCATGCAGTAGCCAAACAAAAGCCTTGGAATGTCGTGTTATCAAGAACATATTTAATTACTAAAGCATGTGCTTTGAGATTATTATAATTGCCGTTGCAGCTTCACCTTTGCACGAGCTTAATTGCAGCTTCTTTCATTTGCTTTGGAAGGCGTTGTACTGCATGGCAATTGACCAAACTATAATTTTTTTTAAGCAGCAATACGAGAATTGTATTCTTTAATAGAAGTACAGTACAGCAGTAACTAGACCGACACATGGTTGTTCCTTTTTTTTTTTAAACCGTTTGTGTTTGGTTAGATAAATTACTAAAGTTACCATCTGGGCATCTACAGCAAACGAAATCCACTTTTTAGCTATAGCCCTTAACTTGTACAAGTTACAAAAACAGTCACTAGAATTATATTATTGTTAAAATTTAACGATTGGAATTTTAAATCGTAACATATCATATAGTACCAAAGGCTTCACTGTGATCATTATTTCGTGAATAAAATTATTTCCAGGATATCTTACTTTTGCAGAACTTTGTAAACACGTAACATTAAAGCAACGTTTTCAACCGTTTATACTATCTAAATTGCTTCCCAATTTTAGCATTTATATACAAAAATATCGATCTATTCGTTTCCCTTTCCTCGTAAATGGATAACGTGTATACCGACGCTACTTAATAAATAAATAAACTATCTCTATCAATCTTCCTGAACTAACGGCAGGTTTTACACCTTCCTAAACGGCAGTAGCTAGACCGACAAAAGGAATGGCAACCGAAATTAATTTCGATCGCATTTATTTCTTAGTCCTTTTCGCTTTCAGCCCGCTCGCTACACTTGTACAGCAGGAAGCCGTTCGGTAATAAACCAGGAAACTATTAATCAAGACTGCGTAGTTCAAATTTTCACCCAATAAAATATAGAAACATCGCTCTGACGCGCGCTCGAATCCATCGAATTAAATAATAATCATTCCACCATGTAATATGATATAATAGATGTCCGACAATAAATAAATTCTGATTATTATTTAACATTTGAATTAAATTCTCTCGAACGCAATTCGCTGGGCGTGCTTTCTATGTTATGCTCGGTTCGTTATTGCTGCACACTGGTCGTACATATCTAGTTATTATTAATATCGAATAGCAAAAATTCATATTAATACATTTTATATTCGAATAAATTCGGGCTACACGCGAATTTCGTTTTATTTTCCTCTTTGTTAAGGGAGAGGTTGTATATATGTGGATTCGGTTTTTTTGCGATATATGTAACTTTATGAGGCTGGTCGCATGTAACCCACGATGAATCAATACGTCAAACATGTTTTATGCCAGCTTACATTTATAAGGTAAAAAGGTGTGGGGATACATCATATTTGGCTCCTTGTTCTCCTGTAAAATATGATACTTTTTGTTTCGAACTTTTGATGTTCAATGGTATTAGGATGTATAGCCCTATCGGAATTTCTTCCGTAATAAACACGAGTTTGATTAATTAGTTTGACACATTTAGATACATTATTATTGCCATGGCGTCACATACATCTTCTCATTGCATTCCGTGGATTTAACGCGAAATTGTCGTAACCCCAAGTTTAAATGAGTTGGTTTTTAACTCGCTGAACTTTAGACATATATTTGATCCGATTTTTTAATTTATTTTTTAACCAATTAGCTTAATTTTTTAACTAGAATTTCCTAAATTTCTTGTGCACATGGTTTTCCACCAAACCAACCATTTCTTCAATTCGCCAATGTTAATTACAGCTTCATCATCTAGTTGTCGGTAAAGTTACATTAGTTACACAAATAGATCGTACTACAATTTACAGATGTTACAAATTTCCCAACGTTCAAATAGGTATGATAATTTTCATTCAAGAAAGAATTACATGGAAATAGGGACTTCATTGTAGGACCTTCTAATTTTCCGGGAAAATTGATGAAAATCTATCGCTGGTTGCCTGTTTATCAGATGTTACGTCGGTAGAATTACAAATAAGCATAAAAATTAACATATATATTTTGATTAAATCTGTATTTCTGTAGAATTTCGAAAGTATTGTTAAGGCATTTTAGGCGAAATATGTGGCTGTTTTGACATCAAATAATAACTGTAGAAGCTTGAATATACGAGTACATTCCTGAAGCCAAGATGCAGTCCAAACAGTGAATTGGCCCCAAAACTGGCCGAGGTGGCTCCAGTGGTCGTGAAAATCATAGTGAGGAGGCCATCATATTTGTAAACGCCTGTTTTGCAGAATAAGACGTCATGTAGGGACATGGATTATTAAACTTTCACTTGTTTTGGATTTTTTTTTCTCAATGTATATTTTCCCGGAGCTATCGTCATTGCAATGTATCACTCTGAAATGTTGGTGCATGTTTACAACTATAATAATAATCACAATGATAGTCTGTATAATAAGGCTTACATTACCCTTTGTATGTCGGAATAACAAAAAATAGCATAATTAAAGCAGTAATTACCACCTAAAGAGTATATTCTCTACTAGCAAAGGTTGACAATCTGCATGAAATACAATAAATATACAACATCTATGATTGTAGGTGAAAAATAATGAGAAATTCGACCCCATGAGTGCCTCACTGATCCTTTCTTCATCTAATACGTAGTGCTAGTAACAGGGAACAATTTCTTTCTTGAATGAATTCGATATCTCGTCTAATTCTTGAGATATGTTTTCGAGGGGTAACTGAGCGGCAATTTCATCCCTTACACCGAAAGAAGCAACTAAAAGAATACATATTCACAAACACTTTTTGGCATATTACATCCCTGCAAAATTTCGTCTGAATTGGAGGGGGACGGTTGCTCATTCCTAAAATTATAAAATAAAAATAGAATTAAAACTGATTTTAAGGATTGAAATTTATGTTTATGAGTGCCAAAAATATATAATTTTCGCTACCTGAAATCCAACCTTGATATCCTGATCCTGAAAATCCTTACTTTGAAATTCTAATCGTGAACCCGAGTACGATTTATTTAAATCTTTTCCGGAGTGATCTCAAATCCGTGGGTACGAATTTTTGTTGTTGTTGATTAAAAGGTCCAAATGGTATTACTAGATGTTATCTTAAATTACTTACGATGAAGATCCCACAATAACATTTCATTGCAAAGTTTTAATCGATAAATTTAGGAAAAATTTTCGTTATCCATCTAGCCTCCACCCATGGATTACTACATCGATTTATCGAACTGGGCACGTCCTGGTACGATCGTATTAGGCATGTATAAGGATAACTCTAATTTTGATTATTACATACGAAGAAGTACGCCAGGTTGCATCCGAAACCATAGTGAAATTATCAAAGAATCATTCCGATTTACGTTAGTAATTTGGATTTTTCGCAAACGTTGTTTAATAGACCCTCTGTTTTAATAAAACCTATCTTACTATATGTGCAGGGTCAGGATAAAAATCCAATCTGGGAGAAATTGCAGGGAAGGGGTCATGAACTGATTCGGCTCGCAATTAAAAGGAGTTAAATTTATAAACACTTGTACATACATTACTTTCATATCTTCATATTAGACCCTCTATTAAGCCTTTTTATTATTTTTTTGTATATAAAGGAGTTACAGATGGAAATAAGTAAAAAGGTAAGCAAGAGAATTCACATTTTTATTAAGTTCATCTCACAACCATCCTCCCTACCGAAGGGATGCCTTTATTCACGTGAATAAACGTATAATGGAAATTTTCTAAGGGGCATACGATATTTTCGCAATTTTGGGAATACATCGAACGTCAAACAAGGTCTATTCATAACATTGCGCGTGCATCTACCAGGGAACGGCCTCCTGTATCGTTTTCATTATAAAGGGGCACTCTTCTGTAAAATATCAATTATACAATAATAGAATCTTCTCTCAACTCGAAGAATGGACTCGGCAGACATTCCAAATGGGGTACAAGCAAGTAAAATCTCACGTAATTCAGCTAGGCATTTTCCCATCTGACAGTAGCATATACAAAAGCATCTTAAAATTTTTTTAGTCTTTTTAACAGACCTACATATCATCCATCTTGATGCAAATGTAACGAACAAGTCTTCACTTGAAGAAAAACGAATAAATTAAATGCCATGATACATAAATTAATACTTATTGCGTTAAATTAGATCCACTGGAATACACCGGACGTCTTTACGACTTAGTTTTCTTCTTGCTTATTTCAAAAAGTTTATCTTTAATTAAGATAACGTTTCCTCGTTAGGTAACTTAATTTTTTTTTTTGATTGGCTTAATTAATAAACCAAAGACTTATTCGCAGCGAATACATAACATTATTACTATTATGTATTTGTGGTAACATCGTATTTCCTCGGAATTTTGTTGGTGATTATTGGAGTTTTATCTGTAGAAGTTTGCTTAGAAGTTCTCGAAATCGTTTTCTACGAATTCGGGTACTATCTCTATCGTACTTTTTATCAATGATTTGAAGTGAAATTGAGGAAGTTAATAGTTTGGAATAATTTGCGTCTTTTTTCTCGTTAATACGTTGTAAAATTCCACAATGAGGTGTAACCCTTGTTTATATAATACAGATTTGTATAGCGGTTTCTGGATACAACGGGATGATTGATAGATGGCGTACGGGATAAAGTGTACTCATTCATAAAATTTTAAATCAAAGGTTGTAGAGGATTGGTGTTGATATTACGGAGTGATAATATGTTGTAAATTGCAACTGGTTGCTTTATAACTATTTTTAGGTGACTTCTTTTTAATAAAATATGGTGACATTGTCCATATATTTATGAAATTAATATTTCTTTGTAATTAAATATTATTATTTCCCTTTTCAGTAAATTTTGATTTAAGACTTTAAGACTTACTCTCAGGTAAGATATGTATTTATAACAACTTAGAACCACTTCAGAAATATTTCCTAAAAAAAGTGTATGAAAACAACGATAGCCATAAAATTAGTAGTAATGTGGAAACATGCGAAAACTTTAATAATTTGCCCAATAAAACTGAAAACGTGGACGATATTTTGATAAAAAAATATATTATTGGTAATTGGTCGTAAATGCTGTTTTAATGTGATATGTTGAGATGTTTCTATCAGGAAAGAAATACCAGGATAGCAACGGCTACGGAAGAAGAATATTGATCTTAATCCACCAAACACTTCACTTTGCACATCCTAAGAAACTAAAGACACTTCATTCAGAATGTCCACCGATGGAGTTTGAAATTTTGAGTGAAATTGCCTCGGATGTGTGTAATTGTGCGAAAATATCTTTACGGGATAACAGATGTGGAAACGCCGAAGCTCTATGAAACTGCATTTACAACGAACGTAAGAATCCTGCGTGTTTGAGGATGGCATCATTAAAAAGAGTATATTTCTATCTAGAACAGTGAAAAGCGATACCTTGTCACGATTGGTCCTTTTTCGCATCTCAGGTTGCGTATCTATTTTCTCGGTTTTTTAAACAGTTTCGTATAGGAGCGATCGGCAATGTTCGGTATGCATTAGGAACTAATCACATATAATTTAGTTGGTACATTGGTAGCCCGTGTAAACAAGTATTCATTCATTTCCCGCTTGGTGTCACCAGTTTATGGAGGCATAAGTTGCACAATTACGTATTATAACATTATTGTTAATTTAAGGAACCTACAGTACATTCTTTCCTAGTGCTTAGCTTCAGACACAAGATATATAACAAAACAAAATACGCTCAGTATGTACATTACTTACATAGTACCTCAGCTATATTTTTCATGGAGTAACTTGGATGTGAATTTGGAGCTGTTTTAATAATACGCCTTTGTCTCTAAGACATTTCTTAAGTATTACAATATTTTATTCAATCCTTTGAGAATCTCTGTAAAATATACCAAATTCTTTCATAATTGTAATACATGACCTTATACGTGTTATATGAACAATTTTCTGACATCTGACTAATACATTGTAATGTTATTACTTTTAGCGTTTACAACACTTTTTGGGGTCTTAATAGGAATGGAGAAAATCATTATTTACTCTGTTTTCCAACCCTATTACCTCTGGTAACATGATTTCCTTGTTCATTGCTTCTTTAAATTTATCTTTTTGTTGATGGATAGACTGGTAAATAAAGTTTCTGTATTTGTTTTAATACTATTAACTTTCATATCTTTAATAGCTATAATAACATTGATGTTAATATGCGTATCAATTTAATTTTGATTAATTATTAATATGAGTTAACATCAATGTACTGAGATGTTTTAGATGAAATATAAAATGAAAAAATAATCAGTTTGAACAATCTACCTCTCCCATCTCCTTGTCTTAAGTCTTTGGATCCATTTTATCCTCCTGCTTTAAAATTTATTTTGATTGTTTTTTATAACCAGAATACCTTCAATGTTAAGTTTAGAAATAATTTCATCCGAAATTTGTCTGTTTTCAAAATTTTCTCTCTGTTTTCTTATTTACTTTGTTGCGACAGAAATGCCAATCCAACGACTTTGAAAATGCCAAAATTTATATAATAATTAATACATCATTAATTTTGATTCATTCAAAATATAATTGTATAAATTAATGAAGCAATATTCTGCAGTACAATATATCTTTAAATGTTATCTTTCTTGTGTTCTCTTAAAATTCATATGACAAGAATCTAGTAACATATCTATGCATGTACATGGACTTATACAGAAATATTTTTCTTAATTAATATGTTGTCGTACATACAAAAATATCCTTGTTATGTATATGTACGTACATGCATTTTATTTTAATCGAAGGATCTCATCGTAGAAAAACTCTAACAAGTTCTCTAGGTTATAAATAGTAAAAGTAACGTCTTCCATAATGTATACGGATATTCATATATTTTTTTATATAACGTAATAAAAGTTAGGTGTTAAATTACATTTAAATTATATCTCGACGTATCTTGGTTTCTGACGGCCATAGACACGGAATATCGTAAATTATAAACTTGTGTTAAACGGCTCCTAAAAGTCAAATGAAGTCATCATTGTAATGATTATGCGGTCGTAAAAGTACAATAAAATATGCTCGGCCAATTCCGTCCTTAAGTTAACGAGTATAAGCGGCCTGGTCTCTCGGGCGGTCGATTTTAGTCTTTAAAGAAAGACAGGAACAAACATTTCAATATGTACAAAGTCTCTGTTGCGGTAAAATACGGTTGTAAAAGTTGATTTTAGTGGCACTTGAAAGGCAGTAAATGTCACCCACTACCGATGCAAACTTATGGACTGACTGCTCACTTTATAAACTGACGAGGCGAGGAGTGTGCCCGCATCGTAAAAGATTTTACGAGCCTTTTTATGATTTGTTTGTTGTTATCCGAGTGCCGGCTTATAAAGGTGATAAAGCTAATTTACGATCCACATTAACAGGCTATAATAGGCGATATATAGATATTTTTTTCTTGTTCTTTTTTCTTTTTTCGTTCCGATTGCGTACTTGTACACACTTACCGGAGCGATAAACCGGAAATTTTTTGGGCATATTTGGCGATTCGCCGTCCGGCCGCTAAGCACAGGAATACCCGGTATACGGAGGCGAACTCCCATCGCGTACTTCCTAAACCGTTTGTTTCCGAATGGAAATTATCTATTATGGGATTTTCAAGTACCAATTTAGTTTGATGTTGCTCGTTTGAGCGCCGAAAAGGATCTGGTTTCGCAGTTTTCGCGATTGCCCGATAGAGTGCGACACCGTACCGTGCCTGTCAATCGACGTTGGTGCGACGAGGACGGATTATACAACGCCGAAGAGGGGGGGAACGGATTGTGTCTTACGGCGTTTAGGGGCCACATTTTGCCTGCGCACTGCTTTTAGTGGGCGCCGGCACTGTGACGAATCCAATTGCCATTGGTGCTTTTATGATCCCCTTCCATTATGCTTTCACGACGTAATCTTTTTCACTCCCTTCGTCTACCATCTCTCTCTAGCGCATTGGTCTTATGGAATTTAGGAAAAATGTTTACAAAATTATAAGACTCCCAAATAATCTAAATAAGTATTAAATTTTTAATAAGAAATACACTATTTACAGGTACTTTTTATTGTTGAATTTTACAAAAGAAAAAGAAAAAATTAAAAGAGGTAAGACGTTATTAGTTCTTGATAGGTAATTCCTAGTTAGAGACGGGAATCTTGTGTATGTGTATATCGGTACGTATACCGAGTGTATTATAAAGAGGGGTTTATTAGCGTAGGGTTAAAACCATATCAAATGCGGATCTTAAATGACAATACAGGTAGCAGCAGTCACTTCAGTTAATGATCTGACTATTGTTGCCTCGTGCTCGCCGTAACGCGTGATGGTGGGGATGAAAGAGTGTGTATGCCAGGGAAAAGAGAACGGGTAAAGGAAAAGCGAGACGGCAAATGGGCCGGGATGTGTGGGCCGGAGCAGGCAGACTCCGGAGCTCCAGTGGGTCCCGATCCGCGACCAAACTAGCAAGTGTACCGCATTCCGGACTAGACATTCGCGCAGTGTGCTCGTATACTCGTATATATACATACCGTTTTTATAGCCCACATTATTGCGTCGTAACAATAATCATTTTATTAACTATTAACGTCCCCGTTTTACAACCCAACCATCGTAGAGTTCGACGGTTCTTCAGCCAATATTATTATATACACATACGTACACGCATAGTATCGCACGTAATTAAAATTATATTATTATTGTTATCATGTGTTTGTCATTTTTCATTACTGATTGCCGAGCATCAGCGATTTGACGTTTGTTCGAATCCACAGATTCAAATCCCCACACACATTACTGTTATTAGTGTTTGTTATTATTTTTTCTGTGTACATCCGTACGGATTTTTTTGAACGAGCGTTTGATACATAGTGCTGCACGCAATTCAAGTGGCTAAGTGCGCTCTTTGGACCAAGCTTCGAGCAACAAACATTATCATACGACATTATTTTTTTTTCTTCTGAGTGTTGTCTAAGAAAAAACCGCCAAAATTAACGCAATAATGAACTCTTATTTTGAGCAGAGTGGCTTTTATAGTCACCACCACCAAGGCGCCAGTTCTGTAACTGGCGGACATCCGCACGATCAGAGTGCCACAGCTTACAGGCCGTTTCCAATTACACTGGGAATGTCGCCTTACGCTTCGACACAGCACCATCACCATCATTCCTTGCACCAAGCGAGACCTCCACAAGATTCTCCATACGACGCCTCGATAGCGTCAACTTGTAAATTGTATTCCACATCTACAGAAAGCCAGCAGAATTCCGTAAATTACAACTCAGGGAATACGAAAGGAGATTGCTCGAAAGGCAACGCAGATCAGAACGGATATGCTTCGGTCGTTGCAGCACAAGTCAAAGACGTATGGCAGAGTGCAGCCGCTGGTGGTGGTGCGAATTTGACAAACAATTTAGGCGGTCCGGTAAGGCCATCTGCATGCACGCCAGACTCCAGAGTCGGTTACGGATCTTCAGTCGGACTCGTCGGCGGAGACCCATCTTCAAGTCCAGGAGCGGCAAGCAGTCGAACGACGAACGCGCTTTCCTCATGGAACAACCCATGCTCGCTAAACAGTTCTACGTCACAGCCGGTAGGAACGCAAATCCACCAGCAGACGAACCACACATTCTACCCGTGGATGGCCATAGCAGGTTAGTGATTAATCGCCTTAAAATGGTATAATTTTCTTATTAATTGCTATCCGATTTGAATGGTCCTTTATATATGACGCCTAGCGGCAACGGAACATAAATATTAAATAATATGCGCGAGGGCACGTAGTTCGCAATTATTTAACGGCGCGAAAATTTCAGAACAAGTGCGCGCTTATTATTGTTAATTCGCATCTTGTGAGAATGATTTATATTGCACGGAACTACCGGTAGGTACAAGATCCGACCGCAAGACTCATACACAAAAAAGTTATGTAAATGCCGATCCTTATAACCCGAGAGCCGCGAAGTCAAGTGCGTGTAAAATCAGGGTTGAATGTTCTCCGAAACCTTTTTCTCTCTATCTAGCAGCCAGATCATGCTCTAGCTCGTGCTCGCTTTAACGGACGTATTTTCCTCCATTTGCGATCCTCTTCTCTCCATTCTGGGCCACGAGGGACGATCAGCTGTTTCCGTAGCCTATTTTAACCCACTTATACGAGGTCTAGACGACACAGCTAAATTAGCCCGCGCTATCGTAGGACAAATTCCGTATGCACGTTTTTGAAAAACCCAAAAAAGAGCGCGAAAAAAAGAGGGCGACGTCAGGATGAAGATAACCGGTCGTAAATACACGAAATTATTTAAAATCAAGGAGGTTTCGCGGCCGCAATTCATTCGCAAGATTGTGAGGTTCTTAACGACCATCTAGAATAAAATATAAGGTCATTAATGCGCTATTTATTTCGCGAAAATAAAATATTGCACTTGCGATATAGACCTGTTTAATTCATATAACGGGCTCGCGTACCCCATAAAATATAAGAACATGCGCTAATGGAGAATTTACGTGACAGTGGCCGATTCTCTGCGAACATCTTTTTTTACTCCACAACCTAAAATCTTAAAATGCAAAAAAGCATCGTAGCTGGTTTATTCAACAAGTTTTCGAATCGTATTAGATTAATTGACCTGCATTTTTAATAACCATCAATTCCTAAAAGAGCAAGTATTTAATTTCCAACATATCTTGTTACGATTAAAAAGTAGTAAAGGGAAAAGATAATTGCATAAACTCTTCATACTTCTTTTGCACGAAGATCTACAAAATTGATTTTGCACTTCAGGGCGTTATTTGATTTATATAGCTTTCAACAACCGAATGAAGTGTATCTACATTAGCCTGCGTCCCCAACTGTTGATAATAATTGCGGAAAACCATAATCTAATACGATTTCTCAAAGGGATTTGATTATTAATGTTATTTATGCGTGGCAACGTCAACCGAAATTAATTCATTGCCCACTAACTACACAAAGTAAAAAATTTAAACAACAGTTGTGAAATCGGTAAGCAGATATCCTCATCCAAAGATCTTCTACTATGTCTACCATGGTCATTGGTCTTCTCTTTTTATTAACATCATGTATTGTAGATATCTAACGTGCAAGTATACATCTGCGACTTTTGCTCAAAATCAATACGCAGTATTTTTTCAAGTGTAGTATTCACGATAAAGGAAGATTAGCAATGTGCTACATGGCACAAAGTGATTAACGACCTCACCAATATCATAACGATATTAAATTAATTGCTGTATTATACAGACCATATGGTTTATTTGTTTGTAATGAATGTAATGATGTAATGGTGCGGCTTCATAAAAAAAGGTTGCTTGTACATATAAATATTCATATAAACAAGTGCTTTGGAATAATAACAATGATATTCTTTAATACTAAATGAGGACATAAATTTTAGCCGATCTTAAAACAATTTCATCAAAGCAAACAAAAAACAAATAAGATTTAGTCTGTACTGGTGGTGCCAATAGAAATATGTTTATGAGAGTTAATGATTGTAAAAAAAGTTAAGAACCATCTTCATCAATGTTGTTTTGCAGTTGATCCTCAATTTCCAAATCAAAAGCTTATTAAAGAACCAAGAACTTTCGTTGATTAATATGTACTGCCATATTTGAAAATTTTGATTTATATTCTTAAATATGGTAAACCTTCCTACAAGATACCACAAGCAAATTAGCTAAGACGAACATTGCCGAGGTGTACCATCAGCAAAAAGCTATGATACTAGTTATAACCAACTGAAAATGGGGGATTGAAAGATTTAGAACTACATACCTCTTTTTTAATAAAAAGGGAGTGGTATATCTCTATTTTCACATATACAAAATAACGCCGAAAGATAACGAATAAGATCAAAAAATTACCCAAATTTCTGTTACACTGTCGCCCATAAATTTTGAAATTATTTGTTTTCAAAAGATGGATACGCAACTAGCATTAAGCATTTTCTAATTAAAATCGATGCCAATCAAATATTTATGATTATCACAATCTTCTATTCTTTCCAATAATTTCATTTCCAAACACCATACGTGATGTTTATGTTGCATCAGACCAACACAAAACAGCTTGACAGTGACCTAAATAATCTCAAATTGAAACTAAGCGTACCGAAAATAATGCGAACCATTGCCGGGTTATATATTAAACCTGCAAAGTTGCACCGGGTTTGCCTTCCACGTTCCCGGAGTGTACCGGACTCTATCCGGATGAGCGATGACGTATTACCGTGGCCCAGTAAAGTTACACCTCCCTTTTGTACTTCTCGTTCAAGCCGGAACACCCGGTTACGGCCCACCTCAAAAACATCGAGTTCTTTCGCCAAGGTGCGAAGACAACACAGGTGCGACAATTCAACCCGGCCGCCAGTTTTTCGGGGTCAAAGTTCGGACCTGCGGCTCTAACGTTGTGCGGATTCCAAAAAAACGTAGATGGCGCTCGCGTCTTACCTGTCAATGTTCGTGTCGGCCCATGTGTACGCGAAAATGACGTCGTTCGGTCAATCATAAATCTCCGACGCGAATGAGAAATGCTGAATGAAATAACAGCCTGCAAATGAGAACGGGTATCGTAAAACAGCTATTACTCCGCCTTTATAGCATCTCAAGAACCCATAGACTACTCCATTAAAGGCTGCTTTGCCTGTTCATTATGTTCCTTAATAAGCAGAACTCGACCGAGGACGGAAGTTCTTCAAAGAGATTTTTACCTGTCTATTATTGCTCAATTTGCCACCTTCGATGACGTTTCAGCATTTCTCCACAGAGGGCGCTAGTGCTTTGGTTGGTATCATCATATAAGCTTACTGGTTTCAAACAATTGGATCCTTCAACAATTCTAAAAAAAAAATTATTTTTCTGATTTCATCATCAATGAGGAAAGTATATAGTTTAGGGACGAATGGGATTACCTAACTAACGCCTACACTTGCTTCCGCCTTTGGCTAGTGATAAGAGCTGCTCCATTCACGGCCGACATAAAGGGGTAATCAATTACCAAGTCGTAATGTGCCTCAATAGAAATGTTCAAAAGGCTCACCCGTTTATTCTAGCGCGTTTCAATTATCCTGAAAAGAGCAAATATTGCGACGAAATCTATTGAACACCGACGGGGATTAATAAATCAGAATGTAAATATGTGAGACTTGCTTCTTTTTTTGTTGTTTGTGTTTCAATTGTGAGTGTTTTAGCGATAAATTGTATAAGGTAACGTGCGTGAAATAATAATTATTTGTAAGAAGTTCAGTTGCGTAAATGGGAATTCATACTTTCACACATGATGAATTACTTTAATCCTTTGTATTGTAAAATAAGGGAAAACAGAAAAGTGTGTACCCAACGAATCACTGATTAATTCTATGAATGTTCCAGTGAAAAATGTTGATATTTCTTCCTCAATAAATATTAATGCTGTGAGCATTCGTAATGCTTGGTTTTCCAAATATTTTTCAATTTGGCTTTTGTTAGGTTTACTTTGCCTAAAAAATAATATGGTTTTTCTGCAATGGTATTAGCTTCTGCTGTATTTCGTTTTGGACTTCGTTTTGGTCAATTACTAACCTAATTTAATTTGCGCGAAAATATTGCTATTTGGATTTTGTTATTGCTGCTTTGGCCAAAGACTTCTTATTGAATTAGAAACAAGTGGCTGTTGTTTGAATTCTTAACATGTGCATCATCTACAACGGTATTAACTTATTCTGTGCTTTGTTTTGGCTTTACTTGAATTTGTTTGCTTATACATTTGTGTGCTCGAAAACTAAATAATTATTTAAATAATACTGCATGTTTTTAATATTAACAAGTCGGTACCTGCAACAGTCAATCCTGTTTTAATGGTTAGGTATAAATTCAAGTACCCCCAAAAATTCAATAAATGGGATCTTAAAGAATTTTGTAATTTTTTAATAGGTTTGAAGCCAACTCAAACAATGTGTTCATCCTAACCACAGTATGTAATTAATTAATTAATCGAAATCGAACCGTATCGACAACTAATTTCAATTTCTTTCATAAAATATTTTTTTAATTTGAAAATAATTGGTCAGAATAATCTCGCTCAATAGTGATGTAATTTGTACATCGAAAAATTCTTCTATAGCAGCACATATCCGAACATAAATTAAAAAAATTGAATTTAAAGGTATTAAAATGTAATGCCCCCGATAGACCCCACCAATTAGAAAGTCACAAAAAGAGTTGTTCTAGAATATCCTGTCCTGTTTATTCAAAATTAATGTGTACTTCATCACATTTTCAATACAATCAAATTTTCATATCTGGCCACCCTGATAAGCAGTGAAAAAGCGCTCAAAAAATGTTGATGTTTCGAATAAGGAAAGTTACAATATCTAGGCCTCTCTAATTGGTGGAGTGCTACCTTTTACTTACTTTTACTTACTAATAAAATTGTTCTTACCATCATGTGCAAGACAAAGAACTATGAGAAATTTAAGGCAAAAGTGCACCATCACTGCTTTGTCTCGTAAATTTGCAACTACACGCCACCACAACAGAAAAATGAAAACAAAACTTGTAGATTGTAAAATAACCATAATACTAGTAATTGCATTTTGCCTGCGGAAAACTTAAGTAGCGGAAATTGAGCTCATATACATATCTACTTCAAATAAAAGGAAACAATTGCGAAATACATTTCATTTATATTAAAACGCTCTCTTACCAGCTTAAAGTAAATCGAATCATCAACAAGGGCATGGTTTGCTTTTACTCATAAATTACTCCATTTAATACAATACTCTTGATGGAACTAAATTTTTGCATTGCACTGTAGAATAGACATAATTTAAAAATTCCAAGGCTAAATGTTTTTAAAGATCTAAAAAATTCCTGTTCTTTCCGCTAGCGATAAAACTAAATATCAAAAACTCACCTTTATATAATTAACCAAATTAATTACAATATTTGATTCATTAAATGCTAATATTGATGATTTACTGATTATATTTTCGTATCAATAACAGCGAATTCTCGCGTTTAGGGTGTTAATCATTTGCCGTTAAAGTAGAAACGATACAAGGACATGAGATAATTAAAAAAAAAAAACAAGATGTTAAAAGGAAATAAATTCGTAAAGATCCAACAATGATTCAAAGAGTTGTAGTCATCAATCACGCGCTCTGCATCGGAGATTAATTAGGATTTATTGATTATTTAAAAAGAAACTCAAATAAATATTTTAATGTAATCTTCTTGTGGAAAAATTGAATATTATTTAAGAGTGAAATATATTGAATAAGTTTATTTATGTACTTATTTAACGCGTTAACAGCGAACATAATGTTACAACAAGAACAGGCCTAAAACGCGGTCCGTCCGCGTTGGGGAGACACGGTACATCATAAACATCTTTTTGGGTATTTCTATGTGTTCTTTTGCAATATCTTTGGAAAAAATAAGCAAATCAAGTTCCCTAAATCTGCGTTCATTCCGCTCATAAAACATCTGTTTACAAACCATCACAATTTAAAATTATCGATTACTGTACGAAGATGGAATACGGTTATTTGAGCGCGCGCTGAATGAGGACACCAATGTTGGTGTAGTTGTATATTACGCATAGTATTGCAGTATGGTAGTATAATTTAATTGTACTAAACACACTGTCCGCATAGTTCTTTCCGCATTTGAATTATTAGAACTGCACAAGCTATCCTCACGATTTGGTAATTGAGTCATAAATTTGAAACGTAACCTGGTGCCTGCTCTCTCCCAGTGCTTTGTTGATTTATTTTAGCTAACATAAATTACATATATATGAACTTTCAATTTCCTTTTGAGAATCTAGCGAGAGATATGCGGATGATATTGATGGTAATTTATTATTTTGCCATCGTCTTTGAATTAATTACTACTGAGAATCTAAAACGGGAATCTTCGTAGTAATAAAAAAAACAAAAAAAACAAGAGAACGTAATAGAGACATTAGTCCTACAGGTGAAACCGTTAGGCTATTTCGACCGTAACTTTTTAGGGGGAGTAATAAATTTTCTTTTGTCCGAAATGTCGGATACCTGGCCAGCTTTTTAGCTGTGTGTGATGGTTTTTTCTGCGTGCTCAGTTCACTGAAACTCTTACGTTGGTGTGCGTTTGTGTTTATGTGAGTGTGCGCCGTGTTATTATTAGGCCAACCACCACCACAGATATAATATAAGAATGCATCTCTCAGAATCTCAGCGCAAACAACGTCCAGACTATAATTTAATAATACAGCCGCACAGTCGCGTAGTAATAATTATGAAATTTTATCAGCAGCTATACTAAACGCCGATGATGTAGTAGGAACGCAGATTCTTCTGTTTCGTCGAATCAACTCTATATGAGAATACAACAAAGCTAGGTTAGATTCCATGCACTTCTCATCCTCTGCATTGTGGACCAAGCATAATATAATAATAACCCTGGTAGGCCCCGATGTGCTATTACAAAAGCCAGTTTTTAATGGCGACCCTGAATAGTAGTAAAAAGGGACCCATATTTACAGCAGGGGAAGAAATATCCCCGGCCGAAATGTTAGTTTGGTTTTGCTAGTCGTTTCGTTAACATCATCACAGCTTGTTTATTCATTTTTTTTTTCTTTTTGGTAAAGTATCTATGCTGAGTGAATTAAACGTAGCTTCCTATCATTATTTGTCCGCGAAGGAGTAAAAAAAAGTGTGATTTAGTGTAACATGTGTATAAGTGTGTTGCTGTGCGCATTGAGAGATCATTATAGAAGGTTGTACAATTAATCCAAGCCAGCCATTCTGAGATCCATCGATATACAGAAACGATTCCTTCAATACTTATACGCTCCTTAATTAACGTACAAAAATGTTAACGCGGCATTTTAAAACACAATTAATCTCAATTAATATGTTTGATTATGTCCTCTAGGATTACGAACGTAGCTCATATAACGGCATTAATTAGTTCTGTTATTCCTATTGCCTTCACCGGCCATATTTGTTGGCGTTTATGGGATTTCAAACGATTTCCTTCGACATAAATTAATACGTTTGTGCGCTTTTTTTCTCTGAACCGTTCTATCTATACGACGGTATGCGGAATTACTAGAGAAACTAAAAAATAAAAAAGCTAAATGGAATAAGTTAAAAAGAAAAGAAATATCTGGTTTGTGTTGTACAGATAGAACATGCCAACTGTAAATATCCTACTACGTAATTAAAAAAGAAATAAATATTGATGGTTATAAATTAATTAACGCCCGACTTTACTTAAGCCTTTGAAATAAAAAAGAAAATTAAAAGCTCGTAAATGATTAGGACAGGCGTTTATGACTAATCATTTCGAGGATTATAAGACATTAATTTTTTTGTGTGTATCGCCATCAAGTATTGATTACCACCTTGTAACTTGATTCTAGGGGTCTAGTCACAAATTTATTTTCTTAAGGTTCTCTAAAACTTCAACGGAAAGCATTGCCAATTTGCCATTGGCAAATTTTGAACACTTCGATGGGTGCAGCTAATCTTATTATTTTCTTTTAACAGAACAATTTTTCGTAATTCAACTTAAATAAAATTATTTCTATTTACAAGAGCCATCAATAATTACGTGACTAAATATTATTCTAGATGCCCAATCTTTTAAGCAAGTAAGAAATACTACAATAATTTAAAATAAAGATAATTTAGTTTACAAAACCTGCATTACCATTGTTGTTTATTATATTACTGTGGAGATAAATTGAATTACAGAGAAATACTATCAAAAATGCTCTTTTAACTAATATCTTCAAAAAATTAACTAATTAATTATAGTATACGCTGTTAACAATTAGCAAATTGGAAAAGGAAAACATCTAAAAAACGAGCAATTTTCAAAGTAATGCAATATTTCTAATTTTTCGTAAAAAATGCTTGTATCATTTGCATAGACGAAACGGCAATTGTTATACTCAATATTACAATGCAATGGTTTAATTAATTAACTTGCTAATTTGTGTAGAAAGTTTCCATGGCAACTTGTGAATTAAAAGAAATTATATTAAATACGAGCAATTTGAAACGATGGACTCAGACTACCAACAAATTAATTAAATAAATAAATAAATTGCACAGATAATGTTATCTAACGAAGATACAATTTTAGACCGATACAGTTTTTATAACATTTACCACACTGCACCATACACAAGCACCATTTCATCAAAATTGTAACGTATTTTTCAGTTATATCTTTCAAAAAGCTCCAGTCCCACACATCACAATTACTTGTTTAATTTTTAGTTTATTTCAGAGCCTCTGCGAATAACATTTGAGGGGATATCGTTTGATTTATTGCATTTTACATGATTGCTTATATTCGGTGAATAACAACACTGCCGCCTTTTAAAGTTTTAAAGAAAGACTGAAAGTTTGATTAAAAGTTAATCTAATATTTAAAACTTTCTTTTAATATACGCCAAAGAACCTGCTCTTGAATTTAAAACTGAATTTTACGAGTAAAGCCGGTATTGGCATGGGATGCGCTACCTTCGAATGCTGTAACTTTACTTTGTTAGACATTTTTATCTACCTTGACAGCTAATTGAATCCATCATTTCAAGCGACCCACCCTGTTAGATCTTAATGTTCTTAGAATAAATTTTGAGTCTCTATAAGCGCCCGATGTGAGTCACTTGCAGCAATTTTGCACCTCTGCATGAATGTGGCTGTACCAATGGCGATGCTATTCATGAAATATTTTTTTTGTCTTCATGTACGTTTTTTCGCTAATTCGAACCTAAACCAAATTGGTTATTCACAAGAGAATCGATTCTGCGGACTATAATTAGTTGCCGTTGAAACTTGGACCAATCGCCAACAATAAAAAACAATAAAAAAAGAAGATATGCTTGTAAGGAGCTTATTTTACGAGGAATTTCTAACCTTTTGTTAGAATGTTTTATGCACGGATAAAAAAAAAATAAAGTTGATATTTTATTAGATACAGGGAGGGTTTATTTTTCAACGTAATATTTACAACAAAAATAAGTTATCAATTCCTTACCACGCGATGACAACTGTGAAATAGTAAATCAAGTGGAGACCTTAAAGGAAAACGTTCCGAAACGTCTTCACGAAGATGTACTGCGGTTTTCTCTACTGAAAAATGTGTACAAGGTTTTAGGCGTTATGTTCCGTTATCCGTGTTGCTCTGAAGTACACTCATACATCCGCATACACTTGTACTACCACGCATACAAACGTAGATCAGTCGGAGCTGTACACCGATATATTATGTGTAATACGCATGTATATATGTGTAAATATGGTATGTTCTTGAGTTTTTAGAAAGTTTCCTAATTTATATTTCATAACTCTTGTTCCTGACGCAATCATTAACGTTAAATTGGTTCCCCTCTTCATCTCCGGACAAGCCGGTGCGTTGCTGGAGTACACTACTCCATTAGATGCAGCTTAATTTTGTTTGAAGCGTATTAAATTATACGAAAATTTACAAATAAAATCAGATACTGCACGGTTTTTATATTCTTAGGGAAAGCCTGTAATTATAGCTAAGATTTTTTGTTCATTTTAAATTTTACTTATTTCTATTCAATTTTTTTTTACATGGTTATTAGAACGAAGGAGTTTTGTATCAGGTAGGTTAAATGTACTCCAGATAGTGTTAACATTAATACCCATGCGGGCTATTAATTACACGCATGCAATTAATATGTTGTAACTTATCATTGGTTGTCGTTAATCTGTTTTATGTCAACGATTATTCAAATCTACTGAGAGTAATAAATATTCAATGATTTTTTCTGTGTTACAATTGCATTGAATTATTTTCAGTTAATTATTGAGAAAAGTAGCAATTTTAGGAGTAATTCCAAAATATCCTGCTTTATGTTGTAAGCATATAGTGCTTTACCATAAACAAATTAGAAGAATTATCCGTAATAGCCAGATAAACTATGAAATAAATTAATAGAACATTACATTATTAAAAGGATTATTTCGACGAATTAAGTACATTATCTCGTTATTTAAATTTTATTACTTCATTCAAGCACACGCAATTTGAAATTTGGAATTGCTCAAGTGGAACTAATTGAAGTAAATGAATTGGGCATAGTTTAAGGCATCTCTGTTGTTTCCTTGTCTGTTAGAAAGTGGAAGTTTCTAATGAAAGGTGGCGTTCCCGTGCTAAAACATTACTTTACTTTACTTTAATACTAAGCTGACAATTTTAGTACTCTCAGGGATAACCGTCATGGCCCCTGCAAGTCACACTCTATCGCGGCTAGGCATTCCGCTACAATCGGCTGTTGATCAGGTTTTCCCGCTTAGCTTCGGCTTGACCTGCGAATGTTCTATATTTTATCGCAAAATGTATCAGATAGCTTAACGGCTCTTTGGTGGTTTATTAATTTGTCGCTGTTTTATTCAAACTACTAACTTTCAATGCACTAATTTATAGGTGCAGCTGTATAAGAGGATAAATAACAGTTTTAATAAGCTTGGAATTTTTGAAAAACACTGGTTCTCGAATGTTTACACAAAACACAAAAGAATATATAACTAAAGCAAGGAGAAATTAAAAAAAATGTTTGTTCAATTTCAATCTTATTAGCGGCAGAATGTTTATTACAAACAAATAACACGAATTTAAAGATTATGGTAAATTTACTTCAAAATGGCTGCTTAATAACAATAGCATTAAAATATTTAAATTATAAGTTTCAGACAACTTGACCATTATTGTTTAATTTACGAAAATATTGAGATATTTCAAACTGTGAATTTCAGATTTTTTTTTTAATTTTTTTTTATTTGTAAGACTTTACAGTGAATTTAATTGAAATTACTTAAAATCGATTCTCTTTGCGTGCAGTGTGCACATACTATGAAATCCCTTTTGGTCACTTATATTCTGCAATATCAACTTTCATACTTCCTCATATTCTATAATATTCGCTTCGTTCCCTTCTTGAATATTCTTAACTTCAATTTCGGGTTTTTCTTAATTTCCAAGTGCTTTTATATTATTTTAACACAGCGTTTAAGTTGCTTTTTAATTTTGCTGCTATGTTAATTTTTAATATACTTTTTCTGTCTGCTTGCTTATCCGTTTTCAGGGATACCAATTTAAAAATTTCCAACTAAATGTTTGATATTTTTGATAATTGTGTACATTGGTACAGATGATGATATTTATTTATTTTTTTATATTGTGTTGATTAAGCATAATCAGTGAGATGTCGGAAAGCTAGTTGGGCGAAAATTAAAATTAAATTTTTTAATTTAAAATATATATAAATGCCCTCAATATTTTTGAAAACAGATATACATTATGCTTATGTGTACATACAACTTAGTAATATATCAATGTAACGGCTAATTCCTAATGAAAAAACAACTTTCCTTCTAAAAATAAACAATTTTGTTTCCTAGCTGCCTGCAGATATTGTCTCTAAAAGAGGTGTTATCTTTATCTGCAATTAGTTCGTAAACAAGTCGAAGGTTGACGGCGGGGAAAATCGACCAACAGCCGAATGTAGCCGCGATAGACCGTGACCTCCACGACTAATAATATCTGTCGCCCTATATTAGATAACTTCATTATATCAAAAAGTATCTATTTCATTGCTTTACAAAAAAGCAAAAAATTATAACAAAGTAATTTATCTATTCGCTAACGTGAAAACATATTCCTAACTCTAACTAAGTTGGTAATGACCCATACACGTTAGCATACCTTTCTACTTGCGCTAGAAAATATTTCAACAGAAAGCCGTTGAGCGCTGAAATATCGTCGTATAAATGTTCACCAAACGTTTACCACTAATTAATTTTATCAATGCACTTTAGCTGCACCGAGATCGTGGAAGAAATAAGCAAAAGTAAATCTGGAAGGAGCATTTTTGAACATAAATTTTAAGCGCGCCACGATACATCAGAAGCCTAATAACGAGTTCGTGCCTATCTTGAATTCTGGGACCGCTCCTAACAGTCGTTGGCTATGAGGTATGACGCCATTTCATTTATACAAACACGGAGTTGTAGTACACGGCGGCGTTGCTTGATAATCGGTGGCCCGCCGATGTCTGTTGATTCTTCCTGTATAATTAATTCGCAATGCATCTCAAATAACCGCTCTTATATGAATAAATTTAAATTAAATTTCGGGGCGTCGCGCGTTGGATCCACAACGTATCAGAAAAAAACCTCTTCATCCGATTTTATAGAGACGGAGAGCAACGGACACAGCAACATAACGTTCGGTGCTGTAGATACCAACCTTACATGGTAACTGATCGTGTCTTACTCTGAAATCGTGGTTGCTATAGTAGGTTAAACTAAACGTTATATACTGCGTGATTAAGAAAATCTGTACCTTTTTAAATTCTGCCCTATCTGCTTTGAATTAAATTTCTTATATTGTTATTTGCTTCGCGCTGTAAAATTTCTCAAGAAACTAATGCGAAGGGTAAATATGGATAAAAAAACCTTGAAATAATTAAAACATTCAGTTCAAAGTAATTGTTTAGAAATTTGGATTATATCCATTCTTATGGATTTGAAGTCTCCCCTTTGGAAAAATAAATAAAGGGGCTACTACAGTCTCTTAATTAAATTTTTATTATATATTCTGGACGGTTATGCTTAAATGTGCATATTAAATATTGACAACAATAGGCGAGAAGACCATAAAAAGTGAAGCAAATCTCTAAATATGGTTTACCATTAATAATTTCATATGAAGAGAAGTTGACAACAAGAGATTTTTTCGCTTTACAAAACTCAAAATTTAATAAATAAATAAATAAATATTTTACAGTTAAAGCGCTTTTACTCTACCAGATTCGATGTAACTCATATGCAAAATTTTATTGAAATTGTTTAATAAACAAAGGATTAATCAGCCGTATAAATGATATAGTATATCTAGTGCAGCTCGTGTAAGCTCTGATTTATTGGTGACGCTAGATGCCGGTGCTAATATGTATTTGGACTTTTGTTGTATTTTTCACATTCATTCTAAAAATCTTTAGGTGGTTAAATCAAAGTTTAATTGTTTTAATTTGTTTATCTATAAACTTTTAATACTCTTTCTTGAATTAGAACAGGCCTGCTCTTTCGCATATTTCTGTCTAAGTAAATGGTGTGTACCTTTTATATCAACCCTTGTATGGAGTATGCACATGTGGGCCCTTAATTATGATCTTACAAGCCAAGGATAATTAAAGTAATAATATGGAGCCAACTTCTAGGTTTATATTTTTAATATTTGCAACGTATTTTAATCTTGGTATCTAGCAACTGAGTCAATAAATGTTGAATCAGACGTTTAGAAGCAATGTTACCTGTTTTATTTACCTCTAATGATGTTAATGATATTTGGGTAGCTCAAAGGAGGTCTAATGGAGGAAATGCCCCAAAAATATTCCTCTCGGTTTAACGCAATTTTCTACGCAGATAGAGACAGTACAAAAGCTTGCCACCTTTGTTACACGTAAACCAATTAAACTAAAGCAGAAAGAAACGACTGTTGAAGGTCTAACTTAAAAGTGCCATAAAGCTATATTTTTCTACTCATCACATGAGGGAAGAACTATAAAGAGCTAAAAAAAAATAATTAAAATGAGCTGTACCTAAAAGTGTGTTTACATGTATTCGCAGAAGGTGCAATGGCTAACCGTCCTTTAGCTACTTTTATACTAGCGCACTCTATTCCAAAGCACGAAAAAAGGGGTTTATCTCAAATGTCTGTAGTATTATGATTGTTCAACAAAGCGGGAATTTTTGCTTTAAAATTGTTAACACCATCAACACTTCTTCTCTCACTTTCTTCTGATGTTGACTTAAAAATAATATTATATCTGTTTTAAAGCATTCTATCCAACCAACTGGGGTACCGAAGTTTTTATATTCTAATTGCTGAACAATTTCCATTGGCTTTCACCATACTATGGATGCAGGTAGTTACATATTTTTTATTCCTGGCTTTTACAAACTATTCGTAGGTTAATTTATCAGTGTTGTATCCTTCCGCTTTAAAAAAGCTTCTCTTTTGTTAGCTACTGTTAATGGAATAAAATTCTATTACAGGAACTTGCACTACATTTAGCCTATGGCTAACTCCCCTACACTATTGAAGCGAGGAAGCAGAATTCGGGGTACCGTCATTTCCGTTTAAAAGGAACTAGGTTTGCGCTATTATCGTGTGCCCGTGTCTTGTTAATAGAGACTCCGCTTATGAAGATAAACTCTGACATGTAAATCTGTCAGTGCCCTAGAATCCGTCTTCATATTTTGGGATACGTAGACTCAGTATTACCAATTTTTGCTAAATGCAGATTTATTTGGTTAATAACGTAATTTCGTTAAATTCTCCTTTTAAAAGGGATTGATACTACCGAGCGTAAATAACATAATCTTGTCAGCAGCGTATATTAATTTTTCCTCCTTTTATCGATCTATAGAGTTCCCCAAAATTTAAATGCCTTTGTTACCATTTTTTTTTGCTCCCTTCCGAAACTCACTTTTCGTAGCGCCATAAATTAACCACGAAAGCCTACAATGAATTAAGGTCTCCTATAGCTGGCACGGCTACTCTTCACAAAGCGGTCCTCTATTTTAAACCAAACAAAACTCCATTCTCCAATTATTATTGTGCTTTTAAAGCAGAACCGTTAAAAAAACTCTAATATTTTAACAACACTTCTAATAGACATGGATATATACGTAATAGGCGGGGTAAAATTAGATAACTCACTTTGCATATTAACGAGAAAGTTGATTTATTTTTATGTCTTAATTTGTTATTGTAATAAATCTCGGACAGTGTATGGCGTGTCTATTGTAAATATGCGGCTGGTAGTTGTGATGTGGATGTAATGTGTAATTATATCGATTCGATGATTATTATTTGTTTCTGTTTGATTTAATTACAAAAATAAATACGATAGATAATTCTTACGAGGTGTTATAATTGTATTTTACGCAACGTAAGCTATTGTTACAAAAAGATAAAATTACAAAAATAGCATCAATTTGTAATTTTCTAAACAGTATTCACACGGGATAACTATTAAATGGCATGAATAACGCTAACTGTACTTCCACTTATACTACATATTATACATCGAATGGTAGCGGTAAAGTCTTGTGCAAAATGTAACCTTCACCTGTCCAAACAACGAATGTGTAATTATTTTACATATTAGCTGTTGTATAAGCTAATATTTTTCCTGTATACTTTATACGTTCACCGCACAAACTCGTAGAAGGTATGTGAATGATATATAAGTTCTATGTATATGCTTATATATCAGCCATGAGAAGAATACCTTTCATGTAAATTCCGGACGCTTATAATTCATTTTATACACTGACTAAAATTTAGAATGGCTGAATTAATCCGGTTGCGCTGTAGAGAAAGGAATTAATTTTGTTTGAAAAAAAAATTCTTTCTGGAAATTCATCTAGCCGTACCGTACCCGAATTTGTTAAATTTCCAATTTTATGAATTTTTTAAATGTTGTATATACAATTTGCAAGGAGAACTGTTTCAAATTTTATCATAATTTATAATTTTTTGTTCAATGCAGTTTACGCAGGTATTAGCTATGTGCCGCCTGCAGATGTGCCGCCTTAAATGTGAATGCGTTGGGGAGTTGGCAACCATTAATAATTAGAAAAGCATGAATTGAAAGACCTCGTAGATTACACAGTTCAATAAAATTGAACTTTTTCATTTCCACCAGAAATGAAACATATCACTTCTTGTAGACCTTTCGGGGGTGATGCCAAATATGGGCACAGAATTGATTTAGCACGAGACATTCTAATTTCACGGTACCAAAAAGACGGTTTTCGGTGATACGAACAAGATGGATCAAACGGTCATGAATATACGTACAGCTTTTATTTGAAGCTTTTTCTTGAAATACAACTGTTTTCAGGGGTTGAGTACTCATACGCGCGGCAATAGCAACGTAGATTGTTGCTCTTCCTCAGGAAAATTTATAAACTGTGGCTGTCGTATGTTATTGGTTGCCGTGTAAGCTCAAATGATTGAATTTCTTCTGGATTTAATATAGCTCGCTTAGTAGTCCTTTTCACGGCTACTGCTCGAAATGCGCCGTAATATATATATTTTTTTCTTTAGTCATTAATCAGCGACCCCAAAAACGCCTGGCTTAGCGATTTTCGAGCAGTTTCGCGAGGTTATCAGGAAATGCTAAAAGATGTTAAAACGGGATATTAGACTATGGTGCCTAATTCTTACGAAGTGCTATAGATTGAAAATGGGTTTTGAAGGGGAAGGGTACTATTAAGCGATAGCGTAACTAGAAATGAGAAAAAAATAATATCCTCAAATATCACCGAAAACCGCTTTCGACAGCTTGAGGTTAAGGTATCTAAAACTCCCGATGCGATAGAGCTTAGAGCTTGGCTTAGGGTTTTTAGGCACACTTTTGGTATTACAAAGCTATACTGCTAACAAAGCAAACTTGTCCAACAACCAAAATCTGAATAGGAATATGGGTGATCATTGGATGAATTGTACTAAACACTCACTAACAATGCAAAACTAATCAAAATATTTGGAAATCTACGGTGACCCGACGGCGACCCAAGTTTGGGTTGCAACCCTTAAGTTAAGAACTCCTCCATTAAGTGTTGCTTAATGGATTCTTCCCATTAGATGCGAATCAATGTAAAAAAGTAAACTTACCACATTAAATTTATTTTGTCAAAACGTAACTAAATTCGTCCAAAATTTTCCTTAAATTTTCTGTCATCAGGTAATATTTAACATCCAACCACTTTACACCACACTAGATTATGTTTAGACATTTTTTTTTAAACTTTTAACAAGTAGCCCGCTACTCTGATTTAAGCTGAAAAATATAAATGTAAATAAATTGCACGCAGACAATATTTTTCCCGGAAAAAATATAAGTACCTACCGTATAATTTATGTGCTTGCAAATCTCGTGTTGTTTTAAAAAACATAATTTTTGTCGCACTAAAAATAGAAAAACCTATATTAGTTATTCGCAAATATTGATATAAAGTATTAATAACTGTAAAAATTCATAGTCGCAGGTTTTCCCGTGTGTTTATAGGGATCGCAATCTGGATACAGATACGGATACAACGGGAATATATATATGAATAAACGACGGTTTTGATTTATGTAGTCAGTTTGATCAATAGCCTGGGCGGCTGTGAGACAACCATTAGAATTTAGACCAGGCTTCGGGGCCATTCCATGACGTGGATATAGAACTCGTTCGGTGCGTACACGTACATACGTTCTGGCTCGTTTTTAACGAACACATTGGTTTGGATTTCCCTTGTAATATGTGGATGAATATAGTTTCTAAATAACATTTCAAATGGATTCTTGGAAAAGTGTGATGGAGAAGGAGGCTGCGGATGGTTACTTAAAAGTAAAAATAAAGCAGATGATTCACAGTAAAATAATTATGAGAACTAGCTCAAGTAACTTTTGCATTTTGGATTTACTGTTTTACAGTGTCACCCTGACGAAGGACGAAAAGGCACTCGGAAATTTGTTTAAAATAAAAAAAAAATAGGTTATTAAAGCGCTTCCAATATTTTGTCTTTCTAATTGGTAGAGTTTGTTGAAGACTTCATTAAAAAAAAAACTCAGAGTTTAGCTAAAATATTTTTTTACCTACAAACTTAAGATTGATTATTCAGAGGTGTACGTGTTCATTTTTAGCGGTTTTTGGTTACAAATTTACGAGAGCTGGAGACGTCTTTCCTCGATTTTCTTCCAAATTATTTTTTGTTCTTGCCTTGTATGAAGGTAAAACCAATTTTTGTTTAAAGAGAACAAAAAAAAAGGAGTCTAGTAAACAAAATTTGTAACGCAAAGCCAGTTGTTTTAATAGATTTGTTTAATAAGGTTTTCAAATTTCGTGTTTAATTTGGCAAAATTAACCCTTTGTGTCCCAGAGCGTAAAAGATATTTTTTAGTGAGGTGTTTTTAATAGACATGCACTTATAATAATCAAATTAAGTTAGACTAATTAATTGGAAATTTCCCTGCCACTAATAAT
This sequence comes from Oryctes borbonicus, assembly GCA_902654985.2. NCBI lineage: Eukaryota > Metazoa > Arthropoda > Insecta > Coleoptera > Scarabaeidae > Oryctes > Oryctes borbonicus. Next base: position 6,990,433 of record LR736868.1, read on the forward strand.
CAAAGGGTGGGGATACTAAACAAGTGGTGCCAATAATTAACAACAAATTTAAGCAGTACAAAGCTTTATTAATTTTTAGAACTCGTAGATTCACTCCATAAAATTTTACAAAACATTTTTCTTTCGTTTACCCACAAATATGTAAAACAAGTAGAACATTTGCTGTGAGGTCTTGATTGGTCAATGGTTACCCTTATTGCCCAGTCTCACATCATTGCCTACACTGTAATTATGATTGTGACATTTATTGACTGGTGTATTTACATTGGTGCTCCTCTTTCATATTTTTTCCGGCATTTTTTGGGTGATTTGGTTTCCACTTTCTAGTATTGGACAATACGCAACTATTATATTTTTACAATGTAAGATAATACGATTGCAGCCAAATTTAAACGAATTCTGGTAACTTAACGTGAATACGTTAAGGGGAAGGACTTTGGCCCTTACCAAACTACTTTTGCAAGAAATACTTGTGCTCGTTTCGAATTACCGAACGTACTTTTACTGGCTGATTTAATAATCGAACCTTTTGATGCAAAGCGATGTTTTGCATTTCATTATCCGCAAACTTTAATTTCTTATTAAAATTTCGCTTTCAAATTGCTGCCCTGCGTTTCGGTGCGCGGAAGAAGCACGCACAAGCACCGCGCTCCCTTTCTTTTTATTGTGCCTTTGCCCGAACTTCTCCCGTAATAATATGTAATTAGTCCTTTCGACTAAAAAAAGAAAAAGTCGATATCCAATGTGAAACTGCGACGCGATTACTACCTGCGCTTTCTGTAAAACCCGGATTACATTTCTGTTTATCGAATTGCCAACAGCGGCAGATAAGGCCCGAGAGTTCGACGGCTGTTGTGTGTTGTGTGTCTTGTTCCAGACATAAAACGCTTCATTATTTTTGTATTCTCGCATAAGCACGTTATTTTCAAGTATTTTATAATCGCTTTATGTAATGTTATTGATTTGTAAAGCAAGATAAACGTGCAAATAGCTTGTACCTGTTTCTTTTTTTTATGTGAAGGATCAGAGGTATAAATGATACCAGAATGTTAAAGGAATACGTGGATTCTAAGGGCACTAATTATCCAATAGGTGTCTTTTAATATTAAGTTTTTCCAGGTACAGCATTTTTGAAAAACGCAGAACCTCCAATACCAATACCGTATTCCCGAAGGTTGCCAGTTACATATTAAAAGGTTTCTGAAGTTTTCATAAACTGTAAAAGCTGGCTTACCCCATAGCCGTTAACAGCCTTTAAAGTAAAATTTTCCAAAATTTGAACTTGATCTACAAACTTGGTGTGTATCAAATTTTATATTACTTTTCCTAACCACACATCTCCAACTTATGCAAGATTCTTTTGAGCAGTGCAACCTTTACATAAAAATCACTGTTTACTGCTACACGTATGTAACTCTTTTAAGTTATATTTTGGTGATTGAATTAGAAATATATAATGCGAAAGTATCATAATCCCTTTTAACTCGTAAATGTCCAAAATAATAGGCAAATTTTAAAAATTTACCGCGCAGTTCATCCTAACAGCTTTAATATAAGTATGTGAAGCAAGGAAATTGCCGTCTTAAGCATAGACTCAAAGAAATTGAAAACCTCTTAGAATGCAAGAAGATAATTGTACAAACTAATCCTACGGACGGCTCATATGTGCATTTCCAAACGCTTAAATGAATAATGTATAATGGCACATAATTGCGGACAAATATCAATATTTCTGAATGTAGCTAATTGATGACCGCAACGTGACTTCTATGTGGTCTCTACCAGACTGAAATACTGATATCCAATATTTTTCAGTTTGCTTTCAATTTTATTGGTTTATTCATACTAAAGAAGGAATGTCCACTTTACAATAATCCAATAATTTTAGGACAAAATTAAATCTTACGTCTTGCTATTGGAATTATGCCTTTATGTTTTCGCGGACAAATTTTGTCATTTACGTACTACTTAATTAAACAAATTTTAATGGACCAATTTATAATTAGAAGAAATACTTAAATATTTGTACCTATTTCTCCCTCTGCCATCCGAATATTGTAGAGTTCTTTAGATTTGATATCTTCGAGAGAGCACCTACTTTTCCATCTAAAACTCCGAGTCTCTAAAAGCGTTAAAAGCGCATTTGTAAAAATATACCGACTCTTTCGTTGTATCCCGGTTTGTTGGACGCGATTATTCCAGCTGGACATGTAAAGGGATGTGGAAGGGCAGGGGTTCCACTCTACACTGCGCGGTGACAGCCCATGAATCAAGCCAGTCAACTTGCGCTGTTCTAGGATGCGCCCTAGTGGGCTCTGTTTTAGTAGAGTAGAATACCCCCAGACCAAATCCCAGACGCTTTCGTCCTAACAAACAGATAGAGAGAGAATGGGTGACTTACACACAAACTTTAACCCGAAATTTATCATACATTATTATCTGCTTCCTTGAGGGACTCGGATTTTTTTGAGTTGAAAGGCACTAAGTGTGTTAATTAGTATATAACGTTAAAGATGACGGTGGAGGAAAATGATAAAGATGTAATGTGCGCAGAACATTGCCATCGCTTTGTTTTCAATTGTTTTTTTTTTGTTTTACTCGTTTTATTGATTTGAAATTTGTAATATTTTAAGCATAGCATCGTAGCTTCATTTTATCATTTTATCGTCATCGATATCCATACAGATTTCTCGCATTCATGACAAAGGTTTCAAATTTCGGCCCGGTTTAGTAATTTTGCTCCACTTTGAAGTGGGTGCAACGTAAGCTTATATTATTGGTAGCTCAATATTTCCTTGATGCGAAACACGAGAATGACGTAACGCAATTATTTGCCCCACTACCCACCCAAATAACAGAATTTCTTTAACTATGCAAAATGGGTCTCTGTTGCTGCAATGACCTCTCTATTTGACATGAAGTGATTTTCGCGAAGCCAGTTTTTCTAGTTTGGTGGCCATTTTGGTGACTAACTTTTGGCTCCTGGCGTGTGGTGACGTACCCATCTCTCATTTACAGCCAGATAACGCCGCAGAAGCTCATATCGCATTGCGATTAAAAATGTCCAAACATTGCTAATTCCGTTTTTGATTAATCGTCAGCAGACGTAGTACCCTCCTTGTTGATAGTTTTCTCATACGTTCAACTGAGGTGTTTACCATATTAGCAATCTTTCTAATCTTCGCTTGGCGGTTTGCGAACACGATATCATGGACTTTATTGATTATTTAATCCGTCGTCGCCTTAGCAGGGTGACTTAGCTGCCTCTCAGCAAAGACGGATGTTCGGCCACGCTTTAGATTTATTGAACTAGTACCTGGTGGGGGTCATCGAAGGTGCCAACAATTAACAATTTCAGTAACGGCTATTGATTTTTGATATTCTTTCCATTCTTGGCCTATTGATGGATGATAGATATCCTTGTTTTCTCTTCCTTAGGCTTTAGGAAAAAACTAATTTTTGTTATTTTATTCTTTTTTGGCGCTCTTTTCTTCTTTGTATAGGGACTAAAATTATTACTGTTAAAATTGTGAATTTCCCTGTACACACATCACAAATTTTTATCTAATATGGTCCAATCATTCTGATGGTAGCGATTAGCTATGATCTTCGTTCTTCATTGTGTGCGAGAGGCTTATATTTATTGTATTATACATTCGACCGCATCCTACAATTTGGAACGTCCACTTTGTGTAGTCAACCGTCATTTTCCTCCGAATAGAAATTCACTTAGAGTAAGTAGATTCCGTATCATGATCGCGACCATTTAATCTGCCGCTCGCGTGAATCCCCGACCAGGTAGCAATTTTCGCTCGTCTAAAATCGGGTTAATGTTTTACCTAGCAATAACCCCTCAGCTGATGGCAGCTCATATTAATTTGAAAATGCCCGTTCCGGCTATATCTGAGGTTGGCGCGGTTTCGCCGGTGAGCACGTGTAATTTAGTTTGGTTTTTGACGATGGTATCTGTACTCTTCGCCAGTCCGACCCAATCATATTCAAAATTGCCGTTCAGGTATTTACCGTCAATATAATACCGTAGGGTGGTTTGCTCCAATCTACACAGAGCCGCACAATAATAGCAATTATAGATGTTGTATGCGCAAAGTTCGCGGGGCGAGCGCGGTTTTCTCGTGCGAAAACAGCTTTTGTTTTGGTCGTCGATCGGTCGACGATGCAAAAGACAAGTGAAACGATTCGCTCGCAGTATGTCCGAGAAGGATACGTAGATGCAAACGTGTGCGTTTTTGATTTAGTAATGCCCCGTACGAGAGATGGTATCGCGGATTCAGATTGAACCTAATAGAATAGCGAAGCATAATCCCACGTCGTTGGTGGTCGCGTATATACCTATTATATTAATAACACTTAGCCTTATTAAAAATGCATTAGGTGGCTTATTTATTGATTTAAAACGGTAGGTGGATTTGATTGCATGTTGTTCGCCGGCCGTGCAGCCAGCCGGCCACAGAGTTACTTGCAAATTTCGCGATTTATTTATTGCTCTCCGATACTGGCCTCCTCAACGATGCCTTATTTATACGATTCTCGATATCGTCAAATTATATCTGAACAATTATTAATGTAATTATAACCCTTTTGCCGGGTTGCGCGAAGTCTTATCTCTCCTCTGGCCCTAGTCCTCTATTTGCGCGCCGTAAATCTCCTACGCCGGGTGGTTTTCCTCCTTTTATTATTATTCTTTTTGATATGGGCACCGGCTGAGAAGACCACGTCTCCTCTTCCTTCCCAAGCAGGTTCGCACACAACCAGCCCCCAACCAGTACGTCCGAACCAGCCATCTCTATACGTATTGATTTTTAAAATTGATATCTAAGTGCAAAAAAGGTACCTTTAATTATATATTGCGGTATTTATCGCCGTTAAAACTGGGCAACGACGCGTTATTTATAATTAAATGGAACTGCCAAGAAGATACCTACCAGTATATAGCGCGTTTCGAAATCAATATTCGATTCCGCGAATCCCATTGCCCAAAAAAAATCGCAACATGCACGCGAAAACGATACAAAAATGTAATTTTGTTGGGCGTTTTTGTGCAATTCGAATCGTGTTTCTATGTTTGTCCTTCCGTACGGAACAGAACGTTCAGTTCGCGGTGTGTTATTAGCACCACATTCAATTTGCATTTCTCCGCTATTTTTAGGATGTTAATATGTTGTTGAAATGCGCATGGTCTTTTGCGATAAATTGGTAACCGCGTAATACATTTAAGTCCCAGTAGAGTGGAGGAATGTATTGTTTAGAGCATCGAAGATTTTACAAAACTTCTGGTCTCAAATTCTTCTCGTGGTATTATTATATGAGAGTGAATCGAAAACAATGTCTTTCTTTTGAGTCTTTCTGAGCAGCAAAACGCGTACGAGGAATCATAAAAAATTGTTTTGCATTGATTTGCCAACGTCTTATTTGCACTTAAAACGAAGAAGCATGAAAATATTCCACGTTAAAATATCTACTGAGCATATGGAAGTATAAATGGCAAAAACAAACAATGCAGAATATCTCGTTTAAAAATTTAAACTAAAGCAACAAATAACTGTATCCATCTTAAATTTTATAATTTCACATGCGTGTATATTCTACACCAGTGTGCTTTAGGTAATCGCTAATAAATAAAAAGTAACGAGTACTGAGTAATCAATACCTTCTTAATCGATATCGGTATGTATTCGTTACTCAAAGGTATCATGACTATTCTATGCGTTGCCTTTTGGAAGCCATGTTACCACCAATTTCTTTCATGGGTTAACCTTGCACGCTTAACAACAATTCTTCAGCTGCAGTATTCTTTGCTTATCTTCGAAATAAGCATACCTACGTGTACTTACAGGGAAAAATCACGTTCTTTAAGCGTTTCTGTCGTTAACACTCAGTAATTTTAGTGGTTTACACTAATTAGGTATATACTTGCATACCTTCAAGAACTTGATGACGTGTTAGTTATCTACGTATTTGTACTTGAGAACCATTGGGTATAGAGTGCCGGTTTGAAGTACACTGGAGGTAGTCATTTAGACATTTTTATAACCTTTCGTTTTGAGAAAAAAAATCGTTAGTGATGAACCTTTATTGTTTTTCATACACTTTAGCTCAATGAAATTAAAAAGGTAGGGATCATATGATTTTGTGGGTACAGTTCTTCAACGTTTAATTTAATACAGTATATTATGAAATAAGCATCAGATATGTCTATAATAATAGTAATAATTTTATTTCAGTGTCATGCCAAAACTCACGGGCTTATAGGAAGCCTTTGCCGAACATCTGCCCATATTATTATCTTGTAATCGTAAAAGAAAGTTAATGTCTGTTTTAAATGGTTTACTACATCGCGTACATCTTCTTGTTGCAGAATTTTGCATTGTTAATAAAATTATTATTGACTGATCTTCTCCACAGCCCATTTACACTATTATAGTTGTAATTATTTTCACATACTTTATTTTTGAAGGTACACCAAAAATAAAAATCTAGAGTCGACAAAATTTCCCGATCTAATTATTTAAAGGCATTAGAGCACTGCTCTGTCTTTAAAGCGATAACTTAAATAATTCCTTACATTTGTCGTATTATGCCCACGAGCTCCATCTTGTTGGTATCATATCCAACATTTAAGGTTAAATACAGATTATCTAAATATTCTCGTTGGGACATTTGCAAATCTTATACTGGATTTGTTTCTTCAAGTATTGTAACCTTTTTTCTAATTTTCCACAGTAGAAAATTTCACAGTAAACAAAAAAAGCGATGCTTAAAAGCAAAGTTGGGCCTTGGAATCATTACGTTTAAGCCCAATTAAGCTCGCTATTTATAAGTATTTGTGGATGTGCTTTCGTTTTCATACATTAAAACTGAAGTATTCGACAGCTTTAGCATTCCTTCTATAAGACGTAAGGTGTAACACATCTCTGAGAAAAAAAAGGAAAGCACTCCTTCGGCATGTAATAATACAATATGGCGTACATATTTCTACTCGTCAGTGAAAAAGACCCTCCTTTTTCTATTAAGTAACATAAATAATTTATACAGAGTCACTATGGATTACTTACAATATTCTACTTGAAAGGAAATAGCGATTATGAATTCCTTTTCAATAGCTCCTTGGAACTAAAATTTTTCTCAACGGAACCTTGTTAGCGCCCGAAGTGCTAATTTAAACAAATTTCCATAGGTTCTAGTAGCAAAGATACAAGATGCTTGATGTAAGGATTGCTGTATATTACCATCGCAAATGATAATAAATCTACTCAGATTAAAGAATTTACTTTCAGTAACATTTCCAAATAATATAAATTCAATTGCAATTCTTCGATAATCATATTACTCCGAAGTGGATATTCAACTCAATCGCTTGTACATTTGTCTTCTTTTTCATTGTATATAGATACCCTGCGGACTTCATTCAGGTACGTATTTAATGTGGGTTTACGGGAGTAGAAAATGTAAATTTATGAACTCGAGCAGTATATTTCCTTCGAAATTAATTACACCGCGCTCGTGGAATCGATGCAACAAAACGAAAAAGTCATCGGGAGAGGAGAGAAGGGAAATCAATTAAAAACAGTTGCTAATCGCTCGTAAATGTTCCTCTTCAGAATTAAAGTAACTCTTCTGGTGTTAATATATTGCGTAGGAACAATCGCCGCGGAGTTTTATTGCTCGTTCAATTGGCACTTTCTTGGGTTTCCTTCGGCGGCGAATGGTTGTAAGACAATAAAACCTGATGCATTGTGATTGTATACGACGACAGTAGAGAATTCCGTTTGACGCACATCGCCGATATGTATTAAACGTTCCGTTTCGTTTCGTCTCTTCGTCGCGTCTCTTTTTCCATTTTTAGTTCCGTCCTTGTCGGCTAGGTCTATACGCTCGCGGCGGATGTCGAACCCCTCTCAACCCTTGCTTTCGGAGACAACTTACGGCGCCGAAATTGAGATGCATTATACTTGCATTCGCTATTGTCTATTGCCTTGCAAATTACGAGAAATTGTATGTACTGTGTCGAATCAAAACCAGCAATATCGCCCGTGCAGTAGCAAGAACAAGTAATCTGTATTTTATACCATGAACGGTCACATCATTAGTTGGCCACTGTAGGCAAGCACAATATGTAAATTTTAAAATAAAAAGAAGATAAATATGTATGAAGTAAGCTGCCTAATTCGCAACGTAGGTGAGAATTCCCAAAGCAGGTCAACATTTGTGAGACAGGAAACAAGCAACTATCGCAACTTAATTCTAGTACTATGCACAAAAATTAAGCTATTTGCGCTAATTTTTGATAGTTGTGTGTGCTTCTTTGTTTTCTTCCTTCATTTTCTTGGTTCAAATAGCTTTTTTTACGGAAGAAAATGCAAAAAATTCTTTCTTTCAAACTTGCTTTAACATTGTCAGTAACGGCCATCCTTTTAAATACAGCTTTTTAGCCTGCCAAAAATTATTCGTAATTACTTAATAATCTTTTAACGCAATTAAAGTACGGGCTTCGTGAACATATACACGTTCTTTCAAACACTCCCACAGGAAAGAATCACGGACGACAAGTTATAGAACTTTACATTTTATTAAGATCCGGAAATTTGTGTTAATTGATTAAACAGACCAACAATATGACATTGCTTGAAAACATTAATTTCTCACAACCAATGCTTTCTAGAGTCTCTACCAATTTAGATTTCAAACGATAGCCATCCTCATTTACCGTGTGCCAGCAGAAGCGCATATGTTTTTGTTAGTTAATAATGATTTATTGTTTTAAATTTTGCGATTACATTAACTTTTATTACACCGTTTTTAATGGATTTTTGTTTTTTTTTTCGCACGATTTGCTTCCTGCGTCTTTCTATTGTGAGCTTTTTTTTTATTTGTTTGATACTACGTTGTTCAAAATTAAATTGCATTAAAAAGAATTAAAAAATTAAAATTAAAGAGAGGTCTGATGTTAAACTGGTTAACAGCACACTAATAATTATTTCCTATAAAATGTTGAAATTTATTAAAATATACACCAATTCCTTCATCGTGGACGTATGCTAAAAGTTTCTTTTTTTTGCTTTTGTTATCAAATAAATGAATGCTACTATATACATTATCGAAAAATATAGCCTCCGTTTTAAATTTTATTCACCGTACCTGTAGAATATCATGTGATATACGTTTCATATACTCATATAATAAGCTGACGGAAAATATTTGACTTTACATTTCCATTTTTTCACGCGACATCCTTTTTTCTCGGCGTGTGCGTGTTTCCATTTTCGGTATATTACGTGAAACCGATTTAATGAAGATATACATCTGGCAACACGGCACATAACTCAAATCATCTCTTTACCCCCACTTTTCGGGGTTGAAAGCAACGTGCCCTGTACCGCCGGCCATTAACTCTCTCTAACTGAAAACCGCCGTCCCCGGTTACCCCGCTCGACCGATCGGCTCGTAGATTTTACTAGAACATAGTGCCGCGCGCGAATTCTTCGTCTAATAACACAATTAACCGGCTGCTAGTGGAGGAACGTCGTCAACTGGCAAGCTTCCTTAACAGAAGACGCTTCGATACAGTACAGCCCATGGAAAAAAGTGCTTTTTTTCATCGGTTAAAAAGCAATACAGACGATGATGTAGAATAACTGATACTGTATTGCGCCCGGTTAGTAATTATTGATCATTACCACAGGCCTATCTAACGGTATTTTTATCTCTGCAAGGCGCCTGTTTCAAGGAAAATTAATGTTAATTATCAGATAAGTCAAGTGCAATAGTGCTCAAAGCATGCAGTGATTTTTGTGCAGTTATATGGGCATGGAAGGTAACAGGAATCCGGTTTGGTAATTCTCTTAACCGCTAATAAGTGGTAAAATATTGAAAAATGGAAGCAAGAAATATTTTATTAGTAGCAATTATTATATATTTAGCTTCTTAGATCCAGATGTTGGTTTCAGAGATGCTCCCAGATCCTATTTAAATTTATTTGCACTTCCAGTGGTTGTTCATTATTTTTTTTAGGTTTTATAGATGTTAAGGAGTGACGCTCTTGCAACCCCCTAAAGTATGTACTTCTATCTTTTAAACTTTCAAAATTCTTCTTGCCTATTTTGTTATGACTATGTACACGATTTTCCATTTTATATCTTTCTACTTATTTTCGTTACCAATGCAGATACAAAAAAATATTTTCAATAAAGGTCTTCCATCTTTGTGGACGAAAAAATTGAAGTATATTTGTGTTTTGCACTGGAACGCACTGTATATTTTTCTATTTTTGGATCTACTAATTTAAATTATATAATATTATGACCAATTTAAATAATTAGCGAGTCATAAGAAGTATAATCAGTAGCAAAAGGACGCAAAAGCAAACGTATTTGAGAAAAATTTATCTTAAATTTAAAGGAACTGTTCAAAGTGACCTTCATTATTGTCTGTGCACAACTGCTATCGTCTTTTTAGATTTCATTAGCTTGCAGTTATTATTTCTTTCGTTCAAATGATAAATTCATGAATTTTCTCTCTGATCTTTGCATTACAATCGAAATTCATTTTTTCTAGGAAGCTCGATGAGAAACGGTGTAATTATAAGTTGCCATTGAATATACATAGTCATCGAACTATCGCCGCAAATCTCACTTTAAATCAGTTAGTTAATCGCCAGTTAGATCGGCTCAAAATGTACATAATGTAACGAGTAATTAATTTATTTAGTAATAAATTAAATTTTAATAGCGGCAGATTAATTTAATTCCGAATTAAAAAGTATTCTGAAGACCAGCGGCTTACACTTCATGGTGCTTTGATTTTTTTCGACCACCGACATTATTTAAAACGCACGTACACACACGCGTAATAGAAGCAATAAAATAAAAATTAATAACAAGTACATATTTCAAGTACAAAATGTAAGAAAACCTTTGATATATCGATAACCTCGTAAAACGAAACCGGAGCACAAAACAAAAAATAATTCCCAAACAGCTAACACGATTGGGATGTGTAATCATGTAAGTTCGGAAAATCTTCGCCTCTGTTTAAAACAACGGGATCATGCCGGAAAACCAGCCGCTTCTAACGAACACATTATTAACCAATGTGTTAATTACAATTGGAAACAACAAATACTATTTTCTTTTGAACTTATAACTTTGTAAGGCAGTAAGAAAAATGTGAATAGAAGCAAAATTGTCTTAAATAAAGCGTTATAAGAACAATACATTAGTAGCATCTAGGTTTTAAAAAATTAATCAAGATTTGCCTTGGCTTCATAATCGGGTAACGTTTTTCGTCCCTTTATTCTTCGACATCCTGAAAATACACACTACTGCTGTATTCATTAATACTATCGTTTGTAAGGATACACACAACACAACGTGTAGATATCTACATACATTCGAAATCAATAGTTTCCCCCTTTTGAAAGGAAGCTTGAAAGCATTTAGAACCTTTCTCAATGTTTTCAAGGTTTAGCGCGGAAATACCTTTAAACTAACCATAGGTTAAATTTTGTTTATTTATTTTTTATTGTTTGGATATATTCTGTTTTGCAACCTTCAAAGATCGGTTTGATTTAGAAAACAAATATTTTGATTAGCTAAGAAACAATAAACATTAACTCTAAATTTAGCAAGCTGAGAGCTCAGATTTAAATAAAGATTTAGTGTAAAAACAATTTTATAATAATATTGTAAACAATATTGTTCTTCGGGAATCCATTTTGTTGTTCTGGAGGTTTGCATTTTGTTTTGACCACTATTTATTTCCGTTACTATTACAGATACAAAATTTTTTTTTAAATAAATGTTGCAGCGTTTTACCTTCACTGTATAGAAATTTGATAAATAGTTATCAAATTTCTATAATTATAGATGAATTGCAAATAGCACTTGATCTCCTGATTCCCAACAAATGATATTACATCAAACTACAAACACACAAGTCTAATTAATTGTATAATAATATAATAATAAATCTCATGTCTCACTAACTAGAACTGTAAAAAAGTACGACCACAAACCGTATAAAATATTACCGGGCCAAGAATTTCAAGAAGCAAGGAATACACTTACACCAACGAATGATTATAAGAATGACTGATTTCTTTAATGACACTGTAGAATCAGATCAGTCCATTTTTTCTACTTCCGGCGTTTTTAATAGAAAGAATAACCACTCGTAGGAACGAAAAATGAACGAAAAAATTAACAATGGAAACATATCGGGAAACAATTGTTTTACAAACTTCTTAAGAAACAAATTAGACAACATCATTTGGCAGCAAGAGGAGCTTCACTGCATAGTGTTTTAATTGCTCGAGGGCATTTGAATAATCAATTTTTCGTTCGGGTCGGCAATGCTGAGACTATTCTATGGCCACCTAGCAGCCTTGATTTAACACCATTAAATTTATTCTGCTTTAGTTTTAAATCAGTAGCTATTGTTAAATTATCTTTTGTGACGTTCTGGATGGATCGAAAAATCTATGGGAAATTATTATTTCTACAAGGAGCTGAGATTAAAAAATTTATAGGTAACAGAAATAATCAATCTAATAATTGGTTCCAATCTTCCAATGCTCTGAAGTAATTCTTTTTTATATTTTTGCGATTGCGGTAATCTATATATAACAGACCAAAGCTAAAAACCTAGAAAAGGATACTACATTCAATCTTGATTATACCTCGGCGCAGTTCTTATTCATTCTGCGGTTAGTTTTAAATTTGAAAAGCTATACACATAAAAGGAGGAAGATGAATTCCCGTTTCTCAACGGACGGCACGAATGACTCGTATATCTTGATAAATAACTTGCGAGTGGTTTGCATTATCCGCAGATAAACTTCTATTAATAGCGCAGTCATGTTTGGTGTCATCGTGTTAAATTAATTTAATTCAATTTAAATCTCCTCTTATACATTGAACCTATTCATCGATCCTGTACATTTTTCCGGTGTTCCCTGGAGTATAATTTAGGAGATAAATACAAGATTTTGATGCATCCGCCTTGGAATTTTCCATCAGATTCTCATGTTCTTGGGTGCCATTAATCAATCGCCTTGGAATTCCTATATCTACGTGTAAGAAATATTTTTCTTTCTTAGTTAATTGAGAATTAATTAAAAGTTTTGTATCTATTCGTATTTCGAACGCTTGTGCTTAATCTGCATCGTGTATGATCGACTCATATTCAACGCTTTCTACCGCTGAACGTGCATTTTTGTTTCCCTCAAAGGTAATAATTATGACAAACTGGTTCTCACCATGGCGGTCTATACGCACTCAAGAGTTTTTTTTCCTTGTAGCATAAGACCGTGATCTCGATGTAACCTAACAAGCTCGTCCGTTTATATACAGGCCCCGCAACGCTTTAAAACGTGTTGACCGTAATCTATGTCATAGCCTGTCGATTTCTGTGTTGTAATAAAATTATGACCATCATTGTAACAAATCGGGATTGTCATTAGAACAGCAGTTGTAAAACCTTGTCACTGTACTGTGGGGAGCACGAAGTTAGTACTTTTATTACAAATTTTTACCTGTGCATAAAAATACGACCGATCCATAAAGAGAAACCAGATTACTATGAGTACATTTTGCTTCTCAGCACGGATGGCCTTCTAAACTTTACGATATGCATTTTACCATTCATTGAAGACTTTTTTCTACGATCCTTTTGCGTTTTACTATCTAGAAAAGTAAAAGAGGAACCTTGCGAAGGTCATTCACGTCTTACACGTTGCTAAATAACGAAAAGATACGCTTGTTTTCGACTGCTAGATTATTGCATAATGTAACGGTTACGTTCATTCTATTTAGAAGCCCAGCTTTTGCGCCTGCCGGTCTCACAAACGGAGGAAACTCTAGACGGAATTTAAAAAATCGGCTATACAGTTGCGATAAACCCGTTCCGCGATTTCTGTGTGAGGCATGACTTAGAAACTTTGTTAAGTTTTAATCGAAAAAATCACGTAATTGAACAAGAAGCACGAAAATAAACGATCTGATTCTTAATGGATTATTATTAATTTATCAGCCGCTGTTTTATGGAATAAAGTAATTTTTGTTATTCATTTTTTGATGGAATGAATTTTCACATTTGAGCGTTCATGATGCTTCTGCTTCCATAGATTACATCAAAAAATAGTTTTATGGAATTTTCGATGAGAACCAATTTTACTTTCTGGGAAATAAAAAATAGTTTTGCATCAAGAATTTCCGCTGTTATATCGTAGTATAAATTAGATTGAAGTTAACGCAAATATCCTGCCGATGTCTAAAATGATATTAAGCAGATTCTTCCAAAATTACAAACACGCGTGGTCAAACTTGTAATTGACGTAGTGTAGCCCAAGGTGCACGGTGGACGTGATAAATTAGATCGCGTTTATTTTTATTTGAGGTCGGTTTGTTGGGGCACCTTTCCGATTGGTTCAAATATTCTAAATATTTACAATATGCGTTGAACGGTAAGCAATGACTTTATGCCACTATTGCGCAGTTTAGATACTACCTTTTTCACTTCCAAACTATCATTTTAACTTATCTCTAAATTTTTAACGTAAATCGATTAGAAGAAGTGATGTTAAAAATTCGAAGATCAGTAAGTTGCACGTTGAAAACTAGAACCATCAGTACTGCGAGATTTATTCCAAAACATGGACAAACCATGAAAAAATAAGAAGATATTTATCTATTTCTGACTTTTTTCAAATACGTAGGACCAATTTTAAGGAGCTTCCAATAATAGCAGATATATCACTATTTTTGGCATTGATTAGTAAGCATGGGTCTTACTAGTTTCTGCTCCATTATACAGCTGCTGAATGCCACAAGTAAATGTCGTATTTCCTCAAAGCTTCATTGATCGACGTCAATTGGTTGCCAAAATTATATGATTTTCACGAGGATTTATTAGGTGTCAACACCCAAAGCGACCATTTGATCCAAATTTTTTCCAACATGTTTTGTTCGACGTTTTTACTGGAACATTTGTCCGGTAAACACGAACCAATTAAAGAAGGACTGCAGTATGTGCTTGCGCTGTGGGAATCATTATCATCAATCATCGCTTTTCTTAAATTCAATGTAAATAAATCAAGTCCCACACCGGACAACAAAATTGCTCGCGCAGACTTGAAACTAAGCAATGCTCTTTAAGGATTCTAATTTCGCATCAGTAATAATTGCGTATCTTCACAATATAAGTCCCGATACCAAAAGTGCTTTCGCTATAATTCTAGTAATTGAAAATTGCCGTAATAGTTCCCAGTTCGTGCCGCGGAAATAACGACTGGATCAATTTAAGGGGCGGTTAGTTTACCATCCACAGGACAAGGATAGTATTAATTACTTCAGGATTAATATGTATTGATCGCGACCACAACTCATTGGGACAATTCTCTTATTATTTTAGGGGTACAGCGGAGAATACGGAAATACGGTTCGATTCCTAATTTCTGGCCGAGTACTGTAGGGCATAGCAGACCCCTAAGCCGAAGCAATCAATATTGCTTCGGCCCTTGAGTTTGGAGACCCTGTTACAAGAAGATAGTCAGAAGTATATTATAAACGAAAGGGAATTGGATGGTTTTTTAATTATTATTTTTTTTTGCTCTGGTTTCTTTAAAATTAAATACACCCGTTCAGTTTTAGACAGGAGAACAAACATAGAGTGCTCCATGACTGTTGATCTCGTTGCTGTGTTCCACTTTGCTAGGTGTACTCCGAGGACTTGTACTGGGCCCACTCTCGTTTCTAATATATGTGAAAATATCTTAGATTTATTGGGATGTACCATCCTGTTGTTCGCAAATCGTTTTTCGCAAATTTAATTGATAAACAAATAAACTCCAAAATGAAGTAAAATGTATTTTCGAATATTACTCTTATAGATCAAAATTCTGGCCTTGTTACTTTTATAACCGACATGTTCTAATGCCCAATAGCCAATGGTTTCTTTGTACCACCCTTCGGTGGGTATATTTTTTAATTTGCTCAAATTTTCTACCCATAGAAGAACATGATTCTTGTGTACAACAACGCGGAATGTGATGGTGGGTGGTTAAGTATTGCGGAGCTACGTGTGCGTAGCCGCCTACGCTTCGACGTAAGCACCGTAGGGATTTTCTACATTGTTGTTATAAGTATACTAAATTCCTTTTGCACAGATTGGCTGAAGATAAGCACGGTTGTATTGTTGTTCACTACCAGTTTGAAGTTGGCCTCTTCGTTTATTTCAAAGCTTCGATCCACAATGTCCTAAAATAAGAATATTGCAACAGAAACAGTGCTATTATAATTTTCTTTAGGATCCTCTGAAACTAAGATGTATTTTCCTATGAAGCATTGAAACTAGTTCAATGTTCCATGAGTCATGTTCAAGTGTGTTACCAAGTTGCTTTTTCATGATTTAATCCCAAATCTGTAAACAAAACAGCAAAAAGTAGTTGCTTTGATTTTAATTGATTATTGTGATCTCCATTCGAGGGTTTAAATAAATATGGCGTGCATGTGGTAGTGTTATACTCTGAGAGGTTTATCTAAATATTTTGCGCAAAATGGTGCTGCAGTAAGTCTTCTACATTATATTCCCTTTGCCCTAGTCTTTATGAGCGCTTACTCGACTTACTTCTTAATGGAGATTTCGCAGTTCTGTCAATGTTCGATTATGCAAAACGTAATAATCCAAATAATGATCGTTTTCAACCATAATTATTCGAATGCTGTCCAGTTTTTCAGTAGCGCTAAGATAATTGGAGCTCAGTTGAATGTTTAACGTTCAAGTGTCTTAAAAGATAATATGTTGGTATCCTTCGCCTTCTAAGAAAGCTGTTATTTTCACGGCATACACGTTACTGCTATGATGTGTTTTGTTATCAATATTACGAGATTGCTTGTAAGAGTGATTCAGCATCAAATAAACGAGGATAAATTAATAAAAGCCTTAAACAGGCTTAAACAATAAGTTAACCAGAAGATCAGCAACAATTGTATAAGTTACTATAGCAACCTCGATCTCCTCCTTCTTGGAGGATAACAGAATCTTGTTATTATTAAAATTCACTTCCTTGGTTTATTGGAATAGACATTATTAATTTTCATGAACTTAACTTACAATTAGAGATTGACTTGAAGAGAATATTTTCACTTTAACACTACAACAAATTTGTTTGTAAAGATAGGTTCCGCTTGATAATAATATATAAGGTTGTGGTTTTGGTAGTTCACAAATAATTTCTTCCTTGCATCATTTCGAACGAGGAACGTGTTAAATATCCAAAACTTGACGAATTTATGGCTCGTTGCGTATGCGGTCTTAAACAACTTATCTCAAACCACACATCAGTATAATAAGTACGTTACATTAAAATTAATTACTATTATCGCTAACACGACCGCAGTATATAAAAAAAGTCGCCAGTCAAATCGCTAATTTATGTAATTGCCACACTAACGCGAATATAATTCTATTAAGATAGAAGAAAGGAAAAAGGGAAACACAACAGGCGATATGACGTAAATCATACAAACACCTGGAGTCCACCAGACTTCTGGGTCTGGCTATTTATGCGTGTGACCATTGATACATGCGCATAAGTAATAATTTCGTAGATAATAATTACGATGTGTCGTTAGAATAGTAACAAGTTTCTTGTAAACCTTGCTCGGTATACCCGCTATTTCTGACGCATGCATTATGCATTCATACATAAGGGGGTGTATACAGAGAGCGAGCTCTTTCGTGAGGCACGAATTTTTTATTTCTTTTTTTTAATGTAATCGTAGTAGCGCTGATAGCATCACGCATGCTCTTCACGAAGGAGTTGAAAAAACTCAGAAAAAAGGACGTTTATAGAAAATAATCGAGCGATCCCCGTGTTCAGATTTTATCGTGTCTCTCTCTCTCACTTCTGCTGTACCTTAAATTTCGTATCAAAGTGCTTTTTGCGGCTTCAAGTAACATCGACTGAGTTATTTTCCTCTTCTCATTTTTTTTTTCTGCAAGCTGAACACCCACGTACAGTTGAGATACAGCTGATAAGTTAATTAACGGCTATAGGTACTTCCAGGCAAAGTAATTTTTATTTTCTTGTGCTTTTGATAAAATTAACTTTTCACGCCAATTTTACTGCCTGCAAGGTTCAGCGCCTACTTAACGGTGCTACAGCCGCTTCGATATTAATAATAGTTCACTTCGTGAAGATCATTCTCTGAGACCCGAAGTAGGTATTACATCGATTTCTTGTGCTGTTCATGCTATTTCGTAGATAGTTTAAATGGATTATGAGCGTGACCCAACTTTGTCCCGAGGAAAGAGTTTTTGGATAAGTTACATGATATTTAATATTAGGTTTCAAGTCGGGCGAAGTTTGAAGCTAAGTGTGCTTCCATTCTAAGATTCAATTATTATCTGGAAAGTATTTGCATAAGAAAAGTTATGGTTCATTATTCAAATTTCATCTCAACGTTTTCTTGAGGAAGGATTTTTTTTTTAAGAAAAGACCTTTATTTGAGTTCGTAGAAAACGCATTCTCAAGTCTATTTACGTCTCATGGTATACTCGAAATTTTTATATATAACTTGTATTAAAAATGTAGAAAGTTATCATCATTATTGATGTCCCAGTATTTACATAATAATCTGAAACGGCGGTGTGTTAAAATTACCCTGCTTACATACATGTTTTGCGCTGAAATTATATTAAAGAACACGCTGCTACCATTGGACCAGGGTCCAAGACCTGGAGATATATACCCGAAACCGTGAACCGCCGGGGTTCCATGAAATACGCTCTGTTCGGGTGGTCTATGCATCATCTCGGCAGGCGCTGGTGTAGAACGTCACAGAAATACAGCGCCATCTATTATCCGAAACGTACTCGCGATTTCATTCAGGATCGCGGGCTTGACGTCATAGCCGACGCGACCTTAAAAATAGTAACGTGGCGTGCTGTATTAATTTATGCCGACATTTATAAAACGTTCTCAGATTGGAACGATTAGAATATTCTAAAGGTATGTATATCGTTTATATGGAACATCAAATTTTAATCTTTTTGTTCTTGGTTTCCGTTTTAGCGAAAACGGGACCTCTTAGATGTGAAGTGGGGGGAAAGGTTATTGAAACCATTAGTGGAAACAACGCGACAGATTATCTAATCCGTGGTGTTTTTGCTTTTAAATCCACTTATGCGTGTGCTTTGCATAGAAGCACGAATAATTCGTTAATAATTCTGTTTGCTAATGATATTGATTTAATAGCAATAAAATGATGTTTGGCTCCAGAATATCACGCAGGAATGTAGGGAGTAAGCAGATATACTGCGATTACCGTAATTTAAGAAGTCGCTGTGCTACGCTAAACTAATCACCGATCTACTGGGATCTACTTCATTCAAAGTAAGCATTCTCCTGCTGCACGTTATCCTGTATATGTACGCCTACGATACTTTCCGTGGATTGAATATTTCTTTGATGTGATTAATGTGCTGAATTTGGAGGTGACCCCAATAGCCTAGTGGTAAATTTTCTTGAAGTTGCAGATGCGTTAATGCGGAAATCTCCAACTTTTACCGTTTTAGTCACTGCAGGATTTGAAGAACATCTACAATACTTTGAAGAGCTCCAAAGAAGAAAATTCAACATTATTGTTTATGGTACGTAGAAAAGCGACATCAGCAACGGAATGATCCAAAATACTAGGACGTTCAATACGCGAAGAAATTGGTCGGTTACAGGAAAGATGGGCGCTGTTCGTTTCAGCCTACCAACATTGACAGAATTGTATAACGGAATCGTTAGTCGTTAGAGGCTGTTCAATTAGATATGTTAGAGGAATACCCAGAATTATGTCGATAACCTAACTACGATCCTCAGTAAGTAATCTCCCTTTATGAAAATATTTTAGAACTCGTATTTTGAGATAATAACGATGTTATTGAGCTATTTAACTCATTTAACTCATGTGAATATGCGATCTATCCAAGACTTTTGATCTGGTGAATCACGATATTTTATTAAATAAATTATCACGATACAATGCGTTATTAAGCAGCACTTATATCACGGCAACCTGACGTCTATTTACAAGCTGTGGCTGTGGCAAACTTTTTGTGAATGTTAGTGTATCATTAGGCTGGATTGGATTTTGACCATACTTTCCGTAATAAAGATAGCGCAGAAATTTATTTTGTACTTTTTCTAGAAGGTTACTATCCCTTTTTACTTGTGAAGACCAAATTGCGGACGCCTCTTGTTCCTTCTTGGGTCTTACTGGTGCATTATCTAATAGAATAAATTACTTTAATTTAGTGAATTTACATATATTGCACCTAATAAATTAGAAATTTCGGTAAGCATCAGCAGCGGTTAACTGTATATGTTCATTGAATCGAAAAGACGAGTCAAAGGCAACTCTAAGGTCCCTTACAGAATTCTTGTGAGTAAAAGAAAGACTACTCAAGTGAAGATTAAAGAAGCAAGCTAATTTTTTTTCTCGTGAAAACTTATCAACATTCTCAGGTTTGTTAAGTTGACACCGATTGTATCACATTGTATATAACGACAATTAAAAAGTGTTACAAATTTTCCTATAAACTTTGCAATCATCTATACAAAATAAACATTTCGAGTATTCAACAATATCTACGATGTCATTAATATATAGCAAGGACAAGAGAGGTCCCAAATTATTTCCTTGAGGAACTCCCATCAGAACCGAAAGGAGTTTCGAGTAGGCACCGTCAACACTACTTACCTACGATTGGATAAATAGAGCCCCAAAAAATTCAAAGATTTTGTGAAAATCTCTGAACATTTTCAAAAAAATATCTGTCAAATCCTTTAGATAAATCTGAGAAAATTACGTCCAGCTGGGAATTATTATTACTGATACAATAGAAAATACTTTATTGGACGATTCGCATGTGTAAACCACTTATTTAGGGGAGCATTATAAATGCTTCTATAAAAACATATTCATCTCTACATAGTACCAATTCTCATATAACCCCGATACTTTCAGCACGTAAGAAAATATCGTACCCTAATCGTAATTATTAATAGAAAAACACGTGTGATAATGCTCTCTAGCCCGTCTGAGAGAGCAATCTACCCTCGGGCCGATCTTGTCGTATCTCTCTGGAACACGCACAGCGTGTTTTATGTTCGAGTTTGACATTTATGTTCTTTTTATTAGCAGTTAACGTGGACGAAGAAGAATCGTAAACGCCACCGAACCGCTTACGCCGACCGTATGGTAGTGGGCTCCTATACAATCTACCGTGCTTCAAGTAACCGGCCGTATAGTTTTTAAACGCACGATGCGTATTAAAATTAATTAAAAGGTAATAGACAACGTATAACGACAAACGCGATAAAATCGGCCAGATAATGCCTCCGTTGGCGCGCTCGTTATTGCCTTGAAATTTATGCGTTTTATTATTTTAGGTATGCAAATAAACCGCAAAGGAATTAAAGCCCACGCATCGGAGATGTGTTGGAATTTATAGTAAATAGAATTTGCATAAAAACTGTTGATTAGTACTTTGTTACGTACTTAACCTATAAGTCAATTGAAATTGTTAAGTACTTTTTTTGAATATGTTTATATTACGAGGAAAACACTAAGATGTCTATAAGTTTATAGTGATTGCGTATGCAGGCGTTTGGTGAATAGTGAGTCACAGTACAGTTCAAGAATTTGAACTTTATAAATGGAGGTAAAAGGAAAATGCAGCGAATGATGAAAAGGGAAAAACATATAAAACTTATAAATGTGTGAAAATTGAAGATAAGTATCACACTTAAATAAATTACCAAATCGCAAAGACATACATATGTCCAATATCAACTACAAATATGGTAATAAAAAAACAAACAGTCGATGATGTAGATTTATGCTACGTTGGTGTAGCATATTTGAATATTTCTGAATATATTACACGCGCACTTTTTATGTTTAGCTGTTCCAAGCAGAATTGACCATAGCTTGATCGGAATTAATGTATAGCTTGTTAATCATTGTTTAATTATAGGTAGTTGGTGCGTGTATCCAATTTTTGAATATAATTTGATTAATACCCAGATTTACTTGTTAGATTAAGCAGAGTATCTGAGCAAAAAATAATAATTTTTTGGTTATTGCTTCTAGGCATTTTCTGATGTGTTCAGAGTATCTGAGATTAACTTGTAAATATTGAGAAAGAATTTGCAACTATTTTATTTTTGTCATATTGTTGATTTCCTTCAAAATCCTTCACAATCGTTCTGTTAACTTCTCTCAACAATAAATTCATTTCTCGGTGTGGAACTGAATTAAATTTGCAGAAAGAAAAGTGACATGGTTCCCATTGGTAGGATCAAATAATTGCACCTAAATATAATACAATATTTTATTAGCAACCACCTAATTGCATTGAAAAAAAAATCCAGTGGCAGTAAGCGCCATCTTGCAAATACTAGTTAGTGAGCTGGTGGCAATGTTATGTGCATTCAATTGTATACTCGATTCAAATAAATAGCCAGAGAATCGCTCTCGTGTTCAACATAACTTTGCGATAGAATTATATAGATTTTATTTATTCTGAAGTACAATGGGATCCACGCGGAACACGTTCCCATTCTTATTGTACCAGAAGGATGCTTCATTCCCTCAGGGTTGAGGTCTACATAATTGGATAATGCACTGTTTAACGACGAAGCAACGAGCGTCTTCTGTGTAGTTTGTATTTCAAAATAATATACCGGATCAAATTTGCACAGGTATCAGAGCATCTCTAAGGATTACACGTTGATGCGCCATGGTCCGTCTATGCAGAAAAATACGTAATTATAATAATAGGTATCATTATAATAATAGCAAAATATCCCGAAGTAACGTAGCTGATCAAAAATAAAAATCAGTTAAACTCAGTTAAACACTCGCGCATTGACGGTGCACCAACTCTAATTTGCTCTAATTCATTAAGAAATAATTCTAAGCAATTATATAAAAATAAAACGAAGGATGGGGAGGATAAATCGGGGATATAGAGGTTGTCTAATATGATTTAGTCGTTCCCAGATGTAATTATATGTTACGTGGTCAAAAGATAATAACTTTTACGTAAATATAATGCGATGTAGGCCTCGCAGCCCCTGTACAAGCGGTACCTACACCGTCGAGTATGTCTTATCGATAGGGATTGACCGGGGAACGATTAGGTAAGTTGTTGGCTACTTATTATAAATATCTATCAATCGAGACAATCTTTTATAATTTATTTTTCTTTGCATTTATAGTCTCGTTTATTTTACTACAAAATTTTTGAGGCAGCAAGTAGCTAAACATACCAAAGAGCTAAACTGTAACAGGTAATTAAACGTAGCTTTAGCATAATTGCGTTTAGCTTATTTTATTCATTAATTAACAATGTCTAAACAGCAATGGACATTTACAAATCAAAATCCAAATAGGAAGATGCATATCTATGTTCCTTCATATTATAAGCAATAGGAACCTCAGTAACGTGGAACCAGCGATTGTTTGATGGTTATTATTTTGTTAAAACCCCCTTGCTGCTTCATAAAAAATTACTTGACACTTATTCTCTGCAAGACCCACACAAGGTGCTGATGCACACCACAAATCCATTATAAGTTTATAATTGCAAAGCTGAGCTGATGAGCCTCAAACGGCGAAACGTCCACAGGTGGCGGTGCTGGTAGCTCCGTATTACTTTTGCATTTAATTACATTTTACGTTTTTATGGGTTGGTGGTTCAGTAGCAAGAAGAACTGACTGGGCAAAGTTCGCTGATAAGGTCAGATTTTCGTAGTGGGTTCGATATAATTCTAAGTTACCATTCGCAGAATCATAGCAGCAGAGCCATGGAGCTCTTTTCTCC
The DNA here is from genome assembly GCA_902654985.2 of Oryctes borbonicus. Classification (NCBI taxonomy): domain Eukaryota; kingdom Metazoa; phylum Arthropoda; class Insecta; order Coleoptera; family Scarabaeidae; genus Oryctes; species Oryctes borbonicus. Next base: position 7,014,331 of record LR736868.1, read on the forward strand.
TTTTTCATACTAAAAAGCTTCTGAGCTTATCACAACGAATCAGTAAGTATCTTATGTAGGAAGTAATGCGGAAACAGACTATGAAGCATCAGAATTAAAACAAATTGCTCATTGTCTTAAGCACTTAATGCCATTTTTGTATACCAAGTTGTATGTTGATACTTCAACAAGTTGTTAGTTAGGGTCGATATTTAATTAATCTTATTTAACTTTCATCTTTTCTACAAAATTTTGTTTATTGACACTATTGTTGACCCATAGATATGATTTATTTTTTGGTTATCAAACTATTAGTAACAAGACATCATTTATGCTAGACTTCGTTTACTAATAGTTATATCTTTACTGCCCCCAAGATCCAAAAGTTATGGGACCCGCGGTATATTTCGTTGTATAAGGCAAGCGACAGGTGTCTAATTAGACTAACTCTTGCTCTATTACAAACGCACAATAACAACACGGCCATGGCCGGACCGAAGTGTCTACCTCAGGCCACTGTGTTTCTGAAAGCCATAATTCATAGGCGCGCCGAATAGCGACCGGTCGCCGTGCGGTAATTCGGAGTATTTTTTTAGACGACGAGCCGTTCGCCACATCACCGCCCCGGCCATCGTTACAGGGAACGGAGGAACGTAGCGCTCAGCGACAGCTTTTCACGCCATCGCCAACTCGCTATAGTGCTTTTTCGTTCGTTCGGCATTCATTTATATACGTTTTTCAAGTCGTCGTCGGTCGCCGGGCCGCAACGTGCCGTTTCATAAACATTACTTTGTTCTCGTTGTTGTCAATTTATCATCGCCGTTGATTAATGGCTGCTCATAATGGTTTTTCCTAGAATTAAACCAAAAACAGCGCCGAAGCTAGGATTACAATCCGGGAAGCGGGAACAGTAGCCTGTGACGTGAGCTATGGATTATTTGAAAAATGTACAGCAGAAAATATATTCAGAAATGCCAGAGGACGATATTTTTACGAGGTCATTACCCATGGGGTATAATGTAGTAAAGAAGAATTGCTTATGATACCAAAAAAGCTACTGACGACCTCAACTACCAATAAATACCCTTTTGCACTATCTGAAATGAAAATTTTGATTGATAATTATAATATAAAGAGAATGTTTAGTAAATCACTGGTGCATTTACCTCAAATTATTTTTTTGTAAACGCTTAGTCTCTTCCATGGGGTACGAACAAGTTGAACAATTCTTATAACTCTAGGGGGCTGCTAAAGATTACATCTGTGAATTATAGATGTTTCTCAAAAATGATACCCTTCTTTGAGGCGCTACTAAATCTGTGCTGTCGAACAAAAAAAACTAAACTGGACGTCTTTACTAACACCTCAGTAATACGTTGCAATTCTCTGTAGAAGTTATTAGGCGGACAGTGCTACGTTCAGTATCTGTTCCTAGTATCATACGATTGAAATTTTTGCTATGTATGACCATAAAATTTAAGCTTACGGCGCATTCCTTCTTGCAATTCTTCATGTTCTTGTGACAGCAATCCGCTTTCACATGCCAAAATTTACGTAGAACTACGTAAATAGCTGAATGTGTGTACATGTTAGTAGCAGAGATGTGGGAAGCACATTTATTGGAAGCGATCACGTGTTGAATATGATATTAGTAATAAATTTTTAATCAATAATTGCTTGGGTTCAGTATGTTTATATTTTCATGTCCATATTTGCTTCAGCCAAGGAACCGCTTCCTTATCGGTGTGGTATTCTGATAGCAGTACTTTTATCTTAATTATCATGTCTCTAAATCGTAGAGGAATAATGACCACAAATGGTTAATTTAAAATCGGGTTTGATAAGATAGATCTTTGGTAGGAGACTAAATTTCTAGCACGTGCTCCGTATAGCTTTAATACGGAACTTAATTCGTCCATTTCAGTGCCAGGCCTTTCAGCCACACAATACTCTATCCCAGGTCTATTTTTTTTGATGATTTAAATTTTTGAAAAGTATTGAAAAATAACATTTCCTATAAAGTTTCCTTTATAATCCAATACGTTATACAATTATCTTGCCAATTGCATGTTAATCACTATAAAAGCGTTATTAATGCTAATTCGAACCTCCATTGTAACATCCATGACAATAGGGACGGCACTTGATTTAAAGCAACCTCTACATTTGCAGCATTATTGTTACTTTGAACCGTAATTTGCGCAAAAACACTAGATTCAAATTAATTGAACCACATTATTATTATACGATAATGTAAAGTTCAAAAAAATAAAAAATAATTTTTGCAAATTATTACTTCCTTTTGCAAATTGAAAAATCTATCCAACTAGTTGATGAAGTAGATTGTTGCCCCTTTGAAGCAAACGAATAAATGCTGCATCTCGTTTATTCTTGTTTTCTTAAAAATAAGAAGAAGACGGTGTATTTCCAAGATATATCGTTCTAGAATATCGGTTTAAGTTCCCTGTAATTTTAGTAATTATATTCCTCTTTAATGGAATTAATGGTGCCTTCATTCACGTGGTGGTCAGGTGAATCGGTTCACGTAACCTGTACATGATAGAATAATTGGTATTAAAATATATCTTTAGCCAGATTAACATATTTGAGTTAATGGATTTAAGCAGATTAGTTGCATCTGTTAGTCCTAAGGTTCATTATATGTTATGCCGAAAGCGCCAGTAAATTTAAATTAAAACAAGAATCTTCCCTAATGTTGCGTTATTAATCTCCAAGGTCAGAAATGTAAAGCTATTCAATGGACTCCTACACTGAGGTGCAAAACATTGGAAAACTTGTCAAAAATTATACAAGTGCTACTATTATAGATAGCAGTTTCATTTCTAAAACTTCAGATTACTCAAATGCGTTATCGGTTGCAGTTTTTGCTCTTTTCCCTCGTAATAATCCTTAACAACTATGCCTCTTCAGTATACCATACCGCAATAATCAAAGATCTTTTTCTTTCGATTTCTTCCCAGCAAACGATTTTCTCATGGACACATGTCCGTACGCCTGCTAGACTTCCGTCCATTGCGTCCTTGGACGCAGCGAGCTGGTCACGGCGTGTCTGTGAAACGATTCCCCTAATCGCCAGCTAAATTCCTTTAGGTGTTCAGATGATCATCGCCGTGCAGACGCGAACGCCGAACACTGGAAGCTAATGAAAGTTGCTTTTGTTGCAAACGAAAAAAGAAGACCTTGATTACGTTAATGAGATTTACAAATCTCTTATACATACATACATTCTAGTTATTAGAATGTGCTGAGGCTAATCTGATAAATTAATGCTTTACGGTAATTTATTTCATGCTAAGATCGGAACGGGAACTAAGAGCACGGATTATGCGCGAATCGTATCATTAAATAATTATTTTTTTTTAAACATTCCACGACGTACAATGATTACAATGAAAATTTTAATTAATTTACGTTTAGTGATGGATAATAAATAAGCCTTGGTTGTAACTTTTAGTTCGCAATTACCAGTCTTTGTTTTGATGAAGTAGGTATATAACTGGAAAAAAGGCAAGCACATTAGGGATCTTCGCCCATGTTGCCCATATGATCTACATACCCGATTTTCTGAATATTTTTCTCATAAAAGCAATAAATACATCTCTTCAGCTTTTAATTTAAAGTTTTGTCTCTACAAAATTACTTCTTTTTTGGTTAAAGGAAACGAGCAACTTCCAGAGAAGACTTCTTAATGTTATATTAATTGGATCATTGTTTATTGTTACTTTTATGGTAAGGTGCTCTATATATTTAGTAAATGGAGAAGTCCAGAAACAAATATATTTATAAAAAATTATCCAATTACACGCAATATAATTTTTCCCCGGGCAATATGCATAATTCTACCTTTAAAGTAACAATGAAATGGCTACGAGGTTAGCTTTCTTTGCTCGAAAAGAACTTTCGCAATTAGGATGTGCAATCGTCACATTTCCTATAGAAACGGAATGAAAAAAACTATGATTTGCTTATATTTTTGTTTCCGTTCGTCATATTAACGTAACAAAAGGGAACACGTTTAGCTAAAATAAATCGCTCGATCGCATGACGTTGTCGTCCTTATTTTCCGTTTCGATCAAGTCGAAAAACTGGAGCAGCATGCAATAAATGTACCGGCACTGTATACAAATCAATGCGCGGTTGAAATATATAAATGTAAAAGGTCTACTGTTGCTTTCCTATGTTTACGGGACAAGTTCCTTATAAATTTGCTACTCGATGAAAGAAGGTAAAAATTGTAGAGAAACGCGCAGATATTTTCTCTTGCATTCAGAAGAAAACTTGCGATGATCGATTCGGTTAAGAGCGAGAAAATGTATGCCTTAGATAAAGAACCGGAGATTAATAGAAAAAGAATTTTGCTTCGGGAAATGGTTGGTAAAACGTTTATATCTTGGACAATTTATGAATTCATCGCTATAAACGAGATAATAAATTTTAGGATTAAGCCTGTATCCAGATGATCTCAAATAAAATTGTCATGCAGTACATAGCACAACATTGTAATTCGCGGCTTCACTAACACATAGCCACGCCAATCAAATAAATGCATCTTGCGAATTGGAAGCATGGGAAACATGGGAAGCGTTTGTTCAATTGGAAATCAAGTTTTCAAAGGTCAGGGAAGCTAAACTGCGAAATAGCTCTCAAAGAGGACCAAAAATAGTAAAAAATATCTTGAAGTCGCAGTGAAAGTAATAGACAGATCTAGACTCAGGAATTGAATATTGCAATCGACGAACGGAATCGACGTTTTGGAAAAAGTGCGCCAAGTGATAGCTTTTATAAGAGGACTTTATACGAAAGTCTTCAGGAAGGAGTAATGATAATAATAATAAAAGTTCTACTTGTTTACTCAACGAGTAATGCCAATCCATTGGCTTGATACTTTTTAAGATTGGCCTAACGACAATCATTTCTGATGTTGTCCATCGACATTGTGAATTTGAACTGCTGGAGTCCAAATTGTGTGGGTTTTGTGTGCTTTTACAAAAAGTGTTTTCAAGATACAAATTATTAAAAAATAATCGGAGTCTTTGATTATCCCCCACAAAGCACTTTTAATGGAGTCTTTTTTTTATTATTTTTTTTTAATAAGGGATTAATGGTATAAAATATCAAAATGCCAGAATTCGAATACTAACCAAAATTATTCGAGTTTTGCAAATGTTCAATTAAATTTTGATATTTTTTGAATTAAAGAATTAGTGTGCAATCACCTCAATGATCCGCTACAATATTTCAAAAATGGCCAAAACACATCATTAAAATATTGAAGTAAATTTCAAAAGATGACACCAAGGATAAAGAAAACATGTGCAAAATATCGCTAAACAATCATTTCTAACGATTTTGAGAGGCTAACGAAGATGAAGAGCTAATTCTGGTATACTTGGTACTGATTTTAAATGGAAAATTTTTGCATTGTAAGCCTCGGAAAGCACCTGGGGCATAGGTAAATACATCCCATGTACACTTGGTGCAGTAGAGATTGTTCTTTTTTAAATTAATGCCTCTGTATATCTCTTATATCACCGGATTACAGCTTTAGATAAGTCTTGCGCGTTACAGGCAATTAATTAACCAAATGCAACTTGTTAGACTGCAGATTGCAGCACATACTTAAAATATGATTCATCTTTACATGATATATGTTCAATCAGATAGCAATATTTAAAACGAATATTATGCTTGTCATCAAATTGTTTCATATACTCTTCTATTTTTAGTTCCTCTACATCTCCCAGTCCCAGTTCGTTCGCTAAATGGCGAATGGCACGTATTCATTACGCATCAGTGAGTTCCAGATAAAATTAGCATACACAGAATTATTTACAAATAGAAGTGCATTTTTGCGAGCCATTTAGATAAGTGTAATTAATTAATTCCATCAGAGGCTAGTAGCTATCGCATTTTTTTCGGGCCGTACGTTTCGTCAACAAACATCGCTTCGCATTTTTTCGCATAGCGGAGGATGATCCAACGCCGTCGAATTTATCGAAACAAATCTGCGAGACAAGGACGGCCGAAGATACTGTTCGCCGTGATTCAGGGTCGTGTCGTATTTTCGCCATAGGAGTGCGGGTATCCATCTGCACACTCTCGCATTTATGGAAGTATATGAATGCATGTAGTGGATATGTAGATGCGGTGCCTGCATGTGCTGTATGTGGGCACCGTAACAACAATCGAACCCTGAAATGCCCCATAAATACACACTGAAAAAGGAAACGCATAAATCAAAGAGTCCGGGGATGTAAAATATAAAATTACTGCATTTCATTGTAAATTGTGGCAATCTATATGGTACCGAGAATATCTTACGTAATTTCGCACGATCCCATAATTTACAATTCATCGACGTTTAATGAAACTATAAATCTATCAGCGGAATACCCGCATTTGACATGCCTTTCCCTTATTTTTATACTATTCGCCTCCACGTAATTGCTCATGACGAGGTACGCAATGTTAATTGCGATAAATGCAATTTAAATTAATTAATGTTGTAAGTAGATCTAAGGAAAAAAATACATCTTTCATGCATTCTTGCGAGTTATTCGGGATATTCATAGATTACAATCATTTACTCAAAAAACCGTAGATGAATCTTTTCCTTAAAATATTAAATGAAATAATTTGTAGAACTTAAAATGGAAGACAATTTTAATGAAGTGGATCCCCGCTATAGATTTTGAATAATTAACTTTCACGTCAACTTCCTTTTCTCCATAAAATGCCGTAAGTAAAGACGACCCAATTTTAATTTTTTACAGATCTTTGTGTATTGTTTTAGTTCTACGACCACACAAATCAGGTTAAGGAACGTTATATTAAAGAGATACACAGGCACAAGTTATTATTAACTGAATCTTAGTTGACTAGATGTACCACGGTTCGTCAACAGGAACTTGGATTACTGGCAAGATTCTTGACAGATAATGCAACCCGATAATACTCATTATATAAGCTAGGAAAAGCTGAAGATTAAATCTGTCGTCTAGCCGAAGAAGATCCAAACATGCTGTGTAAATATGTCGCCATCAGTCATATTTAGTAGGCCTCTTCTCACCATCTACTGAATTGAAGGAAGAAGACGAGGTTTATCAAAATTATTCCAATTATCCTAAAACACAAAAGGGCACCGTTATCCAAGATCCATTTACATAGGTCACAGTTACAAAAGGCTGCTATATAGTAATGATAAAAATTATAAAAAATTAAATGTTCGATGGGTACATCTTTAATATTTTCTGTTACTTGTTTTTATTGAAGCACGCTATGTAATATTGTTTTATTTTTCATTTTAAGGGCCACACTGTGTTAAAACCATTAATAAGACGTTGCCGTATTCCTAAGGGCATATAAAATGTTCCATTTCCAAAGTTAATCGAATTTTTAATTAATCAGCATTGGATTTAATCGACATTGTCGAATCGATAATAACAGTCAATAATTGGTGTGCGCTTAATGTTAATGGCTATTAGAGCAGAACGAGAAATGCGAAACAATAATCGATAATAGACAGATACAACGGCATAGACGAAATCAATTTTCAATACTTATTTTCAAAATCAAGGAACCACATTAAATAAATCAGATTACCTAAAGCCAAAAAATCCAGAGAGAATCCGAATTAGAAAATTTGCTCTTTTCACCTTAAAAGAAGAAATAGAACAATCGAGATGACTCGTAACGAGTTTTTTAAATATTTATGATACGGATAAAAAAAAAATTCGATTCGACACAGATGGCGCTCTAATCGCAAGCAATGAAACAGAATTAAAAAGAATCAATAAACAGAAAAACACGTATTTAGTGTTTTTGAACAGAGCGTTGGAAACCCACACTGGCTGCGTCAGGTTGAGCATCAGTGTCCTTAGTCTATCAACGTGTGGTGCGGGATAATGCGCGATAAATTCATCGGTCCCCGGATCTTCGAAGGCAATTTAAACGGTGAAATGTACCAAGACTTCCTGGTCAATGAGCTGCTACAGTTACTTGAAGACGTAAGTTTAGAAGTGCGACAAAATATATGGATTCAATATGACGGTTGTCCGGCACGCAAAGTTCTTAATCATGAATTCCACGGTCGCTGGTCCGATCACCAGATCTGACTTCGGCAGATTTTTTTTGTAGGGACAAAGCGTACCAACAACTCGTGAGAATATAATTGAACGAATTAGGAATGCTTGTCATTTGATTTTGAATTAGGGGGAGCCACGAGCGAAAATATCAAGAACCGACATCGAAGTTCATCAATTCTCCCAAAAACTTTTAAAAAATTACTATTTTACTAATTTAATTAAATATTTTAAATTTCAAAAACGCAGGCTCTGTGAGTTAAGGTTGTTTTTAAAATCCAAAATGTTGTCAAAAGAAATGTAATTTTTAAATCAAAAATAAAATACTGCATCCCTCAAAAATTAAAAGTTGTTTCATTTTTTACTCGATTTCTCTTAGCAAAAGGAATAAGTAGATCCCTCACATTAAAATAATAATAATAAAGGTTAACCATAAGTAATCATTAAAGAATTTTCATTCATTGCAATATAATTGAAGAAAAGGCACAGTCAAAGAAATACATTCGTTTGTGATTCTGTTAAATTAACTTAGGGCCTTGTATAGGTTTCTAAATAATTCAAATTAGTATGGCGATAGCTTCATTCACTTCTTCTTCTTAACTTAAATGCGAAAATATGTTGAGCTAGTAATAAAGAATAGAACGAAAAGGAGTGACCCAAAAAGCTTTAAAAAGAAACGTAATGGTCCTTTGCTTTTGAATTAGAATAAGGCTGCGCAAGGTACACCCTTAACTCATTTACAAGTTATAAATTGTACAAATACAGTTACAATAATCTCGTAACTGTATTTTTTGTACATTTTTTTAGGGATTCCAACAATATAACTAAAATTGTAGCTTCAGCGCACGAATCTTTTTACAAACTCTTAACTATTACAGAAACAGGAAGTTATTTGTGTGAATTTGTGAGTAATAATGATCATTTAGGATTATTTCTCACACCTAAAAAAATTTGATATGTCGCCAAAATACCCGTTGCGTACTTTTGACTACTTTATTCAATATCACATGCAAAATCTGGCCTTACTGCACTTTTTGGCGGACAATGAACATTAATTACTCCACCAATTTTGCATTCTCTATGTGCACGTAAATAAGAAAGATAGATCATCCCTCATCGTATAATAGTCTTCCATATTTATCTTTCGCATCAGCGCTTGAGGTAGCTCCAGCTTTAATTCCGCAGTTCTAAAGTAAACTCGAACAGCACATAGTTTGCGGCATATTGCACTTATAACATTATTCATTAGTGCTATAACCGCTCATATAGGCACAGCTAGTAAGGTAGGTAGAGATAAACCGAATGTGTGCATAAAATCTGCATAAAAATGCGAGCAGCAAGTCGATTTCAAAGCGTATGCAAAATGGTCTCTTCAGTTTTATTTCTCCCTTTTTCACAGTACCTCATAAAGTTTTATTGCAGGAACAAAAAAGAAGGACTTTGGAGAATTTTTTAAATTGGCTCTCATTGTGTGTAAAGAAACAATCACGTTACGTTAATTCCTAAACCGTTTCTGTGGTATTCTGTTATCTCTTTTCCTGTTTCAATGAAAACTTGCACAAAAAAATAAAATGCAAATGGAAATAAGCGCCCATGAATTAAACATAAGTCTACGGCGACCTGTAATATTTTATTGTATCCTTATAAGGTTTAAAAACAATGTCTAATCTAGATTCGCACTATTTATAATAGGGACATTAAAATCAGAAAAATAGGAATTTTTATATTTTTTATTAATCATGCTTTAAGGTAGCTACAATTATTCATGTTTTCTTGAAATTTCTACGACTACTCGTTGTGTTTACCTTAGATTAGATTATGCTCTCTCTTCGTTTTGGAATTAATAACGTTACTGGACCGAATCTAACGCACAGATTCGCATATTCACACCGTAATCAATACGAAAGACATTTAAAATTGTACGTATGTATGTGTATAGGCGAACTGCCATCTAGCATGCTATGATGTTCGTAGCACACTAGAGCCGAACAATAAAAATACATCACTCGCCAAACACACCTGACAAATGAAACACTGCATCTTTGATTTATTACGTCATAAATCCGGGTTATATATTAAAAGTGTGCCGCGGAAAAATATGGAAACGAATTAGCTCGATTTTGTTCCATTACCAGCAGTGCTGATGGTCCATAGGTTTTTTCCCCGTTTCCTCCATTACGCTTCAAGGAAAACATTACATTAATTGTCGCTGGCGGTGGGAGATGAAATTTTTTAAATAATTTATTCAAAATTGCAGAAAGTTTTTCAAATTAATTTTACTGCTTCGAGAATAAAAACAAATAAATCAGGATTAATGGAATGTGGCGAAAAAATAACGAGTAATTTGAATTGATTAAGTTCTTTTATTTAATTTCCGTAATTTGGAAATAATTTTGAACTTTGCGCTTTAAGAAAAAAAGGCAGACTAACTGTTTCGTAGAATAAGTGCAATATTTCAATTGAGCATTCTACATTTAGCACAAAAAGTACAAAAGAGTTAAATATTGCGAAAGGTATTGGCTTGGATGTAATGGATATTGTAGCAAAGCCAAATCATAGTGCAAATGAACATCATACAAGAAGTAGCCACTCAATACATTACCATTTGTTCACTAACTTCACCAAAAGTGCACCACCATATGTAAAACTCTAAAATTTGATGGAAACTTGATGTAAGTCATAAAAGAAATTGGTAATGTTATGAACTGAAGAAATTTTGAAGAGGCAGCAATGAAAGGGTTATCAGTAAATTTCTGCTTTCAAAACACCCGATGTTGTTGGTCAAGAGGTCTTCCAAACTTCACACACAACTGGTTAAACTTGCCAACGGTAAGGTGGTGTTGGTTGGGTGGCCACCAATGTTGCCTTGAAGCCAAGCAAATATGGCATTGTATGAAGCAATGTAGTGGGTCTACTATGGTCGTAGATCTGCCTTCTGTCTTCAGAGCTTGTAACCAGACAAAGCACTGCGAAGATTTTGTTGTTGGAAACAGGAGTAGTCTGTCTGCTTTGCGCGTTCTCAAAGATGCTGTTGGCCACCTGCACTACCCGGCTTCTAGGGGAAAACCGATCCTGGAGGTCCTCCCAGAAGTACATTCGCGAACTTGCTTGCCCCGTTTAGTCCTCTTGGACAGATCTTTCAGGTGCTCCATGTGTCCCGGTAGTTGGAGGTAATTATGAAGCTGGGCATTTTGCATATACCATTGGGCAAGGCTGATAAGCGTCAACAATTTATTCTTTAAAATTCAGAGTGCACTCTTTCAACTTCTACCTATTTTATAACCTCACGCTAATGAGAAATACTTTCCAAACTATTCCAACACTTTCCTCAGGTTTACATAGAAATGATATAGGGGATTAATTGAATTAAACACCATACCTTTAACATCTAATTGACATTCCAAACCATTCTCTAAAGTTTGATGTACACATTTCTAAAAAGGTAAGAACTTCTAGCAACCAACTAGTCTACCAGTGTTACTGATTGGGGAACAGAAACTGAGGTTCTCGTAATTTTTAAAAACCAAGTAAATAAAATAAAGTTTGCGAAGAAGAGATGCAATTGAACTAACATTTATTTAATTTAATGCAAATTAGCGGAAAGAATTAATAGTGTATAATTAGGTATTTCTAATTTTTGGAGTTATTTATAGTTCTGAGAGCAAGATTAAGTTAAGCAAGTTAAAGGTGGCAATAATTTCTTCATAAGCAAAGTTTAATAAATGTGTTAGAATGAACAAAACATAAGAAGAAAATATTCGACACCTACATTATTTATCCCAAAACGATTTTGTTATTAATTTGTATACAATAACACCCATATTTTACCTTTCCTTCCACTTCCCTATAATAAAATAATTGGGTATGAGAATCGTCGTAATGTTCTTTTTTCATTCCTTCTCCCGTTGTGATTAGATATGCTCAGGTAAAAAATATATGATCGCGCATACTCTTTTTAATCGTTCTCACAGTTCCTTTTGTTGTCTAAGCGTTTCGGAAGAGCGTATGAGTTATTTCTCGATGGCAGTAAATTAAAGATAATGATTGGACCACCCAGTTTTCGGTAGATTTGAGTGCCACATCTATCATAAGTGCACATACGTCAGGCACCGGCTATTCCGTTTCTCTTATGGCATGTATGGGAGCTAAATGTAATAAATACAGGATCGTTCCCCGGAACACGACTTCTTAATATATTTTTTTTGTGATCGATTCGGGGGAAGCGTGCTGATATTATGGCTTTGGCAAATAATGAATTGCGAAATACCCACGTTGTGGTTATCCCTGCTTGTTTGTGAGATGTTGACATGGCAATAATAGCAATGTACAGCATATGTAATAATAATGCCTCCCGTTAAATTATGGTTATTATTAGTATAGCCAAAATGGATACCTAGCTACAAAGCTAGGCTTAAAAAATTGAAACCCAGGTATATTTGCGAGTTAAAAGTTATTAAAACATCTGTAAAAAAAAATGTTTTCATTGCATCACAACATTCCGAAAAGTTTGTTTTCTATTTGTTCGTCACGTTAAGTAGCGCAAAATATTCTGGATGCTCCGTTTTGCACCAACATTTGAACATGAGAAAGCTTTTTGCAATATGGTCGGCGCAGATACTCGTAGTTGTCCCAAGGCAAAAAACATGTAACGTGATCCAAGAATGATCTGTAGTTGCTTCATTGGATTTTATTCATGGGATTTTAGGCGCCATGTTGTCACGTGTGAAGGAACCATTGGTACACCACTACATGTCTCCGACCGTTCCTTCAGCGGTGTAGGTTATGGCGACTGCGAATAGTAAAGAAAAAAATGCTTACGGCCTACAAAAAAAATCCCGTTCCATCATGATAATGCACCAAACTCAATTCCTCTAAGGTTGTTGTGGTCGCGAAATGGAATTAGTGTTCCAATTCGTTCCATTCCGCTACTTTACTTTACCTTCTCGGCTTATCTTGCGGAATTGAATCAATTCAGAAAGTATCAACAAGCAGGAGTAGCGTTCAGTGAAGTGTACGTTGAAAAATAAGAATTAGGTACATTTATTTTTGCACTTTTCAGACTATTCTCGTAGCAGCGAACTTTTGTGACGTTTGTCCAAACAGAGACCATACTGTGAATAATGACTACGTTATAACTGGTGATATATAAAAATGGTGGCAAAATTCGATTGGATTGTGGTATAAATACCGCCTTTGCTGTAACGTTTTATTCACGAAAATAATGATATCGAATGATACTATGCTTATGTTCATTTGTTTCGGTTTTAATTGTATCTGGCTGAGAAAGGCAAGGTTATTCAGTCTTGAAAAAATAGAATAATAAATTTAGATAAATTTGAGTTATGGGAATTGCAATTTATACGTGTTAAGTTTAATGGTGGAAGTAACGACATTAGGCGTATTCAAATATGTGACTATTGACCCATTCTGTAAAATAATTTCCCCGCTCAGAATGGACAACACAAGATATCTAAGCTTCCAGACACTGTAACTAGTAATTTAAGCCACGAAAGCCATATCATCCTAGGAAGGTTATAAACAAAGGAATAGTAAAATCATTCCCCCTCAGAGAACAAATATCTGCTTAGAAAGGTATAAGTTAAAAAAATAATACTTAGAGTTTCGGTTATGTCAGCCGTTGACAAGCCGTTGATGGATTCGTTCCGACTATTCTATTCTAAGTTAACATTTCTATAGAAAAAATATTTTGAATTAATTCCAGAAAGCATTCAAGAAATTTTAGCGTAAAGAGCTAACGTCAGGTTCCCTGTCACTACAATTAGAATAAGTTTAATTTTGCGATAATACCTATTTTCTTGGTTATTTTCTTCACTACTTATCGTGCAAATTTTACTATTTTTACTTATTTCTTGGCTAATACGTACATGCACTATATATTCACATCGTGTAGTGTATAATGCAAGTAACAAGCCTTTTTCTCGAGGCAGTCCGCATGAAATTAATAGGTGTACGTCCTATACAATAAGGAAAATCATATTTCCACATCAAGGAAAATGTCCAAGTAATATTTATAAACTGTTGCGTACGGTGCATTGTACGGCAAACTGTAGAAAATTGCGGTGATTATAAATAATAAAAGTACCTGCGGTAAGTATAAGCTGTTGCTAAGATCGCGGATAAGTTGCATGAAGCGGCAGACTTTTATATAAAAAGAACATCAAAGTATATTGATTGCACGCTTTGGTATTGTTCATTACGTATGTATAAGTTCGTAAATAACAATCTATTAAATATATTTTCCCTTAATTTATGATGCATAATTAGATTTGATTACGTGTTGGGTCAACCGCTAATTAAATAAACCGCTAATTTCGCTTTCGAGCGAATATATTCTCCGCATTCAGCGCTCGACTTCGTATCGTTCGACGTTCCTAAGATTTATTATGTGTGAATTATGAAATAATTAAAGGTGCGCACATTGTTCTTCCCCGGAGCGCTGTTATTTGCGATGGGTTCCTTATCTGAAGACGTTGATTGAAAACATTGCCATTCTGTAATGGTGTATTATACACATAGGGCTTTTGCAAAGATGCACAGCGACTGATTAGTAGGGAATTATATGCACTTTTGCCTTACTTCCCACTTCCGTCTTTCGCGCTTGGACGTTTAAAAAACCATTCGTTACAATTACGCTCGCAATTTACATGAAAGTCCCGCGTCTACACCTTACAATTAACAACAGAAAGACACCTTACACCTTCGTCGTGTAAATATTTCCTCAGAACGTCCAGACGAGCAGATAAATGCACATGCGGTAATTAAAAATGTAGATCAAACTTGCGCGCCAAGCGCTCTCGCTTCTATCTGCGATCTGGGAGAAGTTACAACACGTACATGCAACACGCATGCCATCTTTGCCCCTTTCGTATTTTAGCGCTCTCAAACTCGTTCTGACTCCGTGGCGCCACCACCGGTGCGCACGCGAAGCTCTAAAAAAAGCTGTACTTAACACGAACGCCACCTAGGGACGGTTCGACGAACGTTGTGTAAGCGAAAACTTCCAAAGATCACGACGAAGCTCCGGTGCGGTGGTGGGATAAGGCTTTGAGGGGAATACTCGTTCGGACGACAAAGATAGACGATCAGTAAAACTGCGAGGGCGGTGCTTATTGCGATATGCCAAATCCTTGGAAAAATAAAGCGAAATTGGAAAAGCTTTCGCATCAGAGCCCTTATACTGACTTCTGTGCGCGGATGTTTTATGGGGTTATTAGCTTCTTCTCTAACGTAGCAAGAATCCAATCAGACTCTCACATCTCACCCAATAAATCATCTACTCATATCTAACGCAGCACCGGTCAGGTAGGCAGGTAGATATATTTTACAAATATGGTATCGGCGATAGGATGGCCGTGGAAAGGTAAACTTTATGACGATGTATTTTAGAGGTGTAAATCGGGTGCTATTGCTTCTATGGATGTCTTGCAGAGTGGCACCCTTTTGGGAGCGGATTGTAAATCAAAAGTGAAGTATAACCCAGCCCTAATATGTCAATGGCGGATGCCTACAGTGTATACCTCGTGGGTGGTAATGGAAGAAAACTCATACATCAAGCGGAGAAATTTATATGAACGGCGATAGAATTAATTGTTACAAGGCATATCTAAACGTGGTGCGAATGGCTTAGATAAGAAGCGTTGTGTAAATCCAACATAATCTAGTTTAAACGTTACGTAAATATATCCGGAGCTTCGTAACGCAAAACTTTTTACACCAATGTTATTATGAACAAATCAAAGCTACAAGCTTCTTCTATCTTGACTCGAAAACCAGCTCCCATTACGAAGTGGTTTGTTAGACGTATATTTTATGATGCATTTACGGCGTTCAAAAGGTAAAATGGGATGAATGACCGACTCAACTGGTGGTACTACGAAAGCTGATGGTTTATAAAATTAATAGCATTTTAATGACCACCATAATAGTTCCAGGTCGTCTCTATGTCTAGCAGAATTTTCTACCTGGTATTTTGAAAATTCCTACCTCATGTATAAGTAAGGCCAACCAACTTAGTCTTTCCCATCCACTGCTTCATTCATCTTTTTCTAAAACCAATTTCCAATGTACACTTTCGATTTAGCGTATCGTGTTTCATTGTGGCCGCGTTGCGGGTTCATAAATAGCTGCAAAACAACAAGCTCTTTTTGGGGACTTTGCTGTGAAGTGAGGACTATACCGCCTCCCCCATTTGGAGCGTAAATTGTACATTTCTATTCAAGATATCTTATGCACGAATTATTTTTGGCAGAGAGATCATTTGGGATCAAACAATTTTATTTTTCAACGCGTCCTAAAAGTGAAATCAGATCTTTCAGGGCAACAAACCATTTTTTGAGATACCTTATGGCGCTATGATTTATATGGCGAGGGAAGCTTTATGTTTGGACATGTCTTCTGGTCGCGCCATTTCTAGAAACCTTGATATTTAGTGACTCTCAAGACCACCTTAGTGCTCTCAATATTTTTCTTCTTCAATCGAATAGAATTTAAATTACCGTATCGGCGGTTAAGATATCGGCCTTTAAAGAAACAGCAGCATCTCGTAGAAAGCTCAAATCATACCAAGTACCTCAAAAAACTGAGATATATATAGGTAGGTCCAGCATTTTTATCTGTAAACTTGCTTTTTGGAATTTCCCTAACTACAAGGCGAAATTTAGTAACAGCGCTGCTGTACATAACACCTAATAATACACTGTAGGTGTTCAAAATGCTTGAAATTGTAATTCAATTCGTTTACAATTTCAAGCATTAACACATGACAATAAACACTAGTTTCAGAAAAATGTAGCTTCAACTTTATAAACGTTACAACACTTGGTACTGCAACTAAAGCGTGTTCAAATATAAATGTGTCGCTTCCGAAAACTCATGTTCCTTTTTAAAATCTTTTTAATCGGTGAAATTCATTAGAGATTGCCATTAAATTTTTATCCACCGCATCATATTGCTACTGTTGCTCTTAGGCTGCATATTCTCTATCGCATTCCTATCTATAGGTCGCATGCATCTTTAAGACCTGTCCAGCAACAAAAATCACATTCCCGCGTTCCTATCGCTACTCCAACGAACGAAATTAAAAGAGACTTAAACATCGGATTTGTTTTCCGGTCACACGCGCAACCTCCATTTTTCGTCTTCTCCATAAAGCAAGCCGTTCGAACCGGTAACCGGTAAATCACGCGTCGCATTACGTCGCCAATATACCATTCTCGCCGAACCGAACGCATTCAAGATGAGAATTTCTCGAAAATAAAGACGCACGCACGCAGACACGGAACGCAACCATGGCCAGCTTTGATGAATGCGAAATGCGAAAAGGACGCCGCATACTGAGAGGGCGGCGGGGTATACGCGAAGCACGGGAACGAAAAAAGACGATATGGAGAGATGATCGACCCAGCGCGACGTTATAATTTAGTGATTTCTCTCATCGTCTAGGTCACGTTTACCACAAGTACCTGTAATAATAAATAAACGATATGGTCCGGAGCGCGTGCAAGTCAGTGTGGGCATAAACATGTCTGTCTGCCTCTAGAAGAGTTCATTAATGCAGAAAGTTCGGTTTGGTGAAACGGCACTCGGCCTGCGGCTGGTTAAATGATGACTTTTAGATTGCATTTGCATCCAATCCAACCAACCAAGGTGGACGGACGGACGGTCCGATAAACCGAACACTCTCCGATGCGTTGTGCGAGGATGCTCGTGAAAAAAATATACACCGCGCGACTACTACTACTCCGTATACTTTACTATACCGCCATCTTCTCCATATCGAGCCCGGAAAATTACGCAACGCACATGAAATTTACATAAGTGCAGTAGAAGGAACCAATGGAAGGAGAAGAAAAAGAAGACGATCTCTTCTGACGCGTCCATTGTTGAGCAAAGAAGCTTTCGCGAAAAGCTGCTTGCCAACTTTCCAGATAGATTTATGGTGGTAATTTGGCGCTGAACGGTGCAATAAAGATGCTGTATATGGAGTAGTTTATTCATTTGCATACGCGTCGAACATCAGGTTTACAAAGGAATTTTCCCAACTGTTTTCTTTTTCGAGCGTCATTATTTCCACTACGGAGAGCATCGGCGAGATAAGATTGTTGTAACTTTGCACTTGCGCTCCTGCAATTGTTTCGTCAAAATTTGAAATGTAAAGTATCCAATTCGTACATGAGACGCGCTTATTTTATTGTCCAAGGTACACGTTATCTTGTCAATGGATCAAGCTGTATCTACAATGTAATCAGTCGGAGGTTCTAGGCAGCTTACAAGCACGTGCGTATAACCTTGGAACCGAAGAATTGCATTCGAGTGTCGCATTAGAAAGGAACCGGAAACATTGAAAACTCTTGGTTACCATAATCTTTCCTGCTGCATCAATATTAATTCAGACAGCTTTAGGTTAAAATATATGAGGACAGCTATGTTATTGGTTTCGTAACTATCAAACTTTTCAGTGAAAAATTTGCTTTACTTGTTTGTTTACAGCCTCGAGATATTCTAGTGATTAAAGAAAACTAGATGGTTAAATTGCTGCAGAAGACTCTGGAACTCTGGAGGACAAATAGAATTAAAGAAAGCACTGCGTTGCTTGGTAGAACAAGCCTCGGTGGAATGATTAAACATTTGAGCCATAATAAAGCGCAGGCCGAATTCCATCGGCCTGTGCAGTGAAGGCAGTAGCACGGGAAGGATCCATTTAAAAAAGTGGAAAAAACAGTCTAGAGGGAAGTGGAAGAAAATGACGAAAGCGAATTTAAAGCAAAGAAATACGTAGCCTTTGGACCTGTGAGGCTACACGGCGGCGTATATATCAATTTAATAAGATAATTGGAGCAGTCACAATCCTGCAACCAACTCACATAAGTTTTCCAACATTAAACCATGAAATACATGTTAAGAAGCAAATAAGCCTTACATTGAGCGCAATACAACTGATGGGTCTCACGATTACGGCTTTTTTTGCGAAGGTTCCTCTAAAATCTGTAATGGATAAGACTGATTTCTGATATCTAAAGGTCTAGTCAAAATTTAATCAATTAAAAGACGTGGTAATTTTCCATTGAAGTTGTTTAATATATTTTTATAAGAAACCTATATTGTCGTAATCTGTATTAACTTGAATTAGAACTATGAAGGTTGTGTAACGCAGTCGCCTTCAAACGGTGAAAAAATTGAAGCATCATTATCTTGGTCTATTAGCTTCAGACCATCACGACACCAACAGTATTGGATACAGAGTTTGCCGTTACATACAGCCAATTTGTAGAGAGACGCGTAATTATGCAATAGCAAAAGATGCCAGAATACCATTTCACTATTGCATGACATAAGGAAGACATCGCATGGCAATCTTCTTCTGAGAATTAATCATAGTATTTACCAATAAAAAACATATTTACAAGTATGTCAGAGCAAATTAACTTGGGAGGCGTATGCAAATTACAGTTATCATAATAAACGCACAAACCATGTCATTAAGGTGTATCTAACTAATGCTATACAAACATCGTAATTGACCTTAAAATGATATAACGCATCTGGTATATAAAGTATTATTAAATTGCTTTTTAAAGTGTATAAATATATTTGAACGTGTTTTATGTGATGTGCCTCGCGATAATGTGTAACCTGTTCGATTATGATGCAATAATAATTTTATCCCAAGGCAGGTTTTTCTGTTTATACTTGCTCTTTCTATCTTTAGCGCCGGTAAATCAACTACCATCTCATGCAGTATAACCCATTCAGGATATGTTGTTTTGAATTCACGAACACTTGATAATTTACATCGAAACCTCAGATTTCCTCAAAAGTCCAAAGCTGTGGGTTATTTCTTAAGTTGCTTATGCATGCTGTTGTAGTCTTGCTTTAACAATTCAATCTGTTGGATTATTATTGTTACTATTGTTATTACTTGTTAATTTGCACTGGCTAATTAACAAGTAAGTGTTAGGAATGGTAAAGTTCTTATTTTTGTAGTGGTGGTCTGTTTCTGTTCAGAATGCTTCAAAATCGCCATCGAAAAGAACCTGTGCAATGAATGCTGTTTGGGTAACGATAAACAAATAAAAAATGAATACAACTTCAAAGTATTAAAGAAACTTAGATGATGAAATAAATGGCAACAATCTCGAGCTAGCCTTACTGTGTAAATTCTAACTTACTGCGTGACAAGTGATGTTTCGATGAGTCAGTCATCTTTCTCAAGGTTTCGCACATGTGATGGAAAACCTTGAGAAAAATGAGTGATTCATCGCAACGTCAATTGGTACGACTTTTAGCTCAAGATTTTTGCCATGTATTTTTATTTCATCAGTTAACTTGAGAGTAATCATCAAGATCTTATTATTAGTTATCAATATATCTGAGCGCCATCCACGAAATTAGCGGAAGAATTGCAGCATGTAATAAAAAATAGGGATGGCGCCGTTTACGTTGAAACCAAATCGTCATTTTGTGGCCTCCCATTAGACGGACAAACGAACTTCTCGAAGCACTACTCTGTTAAGATTAAGGTGAGACACCCGGTATAAATGTATATATAAATGCAAACATTAAACAAAGCTGCTAACATTAACGTCCGGTTGTAGTTATTGCACATTCGAGCAACTTTAGATTAATACGTGCTAACGCAGACGAGCGTTGATACGATTTTTTCGAGTAGTCGTGGAGTTGTCTTCATTGTCTACATTGCAATAGGATTGACAACGAGGAGGGCATACCACATGATTACATCACAAGCTAGACGATGAAATTGCGCAAAAGCGCACATATTGGAGCCTTATTCACCAGATTTGATTCTCAGCGATTTTTTCCTGGTTTCCAGGCTCAAAGTTTCTCTTATATGACAGCGATTTTCATCAAATAAGGAGGCCATTACATTCGTATACGCCTATGCTGAGAAATAAGGCGACATTTGACGAAAAAATATATTTGTTTTTGTGCTAAGCTGGTAACTTTTCAGACTACCCTTGTATTCCATGATTACACCAACAACTTCCTTTTATTTTTTATAGTAAAGAGTGTTCTTGATTTTCTAGTCCCATCTACTAGAAATTAAAAAAGCAGCATAGTGACATATATTATGATAAATCCAATTAAAATTACTATTGGAGTTACATCCACTGGAACTCATTAAATTATATTTTTCTTCGCGATAGAAAAAAGAGAGCAAAGAATTTAAACAATGACGTAAAGAAATACAATCCGAAAGAATAAATAAGGGACGAAATTAAGTATTTGGAGAATATTAATGAAGTGGACAAGTAACGTAAAATACAGGTCTAGCTGGTTTGACGCCATTACTCATCTCTTTTATTTCGATTTTTGTAACATTCGAAAGCCAGTCGGCTATCTTATTTTTGTTTCATCGCATGCGAGGTGGATTCCATTGTAGGGCTCCGCCGCGTGCGTTCTCCTTAATCGTTACCATTCTTTAATTTCTTTCGAACAAGCTTTTGGTATTGTATTCGGTACTAATTAACACAAGAACGTTCCTTCTTCCAAACGAATGCTATTTTTCTTCTCGATGCTATATTCTCTTACCTAACCGTAGAAGCGTAATTCGATATTACGCAAACCGTTGATTTGCCCGGTAAATTTCTCTATTATTGACGTTCGTGCCGCTAACTGCAATAGGTCTACAATTTTCGCTATGCGACTGTATTATTCGCTTTCGCATTTCTCTTATTGCCAGTATGGTGCGAAATGTCAACTTCTGCTAAATGTCAATTGTCTGCTGTCATTTAATGTGCGACTAGGAGTTGCAGACTGTAATTTGGTTTTAATGCGCTGAAGGTGTCGTATTTAAATCTTGCAGCAATCCGCGTTTGTAGCAGTAATTATATTTATGAACAACGCAGCAAACGTTTCCCATAGCTTTCTTATACAAGTTGAGAAAATTTACTTAGAGGCTAATAGATTATCATCGTTGATTTTAAATGTTTATAAACATCCAACTTTATCGTCTAATTGTTATTACTATTTTCTAAAACTCTCTCTTTGAAATAAAAACGATAAGATAAATTATTATATTGCTAAATTCTGGGATTTATAAACCATTCGCATATGGTTCAGTGAAAACCCTGACTTTATGATGCAGAAACCGTTGAGTTTTGAAGAGGTTGACAGTTCCGCGGAGAAGCATTATTGGTTCATTATTTTTGCAACCTTACCCCAACAAAGTTGCATAGATGAGGAACTAAAGGATGAATACTTTCAGCAAAACCATCAAAAAATCATGATATTTTTAAGCAAGTCCACCATTGCAAGATCACTTCAAGAAAATTCCCATTGTACAAACCAACCAGACTTGTAGTGGAATTTGGACTAGATTTCTAGATATCAAAGAGCCTCTTTTTAAAGAATAATCTGAGCTCCTGCATGTTGTACCGCTTCTCATAACAGTAGTGCAATGTGCAACAACCTAGAAAAAGCTCCATGCAACTGCGAATGAAACATCTGCAAACTCAGGCAACTACGACGCGGTTTCCATCCGGAAACCTACATTCTTTAAAGTGACCGCGGCGGAACTCTACAACAATATCTGTCAAATAGTCTTACCGCAGTTTTTGGGCGTGAACAAACTAAGCCATAACCATGAATTTTCCATGAAGCTCCTTTATAGAAAGATGTTGCGGAATTATGCAACTTGTTTTAGTTCACGTTTTAGTGGTTGGAAAATTTGCAACGTCTTGAAGAGTATTGTCTCTTTACGTTAATGGAAAGCTTTACAGGTCCAAAACTTGATTAGTCGCTACCGAGTTTATTCTATTCTTCGCGCTTCCTTCATCCCTCTACTTTCTACCTATTTCTTCATTTTACAGCTCCGTTCTTTCCATGCTATTGCCTTCACAATTTTTTGATTTTCCATCCGTTCTGTCTTAGCCCTTGGTGATATACGTTGTGTTTTATTATAATGAAAATATCTACTATTTATTGAATATAAGGAAGTGAAGAATGGCTACAAATCCGTAGTGATAGAATAGGATAAATCGACTTTGCGTTCTGAGGTACTTCGTTAATGGAGATTCTTCTAATATTATAATTGTTGGCACAATTAATGATGCTTAGTGATAATCTGATTTTGATGACTAATAATTTGAATTTGAAGCATTTCTCTTTATTCTTTGCGAGAATCTGGGTCTGTGTGTTGCTATTCATATTTTTACAACAAATATCTTTCTAGAAATCATCATGTGACAAAATCTCACAAATATTTTAAATTTAGGGACCGGTTTCGTACGTTTAAGTTACATGTGCCCGGGTTTCTGGAAAGGAATTTATTTAAAGGGAGGTTTAATAGTAATTTGTTTAATAAAATAACTCAAACAGCTTTCACTTATAATATTCAGTGCATGGAATTGTATTCAATATACTTAATTGGAGTAAAAGGATATGTGAATAGCAAAATGCGCTCTTAACAAAAAAAGGGTATTAAAGACAATTACTTTTATGTACAATACCCATAAAAATTACAAAAAGACCATTAGTTCTCGCTACGAATCGTCTGAATAGACCGACTAGTTACCAAGATAATCAAGTTGTTTATTAAATAAAAAAAACCCGGCACTACCTTATCGAATAAGTTGCAAAAATCCTATTCTATCCTACACACAAGTATTCAACGTTTTCATTAATAAGGGCAATTAGAAGTCGTTGCGACGTCGGCTGCCATTGACAGCGACCTACCTCACAGCGAATAGAATAGCTGACATGGTTCAGATTTCAGCAAAACCGGCATCGCTCATAATAACGACGTGTAAATGGCGCGATCCCTGCCTTTTTCGTAGTTCTAGGTAAGGTTGATGTGGTTTTCGTTTCTTTGTTTGCAAAGAGGCAGAGAGCCGAAGTCGGTGAGTCCGGCGTACCTTACCGTTAGCGACAATTGTAATCAACTTGAATCTTAATTAGTGACCACCCAGGAGAATAGTTTTATCCCAGGAGAAAGACTGCTGCAAGTCGACGTGTGTGGATGTGGGATGCCTGTGTGAGTGTGTTGATCGCGGCGAGAGAGAAATCGGTCTTGGTGCAACACTTCAACCATTAGCACGAGCTAATGGTTGACTATTTTTAGCCAAACCGAGAGAACGGCGCACACGGTGCGCGAAGGTGATGGGCTCGGGATGTTCCC
This sequence comes from Oryctes borbonicus, assembly GCA_902654985.2. Classification (NCBI taxonomy): domain Eukaryota; kingdom Metazoa; phylum Arthropoda; class Insecta; order Coleoptera; family Scarabaeidae; genus Oryctes; species Oryctes borbonicus. The sequence goes on from LR736868.1 coordinate 7,038,568, forward strand.
GCTTTAGGGAGGCACTATTTTTTTCAAGTTAAATCGAATAAAAAGCTCATGGTGCGCATTTGGACGGCGCTTTTTTACGCTAAATCTCTAGCGCAATTTGTTGTTAGCTGTATTCGCTTAATTAGTTCGATGTTATTCCCAAGGCGACACGGTGTGGTTCGCCGTTGAAGAAGACACTAGTTTTACCATATTTAATTTTTAGTATTACTCTGTTTTTCCATTAGCACGTTGTGAAGTCTTACAAGTACCAGGTAGAAGACGTAGTTGTAAATTAGTAACATCGAGATGAATATAAATCAAGTTAGGCTTTTTTCTATTAATTTAACTACTTCCACGTAAAACGTAACATGGGTGTCTACAATGAATTTCTAGAATAATATCTAGTGTCAGAAAAAAATCATACATTACATACGCGATAGCAGCATGGCAGTGACAACGATGCTGGTGGATATCAAATTTCATATGAATAAAGGGAATCCTTTCTCTTCTGCCGACATGTTGTGCCGTTAAAGTAGCCGATTTGTCGGTGTCCTCTCCAACCTTGCCCGCTATTTCAGCCTATGAACTCAAATAAATAATATTTTGTTATAGGACCAAGAGTGGCTGCGTTTAAGTAGTATGTTACTGAAATCGGTGGACGATTGGGGTAAATGTGAATGGCGTCGTATTAGTATCGGCGTTGTGTCGTGATGGGGTCGGTAAATGTGAAAACGACCAATCTATCGTTGCAAAAGACACCATGCAAGCCTAAGTAAAAGGGTTCAGAGAAAATTTGTTTGTAAAGCACAGAGTACGTCGGCTAACGCGAATAGCTTAGCATTATCAAAACAACAAACATAGTTTTCAAAAATTAAGAGAAACTTTTTTTTCATCTTAAATTACAGGCGAAAAATATTTCTTCTGCTGGTTGTAAACTTTGTGCAGACTGGCTTTGCAAAATATATCCAGGATCTCCAGAGGGGCACACGGAAGCAGTGCTGTGATTAAAATTATTTAATAAACAGAGATTTTATCACAATAAACAGAATATGGATTTTTTTATAAAGTACAGTTTGGATGTAATAAACACTAATTGCGGTTTAGAATACTTTTACTTTAGCAAGAGATTCCCTGGTCTAGCTTTTTTGCCTCTCGTAACGTAATGTTATAATAAGTCGACTCTAATTTTGGTTGTAACAAAAATACGTTTATTCAACATCCTTTAATTTTCTGTTTGTTGTCAAAATTATGTGATCATAATATTCTACCATTGCTTCATTAAGGTCTACAGATAAGTAATTGGTGAGTTACCAAAGTCAATTATTGGATTATATGGAAACATAAGTTCATTAAAAATTTTCTTTTCCTTCTGTTATGGAAAAGCTAAATATTGTTAAATTAATTAGAAACAATTTGTGTGCATGAGAGATTAGTGGTGCTTTATTGAATTACAATGAAACGGCAACATTTTGCTTGAGATTTTGAAGACTTTCCATATAAATTATTTCAATCTGAAAGAACTTCGACCGCAAGAACGTTTATTGCGCGAAATTATACGCCTTCTACGTAACGGACGTCAGCAATTTTGACGAGCCGTATTTAAAGCGTACATGATAATTTTATTGGGGCGAATTTACATGCTGCTCCATGATGTTTTATCTCAGCAACGGGCACGGTTTCGTTAACCGAAACGTTCTAACCGCGTACATCGTCTCACGTTTCCCGTTAGACTAGACTACTACCGCGTTTCGAAATTCTTCGGGCGGTTTCATCGCTCATAATAGGTCTCCGGCCGTACGTAAATATTTCGCAAATATGGTCGCGGAACATCAACATCGGCGGACATGCAATTTTTCAGCGGCGGCGGCCGTATAAAGCCGGAGCCGAGGTCTATTTTACGGCCCGGCCGTTTCGTTTTAGATTAAATAAACACAATGTTCATTACCCATAATTCAAACGGGGGTCCGTGATATACTTGCTGACCGCGCGAAATTATGGCTGCGGCTGGGCGCAATTTCTCATTTGTACCTCTACGACTGGCGCTTATTACTGCGCGAACCGGAGGCAAACGTGATTATGAATATGAGAGCAGATACTGCGCCATTCCCCAAATGGCCATGATGGAGGACCGGAACGACTTGGTGGATGATGATCCCACGGATGGATGGACGTGCTTCCGATGATGGTTGCGCCATTAGTTCAAAGATGACGTCTTTCGCTACATGTTCCATATTTGAATGTACATGCTAGAAGAGGAATCAATGTTATTAGTTCTTAAACAATTTTTGGCGTTTAAACTAATTGTAACGAAATTTACACCACTACAAGCATTTCATTCTAACTGATGCCCTGCCCATCTTGACGTATGTGAATTATTGCAATATTTTCTTAAACCATAAATAAATTTTAAATGGACGTTCTGCATGCGTTAATTTTTGGCCCTATTCATACCATCCAGGCAGTGGTGAGAGACATCCATACAAAACCTAGATCTAGGCAACACATGAACTAAGCACAAAGCCTTCCTTAAGTTAACATCCAAACAGTTTCTACTTCGATATAAAACCTTGAGATTACTGTACCTTAACCTAAGTAGGTGAGAAACATGATCTTTAAAACAGAGTTTTGTATCTGGACGAGCCACTACATCATCATACTTTTTTATCGCATTGTCATTGATGACAGGAGCTCGAGCTTTTGAACGCTCAAACACTAGAACAAGAGTTTTCTTACCACTAATTTGAAAACAATGCTTCGCAGAGACATAGAAGCTTGCCAATGTCTCTGTAAAGCTTCAAGATCATTATTTATATGAGAGGCAGCATCGCGAAGATTTTCCGAAGAGAAAAGGTAATAAATCTGCGTGTCATCTGCGTATAAATAATACCGACAATGTTTCAAACATTTTGCAATATTAGATGTATATGTTATATAAATTAAGGGATCCAAGATCTTCCCTTGCGGCACGTCGGAGACAATTGGAAGTGGAAGGAATTATTGAGGAAATGTAGAAGGTGCAATTGAGGTTCAACTAATTTTCAAATTTGTAACGGAGTAAAACATGTGGTACGCATAAACGTAGAAGCGAAACATTTTTTTTTCTAGCAAATCATCTTTGTAACCAGATAAGTATCGAACACGAATTGCTTTTACAGTGAAGCATTTCGGCAAGCCACCTTCTCTCTTTTAATTCACACTACAGCTCATGGTTTAATTTATACACTTTATCTCTATTTGCTTCAAATAGAGATAAAAGAGATGCAAAAAAAGAGAATAAGAGAGATAAAAAAGATGCAAAAAAAGAGAATAATGACATTTATTAGCCACAAACTTTCCTTTCAACAAAACATCTATTACAGCATCTGATATATCACGCACCTCTGCTACTTCTTTCCAAAAGTAGAAGTGTAAAACAAATTGGGATAGGCAATAACGCTTAAGTGTGTTTACATTTTTACCCACTGTTTAGGCGTCTACTAATTACGTATAGAGGGTGTCTAACTGCCACTAATGAGTAGCGTTGTCCGAATGTACGTAAAGAAGAGCAGCCACTACCACAATGTGACGTTGGCATTTACAGTGCTTTAAGAATGTAATTGTTTTACTGATCAAAAGTATTGTAATTTTCTTCGTTGTGTAATAAATACATTATAGTGATCTAGTGATCATTATAGTGATACTAGCGTGAATTCCCTTGAAGAAATCGTTACCTTAGTGTTGAAGGATGTTATTCTTCTACTGTGACCTTTTGGCTCGTCTTTTGAAAAAGAAATAAATTTAACGAAAAGGCGAAAAGGTTTTCGAATAAAGTAGCGGCAATATCAATTACGAATGGTCGGACGCAAAGCGGTGGAATGGTTACATAAACGATTTTGCATTTCTCTCGTATGAATCCTTCCAAACGTATATATCCTACAGATTCAGCGTTTTGCTGACGCTTCTTCGTAGATGAAATACACTAAGTAGTGTATCGTCTGTATAAATTCAAACCAAAACATTTGATACCAATTTCAGTTCGCTAACATACAGACAAAAATTCCGTGTATTCAACGTTATTTGAGTACAATCAAAGTCACAACGCCATCTACTATCGAGCACATATATTTGTATACATAAAGAAGCGAGCAGTGACACAACCCCCCATTTTACAAACACATTATACACAGATCGAAACGAAATTTCCATTCCTCCACCTCCTTCTCTCGTGCGGCTTTCGTTAAGGTGAGGCCGTTTATCACTTGGTCTCGTTAGATATGTAAATTCGGCGACGTTTCTTAACGCAACGGCGGACGGGAACGACACGCACGATCCGAATTTATTCTTAGACACCTTCGTTGTTCGAACGTTTGTGACTCTACGTTTCCCTTTGTGTGTGTATGTGCATGAGAGAGAGTTTGTCTCGGAGGCCGGGATCCACATCAGCATATCCGTACATACGTACACATATACATAAGAACGTGGTGAATATCCGAAACATCTTCTCGGCGAGAACAGCCGCCGCCGCGTTTACAGAAATAGTGACAACGCCACGTTTGCAAGTTCGCCGCGCTGACAGACAAAACAAAATAATTCTCGATCGTTATTCGGATTATGCGACGGACAAGCTGCGGAAATTTTGTCTTCCTTTCACGAACTTAAAATGAAGGAAAGAAAAATGCTCTTACGAAAGTAACGTATCAATACAATTAAGACTGTATAAAATTATTCTTCACGATACCATCATGAAGCTATAACTTCTTCATCAGCAGTTGATGAACAAGTTAACTTATGATATGCGATACCTACGTTATAAGCTGATATTTAGCTATCATTTCACGAAAAACCCAGAATTATATAATTTGATTCTTGTGGATGAGGTTACTGGTAAGAGTTGGGATAACTTGAGACAAAATCCAAATTCAAAGAAAGGCATCATACAAGAATACAAGAATCCTAAGAATCTGGTTTGCGTTTATGTAATTAATTAGACGCGATTAATCACACAGTAAATGTATTACTGAAAAAAAGGAATAATTACTTGGAGGGAGCTGTCTTGAAAAATTATGAAATTAGATAAGTTCAGCACGAATTTCGAGTGATTAGGTTGATACCATTCGCGCGATGCATGTTTAGGTATTCTTTTGCTAAGCATTTACAAAGGATGATATGATGATAAGGTTGAATCATAGGCTGCATCAACATAGGGCGCGGGACTAAATCGTCATTGGAAACTTTCTCTGAGTTCTTCTTTTAGTAACGGCATGCGCCCAGAAAAAGCTGAAGCATAGCTGAGACCACAGACCTAACACAACAGAGCCTCACTCTAGATCAGTAAAACAATAAGTTTTAAACTATAAGAAATATTACATAACTACTATGTAATTCTTCTTTCGATTGTTTATTTTAAAGTTACTCCGTATTGCCTAGCACATAAGTATTCAGATAAAGGTCTCTGTAAGGTTTCTTCACGCGAACCTAACGCATATAGTGGAACTCATAATCTGATTGGATAACATCATAGGGGAGGACCGAAAAAGATAAGACTAGTGGAAAATTGGATAGATTGGCCGTGTGGAGATTGAATTCGACGAGCTTATTTAATCAGAAGGTATTGTACTGCCGCCCGCACGGCTATCTTTTCCCAAATGTTTTTCCCGTTTTTGTCTAACCCGTGCCCTCACAGTCCGATCTTCTCTTTGTTCCCCCTTTTTTTTTTAATCTCCGTCCGAGAAGAATAAATTCCCCCAGTTCGAAATGTACACAATACATTTATTCGCTCCTTTATGGGAATGATTCGGTGTTCGTCTGTATGTGTATGTATGTACGTTTGCCAACTTTGCAAAAATACGTTTGTTTGCGGACGATTTGATCTGAAAAAGTTATGATTGGACGGAGGCATTCGCGCTGCGGAATCTGCTCCCTTTCAAGTGGAGCAAATGCTTTGAAACGCCATAGCCTACAGCAAGAAAAGGACGAATTGTTTGTATTATTAATCCGATTGTGGATGATATTTGGAGAGCTACGTGAGAACGTTATATACGGGATGTTGTAAATTTCTTAACAGCTTTAGTAATATAGAAGATGCTTAAGATTTTATGCAAAGGTGAAGTATTTATTGAAATTAATATCGACGAAGAAAAAGAGAAATGAAGCTATGTGGAAAATTTTTGCGGCAGGAGACACAAAACGGGGTTTGCTCGGAAAACGTTTTGAATATTGCAATAATTTTATAGCCAATTTCTAGCCAGTTAGCCAGTTTCTATCAAATATACGTATATCAGTTAAACGAAACAAATCCAATATCGATTTTTGTGCGGCGTGTGAATAGAGGATACATGCACAGACACTAAATACATTTAAAACATTTTACTGAAAGCGATTTAATTACATTAGACGACCTGCAATATTGTGTAAGACATGCAATTTTACTTGCAAAAAAAACTTAAAAATATGAAACCAAAGTTTCAAGATATAAGGGCGGAATCTTAACATATTGAGCATAGGAGGAAGGAATGAATCAATAAGTACCATGCAAGCGACGTCGTAAAGATAAGGGGGCAATCACATAAAGAAGACAAAACATTGATACCAAAATAGTGAACGGAATAAGGCGAACCACTACGCTGGAAACCACAGAAATAAGTATTCGTGAAGCAATATTGATATTTACGCTGACCCAAGATAAACCATACAAGTCCGAAGAAAATTTGAAAAGAATAACATAAAGAACGAAGAAATTAGAAGATTGGAAGTCATTACCAACAAAATGAACAGAGATGCTTCGATTTAGCTGGTGGAGCCATATAAACAAGATGCTAGAAAATAGAAATTTTAAGGAGACATACGGAATAACAGTACAAAAGCGATATTTCAGAAAACGGTTTAGGCCAGAGGTTCCCAATAAGGTCCATATCAACCTCTTGGGTTCGATGAAATTTTAATGGAGGCCAATTATGATCAAGGGGTCGATAACCGAATGTGCACCAGTCGGTGATCAGCATTGAACATCTTATACGATGAATAGACGTGTACTCTCCAGTGGACGGAAGCAGGCTTTAATCAAGTCAACGGAAAACGAGAAATAAATTGAAACGTTAGAATAAACCATAGAATTTACGAAACTGGGGTGTTTTTCTAAATTAGTACATGTTACGTGCATTGTGATGCGATAATAATAACATTATCGTCTGTGACAAAGAAATAAGAAAGTATTGGCGCATTAGGAACTGTAAACAAGCAAATCTATTGGCGTATATTTAATGGTAAGCATTACCAGGAGAAGTACATATTTTATTTTCATAATATTACCAAATACTGTGTTGGTGTAAAGAAATTGATCCAGTATTCCAATATATGAATGAACGTCTCAATTGCATGAATAATCCTATCTATTTCGTTAAATATTTCATTCCTAGAAGGACATGACCCATCAAATAATTAAATAAATCAAATTAAATTAAATAGCAGAAGCTATGCCATATCTATTAATTTTCATATTAAATATATAAAAAACCACGTTATAGTTTTATTGACCCTCCACTACAGATTTTTAATTAAATTAAAGTTGTCAACCGAACGAACAAGAAATTATAATTAATTCGACTAATTAGAAGTAATGTCGAATTATATTAGTTTTCGACCCAATATTGTGTTAAATATTATACAAAATTGACAATAACCATGTATATTTCCATGTTCTTGTTAAATATTATATTATATATTAGTGTTTTTCAGGAATTACGCTGCATTTAAAATCAATGATGTAGAAAACTTCACCGCTAACAATCTAATAGTGTAACATACTAGAACAATATTTTAGATAAATAAATAAATCATAAATAATAGTGATATCAATCCAATAATACGCGTATAATAGTACTTCCTTATATTACGTACAATGCATGTATGTATACGTATCTGTTATGCGATATCTGTATTTAGTATTGTGTAAGGAGAAATAACTACTCGAAAATTTATGGCTTCGCGTAAAATTAAATACTCAATTACAATGCGACCGCGAAACTTCTATCTAGCGTCGTAAATAATACGTAAAGAGATATTTTATGATTTATTAAACCACATCGAACGCCGTAACTGTATAATTGCGTCTAGTTAACATCGGCCGGTTAGAAAGAAATGTACGGAGAGAAAATTGATTTGCGGATTTCTGTGTAATTACGCACGTACAAAGTAAGTATTTCTGGAATCGTGATTTAATGTCCATTGTACGTATAATTTTCTGAATTAAATATGCCGCTACTGTATTGGTTGCACGCCTCCGGGCAGATTGTTGTGCAGCATTGTATGAGGTGTTTTTTTTCTATTAATTCTTTGAAGAATTACGATCCCGCGGAGCGTTAAATGAAAGTTGAAAATGCGGACGTTGCTGTTAAGGGAGGAACCTTTTTATTTGCAAGTTTTCTTTTTTGGAGAAGCAGTAAATAGGGTTTATTTCAAAAGGCCTACTTACTCTGATACTTCACGAAAATCTTTGTTAGAACTTGCATGAGTGTCACAGCTGTATATTTACTAAAAGAAGAGGAATGATAGCGCAGTGGCATGGTTTTGTTCTGAGCCATATAGCAATGTACATGATAACTAGAAATGACCAAGGTAAGAGAGATTATTATTTTTTTGCAGCGACTAGACAGACTCGTGTTTCTTTGATTCATACGAGGAGGTTCGCGTTGCCTATTGGTTTCGCCGAGAGTCGACAAAACACGTGTCTGTCTAGTCTCTGCTAATTTCGTGAAGCGCAAGTGGAGGACTTTACTCAAAAATAATATAAGTTGCATTGCTGGCTTATCCCTTGCCAGGTTATGTCGATTGAGGTACACCACTAAGTGATGATTACTATAGCATATTGCAGACTTCGGCATCAGCGCCTGCAACAACAAATGCACCTAAAATCCGGCCTAGCTTACTAGTTCCTTAGCTTAACAGTAGTAACACAGACACACTTGACATGGAAATGCCAACAAGAACTCTTACAACTGGACTACCCACATTACTACTATCGGTCTATTCTAATATTAAGTATTAAGTATTTAGGACTACTGATTACTTAAAGCCTACTAATTGACTAAGTTTTCTGGGATTTAAGGAATTTGTATAGCTTCGCTTAAAAATATGAATTAAAGATAAGGATAAGCATGAATTAGAGGTAAGTACATTAATGATTGAGAAAAAGCAGTGTATTATTCGTGAAAACGTCGAGGTGTTAGTAACCAGTAGGAGGGATTCGTTACCTTCTCTTAATCAAGTTACTCTTAATCTCTTACAAGTAATGAATACAAAGGTGACTGACAAATACTTTCTGTACATCACTAGTCGAAGATTATCGATAACACTATCGAAACACAATCAATGAAGATCATTATCCAAGGATATACTAAGCGATGTGAGGAAGGTGAACAGGGAAAGGATGCCTTCAATCAATATGAAGCGAAAATGAAGATAAATGGAGATATAACAAGACTATAATAGAAAGGAAGGGCTTCAGAAGTACAAATGTTAATTACAGAAACTAGAATTGTCAACCTTCATTCGGATCTCATAGTCTGCAAGATGCTACAGTAGCGTCTAGTTAGCTGAACCTTCTTCCTATTTCATAGCTTGAGTATCTCCTCTTTTACTGCTTTTTATCGTTGCACATATAACTAATTTGGTTCTTGAAGGTGAATTATACGAATTAATAAAGCGGTGACTCTTTCTTTCCAGACTTCTGCCGTTGCCGAAGGAATAACCCGGTTATTAAGATGTTGCAAAATAAACAATAAGGAGCGTCATGTTCGCATATATTTTATACAACTCAAAGCAGCTTTTTTAAATTAATCATACGTCACGTCGGTTCCTTTATAATTTCGCATTCGCATGTTGGCGAGGATCTCACAATACCGCAGGTTTCCTATTTGATTAGCAAGTCGATTCCAGGTACATAAATCTGCATTAATAAAGTCGTATACTCTCCGCGCACAACCGCTCTGACTCGTTAGACAAAGCAGTACTCCGTATATACGTACGTACATACCATGCCATGCGCTATAGCGTGTTATACATAGCATTGGGTTTGCATGATTTAAGTGCATTTATTAGTGGACGTATTCCAGTTGATTTTTTCTGCGGTCGTCATGTTGATACGAGCGTTTACAAAGATTTACGATATCGAATAAATTAATTCAATGTGCATACAACGTAATTCAAAAGTAACGGCAGAATTTTGAGCCCTTGAAAGTTGTTCTATTTTGCGGTCTGCAAATATATAATTTGCGGAATTGCAGACATGTTCATCGTGCATTATTCAAATAAGATATACATTTTCTAGTTTCAAAATTTAACAAACTAGGAGTGATTCATATCTATGGACGTAATTGAAGCAAATGCAGAGTTTAGCAAAGAAATAAATGAAGCAATGGAAAAAGTAGGATAAAGATAACGGTCTTGGCGAAACGAGAAATATAAAATACAAAAATCATCAAACAAGTTACACTATCAGAAAGAAGTAAAGTAAGTATTAAATGCAATGGATGAAAGTAGAATTGCTAAGTTGATTTGGTCGTGTTGGTCTTTGCAAGGTGCAAGAATAACCAAAATTGTGCCTGAAATAAGGAGAATTTGGAAGAGTATAAGAGGAAGGCTAAGAAAGACATGGGCAGATTGAAAAATAAAAAATAAATAACAATCTCGTAAACTTGGTGTTCTTCCTTTCACAAACATTTTATAATTTCATTTAATAGTATCAAAGAAGTCTCAAACATCCAACTTCTCTGGTTAATCTTTTGGATAAAAACAAATTTTGAAATTATTCAGCCGAAGTAGTTTATCTCTCCTCCTCTAATTTTTACTAGAAAACCTATAAAATTCGATGAAAAGACAAGAAAAAGCTGCCTTTCTTAAAGCACCTTCTAATTGTCCCAATTTTTTAATTCAATTAATTAAAGACAATTATTGCATTAAACCAGCCCCATTTAAATACAATTTTCCAATGAAACCTGATGGTTACCCTATAGATCTTATCGAAACTGATCCCGTTCATTGTATTTGAAGCACTATGTATGAGCATTTGTAATTGAAGTTAATTACGTCGAGTGCTAAGGGTAAATTGCCTTTAGCCTTGTAGGTTAACGCTGTATATTGCTATTGATTAATATATTTATACGAGTTCCGTTATGACTAAGTTTCTAGCAAACATGGCCTAAATATAAAAGTCAAATTTATAAGTTAGGTAACTTCCGTTCTTTCTTATTTCTTCGTACAATGCCTAGCACTTCAACTGTTTGCAACATTTTGATTATGAACAAAATGTAAATTGGAAGTCGACAGACCGACATTGTTTTATGTTCGAAAGATATTAGATGAGGTTAGCGTTAGTTATAAAAATGCGTATATGGTTCCAATGTACATGGTTGCCAATAATAGAGTTCTATGTTGGCTGCAGATGTCTGGTAAAAATGTAAAAATGGAGTTATTGCTAAGGCAAAGGATTACAAAGGGAGAGGTGTTTGTTGGCAAATAAGTGGAAGTGCTTAGAAATGGTGCGAAATAGCTTTTAGAAATCCTTAAAGCTTTGGGAAGTCTACTTCTGCCTACCAGATAGTAAGACTTACTTACTTTCGTTATCGCTTTTTTTGTTGGACATCAATCTTCCTAATAATATCAAAATCAATACCTCCCCATCCCTTCTCCTGTCGTCTTTCCTCGTAGTAACGATTTTCGAGATTCCTTTCATTACAGATACTACATTATCCATCCCACATAGGGTAATAAATTATCGTTTCTCGACTTTTAGGAGAGATATTACGAACCCGTGGCAACAAATATTTGTTCTGTTTTATCACTATTGGCCATTCGATGGTAACCGAATATAGTGGCGGTTGGTGGCAGCGTGATGATGGCGTCGAATCCCGCTACCTCCGTTCGAACTCTCCGTCGTCGCTCTAATGATGATGAAGTGCGTGTGTGTATTATGGGTTACATAGAGTGAGAGCGCGGTTGACACTAGGTGCGCGGGATTTACGTTGCCCCGTATAAGTTATAATTCAGGAGCTTTAATGGTATTATCTATGAACAGTGAGAAAGGTAGAAGGGGGCCGGAGGGACGATAGTGGCGGCGGTGTTATTGGGCATTGTATGGCTGTTGCTTCGATACTTATACCCTATATCGCAGAGATAGGAAATATGAACGTAGGCGGTGTTCGAACGATTCATCATCTCATCCGCACGCACTTAATTTATAAACCGATTATTATTGGAGGTTCGAACTTCTGTTTCTCTGTATGTGTGCGTGTTTTCGTTTACGTGTAGGTCCGTATGCATGCTTCTAATTCTCCCTCGGGTATTTATCTGTCCGCAGTAATTGACTTTGGCCAATGAGCGTGGAAAACTCATACATATTAATGAACGAGAGTGTTAATAACTTCATTGGGTAGGTTTTCAAACAAGAGGATTTGTAAGAATAACAGTGAGATTAGTTTGATTTGAGAGCGTTGTTTATTCGTTGTTATGGATCCATATTGCCATTTTTTTAATTATCTTGACTCTACAGAAATCCACCAGCAGAATCCTATATTTAAGATTCCGGCCAATATAATACACTCCACCATATCAAAACCAACCTAAGAGCTACATAGATAAGAGAGGATGCACTTATGGTACCAACTTATTACGTCAAACAAAAAATGGACAGAAATCTAGAACAAAGCAAAATAAAAGGAAGACTGGATGGAATATTCTTATTTCCACATTCCGTTTCCCATTTGCTATTTATGACTTGGATAAAGTAAAATACATTATTTTAAGCGAAAGACCCACAATAAACTTATTTAATAATTTCCAATAGATTTACGATGTTAATTAAAAATTAAAATTAGATGCATTTTAATTGATCTCGCAGCGCAGATCTAAACGAACATAGTATACAAACAGTAATTTACTACGTTACTTGGTCGTTAATATATCTGAGAGCCCATTCCGTTAAATTAAAAGCGCTGCCGTTGTTTATGGTAGTTCGAGACAGATAATTCGGTTTCAGCAATTGTATTACAACTTGCGTTGTTGCCTTAACCGAACTGAATACTGTGTGCGGGCGCGAACATCGTTGTTGTCGCCGTCCGGAGATGGAAATTCGCGACGATTTGATAGTATATCTCATCCCTTTTTCGAATGAAGACAACCGGGAAACGGAGATATGCTCCCCGGTAATTTAGCGCGCAATGATAAACATATTGAGGGTCGGCGGACTGCACGCGGAAGAGAAAGGACGCCAAGAAGACAAGTCCAAGTTTAATTAGAAGTTGGCGCGTCGTCCTGTAACGTTACCCCCTCGCGGAATTATAATTACTGCATAAAACACGGCAATAATTTCAAATTAGTCACATTCTTCTGCGGACCCTCTTAATGGCTACGGGAGAGTTTTCTTTGTACATTATTGCTGCATCGGAGTAGCATCTCACGGCGACAACAAACAGCATGAATTGCTGAACAATCCCACATTACAATGAAAGCAGTGCTATTAATGTTAAGATAAGCAGATTCTCTATTGGGTTGTGTGTATTACTTAAATTGAAAAATTCCTTGATATTTCTTTGATCTTCTAATCTCATTTACTTATCTCGTTTATTTTTCGGATTACACGCCGAAAAAGGCTAAAGATAAAGATCAAAGTTTCCCAACATTCTAAAACTTATAGCTCGCTTACCAGAAGAGATAGAAAATCGAGGTAACTTTTAATGGATTCAGCGTATCGAAATCTATAAATGAAGTTAGTTGGAGAGATATAAGAAAATTAAGAAAATGAAAAAAATTTCTTTTGGAAATTAGGACGATTTGACGATTTCCAAAATGTTTTAAAGTATTTATTTTGATGATGGTTCCTTATGCAGTTTGACTTGCTGATTACAGGCATTACGACCATTTTGCAGTATTCTCAATGGTTTTTGAGCAATTTCAATTTGAATGTCATTATTTCGTAACAAATTTATATTGGTAGCTTTGGTTGATAAATATCCTTCCAGAAACATAAATCTTCCGCAAAACCATTTACAACCCCTTCAAACCCCCAAAGATATTTGGCTAACAGAAGGAGTTTTCTAAAAGGAATAGTTGTCCACTCACAGCATATGAGTGCTAGTACCAATGTATCGCAAGCTGGTACGTTTATTTATTGATAATAACAGTAAATTTACGAAGAGAATTGCTGTGACGGAATAGAGATTGGAATGAAATTCAACCAACACTGGAAATACTTGGTGAAATTAAGTTATACTCATTTTTCATAATTTATGCCCAAAACCAATGTAGTTTTGGCCGATAAGCGGTACATTAAACATTATGAACATTGAAATTAAGCAAAAAGAACTTCATGAACTCAAGTCAGACGTGAAGAGGCTAAGAAATATATTGGGTTATTCCTTTACAGACACTTTGATCAACATTCTAAGTATTAATTTTCGATTTTCTTTCAAGGTGGTAACACTACAAGTGTCCAATATTTGCTCAACACTGTACGTACATATTGTACTGATCCAGAAAACGCAATTTTATTTCTCCTTGCTATTCCCTATCTTTTCTGCTTACAAATACACTTTTTCTCCCGATGTCCTTACTGAAACCAGTGCGATATTACCAGTATATACACAAAGCCATAGGAGATAATGGACCCCGGTGATGTTTATTAGTCATTCATTTGCGCTTCGTATTTAAACTCGCCCCTCCTTCCTTCTGAGGGCCAGAGGTGGCGTGGTAACGGTAACGGCGTATTATGAAACGTTCCGGTCACCGGAACGGCATGGCGTACTCTCTCTCTGCTCCCCATTCGACGGACGCTCGCGCGACAAAGACGTCCTCTGCTCGCGTACACTTATTGTCGCTGGGAATTCCCGATAATTTAAGAGTATGCATGTTCTATCGCCTGAGGCGAGCGCAAACCGAACCCGCCTGATCTAGAACACTGCGGGGAATTAATTCGGGAACCAGGAATCGTAGTTCATGCTGGGAATACAAGACCTTCTACGTGCCTCATATATCAGATAGCTTCGACTGTTAATTTTTTCCTACTACGGTAGTTGAAGTAGGTACGGATGGTCCTTATTCTACGCCGCGTTCGATAGAAGATTGGCTAGCATATTCACATGCATATATTAGGAGGAGAATAAATTCTGTTGAATTATGGGAAGCGAGTTCTTCGACTTTAATTGGATCAAATGTAATTTAAATAAAGTCGAAAGTAGCTCCGTCGATATCATCGAAGTCAGTTTTATTATTTGGAAAAGTAAAGGGAACTTTTATAAGTACGTCGTTTCTATGCGAAGATGCAGCTGAACTAAACAACACAAATCATAAATGGTTGAATTGTACAAGTAGTTTAGGTTTTATCCGTCAATTATTAAACCAATCACTAAATACAAATTTAATGATTTCTTACGATACAATCTTTATTTCCGGCTCTTCTATCCGTATTTTTCTCGTATTGAACTAACTTGAATCAAATAAAATAGAAGAATCCCTAATTTGAAGCTTTTTGGTTGAAATAACTTGCAGTTTCCCTTGCGGGCTTAAGAATTCAGCTTTATTCTTTCTTCGTTAATTTTTTCCAGGATTGAATCCTAAGATTTTGACAGAATCCCTTTCGCTTCATCCTCGATCATATGCCGAAAGCATATAAATAGCATTTCCTTATAACATTCTTGCATCGGCATAACATTAATAACAATCTAGCCATTAGGTCGATTCTCTTTTGCCTATTTCAACTGTTGTCTACTTTTATATCTTTGAATTTTGGTTCTTTACAAGATCAAGCCAATGTGTAGCCAGGAAGGATTGCTTTTAACCTTTTATAAAAACAATGCAAAAAGCACAAAAAACATGGTTTTTGAAGGCTTCAACAGCTTCTTGGATTGATAAAAATCATTGTTCAGGCATTTTCGCTTGGAGATCTGGGGGAGAGCTGGGCATTGTTGTGATGAACGACCCGAAGTTGTCGATTGTTTCTTCTGATTTCATCGATAACTTCTGGCAAACAAATCGTTGTACACAATTGTGTTGATTGTTCTTTAATCCTCCAAAGCGATGCATGTCCAGTACAACGAAAGGAACAAGCGATTGTTTTCTTACAGGTCTTTCGTGAACGAACAGCTTCTGCTGGATTCGACATGCCTAAGCATGACTCTATCTCCCAGTAAGTCATATGCCGATCCTCTTCAATGATGTTACGCACAGGATCGACGTTTTTTGGAGCAATCACCGATTTTGGCGCACCATTAGGAGATTCATCACTGAGGGTAGCATGACCAAGAATATCAGATTTTACGAAAATAAGTGGTCGTTTTTAAAAACCTAAGAACTGTTACAATATTAAAGATATAATTATATTATAAGACAAAAGTATTTAAGAATACGTGCGATATACGCCAAGAAATTTCGTTTCTATTCCCAAACTCGTTTGTAACCTTTTTTTTTCAACCAACGTAAACCACTGCTGTGTTTATATAATTGTTATGAGCCTCATGCGGCTAAGGACATAAAATCCCTCTCGTTCGGCACGATTTCCTTGTACCATGTAAACATATTGTTTCGCATTAACATTTACCGCGTGATCCTAGTTTAAAAAATTTTCAATCGATGAAACAGGTGCTCACAGAGTCTATAATCGATTTTTTCCCGTTTGTTTCAGGTGAGTTGGAAAGGCTCCGCATCTACGCTCGTATAAGAGACAGCCTCTCCTACTTCGGATGTCCTTTCACCACGTCTTTTCCGTAAGTGAATGTCGTTGCTTTTGCAATTTAGCGATACAGAGAAGTCGTACGTCGTCGATGAGATCAGGGGAGAGATATGCAACATTCTCATTTTCCTTAATAATGCCCATGCGTCATTTTAACGACGACCGGTTTCTTTAAATGGGAAACATCGCGAGAGTCAAATATATTTCCATGCGCAAATATTCCGTCGTTTTTTGTAGATGGTACGCTTTTTTGCGACGGAACAAACAATGCCCCGATGCCTTCTGCGATTGTTTTGGCGAGTGCTTAATATAGCCGAGTTAAATAACGTCTCCTTTAATGAAGGTAATTAATTAATGCAGCTACAATGAGTGGCATGTTATACCTACTATCTCAGTAATCACGGTATTATATATAAACTGTTCCGTGAAAAACTAAAACAAATCTGGTGCTGTATAATTTTAATCCTCTCTGACACATCAAGTGTTTTGGGCATCAATCTTGACTTGTACAGGGGCTGTTGAAGTATTGAATGAAGGAACAGCAGGTGTATTCTTTCTTGTGTTTTATGTTGTAGGCGGTACCCATCAAAATGCCCAAAGGTTTTGCAACTCTCTACAATTTACAATGTAAGCTTTGATTTAATGCTAGCCAATTGTAATTTACCGCATGGACCGGATCAACAGATATTTCGCTTTTCCTTCGCGAAATACATTAGTAAACGACAAACCAACTCTTGGCAACAAGAACTAAGTCTTCTAAGGGATCTTGAACTGTAACCTTTAAAAAAAAGTTTTAAGTCTTCGTATGCTTCTTTAACTAAAAGAACTTTTAGCAGAAGAAATAGTGGAATTAAATAAAAATAAACGTTGGAAACTAAGGACGCGCGAATAAACAGTAAAAAGATATAGCGCTTGCCTGCACATTATCAATCGATGAAACAATGATGTAACAACAAACTTTCGTGATTTTATCTGTACTTTACTTTAAAACTCTTGAGACCTTGGTCCAGTAATTTATTTGTAGATTCCTCAGCAATGCATAGACACACATAAAAGCATATTGCAAATTTTCCTTCACAAACAAACATTTCGTTACCTGCATAGAGGTTTATGATGAGAATATTAAACGAAGATTAATAGAAAACAAACAAAATTACTTCCACAACAATCGAAAAGCAATTGGTAAATATTTCGGTGTCGTACAGAAATTGCCTTGCTCATCGGGGTGTGAGAATTCGTGGTTAGACAATATCTGAGACGTTGCTAGCTCCGCACCGGGCGGCGGCAATAGTGAGAGTAAAAAGGGAAGGAGGTAGCCAGGAGAGCTCCCCAGAAATTATGTACGAGGCATTGGGAGCAATATATCTGGAACGGGACGTGCTAGACAGGGTATATGGGCGTATTATATGCGAAGCAAGGAACCTGAGACTGTGCTCCTATCCCCAGGCGCTCGTCCTTGCGAATGAGACAGTTGCCGCGTCCATCGCCTTAAATTGTCAATTCTACCAGAGGAGAAGCTTCTGTGTACCGGCGCTATTGTTAAGCCGTCTTGTAATTATGTTCGAATAGTGTTTTATGGTGGCAATGCGCACGGGCGATGTTGTAAACCGATATCAATTGGCCTTAAGGTTAAGTAATTTGATTTTCATGATAGTTTTTTACAAAACCATGTCGTTATAGGAAATGTTTCAACAGAATATTTTCGCATAGTTAGCTGCTATCTAAAGCAATAACAGAGGAAGTTTAAAGAAAGCTGCAGTCATTTTGCGAAATACACATGTACAGTTTTTCATTTAGCACCATTTGAACTCCTCAAAAATTGCACTCTTTAAAAATTAAAAATGTTGCGTTAATAAAATTGATAAAAATATTGCTTTAGTACGAAAAACTATACAATACTATATAATACGAAGGAATTCGTGAAGAAGAGACGTATGAGAGTAATCTTCACACGCGACCAATGGGGAGAAAGTTTGTCTAGCGATTAGGGCCAAGTTAAATAATAACTGGAGGGTGCTATTTTTAATAGTTAAATACTAACAGTTAGGCCTTCTTAGTGTATTTTATTGGCATATCTATCATTATAAGTTAAGCATATATTGGTTACAATTACTTTTCTTTTCAACTTGTGGCATAATAAGAGAAACAATCTAAAATCATCGAATTGAATTGTATAAAACCAATACATCCGTAACGAGTCCCTTCGTGTCTACGAAGTTAAACAGAGGCAACAAATACCGTCCGGCAAACGAAGCGGAAGAGAGACGACCGCGCATCGAGAGGGATATTAAACGCCATCCGGAGACGAAGGAGACCGGACGAGAGACAAAGAAACTTCGCGAGGGGACATCTCTCATGTTCAAGTGCGCCGAACGTCCTCATCCATCTTGGGTTATCTCCGGCCGGCACACTATATCGCGACGCCACCGGCACAAAAAGAGTCCGAAGCCCGAAGAAAAGACAAAAGGATGTGACACTCCAATTTCCATTTTAGATCGAAATTCTTCACCCGCCCCGATCCGCCAAACCGTTCGCTAGCTGCGCCCGCGTCTCGCGAACTTTATCTGCGTTCGTCGTGGGGCGGAGGGTGGTTGACGTTGGGGGGTGGCGTTGCACATAAACAACACCCTTACATCCCCGCACCTTAGATTACCGCTTAATTACGATTCGAGTTTTCTCTCGATAGACAAACATTTAAAGCTAATAAAGTTAAAGGCAGAGAAAACGAAAGATATACGTATGTAGTTTTCCAGAATAAGACTAGACGAGTGAAATGTTCTCTTTAAAGCTTACCGAAAGAAGGGACCAGTTCGGAACGAATTATAAATGTTAAAATATAAACTAACTGAATATTGTTCAATTAGCGAAGGAAAGTAGTTAAAACACAACAATGTGTACGTTGCAAAAAGCACTTAGCGAGTTCACGTTGAATAAATTTAATGTGCTAACCCTGTAAGCACCGTCATATTACATGTTCACATTTATACTAATTATTCAACACTACTGTACTGTACCGTTCTCCAGAAAGTTTTTAAAATTTTGAGCAGGGAGTTCGAGTATTCGCTATTGTTAACCTTTACCCATCTTCTACAGGCTGTAAGCTTTATTAAATGCAAAATCCACTACCCCGTTGCCTTAAAAGGTAAAACCAAATACGAGATGTCCAATCAGTAATTTCATCAGAGTCTATGTGATTTTTGCCAACCTATTTTCAACACTACATTTTGCTTCTACTAACAACTCGGGCTCTCGTATAAATCTATATCATTACCAACACTTATCTTAAGCGGTTTCAACGGCAAGCAAACAACTTAAATCGATGCACTCGAAACCAACATATGATTATAATATATAATACACAAAATAGAATCGTTTATTCTAGTGAAGTTGTATCCCTTGACATTTGACGTACAGATATGCCTTGCAACGTCGTGGTGACTGGAATAAAAACAGCGTCCAACATCAATCTTTCGGATCACTTTGCTGTCAACATACCAATCACCGAACAACGCCTGACCTTTCTGTCCGTTTTATATTTTTTTGATGTTTTATATTAAATACTACGTGGAAAGGATACAAAGCTCATGATGGAATGTAGTAGAATTTCTCCGGACGTCTTGCATTTTTATGTAATTGCAAAAAACGTTTGTTGCTATGAGGCGGGGATATCTCTCGTAGGACAAGAAAGAATAAATATGAGTTTTGCGAAATCTCGGTGCGTGTGCTGTTGACGAAGAGCTACCGTGTACAGTAATTTTTGAGTATTTGAAACTTTAACAGGTCGTTTATTAGAAGAAAGATTATTTAATTTTTTAAGCTTAATTACAATAAGCTCGAATTTTTTCGGTGATCGTTGATAATCTCTGAACTTGGATTATGTTATCGAATGTTCATTAAATTTTCATGTTTTCGGCGTTCAAAAAATGAAATTTCAATGCGATCACTCCACCTTGCTTTTGTATAAAGTAAAAGCAACCGAAGAAAACAAGCAAGGGCGCTTTAGGCTTGCGGACAATTTCCGTACAAATTTACGGCTAACTCAAAGTATATCTATCTACGGACAATATCTTAACGAAAATTAAATCAGCTTAAAGATTTACAACGCCCGACCGCAGGTATAAAAATTGGTCTTTCTCAGAAACGAAAATAAACAGCGAAGAACCAGGCTTGTGACACCTGACGGATCTACGAGCCGCGCGGATTTCAGTTTAATAAATGATATCTCGCGAAATTATAATAATTGAAAATAATGGCCCCTGAAAGAGATGTAATCTTTTTAATTTGAGGCGGTGTGGTTGAAGCGAGTACTTGTAGGTGCGCGCATATTGTAAATGGTCAAATCGTATCTTTGTGGTTGGAGGAGGACGGCTACAGAAAAAGCAGGTCTTCGCTTGGTGCAGGAATCCGGTCCCCGCAGAAGAAATAAGAAGTGCCGCATAAATGCATTGATCATTCTTTGGTTCGGCCTGTTCGGTCGCGAGAGAACGGGTTTAGAGAAGAGAGGTATACATTGTAGTACTTTTTGGCTTTGACTCTCTTTGCTCCATTGGATATGTGTATACGTTTTTTTTTTTTTGTTGCATCCTGCATAACGTACACTACCGTCCATAACTCTAGTCAGACAAATTCGAAAATCGAATGGATGATGTAAAAAATAGCATTTCATTGACCAATTATCATCCAATCAGTAAACAGCAGTAAGCATATATTTACTGCGCATTCAATTACCGTTCTAAGGTTCCAATTATATAAAAACCAACCATATAAAAAGCTTCGAAGCTTCGTTAAATATAAAGATATATGTATATAGTACGTCTGGAAAGTACGTGGAATTAAACAAATAAATAAATAAACAAATTACCTTTACCAAATAAGTCTTAATATTTTATACGAAAGAGAACTCATCTTACTGGCCATTGGACCGTGAACATTTGTTAAGTCGCTGGGGAATCCCGTGCGATTGAGCCTGTGCTTGAATTTGAGTGGATTAGTTATCTATTGCACCATGCTTGTGTCTTTGTGAAAACGCGGGAGGTTGTTGTGTTGTTGACAATTGTGTATATACAACGCAGGCAACTATAATGGTCTCTAATGGTATAAAATCGAGCTTCTATTGATCTCTTGGTTTAACACCCTGTGAGGTATGAACTACTTTGAATCCCCTCCTAGTGTGATATCATGAGTGATAAAACTTTAAGAGAGTGCGCAGTAAGATTTAAAGCAGTTCCTTCGTCCGCTATGTCTTCTATATTACTTACTTGAGAGATGGTGGTGCTCAATTTTTTGCAAATTTGCTTGATGTGTATATTGCAATTTAAAAGTCTATGTGTATACTTGACGACGTACTTGATCCTGAGCATCCTGAGCATGCGATAAATTTGGTAAAGTTAAAACATTGACTACATTCGGATTTGGGATGCTGCTGGTTTTCCATAATAAATAATTGTAACAGTATAAGCTTTGCATTTCGTTATGAAATAGATCTTCCAATAAAACGGTAACAAAAAGCTCTAAAGTATCTTTTTTTGGTTGAGCTGCATTACTATATACAAACTACTGGGCGGTAGTGTATACCTACTCCATAATGGTCGTCTGATCGGAATAAAGACGTCTCGACCATGCGTCGAGCATTCACCAATGTTAGTCGCTTTTAAATCTCCCGGTTCTGTTAAAGTAAAAGTCTCCGGATTCTCGGAGAGCGACGAATGACTTAATACCAACAACAAACAACAAATGTAGAAGGCGAAGGAATGAAAACGGATGAATGAAATTGCATTTTCTGCTCTCTCAATTCTTTTTTTTCGCCTGCATAAAATGCATTCGTCGCTTCGTAATTTATATTTTTTTCGCCTTTGACCGTGTGAATTGAGCGACCTCTATCGATCGTAAAGTAAAAACGGTTTATGCCTATCGCAACGACGCGACGAGCACCACGTAGGGAGCGAGTAGCATTTGCTAATTACATATCAAAGAATAATACGTACGAGCACAAACGCAAACGTGGATAGACGGGCACGCATACGAATACACACCTATCTGGTATCTGCATCGGTGGACTGAGCTGAAGCATTTCATGATTTCATTCACCTTATGCGGAGCTCGTAATTGGAACCAGTAATCCGATAGGCCGCTTGATAACCGACGACTTTGTAGTTATCGACTGTGGGAAATGGTGATACTTTACCGACAACGAACGGTAGGCACTGAAATAATACAAAAAAGTATGCAGAGAACGGCTACTAGCTTAGTGAAAAGTCTACTGATCGCCGGAGAAATTTACGACCGTCGTAGGAAAGCAATTTGAAAAGTTCTTCGAATTTCTTTTTGTCGAAAGGTAAAAGAATACAGACGGAAGGATTGCGCACGAGCAACTGGAAATTATTTTCGTTGGTGTACGTAGCCTTTATATTTTCTAATCCCAAATTTCGAGAATGAAACCTGACAATTTTGTCTTGCTCTCTTTATTTTTCATTTGTATTGCACGTGTAAACTGGGCAAAGTGCAACAACTCCTGAAATGTACAAATTCTTATCCGGTTTTCATTTGTTTTCAAGTTACAAATAGACAAAATTTCATACAATAGCAATTTTTTAATCATAAATACGGTTTTACCAGTGTTTCTCTGATGTAGAAGCCGTTGACAATATTTCTCAACAACAATTGTAGCATTTCTGCTGCAAAAACCATAAACAAAGACTCTGAGATTGTCGTTCTGCATATTACACGGAACAATTTAGAATGTACTACCAAGACATACTTATCAGGAACTAGACACGAGGAAGCTAGCTTTAAATTAACAAAAATCGAAATTATGAATAATTATATCCAAATTTTCACTAAAGCTTCGTATTTGCATAGCTTGCAGCTATGTGTTTGCATTTTTGTAAGAGCAAGCGTCTGCAATAGAAAACAATAATTTCCTCTCTATATTAGGTGCGCATTCGCTTCTCTAAGATACTATCCAAGTGAAGACAAAAATAGCAGTATTAATAGTAAATATTGTAATTAGCTGGCCAGGTGTATTAAATGGCCATGACTACTGATAATAGTAGCTTGACAATAAAAAATAATGGTGATTACAACTGCTTGTACATGCAGCTAACATTCTCATTTAAATCTTCCCTTAAGCTATAATCGAGTAATAGTAGGAAGAATAGTTAACACGCATGTCTCCCTAAGGGTACATAGATATAAACGGGTACACTTTGTAAATATTGGGCGATATAAATGCGAAAACACTCAACAAAATAACTTTTACATTTCTCCTTTCGAAAATTTTCCTGCTTCAAACGTACGTGCAATAAAAAAAGATTTGTTGAATCGCAGGGCATTCCTTCGATTAACATATCGCATTTCCTTAATGAAAGTAGTCCCTAAAAGATTTTGAAAGACGCGTATTGGTAGGTATACACGAGCGAATAAGATGTATGTAGACTACTAGCGACGAGGTTAAAAAAGAGGAAGATATTTCAAGAAAAATCGACGATAAGAAAGGCCATCAGGAGCACCAGACTTGGGCTGGTTGGGAGTCGCTCTTTTGCACACACGTACCTTCACACGAACGGACGCACACAAGCACCAACGGGCGCACACAAGCGCCCGCCACAGACGCATGCAAATGCGTTACCATGGCTACAAACTGCATGGCATAAATTAAACCTGCACTCGGGCTCTTGTGAATATTTCATTTCGAGGATAAAAATGTTATCAGCCGTTTATTGACCCCGGTGGTTCGCCTTTAACGGGCGGCCGTTTATTAACAGTGTTAATTGGACGTGTAATTATGGAGACCGAAGGGGGATGGCGAACGTGAGCGAGCTTATTAAAGATTGATCGGGTATTATGCACCCGGTGCGCTCGCTCCTGCTGCTGCTGCTGATGATGATGATGATGGGACGGATGCACTTTTATAACAACCTTTGTGAGCGCGTCCGTATTATTACTGTGACTAACGTTTTCGGTGGTTACCGCTTCCTGAGCGCCCGGAGAGCTTGGCTACCGCATAATTTCGCGACGATTGCTTTTGTGTGTAATGGGTTATACGGCATAATAAATCACTTATTCACACTTGACTCTGAATTCGTATGTATCAACAGATTCTTACATGGAGAAAAATGTACTGTTAAAGTAAATATTAAACTAAAAACTTTTTTTATTATTTTTATTTTTTTTTATTTTTATTTTTATTTGTTAGCATGATAACATTAAAATCTTAGAATTAACAGCTTTATGTTGTACGCAGTAATAAGACGTTTATTTGAATGTACTGAAATTGTATTTTTGATAGTATTAGACGATCTTACTAAATGTAAGGCGCAATCTATAGGATCTATAATATGTATTTTCATACTAAGGGAGGTATTTATATCTAACACGATTATAATTGGAACTGGAAACGAGTAAAAAATTGAAGTGAATAACGAAAAACAAGTACTGGCATTATTAGTCGATGAAGATCTGGGATCTTTACAAATTTGGAAGGATATGGTTGTGCTTCTTGCGATGATACGTTCACTGGCGTGTAAATTACATTGGACTTCCATGACATCCATCAAATCCCAAAATCAGTTCCTTGAGACATTATTCATAGGAAATGTATCTTAAGTATAGCAAATATCTTGTGAGCATATTTAGGAAAAAGGGAATTTTTTAAGCAAATGGGCAAAGTAATGTTCCCAGATGACATCCCTGCGGAGCACCCTATATGATAACTATATGCGTTATAGATCTGTAGTTATCCAACTCAACAAATTGTGGCCTCTTGCATATATAATGTCCCCATGCGATCCCAATCTTTTTTTTTTATTTATTGATAAGAATATGGCGATTTATTCTGTCAAAAGCTTTACTGTAATCTTTATAAATTGCATTCGCCTGTATTTTATCGTCCAGGTTATCCTAAATGTGGCGGATGAACGGTCACTTGTTTGCGTTGGAACTTCCTAAAAAACTTTTCTTTTCTTTAGTTGGTTATATTTGTTATCAATACCTTGTCAAATCTCTGTTAATCTTGTAATACTTAGATGTAAAGCTACGCCAACCAAAACGGGAAGAACATTTGAATTATTTAATTAATGATTATCACATTTTAAGGCGCAACTTCTTTTTCACGACATTACGTAAGTAGACTACCACCGACGGATTTTTAATTAACTGTACAAATGACAATCTTTTGGTTATTATAAAACAGTATTTTGACCCCACGTGTTTCGTAATATAACAGCGCAGTAATTTGTGATATTGTGGCATTTCTAATTGTATCCTCGAAGCCATTGAAAAAATGAATAGTGATATTTGCGATTTTCTTAGAAAAGATAGTTAGAGAAGACCTTATCGGGAGGACATGCACATATTCTATCAGTACATGACGCGAATAAATTGCATTAAATTACCAATGATCCTCGACGTTCTTATAATACGGTAATGATATTTATTAAATGCCTTACATAACGTGTTTCGTTCGAGTGATCGACGAGCGTTCGTAGCGTCCTGGGAACAGCAGATTGAATGGGCGATAAGGCCGATCTCGATTAGAGATTTCCAACAGTTACACATGCTTTTTGTGCTAGAGCACTTGTCGACAACAACAAATGAAAGACAATACATCTACGAGAAGATAAAAATAAACCGGAGACAATTAGCTGGCGCAGTCTTCTATATCCATCAGCGCCAGCGGTTCTGCTCCTCTTAGCAAACGCATCGTTCGCTTGGCAGAAGCAATGAGCTTCTTAATTGGAAATGCGTATAGTGATGTGTGGTCTTCGTACTATGACAAATGAACGAAACTTTCATGATTTATCCGAGTACATAAAAGTTATCAGCGCCAAGGAATTAGCTATTTAAGTAGTTGGCTTATATACGATTGCCGTTCTTTTTTCCATCTTTATTCGTCCTCATCAAGTCATTAGATTCGTAATGTCGGCCGTCATAAACTAGGCGAGAGCAAAAAGTTCGCAAGAAAGTTTCGAGAGAGGTTATATAAAGGGGGAAAAACTTAAAACGATTTCGTCGTCCTTGTATTTTTACGAGGTCTCCGACCTAAATCAGCCCTTGTCAAAAATAATAAAAGATATTGATCAAATTTATAAGATGAATGATTGAAATTCGATACGAACCAATTTCTATTTTTCGCCATTTCTCGCATGATACGTCGAAGTTTTCTTCTTTCGAACTTTTAGACGGGTGATCGCTGCATGTTACGTCATCCGCGATAAGCCAGGATATAAATATATTCGGTTCGATAAATCAGTCGAGGACGGAGCAAAGAGGACGCCGAACGCCCGCAAGACAATCACAAGAACATTACCATCAAATACTGTTGGGGATTTCAAACTTGGACCGAGTCAGCACACAGAGGATGGCCACACTTGTATCTAACGACTTTTGAAACTACCCCTTATTGTAGAGAATCTTACCAGACAGATGTTTTACCGTTTTTCTTTGCATTGCGCAAAGCGAAGACTTTTGAATAATGAAACCAACGAAGAGAGAAATTTCAACGTATTTTTGAGGATATTTGGTGTTGGGAAATTTACATACGTTTTCGCAAACGTACTGTTGCTGTCTCTAAGTACTGTGCGTAAGTAATTTAATTAAAATCTACCAGATCTTCGCAAAGCAGATTTAGGTTCGGATTGAAATGGTTTCTAATCCCGTTAGCAGGTTTCAGTAGCCCATGGTTTATGGTTTATGTGATACAGAAATACGATCAATAACCAACATGAGCTAAAGCCGAAATCAAGTAATTGCCTTAAATGCGTCACCCGCAATTTCCGTAGTCCTTATCATTGGTATAATATGAAATTCTTAGGTACTAAATCACAAACTCAAAGTACGTTCAATAAAATTCCAGCATTTCCTTTATTTACAACGACCGTCTTCATTACTCCACGAAGATAAACTAGACAACCGCCGCGCATCAGATGAAAATAAGAAGATCGCATTATTCTGTCGGTCTTCCTTCTTTTCCTTTCGTTTTTCCAACGTAAAGTAATTCGTAAAGTAGACGTCGCCGTATATTTTTCCTCCTCTACTCGACCGCCAACTTTCCCAGCGCTTTTTCCTACCTATACCTCCCGTTCTCCCATTCTCTCTCTCCCTCTATCTGCCTTGCAACTCGCGAATTTCCACCATAAATCCGGCGGATACAATTTCTTAGTTAAATAGGAAATAGAATCAGGAGGAATAGTTTTGAGCGACTTATTGGAACGGGGTGTGCAAGGAAAGCAACGACGCGAAACGATATAAAGCATCGCTCGTTTAACTGGCGTTCGATTTAAATTCCCCCGAAGACCTCTCCGCATTTACATAGCACCAGTAAAACATTTTCTTTGTGTAGTATGCATCGAGTAGGTGGGTCTAGAAAAGAACAGTAACTACGTCGGAATGGAAGCGGATTAAATTGAGCTGCTGTTGGCGTTGTTGTAGTAGCACATCGCTCTTTTAAGAAGCTTTGTATTTGTTTAAAATATATATGTACATATATAAAAAGAGAGCTTTCTATGTTCATTGCTCTTGACAGGAAATTTTATCTTATTTTATAAACTCAAATGGCAGAAGAGTACATAGTTACTCTAAAGCGTTGGACGTGGAATATTTCGTAAATATATGTGTCAAATAAATTTATTATATTAGCCATATAAACATATATTTAGCAATATAACCTTCTATAATTGCTTCTTGGTTGGGTAAGCAATGGATTTCTTGTGCATTGTCGAAGTTGAAAATGGTTTAGTGCCTTCGGGACGTAGATCTTTTGCATTTCATTAAAACGGAGAGAGTTTCAGTGCTTGCTCGTTTCCGATAGCATCGGTCGCAAGAAATGCAGAACAGCAGCAGCGAGCGACACACATGAGTTTTCTCAGAAACACGTGAGCAGCCAACTAAATCAATCTTAATAGTTTTTAAATGGATTTAAACGCTACTTTGTGTGAAATGTTGGAGACGTTTGCCGTGAACACGTGTTGCGGATCGTTCCGCGACCAATAAAATTGAAAATTAACGGTAAGTATTTGCATTGCTTTTTATATATGTAAGTTACCACTCAATTAAACGCGAAACCTAAAGCGTTCGGCCGGCTTCAGATTTCCCCGAAGCTATTCGATGCGAAAGATTGTATTGGAAAATAATTAAAATTGCGTTCACATATTATCGAGACATTTCTGCGTTATTTTTTCCACGATCTTTTGTCTTGTATCGCACTGAATGACCGGAACGCTTTAACTTTGCGGTTCCGAAAACGGATTGTTTGAAATAGCGACAAGAAACGAGATAAAAGCCGCACGACGTGCGTGTATTGTTGTCTACCCGGATTTATAATTGGGCAAGTTGAGCCTAATTCTCGAGGGGACCACGAGCACACCACTACCTACATCTGGTCAGTTTTTCTCTAGGCGTATACGAGTGGCGTGTCTGTGTGTGGCTCAAATCACGAATAAATTTAACCTTGGAGTGGTATAGTACGTTTTACCTTAACGTAGTAGCTTTATAACAGTCTTTAAGCTAGTTTGCTAGTTTAAGCTAGTGTTGCGAATAAAAATATATTCGCGTAAAGTAAACCATTGAACGATTCTTTATCAATAAATCAACAAATAATAATAATGCCTTTTAATATCAGGAAAACTTGTATCTACGTAAGATGCTGCTTGGTGTTAAAGCTTGCTGAAGTAAAATTTTAGGCTAATCTTGCCTTAACCGCGACGAAGAACTGTAGCTGTTCTTCAGAGGCTTCGAGGCACTTTAAAGGTAAAGTAGATTCCAATGATTCCTTCAATTTCAGCTGTTCTTCTCTTTATTGAATACCTCGCCTTTTGCTAGAAGCAGGCATAATAGTTACAAATTTCTTATAATTATAAAAACACCACATTGATAAAAAGCAAATTAAATACGTTACCTTTTATAGAAAGAGCCATAAACCTGTAACCCTGTTTGAAATTTTTGAAAGAAATTACACAAGAGAGGGGATGAAATGCATTTAAAATCGGTAACCTTGTTTAAATTATTATTCCATTTAAGACAAAACCGTGGCTGCTTTTCATATTACTACCCCAGAAAAACATAATATTTTTGCCAATCACAGACCACGGTGACATTGCATGACTTTCAGCAGTTTGTTCTAAGCCTTCTAAGTTTCGTTCGTTTTGAATAAATCTTTCATCGAGGCGCCGCCAAAATGTTACTAAAATAATACTATACCTTTCCACGCATACAGTTATGCGTACAGTTGATCACAAACGAAATTATAGTCCTTCAAATATTTTGATATTCCATCCTGATAAGGACCAATTTAGAAAATATAATTTCAGGAAGATTAGAACAAGTAAAAGTGAAACAAAGAGTAAACCATAGCTTCTACATCACGAAAAAGGAGCTTGGTATATGCAAGCAACATAACCTATTAGACTTTAATGGATAACGCTATAGAATCCTCCGAATTTTGTAGCGAAATTTAATTTGTGGTGATTTTACTTCAAAGTGAAATACAATGACGCTGCATCGACTTATACAGTGGGCATTATTCCCTACAAAAGCCTACTGCTTTTCGAACAGTCGCTTCTTCAGCAACGTCGATACAAAATAAATAGTAAGTGCAGAATCTTTTTAGCGTACTCACGACGCAAATCATGTTTTACGTCTTAATTTCATCCACGTGCGCGAAGTTAAATTTACAAATTGCAAAGTTTTTGCGCAATATCCTGACGCGAAGCGGATGAACGACAAGTGGTGACCCTACTATGCTATGCTGAGAGGATACACATCGCGCAGCGTCTGAAGAGCATCGGAGGTGGGTATCTGATGCAAATTAATTGAAATTATCCTCAACGACTGCATAGTTTCTCATGCACGTTGGCGTCCATAATTAAGCTCCACATGAAACCGAGTCGCAATTGGCTGAACGGTTATTTTACACCTTAACGATGATGCTCAAGCGATTTTTTCCGGCACTCATATTTTTTTTTGGCCGAACGAAAACTCGTTTGTGCACTAAGCTGGCTAACCATACGAAGATTACGCAATGCCTTCGGGGAGGTAATCGCCGCGATTAAAGGCATTTTGGTCGAATACAAAGTAGTTTAAACGGAGAGCAGTTATAAGGTGTATAATTTTTATAATGATAGTTCAATTAGCATAATTCCTTGCTATTGTTGTCATATGAACGATACGGGGTACGGTTTTTATACCGTACCCCGGATATACGTATACGGATATTTTTGTTCATTTAAGCGAAACAAAATGAGTAAAATATAGACCATATTTATTTGCAGATAGCAAAATGCAGAATTCAAGTTATCTGGTACTGATATTGTGATTAATTGTGAATTGGCAGGTGAAATACATCTGCAACGCTAAAGTTAACAAAAAATGGAGTCTACTTCTTTAAAGCTTGTAAATGGTCTAACTGCAAAAGTTGAACGACTTAACTATCAATATTCTTAAACATTTTTTTTGAAACGTCTGCTCTTTGGGGAAGTTTTCCCTCAACTTGCGCTAGATTATAACTATGAACAATTGAGGAGAGTCTTCATATTGGTCCGTATGAAAGTGTGAGAAGTTTTAAATTGCTCACATCCATCAGTTTGTTTACGTAGAACATGACACTACCAGTTTCCATTTATGCCTATTCAGTCACATTCAGTGATATCGCTAACAAGTTCGCAACAACGGTTATAGTTTCTGGAGCTAAAACTTGCAGAAGAAATTTTGCGCGGATCTTGCTTTAATTGCGACGAAGACCTGTTACTACTTTTCAAACGATTCAAGGTGTTTTAAAGATGTCGATTCTGATGATTTCTTCGCTTTTAGCTGTTGAGCACTTTCGCCTGAAGCAGATGTAAAACTGCAGAAAAAGAAAAGAAAAAGCATCAACCATGCTAGAAAGTTGTTTTGTTAATTAGTGACTAGGATTCTTGAATTTAACAGTATAAATAGAATATATTGCCGACATCCACACATGTGAATTGTAGTGCCGGATTGGTATTTTTTTAAACCTTTTAATAAAAATTCAGAATCTAGTACAAACAACTTTTTATTAAAAGTCTCTCTAAACGTACACATAGTTTAGTTAGACGCGCGCTGAAATAGTCGCCGTGCACTAATCTAATGAGGTAGTAATGTGTCAACCGTTTATATTGCGCTATTCATTGCGGCGTCCAGGATTGCGCTAATCTGACGGAATTACACACGCCGTAATTCGAGCGTCCAGGCTAAGCCCTCCCGGTTTAAATTCGTCCCATTGTGCCCAGAAAATACGCTCGCCGTTGTCCGCGATGCTCGGGAGGCAGCGGGCCGAGCGGCGAACTGCGGCATTACTATTTTCCCGAGCGGTCTTTCCTAGTTTTCCGCCCGCTTTAGCGTTTTCATAAACGCCTTTAAATTGTTCGGGCTTGATTCCCGTAATTGTCACTGGCCGTAGGAACGCCGGAGTAACACATGGGGAGGGTCGAAGAGCGAAAAAACGTGCACTCTTGTTTTTGGCTCGCGTACATGCGCTCTCTAAAAAGAAAAACACGAAATAGTGCACTGATATATATGTTCGTGTGAGCGTGTGTGTATGTGACGGGATAACGCGCAGAACTGTGGCACAGTTTATTCTATCTCTGGTTTCGTCTCTATTTTGACGGATTATGTTGGCTGATGTTTGGACTAAAAACCTATTTTTGCTTGTTAACAGTTACTTTACTAAAGTTTATCTATTCTATCAATCATTTTGAATTTTGAATTTGATGAATGGAAACATGAAACTCTTATATTTTCATGTTGCACCAATTGCACCAGAGAGGGCACTAAAGTTCTAAGCACACGCTAGCCGACACTTGGACGTGTGTATACTTTAATTTGTTGACTTGTAGATTTGCAACTCAATGATGTAATTTGGCACAAAAGCAACTACGTACGAACGTGTATGAAAAATTTAATTTTTATCATCCTATTTCCTCAAAGTAATCATCAGATTTTGTAGATTTTGCATAATCGTAACCTGCAATTCAGCCCCACATTACACTATACGGTGTGGTTAGATGTTTCAATTTATATTTTAAGTTGGCTCTTCCTTAGGAATGATCTGCAACTATTGACAACAATCTACCAGAAATGTTTTTTTAAATCAAATAATTTTAAAAATAACCTTAATTGCATTTGCTCTAAATGCTTGAAATGAGCGCAAGACCTTTAAAAACTGTATCCAATAGAACTAGAACATAATAATGGTGTCAGAATTCGTACTAAATATGTTGTTATCTCAAGTTTTGATATTTCAAGAAATACATACATATGTATTGTTTCAAGTTGGAGTATTGTGATTTATTCCGCACTTCCGCGTTCAGTTTGATAAGATTCAATCTACATTTAACGAATGCATGGTTAATTAATTAATATTTCAATTAAACATTCACATCGTTCATATTGAAATTATTTTATCTAATCGAAAGTGCATAATTTATGATGCTATTTACGCATTTTACGTTACACGTACATACATAGGAGAATGCCCGCAACATTGTTTCCGCGAGGATTCTATTTCTATTGCAAACTAACAGCTAACCTCGAATTTTTTGAAACGCTGTCCAAACTGTGTGATGTGGAAACAATTTTTTTTAACCGGCTATCAATCGGTGTTCCGCTCTCTGCAGTTGCGCTTGTTATTTGTGGTTGACACCACGTAAACTCTTGAACTCCCGATAACATAAATCCACAGACCACCGAGTATTTGATAAATCGTCGGCTGACATATTGGGAATAATTTTCAGTAAACAATACGCACTTACTGGTGCTTTTTGTGCGCGACTTGAATGGTTCGGTTGATGACTAAATGCAACCAAGATAGCGGTTTTTTTCTTTAGAATACCGCAATGATGTCGAAGAAAATTTAACTAAGTATTAATAATATATTAATTATCGTTAAGATTAATTGTTGTTGAAGCATCATAAATAAATAAATTATTTATACGGGCAACAGCCTGTTGCGTTATTTTTTTCCAGTAAGTGCTCTATCAAATGAACGTTATACAATTTCCTGCTTTTGCTTCAAATTAACTTACCATTTAGAATGATTAGTAACATACTGAAGCATTTGTTTAGACAATTTCCCATTCACATAAATGATAAAGGCTTTCGGTTTGCTTTTTATTTCCAATAAAGAGTTGTTTTTATTGCAAAAGTAACAAATAACGCTATGACGAACTGTCCACAAACAGAACGACATACAGAGCGTAACACTGATCTATTTTTCAGAACTTTAACATTTACTAAGAAGTTTAATTTTTCAGTCTCTTGTTAGTAAAAGTTATCTATAGGGCGATACACGGTAACTTACAATTTTCAATACGATTTATTATCACATTTTCCGACCATAATATTAAGCAAGTTATTTTTAGTACGAGCGCTGATATATGGAACGGAGTGTGCAGCAATTGTCTAAACAAAAAAATAAATTTAAAATATTTAAAAATACTGTTCTGAAAGGAACCACTTCCACAAGGATTTATTTCCATTCGCGTTGAAAGGCTGCTAAATATGTGTTTATACTATTTGTGCTTTTGAAATATTGAGCCATATTTCACTATAAATTTGACGTATATTTGGCTTAATTTTCCAAATCACGTTTATTCAAAGATGGGATCCGCTACAGTTATGGAATAGAGATAAATACCTAATCACCAATTAAGTTTTTACGAATCTGTCTAAGTCTGCCATCTTTGAGGGTAGACTCCAAAGCACTGTTGTGTTCGTTGTTTTAAACTGAGTTAGGTGTTACGATAGCCTAAAAGTAAAATAACAACTAAGGTCTCAGTATTTCAAATTTGACGGTATATTATAATATTCACAAGAATGACGTTTTCTAACGATTTTGACGAATTGAAAATTCGTTTATCCTTACGTTATCTCTATTCTTACCTAAAAAAAAAACACACCAAAGTATTTTCTGAGATAAAAATATATAAAAATAAAAAGCATTAAGTCTTTTGGTTGCATTCGAAATTCGAATTTGAGGTCCGAACTTCGAATTGGAGTTTAAAATTCGGCGTTTGAACTCAAACTTGGACATTGAAACTCAAAAATTTTCAAATTATCAGTTACTATTTTGTTTGTATTGATTGATAGGCGGTGAATCCATCATATATGACATTTTTGCATGTTTTGTCGGTCAAGTCAGTAGATGGTAAATGGGGAAGGGTATTAAATTGCAGTTGTTACTTTGGTTCTTCTTTTTCTTCTTCCTATTATTATTTTTATTATTTCGGTGATCCATTAGTGACCTCAAATCTGATTCGGATGGATTCTAGTCCAATTCATTGTCACCAAATCGCTGCTAAATTGTTCAATATGGTTGAAGCAACAGTGATGGAATTCCTATGTTGAGAGGTGTAAAATATTGGCGAAATTCATCAGTCAAAATGCGTTGGATAAAACAATGTAAGCTCTTAAAAATTGATCTCCTTTAATCCTTTTTTTCCTACTTTCCTGGGAAACCTAGTATCTGTACCCTACAACCTTCTCTCCTTATTGATTCGAAATGTGTTATATCTTTACTCTTTCCTGTATTTCCACTACACACACTTCAAAGATTTTTTATCATCTCAGATAAGCTTCTATAATTAAGGGGTTAATTCCAAATTTAAAGGAAGGTTGCAAAGTTCAAAATGTAGACATTCATATGTCGTCACCAAGTTGACGTGGGTCCAACTTATTAATTGCCAAACGTATCTTTAGAATTTTTACTAGTTCCAAAATTAAATTTCACTAATTTATTAGCTTCATGTTCAAAAGTTGAAACCACTAAACGTACTTGCTACAAAACGGAACATTTAGCCACGTTTACTGCGATGTTGGTTATTTTTAATTTAACTGTAATTTATGGGTTCAACAGTAAAACAGTTGTCCGAAACACGAAGCAAAGCGCTTAACATCTCAAAACAAATTTTTGGATATGTAAAAATGCCCTGGATGATAATTCATCTGCAGTTCTCTGTTGTCAAGGAAGTCAGATTAAATATGGAAGTATTTTTATCATATGAACGTCTTTTGCAGTACTGATTCCAACGTCGGGCAGCAGCTTTCATTAATCATGCCTATGTATAGTTGGAATTTATTACAATTTTATTTTAGACCTCCTGTTAATCAGTCAAATTTTCGTTGTGAACGGTTTTTTATTATTGCGTGCATTCTGTAGGATTGTAGGCTACAAAAGTTAAAACGTCCAGCATTCTCTGCGAATTTAATTTTATACTTGTAATGACCCAGCATTGGAAAAGCGTTTAAGATTATATCGGCGATACCAACATTTCTTTTTACCCTAACACCTTCAAAAGTGGAACAAAAAGAGTTGCACAAGAACCGATCGAGAAGGGCTGAAGAATGGGCAAAAGAGAAAATGAAAACTACCGCAGATAGGATAAAAACAACTAACATCGTGACCTCACAGTTACCGCAGTCAGGTTGGCCTTGTAATTATTTTCTTCTCAAAGTGATTAACTCGTTTGTTGATTTATATTTGTTGCGCCGTAATTTATAGCTCTAGCAATCTGACGCGTTGCATGCATGTAGGTTGAGGCATGTTTGTCCGTTGCATTTTAATTTGGAAAAACCGTTTTAAAAATACATACATCCAGTACATAGGTATAAGCTCCTCTTTATATACCTTAGTATCGTCACTCATTCGAGTTTAGCTTCGGGTCATGATGTATCGCCGCATAAGTTTAATTATCCCTTCTTTCTTTTCATCCTTTCCTCGCATAAGATCGACTTGCTACCTTTTAATCACGTTTAAAAAAAAGAACGCACGATTTTATTAATTTACCTCATTAACTTAATTAAATACCAACGCAGATGTAGTTTCCACCACATCAGTAGTAACCACCGTTTCTAGTTACTGTGGCACACATTGCAGATTAATTTAACACTATACTTTTTCACATTGTGGCCGGCTTAAATAGTAAGCAACATTGGTGCTAATTGCTTACATGATTCAATAAGCACCTTCGTGTTTCGCTTAGTAAACTATATTGAGGAAAAACAATAGTTTATTTACTAAGAAACTTATCGGTCTGTAAATTACTCCTCATTTGCACGCGATAACTCGCATGTAACTAATGGTTTCTGCATAAATAACAAAGTTAATTGACGCAAATAAATAATAATCGTTTCTTATCCCCCGCTGTCATCGTGACGATATTATTTATCTGCGTGAATGTCACAGATCGTTTACTTAAAATGCAACTTCCAACAATTTCTTAAAATATATTAAATAAAGACGCTCAAAAGATCAATTCTTAAGTTACAAACCTAATAGTGAGAAGATTAAGCTTTAATCACAGACTGCTTCTTCTTCAAGTAAATATGTGGGAAAAATTAATTATAAGTCCCAATATAGACAAGCTGCGTTGTCACAGATAAATATTAGTTTACTATAGAACTTCTCCTGGTTAACACCAATGTAGTCAAGCAGTACCACATGATCTCTTCATTTATGTAAATTTCAAAACGGTCTCGAGAGTTCAAGCATAGCTATACATATTATTACTTCTTCTTGTGAAAGATAGGAAACTGTACATCGCAAAATAATTTACAAAGTTGTCTTTATTTCTTCTCTTCCTCAAACTTCAAGCTTCAGAAGAATTTCCGTGTGAAGATTTCAAGATATAAAAGGCGTAGCATAAAATATCTATCTACGTTACAGACGATTCATCGATAAACTTTATGTGTTTATTTAAGCAGGTTATAAGTATTCAAAGCACACACGTTCAATGGACAAGAAGATGCTATCAGAGATGTCCATAAAGATGAAACATTCAAATTACCGATGCGCACATAATTTCGAAATTAAGAATCGTTAATGTACTTTAAATACAAATTACAAATGGCTTCATTTACATAAGCAACCGTCGGGACCGGTGCCGTTCGTTTCCATCAACTCTCATTCACATCTCGCGGTGCAGCGCGTTTCGAGAACTCAATTAAGACACCCGGCGAAATAAAAAACAAAAGGCGTGCGCCGAAAAAACGCATAAACAAAACGTTTACGGACGCATAATAATAAAACAAACGGTTATGGGTACACACGCGCTCGGAACGAAGGCATCGAAGCAACGAACGAAGGCATACAGCATAAGCGGCCAGTCGGCCATGATTTTTGCGGCGTTCGTCATGCGCTAGTCCGACGGTGCTAGGCGGTCTCGGCGGGACTCCCAACCGGTCCCTGCTCGGCTCTTGCGCTTCGAGCGACGGCCATTACGTTTCAGTAATATGAGCCACTTTGCACTTCATTTCGATGAGTTTTATAGGTAATTTTATACTCACTCTGTGTGGATGTGTTCTGCTTTTGCTCTCATTTTCTCGCGTTCGTGTGTTTTTACACGCGTATACATAGGATACATACACCACCATCCATAAGTTCGATAGCAACAGTTGGAGTAGGGCTCCTTCGGTCAGCTTTAATATATATTTGGTGCTATCGGTTATGTGTGAAGTAGAAAACTAGTAACTTTTAAATACTTTTAATTTTGGAAGGTATTCGTTTTTTAATTGAAGCATTAATGTAGTCGGTAGTGACAATAACAAAATTAATGGTTTATGAAACTTTTTTTTCTTACTCTTGTAAATTTCTGCCTTTCTTTTTCCCATAGCATTTGTTCTCATTGTTATATTCTTCCATTATAATTCCACGGCGAAACTGCTGGACTTCTAATTTCACCATAAATTTCCTGTAGGCACATCTTTATCTGCGATCGTGTCATTTTCCCCCGGTCCATGCACTATTACTATTTCCATTTCCTATTTATTAAGTGCTAATTTTACTGTCATAATTGTTTTATTTATCGCTTTGCAAGCAACCCCTTTTTCGATATACTTATGGCTTATTACATATCCTACTTCTACCTCTACTTTTGTATCCGACTTTAGTCAACTATGTAATGTTGATCCCCATCTATCCAATTCCTTCCTTTTTAGTTTCCGTTATGGTTAAAATTTCTAGCTTTATTTTCTTAAATTCCTAAATTATCTTGTATTGTTCTACCACTTATACTTCGCACATTCCATGTTCCTATTTTAATGCGTTCTATTCTTCACACTTTAATTTCCTCCCTGTTTATAGAAGTTAGAGATAAATTTAGACAATGAATAAATAATGAATATACCAGCAAGCTTCATGTTGATAAATAATTCGTATATTTAAAACAATTCTTTGTAACTTATCAATATTATCCATAAGGCGTTGGAATATATTTAAGCAAATATGTTTGTACGTCTACGGATTAAATTTATTAAGGTATCGTTTTGTTTTAGAGATGAATCACTCATAATATAGGCTTCCACGGCCAGAGTCATTTAAAACTCAACCTTTTCCGGGTTTGGACCGTGTCGTAGTTAATCGAAAACTCGACGTTTCGTCCACAAAACGAGCAATTGATTTGTTGTTTCTACAATTTTAACCAGTAGTTGAAAAATTACCAACAACAAGAATTTTCTTTGTGCAAAAGATCGCTACCTAATATTTTATTGCATCCGAACAATTAAACTGAGGATTTACTCGAAAAAATTTGTCTGCAATACTATTTGTGAAAATGAAATATACAAAGAAGCATGCTTTGCACCAGGTAGCCGGTACGAACCAATATTTTTGGACATCACTATATGTAGCCAAATACGGCTGTTGATGAATCAATATTTGCCGTTGCAAATTGCCACACTCCACGTTCGAGATTGTTTGTTTATTGGCAACTGCACGATTTCCTCGTACATTTCGGGTCCTCACATATCGATAAATATCCGGTTTCCAATTGACTTTTAACGATCCAGCCGCCTATGTCAAATTATGCGATCGAGAGTGTTTGTCGTGTTTTCTACCTACCTACCTTCCAATTTTTCATAAATGATTATTAATAGATATTCGAGTGCGTGCTATTATTTCTCTTTAATTTGCTGATGGTACTAATGTCCGTTTTTGTAACAGCAAAACTGATTTTGGGTTACTTTCATTTCCCCAAAAAAGGAGCTCGTAGGTAATATGAGAGTTAATGTAAGCAAAGTATATACACCTTAAAGATTCGATAGTACAAAATAAGCCCTCTTCAATATTGATTTCTAAATGCAGATCCCATTTTAGTTTATTGCAGAAAATAATACCCAACCATCTACAGCATCCTCATAGTGTTAACACGCAAACAGTTTTTTAAGAACATTCCCATAATTCAACTCACAGCCAGTCACAATCACATTTCTATCATCGGCGTATAAAGTCACAACTCCTGCTATACTATATGGTAGATCGTTAATAAAAACGATAAACAATAGCAGCCCCAATATATAGTCCTGTGATACACCGGATGCAACGTCGTAAAACCAGAAATGTGGCGAGTACAGCGCAACGCACACCTCACATACTATTCGAAAGTATCCAATGCTGCTCCCCATTACACCATATTGTGATAATTTGCGATCCACCACACCAGAAGCTTTGGATAGATCAGAATTAATACATTAATTTTTTTTATTATTTCTCTCTCTTGTGCCTACTAAAGCGGTGTTGGTAGGCCTCTTACTAAGTCGATAAAAATGTTCATGTAATTAAGGCAAAACATTGCAAAACGCTTGTATCATATGCACATAACTCCCCATCAGTATTTCATCCGCATGGCTTCTTAGGTCAAGTCACGTTGAAATTGAAACGATCCTGTTATCTCGAACATTAATTTACAAACTCAAAACACTTGGCAAAGCGCATTCAACACCATAAATAAAAATGTACAATACTTCTATGTATGTACAGTATGTACCGACATATAATGCTATGTCTGCACAATAAAACTTTGCGATGATTTATAAATCATTCATTAGATTTAAAGACGTACAATCTCCATTATGTGCTAATTATAAGATTGCTA
The DNA here is from genome assembly GCA_902654985.2 of Oryctes borbonicus. Lineage (NCBI taxonomy): Eukaryota > Metazoa > Arthropoda > Insecta > Coleoptera > Scarabaeidae > Oryctes > Oryctes borbonicus. The sequence continues at coordinate 7,079,122 of LR736868.1, forward strand.
GTAAATCAATACTATTCCATGTACTTAATGCAAATGTAATTATTCATTAAAGCTGAACAGTCGCCGGTAGAAACAATTCGTTTTTCAATGGTATTTTTGCTTTCAACCGGCGATTGGATATGCAATAGATAAGTTACGCGCTAGTTCTTGCTGTTGTAATTCAATTAGGTTATCTCAAATATCGCATAGATTTGCATTTAGTTAAAATTCGATCCATGAAAGATACTCTACGCGCCGATGACGCTTAAGTGTTAATAAGTGAACGCTATGTGCTTCTATTGCAAATAAATAGCAAGTTGTATAATCGCCAACTAACGCGCGGCAACATTTACATTTATCATATTTACGATTTATACTGTACAAAGTTGCGCCTGTAGCGATGTTTGCTGCGTAAACCTGACTGTTTTGGAACTATAATTAACATAAATATATGGATATATAAAACATTTTAAAAACATTGAAGTGCTACGGGGAAGACTTGCTAATGCTATAGATTTTTTTCCGTATCGGAATAATACAATAATTACTGAAGCTACTTCATTCAATGAATCCCATCGGTGGTGCGCAGCAGATTTAATCTTTAATTAACAACCGCGTATGTAAAGGAACAAATGCGTTAACGTGTAATTACAGAGTCTAGCCTGAATTATTGCATGTGTATTTAATTAAGACACTTGGTTCAAATGTTAGCTATTAATGAATATTTATGTGTATTCGGCGCCTGGATAGAAAATAGCATTGCAGTCATTGCATTACAGATGCGTAAATCATTTTATGTGGTGTACGGCGTACGGAGCGATTATTGCAACTTGTTCGAAACGTTTCAACATACAGTAAGATTTTGTTTACGTAAAAGGGTGCCAGTAACACTTTTCTGCGTTTTTCACATCGTACTTGAAATACTGTCTAATAAATAAAATAAGCAGTTAATGCGATTGATAAGCCAGCAATTAATTACGAATAGGAGTAATTGATTTTAATTGCTAACACTTAAGATGATTTAAAGCGTGGTATATTTGCATACTATGTAAATGTAATTAATCATTTCTTGGAAATATGTTGCTGAATTGATATTTAAACCATTTTAGTGGAACTTTCCATATTTAGCTGGTGAAGTGAGATCACAATGGCCAAGCAAGATTATACAGCTACTTTTACAGCGCAGTTTTAGAGTTGAGACTGCAAAATTTGCGTATTTTGTGAATAAACAGGCCAAATGTAGCGCGCTACATCCAGCTTTTGAACTGCAGGAAAGTATAAAACTGCGAGAGTGGGTTCAGACACGACACCCTGGGGCAGAAGCTTTGCTTCAGCGTTCTATTACAATACTGTAGTATAAATAGAATTTGAATATAAAAATTGTATATTAGATGCAATCAATGAAGGAACAATGCTAGCTGTAGCAGGTTTTATTAAAGCGGAAACTTCGCAGACGTTTAACAATGAAAAGAAAAAACATTTGGGTCAAAATCTGGGTACAAAATAAAGAAAGAGGATAATTTGTTTCAGGAATTACGTGAAGGGGCGCTGCATATTGCAAAATTCTTTTACGAATGGCTAATGAAAACTTTGAATATTTATTGGAAAGGTTACATGCACTTCTTCAATTTCTTCTAGAATTTCTGGTATTTCTTTACAGTTCAGATGCTTTTTGAAGCAATCCGTGATTACAAATTTTAAAATTTAATTGATCGATTTCAGCTTACGTCTTATCGCTTTATCTAAGAAAACATGGACTACACAAACTATGACTATTACACATCACAAAATCTGTCAAAATTCTTATCAGCCCTCAATAAACCGAAAATTCCTGATCATCCTCTATTTTTACATATATGTATTTACTTCATCAAATTATTAAAAATGAACCAACTACTTACCTTGATATACGTCGAAAATTCACATAAAGCTACATCAAAATTGCAGTCCCAGGCGCAGCAAAAGTTTCAACCAAACAATTATTCTTTGCAGCCATCGCAACTTATAAAAGCTCAGTTCATTCCTGGCTTCTTTTTGTGCTGCACGCGTCAAAGAAATATTGCAAATTGCACGCGCAACTTTGAAGAATGCAAGGGGTTCGCATTAAGATTCGCTAGTTCTGCGCAGTAAAAGTAGCTGTATGTGATCTTAGTCTAACTGATATCAACGGTTCCTTTTTTAACAGTGGCGTACTATTTTTCATTTTATATTTTAAATTTTACAACCGTTAACAGCTTTCCGTCTGTACCTACATTACCAACTTATATACTCAATTGCCGCTAACAAGGCGGGAATTTAAAATTTTCTTTATTTCCTAGTAATTGTTTAGCTTAAGTCTCTTAGTTCTTATTAACGCTCTGCATTTCTTAATAAGTACACTATTACAACTAATATCATTTTTGTGGCATGTTCCTTCAGCAAATTGTTTTTATCTCATTCCAAAATTGAATTGAAAATAAACCAAAATTATCCAGCATTCTTTCTCACGCTGCCGATAAACCACTAGACCCCATAATTATTTACTGAACAAAATCGTATCTCTTTATACCTCTAACGCTTTCTGCGGCTTCAGCATGAAATCTAATCAACATTTCCAAATTACAATTTGGTGGTTGCTCACCAAAAAAGAAGATTATCGGAAAAAGTTACATCTACGCAAAGGCTATTAGCCTTCAATTCTCTACGCCTCGGAATGTAGGACGATAAGACGCATTAAAATATCATTGACGATTCGTGTGTAATACGTAAATCGGTCTTGTTAGAAGCGTTAAATCTGCCTCGGCTTTCGTCGGATGTAAATCGTTTGAAACCCTTCTAACCACGCATAGGATGAGCGCCATTAAATGAAAAAAAGCAAGATAAAAGTTCAATCTTTTGTAATAATTTGAGAAGAAAGAAGGAGAAAATAATACTGACTACCTTGATTTTTTCCTACGTATATGTGGTTTCGGAATAGAATCTTTTTGGTATCACGCACAAGAGCACGCACGTCGTCTAGTATACTGCCACAACATGCACTGTAGTAATTTTGAAACTGCTAAAAAACGCGTTTAAAAAACAGAAACTTTCTAATTTACACCGTTTAGGTATTCTTGGAACCTTGAAACTTTCTAAAAAGGGTCGCCGGAAACTTTTTTCTTAAAAAGCGCTTTCTATTTTTTATAGCTGCTACCTTTTACTTCATCCTTAAAAACAGCTAGAATTCAATTGTTCGCGTGACGTGCACTTTTTTTTTAGGAAAGCGGCTTCTCTTCTTACCAGTTAGCGTAAAGGGACGCCGGGTTCCCCGCCTAACGGTTCAATAGAGGTTTCCGTGTGTATAGCGTATTGCTTTTTACGAGGTGAGACCAAAGACAAAGACACACACACACACAAAGTAAATATAAGAACCGCATTCGCGATTGAATCTAACCTGTGAACTTTCCACATGCAAATATCCCACTTGTAACTCCGTAAGATAACCTGTAACGTATAACCCGACCGCCACATAACCTATTATGACAAGTCTATTTGAACACAAACACTGGTGCGCGCATGAAGTACATGTACGAACTATAGGAGTACTATCCCCATAGAATTATATATGCATGAGTATTGCATAAAATATATTAATGAATATGTTTCGGGGCCGGCAATCTGTATCGTTTTAAATAAATTAAGCGGAGAAAGCTTTTTTGGTCGTGTTCTGTTCCTGCGTCACATACATTTGTTGCTTGTGTAACGTCTATATAGGTAAGTACATATACAAAAGACACATTGTATACACAGTGGTTGAAACAAAAGATGACGCGAGAGCCGTGTTTTGTTATTTACGAAGATAACTTACTCCGTGCTGTGTTATTGTCCTAGAGGTATCGGTCCCTTTAAGTTACATTTAAATGAAACGCTAAAGATCGTAAATTCATAAATACCTTCGTAATAACCTCCAGGATGAGAGAATATCCCACCGATAAATTACTTTAGCTTTGAATTTTTACAAAATGATCAAGAGGCAGCGGAAGGTTTAATGCGGTGAACACACGAATTATGTGAACAATTATAGAAACAATAGACTGAAATATCCGAGCCCTTGTGAATATCTCTGATTTATATATTCGCTACCAGATTTGTTTTTAAACTTACTTAAAGCAAAGTTATGTTCAATAAAAGTTGTTTAAAGAAATTGGAAGAAATAGAAGAGCGCGCTGGTTCAGTAAAGCCCGCGTGGAACCAGCGTGGCAAAGAACCTGATGTTAAATATTAGAATTAGACTGAACTCTTTCTAATTTGCAAATGTTATTAGTTTTCTTGGGCGTCAATTTTATTTTTTGATTCGTTTTATATTCTCCCAATTTGAAGTATAAAATTCGTATTTTTTTTTAATTCTTAAATTTTTACTATTGCTGTATAAGCTGGAGCTCCGGATCCGGACAATTTTGGATCCGGTTAATTTACTATCCGGATATCCGAATCTGGATCCATTATCGGAAACCTAGGATCCGGATCCGCTATCCGAAATCTCCGGAACTTTGAATCCGGGATCCGACATTCGAAACTTCGCATCCGAATCCATTATCCAAAGACGGATTCTTTATCCAAGGCTGCATGAAACGATCGAGAATGCCGCTAATCATCACCTATAATATTGCCACTTCTTTCAGATTGCTTCCATTGGCGTGCTGAATACATTCTATGAAAAGAGAAAGCATTCTACACGCGTTTGGAGTAGCTATAGAAAACAAAACCGAATCGTTCATTTGAATTTGAAAAAAAAATAATTTGAGATAACATGTGGCCTCTTATATGAATTTTCACTTAATGCTGGTTGTCCAATTAAAATAATGCACATAAAATTAATAGCAGGAAGAAAGGTTAGAATAATGTTTGTGTATAAGAAAACAGGCAAGCGTTTATAAAAAAAAAAAAAACAATGCGGCAATGTATGATAATGCTTTCGCATGTTTCAGCAGCTTTTAAAAATCACAGAGGAATAGGTCGTCTATGAATTAATCAATTAAATAAATAAATTAAATATAATAAATAATTTAAATCATGTTGTGCCTGTCGTTGAATAGAAGAAGTACAACAGCATTTTATTTTGTACATTTGTACAAGCTCGATCTATTCGAATTTATTTTACAGGAATTATCATAACAAATCAAACTGATTTTTAAATATTTATTAAAGCAAATTCGTTTGAAAGGATATTCCAGAGATACTAAATTTTAATCATATTTTCCGAAGGATTGGCAAGATTTATTGGAAATTCATCTGTAAGTTTACAGCGTAAATCTATTAATCCCGAAAATAAACAAAACCAATCTTTCACGGGCGAAATTTATTAGCGCGGATCCGAAATGGAAGAAGAGAAGCCTGTATATCTCCGCAAAATCAAAATATACAAAAAATATTACATTACACAAATTCGTTAAGCATCTAGCATATAAATCCAATCTAATCTACGAAATATATACGCTAACTTTGAACTACCTTCGCAAGACTTCCTAGATACGATATAAATTCAAACATTTATACGTATATACGAGTACCCACTTACAAAGAAAGATAAACGAAACGTAGGAAAGGCAACGACAAAAGGAAAATTGCTAAATAGTTGAATGCGCCACAAACTATAAAACTGTCATTATCGTACATCACCTTCCGAGATGGTGATTCCTACGTGGACTTAGAATTTCAAATGGAATCGTAAATATGTCGCCGATTTTACTTTGTAGACTTAGAGGTACGGGTATTTTAAATAAACATAAGCTCGCCTCGGTGATGAACGCTATGTTTTTAACTTGTCATGCATATAAACGTTTCTGTGCTTCAGAGCGCACGGCCGGCGCACCGAAAACTTCTAGTTTATGATTCAGAGTAACTTTCGTGTGTCGTCATTTTATGCGTTGTTCTTTTTTTTTTCGTAGCGTCTATATACGGTTCAATGTCTGAAGTTCGAAACGTTGTTTTGATGCGGATAAACATCTGTGAGTTGTAATATGCTAAAACTTAGATAGGCGTAGCAAATATGGTTTATGGCGAAAAAAGTACAGGATATTATAACAAAAAGTAACTACTTCCGAATATCTGGTTAATGGGTTTGAACATCATGTTGGGGATAATTATTATCACTTTGGGATTTAGATCTAGTGATAATCATTATCAGCCCAACTAATTTCCGACATTTTCCCTTTGAATAGACCAGCATGCAAGAATGTAAATAAAGCTACACAATACCTTTTCTAAAGTGCTTAACTAAGAAGTAAATTGTAAGAATAGAATGTCAATGATCTATGGTGATCGTGGGAGCGACTCATATTGAAGTAAATGGAAATGAAGGTCCAAATTTCACAATACTCTTTAATAGATAAAGATAAAAATAGATAAAAAGATAAAGACAGATAAAAATTATCGACATAATATATTGTAACTAATGGAATATACTGAACGTACTAAAATGATAATCGGTATTAAAAATATTTTAATAGACTATTACCATTAAAGCGTTCTGTGAGATCTGGGCCTTCATTTTCCGTTAACCTCAATGTAATAAGATGATGGTTGCTAGTTTCCTTTACATAATACCACGACACCTCAATATGTGAAAGCTTGCAAACGAACAGTTGCTTTTCTTTGATTAATCTTTTATAGCTTGTATAGTTTTCTACAAATTCCGCTTTCTTCGGCATTCATGTCTTCCCGTTCTATGGATATCGTTTATTAATGGAAAATTAAAATGTCAATTTACCCCCGAGCTTTACTATTGATAGTTACCAACGTACAGCGAATAAACTTCATATTCAGTAGCAATGTTTTTATTCAATGCATACAACCCCATAAATTACATCTCTCTTTTCACCCCAAATTGGGCGACAGAAAAAAATTAAGAAAAAAATTCAGTTTATCATCAGCTCGTACTTAATTTAAGACGACACCAATAATGTGATAGCATTAACTGAATATTTCTAATATTTAACTACATTTCAATTTATTGCTATTATTTCAAGGAATAATTTTGGTAAGTTTCTTAGTTAATATTCTTAGAATAGGACTGGCAATTAGGGACAATAATTTTTGTAAATTATGTAGAAAATGAATAAATACAAAAGAACTAACATTTCTGAAGAGACAGAAAAAAATAGCTCTAACTGAATCAATACCATTATTAGATGATACTTATTAATTTTTATTTTTTAAATTTTGCAATTGTTTCTGCAGATAAAGTTTTTAATAGCTTGCAAAAATTCTATTAGATCTTTTTTTATTTGAATATTCAATTAAAATTTAATAGAATTTTTGCAAGCTATTAAAAACTTAACCACGGCTTCGGCTTCGGCTTGTTCACGACTAATTGAACATTGAAACGCTTGGACAATCAGGTCCATTCTGAAGCTATTTATTTAAATTATTGCTAATTATTAACTAAAGAAAAATAATTTACCAGTTTGAAGAACAAGCTGAATCATTTAGATTTAGAATGGTAGTATTGGTCTTGGTTCATCCGCACATTGCATTGGCTGAGGTCACAAATTCGATTTTGTTTTACTCACTAGCTTAAATATTGAACCAAACTATCATTAAAATGTTAGAACATTAGAAATAATAATAGTTGATAATAATTTCACAAGGAATGAGGATCGTGTTAGCAGTTGTTATAATATCCTGTTTTCTGTAGATGGAAAGTAACTTGTAGGGGAATTTGCATGCTTTAGTTACTATTTCAAAATAATATTTTATGCGCTTATATAATTTTTTTGTTCTTTGCTTTGTAGGTACAAGCAGTCTCAAATGACATAAGAATGTTGCAACATTCTGAATTTAAATATGAACTATTTTAGATATGTGTCTGTTTAATATAAATTATATTACATTTTACATAACAGATGTATCAACAGTTAAATAGATTACAAACCATTATAGTCAACCATTTCCTGTTGAGAACGTGTTTTCATGCAGAATTGATAACTTTTGTCAATTTTAACTTAACAATTGTGAATTATCTTCATATGTTAAAGATGCTAAATAAAATATAAATTGTCGCTATAGTTACTGCTGAAATGTTTCTGTTTATGTATAATAAATCGCTAGTCAGAGAATTAGCCTCTTTAATTGAAGCATGCATTCCAGCATTTTTAAATTCTTTAACTTATTTTATTGAAATATTATGGACATTTTCATCGAAACAACTTGGTTCTTAAAAGTACTTTGTTGCTACTTTTCTTTAAGAAAGTTCAGGTATGAGTAAAAATCGAGTAATTTCAGAATAGCTTGTTGTTTTTAATTAAACAAATTCGTTTTGACTGGAGACACAAGTCTTGATTAATTTTAGTGTTATTACTACGCGTATACCAAGGACGAATGCTGAAATATTTAATTATTTTTAATGTATGTAGTTCTCCAAACAGAATTATTAAAATTAGTTCCGCCACGAATTTGATGGGAAATAATAAAGCTGTTTACTAATTATTCTTACTAGAAATTTAAAAATATAATTTGATACCTAAATATTGGTTTAATTTTGCCTAATTAGCGCTCGTTTAAATTTCGTATTAAAGGAATTAATATTAGAATTAGCGATAACGATGTTAGGCATTCACGAAAAAAAGAATAGGTTACCTTCTGTAGAAGAACTAAATTTATCTATTAATTTCAACTTCTGTACTCGTAAATAAAAAAAAAGATACTTTCTACAGCTATTTAACCAACATTTTCGAAATACTGCTTGTTTACATCATCAAATTATTCTACTCTAAACAAATATCTCTCATGCTCACTTTGACAACAAGTGCGAAATTCTAATCTCATTTTTTGCCTACTTACATTAACGCGTGATAGTTATTTGCCGCATTGAAAACACATAGAACATCATAAAAATTTTTATTTGGGAATTATTTCGGGTATCGAGCAACTCCATTAAATTAGGCCTCTTATTTCGGCTGTGTGGCCATGTTAGTTAGTCAGCCATCATGTGAGTCGGCGTGTGGAGTCGCGCATATCGTTCCGGATTTTTTCAGTGATTTTCGACGATCGAGATATACAAAAAACCGTTTTCTACGCACTCTACACCGGCACGCGATAAAGGGTAAGTACACCTTGCATTTTATCGCGCACTTTTCGACAGATCGGTGAAAATTATTGTCATCGCAAGCTTACTGTGGGCACGTAGGGTGCAGCACCGTAGACGAAACCAACATGGCTGCCGGCTATCGAGCACGAGATGAACGGATTAAGCGGACGGGTCCGGTGGTGGGGCGATGCGCAGTTGTTTCGACGAGTCCGGGCATTCCTTTCGAAATATTAGGTACCGATACACCTAATGGATATTAAAGCTGAAGTTTTGCTATTGTAATAGGTGTATTACTATTATAGCTGTAATTAAGTGCGCTTGAGGTGAATGAGGATCACCTTATTACTTACTCAACTACTTAAATTATCTAACACATTGCTAATTGTTTTTAAACGAAAGATGCAATGTGTTGCTATTAGAATAAGCATCGTAATATATCGTTATTTATGTGTAGTAATTATTGATATGTAAACAATGTGTTAAATTCTGTATGGTTTGTTCTTTTTATGGCTGTCTTTTAGTAAGTGTTGGGCAAGAATATTTACAAATTAATGCATAATAATCAAATACCGTATAATAAATTAAACATTTAAAACCAAAAGAAAACTGTGTAGCATGGAATAAAGGTCAATCTTCTGTTTTGTTTAAATTTTGTTTAATTTCCCAGAGAATAAAATTGATGAATATATAAAACATTATATTGTCCTGTTAAAAGACTAGCTCTACTTTTCCAGTTCGTGATAAAATAAGCAAGAAGTTGTTGGTAATAATACTTATTTAACAGTTCAAATGTGGAAAAAATAGGATCTTTTTCCGGGATACCCCCATTTATGTTAAAATATTCGGTATTTTAATTGTATTAAATTACTTAATATTATTTTACATAGCTTTTCACTTATTATACGAGGTTGGATGTTTTTGGAGACACAGATCTAGGAAACAAGAAACGTTATTTTTCAACATATATATACTAACGGCAACATTTCTCTAATAAACCTACACCCTGCTAAAGAAAGCCTTTCGGTAGGTCTTCCATCGACCTCCTAAGCGTTCACTCCCAGTCCCCCAAGTATCTAGAGGAGAGACGATACTCGCGCGATGCCAACTCCGGCTTACAACAATTGCAGTCCCTACAAGACAGCAGTCGTTGAAGCAACATAATCTTTTGCTCACAACATTAAGGTATTTTCTGTTGAATTATTCCCTGTTACTATAGTGCTTTTTCACATATATTCAGTTGTGAATATCGCTTAAGAATAACCCTAGGCTCTAGTGATACACCTACGTCTATCACCCATTACATTCTTTGAAAAAAGATCTTTGTCGTCAGCCAACGCCACCAAGTTTTCCATAAAAATTTGTTGTCCAGACAATTTTAGTTGCAACATGCTGACTCCTGAATTTTCAATTTTAGAACCGTAGTACTTAATATTTCTACTTCACCAACAATCATTAAGATCCTTATTCTTCGATCTGCTAGGGGCAGTTCGTCAACTTCCTTGATGTTTTCGTTGGTCCTTGTTTCAATATGTCTTCCGTATCTTGGGTCATCTTGAATGAATTGATTCTCTGCTCCATCGAAATTGTCCACACCAAAGCTACCATAAATATCATATTTGGAAGTTTAAGGCGCTTGTAAACAGGAATTTTCGCCTTCAAGTAAATGTGTGAGTGGTTCACTCTTGCTGAAATTTGTTTAGAGAACCTCCTACATCGACACATTGGTTATTTTGGCAGTATCGATCTGTGTATACCTCGCTATACCTGAAGGCGTTTTTACCATGCACCAACTTGGTGTTTAATAACCTTTGAAGAACTATCTAACCACCAACATAGTCGTGTATGAGTCCATAAAAATGAAAAAAAAATCCCTAAAGCTCGTTTGGTTCCTTACAAAATAGGTTAACAAACTGGTATTTATTATATTTACAAACAGGTGTTCAATTTCAATTGATTGATTGATTGATTTTCAATTTGATAATTGTTATAATAAATTTATTGGTTAACATAATAATTTTTCTGTCGCTTTAATAAAACGAAGCCAACGAACACGATTTATTGAATTCACTTTTTTTCAGTCTAACGCGCAACACTTGCGCTACTTTATGCCGTCAGTAAATTACAACTCTCCGGAATAAATCAAAAATTTAATAAATTTCCCTGTTAGGCGTAAAATACAATGGCGATTATACATCTAAAGGCTCTTCGTTCCGCTCTATGAGCTATACAGAAAATTGCTGTGTGCGAAGTTGCCGATGTTATCTACCCGCTAAACTGAATTTGCGAGAAATACGATACAGCATAATCATACATTAATAACGAATTGGATTTTAATACGCCGTAATTTAAAACACGAACAACGCGCTGCCGCGTACAAATGTACCTAATTATTAACATGTACTTTAATTCATCGTGTTGTTTGTTCTTCGCTAAACTTTTCAGCGACGTTTAGCGAGATGGTAAATCCATCGTTTCGCGGAATTTATAGCGCTATGCATTAATAGTTCCGCATAAATCAAAAGAAAAATGTCGCTAGGATGTACACGCCTCGAATAATTCAAGAAGAATGTTGGCAGAAATGAAAAAAAAGGTAGGTAGAAAGATACAGAAAGACGCCAGTGCGTGTACGTCAAGTCCGTGTCATTTACGAATAAATGAATAACGTTTGCATGCACGACCGACTTGGATCTGCGCAAATGCTCGTATATAATATAGTTCAAAAGACCCTGAAGGCACCGAAAACGTCTCACAGATAGATGGGATTTGCATATACAACGCATATCACTTAACGTTGTCGGATAGGGACTTTTTGGTCTTCTTCATTTCGTTCTATGCTTTCGCTTCACTTTTCTCTCCTTTACAGAGGAGAAAACGAACGGATATTTGCAGGATGTCTAGTATATATTAACGGGTACGGCCAGGATCTGTTGAAAAGGTTGTTGCGTCCGTACTCGTGTGTGTTTGTGTGTACGTAAGAGTACCATCAGAGGGTCGCATATAATGGAGAAAGAACAGAAGAAGTTCTACTACCTACATGCTCTTTTACCCGTTCTAAATACGGCCAGTTACCGTACAATATTTGTAGAAAACGGGTGTTTTATAACGAGAAATTTAGTCGAGAGTCAATTCGTAGCGTGCTAGAGCGATTCCAACGCGAAATGGTGGTGAGTAAAGTAATACAATATCAACTCAGATGTGTTTTATATCGCATCGTATATACCGTAAATAAGGTTGTTAGAGAGGGTTTTTTTTATTGTTGCGCTGCCGCGTTTGGTTGCCCCGGCCTCTCGGTATTGATTCGCTTAGAAAAAATAAGTCCATGCGCGCCATAAAACTGGCGGATGCGAAATTCTGAATCCTTCCGCAGTATATCAGCGAGCTTGAACTTTTCCTATTGCCCCTGTTTTCCTCGTTCCCTTTTTCCACTTAATTATTTCACTTTAAATTAACGACGGTAGTAAATTTCACGTTGATTGTTCTTTTTCCGGTTGAATAACAATTTTATCGTTATATTGTTCTAGGTTAGGGTATCGGGGTTTAATTGCCCAGTTTGCTATTCGCTGCCCATAAAGTTTGATATAAGAATCAGGAAGCAATACCAATAGAGAACGTTACTGTATTAGGGAAAAGCTTCAAATAAACCATTTTGTTCTAAGATTCCTTGCAAGTAACAAAAATAATAATTGAGTGGATTGTCTACATAACAGTAATCGTATAACATATATGCAACAACCGTTACGATTTTTTAAAATTGGAGCCAAACATAGCTGTTATAGTTAGAAGGAGGCTACGTTTTCGGTAAAAAAATGTTCTGATCCTGAGGAACAGGACAGGCCTAAGTTACAACGTCCCTCATTCTCAAAAGGTATAACTTGCCATATTTCTATGGGCGTAGCACATATTTACGAATGATAGAATTATTGCGAAAATGTAAGTTTTACAGGGCTGCCTCCATTTCAAATGGGTCGCACTGTTGGCATAGAGCTATTAGCGGAGATCCACAGCCAGCAAAAAATTTTTTTACAGAAATTCCAAGACATTGTCGACGTTTCACCAAGTTTAGGAAAAGTTTAGCTTATTTATCTTGACCACACCTAGCCTGTAATTTGCAGTCATTATTTACGAATTTCTTAAAAGTTTGGCTAGAAAATATTGCGTCCCGAGTCCACCTCTACACTTCTGACGAAACAAGCTAAATACTTTTCATATTTGAACACTCCTAATCCGTCTGCATCTTCCTAACTTTCAAGAGCTTTAGAAATTTATCTTCAACAAATTTTATTCTCTATTTATGCCATATACCTTTCTTCTATGCAATAGAAATGAAATTAGGGGATGGATACTTCCAACAAAACAATGCCATAGTTTACAAAACAGTTTAGACAATGCACCTCTTACCGTGTAGTTGCTAAATTCTTCTTTTACTTTACTAGAAAATATTTTTTTACGCTGCTAGGTTTACTATTACTGACTTATAGCCATTTGCGCTTTAACTCCTTCAGTCTCTCTAATCTGCTACATTAGAACGTATTTTAGTTGGCGTCCCGCCTACACGCGGACACGGCTCGAGGGCTACCTGGTTAAACAGTTAAAAGTTTCAATTTTGATATGATTCAAGCAACATTTTAGCTACCAGATGTCGTTGCAACCATAAAAAGTAACTAAAAAATACATCGTAGTAGGAAGTATAAAACCTTTCCATAGCGTCTATTCCTTTGATATGCGGCTCTTGTATTAAGAATTTATGTTCTTAATAATCGAAACGCCGTAGTAACCACATTCTCGCCGGTATTAGCGGTTTATCTTTAAGAGAACGATACCGCGCTTCATTTGTATATATTCGCTAAATTCCGATGATCCCGGTTATAACTCAGGATGGAACAAGGGAGGTCACCTAACCGCAATAACCGCTAGCTGCTTTACGATTCGACATATTTCCGAAACTTGCACGCTCGACTTATATGGCTCCGGCTAATTGAAAGATGTATTTCGAGCAGGGAGCGAAAGAGAGATAGTCTCCGTGCGAGCGCACACACACGCTCTTCACTTATACCTCTACCTATACAGGTTTATCCGCCATATTTATGACTTAATTTTCGGCCGCACATCTCTCTCCGCGAAACGTAATTTTCGAGATATTTCCGCTAGTACTGTAATATCGTAATGATATAGCGTTTGTTGTTTTTGCATTTTACGGAGTAAGGCGTCTTCGGAAGTTTATAATGTCGCGTCTTTATGAACGCGACGTCTAATTTGAAATGGCTCTGTATGATGGGAAAATATGAAAAGGTAAATCTTCATCACAAAGATACTGATGATGTAGATAGTTAAGTACGTATTGTCGTCTTCAATAAAAATTTTCAAAAAATATTTTCTCGGATATTCTGCTTTTACAAGACTTTAGTATACTGAAGCTGCAATATGTTACCTTTGTGCTGATCCCATTACTTTTCAATTGCAACCATTACATGTACGAACAAAATCGGTTCTATACGGGATCAATGTAAGTGACGAAATGCTCGATTTACACATATGCGCTTACTGTACTTTAAAGCTTTTTTAAAGCACCCGTTGAAACGTTTCATTGTATATTATTTACAAGGTGCTAATTCGTATACTGCTTCACCAGTATAGCACATTCAGTTCGATGAATTATCGACTTTTAACGTCGCGACGTATTTTCTCTAAAAATACAGAAAGATCGCCGCAGATTATTTATGTATATCCTTAAAGCTCCCCTTACTGCCTTAAAAGCTATTTTTAAGGGAATCCAATATAGTACCTACGTATGAATTATTTGAATTATAACCCGAGAGCAGGAAATACAAACAGCTGCCGGTAAATACTTTACACGACACGATAAAACTTTATTTAATTTATAAACTCAAACTATAATAAGGCGCATTCTAGTTAGATAGATGAATGACTTAATGATACTTCTTTGGTTTTAATAATTCACTTGTGGTTGAATGCTTCGTCCTCCATAAAACAACTTCTTGTGAAGCAGTTCTTTTAATTACGCATATTCGTATACCAGCACCATCGACCGACAAGGACCCTAAGAACTCCGTCGGCAGGACCTCTTGGTGGTTAACGTTTTTTTCTTCGGAAAGCATTTATAATATTTAGTGAGACGAGATACTAATTTATGCACACAACAATCTTCCTATACAACAAAAAAAGGCGAACGGAGCAGGGTAAATTTATTTGTAACACATGTAGAGAAGGATACTTCGTCTTCTTCAGTCCTTCTTTTATACTATTTTTAGAGCGGTATTCCAAAACGTTAACATCAGCCGTAGGAGCCAGTAGACCGCCATAAGCATATTAAATATTTCGTAGCGTGCCTAGTTGCTTTTCATTTACAACGTACATACAGCCGCCTGCAAAAGTATTTGTATATTTCGTTTTTAAATTTTAAACTGGTATGATATGATAAATAAGAAACCTAGTTGAGGGGGCTATGTTTCTTTAACATTTAAATCATATCAAGTTTAAACTAAAAATTACGTTTGCTCAAAGTAATCCCCTTCCCTTTCAATACAAATCTTTACTCGCCGTTTCTTGTTGAATTCTCAAATATTTTGAATTGCTTCGGTAAGCTTGTAGCTGTTGTATTCTGCATGGCATATTTTTAAAAGCTACATCTTTCAGGGATAGGCAAATAATTTAAAATAGTTAGAGCAGGAGAACGGGGAGAGAAACCTGCTGCAGGGTTATAAAAATATTCATGTAAGAGACTTATTGTTTGTAGTGTTCTATGAGGCGCGGTATAGTCTTGTTGGAAGTGCCTTAGTTCGTCATCATTCTCCTCCGCGAAGCTGTTATCCAAACACCAACTTTTTCAGAGTGCAGTTGTTTCTGTACCATGACATAAGGGTTTCTATTCAACCATATACGCATAGTTTGTTTATTTATAAAATCATCAAGGTGGAGCCAAGTTTGCTCTGAGAAGAAGGATTTGCCGAAGATATCTTTCGTGTGATTTTCACCTCTAGGAATATGCTAGCAAGTGCCATATGATAAATCCGTTTCTTGTAAAAGCTAATCTATATGCCTTTTCATATCCACAGCAGTTTCAGTAGTTCTTTTTTTTTTGAGCAACCTGGCTAACAAACTGAAGACAAAATATATCCATTCATAGACTCATAGAGGAAGACTAATCTCCATTTGTACCCTTTGTTCAATTCCGAAAATAGCTTTCATGAACGGGAATTTTGGGATTAATTTCAGAAGATTTTTTGAAAATCTTTGATGTAACTTGGTTTCCAGTTATTTTTCTAACTCCCATTCTATTCTTGTTTCATAAACTACATCATCGCAGAATCAGCTAAAGTTAGTAATTTTGTTCTCTTTGAGGTCGTTTTAATACATGTCTTTAAGGAAATTGAGAGAGCAAAAATTCAGTAAAATAAAAGCTATCTCGTTTGAAACATACATCAATCACGTCCTTGTTCCTCTAAATATCGCAAAAAAAGCGATGGTAAGGCTACAAAATATTTATGAAAAGAATTTTTTCTTTTGGTGCACAGTGTATGCTTTTGCGCTGAACGCGTTTCTTGTGTTACACGACAATACAACTTTAAAAATACCTGCGGGTTCTTTTACGGCCGACTGTACATACATACATGGCCTTTTTAAGCGGCAACCTCGTAAAGTAACACCATATTACAACTAACTATAACCGATTTGAACACTTTCAGTGTCGGCATAGAAGAGTCGCGTTTATATACATAAACGCACACGCATATATTTGTTACAGTTAGCCCGATTACGGCTACGCTTCGCGCTCAAGGCCCATAAATCGCCGCCGACAACCAGGTTCCGCTTATTACTTTTAATTCAATAATGAAGCGGCGCGTTAGCTCGCCCAGCCGGCCGTATTCGTACGCGTGTATTAAATTTCAATCGGCGCAAACACATTTTCGCGCGCTCATTATTCCCCAGTTAAAGTGTAATCCATCTTCGTTACCATCGAACGGACCTTGAATATTTATGCCCGGAGATGTATAAGAAGAGAGGAGAGGCCGAAGAAGTGGCGGAAGGCGAAGGAAAGAGAAAAAGTTTTTATTCCCGAGACGAAGAGGCTAGACTGTCGTCGTTTGACTATTTTTTTCCTTCCTTTTCTCGTTTTTAATTCTCTTTACCCTTGCGGGTCTTACGCAGTTCGCGCCAGCGGCAGAGCGAAGGGGGATACGACCGACGACGTGGATTCCATCGATGCTTTATACGATAAGCTAAGGAACTAATCAACGTTCGAAAATAGACGAATGTAATTTACGAGTATGGTTACCTAGGGAACCATCATTCTTACGTTATTTGTAACTACCAGGTAGTGATCTACTTATTTGGTGAGTAGACAGTATTTATAGAGCAGCTCATGGGACCTAGAAAGTTCAAATTTTGAGCTATTTTATTTAAATTTCGAATAAATTGCTGCTAGAAGAGTACAACTGCACCTTAAAACAAATTTTACATCGATTAATTTATTTAATCCGTTTCGATCAGCGAGATACATCTCTATATTTTTTTTTTAACAAAAGGATAACACAGTGAAACGTCGAAAGCGTAGAGATCTTTTGGTAAAATAATTGTTCAGTGAATTGGACAGTCTGGAGTAAGAGTAGATATTGACAGAGGACAATCGTATTTTAGGAGCTGCTGTGGTTCATCAATCTGAAAGATTTATTTTAAAAAGTTAGATTTGATGGACATATGTTGGCTTAATAAACAGATAATTTCCATTATTACTACATATAGAATTAGTGGTAAGCATTTTAAAAACAGAAATGATTCTTCATGTGTAGAGAGAGACTTCTGAAAGTTTGGCCCCTTGTTTTACTGAAACCGCGCCACTGGTAGGTGTATCTTTTACCGCGTATCCCCTCTCGCTCTTCCACTCCTATGAATATCTAATTAAGTGTAGCGAGAGTAAGAAGAAGCATAGAGGGCGGTAAGTTACCGTAGATACACGTAGCGTATTCCATCCGACGAACTTTACAGCGCAGCCAAGCAAAGCACTAGCTGGCTGCGGGTGTGGTTGATCCGACGATCGGCCGCTCGGTAAGCTGTTGATGCTGCACGGCTCGCTTGCCCTGGTAAAGCTGTTCGCTCGTCCACCCGCGTAACTTTACGTTTCTCTCTAGGTTCGTTTATTTGTTTGCTTGTGTGAGAGTGTGTATAGGCGATCCTATCTCAGATTTACGGCGTGCTCCGCAATATCGAGAGGCGAAAAAACGAAGAAACTCGATTTAATTCCGCGTAATATATATTCAGAATGGGGTACGATTCGGAAAAATTGCGCCGGTTAAAAAGAGAAATAGGGGGAGAAACGGAGAGTTTCAGAATACTGAATATGTCTCGCGTCGTTGAAATGTATACGCCGAATTTCAGGGATGTGCTTTACACATTTGTTGGTATCGGTGGATTATTTTGCATAATCCACGTCTTTGGGATCAGAGAAAAATCGACAAAACGAAAAACAAACAAATATTTCAAGCTGATATACAGAGTGAGTCGCAAGGAAATAATACTTAAAAAATGATATATTTATCGGAATCCTGGTAAAAAAGTATTTCTTTTCGCCAGTATTTCTCTCATGTGGAAACCGTTGACTATATTGTTCAACAACAGCTGTAGCGCTCCTCTGACAAAAGTCATAAACAGCCTCGAATGAATTAATTCAAATACCCGCCATGTATGACAAGAAGCAAATGAAGCGTTGAATGTTACATACAGGTAGTCAATGAAAGAATATTATGATAATATGAATTAACTCGAAAACAGGCGAAAATTTGGGCCGTTCACAAGGACAGTAGTTAAATTTTTAGTGACGCTATAACTTGGAAACCAATGGAAACATATAAGCCTTTTTACGGCAGTTTCAGGTATACGGAGCTTGGCTCGTTCCTCTCAACTCACCCTGTATATAAATAGACGTGACGTTAAATCAAGAGAAAGCAATTCATGGTAAAGCTTATCCTTTCAAAAGCGTTTAAGCGAAAACACAATTAAGCTGTCTCAATTAAAATTATTTTCCAGAACAACAGAACGCCAGCCAATTTTTATATCTTTACAAATTTCAGTTGCTTCTTCTTTATAGATTTTAAAAGCAACTTCTAATTTTTATAAATACAGAGATTTTCTCCACAAGCAGGAGCATTTATGATTACCAAACGCGGTATGCTATCTTCGACTTATTGACAAATATTCACAACTTGGCAAGTTTCTAGAGTATCTTCTCCTATAATTATTATTATTTCAGTTCCAAAAGGAATTTTTGCTTATCGCAAAAAAGGCTTATTTGCATTTTACGTTGCTGTCTTGTCGTCAGGACTTGATGTATCACTACAAGGGTGTTTGAATTCATAAAAGAAACTAAAAGTGTTGAAGTGCTCCTTTTTCATACGATAATAGGTTCGCTTGCAACGTTATCTGTTATTTTTCTTCGCTTTATTTTCGTCCAAGTCACTAATTGCAAATTGCAACCTGCTTAATTAATCCAGACGATTTATATACGTAGTAAGACGTGGCCAGGTTAAGCATGTATAGCAGTCTCGTGTACGATCCAGCATTACTTACTCCTATACCCTCATCGGCGTTAACAGACTCTCGAAGACAGCCCGTAGAGTACACGCGTGGACAGGTGAAACCGAAACAATCGCCTTATTATCAGGAACAAGCCGCGTGAAAAATCGATGCACCCGATCAGCACCAGTTAGTTCCCTTATAAACTAATCAAACGTTAACAAGCGACATTGGCACGTCGATCGCTGCTGAATATCAAATTACCGCATTGTCACACCGCGGACATCGCTTGAATGGAGGTTAATAATTCATGAATAAATAAATAAGGCAATTCTCCTCACTATACGCCGAAGAGAAGCATGCGGTATTAAGTGTGCTCGTTCACTTTCTCTGTACGGGCTTCGAGCAGGTCGGCGGCTATGGCATCACCGGGAAAAGGACAACAATTCCCTCCGTATTGGTAGCCGGACAAGCGATATTTATGGATCTTCGTTAGATCGTAAACATTGACGCGACCATTCCAACATTATGAACTGCTAGTTGCACCCCGTAAACTAAGCCGGGCGACCCAACATGGACCAATACGACAGAGAGAGGGTTTTAGATTTGTTGCCCTATATAAGCGGTTCGAGGACCTGTAGACTACTCTCTCTCCACTGGCGCACGATTAATTGGAACGACCATTGCTATATAAAGAATGATTTGTCAGGCGAAAAAAGAATTAGTATGGAGTTGTGCGTCACAATTCATTCTCCGGACACCAAATTGATCCCGCCGCGTGATACTGCACCGAATCGAACGTTTCCGTACTTTTCTGCCGATGCCTTTCGCGGATAACGTTTCGCCGTTTTTCTTCCTCTTCTAGTACCACCACCACCGTCATCACGCATCCAATCGGAAGGAAAAAAAAAGTCGAACGCTCGCAGGGATTTAAATTAATGCTTTGATTTAGGAAGGCGGCGAAAAAGTTAAAGTTATGGCTATTTCTCGCGAACGAAATTAATTTGTTTCGGCGCTTTGAAGTCTGAAATACGATCGGAGCAAATGAAGTACGAAATTTATATGAAAAAGTCCTATTTATGAACTTGAATTTTGGGATCATTTAAGGAAGAACCAAGAGACGCTTTGATATCTTTTAAGTTAAGTATTTATAGGAACTCTCCATGCGGACTCTCTTTGTTGATTTTAGAATGATCGGGTAAATAGAAAGAAGCTAATCCAAATCTGCACCAAACTACAAACATTAAAGTGGTTCCGAGTGAGAAGAGCTTTTGTACAAGCAAGTGAATCACATATTGCTACAACTTGTAGCAAGAAGAAGGGTGGAAACGACAAGTTCCACTCTATTCATGCTTCGTCGGAAACGCGTTAGATAGCGGTTACAAGCATTTAGGTTGTCACCAATTCACCCATTAGAAGAAGTTTCTTTTTAATGAGAAAACGGTATTTGTATATCGCTTCACTTGATTCTATATTTTCCCATTTTCAGCGAAGTATCAAGTTGGCATTCAAAGAATTCACGCTATCTATTGCTTAGAATTTATAACGCAGTAATATCCACATCATATAAGCAATAAAAATAGTACTGACTGCCTTACTCGAAGCCTTTAAATTTTATTTCGCGCCAACCGAGGTTCATTATATCTTTGGAGTAAATGCTATACAATTTCATCGACGTTATCGGCTGATAAAGCTCTATCAATATTTTCGAAATGTGCTCAAGCTGTGAATAAAATTTCAATAAATCGTGCAGGGGTGAATTTTTTATTACAGTACTTAGGTTGCGCCCATATAATATACTTCACCAAATAGGGGCTACTATTAGAATTGCAAACTATATCACCGCATGAAGTTTATATGAACAATGAAATCTTGTTGCTAACCATCATACGCTGCTAGCAGGAGAATAACTTTTATTGGTGGTTGTATTGTTTCTAAGCGTTAGTAAGATTTAATCGAATTTCTTTGCAGCTATATTTGCAGCTTTGCTAACTCCGAAAAGGTGTACATTTTCTTTAAACAAATGCCTAATAGGGTTAATAGCAACGACTATAACAAGGATTGTGCTCATCTAAGAGCCGAAGAGATCTTCTTTTAACCTCAGATAATATTATTGGAATTTCTAAAACAGAAAGACAGAAGCAATTTGGTTGCTGTTTTCATGTTTCCTTAAATTTTCCTATGTTGACGCAGGTTGTCAACCAAGAATGATTCAATATCTGGTAGAGAAAAGAGTTTTCTGGTGAAGATATTGAGCGGTATTACTCCTTATCAGAATATTTATTTTTTCCAATGGCAACAATCGAGCGATGATTTGACAGAATTTAGTTGAAAATTATGGTTTCCAAAAATTTTAGCCAAGGTACTTAAATTTCCATTGATAAGAATAATTGCACGAGGATGTGAAACAAAAACGACTAAAATGTTACATCCCATCTTCGGTACCTTTCTCAGCCCCTTTCTCAATATATGTATATCTAAAGCGCGTAATCATGTCCCTTTTCCCCATTATTTTTGCAACTATAA
The DNA here is from genome assembly GCA_902654985.2 of Oryctes borbonicus. NCBI lineage: Eukaryota > Metazoa > Arthropoda > Insecta > Coleoptera > Scarabaeidae > Oryctes > Oryctes borbonicus. The sequence goes on from LR736868.1 coordinate 7,101,200, forward strand.
TTTGAATAATGTATGCACATAAGCATTGAAAGGAGCGCACCAAAATTGGCAGTTGCGCCGCAATATCGATGAATAACGGTTTGTTTGGTGCTGCTCAGACGAAGTACCAAGTCCGGCACTTCCAGACACCGCGCCGAGCAGAAGATAACCTTATCGAATGGCCGCGAAGTACATCAGGATTGGCGAAGCGATCGCAGTATGTAATAAGAACGTGCAGCCAGCGGTAACCGGTTCTATATAAGGTTCCCTTCGTACACGACAAGCCTCAGCTGCTGTCACCGACATTTCTACCGCTAATGAGATGGAATTGGACGGACAAGCTTTTGCCGTTCGTACACACGAACAACGCGAACGCTCCTTGCTTCTCGTTCTTCTCGGATGGTAAAAGAAAACGAAAATACACAAGCGCGAGCAACAAAAACCGCATACGTTCTGTGACGAAGAATACGCTTTTCTTGATATACGGGGTGAAGCTAAAGGTTCGGCAATAGCTATTATTATTGCTAGCGGTTACTTTTCCTTACAAAATGTATTTATTTAAAATATAAAAAAATGACATTGAGAAGAATATGGACCCCGTTGTTTGTTCGTTTAATATCAGACTAGTTACCTCAATAATGCAGAGAAAATTGGAAAATCCGCATTGACTAAAATGTAACAAATGATGACAGTGAGGTATCTCAGAGAGATTTAATGTTCGTTGGTAGTACTATCTAATCTCCACACTAAAATATCCTTGCCTTTGTTAGATACGTAGTCAGCTTTGGTTGCCAACCTGTAACTCCTAAGAAATCAGATTAACAGTATCTGCTCTGAAACAACAAAATCTCCTCAAGTTCTTATCATGTAAGATTAAAGGAACTTGTCCTGATAAAGGTACTCGGTACTCGACAGGCTGGACTACTGGAAAGACATAGCATGCTGGCTCTGAGCATGAACAAGGAGGCCATTTGTGAAAGATTCCTACAGAAATTGCTGAGAGATGACATCGACTGTTTTACTTGAAATTTACAGTAGCCTCATTCTTTTCTTCACGAAGGCAAATATTATGAATTTGAACGCTACGTATACCCTTTGTAGGGCGGCTAATAAGCAATGCGATATATTTAAGTAAAAAGGAGTTAACTTTGTCTACATCTATTCTTCATTCACGGCTTTTCACGGCTCACTGCTTTCGAAAATATTCGCATATTCTAAATGTTAGTTTGTCCGTATATTCTATGCTACTAATATAACAATTTATACGAAGGACGATAGTTAGTCAATAACCTTGTACTCTCTAGCATTTCGCCTCAAATTAATCATCGCTGTTTTAAAAGTTTCAAATGCTTATTATTATCGTACACTTATTATATTTGCGCCATGCTGTATATGTGCGTATGTCGCGGTTTTAGCTTTTTAAAGGGCTTCTCGTAATAATATTCGAGGCACATACTTTTCCGCAATTATGTCCGACCGTTAACAAGAACTCTCGGGGTCCGTCTAATGGCGTCGCCCGTATTAACGCGTTGTAAAACAGGTCTGCTCGTTTTCTGAACCATCGCGCTGCCGCGCACAAAACACAGTCGGAGATGTCTGGGGAATCTCGACGACGAGAGAAAGAGAGAGGTTGCGTTATGAAAAATGTATCGGCCGAAGGGGCACAGGGGGCCGTAGTAGGCAGCAGCGGTACGCACGGAGATCGCAGCGCGGCGGAGAAAAAATTGAGCAGCTGGGGCTGGTTTTTACCGATGTCGATCGCTCGAGGCGTCGAAAACTTTTTTCTATGATCCTCTACGGCCGTTCTGGCGGCGTTCTAGTAATGCGATATCGGCGAAAATCTTGTTATATCGGTTCGATTCCAATAAAATTCGTGCTCCGTGCAATCGGTGAAAGGTCGGAAGTGCTAGTTTGTTCAGAAATTTAAGGCTTCTCGGTATGGTCGTTTGAGGCATCGCAAATTTCTATTGATATCAACGTCCAATAAATTTGAACATTTTGGAGAATGTCCCCTTTCTAATAAAATAAAAAATACTGTTGTGTATCCCTTCCATTTAATAAGCTATAAATTTATGGGCTGCTTTTTCGACAAAACATCTTATAAGCCTAAATTGCTTTTAACCTATTGGTTGATTTCCACCGTTAAAATAGGTTGACAATGTAGCTACTGCTACAACAAATAGTGTAGTTTCACAAATTTTTCCAATCATCATCAAGGATTTGAAATATTAAGGTAGAAACAAGAATTTAAGAAGTAAAAGCGAACGAGTCAGGACATAATATAAACTTCTCCTCTCTTCAGGTACATTCCTTCATCGGCGAGGAACTGCTTTAAGTTCTCTTTGCCCGCTAACGTCGCTTAAGGTAATTCGTTATCTCAAAGTTAATCCGTCATAGATTTGCCATCTCGCAAAAGCAAAGAACGAAGAGGAACAAGGGGAAAAAGTCTTGCATGCAACTTCGTCGTGCAGTCTCTTACCGTTTCGCAAGTTCATCGCCAATAACTTCTTTAATACGTTCTCGTCGTAAATCCGCGAACGTGGTGAGGAAATTTAATGGGATGATTTGGTTTATGGCGCTTTTAGATGAAATTATGTGCAAGCCTAACGCGCAAATTTTTATCCGCGATGATGAATTAATTCCCTGCAACCGAACAAGATGATCCGCCGCATCCATAACGACTGATTTTTAGTTCGACAGTTTAAAGCTCGATAAGGCTATGTATAGTACTTCTTAAATACTTTTAATTATCGTAGATTTAAATTTTTTTCTGCTAACTCCAAGATGGATCTCAAAAACATTTGCTTGCGAAATACGCAGCAGCCAGCTTATTATTAAGACCTCAGGAGCGTACGTTTCCTTCTCTGGATGTTTTTGCGGACTACTGCCTCCACCGATGTCAATTTGCATACACGGCGACGTTTTTGACTTATGAAAGGCACGTGAATAGTAATAATTGAAGGTATTGTAGTCAGCTTCTGAATACAATAGCTTGCGGTTCGATGAATAGCAAACTAACTATTCATTGTTTAATGGCGTTACTGTGTTGTGAAATTTTATATTATTACCTTCAAATATGTACAAAGAGAAAAAGAATCAAACATGGCTGTTTATTGGTAAATTCTTTGTATGCACGAAGAAAGTATGTAGAAATTCATCGACGCTTTTATAAAAAGATCCTTCTTGAAATGGGTACATCGGTGTTCATGTAAAAATAAATTAAATTAAATTCTGGATAGGTATTTATAATTCTACGGCTAGATAGGTTTATGCAACATTAATTTATTTATTATTTTTATTGTTAAAATAAATACATGGATGTCAAATTCTCGGGGGTGGATTTCTAAATTCATTAATTAAATGGGAGATCTAATTAACTGTACTGTTGTAAACTTTAAAATTGTTGTTTGCGAACTTTGAATCAAAAATATTTCGGCAATCAATTGTAGCTAATAGGAGGAAGAGCGTGAGCTTTCCGAACTGATTTAAATACAAGCAGCTTCCAAAGGAAATCAAAGGAGTAGTTACAAAAAAGTTGGCAAAAGCAATATCTTCACAGATTTGAGAGCTTCAATTGACACTCAAAAGCAATCACTTGAGAAAATACAAAATAAGACCTGAGGATGCAAAATCATGATCGAAAAATATGGCAATGAGACCACTTCAAGGAATTATAAAGAAAGACAGTAAGATTCATAGGGCCAGATCCATGGCGTTACAAATAGCTATACTAGAGAGTGTACAGTGCCTGATACAAATAAATTGAGAAAGATATATATATACTTTCCAATTAAATAAATGTAAAATAAGTATTGTATTTGGTGAATGGAGCTTTTCCTTAGTTCCTTGTTAGTCCTAATGTAAATTTGAACGAATATCGTTGTCCTTCTTCTTTAACCCACCTGCAATATACATTTTGTATTTTGTTATACACATCCTTTTCTAGGAACATATGTATGTTTCGAACAACTTTACATGTACCGTAAAATATCTACTTTATGCGACTAGAAACTCAATATAACTGTCCTTTCATTTTTAATATACGCCCTTTATAACTTTATACTGCGATTTATTGCTACAGAAGATCAGCCGACAAACCGTAGTGAACCGTTTGCCGCAAACAATGGCCTCGGACAATTTTTATTAGACAAATATAAGACGCGAACGTGACGTAATTCTTAGACTTACATAGTACATATGGGAATGTACGTGTATCTGGCGGATGATCAAATAAAGCAGGGAACGGTTGATATTCCTTTGGTCGGCGTATTGAGTAATTTCGACCGTCCCCTTCTTTCCGGAAGCCCAAGTGTGACCCTAAAATCTCCTCCGTCTGGGAGCAGCTCGTACGTGACCGGAGAGGAAACAGTAATTACAGAAACATCAAATTCTCGGCGCGCACTTGCTGCCAAGCCGTGTTAATAATTGAACGAGATGGCTGTGGAAATCTATCTTTTGTACGTCCTTTTTATATCGTCGTACATCCGGGTACGATCAATGGAAAATAGTATATTATTTATTTTATTTAAGAAGAAATTCGAGTTATATCGTTAATATAGAAAAGGAAGTCGCAAGTAGGTGTGGATTTGATGGAGAAAGATATGAAATCGTATCTTTCAGCACTTTCTTAATTTACTAAATTAATCAATGTACAGAACTATAACTATATATTTTTGGGCTAAGAAAACAGTGACGTGTCAATTTTGTTTTCAACTTTGTAAAAAAAACAACCAAAAGTACACAGTTTTTCTTGACCATCGATCAGCACACAACAGACCACAAAATGTTGAAATTGCCGATTACAGTCTTAACGTTACAATTCTGGTTTTGTGGAAAATGTTTCAGTGTAGCGAAACAATTTTAGCCAGTTCCACTCAGTTGGTCTAATTTAACATCACCAATATTCTAATAAGCAAACTGCCAGGAGCTTTACAAATGTTAGTTTTAATGCAACTTTCTTATAAAGACATAAGAAATTCAAATAAGGAAACATAACTTGTTCAACAAGAGCATATGGTGTGCCTCCATGTGCTCTTTAAATTCACTTTACCAACCTCTGGACTTTTAATACAATAAACAGCGATTCAAAGGGACTACATAAACATCTCGAATTAAATGTTGGCCTTTAAAATTTGCATATATAAATATACAACGTGTAGTGAGTGCGTGGTCTCTTCCTGCTGACAAGTGAGGCAAGGCATTTGATTTAAAGGTACATCCGCGGTTGTCACTGCCAGTGCAAAGTATGATATCTCCATAGGCATCTGCGAGACTCTCCGCATGAAGATGTCGTGCTAGCACCGTTCCCGTAACATGTGTTGTCGCGCTCCACGGTGTGTTATGTAGTAGAGGAACGACTCAACACACATTACGCTACGTACTAGTATAGATTAAATTCAGCGCGCACAGCTTAGCATACCTCCTTTTAAATGACGTTTGTTTTCTTGATTATTTTCCAACTGCTTTTATTTTCAGTTCACGAGTAATTCGTTTCTAAGCTGATTCTTATATTCGCTTCGTTTAAAATTAGTCGTCTTGCGAAATTCCAAAAGAAATTTATATCTAAGCAGGAAAGACGTATCGTTTTGATTAAGATACTCATAAATTAACGATCTAAAACTTACCGCAGCAGACGTGTTGCCACATCGGAGCTGTGAAGTGAAGATAAAGTAAAACGGTATCGTGGATAATAGATACTTCGTATTCGCATTAAGAATTTATTGCTGCCGAAGTATTATGCGATGAGACCTTAAGTATTGCCCTGTTTATCATATGTTCAGGCTGAAATCAGTTTCATGTTCTATCAGAGCTGTATAGGGTGAGTTAGGAGAAATTTCATTTTTTTTAATGTTATAGTGTAATTGCAAATCATAGCGTTCTTGCCGAGTAGCTCGTTCAGATGTTACTTTAACGTTGGAGGTCGCCCAGCTTATTGAAAACTCTAATAAATACGTTTTTACTAGTACTACTGCTCTGATATAGAAAGCGTTGACGATATTTTTCAACAGCAGCTGCAGCATTCCCATTAAAAAAGGCATAAACATTCACCATTTTTGCGTATATAATTTTGCTGGTAGATTATAAAAATGTGGACCCCGAAAATTCAAAATTTTCACCATATTCGCATATTTCAATATGTTTGTGGTATTTTCTAACAAAATAATGTAGACTGACGCTTACAACGTAAGTGATTCCCCGCACCTTTAATTTCTCCAACAAATTATTAATTTTCTTTAAGCACGCTCCATGTAACTTTCATGTAGTAGACCGCATAGTAAGTAAAACATTTTTACTTGCACTACTACAACTGAAGTCCGCATATGCGTACAATAACAACCAACATGTGTAGAGACACCAATTCCGGTTGCAATTTACTCAAAAATCCGAGGCTTCAGTGTTATCGCCGCGGTTTTATCGAACTCGGAAACATATTAGTGGTCCGCTTGAATTACACTCCGAACGTGCAGTGTTTATACAACGGGTTCGGTTAGAATATGATTAATGGCAATGTGGGGACTCTGATTCGAAAATAATATCTTTATATAATAATATCGAAATTATTAAACGTAATAAATGTAACGCGATCGAATATATGGATTTTAAAATCGGAGAATTCAAATGTACACGGTTGTAGCTTGGAATAAATACAAAAAGAGCGTGATGTACGGTGGAAGTGAGATGATTCAATGCATTTATTTATAATGCAGGTATACGTTAGTAATGATGACTCAGTGATAATGTAGGAGGGTGTGTGCCAGTGCCTGTCCTATTGAATTTTTCATAATCAACCCAACAATGGGGTGAATGCGCGTATTACATATGTAGGCTTCGATTTGTACCTTCCTTTCAGCCGCAAGTACGTTCAAATATATATTTGACGTGTATATAAAATACTTGCCATTTTGAAATTGTAACGAGCTCACTCGCGGAGACTAGTATTATGCCAGTTTTTCATAGAGAGGAGTTATTACCATCCGTGCATCTTGCGTGTGTGTGTACAGCATCGTCGGGCATAAAGCATCCTATGGAGAAATGCCAACCAACTCAGCTCGCAACCAGTATGCCGTACGAATATAGAATATTTTATGTTTATATTCCGAACATTTTCTCCGTTGTTTCTTTTGCAAAATCAATCTACGTCACGCGATTGCATTTCTGAAATGTGTAATTTAGAACGAGCAGCGGACACGCCGATGACAACGTAAACGTATGCGTAGGAAAAAAAGCGGAATAACGAGCGTAAAGAGAACACAGAAGGAGGATGCGTAGTCCGATGTATTTTTGCGATGTTATTCCTTTTTATGGAAAAAAATAAAACGTGGCCGTACTTGTATAATGTGAAATATGAATAATGTTATACGCACACTTGAGATTCTAAGATTCTAAAACGTCGGCTGTAACGTATAATAGATATATCAAAGTAGATGGCCATGAAATATACAAAAGGATAAGGTACGAAAAAGGAACTAACACACACAGAAATTGAATAACGTTGACGCGCATACTAGATGTGTGGTTTTACAGAAATAAAGGACTGTAGTGCAGTATACGAGGTTCACTTAAAAAGCAAAATAGGAATAACAAATTCGTTATATATTTGTAACAGTATTGCTAAGCACCCATAGAAATGCTCATTTCTGTGTAACCTGAAATGGTTATTTAGGCAACTAAGAAAATGACGTTTCTTCGAATCCCGAAGTGAGTTAATCCCCAATTAATTTAACACGGAATTAATTTAATCACCGTTTACATGTACACTTTAACCTGGTTTAAAAGTACGTTAAGATCTATTTTAAATAAAGTAATTTTAAATTTCTGCAAAAATAGTTATTTAGTTTAAAAGCAATTCTTCAACTGCTCATACTGATACGCTTGATACACCCTTCAAATAAATTTTCCGAGTACCGCAACAGGTAATGCATACACCTTCCAGTAATTCATAACAATTCCAACGCTGCTGCAAGGTGATTAAATTATAACGACTTTATTACAAGCGCTCATATATCGTACGCGGAGAACATATGGTATATATTATTTACAAACATTCGTGCAGAACATATTTTATGCAAAGCAAATATATTCATACAAAGTCTTAACTTACACACTTTGTATTCATACATTATTGTGTATGTATATAAATGACTCGGGCTACGTATTTTTTTATTCATTTTCCACGGGTCCGACTTCGCACATAATAATTTATATAAACGTTTAATTTGAATAGAGGAACAAAAGCTACGTCTCGGGTATGTACACACTAAACAAAAACAATCGTAAATTACACGAACGGATCAAGTTACCGGGTCGATTATTGACGGCTAAATCTTTGGTTTCGTATTTAGCCATATCTAATTATACGAGCGTAGCGTGGGTAGGTGCATTGTAATACACTCTGTCTTTGTTCGGATTACACAATATCTCGAGAAATCATACTCGTCGAATTTTTAAGTTTAATGAATGCCGGACATAATTTTCAAGTACTATAAAATGCGAACTTGAAATCAGCAAAGCACATTCGATATTACGTATAATACACCTGCGTTGGATTAAACATTAATCGAAGGTATTTCTTCTGTTTGAATGATTAATGCCTTCACCTCGCCTGATACGGCGTCCATTTATTAAGCGAAAGTAATGGTCTTCGTGATTCTAACGCCATAAATTTTAGAACTGGTTTTTGGTAGTCCCCGGACAGTAGAACCACCACGTTTGTATTATAAAATCCATTGTAAGAATTATTCGAATAAAGTTTATAAGTCTTATAAGATTCGATGCATTCTTTTCTAAATTAATAGTTTAAATTAATTGATTTAGAAGAGAAAAAGGTAAAGATTGTAGAAAATAATACCTGTTGAGTTATTACCATGGTAGTGGTAGTGGCTCAAGTGCCAGTTTTGCTTTTATCTAGTATTCAGTTACATTGGTTGGAATATCAACGAACAACACGAGCAGCTTCCTTTTGCATCAAGATCCAAATTCGTCTTTTTTATTCCATATCGGTACTGGCGCAACGTGATTCACAAACTTGCGGGTCACGCCAGGGTTGTAATGGTTAGTTTAGGAGAATTTTCAGAAATATGGTTTGCCAAGCATTTTTTCTTCTATGTATAGGGAACGAATTGCAAGAGAGCCACCGTTCTCACAAATTATCTTTAAAGCCTGACGAAACAAGAACGAGTTTCAAAAATCTACCTTCTAGGAAATAAGTCTCAGAAGGGAAAAGGTAGAAAAGCACTTGCATGGTAACAATAAAGCTTAAGTCTTTTCGAGTAATTATTACTTCTGGTAGTAAGTCGAAGCTACAGAATCTTTTAATGCTATTTTGATATCTGTTGAGTTCTCAATGAAAGCTGTTTAAGTGCTCAGCTTTGTTGCATAACTAAGTATTTCATATTAACGGGGAATTTTTTAATTAAGTGACTTTGACAACTTAAAAGTTAATGAGCAACAATATTGTCCCCTTGAGAACAGGTAGACCAATATATCCACTATAATATACGTTCTTGGGATAAGGTTTAGTTTTTTTTTTTTCGAGCGCCAAGGCAAGTATTGGCATAAAATAATAAGCATAGAAAATCACACAATTAGAAGACGCTGAAACATCTTGAATATAACATATATAAATTGTAGTGTTATAATTCGCAGCATCATCAGTTCCGCGCATAGATCATGCAGAGCGTCGACTCGCTCAAAGCTCAGGGTACCCATTTGTGTTTCTCAAAATTTTCTGCGGTCCGAAGCAACCGTTATCGCGATTAAATAGGCGAGTAAGATGACGCTAAACGCGAAACGCTCACTATCACCACAGACCCTATATTTAATAATTAATTTGGAAGAATCAACTCTTCCTAAATTGTTCCTTCTAAAATGCATGCATATATACAACGCATGCTTTCACAACAAATTTCCAAAGAAGTACTGATGTAATTTATTGCGCATTCAATATATTACACCAGCTCAAGAGATATTTAACGACCAACTTAAACGAAATACAAATAGGTACCCACACAACACTTACGTCCATTACATTTTTCTTTGGTTCTAACAATTGTTAATTGGATACAAACTGTTCGATCTAGCATACTTAAGTATCTATATGTACATATACCAGCGGAAGATACACTAAGAGATAAACAAGCAAGTATTTATGAGATTGCATTAGATAGTGACGTTTAACCAATACATTAGGTTTGTGTATTGAATACATATCTATGTACATATGTATGTAAGTCTTTTCCTCCTTCTTCGTCTTCAACATGGTAAGGTGCGTATACATATATAGAAAATACATGAGTTATCTCTCGCTTGGTATATATATGCATCAATATATGTATAAATAGTAAAAACATACGTCGGTGTGGATAGAGCCTTGCGAAACGTACCGTTTAAAAGTCAGGTCGTATTTCAGTTATAACTTATAACATAATAATAGCGGACTCAGCGGGCTATTGGATGTGCAATGTTATAAAGAGAACTACCAGCGCGGCCACGTGAACCTATCCTAGAGAGTACGGTCCTCACCGCCCGGGTTCTTTCGCAATACGCTGGCCGTTGAGCCGCTCATGATCGAGATTTTACGTGGTCGTCGCGTTTACGGCCAATTCTGCAAGGATAAAACAACCAGGCACGTAAGTAATTAATGGCTGAGATCTATATTACCTTCTTGGAAGATATTAATTAGCTTGTTGGTGTTTAGTTAATGATTTAGTAAACAATCGTGCTCGTAATATAGAAGAGAGTAAGAAATATGTGGAAGGTACGAAGGATCTGGATTGTTGTGTGATCACAAAATTAATTCGTTTAAGTTTGAAGTTTGCTGTTGTTATTCACTTGTAAAAAGAAGGCAATGTGAATGATCCCTCAAATTATAAACCAAGTTCCGTTCTATGTAAAGATTGGAAAGTTGGTTAGAAATAAAATTCTACGAAAAAATTCGCGATTTTTGTCGGTTTTGCGCTGTCTCTTGTTCCAAAAATTCCAAAAAGTTGCAGCTAATTTCTGCGATGTAAGTAAAGCTTTCGATTGTGTTTGCCACACCCTGTCAAGATGCTAAACGTTTATGATCTTAACACCTTAAGTATAGCATACTTCAAATCTCTGCTTAATTTACATAAATTAATTTATTGCAAACAATGCTAAATGTATTCTTTTCGAGGCTGATGATACTTTTTGTTAGTTAAATCAGTGGATAACCAGCATGTTGTGGGGAAGAGCAGCTCGTGAGCTTGAAACGCCGATCTCTTAGTTTCCTCAAACAAACTGATTCTAAACATCTGTAAAACTGGAAAGATTAAAAGAGACCCAGAATAAAACTTGCAAACAACAAAAACTTGCGAAGCGTAAACCGAATACGTACTTAGTAAACTTGTAAAAACAAGAGTCGTTGGATTTTAAAGGAAAGCCGCATGCATCCTAAGCAATCTTTTATGTTCACGATTTGCCGTGAAACACTTGTAAAATCAAGAATTTCAAAATTTCTTGTGTATCAATTTCTATTCTACAAACGTATGTCATAACTATAATAAAAGAACCATAAATCAATTATTACTAGGCACACACGTTTTAGTACCACAGAAAAAATGTAAAATTTTACAAGACTCTTCCACAAGATATCAAAAGCTTCACCGCTAAATTGTTTGAATATTCCACAGAGAGATATTAAATCGAGCTTTTGTATAAAAATTATTATTTACAGTGCTTTAAGTAGATGCACCTATGCGTTCGCGTTAAATATTTATCCTGTATATGTTTATTTATTTCCAAATCTGCTATTTTTATCCGTTTAAATATATATATTATATGTTAACACCAATAAAGTATTATTATTATTAATTATCGTCCTATGGCATGTAAAGTAACCTAAGGCAAAGGAAGAAATTCATATTTTCCTCTTGAAACAGAATGAATAATAATAATATGCAAATTGCACATAAAAACAGCAATAAACGTGACATTTATTACTCACTAATTAGATTCTTGTCTATGCGGCGTTGGAATATGCCTTCGGCCTTTTCAATTTTGCAACTGCAATTGATATTCATAGATAAAACCGTATTAATTTCATACGAATTAGTAGCTTTCGATTAAAGTTAATTCGAATAAATTGCTTATTTCATTTTATATGGCATGCATATCAAAGTTAAAGCATAGGGAAGAAGATATTAACATATTTCTTAAATTATTTGCCATTTACCTTAGAAGACAGCGCTACAGAAGTATATAAAGCAGCACTGATGAAAACTTTGGTCACTGCAATCAAATAAAGCTCATCGAGCAAAGGTAGCGGCAGCATGATACAGACAGTCGATTTGACGTTCAGATTTTTGTGGCTAACACTCAAGTCTGCTTGCACATATCATTTCCGAGTTAATTGGTATCAGTGACGCCTGTCCATGCATATCCGTTCAGTTTCGCTAGTTACAAATCAGTTATCTTTGAGATGGCTTGGTACACTTTAAGAATTAACATTGATCGCCATCTCAATAAACCAGGAAGAAGTTTATGCCAAAGATCCCGGGTGCATGGTGCATGAACAGGAAGAGGAACTAAAAGGGAAGTTATTACTCTGTATAATTGGTAACTGATGGAAAATATCGTATTTACATGTATTGTCTGCATATTTCTGATGAAATGGATCATAAACAGCAGAATATTGGCCTACTATCTAATTTAGTAGTGTTATTCGATTCGCTCGTGTATTTTTCTTACATGTTGTGTACATTGCACTATACAATGGAAATACACGAGGAGTTGTTCGTGCCCCACATCACCCACCATTTCTGACGGTCATCCACTTCCTCTATAACCTGAAGTTAGGCTCTACAGGCACTAATAAGTAAACGTTTTCTGAGATTCTTTTATAAATAATTGTTGCTCTAAGATTTTGAGCCATATATACCTTTTCACTAATACCTTTTGGTATCCAGTGACATCAGAGAATTGTTGATAATGACTTATGGTTCGGCGAGTTTCCCCTACTTTCGAATAATGATCCAATCCGGGTTAGAATTTTCTAACCCAGTAGGAGCATTCAACTGGAATGTCTATATTATGCTTAAATTTTCAAGCCGAGTTAGGAGGCATTGCACTTGCTTCAATCTCTTTTACTCTGAGAAATTAGTAAAATATTATCGTCTCGTTGGTGCACTAATGAAATAAATTAATATCACTACCTTAGTTTTTTTTTATTAATGTTTGAGCATCGCAATTTCATGGTAATTTCCGAGCTAATCAAATAAGAGCAGCTATTATACGTGATGAGCGGAGTTCGAGAAGCTATCGGCTCCTGTATCTCCATATTTAATCCGTTATTAAAAGATATCCAGAAATAATTGGCGTAGAGATTAAAAATTACCGACCGCGCAGCGCTTTGCTTTATTCAATTTCTCAACGGAGTGATACAAAAAGAAGCCGCCTGAAATGGAAGATATGCGCCCGCGGTATGCGCATTTCTTCGCTAATTGGTATAATTTCGATAAAATGCCTTCCGTAAATTATAAAACATGTCGCCCGCACCGACCAACCAGCAGCCGGCGTAGCCGTCGACCATAGAACTTCTTCTTATGTTGAGAGATAATTGTTTTGCATTTTTTAATCTTACAATCTTCTCCGCGCGCAATTAAGCTGAGATATAGCCGATGCAGATGCACTCGTATAGCTTATACGTGTAGGTTTAAGCTTCGCGCGAAGAACGAGACGGCGATAGCTGGACCGAATTAGGAGTAATAAAGAAATTGTTGTAATGACAACGATTACGATATTAGCTACGGACCGAAAAAGGTATAAACAGTTTTTTGTCTGCATATCTAAATTAAAAACGGATGAATTTTAGCCGCTCCAATTCGCCGGGCAATTTAAGAAATTGCAGTCCCATCCGTGGTGGCCATATTAAGTCTGTGCGTACTTGTGATTTACGTTTTAGCGCCGCAGCAATAAACAGGGTCCTACATTTAATTTGGCGATTACGGCAGTTTGATTACTTGCTGTGGCAATTGAGGATTTAATTTAAGAGGCATTTACGATAAATGCAAAAAATATCGTTGAAATTAGGGGACATCAAATGTAATTTCGAAGGCATTTTTTATGAAAGTTCTTACTTGGCCAAAGGAAACGATACCTTGGTAGCAAAAGGTTTTTAAGCATTGCAAAAAATCACAGAGCTGGATGTGGCTTTGCTCAATTGCATATCATTGTTAAATATTTTGGGACTCTTTTTGACAAATTAATAAAACATATTTGTATCTTCTCCCAACAAGTACAAGCTTTTTGAAAATCCTTTAGAGGAAGGACAAAGTCTTTCACTTGTGGTACTCCTCAAATTCCTTCACACATCTTTTTGAGAACTTCAACGTCATCCAAACGATCCAAACTTTTTTTGCGCAACTCACAATTTTAGGAATGGAAAGGTCCAAAGAACCATTCAAGTGCCTCATTTCGAACTAGGCCATCGTACATTGTCTTGAGTAAGATGTCAATGAGGTAACTTGCTTTCAATCGGAAGTAACTTTCTGCATTAGTGTCATTGCAAAAAGCATTTCATACATCTGTCGCAAGATCCATGTTGCCATTTAAAAATATACAAAGTGGTTTGTAAAATGGCGTGTAATTTCAAAACGAAGAAATAACAAGCAGCTCCTTGCAGTACGATGTAAAGATACATTTTTATTTCCTTTAAAAAAATTATCCCTAGAAAAGTGTAAAACAAGTATTTGCTCCAATTTATTGCGAGGCATGTGTATTATTCACACCCTTCGTATGGGGTGTATAACTTAGTAGAGCGTATAACTCGCGTTGCAGACATTATTAAGCCTGCAGTTACTCACACTGCGGTTCCTAGGCATGAGTTACGCTTACACTGCAGACTAATGATGCACCGCAGGCCCGCCAGTTACGCCAACTAGATCTAGAAGTCCCCGTTGTTAATAAGAGTCCCCGTTGTTGCTGATGTTGTTGTGCCGTGTTGTGCTCTTGTTCCCGTTGCCGTTGTTTATCCGAATGTGGTCGTTGCTTTCCTCTCGTTTCTTCGCCGTATCTTCCATGCGCTATCTTTCCCTGTTTCCGGACACTCATTATCCTGACTAATGCGTTAATGTTCTCGTGCATTTAAAATTTCAACTTCGCCAAGAAGAACTCTAAAAAACGGAATTAACGACGAAAGGTTTTAATTGAATTTCGCGCTATTCAGTGGGGATCGGGTCGACACGGTCGTAAATAATCGGGACACAATTTTTCCGCGAAGTGATGCTAATTGGAGTTTTTCGTATAGGATATGTTCATCACGAATTTGTGTAGTCGGTTGAAATAAGGGGGCAAAATTATGACGTAGCATACTGATAGGTGGTGGTCAACGTTGGTTTCCTGCTGAGATATCTACATGTGCACGAAATCCACAGCTATGCACGTTGAGAATTATTAGGAGCGTCGAAAAAAATTAACAAAATAATGCTTGCGTGATATAAACATATTATGTGAATGCTGTTGCTTGATAAAATAATTAACAGATATTAATGACAAACGTTGAATGTTTCAAATTATAATAGTCTGGCTGGTCTACTCTTTGGTAATCAGATCTTTAGAGACAAAGGATTCAGGCAACTACAAAGGAAAAGAAGTCGATAATGTACTATTTAAATTTTGTTAGCCTCATTTAGGCGTTTTATTGTTAATAAAATTGTGCATAACGTACAAGTAAAATCCTGAATAAACAATGTAGCTAAAAGTTCAGCGAAAATAATTTGTTTAATGGGTATATTGGTTAAAAATGTAAGCCTGTAGACGATTCGTTACGGTTTTCATTCCACTTAGCGTTCGCAACAAAGTCTTTAAACCGCATTAACACCACTTGCTCTTGACGGTAATACCTTTACCGGTTTTCGCGCATAACAAATGTATTTTTCGCATGATTTACTGAACCGGTCGCGCAGTATATCTAATGTTATTTATTTTTAGCATCTGTCAACTCGATGCAGTTTAATCGAGACGCGAGATATTTACTGCATTTGTTTTATTTATGCGGTTAAGACTCTCGTTCCTCACGAAAGGGGAGCCTCTGCATGCTCCTTCTGCGTCCCTCCCTATTTCGATGCATGCAACGTATTTCTTTCGTCAGGAATTAGTTTTCGGATCCTCATCCGAAAATAAATCTATCTAGACAGTTTCGTTCTTGAAATTAATTGCTAAATATATTACGGAGGGATTGCCATGAACAAATTATAGCATCCTGTGGTTTTAAAGTGGGGATGCAGGTTTTTAGTGAAGAGAAAGTTCCCGTTCTTTTTTGTACGAAACGTCGAGGGTGAAATCGTTCTTAATAAAAAATAATTCTTAGAAGGAAAGTTGATGGTGTTAGGGTAACTTTCTCCATATACCTTCTTTTTACAATCGGTCCCTCTTTTTATTACCCTTTTTAGTGAGGTGCCGAAGCTGAGAGAAACGCAAAAACGGAATGTTAAAAGTATTAGAAACGAACGCCGTTACGTTTACGTTTCGTACTGCGATTTCTTGGTGATTTACTTTTTTTCTTTCCTTGCAACAGGATGGGCGCTTTCTAATTCGTTAATCTTCCCTAACATTTTTAGCTTGTCCGTTGGAAATGGTTCACCAAATGGTTAATAGGTCGTGTACTGTAGCGTCTCTATGTTTATGTCTGCGCGTTAATAATGTACTACCGGGCTCTATAATCGTTATTGATCTGCAATAGTTCCATTAACCATTGACAGATTACATTTGCCGGCTATAATCATTAATGTGGATTTACACGCTGTGGCGCCGGGGGTTCATAGGACTGATAAATTATTTCTCGTGTTTAATGTTTTGCGCTAGTTGTATGTTGCTAGGTGTAACGTATCATTATGAAGAATAGGTACGTATGTGCGACTAGATTTAGATCCGCTAAAATTATAGAAGCTTTCAATTCTTTGCAAAGAAAGTTAGATTATTATTAGCGGTTATTCTCATTTATTATCGAAAAGCATATATTGCCAATTATTCTAATCAAAACATTATAACTACATGTTGAAATTTGCTTCTATCAACATAAACAAAATTTATAAGTCTGCAGATTTGCAATATAAATTCTGGCGAGAAAGCATATTATCTCATAAGTTCACAACAATACGCATCAAACTCGAAAGTTTTAAATTTGCTTCCTTTCCCCGCTTACAGTTATAACTTTGCTTTATTGGAGAAGTTATATTGTAGTTTTACATAGAGGAGCTTCTGATGTTGACACAGTACGCTGGATCTGAATAATATCAAACTTTAGCGTTCGGACGAAGAATAATTGATTGTATGAATAAATAGGTAAAGTTCCAGTATAAAGTATAGAGCTCATTATTGATTTGGATGCGTTCAACTTTGTGTTTAATGAGCAATCGCCCGGTGTATGCAAATACAATTAGAGATTAATATACGTATATTGCTATTGTGGAAATCACTCTTTCTTCGTTTGTTTGGCAAAGATGTGATGTTAGACACCAATAACACTTGTCTGATCTACCTTTTCCGTTTAGTTTTACCCATTTCCTTTTTCCCTTTTCCCTTTTACACCTTCAGTTTAGATTTATTCGATCTTATTTTCTTTATTTACAACTCCTTTCATCTCTTTATTGTCGAGCAATTTAATTATTAAAATAGTATTTTTTTCAATTCCAATTTACATCATTTTGCTTCCATCAACGTCATCAATTCTTCATAAATTTCACTTTTAATTTTAAATTGAACATTAACATTTTACAAAGCGACTCCTTCTATATGAAGCTTCAATTCTTGACTATTCCAGCTGATGATGAAGTAAACCCGAAACTAGTTCTATGTCAGCATATTTATTATAAGCGATAGTATTTCCGATAATTTCCGAGTTCTGATCCTTCGTTTACTTATGGCTTATGACATTGTGTTCAAGGATATAGTGTGTTTCTCCGCTAAGTTGCTTAAGTTTGTTATTACATATGTATCCAGCAAGGTAATCGGATCATTTCCAAACAATTGAAAGCAATCTTTCGAATCTTGCGATGGAAACTAAGTCTTCAGAATTTTCTATTCTTTAACACATCGATCGACGCAGTTACCGGCGATACACCCTGTACACACTACACGTAAAGCACAGAGCGTTCAAGACGGCTTGTACATGCATAAGTATGAAATTATACTTCCTATTTCAGAAACTTTTGAGAACAATGGCGCCATAAATAATCTCCTTTCTGCGCGATTAGGTGCTCGCTGCGCGGCATTAGCTTACAAAATTAAATCAGATACCATCCACTCAAACTACTAATCGACTCTTTATTAATTAATTTTTCCGTTTTGTTTCAGGTAAGGCTCCTTCATTAAATGTGGCGCACTCATTACTCCGTAATTAACTACTACAATGGGCATCGTGAGTATATTACACACGTATATTACACGTATATTACACACGTTATACAGCTATCCCGTAATTGTAAGTACACGTGAAAGCTATCTCTCTCTTCGTCTCCCTTCGTTTCGTTTCACCCCATGCATACGTACGTAGATATACACATCGAGTAGGCATGTATATCGTCGAGATCGCGCGCGCATTGTATCCCCGCTCATGTCAGGGTGCAGAATCCATCCGCCCGTGATATTATATGGCATCCGACTATTGGAACGTGTAATAACGTGATGTAGGGGTCTCGTCCAGAGCAGGGCAGGCATAAGAATTGCATCGAACGCGTAAACATTGTCCTTGTTTTCCTCTTTTGTATTTGAGAGTGGATCTCGTTCGTCATTTCGTTTTTGCCATGTTTGGCTTTTCCGCTTCTCATTACCATGGCATAAATATGGGAAAATGGGAAGAGGTTTTCATGTTAGGATTGTTTTGCTGTTTATACGAGTATATGTACGTATGTTGTCCAAATTAGTCTCTGCTGTGGTTCACACAAACATCGCCACTTGTTTCTCTTTTTACGCCAATATATCAGGAATCAAATGTATTTTATAGAGTTCGTAACCGTACCAACAATTTGAAGCAACTTACGATTTTAATGCAAAGCTGGCAAAGAAATCCAATTTCTTTTTATTTTATTGTTCAAGATCAACTATGTCTTTTCGAAATTTTCAAAGCAACTGTACACAATAGAACATCTCCTTCACTACCCCACCAGATTCATTTTTTACACCATAGAACCGCAAATGAAAGCAAATTAACAACTACCTCTTGAGACGTTTAAATACGAGAATAGCGCCAAAGATTCCCGGCCTGACTAGAAAAGAAAAAGCGTAGAGCAGCAATTAAATGTTGTTTTTCAGTATAACATTAATGCACCTACTCTAACGTTTTAGGAACAATTCAATACTCGAAAAAAGTATTTCTTCTGTCTGCTGTTAAAGTATACCCAAACTGCAATCTTTACTTCTTCATTGCCAGTGACAGGCTCTTGCGAAGATTCTTTTTCAAACATATCTGGACTATAGCTGATTTCCTCGTCATAGTCACGAATTATGGCTTGTGCAATTCCAGCAGTGTCTATGGGGCCATTGCCATGCAGCAAGCGCAAATCTCTATTCAGAATCTCACGTCTTTTCTCCCAAATATTTTGAGGGAATTTACGCGGGAGTACTGTATATGTTCAATTGGTTGTTATTTTCTTTAGAGTCTATAAGGAGAACGCCTCCCAATCATAAAAAATCGTTTGTCGACTTACAGACAACTGGCACAGGATTTTCTCCACAAAGAAGAACTGTGTCCGATCCAATAAGGATCAGGACGCTGGCGCTGAAGTGCTGACAGATGCTTAGGCACCCAGTTCGCACTAACTTTGCTCGTATCTAAATGATCGTGAGGGGTCTCTCATATGGCAGTGTTGTCGTCCGTCCCCACTTGCACCGCTTCCCTGGTCTTGTGTCGTCTTCCAAGGATTCCAAGGACCCTATTCGAATCCGTTTCTACCAATCCTTTACTACAAAATAAGTCGGCCATCCAGCCGATATTTGATAACAATTTTAATGGCCTCTCACAATGTGATGAAGGTGTAGGAGTTATAGATAAACTTAATTAACATAAAATTCCTTTTGTTTTCTTCCAAATAAGACATGAGCCAAAATGCTAGCAAAATGAATGTCAGGCTGGAACGGGCGCTCGCCTCGTATCTCGTTCCATTAGATTTTACACTAATTTGGCTAAATTTTAAGTTAACGCTTCCTGCTCAATTGATAACCCTCTTTTCTTCGATTACTTAAATGGACTAGAACATACGTCCAAGAAATATTAAACATTTCTTCACTTCTGTAGTCAACCTAGTAGATTGATCCTGAATCGAGTTGTCGTGTAGAGTAATGCTCCTAGTAAGAATATTTAAATATAGAGTGCAGAATATACATTGATCAATCTATTTGGTTCGCAGGCTCCAAAGAAATGGAAGGACTCCTTTTGAGTAAAATATCAGCACTAAGTAGTGAGTCACAACCTTTCTATATTCTGAATGAAAATATAAGTTAGATATGTACCTTGTACTGTGAAAAGTACAACACAAATAAGCATTATGACCAGTTGCACCGACACGAATTGGAATTTAATCTTGAGGTAAGTTGTGATGGAGGAATGTGACAATTGTAGTCATTTAAGAAGGCAGACTGTCACATTCTACCTGTCGTTTTAACTCAGCTCAAGATTAAATGTTAATTCATCTTGGCGCATCTGGCCATTTTATTGTGATCCCATTTTTCCTTTTCCTATAAAAAAATATGTCCTGAAGAATATTATTTTGCAAGTGGAGTAGTTGTTACATCAGTTATTTCCAGCAAATGTGCTATTTTCAGAGAGTACTTAATGTCGTGCATTGGATTTTAAAGCACAATACGAGTGTGAAATTGAACACATAGTTTGAATATTTTACATTCCTTGTGATTCACTTTATATATTGGGTGTACAATTTTATTGATGTTACGTTGCACACATTAGACAGAAAAGCAAACGTAAACGTTACCCGTACGTTTCGCACTAAATACAATCCTGGAACACTCACCCCGTTCCGGGAAAACCGGAACCGGAACAGCCGTAAGCATCACCTAATATATAAAACGCAATTCAGACGAGTGACGGCATCAGTATTTCCAGCCAACCTGTTTGAAAACCGTTCGTTCCCTGTTCGAGTCGGCGTTACCGTGGCAGAGGGTGGGCGCAGCAAGGTAGGATGAAGCATGGAAGTAAAAGTAGTAAAACGAATGCGCGAAGACGTTTTCGTCGGTCGTCCGTAATCATTTAAAGCGAGCGATAAAGTGCGCCATTGCATATTTTTCCCATATCTACTCGACGCTTATTTTTATTGCGAGTCGTTTGCGTGATAATAAATCCTGAACAAGAACGTACGCGAGCTCTGTTCGCGCAGAAAGGGGTCCTCCTTTTTTTGCAGAATTCGCGAAGACGACGCGGACTATGCTTTAGAGCTTGAAAGACGAGAAGAAAAAGGAAAATTTAGAACCGCGCGGGCTAATGACCTGCTGGACTAACATCAAAAGCATGGGAACTAACTGTTTAATAGTGTAACTAGGTATTGGCTCATCTTTTGGGAGATTACTCGAAGAACAAGGGACTCTTCATAGCAAAATTAACTTTTGGTTGGATTTGCTGTTCAGTTGAAAACAATGCTAACTTTTTTATTTCAAATTAAGAAACCTTGAATTTGATAGTAGCATGTAAAGAAAAGCTTTTGAACAAGGTCATTACCTTAGAAAGCTTCGGAACATTTACTTTATGTGGACACGCTAAACTTCGTAGGTACATATTTCGAATGGTCATACGCAAATGAAACCGAGCTTGTAAGTTGCACTATTGCTCAAAGAATCTTATGTCTTTGAAAATTATAATAGCTCAATTCACTCCCAAAATTAGTAGAGCTAATTTAAGTAGTGGAGCTAATAGCCTACTTGAGTGGCAGTCAATGGTATCTTACTATCTCGTTATGTACTACAATACCTAACGCACCATATCAATAATTCGTAAAACTAACTCATTTGTGCGCTTGTATCCAGCTTTAATCTTAAGTGTCTAAAGTAATGAATTTGTTGTATGGTAGCTTTATTATATTTTCACTTTCCGCCCTTATTCTCTTTTGTCTTGTCATTTTTTCTACAGCTAAGTCGACAAATATTAAGCGATACTCGTAAAACTGTCAAATTAATGGAGTAACAGGGATGAAGTTTCTGTTCCATTATTCATTCGGACGGGGGTAGATTATTCGAAAAGATAAGTTATATCGCAATTGTAAAAGTCATTTGGCGAGCAATGGCGAGCGGGTTCTTGAAGGGTTACGCTTGCAACATGAGCGGATGGACGGCAGTAGCCCGGGCTGCATAAACAGCAAGTTTGTGCGTCACCCGGCGTCTCGAAATACAATAATATGTCGCGACGGAACAGCGACCGAAAAAATAACTCGAAATTTATTACGCTGCATTGAAATGCGAGTTTGCATATGTGAACGTAGTGGCGGTGTTCGTGTGCTCGTGTTAGACCGTTAAGCGGAAAATAAGATATCTCCACATAGAGATATTCAACTATGAAGCAATTCTTCGCCGCAGTAAAGGTGCTGTATGAAATTTGATTAAAGTGGAGATAATATATTATTGTATGGTAATTGGAGCTTCGTTATATTAAAGTTAAATAAAGGAATAAGATCAATTCGGGATGGCATTCTTTATAGCAATTGCAGATTGAGAAATTGGAAATTTAATTGGAAAAACTATTTCACATGAAATTTTAAGGTTTATTAGGCTTATATGGTGACTTTAAGACCATGCCCCAAAAGTCAGCAATAAACTTAGCTGAGGGATGCGATAATTTCAAATATGCAGCAAGTTCCCTTGGAGTGCCTCTTGTTTTATTAATGTTAACCACTTGATTGGCACATTTATCTAATGAAGAATCTAGCGTTTCGATATTATGTAAGATACATCAAAGATTACTCCTGAACCATCCGTCTTGAAGCCAGCAATTTTAATGGTAACCACTTCTGTATCTTGCAGAAACTTGTAGAAAGGAGCTGATGAATTTCCATTCATGGAATACTCAAGTAGATAGACCACTGCGCGAATTTACATTTTCATCTCCCACACAAACAAACAAATTTTCGCACTGACTTTTCTAAAATTCCAGTGCCTCAACCCAAATCCATGCGATAAATTAACATACCCAATGAAAGTCTTCAAACGTAATTAATTCCATCGTATTCATTTCGGAAAGTAGCAGGCTTTTACATTATCTGCTGGTAGTGGTAGCTTGCGCCCAAAAGCGAAGCGGAAAAATTAAAACAGCTATCCGCCCGGCGTTTTATACTCACAGAATTATGGCGTTTACCGCGTTCCGTCCGCTTTGGTTAACATAAATAAGTACGGGAAAATTAATTCGACGACTCCGGTTGAATCGCACCCGCGCGACCAATTCTGAAATTATACGCGAACGTGTTGGACGCAGTAAATCCGGACGCCTGGAAAAAATAATTGAATTTTTAAGTAAGGCGAGGCCAGTGTCGTCATCGCGTCCTATTTTGGAATAGCTAATCAAAAAAAATATTCTTTTTACGTGTAGAATTGTGGAAGGGGTTTGAATACTTTTTTTAACAAAATTTTTTTCCAATAGTTTGCTCCGTGAACATGCGGGTATAATTATTTCAGATTTCTATAAAAGTATGGCCACATTCCTCGCCACGCCTTTGCGATAGCGCAGTTTCATCTTTTGATCACATGTTGTTTCATTGGTTAAATGAGAGTGGTACAATTTCGTGCCAGAAACATTATTTATGCGTATTTTATTTAATGCGCGGTAATTGCCAAATCTTATGGCATGTATCTAACTATGTAAAAATTAACATTAATTACTAGCATTCCTATGTACATGAATACATAGGCTACGTGGATCACACTTATTCATACAAAAGCATTCACAAAAGATAACTTTAGTTGAAATAAATACACACATAAGTTGAAAACTTATAAGCCGTGCGCTTTGACGCCGCTTCGGGAAGTAGAAGTCAGAAATCCCGTTTCCGGGTTTAAAGGGGGCTATAGTAGCGTTTCCTTTTAGGCCACGTACCGAGGCAGATTTCACCCGGGATCCCGTCCTGTGCATATATTTGCGAGAACTTGCGCTACATTCCAAACGTGAAAGTATATCGGAGAAGGACGTAGGAATGTGCTTGCTAACTCTAAGCGCTTTATCTTTGGATTCGCATCTGCTGGATATGGCTTGGTCGTGTAAATACCGAGTGATCGTAAATGTCCGTTTAGTTTGTCGCTGGAAATGATTTATTATTTTTATAAATTGAACTTTTCTTCGCATATTTGCATAATTTTACCACCTTAACGTGAATATTAAGTTTCCTATCGTTTCTCGAATTAATGTTATTTTTTTTAAGTAAGTCGTCGGACAAGTTACCATTTTACTTCTTAAAGCAGTAGAAAATATAAATGAACCCTTAATTATAAAAAAAATGTTCGACAACACAATAACACTTGAGGTTAACTCTTCTGCATGTACGAAGATCTTCTCTCATTCCCAGTTTTCCAGCAATTTAACATCGATTATATTATTATAAATCCCCTTTTACAGCAACATAATGGATGCGTGCTTAAAACTTTAAATTCCGCAAAAAAAATATATAATTTTCATCCGAAATATATAAATACAAGGCACCGCCCATTCTCTTCACGTACTTACAGTTAAATTGGAAAATCGTGGCTGTCTCCCCTTGACTGTTATTTTGCTTCTTGAACCCGGGTTTAATTTAACTTTATCACAAATTCCATCCTTGCGCACACACATTACAGCTTACAGCGATATATATGGCGAAGGCTACTACTAGAAAAAAAAATTCAAGGATTGTCCGATGCCCTGTAGATATAAGTGTGCGTATTTATGTTGCATCTACATAAGTCTATGCCTCGGACTAACTTCACTACGTACATGTTTATACGAATACAGGAAGGTCTTCTTTTTAGAGGAAAACATGTTATTTTAGATAGGTATATTGGAGATCTCCCCTCTAGTATCTGCTACTGCTTCGTATAGGTACCGAGAACGATTTAATCGAATCGTAAATCTTGCATAACGGAGATAAGAAAACACGGTCCTAAAGATTTACCCTGCAGCGTGCATCTTATCGCTGCGGGAAAATTAATACCTCGCGTTTCGATCGCGAATGCAGGGTGGTTATTAAGCATTAAATTGAATTCCTGCTTGTATACAGCATTTTATTACTAATCGCGTTACTTATAATATGCGCATTTGTAAATTACATGATTTAGTTTTGCGTTGGGAAGATTTAAAATCTGATAAAATCAAAACTATTCTAGAAACAGGATCATGAAATCAATTTTCTGTTGCGTGAATTGTCGCGTCTACCTCCTAAAACCTTTTAAATTCAACAGATGTTCTTAGTCCGCAGAAAAATTGTAATTTTAAACTTGAGTGCCGCAGGTTTGAAATTGTCGGCCACCACGTTGCCTCCATGCCTAGGTTCATTTTAACGAAACGCAAGCACTCTACGAGGTGTGATAATTTATGACCAATTTAACTTTTGGGGGAATTATATGCGGGTATGTACTTTGAAAAATGGAAGCTCTGAAACTGGTTATTGGAATTGTGTTGTAATGAAGGAAAGTATGAACATTTAGGTAAATATTGCGATTTTCTACGTGCTTTTTTCATCAACTGGTTTTTCATCAAGCGATTTACTGTTAGTTGGTTCAGAGTTTCGAAAATTATTCGATGAATATCAACTTTTAAATAAATTCTCCAGGCAGAGATGAAGCTCGATATCTATGCGGATTTTATCGCAGGATATCTATGCATCGTAACAATAACTGCATCTGTAGTCGGGAAAAATTACTATTTAAAAATTACATCATAAATCAGATAAAAATCATAAATGTTTTTGTTGTCATTTGAGTTTCAGTGTACGTGGTCTGTTTTTTCTGCTTTTTGTTACATAAAATTGTTTACTTCCATTAGCCGTGCGCAAGTAACAAACAATTTATAGTACATTACCGCTGATTCTTAGATGCTTGAGATTAGAGATACATTTTATATCCTGATTAACGAATCCGTCGCAAAACGCAGTTCTTGGGTTGTGAGTCTTTCTCGGAATATATTGTGCATTTTGAATTATTTTTCAAAAAATGCGATTCGCATTGTACCTTCCCATATGCTTAGGAAGAATCGTCTTAGGCAATGCGCATTAAGATATCTCTGGTTCGATGCTAAAATACATTATTTAATAAATGTGTTGAGCAGTCTACGTTCCCAAGCATCGCTGTTAACTCGCATTTTAACAACAAAGATCTCCGACCTATTAGTGGTTTACTAAGTATAGCAAAGATATGGTGAGAAACAGCTGAGAGACAACAGTGAAAATATTTTACATAAGTACCAATCAGGGTTTAGATCAAGTTCTAGCAGCACTTCTGCTTTAACCCATGTAACTGATGACGAATGAGGGAAAAATTACGATATCGGTATTAGTACACTCGGCCGCGCTTTCGATACGATAAACCACAACCTCCTGCTGCAGATTCTATCCTGCGTTGATTTAACTGACGCGGCAGTTTTCTCTTATCCTTTTTATCGGTCAGTTCGCAGCAAGTTTATTTTTGATAGTTCCTACTCTTCTTCCCTGCCGGTAGTAAATTAGACTGAAAAATTCATTAATGATGATTTAGATAGAATAGCTCAATGCTTGCAATAGCGTCCTTTGCAAATTAATCTTGGAAAATATTGCTGATTCTTTTCGGTCCTCAGAACTGCTGTAAATGGATTGAATCGTGTATTGAGATCAGAGTCCAATCGCAACCTGCAACTGCAATAGATAGCGTTAACAACGTAGGCTTATATATTAGTTTCTGTTTTATCAATTATTACAAAAAAATTATTAAAATAATAATCTGTGGGAATGGTTGCAAGAGCTCACATTCAAAGTCTGTTGTTAAATTGGTCCAGAGCCTGAACTAATTGTAAGTCGGTTATGCAGAATTATTCTTTCTAAATGTTAAGTGCAAATTAAAAAGAAAAGCATCTCATAAAAAAATTAAAAAAAATGGAGCATTAAATCTACAATTATCTTCTTTAGAAGCAATCCAAAACGGCAACTCTGAGGGATACCTAATTTAAAATTTAGTTGGAAAAACCGATCAACAGACTTCCGTTGTGATGTTACATTTGTAACACATGTTCGGTGTAATTCTAACACGGAATGTGAACCGTCCTCATAAATTTACAAAAGTATCACATCATATGATCGCCCTCTTGTGTCCGAGGTGTTCAATTTCACGCCAATTAAAAACTATCCAGCGCGATTATATTATTTCTCTTCGTTTCCTCTTACCTAATCTTCATCCAACCGTAAATCTGACATCTGCTCTCGGTAAAAATTACCAATCCGCTACGACGAGAGTAATAAGATTCCACTTAAATAGGAACAAAGAACTCTGCCTATTGCGATCCTCTCAGACCTGTCAATGATGATTTAATGGTTCCCTGACAATAATACGCCTTTCATTGCACCAAAATCTGTCCTTCTATTCTACCGTATGCAGCCGACACCGCCATAACGTAGGCATCTGCCCCATTGGGCTTTCAATAACCAATCGTCTCACCCTTATCATTCGGTGCCATCAATGGAATCGATAATGAATGATCGAACGCAATATGTCGGAATTGGCGTATCCTCCTTTATCGTCTAATCTGATAGGGTGTGAGCTATTGCTTATACGATCATTGCCGTTATGGATATTCAAATACCTACAGGAGAATTAGGTGAAGAGGGATTTAATAATATTTATGCTTGACTTGAGCCTTTGTAAGCGTACGATTCGAATTAAAAATTCAAATTGTTTCCATTGTAACTTGTGAAATTTTTCAAGCTCTTGGAGCATAAACGTCAAAAATAACGCTTATTTACGATGTAGTAGTTTTCATACGTTCATATATGTGGTAATTGTTTAACGGCTCGTTATTGTTCCTATGTTTGCGTGAACTTTTTTTTCATCTCAGCAGCGGCTGCTGTATTGCGTAAACGTTTAGAAGTTTTTCGTGATTTATGTACACAAAATGTAAACTGTTGACATATTTTCTGCTACATGTAATATGCGCCTTTGTACGTGTGAAGCGTGCGTTTTTCTTTTCTCTCATTGATTTGCTTACGCTTGAGAACGCTGGTTATTGTGCAAATTTACGACGTGCCTCGTAATCATTTCTTTTTCTGTTCCTTTTCAGGAACAAATGATTAATACCGTCGTAACAAATACCACGTTTATGCTATATTCACTTATACGATTTTATGCGTAAGACAAAATGATATGTAGGCTGATATATGTGACGACCGTTTAGTTGGGTACGGTGTCACGATGACTGTTACTAATTTTTTATTTAAAACAGATATACATATATAGAATCCATAGTTCCCTTATACCCAAATTGGGTTCTCATTATTATAAACAAATGTAGCCCATTTGGTCTTATCTCGAGGAAGCTGTTTTGCTATCCATGTTCCTCTTCTTTTGAATAATCTTTCCTATTACATTACCCCATGTTTCTTTTTGTCTCCCTCTGCTTCTTTTCCCTTGGGTGCGAGTTACCCACACTTTCTTTACCGGAATTAGTGAAATGTGTCTACTGTGTTATAGTTCTATCATCATTACTTTTGCTTTTTTTTAACTTATAAAACACAACAGCATAATACTGCGCGACACAAACTGCAATACCGGGAAGGAATGTGAATTTTTTTACCAAATTTGGCAGAAACGTGTAACTATTCAAGGTAATAATTCATAATTTCGTCATGGACCAGGGAGGGAAAATCGCCGAAGAGGAACGAGAGGCTGAAGAAGAAATAATGAAGTGTATGAGCCTAATTCAACTAAAATACCGATTCTCCAGTAACAGGTCAATTGCTGATCTGTGAGAAGGCAATGAAGGCCGCCCTGTAACCCTTCGTACCATTTATCGCTGAGTCAGAGCTTTCGGCTTGGGGCAGACAGCAACGACTGCACTGGAACGTGGAGTGATATGGAATGGTGTTTGTATAAGGAATCCATGTCCGTACGAGGGTCAGAAGAAGGGGGCACGTTGCGATATTCAATTTTCTGTTGAAAGGCATGTGAATCGATCCGTGGGAATTAAGGAGTATGGGAGCGAGTATCAGTGGCATTCATCTGAGAGACCAATGAACGCCCAGCGTTACGTTGAAGCGATGATGGATCTTCAGCATCACAAGACCCACTTTTCCAGTAAGATAATACTTGTACGCACGGAACGAGAATTTTCTTTAAACAGGTTCGAAGAAGCCCATGACAGTAAGTTGCCATGGCTACCAAGATCTCCCGACCTATCGCTAATCCAACACGTGTGGGAGATTATGGGAATTATGTGGGGTATTATGGGAAAAATAACGAGCCTAAGGAATCCGCAAGCTCTGGAAGCTCCCCGGCATGAATTGCAGGTTACTTGGAACCCCACATCCCAAGAGGACATCGGCCACTTAGTGGAATCAATGCCACAAAAAGTGAGGGAGTGTTTAACTAGTACGTGAAAGAACGGGGGGCGGGGGCTCTATTAGTAATGTTCCTCCCTCCCATCTCACGTAGCATATTATACGCGGTGTGTGAGGAGGTTACATAAAGTAAAAATAGGTTGTTGAAATTTTATTATATGCCAGTTGCAAAACAAACTGAGAAATGTTATTATTAAAAGTGGCTTTGTATCATATTTATTTATTCAGTTTTATTGTACAGGTACAAACATATATCAAAAATTAATCATTAAAAAATATTACCAACGTTATTATTTGTCACGGGAGCCATTATATAGTGGGCATATTAATGTTATTTCGCAATAACCTCTGTTGGAATCCGCATTTAATTAAACGAAATTAATGAATTACGTTATATTACACATAAATTTTATAAATTAATCGTAAATTCTCCAAATTATTTCATATTTATTCACTATAAATAAACATTTACGGTGTTTCTGCTGAATATTTACTACGAGAACGCGTGATTGTATACGACGTTATTTATTAGCCTCAAAGTGAATCCCGTACAAAACGTACTAGGCACTCATATAAAAGAGGTAAAGTCAAATCCGTGACTGCCCGCCGTAAATCACAACAGTTCATTTCTAATGATTCCACCCACTGTTTACCTGAACGTCGTTCCGAATTGGTCTCACAATTGTACACTTTTGATTTATTCGACGTTTATTCAAATCGGCCGCTTATTTTCGACAATATATAAAATTAACTCCTGGTATGTACTTGGCGCGCTAATTTCTGGATATGTTTTATTGTATGAATGGTAGGTGACACACGCCGACTAAATAAAGAACATGGAGTAGTGCGAGATCCATTTCGTCGGGTTGTTTGGTAGCGCTTGCGTGTTATTCCCAGGAATAAAATTATAATGGCGACAAATATAGCGAAAGTATATTATAGTTCATTTTATACACGTAAAACTGAAACATCTACTTACATTCTTCGGTTTGCTCGTATCATAAAGGACATAAATTAATCTAAACTCTATTACCGCTAATTTACAACATCCGTCATCGTATAGCCGACAATATCGGCCATATTTAGAAATGCGACAGTTTCCTTGAAAATTACACCAATGAAATGCAGTCTGATATAGATATTTAGAACGAAGATGGTGTTAAGCGGAATTGTAGAGAATACTGAGCGGTCTGATCCGATAGTAATTAGTCCTCTTCAGTGATCCTCTTCGCGCCGAAGTTCTTGCAGGACATTATCACTCAAATGTTCCCGTCTTATGGTCACTAAGAATTTTAATTCTTAGTTTTATCCGTTAAGGACTTCATTTGCTGCGGCGATCTGTTTTAGTTATTTTTTTTTTACATCCCTGATAATTAAAAATAGGATTCCGATTGGACATGTGATGTGGCTAAAAGCCAGCGTGTTTTATGCTGCGAGTTGGTTATAGCGTATTTGCTAATAATATTATTTTATTTCATAGAACGGTGTCATTTTACGGCTTTTAATTAGTTTACGGCAAATAATACCTATTTCCACAGGCATCGGGTTGACAAATTAATGAACAAACAATTCTTTTTCAATAGTGAAATTTCACGGTTGTTGCAGAACACATTATCATGTTCTTCGATTAAATACGTTTGTCTGTTAAAAGCTATTAAAGGATGATGCCAGTAATATTAGTGGGTTGTTATTTGTTTTGCTCATTCGTTGTGTTAATTAACTTAAACGATCACGCCGAAGGTATGGAACCTGGTAAAAAGATTCGCCATAAGGTATCGGCACGTTTTTGCATTGAAGCATGTACTCATTTTATAGTGGCTAAAATAAATTTCAGCCATTTCACACGAAACCAGAAAACTTCGAATAATTTTGATTAGTTTCTTAGGCCAACAACTTGTACCGCCGCGAATGTCGTAAACGTGACAGACGTGGAAGAAGCGCTCCGCACCGGTCTTCACATCTTCGTAATTGGATTCCCATTTTCGACGCATTCGGAATCGCGAATAGGGGACCTCGGACGGACGACAGGACAGCGTTCTTTGGCGATCCGGCGAGACCGCACTTAGAAAATTTTAATTGGACGATCGGCGCTCGGTCCTTTTTCCTTTCGAGAGGACGTTCTCTCTCTGTCGGGCGCATCGCGGCTGCATGTGTGGAAGCGATGCGGTCCGCTCCACATCTTCGTAATTCCATTCAGCGCACGTCCACAGGAAAAAGATCGCCGGCCGATTTATCATCGAGAGATGGTTTGTGAGGCGACCGCGACGAGTCTGCGGAATTATTTAATATTATTAAAATATTTGCTCGAGCAAAAAAAGACATCGGCAGAGACCGAAGACCGGAACAGCAGTTGCAGGGCAGGTGCAAGTTCTTGCGGCCGGCCAGATACTAGCCGGTGCCTTCCAGACTGACTGCTACTGTTGGCTGCTGTTGCTGCTACAGCAGAATTTGTATCGCCGGAGACGGCAACAAGCAGCAACAAACCAGCAATGGCCGCATTATTTAATTAGTTGGGATTTTTTTCGTCGTGCGCTCCACGGTAAAAATGTTCAGCCGCATTAACAATCCGACCGATCCGGATCTGCTTAATATAAAAACACGCCATTTATAGGTAAGTCGCGTAGATGCGATAAGTACGAAGCATTTCAGCTTTCCCATGGCATTATTATGCTTTATTAATTTTTAATCGAAGAATTCTGCTCCCGTATATGATGATCCATACAAGACGGAACGCATTGACACTCCCTTGAACAACATGTTTATTATAAAGGAACGTAGACTTTTATACAAGGCAAAAAGTAATTAAAACTAAGCCACGTTCTGCATCGTAAATTACGCGACTTACATGGCCGTACCTACATGTGTAAGAAAATAAATAGCGTAGTCTTGTTTTGCCACATCACAAAACGCTATCATGGTTATCTAGGCATCTATCGCCAGAGATTAGCTTATATGTAAAACTGCGTCTTCGTTTTATAAATAAAGCGCATAAGAAAGGGCTTTTTTTACACCTTGAAGAGTTTCTAACATAAAGTAGATCTTCCAGCGAAACTCTTTTAATTGTGTGAAGGATGTAACTGCAAGTGAGTGTGTTATATTAATGAGAACATAAAGCTATAAATAAATAGGTAATAGATGTCCATATTATAGAGACTGGTAGCACAAAGGCAGGGCCGTTTTTAAAGGTTTGTTTCTTATACATGCCGGTACTCGTTTCAGCCAACGAATATCTTCAACCAGAATTTGCAGAATAGTTCCTCAAGCATCATAATCGTAAGAAATAGGCATTGAATGATTGTCTAAGTCGAATGAAAGTGTAAATTTAACACGTGCTTAGTCACAAAATTGGAAGAATTTTTATTGTCGGAATGAAAATATAGCAACATCGGATTAGGAATTAGAATGTTTTCATTTGAGCTTTAAGCAAACCGAAGAAAATTTAGGAGCGAATGCGACCCTGTACTTTTAAAAGAAAGCGCTGACCGTTAACTGTGTTTTCGCATAGATCATTCGCGAACATTCATGCCTATTGAACATTCTACACGATCACCTTCTTTCTTCTTTGTACAAAGTATCATCTTTGTTCATTTTGTTAAAGCAGTGTAGGAGAAGCATCTCCATCTCATTTAGAGTAAGACTACGTATCAGACTTCTGGTTTACAATGTATATCTCCCATCGCAAATACAGAATTGGTAAAAGATCATAAATGTACATATTTTACGCAAGAAAATGCGAGTTATCGCTAATAGAAAAAATTAATAATACATCCAGGATGTTGGACGAGAACATTTATTATTATACCTACGATGTGAGCGATAAATCGGCTAAACGTCGCATGTTAAGGAAAACTGCGGTTTTCAGGGGAAAAACGATGCGCACAAAAAACCGCGAGCAGACGTTTTATTTCACGTGAGAAGAAAATCATAGAGCGATTAGAAATAATTTACGGTAGCGTAATTGCGTGCTATTAGCGAGAGCGCGCAGTTCCACTTTCCTTTTAACCTGTAATTATAGACAATGATGGGCGGAGACCATGGTTCCACGTGACCACGACGACTTCACTGAGCCACCGACCGAAGCGTTGACAACATCTCATATAAACTATGGCTTTTCTCGCATTTAATGAGCAAGTAATATGAATAGGACGTGTTTTATCTCCGGCGGATCCATGATTGATTAAATTTATGGATTTTCGTTTGGTACACGCTTAATCTGGCTGGTACGCGGATTCTACATTTACGCGATTTTAACACGAAACACCTGATAAACGATACTGATGGGTATTGAAATCATTTGAGTGCTAGTCCAACGGTGACTGCTGCTGGTTTAAGCGTCCCCAAATATCTATAATCCTTAACTTATTCTATCGTTTGTCTATTTAATTTATTTTTGTTTTTTTTTGATATGATCATACTCTTTTGTCTTTGATTTTTTTATAATTCACATTTACGAATACTTAGGTTATGTTATAAATGTACTTCTGATGCTTCTGAGCCGCATCAGCCATGTTGTCGGCAAATATCAGCTCTGTAATTTTGGTTCCCTCCACGTTCTAATATCACACATTTAATTTCCTAATCTTTTACTTTGCTTCCTTTATTACCTTCGTTTACTATTGCAAATAGTAAAGTACGCATCCCTGCACACATCATTGTTAATCGTTACACAATTCCAATTTATTAAGTAGAATTTTTGTGGGATAATGACCCTTCCTTTCATTTCCAACCCTTCATTATCTAATAACTCATAGATTCCCTCCCTTCCTAGGAATTTGATCATCTCTGGGAGAATGTCATCGTCATTTAGGGCTTTCCCTAACATTATCTATTGCTTGTAACACTTCTTCTTTAGCCATTTGCTTTGTTTTCTGTCTGTTCCTTCTTTCGTTATTCTTTACTTCTGCTTCAATATTTGCTTTATGTAATTCTTCAGTGTTGTTACCAAATATTTATTATTTGACTTCTTCCGTTGTTCTTTTCCTTCGTCCTTTATATCCCGCAGTGTAAATTCTTTCTTTCTCCCTTGTTAGTTGTGTTAATATACCGTACAAAGTAATATCGAGCAGCAACATCAGCTAGGATCTGAATCGATGCAACTTATTAAATTACTTATTAAACCATTAAAATTGAAGGGGTGGAAACCGACGTCTGATCAGACATTAGAAATTACATATTGTGCACGTGGCGGCTTATATTGTGTCCTCTAGTTCTTTAATGCGTTTTTCTTTCTATTCATATAAGTTGTCCGATATCCATAATCCACCGTACTCCATATATGCAGGTAACGGTTTGCCTCGTATAGGTCAAAGGTGTATACACATATACTTATTTACTCTTCCATACCTGCTTAAAATGATCAATAAGTATAAGTACTTGGCCTTTATTCTTATATAAGATGGCCGCATCATGCTCCGAAGGCATCATTATAAGAACGCAGCATCATAAACGGTTCTTAAAATAATAATAAGTTATAAAGTGCACACATTTTCTCACAATGTAAAACAATTTCCAATAATGAATGCGGTACATAGCCGTGCGGAGCCATCTTATCGAAACCACAGCGACCAACCTCCGTCTTTCAGCGCATGGTTACTATTAGTCCTCACGTGCATCGAATTTATAATAAGCAGCGCAATTTTGGGGGTAAATGTGTGGTGATTATTAGGGAATGTAAGGCATTGTGCGTGTGGTCCAATATTCTTTTTATAAACATTAAATTAATTTTTTTGCAAACCAATTTTTTGGTAAACTTTATGATTTTTGGGTACGTAGTCAGTCAAGTTATGTGAACGCTAAATATCCGTGGCCATCGAACATTTAGCCTTTAGACCGTATAATTCGCAGTTTCTTCTGCTTTTGCTTAAGTACGTCGGTTAGAGCAAACACTATTGCCAGTGGCTTTTGAATAACTTGAATAGTGCTGATGTTCTTAATAAATGTTTCCGTTTTTACGAAACTAAGCATCATCTTTCAGGATATTTAAACAAAAAAAAAAATTAAAATATGGTCGGCAGAAAATCCTCATGAATTTGTGGATACACTATTACAAATTCAAAAAATTGATGTTCCACTGGCAGTGTTAATTAAGGAGGACCCAGATTCTTTAACAGAACAATAAATGCTGAAAGATACCAAAACGAGTCATTAGACCCCTTTCTTAATCAGCTACATGTTGATGATATTCTGATTTTGGCGTGTTTATTGCACTGCTGAATGTACTTAACCATTCGTTAAACACTTCCGAAGAGGCTGACAAAATGTTCAGTGATACGCCAAATATATACATTACCACAATAAACGTGGCAACATCCGGCGCTACTTCATTGCACGATTTGCTCCTTAAGCTTGTTTCAAGTATTGTTTTCGCTTTGCGTATTTTGAGATCTGGAATTCCCTGAACGTTCAATCGACAGAATTATAATGGGATGCATTTCTTAGAGAGATCGTCTTTCTTTTCTATTATAAAGTTATATTGTTTTCTACAAAACATCAACTTTATATACTCAGTAATTATTTATCCGTTAAGTGCATGAATACTAATCAATGAGCGCAGATAGGTGTTTCCCAGGATCGGTTTTGTGTCGATGTTGTAAGTGTGTATGTATTTCCTGGCATCGACAATGAAACACCTGCATAGTGTTGGTTATTGGTCATGGTAATTACGTCATTACATACTACTTCTATTTCTCCTACCATTTCACTTATACCCAACTGCAAATCAACTATTACTTATTAGTACGATATAATAAGTGCGAAACGCTCACTTCGACGTTATCAACGATAATTGATAGTGACCGAGGCATGATATTTAATAATAACACCGCAATTACCGTTTATATCAGCGTAAAATTGATGGTGCCATATGATAAGAATGTTTAATACGAGCGCGGGTAATTGCTGCAGTTACGTATACCTTCTTCGCGTATCGCTATGAAATCTCCTCCACGGCATACTACGACCTTTCTTCGCGTATACGCACATTACGCTGCCGCTGATGATGATACATCGTCGTCAGCGGCCTGCTCTGATTTGCACGCGCTATTCCGCTCCCTCTTGTCGTAATAATTACAGAGTGGGCATCCTTAAATTGTTTATGCATTGTAGTCGGTACGATGATTATCCATCATACGCCGGGGCTGATGGCGGAGCGGCCCCGAGATCCGGTGGATCTGGACGTCGGTTAGTCGCGCGCATTTCGACTTGGGAGGTCCGAACCGCGGCTCGCGTTTCTTCAGTTTTATTCTGGTCTAGTTCTTTTTTTTTTGCTCCCCTTGTGTATATGGACGTGTGTGAATCTATACGTCATAGATTGAAAGCCTGGAATAAAGCTAAAATTCGCCATATTTAAATATCTAACGGAGCCTTATTTTCTTAATTTAAAGGATTATTCAATGCGAATGAATCAAGATTTATAGTGACGTAGTTTATAAATAAATAAAAAATAAATAAATAGAAAAAGGGAGAATAGGGGCTATCTTTTTAGCGTTTTCTATGTAGTATCCAAAACGCTTGAAAAAAATAGAATTTATAGCATAAATATTTCAGAATATGGCCAATTATTACTCTATGATGGCAGAATTTTAATGGAAAAGCTTAGAATAAACATTGTAGTTAATGTACTCAATATAGAAAATTAATCCAAAGGTATGACATAAAAATATAGGATATTGTCAGCCGTTTAATCGCAACGTCTGTAGGTCCCCAACTCATAAACCGGTGTTTCAGCATCCACCGTCCGTCGTAGCCAAATAATCAGAAACTATAGAGTCCATCGAAGAAAAAGGAAAAGAAAGCACACCATCGCATCCCGCCGTAATTAAACGCTATGAATAACGGAGTAACTGACAAGCGCGGAGCAAGCGTTTCAATTGTGAGCAATCAGTGCCCCAGTAATTATACGATGTTCCGCTATAATAGCAAACGGCCGTTTGGCAACTTGCTTACAAGTCACCAGACATTAATAAAATATACGTGTACATGAATATACCTGCAGTGCATTTTAGCATCTCCATCAACCGCAAAGCTATGTTCGAACAGTGCTTCGTAATTAGAGGCTATGAAATTTAAGTTAATTAGAGCTAAAACAATAACCTTGTCTCTTACTTTCTAAATCGAAGTAATAACAAATCTCGTTGTTGCTAAATAGAACAATCGCAATTTTGCTGCTCTTCCGAATTTATTTTCTTACCCGATCTTCTCTTATCCCATATATCTTCTTTTTCGTTTGTTCTTATGTGCGAGTCAGTTGTTAATTCAACTATCCAAAGATCTTTACAATATTGCTGCAGAATCTCTTTCTATAAAGTCCATAAAAAGAACTGTTACACTACTATACCTTCACAACAATTACAGTTGATTCTCTCAAGGTCCTTGCAAATTTACTTATCGCCATAGATAATAAAATGAAGCCTGCGCCTCTGTTTATATCTGTTTCCAATGAAGCATTATAATTGTAAAACAATTCAATAAGAATCGGGTAGTTATTTATACGCACCAACCCAATACCGCGTACCTATACGGAGCAGCAGGCGTGCACCGGTATTTATTTATCGGATTTTATGTAGGTGAAACGACCAGGCGGACGAGATAAAGCTGTTGTAAACAATAAAAATGAAGATAGCCTTAGACCGGTGTGGAATAAGAATCGCACCGCAGAAGGGCAAGGGTGTTGGCGGTCCGCAGGGCCTCCACTATACATACATATGTCGAAGAATGAGTGTAGGTGCTGAAATAATCGCCTTATGCAAAGCCGAGTGTATTACTGCGGCGTTCTGTTTATAAACACACGTCTCTATATATGCACGTTGTGGAACCACATCCACCGCAAGTCTAGTTCGGTGGATATAGGTGTAGCGTGTCTTGCAAATTGTGTGCAAAATCGCTGCATATTCTACGTCTGTCCCTTGATTTTTAACACAATTTTCCTTTCATTCCAGAGAGAGTTCATCGTCGTTATACCATAGAGGAAATAAAGAGCAGCTCATCGCAATTGTTTTATAATGGTCTTAAAGCTCCATATATTAAAACTTGAATTGAATGACCATATTTAGCCTTAATCTAAAGGGAACGAAGAAAGATAGCGCGGGAATTTTTTCCTTGTGCACTGTATATGTCGTTCACCCTCATAGCTGTTCTACAGTATTCTACATCCTTCATAATTCGCGCACTTCGTTTCCTGTCTTTGGTAAAAAATTAGATAACTGTAAAAAGATTTTTTTATACTGCCTAATTTTAAACTATTTTTTCCTGAAAGAGACGCAGTTTGAATGTCTCGTTTTACTAATGCGTTTAACACTGTCCGCGATTCAGCTTCAAGCATCTCTATCGTATCAACTTCTTCCGGAACAATAATGATTTGATCTGGTATAATGTTGGCTGATGGTCGTCCGAAACATTTTTTTTCATCAACCGATGTTCAGACGGTTTGGAAACGTTAACAATAGTAAGTTTGTGCTTGATCCAAAACGATCCATTCCTTTTTGCGTATTTCTGCGGCAGTCTTACCGAGTTTAGAATGAAATTTGATGCACATTCGCTGTTACCTCAAAGCAGCCATTGAGATATCGCAAACACAAACAAAAGGAAAAATTGTTCACCAACAAAGAACTCACACAGTGGCTAATTTGATCACGTACGCCGACAATACGGCCGTGTACCCATTCATCACCGACGACTTGTTGGGTTGGTTTGCCAAATGGAGAATGTGGATTAATAGGCGAAAAGTTGGATATTTGGGGCTTATGCTGAATAGCCGTTTGACCTGAAGATCCCACGGCACCAAAGTTAAAACTAAATTTACCTCGGTGAAACATCAACCAATGCCGCTACTATTAAAAGCTCTCTGGAATACATTAAAACCAAGCTGCTATTATGCTGTTTGGAGTCAGCATTAACCGACGAGGTCCTGGCATGCTCAACCGTCGCTGCAAGTCACTTGCAGACTTTGAATGTGCTACAAATAGAATCTTGATATTGTTCGCGGAGCTCCCGTAGTTCGTAAGCAACCAGTAACTCCGCTTGGACCTGGAAATTCTGCTAGCGGCCGAAACTGGCCCACTGTAAGGAAGATTAGCAGAAATACCTTCAATATTATCAGAAGAGGAGACACTGATGCCTCTTTAGAAGCTAAGCTAGAAAAAAGAAGTTTTGTGGTTTTCTTGTTCCCATTTTCCCTTCTTTCTGTCGTCAATTCTTTAGGTTATTTTATAGTTGTTGACAAAAATACTAAATTGATTTATCAAACGTAACCTTCCCCATACAATTTATTTACTCGTATTTCGCTGCGATGTGCTTTCGATACATAAGATATACTCTCGCGACGTTTTATTTCAGATTAAACAGCTACTTATTCCCGGTATAGTACGTTTCTGCTGGTGCCAAACATGCAATTACAATATCGAAGTTGAGGCTACCGCGTGCAGCGTTTTCCTTCTTCTCTGTTTCTTTTTCCAGTTCTTTCTGTCTTTCGGCTGTACCGTTTCGGAGAGAGCCGTTGTGCGCGCGGTGTTTGATTAAAATTACATGTAAACTCGCTCGCAGCTTGTTTTACATTCCATTGTTTGCAGCCGAGAACAAAGAAACATCGTGCGGCATTCCACGGCGCTCGCTCTCTGACCGCCGCTCTCTTATAGGACTTAATTTTTGCCCTCGTCTTATTCATAATTCCTTACCGTCAATGACGACTCACTTTGCATCTGCAAATATAAATGCAGTAAGCGCGTGGAATGCGCATAAAAATCTGAAATGTGCGAGCGTACTGCTAAGATACCGTGGAAGTTGTGAATCAGTAAAATGGTGTAAAATATATATATCTAGCTTGTATTGAGCAGCGGTTTGTTGGTGAGAAATTATAATACCCTAAATTATTATTTAAATATGAGTTAAATTGAGGAATCTACAAATACTAATAAGCTATAAGATATGTTGATGAAAGTTGACTTTGATTGAAGAGAGGCCTCCAAAAATGTAATCATACACAGAGTGATCCACTTAAAACACCAAGTGACATTAGATTTCTTTGTAGAATGTACTCAGGTTTCCCTCTATCATTATTGTACCAGTGATTAATTAGGCAATAAATGGTAAGACGAAAATAGATAAAGCTAAATTAAAAATGTACAGTGGTCTAATCTGTTACAGGAACGTTTCGGCTTTTAGAAATTAAGTGTAAAATTTCAAAGGTAGAAATCTTCACAATGGTATTAATGTTAGTTTGTTACCAAGAAAAGGACAAGTCCGATAATATTTCTTCAGAAAACAAGAAAAAAAGCAACTATTATATAAAGGGTTCCTTATCTAGTTTTACCCTATAAAATCTTCTCTAAATTCTGTACCTTTATATTTATACACCCAACGAAGCCGATACAAATGAGCGTTTGAAAACATCTTATCGAAACGTGTCCCTTTCTAATCGATACAAGAGCAATTTTGAAAACTTCTCGTCCCTTTCTGATCGCCCGGTGCCGAGCTGATAAGGTAAAAAGATCGGTATGTAGTCGCTCCAGAGAAATAACTAATGAGCAGAAGAGCTCTCCTGGAACCATTAACGGACATAAACAGGCACTTACACGAACCGACAATGGCCATACATCATCATAAGTGACTTCGGCATACATGAAACGAAGACACATGTAAAAACCTCAGAAATATCCGACGCACACATACGTACAGTCGTACACACCGCATGAATACGCTTCAAAAGTAAGGAAAAAAAATTATACGGTACAAGAGCTCATGTCGCTGGTCGGTGCGTGAGAAGATATAATTTTAAGTGGGTGTATGTGAAACGAGAAGAAGAATCAGCCCTTGCGTTATACACTTCTGAGATACCCGAGAAGAGTATTGTAATAAATCACTGTTCTTGTTGGAGCAGCGGGCAGTACCCATGTCACCGTGCCAGACCAAGAAGTCAAGCCCAGGTCAGATCGAGTCACCCATCTACGGCCATTTTGAGACGCTTTTCGGGAAATCGTCGTCCCTCTTCTCCCGGTGTCGAGCAACCCCTGTCTTGCCTTCTTCTTCTAATTATCTACACTCTCGAAAACTAATTCATACGACGCCCCCTCCCTAGCGCGAGGAGGCGAACGGAAGATAAAGTGTGATAGTAATTAATAGACGCAATTAAAGGAAAGATTTAATATTTCGAGAGGAACACTGGAAGAGGGGAAGGGTTGAGGTTCCCTTTCTCTCGTCGTACTTAAAGCGGCGTCCCGGTCTACACCTTGTATAATGAAAGCCAAATGCTACTTTATAAGGACTATATTTACGTGTTGTGCATAACTTTACAAGTTTACCTAAGTCCTTGAGTTGTAAATATGTCGCTTATTTAAGCCCACCGCCATCTTCTGCGAAATTAGTAAGTTATTATACGCTGTGCGCACTGTGGTTTCCAAAACTTATTTGGCATTATTATTTGCGAGGCACATTAACGATGACACGGGCTTGTTCGGTTAATTACGACAACGGCTAAATTAGTTAGGATAGTATAATTTTTTAAAGCAATTATAAAATTGGTATTACTTGGAAATTATGGATGTTTTTTTTTTTATTATTTAGCGTTTACGATTTGGACAAATTGAACTCAAATTAGAGTGTTGATTAACACGATAACAAGTCTGCTTTTTATTAAATTAAACAAATTATAATTATAAAAAAGACAAGAAAATAGACTGCGAAATATTGAGTAATCATCTACATAGCTGATTAATGAAGTAATCATATAAAGTAAATTTCCAACCTAACCCCAAATAGCTGTACGATTAATTTACGTGAGCTGCTTAAAACATCTTCAAATCGCCGTTAAATATTCAAGATGCGTCTGAGTAACTTTATAGCGTTTCGATCACATCTACGATTACAACACACCATTCTGATATGGTTTTTATCCAATCTTGAACAATATCTTACTGTTAGTCGTATAACTTTCTAAATACAATATTCAATTTTTCCAGTTTCCCGCCGTTCTTTCTATAATGAATGTTTCGCAACCTGGACATTTGAATTGCGATTATTTCTATTACAACACCCAATATGCATATCGTTTTCTATTCGCTAATACGCAATCGGGAATTAGCATGTCAAATTGTACCGACAACAACGATAGTCCGATATCCGCAACGGCAACCGTTTAAAACCTCTAAGTTATGAAAGAATGAAATGCGCGTGCTTCATATCTTTTACACCTGACTTCCCTCTCTCGGCCATATTGATTTAACGGTTCCTGTCTTTTCTATTTTCATAAGAATTTTCAGTTTCGAAGCCTCGATCCGCGAGTGCTCGCCACACTCTCTTTCTACAGTCGCAAACGCTCGAAACCTTTTCATTCCTTCGTTCCTGTCCTGTCACGACAGTATGTCACTTGATTAACGGTCATAAATAATTCATGCGGATTTTTACATATTCCGGCATCGTAAATTACCCGCAAACAGCTATACGAAGGCGAAGGCTGTAGGTATGTACGTACTACGAGTAACAGTCGCCCGATGCGAATTCGACGAAAACTAAACGTCAAACGGCAGAAGAAGGACATCTCCCCGGAACGGAAATTGGTGTTACAGGAATGCGCTGATAAGCTTGTCGGAGCTCCTCACGTTGATACGACTGACAGTATCGAATGGACCTAATGTTTTTTTTTTCATTTGTATTGCGCTTATGCGTTTGCCTTTTCATATAAAAGAAATGGTGACACAAGCAGGTTACGTAAAAGCAACGATAAATTAGCATATATGGTAATTTTATGATACTTTTGCTTCCAGGTGTAATTTATGTTATTTATATTTATTTAATGGAGCGCGTTTATTACGTCTTGAAAGATCTAAGTAGCAAGTGCGCTTTTCATTTGGATATTTATTATTTCCATCGTGGATATTTAATTCTATAAGCTGCTTCTGAATAGAGACCGAAGATATAGAAGACTTACAGCTGCCTTAGGGTGTTTTGTGGTATTAGGCATAGTTTTTCTTCTTTTTCTAAGGGTTGCATGTTTCAAATCGAAGAAAGAACACATTTTATTCCAACTTCGCCTAATGCTGAGGTTAAGAAAGAATTCATTTAATACTTTTTAGAGGGACGTAATTTCCGAATGTTGCTAATATAAGCATTTTCCTTTGTGAATACTATTAGGCCACTCCTATTAGCCTCACGAATGCGGTTTTCAAATATTCCAATTATTACAGAGAATAGATGTTTTACTTTTGGTAGGTGGGATTAAGTTCACGCGTTTAAAACCAAAGCGTACTCTTCATGAGTTTTCAAACAACTC
This sequence comes from Oryctes borbonicus, assembly GCA_902654985.2. Taxonomy (NCBI): domain Eukaryota; kingdom Metazoa; phylum Arthropoda; class Insecta; order Coleoptera; family Scarabaeidae; genus Oryctes; species Oryctes borbonicus. The sequence goes on from LR736868.1 coordinate 7,144,937, forward strand.
GCATGTAATTATTTGCACAGAGCCACAATACAGCGAAATTAAGAAGAATGCTTTAGATATCGAGGGTGACCCTGTGTAGTTGTAGTTTATTTAATATGACCATCAAAATCATCCTCAGCATTTCTCTGCTCTACTTAAATTTTTTGCTATATTAGCTATCATTGGTCTAACAAGGGACGAATGCTATCTTTCTCCTCAATACCTTCAAGTGCCTTTGAGGGTTTGGCCCCTAGTAGAACGAAGCCTCAAGCGCCTTACGGAATAGTAAGTGCGTCTTTACTTAATATCTAAGAAAACCCGCCAAACGTCGACGTCACGCAAAACGCCTTAGTTTGCTCAGGCCGCACCCATACCTTTTGCACCTCAATATGCGAAGCTTTTCTGAGCCACCCATGGTTTCACATCAAATCCACAACCTTCAGTTAGTAGATAAACTAACCCTATCAAATTTTTTATGTTTTTATCAACCTCTAGTCTAAAACAAAAAAAAAACGCAGCTTTGAGTAAACTATAGTTTTGGCATTAACCACAGTATATCACAATTCGTTTATGCACTATTTCCTCCGCGAGAGGAATTTAATCTAATAGAAGAGGTACTAAGTGCTTCCACAAAAGATTACATTAATGGTGCCATAAATTCGTATAAATCTCGTTCGGACAAACCACAGTTAACGTTTAGTTGTGCTTGCCCTTGAAAGGACCAATTATAATAGAAAGTTTGTTCGACCGTAAAATTATTGTTCGTGTCTTATATAAAGCCCGTTTTATAAGGGTAACTCTGAGCTCAGTTGGATAATAGCTAATTCCCGGATATTTCAAATGGTGAAGCCAAGGTAACTTTTTTATGTTCTAGCGTATCCCAACGTTCGCAATGGATCCTCTTCTATTATTTTAATACATACTAAGTATGAAAATTGCTGCAATATAGAAACCAAATAAACAAATAAAACGAAGTAAATTTATAGGAACACCAGTGCGGTAAATAATCTCCAACCGTGCCGATTTAAATATTAAAATTTATTTAATGAATTCGAATAAATTTATTGCATCAAACCTCCGAATAAAATAGAAATTTAAAAACTTTAGTCCAGAGGAACTGCTTTGTCCAGCGCTCCAACTTATTACATTAACCACATGTTCTGCTTACATAAATCAAGGTTCCCATTGCAGAAGAGAAGGCCTACTAAATATGGAACACGTTCTTAGATCGTCTTATTAATTATACAACGGGCACCTACATTTTAACTCTAATCTCGTGCATTCCGTTCAGCTATTGCTTCGTAACCCGAGGCCACCATCATGGTGCTCTTTCGTGAAGCAAGCTTTCTATTAGAAAAACGTCGAATTCCTTAAAATATGCTAATGTAACTAAACGAAAATCGGATAAGCCGTCCATTATAATAATTACTTAGCTTTTATTCGTTACGCTGAATTTCGTTAACGATTGCTGGACAAGTTCATGTTATTCTACGAAAGTAATTATTTTTTCTTCCGTAGTCTAAGTAACGGCGTGAATTTTGCTTGCGTTCACTGTCGATAAAAAACTGAATATTTATGTCTCAATTAACAAAAGAATTTCGGCATATCCCAAATACCCAATGAATTATGTAAATTAATCTAATCTAATGTTGTTTAAGGTACATATTTAACATTGTCTATCCCGGGTTTATTATAATATATGTTGAAGGAAATTATAACTTAGATTTTCGTCCAATCGGCGTAGCGAATTGTATTGAAAAACAGCCTCTAATTACTGACGAATATAAAAACACAATGGATTAATGATAATAAGCAAAAAAGAGTGCTTTGAAAGTCGGTCCGGCATATTTCTGTACAGTGAGGTCCTAGACCAAGCCTGCGCAACCTTTTTGGTGTATGGGACCGCATAATACGGTTCCAGTGGGCCATATCAAAAGAAACTATTACTAGGTACATAGATTTACCTTAAGATTTAATCGGCAATCACTGAAAAGCATCGCTTATACAGCATAATGCAAGAATTATCTTCATGTACCGATCACAAATTGAATTTAGATTAGCAAAATCTCGGAAGCGGAAGCGGAATTACCACCAATGGTGCGCCCAGGATGATTGGCCCAAAAATTTAGAGCGTCCTACCTGGATACATTGTTTAATAAATCAATAAGAATCGCAATGTTGTAGATATAATGCGGGTCATGGATGTGGCGAGAAAAATAGTTAATTGCATCCTCTGGCAATTTTTTGTTTTAAAGCGACTCTTGACCTGCTGGCCGAAATAGTAACTTTTCTTCAAACGAAAGTGATGATAGTTTCCGAGCTTTCTGATCCACTTTGGTTATGGAATCTCGCATTTCATATTTAAACTATTCAATGACATCAACGGATTTAAATCGACAATTTTATACATCCAACCAATTAAAATAACACATTTCGTTTCCTAAAAAGAAATTTGAGGATCCCTTCGAAGGTAAGTCTGAGAATGCAGTGCTATTGTGTATTGCTGGAAACCCATTTAATAACTTGAAAACGTGCAGTCGGATACATTCCTTCCGTCCACATTTGACGATTCTTTAGAATAACTTGGATACATCTTTTGGTAAGCTTCAAAAACTTCTCTAAAAGGTCTCCCTTAAGAATAAAAGATTTTTGAAAACTTTTGATTTTCTTTGATTTGTGCTGGCGGCTGTAGGAGGGGGATTATTGTACATAGTTCATCATCGTTAGCTCTACACTGGAGTTGTAATAGTCCCTCGCCATTATCTATCCGTTTTAATAGCGCGTTTAATGTGTTGATTTAAGATAGTCAAACTTCAAGTTGCCGTGATTTCTACAATAGCTATTTACCTTACGGAAAAGCTCTATTTTAACGGAAGCTTGTTAAAATAAATAGTTCATAATTCTTACACGGTAAGCAGATCAACAAGGATCCCTGCTGGTGTGATCTCGTGATTTCCTTATTAGATTCCATTTCGTGTACAAGCGTGTGTACATGAATTTTTATTTCGTCCCACCTAATTCCGTGATTTACTAGCAACAGCATCAATTTGTATTACCGCAGCTGCGTGTGCGTAGATACAAAATTATGTAACAGTTTTAGGGTCTTTTTTGTATCTGTTGCGCTTATAAATTAGAATGAAATATTCCGCTAAATTAACACTAAATTTCTACGTCGCCGCTATCTTTTGCAATATAATTAAATTGTACAACACAGAAATATATCGTCCTACGAGCCATAAAAGTGTCAGGCCCGAAACGAATGTATCGTAGAAAAATACAACAATGACAACAATAGAATGTATCAGAAAATGTCTTTTTTTTCTCTCTGCCGCACCGAAATGTTTAAATTAATTAAATTTTAATGTTGTGGAAATTCTATTATTTACTGTACATGTAAACGTGCACCGCATTAGTTTTTGTTTTTTTTTTTTTTGTGGAACGAATATTTGATGATTTATACGCTCGTATTTTTCCGTGCTCTAAAAATCGATTTGATGTACTTAAATAGAGTCATTTTTTTTAATAGACAATAACCCTTTTTTTCGTATGTTAATCTTTGTAGGGCTACTTATAACGTATCTACTTTATTTGCTGTTATTGACAAATGAGCGTGTATTTTACCACAAAACTATGAATTCGTACTTCCATTGTTTACCAAAAGTAACGTTACTTACGATAGTTAATTTTCCCCAAATTAAAATTAATATATCTTTAAAAGAGTTGTCTCTATATCCACGATTGAAGAAAAAAAACGGAGAAGGTGACTCCTGAATATATTTCCTTTTATGAAGTTTTGCCCTCCTCTTGAATTGCCCTTCTGAGCCAGTACGTTTAATTTAATAGAGAAGGAGTAATAATCGAAACTATACCCATTTCACACAAAGACAAATTTGCGTTTCCTTCACTTTAGTAAACAGTAAAGTTTTGAATTATCGCTTGGAGCTAGGTGTACCGCAGATATTATCCATTTACGTTGAATAACTTAATCTAATGCGAAAGTTTCCAAGAACAGTGCGATATTAGGAGTAAGAACAGCGTAAATCCATCAAAAGTTCTACCCGGGTTCCAAACGCAAATCCCTTAAGGCCATGCTGACCCGGTAGCCATAATACGCTACTGTTTCCTCTCTCCCTATCTTCTTCCATCTCACGCCACAGGACTCTCTAATACACCTTATACCTTCGCGCTGCCGCTACTCTCTTTGTAGTACCTATGTGCGCGCTTCAAAAACCACCCCGCTTACGCCCTCTTCCGGAATGAGGCGGAGGGAAACCGCCACCGACACTCCATACCACCCTCCTTCCCTTCGCTACCCTTTCGTGCGGCCTTAAAATGCCTGACGTTGATTAATGTGGTATTCTACTTGATATGTGGGTCCCGTAATTTTAGATTTTGTTCCAGACGAGAGTGTACGATAAATTTAAAAAACAACTTTTTTTTATTCCTTGTAGCTGCCCCTATCTTGATGTTGGAAACGGGAGAGGATAGCGTAAAAAAGCAGAACGCTGTACTACGGACATGTTCAACGTTGGACGTTTCAAAAAAGCTCTCCGTTAGATTAATGGCCGTAATATGAAAATAATATGTTAAATGGCCTTATCGTTCTCGAAAATCTCGCCGTTGTTGTATTACACGGACCAGACACCTAAAATGTAGCGCTGGGGATTTCACTTTTTTTTTTAAGAATCTTTTGTATTGTACGTGGATAAAATACAAAGATCAGAAAAAGTACCAAGTGTTAAATAAAGCAGCATTGAGAAAAAGACTGATATTTGTGAACAGTGTAGGAAAAAATATTGCAGTGTCGTTGCATATCTCTACTAAATTAGCGATCTTAGTAGTACACCTTTTCCATTAACCACGACCACGGCTGAATAGCCCGGAAGAATCCTTGTTACATGACATCGCCCGTGAAAACCTACATTCTTCGTTTCGTATTATTAACAGAAGTAATTGCACTGTATTAGCTTTACTTTATTTGCCTCTATTTGCTTATTTTTCCTACTTTGGACACTTCTATGAGGTATCTTCTGGCCATGAGCGCAGAATGATAGTACAGACTGTGCAGTAGTAGGGCAAATATTAAGGTATCGGCGCACTCCGCATCACGCCTGGTGCCTAGCCATAGCAAGTATTGCAAATTACAATATAATAATGTTACAAAAGCATGTTATCGGCTAGTTGCCTGCAAGCAAAATGCTTCTGTTCTGGCAGCGTAGCTTCAAGCTGCTCGTTTTAAATTTTAAAGGCGACTACATTCTAAACATGTCGTATTTCAAGCAGCAATCACTAAAAGAAGGACGTGCCTGAGAAGCAGTACGACCAAAGAGCTTCTTATTACATCTGCATAGTAGCCATGCCTTTTTACTAAAGGGATTTAGTTTTGTAGGAATAACGGCACAATGCTGCCATAGATTGCTTGCGGTATCACGAAATCTTGTCTGAAACTTTTTGCTTTTGTTTTACGTAATATGTGAACATATCATTTGCAGAACCATGGTCTATTGTGGAAGCAAATAAAGCTGATGTACGTAGATATATTAACTGGTAAGTTGCATAACATATGCATGTAAATACGTACATAACTCTGGGACAAGCTCCATAGAATTGTCTTCCTTGTCTAGCAACAGATAGGAAAGGCTACTGTTCACACAACACAGAATTGTGTAAATAATACCTATAATACTTGCTCACATCCAAACCGTCACATTACCGAAAACAGATTTAACAATAAATCCTGCATGCAACGCTGTATTATTCACCTGGGATAGGGAAATTTATGTGCGTGAGCGACAGTAAAATTCGAAAGAGCAACGAACTGTTATCTCTAAAACCGCATCCTTGAAAATTTCCAAGAAATAAATGTATATAGTTACCCGTCTACTCAATCCAGCGGCTATATTTTATATTCACCCGAGCTCATTCCGTATTCAAAACGAATAAATCCAGCAATTACGCAACGTTCCATTGAAATTCCCAACATTAATGAGAATTTATGCTTCGATCGGGGGACGGCGATTAATTAACAAGGTTGTGTTGTTACGGATACGAAGATAAGACGATGGTAGCGATTCCTTTGTCAAAACAAAAGGTAGAATGCGCTCAGCGTGAAGGAGCGATACGAGAACCATGTCGAATTGCAGAGCTTTTAGCAGCAAGCTGGGAATCGCGTTTTAATTCGCTATGTCGCTCATCGGTTACAGCAGTTGTTAGATATTTCAATTTCATCCATGGAAGCATATGTTCAGCAAAGTCTCTTCACTCTGTTATAGTATCACCACTAAACTCTCTATCTGCGCATGCTTAGGAAAAAGCTCTTGAACTGGTTCCAGAGCTTCCAAATTATTTTTTTTCTCTTTTATCCCTTTTTTTCTTAGAATTATTGGTTACGTTATAATCATGTGCTATTACTTAATGAACAATTGCACATTTAGATAGATTGAAATGCCTCTTCACCACAAACTTATCCTTGAACAAAAAGTACTAGGATACAAGATATATAGCATAATTAGGTACGCTCATCCTGCGCAGTTGAGTTATACTTCCATAATTCATCGCATCCATGTGGTGGGCTGTTCGCAAAACCCGCGTAACCTCAAAAAACACATAATGGACCAGATGTTGCCGGTTTTGAATCAAATATCAATACCTGCGCGCGTAGAAAAGTATCCCAAACAGTAGTACGCGCACGCACAACCGCCGAAATTCGTTATTTATTACGGCGACCGGCCTTCCTGATAAATTCAACTGATTTACCATTTCGAAATTATTTTAATACAGCCGTACGACTAATTTATATTTGACTGGTGTATATGTGCGCATCCCTTACACGTGCATTGAGCCAATAAATTTGCCGACGGGGAACACATGTCCTCGATACATCATGTGACAAAACGCGGGGATGCGACTAACGTTTGCCTGCCCGTATTCTATCGGCGATGCGGCGGTATAGTTCACCCACAATATACAGCGGGTCGTAACTCAATGGGACCAACGATCCGCAGTCTCTAGTTAAAGCGGTTAATGAGATACAAGCGATGCATATGCGCTTTTCGGCTTCGGAAGCACCTCCATCCACCATCGCCGCATCGAAAATTTCGACGGTCGGATCGTTCAGAAATATCACCGCTCTCGTAACATGTGAATGCAATTTGGAAGCTTTCGGAAACTAATTGAGATAATTGAAGTAACGTATAGGAATTTAGGCACTTAAAAATACTTCTTTGGGCATTGTTTAATTGGTTCTTTAATGGTATGACATAATTTGTATGGGAGCAGTGCAATTTAATATTTCCACATTTCATTCTCCAAGTTTCTTTCGATGTTAACTCTCCAGAGGAAAGTTATAATGTTGCTGCAACGTATACCACTTTAGCCAGGATTCCTTATAAATATTCCACGTTTATTTAATTTAAGTGTCAATATTTTCTCAGGTTTTCACCAAATATTTTTAAAGATAATTCTGCTAATAACAGAAGTAACTCGAATTATTATAACTGATTAACTGAGAATTACGACATATTATACTTAAATATAGATTTAAAGAAGGGGGCTAGACATATGTCTTATATGTAATAAAATCCAATCCAGAGCGACAAATCAACATTTGCATAACCGAAAGCATTATATTCAACAATCACCAATCTCTAAATTAAATAAAGTTCATAGAAATATTCTTTTTGCGCCTATAAAAGAGATCCTTAAACCCAACATGATGACGAGAGTGCAAAAGAGATAAATTACACATGTTTCATTATAAATTAACAGCAGCACTGTCAACGACAATAAATTACCCTCTCACTTTGTAATTTACAATCATGTAGCTAAACAAGCCCACAATGTGTTTGCCAACAATCAACAGAGTTGAATGCAAATTTCTAGCTTTATAATAAATAAATAATTCCATGATCTTCGGAGTACGTTATTTGTATGGTAGGAGCACCAACGTTCTTCAACAGGCGCGTAAAAGGATTCAAAAGCTTTTAATAGAGAAATTGTGAAGACATTTTCGTCCGAGAGCGGTTCCAAAAATACTTAGATTACAACAAAATCAAGGTTAGTTTCAAGGCAGAAAGCCAATCATTGCCATATCGCCATAATTGGAAACTAACTTTGTTATAACTTGAGGGTGGTAGGATATAATGTAAAAGCGTTTGATTTGCTTTCACTCCGGTATAAATTAATTATTCAAGTGGCCCATATCAAATTATAATAGCACAGAGATTAATCATTCGAATTCGAAGTCCCCTCGCTGATCAGAAGAGTTCCGACAAAAACATCAGGCGGAACTGTCGAGGGCGTCTAAGGAAATCCTCTTCATCTAATCGATTTTATACAACCGCACAGTTTCGGTTTAGATAATTGACTGGTAATTCTATTTATGAGTTCGCAAGAGGCAAGGAAACTAAGTTATCCCGACAGGCTACTGCCTCGGGGGCTAGAGCCGATCGCTTCCAGGGAATTCTAGAGCGAAACCTATTCCTCCTCCTTCTCTTCGCTCTATCTAACCGACCACCACCTCCTCCTCTGCCATTCTAACGGCATTGGTTCTCCGATCCTCTCTCTCCATATAACGTTGTATAGACGATCGGCGTGATGTAAACACAATTACAGAATCAATGTGACTACGGGGACGGACCATAATTTTGCATTGTCTGTTTATTGGCCGTGTTTACATGAACGGCGTGCTTATAAATAAACCGAGGGACCGCCGTCCGGCTATCCTGTGTTGCACGGTGTTTAATTACACATGTATCTACTATTATAAATTAGCGAAAAATATAATTGCGGTGTATTGCGTCGACGGTGAATGCATTGTGCACGTTTTCCTGATCGGCGCAAAAATATATTTGTTTTAGGGGAAAACCATGTTTATGTATGGATGCACTTTAATTCACCTGCGCTAAAACATATTACTGCATCGAGTCGTGTGAATTCTAAATATGCAACTGAACACAAAGAAGTGGCTTGGCGCTTGGTAAAATCGATTACTAACATATTTCCAGCGACGAAAGGCTAATGGATGTAAAGCATTTGATCACCTTTTCAATTGATTGCTTGAGTGTCTATTTCTGGCAGGGCAGATGAAGTTTTACTTCATTGTGAGACTTTTCTTCATGCTGGTGGTGTCATTTTTTAGACATTTGTTCTGCAAGCAGTTGATGCTCGCTACAAACTAAGTTTCAGTTTGTATGGATAGTTGCTTAGATCCAGTTTTTCAAGGTTAGACAATAATTTGAGTATTCTGTTGTATCGGTTAGTTGTGTTGATTTGTAAGGGCAACTATAGCTTTTTTTCTGTAGGACCAGGTCGAAACATTTTGGCTGTGTTCAATTTAATTTATTAATCTTTGTTAGTTAATTTACGGCAATTGTGGTATTAGCTACTTCTCAGCTAAGCTTTTATTATAATGTTGCGGAAATTCTCTTTTCACTTGTTCAATTCCAAGCTATTAAAGTAATAATCTACAATTATTGCCAATTCCACATTTCAATTGTTTTGCTGTTTGGTCAATCTATAACACAAAACATTAGCACTAAAGATAGCGTGGAATCGCAAACTATAATACTGTATATTTCTTCTTCCGAAAGAAATCAGCGAAAAATAAAGCTGTTAAAAAAATGCAGACGACAATAAATTTTCAACTACATTATTCGCATGAAATCCACTCTAATTACGTTCAACTTCTAACCAACCCTTTTCCTCGGAGCTGTTCCAACCGGCAACTGCTCCAATAGCAATTCCCTTCCGCTAACTTATAATTAATCCTTCAACTTCTTCCCCTTTCTTTTTTTTTTCTTTCCTTTCTTACGAGCCGGGTCCCCACGTTTCGCACCAGGCAGCCGCGACTTCTTAACAAATTTCTCCTACCACTGGCTGAGACCAAAAATCCAATTATATCGCACTCCTCCATCATCAATCGATTATATTCCCGCGGGAGATGTACAAGGAACTTAATCTTAAAGGATCAGTTTTTCCTGGCGCTATCGTATAATGCATTTATATGGAAGTTTGAATTAGGCGACAGAATTGCGTGGGGGAACAGCAGTCAAGTAGAAGAGGGATTGTCGTTTTTATAATTGCAAAGTGCCCCGGTGGTAAGATAAAGGCAAATGCAAAAAGTTGCGATCCCCTTCGTCCTGTCTTGGATGGTTGGGATGGTTTAAGGTTTCCATCTTCCCTAGAGGTAACAGAAGAGGAGAAAAATTATAAGCAAGCTGAAGACACGTGCTTCTGCGAGTCCATTAGAATAATTAGCTTTCAGTCTAATTAGGTTTATTATAAAAGAATTCCGTTGGTATGCATAACGAGGATAAGGGGAACAATGTTGGATAAAAAAAAATTACTGCGATCCCCATAAGAAGCGCTGTGCAGATATTTTAAAATTCGCTCTACGTGCGATGCATGATAAACGATAATAATTATAACGAAATATTTCGTATAGGAACATTAAAGTCCATGCTAGGCTGCATTTTTATTTCCACTTAGTCCTTCTAATATGAGCCGAAGGAATTTCATATTAAGCGTATTACTTCCCCTCTTCTTTTTACCATTCTTCTTACATCCATATTACACGCTGTACGATAAAAAATGTAATAACAAGTGGATAATATTCCTAATGGCACTTCTCTTTGAACATTATTAACCGACAGCACATTATGTATGTGTTCGTTTCTGTTATTTCAAACCGTATTTCGATGTTGTTAAAATTCCAATGCGCTTAAGTATACCGGGACATGTAATTTTTCATCAGTCAAAAGCGTTTTTAGATTATACTTATCCATTAGTGGAACTAATCTGTAGAGAGTGCATGTTTTTACATCCTGACAACATCAAGTCCTGGTTGGTTCTAGTTAATAGTAATGAGTGTGTGCGTAAAAGCATGTGAGAGATTAATATACCAATGTAAATTTTCTAATGCCTTTGCGTTTAACGGCGTTTTGTTAGAACAGATACCAATTATTGGGGCCTGCTATTTTGTAGCTTCGCTTGTAAATTATTTTTCTCGCTGATCATTTTTTGCCAGAATTTTTCTTAAAAAATATACAAAACTGAAAGTGATGTGCTTCCTCAGTCACACTAGCACATTGCTAATTTCCCATAATGTGGGTACTTGTGCATGGGTACAACTACGTCTTTTGTATCCTCCAATAGTAACTATCACTGGTTACTTTCTTTGCTATTGTTGTCCGTTTACTTACCCTCATTTTCGTTTATTGGAAAATACGCGAGGTATTTACGAATTTATTTCGGTATCACTTTTTACATGGAACATCTGCTTAGAGTGGAATCTCTCGACCATGGCCCGCAGCAAAGGAAGTGGAAAAAAGCATTGTATATGAAGCAGTAGTCCTAATCTAGACTCGTCGTCCATCTTTAGCAGTGACGCACCGCTCGCTTTTTAGATTTACGGGCGCAGTTTAATTGGGAGTTCACCGCGCGTTTCTGGATCTCTCCCACACCCGCCGCTTCTTTTGCTCCTTCGGGCAATTCGTTACGTCAAACGTAGAGAGTCTGTACGAAGAACGGGCGCGCGTACAGTCGCAAAAATAGGGTGACAAATCATCCAGGGAAACGATGGTGGCCGTAGCCACCCTCGTTCTTTATTCAACTTGGGCCCCTAAGGTACAAGCAATATTACTTCCACAAGATGTCTGAGTTATTTACACAGCTACGAAGCACACAGACGGAAGAAGTGTATAAATATAAATATAGGGTTTCGTAGGGTAAAGGGGGGGTACCTGTAATTCCGTACCTACGGCAAATTAAATTCGCGTTTTTGGGCGTGAGTAATTGGTGATGTACTAGGAAAGGGGGTGAAGATCACGACTACCGTTAAGTTGTAAGAGAAGCTATTTTAAACATTAGGCGGGGAAAGCGCTCTAATGTGTAAATGCGCTGTATACATTTCTTATCAGGATTTTAAGATTAATAAAAGGAATACAAATACGGTGAGAGAATATGACTAACACTTCAGAGCTGCTGGCGCTTCGGGTAGACTTTAAAAACATTTTTTTTGTCAATTATTATACGTCTCTGGTCTTTATATCTTACATGTTAAAATTTATAGTACTTCCATATTTCAGCCCAAATCACACAGGAAATTATCAGGAGGAGACTGCCAGCCTGAATTAATCTGATTAACAATAGCTGAAACTGACTCAATATAAAACCAAGTTAATTAAAAATCAATTTTCTATATACAAGAAATTTTGAGCTCAAAATTCAAGCATTCTACGTTAGAATCCAATACTTATTGCCAAGCTTTTAACTTCCATGGTTCTCCTGAATACTGGCCATTGCCAGTGAAAGAGTTTCTGATTTGAAAAGAGAGAAAACCAAAAGGGTAGCCGCCCAATTGAGTACGTTGTCTAGATAGCCTTTTCTAAAGCAACTGTTCTGTAATTTTTGTTTCCACCTCGTTTAGCAATTCGTTCAATTAAATTAGGCGTTGAACATTGTGTTCTCCGCAAGATCACCAGAAGACTGGTCAAGCTGGTTCAACGGGTCCAGAAGAAGAAATCCTATTTCGCTGGAACAATTAAATCGATTTCTAAAAAATTCTCTCATGCTTGCCCACAACTAACGTTCTCTTGGTTTAGGAATCTCCCTCCTTGATTTAAGCACCGACAATTGCTCGCAATGCTACTTCGGTGTACCTCAAAACTAGATCCATCAATAGTTCAAGTGTTCTTCTAGCCAAAAATGAAACCTTTAAGGTCATGGAAGGGTATTGCTAAAGATGCAAATACCCATCCAGGAGACTTGCAAACAATACAGTTCCTTTATTTTATTACTCAAGTACACTCGCAAAAATTCACCAAAAGCTTACTAACATATATCGTCTTACAGTAAAACGTCCCGAATCTGCCAAGGGATTTTTAAAAGGAAAACTTCCAGTGCTCTGTATATTTCATTCAAGTAACCTAAAATATCGATTTCGCGTCCCTATCTCTCAAAATTACTACATAAATCCGACGTACGACTTCATATAACCATAAATTTGATATTGTTCTAATATATATTTTACCAGTACATGCATTCGTGTCCAAAAATCGTCCCAACGCACGCATAAAAAATAAAATCTCCTCAATGATAATCCTCCTTTTTGGACGTACGACGCAGTACGGCGGCCCAACGAACTCTGCCTCGGAGCGTCGATATACAAGTCCCCGAAGGGCAATCTTTGGACTCTCCGAATGGCCCGAATGTGCAAGTGTCGACTTTCCCGGCATCAGCAAGAACGTTCCGAAGTTATTCCCCCGGTCGGTCACGCCTCCCGTCACTAAATTACCAAATGAATATAACTTACAAATTTTACGGAGGTTGCACAATTTGATAGAAGTGAGCGACGCACAACACCGCGTCGTCTTGTTTCTTTTCTTGTTTAGACGTTGATTAGGTAGATGGAAATTATCCGGAATGAAGATGGTTTTGTTTACTTGGTTTATTCGTAGGGTCGTGATATTTTAAGGAGGAAGGCTATTTCGTGTGATTTCTTTTAAAGATTTATGAGGGAAACGGAGATATCATCCATTTTCCAATAAAGTTAAGTGGAAGGGGAACGCGGAGTTTTTATATTGAGATGGATGCGTTTCGTGCAATAAAATGATGGTGGGGGCGTAACTATCAATATATTGACTATAGAGATGGTGATTCACCACTAAACCTATCAAAAGGAAATTCTTTTTAATTAAAATTTTAATAAATAGGGAACTATGGAGGATTTGAACACAAAGAAATCCTGAGAATACCTCGTCACAAGGGGATAGACTAAAAAATGGATGATTGAGAAATGATATGAATCAAAGAATTAAATCAAGTCATCAATGGTCTCAAGTGCACCTTAATTCTAAGACCCCATAACATTACGTCAATGGACTCCTTTAAAAAACAGATAAAAATGATCTGATTACTGGGGTTCTTATCCTCTTTCAGTTCGTGTGAAAATTTTATATTAAAGGTGCGAAAAAGCATTTGTTTTCTGGCTAATCTTCCTTTAACTTTTGAAGAAGTCTATTTTGATTTACTTCCTTATTATTATTTCTTTTTGTTCTATTTATACGAACGAATTAATTGAACTAATATTTTTAATACAATAAATTACTCCGCGATATTACCTCAAATTACTGATACATCTTCGTAATTTTATCAGCCTTTTACAATCTGTCTATTAGTGCTGATATAATCCCCCATCTTGTATTCACTTATTTTGTCCCTAATCACAGCCCTCGATGGGTTTTATCGTCTCTAAGGCATACATTTCACGCTGTATTTACGCAGCGCCTTAAACACGTTAAAAATGCCTACACTATCTTGTAACGCGATTGAATTTGCGATGCCCATATTATGTTCCTTATATTTTTTCCCTGTTTCGCGCGCTGCCATCATCGACGTACTATAACATGGATACACCGCCATTCTGATGCTTTCTTCTTCTTCTCCTCTATACGGCTACGATGTGCCGAACAACTCCCGTCGAGAAAACTGATCTCATCGGAGGGCATATCATTTATTTACGAGTCGATCGATATAATCGCTCGCTGATAGATATTGATAGGCCCTGAACAGATCGCAGTAGTCGGTTAGGATGATGGCTTCGGTTCGTTCGTTCGTTCAGCGGCCTGGCTGGTTGGTTTGTCGGTCGGTCGGGTCCGTGCAGCGATATCGCGTCTTCATTACCAGCCCTGCATGCTCTCGTTTTACATATCTCGATGCACGAAGATTACTAAACGACTTTTAATGCCTTAACTCATGCTATTAACGAAATATGTTCCGTCCGAGTCGTAAATTGCATTTAAGTAGACCCTTCGTTTGGTAAGTACTTTAAGTCTGCAGCAAGTAGTAGGTACCTACGATCGTTCTATACCGTATACCGCAAGATGTGTGCTCGTATTTACTTTTGCCATGTCTTTGTGTGTACGGGGATACCGATTTTGCGAGTGTATTCGTACGTCCGATGGAAATATCTCAATCAGCTTCCACGCACGCAATTATCGATTGGCTCGTAAATATCGCGAACAGTGTACACATCTATGTGTGTGTATTTGAAGTCTGTATATAAAGAGTTCAGAAAAATTAATACCGGTCTCTTATTAATATACGAGCATGAAGGAGACCTTCTTGCCTTTTTACTACCATGCAAGTCCGCGCTTGGTGTATACGTATGTAGATACTGAGTTAACCGCCATACATATGTTTAACTCGGCTATAACGAGTCTCTTCAGCTTCTGTTTTACTCTGCCTTTATTTGGAGAAGTCGATCAATTAAGTTAATGCGAAAAATTAGCTAACATTGCAATTGCTTATAGTGAATGATGTGCGCTATGAAGTACATTAAAAATCGGTTTCATTAAAGAACCAATAAGCAATATAATTAACATAGTATTCCCTCCAAAAACATACTTTTGTGCAGTTCACAAAGTTTAATTGTAACAATAGATAATGAACCTGAGGCTGCTACATTTATTGATTCGAAATAGGGAAAGAGTGCTGTGTGATTTATCCTTTTATTCTCCTCTTTACCTTTTTGTTTATTTATGCCCTACACTAAAGACGAGACAACTCAAAAGGTATGAACTTGACGCATAGGAAGTGAACCCTAAGAATCAAAAGATTTTAAATACGCTTCAAATGGGGTAAACACATACAAGATCTTGCAAACTGGCATTTAACAGTGCCATGAACATCTCTCATTCTTTTCGTATGCATTGTTCGGAAATTTATGCGTTTCATACTTTTTCGAAGAATCTCAAAAAATATTGCACCCCCGAAGCGGTCAAACACTTGCTGCGCCGCACGTCGCGTTGCTTCTGGTAACGCCGTAACGCGTCGATTCGATCCCGCCGCATGATGTGGTAAACATTCATATAGTGATCCCCGGACCAAAGAGTTGCCTTCGCGCTGGCGATTCGTTTATCCAGATAAATACCGCCATAAATAACCCGTGGCTTCCAAAACCGTACGTGATTAATCACGGTCGTATTTACTGCAGCGCTGCAGTTTTGAGTTATTTTACCGCGACCGATGAGTTATCTCGTGCACAAAACAGGGTACTAGGATGCCTTTTCGCTTATTCATCTATACCTGAGTACGTCGGGGACTCTCCCTCCGTATCTGCCTTTATGATAAGATGTCCCCTCCCCCATTTCTCCTTTACGCCTTATCTAAAGTTACTAATCTCCTTGGAGTGCTTTCCATCTTGAAACCAGCGGGACTCTGTACCTGCAGCACCAATCGGGTGTTAGTAGATGACAGAGATACTCATCGCAAGTTGGTCCGGTGGACATTTTCTCAACTTCTTAACGCGTTCTCCTTAATTTCTTCAGTGTTTTCCGTGATTTCGACTAAAAAAGTTCTCTTTTGTTTGCGGTCTAGGTGCCAATGGCCTGCGCAGAAGAGGCAGACAAACGTATACGCGGTACCAGACGCTGGAGCTCGAGAAGGAATTCCACACAAACCACTACTTGACGAGGAGACGACGCATCGAAATGGCGCACGCGTTATGCCTGACGGAACGACAGATCAAAATCTGGTTCCAGAACAGAAGGATGAAGCTGAAGAAGGAGATCCAGGCGATAAAGGAGCTCAACGAACAGGAGAAGCAAGCCCAAGCGCAGAAGGCGGCGGCGGCGGCAGCAGCGGCTGCTGCGGCCGCCGCACAAGTGGATCAAAACTAGTGGATAGGTTATACTTAGACGACGGCGGCGGTTAGCAGTAATTCCTGTATAAAGGTAGGATCTGTTCTTTTATGTTTGCTCACATAATTGCGATCTTACTATAATAACAAGGGTAACTTGATGATTTGTAATTTAAGTGATTTTGTGATCCCCAACTAAAAACTCATTTTTCAATAAAGTAACAATGATTTAACAAAGCGAAGTCCTTTGTTTTTGTATAACCAAGAAGGTGTAGAATATAATTTGCTGATGTTAACTTACCAGTGACAGTTTTTTTGTTAAGTCCTTTATATAAAGTATTAATGAAAACTAGAAATAAAGTCAAAATTACGGAGGTGACGGGAAAGAAAAAATCTGAGCCTGGATCGGGCAAATTCTTTATTAAGAAGCGGTTATTACATATGTATCTAAATATTTGTTAAATAATTATTTTTTATTTATCCAACACCGTTCTCCGTGTTATTCATGCAACAGTTACTTGATTAGATTAACGTACTTCGAAAGCCCTGTCTAAATTTTAAAGGCGTCTGGAGGCAACGTGCCCTTAAACGAACTCCTACTTCATGATTTTCTTAACGGAATGAAGTATAAGATTGTCCCGCAGATATACGTGAGAACTTGAACCATTGTTAATAGCGTACTCCAGAAACTGCATACCGTTACACGTCCGAGAGCAAAATAATAACTCAATATTCACGAATTGCCACAAGAGATTCGAGCGGAACAAGGAGAAACAAACCGACGGCAACATGGTGAATAGATGTGCATAAAGACTGCTACGCAAGTTTACGACCATTGCCAATCCGGGCCATGTTTACAATACCTCTTTACAACGGCGGATCGTTAGCAAACCATCGGAACGAAGCCGAGGGTTCCGAAACTCCCAACCGGGTATTGAAGTGGCTATCAAAACAGATTTTATTAGTCAATCAACGATATTTGCCTAATCCGCCCTAGGCGATTATCTGCTTAATGTTTACCTTTGGTAGCCACTATTATTGGAGGTTTTATATACGCGGGGGTTCGACAGTAGCTCCTTACAAGTGCAGTTTTATTCTCGCATCTATTTAACATCTACAGTACCGCAGTATGGGTAACAACGTAATAGAATTATTATTATTTTTTGCTAGTAGAATTTGCTAGTATTCAGAATAAATTTTAATTAACAAAATATTGTCCCCCATTGTGGGATTTATTTATTTTTTTCAAAATCGAAAATGACGATTCTTTTTTTAACAAAATAAAATCTTGATCAAGGGAAAATGAAGGGAAGAGGTCATTAACACGGCTTCATCTTGCAATAAAATGGAACTAAATCAAATTAGAACACTTTCCAATGTAAGTAAATAAAATAACAATACGTTACTATATAATTAGAGTAATACATGGTTCTTATAATGATATTCTTTATTCTTCACGCTAATTCCATTTATAACCATTTCGTTATAAAGATGTGAAATAAACTTTCCAGGATGTTATGGCTAATATATAATAATAACAGGTTCCTAAGAAATATGTACGTCTTTGATTGCATGGGATGTCTTAATTACGACACATCAATTAGAACATTCACATCCAGTTCGAGCAACCGCTAATTAGTCCACCCAGTAAGTGAGGGTAATATTCTAAATGTTCCCATTGGCGTTACTTCCAAAACCGGTACTGTAATAATTAAATAATGTTTAGCATGCGCGCAACATGTTTATTGAGATACACACATACGTAATTTAAATACCTTCTCTATCGTATTGTGCATCGGCTACAAGAAATAATTTTAATTTGAAGGCTGAAGATGTTAATTATAAATTAGGTGCTATAGTCGCTCGGGTTTTCCTTTTTGGCATCTTTAATAGAATCCTCATGGTAATTTGTTGTGTACTTACGCGGATATTCAAATTTTATTACGGCTAATTATGGTCTATGGGAAATAGGAAAAATACTTGCAGAGTATGGTTTTTGAGGCAATTGGTTGTGGCGTAATGAAATGAAATTACCTTTAATAGTGCTTTGTGAGGCGTTGATTGGTTAAATTACGACTAACTATTTATTTATCAAACTTCTAATCTGTATTTAATTTAATTTTTCTAACAAAATATTAAAGCATGCAATTTGGTACTTTCATTGCTTAAATTTTGAAGATTTATACAGTGCCACTTACTTTCTTTTATAACTTGCGATACGTCGTCCTTTGATTTGGTTTAAATTGTGTTCGTTATCTTTTTTTGAACCGTTTCAAATATACTATACGGTAAGGTAGGGTTGCTTTATGACAACTGCAGGTAACTTTTCACACTAGTTTGTTATAGTTAACAATAGAAATAGCACTTCTCTGACGTTGTTTAAAAGTTGTCCATATTACCGCGGGAGCTTCACACTTAGGAAAGTTTTTCCTTCTGTCACAAATAATCATAACTAATCAAACCTTTGTCGCTGTATTTCCGAAATGGAACAATTATCGAGTAATAGGTTCTATGAGGTTATTGGTGTACCTTTATGCCATTGCCCAGCACTGAAGAATTCTAATAAGTCTAAACTCAAAATTGTCTGGAAGTTATTGTCGTTAGATATATTTCTTTGCTCTGCTTCTTGGAGCTGTGATGGTAATTCATAAGAAGAATATATTTTTTGCCTAGATAGTTATTTATTTTATTGATGTGCAAGACGAAATCGGTTTTGCACTTGGAATCAGTTCAGTACAAAATTAGGATATTCAAAAATTAAATTTTTACCCTATTTTGAATATTTATAAAATGCATTACTCATTTCACGTTACGTAATTTTAATGGTGTAATTGTCTGTTCAATAAGTTAGCTAATAAATATAATAATAAAAATAACGTAGATAATAATAAGCAAGGCAATTTTAAAAGTTGTTTCTTAGTGGTAAATAAAATTTATGCAGTGTTTACTAAGAAATGATGCAATGTACGCATAAGAAATACTATTAGCATACTCGATTAGTAATTCTGGAGTACTCGGAACATGCTCGAAGCTAGAGTTGCATGTTCCATTGGCAACCTTAGAGCAATAATTGTAAAGTCAGGGCGGTCAAAATTGCACTCGCAGCAATTTTTATCGCTCTGGCTAGAGCAGTAAGAGTCCATCTAGAGCATCTAAAATCGCTCCACTCAGGAGTTGTCCGTCCCATTTGGCACTGCTCGATCCAGAGTTTTCGAACTAGAATTGCAAACTTTGAGTATGCTCCAGAGCAGTCTAATTGAATACGCTATAAATGTGGTAACTGTTCTGTACCTTTGGAATCTACGGAATGTAAAGAACATGTAACTAGACTAAAACACTAATTATTGATGGCAGCAACGCACTTTTAATACGATCCCTGTAATCGATATATTCTGTGAAATCCGGTGGATTCTTTTAATAATTTAATAATTTTGGTGATTGTTTATTTAAAACCTGCAATAAATTAAGTACTCGAATACTGTGGCACTGGAACACGGCAATACTGAACAGTTCAGTATTGCTGCTGAAGATGATAGCTTAGCTATCGAAACGTACGTTCAGTGTCAGTGAAGTGTTTGTGGTAAGGGGTTGACTTAATTCAAAATACGTTTAAATTAACACTTACACTACACCACTAAAAATGTGCTGAGCCAACACCTTTTGCATTCATTGAACGCAACTTTTTTCTCAGTGTGGAATCAATTTAGATTGATCCTACAAAAACAAGCAACAGCAATTGCTATCCTGTTAGATATAATCTATTTGCAATTAAAATATTAGAAGAAATAAAAGTGCCGCTATGTAAATGTGAAAACCTGGAATGGAAAAAATAAAATTATATTTTGCTTGACTTGATCTAGGAAAATAAAAATAAGGAACGTTACGTACTGCATTTGCTTCAATTTGAGTGAATAAAAGAGAAATAGAGATAATTAACGTCAGACTGATGTCATTACTTACCACGACAACGAAAATTTATATTAACAATTTTGGGGAAGCTTTAATCCTAAAGCTTTGAGAATCCCTTTTCGTAATTACTATCCGTCACCTAGAAGATCGCGTCTAGATCACGTTTCATGGGAGAGGTCCTGATGGGATTTGCGTGTCGAGTTTGGTAACTTGTATTATCTCCACCGAATAAATGGTAGGCTTTATAAGTTAGAATACACCACACATGAATATGATATCCTGTTAGAGCTAACAAGCTCCAGTTAGTGGTTTGCGCAAACTTTATTTATGTACACGTGTACGTAGGTGGAAATATTAAGGTGGATTATATACGTAAAGTGGTATCAAAAGAAGATAATCGGTAACAGGAAATTTATTTTAACCATAATATATAAATAGGCACATTCTTATTATTTCATTACTTAACATTGTCCTTCTGATAAATGTGTTAAATTCTACTTTCTATGATTACTTTGTGAGATGCGCCTCTAGAGCGTGTATTGGGAAAATTGAAACAGGAATTGTAGACAATCGTAAATTATTTTGATCATTTATCAGCGGCAGGAGAGCACAGATCAGAGTCACAATGATAAATCACGTGATCTTTAATGTACAATAGACTCATGTAATTTATACCATTGATCTTACAAAAATTAATGAAGATGCACCATCTTTTTGTAGTTTTAACTGCCTAATCACTGCGACGTACAATTGGTGTGACATGTACACCAACAGCATTAGATCTATACTGTACCCAGTGCATGATGTTCTTCCTGCTGAGACATCTTTCACTTATAAACAATATTAACTAAGGTGCGGGACATTCTCAGCTGAGAACAATTTCATACCTCACTTTCCGACGATGTAATTTAACAGCAAAAGGAGGCTATTGTCATAAAAGGTAAGCTTTATTAATTAAAACGAGAAACGATTGTCAGTCCTAGAGAACTCTAAGAAACAATGCACGCATTCATGATACCGAGCTGGAGATCAGCTATAAACAAAAAAAAAACGCAAAATTAAAAGAAAATGAAGGATGACGAGTTTCAATTGTTTAACCAATAAATAATATTTATATTTATCTTTAGGTCAGTAAATAGTAGGATAGAGTTATAAACAATAGTAACGTCATAAGAAAAGGATAGCGTAAAAAAGGCTATATGCAAAATAGTTTGAAAATTGAGACCAACTCCAGGATTGTTCCATTAAATGGTTGCTTCTTATGACTAAATAATAAAGGTAAAAGTAAAATGTTATGTGTCGTTGCTTAATACTAAAACGTAATAATCTTAGCATTAAATTCATAAGTTTGATCCAGTAATGCACTTGACAACGGCTTTCATTAAATTGAATTATGAAATATTGTAACGCTCCTCGCATTGTCGTCACATATAACAATTTTTACGACGGCTGGTGGAGACCAATCCGCGACTATCGACAATCTTCCAAAGAACCACGCTACACGGACTTTTGACGCAAATTAGTTCACACCTTGCATATGCAAAGAAACAATTTAGTCGCACGCGGTCCATTAAGTGTTAACCGACTGAGCCTAGGTTGTGTAAGGGATATCTGCACTGAAAGAAGTTTTTTAATTCAGTTAATACATATAATAAATGCTGTACCTTAAGATCATTTTCTATTTTCCATACTTGCTTTTGCGGCCTCTTTTCGACCTACGAAACAATGTTGCTTCTTCTCCGCTAATTACTTGTTTAATCAATACCTATTAAGTCGAATTATTGTTTAAAAATACCAGACACTAAATAAAATACGAAAAAAGGGAAATAAAAATACCGTTTATTGATATTTTTATTAGTTTTACTTGTATGTAGCGGCTAATTATGTTCAGTAGTATGTTTTTTCAAAATTAATTACTAAAAAATTAGGTTTATTTCATTTTCTTTAGTCAAAAGTACCATTTTTCCAATAATTTCTTTTTAATATGAAATGTTTAAATTTTGCCATGAGAAAATGGGATTTAAATATTTTTTTGTTATTGTTGTATAATTTGTATATTTTTTTTATTGGTACTTTTGTGAAAAGTAAAAATTTTGAAATTATTAAAAAAAATAATGCTGATTATAATTAATAGAATTTTACAAAATTATTGTTTTCTAGAAAACCATCTGAAGTGATTGTTATAGCTCAATTAATGTATTGTTTTAAAGCTAAAAAGGAAATGAACATCGAGACACACAGAAAACAAGGAAAATTTCTACAATGCAGACAACGCTGAATATTTTACATCGCATAAAATATGCAACGGATTCTCAGGCCGAGCACGCTCTTTCTAAATACGTTTACGGAGATTTTATGGCCCTCTAGTTGCATTAGCGCCAACTATCAGCATCAATTGTTTGCTTAAGTGACAACAGACGAGGTTTATATCTTAGTTAATTTGGGATATCTTAAATTAAGGTCGCGCTAATCAAGTTAAAAGTACATATACTCACTTCGAAAATGAGCATTTCACAATTTCCTTTAATATTTACCATATTCAGGCGATTTCCTTTAACGTTACACGGAAACGCGAGCATAAACTGTAATGCTGGTTGTGTTACGTGCTAAGCCGTGACAGGGTCTGATGCTTTATAGTGCGGCTACTAACTGCTAGGTGGCAGTTAAACCGACGTATTTACTCGATATCGGCACTTTAGGAGAACGACTATGGCCGAAACTCCGGCTTTAACAGCCATTAAGTTTCCTTCTCCTTTCAGCCAATACCGCGCCGAGGGTTTTCTTTTCTACTTCACGCCCGATAAACGGATCGTTTCATCTTTGTTTTCTTCGGCGTCCGTCTCGTTCGTACTAGTCCAACGTTGGCTTATTAAAAGGGTACCGAGTTGTAATAACCATCATCTATAACCAGAGGATTTTATATTTATGGTTTGTTTTGATGGTTTAAATGGCTCCGACAGTAGGTCAGCGGGTCTTTATGATTCGTTTTGGGACTTTACTGCCGCCTATAAAACTCTTATTGTCAACGCTTCGAGTACATCCAAGATTCATTGTCATTTAATGTTAATTTTGAACATTCGAAATCTAAGTGTTTGCGGACTTTTGGCTACCTGCGTGCGTAATTGGGAATTCACAGAATATATATCGATTTAATTTTTTTACTTGTTCTTATGTTTTAGTCATCAGTATTTCTCTTTAAAACTTATTATTTCTTCTCTTACTTTAACCATCCAACACTTTTGATAATTATAGAAAATAAGCAACTGGGATTAATAATCCAACAAAGGTAATATAATAACGACTTGTACAATTACGGAATTGGAAATTGAAGCATTTTAAATTAATGGCTACCAGAAAACAAACCTTAGCATTTAGCACGCAGAGTCGGTTTATCTCATGATGCCACAATTACTTTTAAGTATCTCTGGAAGATGTTAACCTCATTTGTAACATATAGGAGCGTTGTATTGCTGCCATATAACAGAGTAACCATCTAAGTACCAGTCTTGATCGTCACATAAACAATACCTCGATCTTTCGTTTTTCTAATTTTGTTTCGCAGTTTAAATAAACCTCACAAGGGAGCTGTAGATGAAGACTTTTTCTTGAAAAAAAACGGTTGTTTTTAACACCCTGGCATAACTTTATTTTTTTCTGTCAATAAGCTGGTTTATTTTTTTAAAATTAAATTTTATTAAATCAAATCTATTCAAATTAGCTTACTGTACAAAAGCCACTATTTGAATACATCTTTGATACTAGACAAATATCGTTTACGTAAACAGAAAATACTTTAATGAAACTATGGCAGTTAATTTAGTTTGTATAAATAATATAAAACCCATTATTACGCTTTGTTTAATGCAATTAAAGACGTATTTCGGTGCACTTGGAAAACAAATTGAAAAATTAAGCTTCTGTTAGAATGTTCGAAATTGGCAAATTGGAAAAAAGTACTTGAAAACAAGCTTATTACGTTTTATAAAAATTTGAAAAGTAGTACAATGTTTTCAAAAATGTCGAAAATATGATTGATTCCATTGTATTGTGTATCCCGCACTACAGAAGCTGCCTATGACCTCCTTCTTCGCCAAGCTGCCTCTATTTACATTGATAAAGATGGTAAACTGCGACCCCGGCTAAATCTAGGGCATGAAAACAAGTTTCTTGATCTCAGTTTAGGCCTGAAACGGAAGCAGAGGTAGTCCAAATAGTTAACACATTTTATTCTTTCGTTGTACATTTTTACCAAATTCGGTTGTATCCCCTCCATTTTTTTTTGTTTCTTGATCTTAGTTTAGACCTGAAGCGGGAGTAGAGGTGGTCCAAGTAATTAACACAATCTATTCCTTCGTTGTACATTTTTTCCAAATTTGGTTGTATCCCCTCCATTTTCTTTGTTTCTTGATCTTAATTTAGTCCGGAAGCGGAAGCAGAAGTAGTCCAAAAGGTTAAGACATCCTATTCCTTCGTTGTACATTTTTACCAAATTCGGTTGTATCGTCTCAATTTTTTTGTTCTTTTTACTCGTGTTGATGCCATTTGCAAAAATTCTATCCCTGTTCCTTTGGTACATTTGATCGTTACAAGAGACACTTGTTGGTCCTATTTTCGTGAATTGTTCTAAAGTAACAAATTGATCTAGAGACCTTCGACAAGTTTTGCGTAAATCGCATACCGGGACTTTCCTAACCGAAAAGTTTCAACGTCTCTAGTTGCAACAAGCCAACATTCCCAAAATGGGACAGCTTAGTTTTCCAAGTAATTAGTGAGACACGTAAGGCAGACAATATCTCCTATCGTTGGTACATAGTATCACCACGAATTAGATAAAAATTACATGGTAAAGATGAAAAATTGTATAAAATGGAAATGAATAAAAAAAAAACGATGTTGATACACTCTATACAACTATCATAGGGCGTTTAATATAACCAACGTTCCAATTTTGGGACCGGGGACTAATTAATAAATATTAGCACCTTTAAAGACTCACACCAAATTGTAGGCTTACGATAATTTGCAATAATTTCTTAGTGCAACTGTGGTTAACACTTAGGTAGACTTATAAACAACACCCTTGTTGTAACAAAATGCAACAAAATTTCCATTATTTATTTGTAAGAAAAATTGGCTGCCATTAAATGTGCTTCCAACGAAGACTTCATAGCAAATAATGTTGCTACTAGACCATCAATGTGTTCAATGATACTTCATTAAAACCCGATAACTGTTGACCAATTAATTCGACTAATGCATAAACTAATACTGACTAGAATAATTTCAAATGCTAACAAGTTGGGCGATCGTACCGGGCATCCAAATCTGCAATTCAATAGCTTGGCTACTTCACTTAGAAGATCGTATACATCGCTATAATTATATTTGACCATGCCACGTGATGCTTATAATACCGATGTTCAATTATGTTACATCATTATACAACACTGGAAGTGGCTTTTCTCGTGAGATTTTCCACCGCGATAGCGAAGACTTTATTAAGCCTAACCAGTTTGACGAAGCGCTCACCGTCGATACTATTGCGTAATGGATTAATTAATATAGAATGTTACGTGGACGTTTGATAGTTTACTTTAAGGATAATGAGCAATTTAGATATGCTTGCCGATTGTACATAAGGTACAAATATTTAATTAACGGAATATTATAATTTAATTAAATGTTTACCTAATCCGAAGTTGAAATCTGAGTATTTTGCGGAATTCTCTCTATATTCGTATTGCTTTAGTTGCTTGTACAACTATTTTAATAATACGTATAACGTTAATATTTAATGAACGTTCTCCACAAAATATCGGGATTACGTACCTGTTAACATGTCTGTTTACATTATTGAATTTTTTATTATATATATTTTTCATAATTCTCATGGTGATGCGAGAATGGTACGAAAAGTTACTCGTGCTTGGAGACAGATGGTGCTTGCTCTCTGCTAATGTCTGCATTATTAACTGTGCGTGCTATCCTTTAGTCGACGTGGTACAATTTTGAAGGGATTCATGGCACGTATTTTGAGAGCTGTTGAAACTGAGCAAGTTTGTGTATTTGTGGCTTCATGAGCAACACCGGTCAATGATCCGATTTCTTTTAATGGCAGTCAAAGAGGAATTGCAGTTTATAAGACCCATGCGGCTTTAGTGATTACCATCAGATACTGGTTTAATGAATTTAAGTGTGGCCGAGCATCCCTCTTTGTTAAGGCGCGGCCACGTCGTTGCATTAAGGTGACTACCGACGCTATGAGTAATAATGAAACGCTTCACTATCACTCCTTACCACAAAACTTCACTAAAACTGGACGCACGTTTCGATAGTGAAGCTATCATTATTGCTGTTGAAGATGATAGCTTCGCTATCGAAACTTCTAGTATGTAATTTAATGATTAATAATGTTCATGATATCGTGCTAGCAGACCGCCCGGTGAAGATTGTGCGGCGTTATGTTTCTGTAGGCGAGACATACATAATAATAGCGTCTCGGCGAACTCATCGACAATTGCGGTAGCACCATGTTCCACTGATTTGGCTCCTGTGGCTCCTTTCGCAATCTTGAAAATGTAGCTTGACGGAGTGCGATTCATTTCAAATGAAGAGGTCATTGCTGAAACAGAAACCTATTTTGCAGAGTTCGACAAATCCTATTATTGGATGGCTTAAAAAAATAGAACATCGCTGGACTAGGTGTATAGAGCTCTACAAATAGATTGTGTCGAGAAATAAATTTATTAAATGTAAAAGAACTGCGTTGTCATCCTTAATGCAGTTCATCCTTATAATTCAAGAAGACTTCTGGGACATGCTTTATTTTGGGTTTACCGATTATGTATTTCGACATTTTGATGAAATAGATGCTCGGATGGTAATTGGTCAAATAAATGTCAACATTCTTGAGCTAGAAGCTGTTTACCCTACGCGGGTTGTTATACAATATGGTGCAATAAACAGCTTCTACATTACCACATTTTTGCTTCTTCTTAGATTGAACTACTCCGGCGTTGTAACAAACATCTTTTCTATTTTAGACAGACTTTAAAGAAATAATTTTGTGCTTTGATCACAGATTCAGACGCCAGCTTAGCTTATTCTTGAAGCATGAAATACGATAAAAGTTGAGAACCAAATTTTGCCCCACTTATTCGATTCACCGTTGGCTTATTGATTATAAATTTATAATGTTAAGTTTACTGGTGGCCACGTAATTGCCGTTGAAATATGAAAACAAATCTAGTGTACCTACAGAGAAACCTTCCTATACAGCTCATTGATTAATCAACTTCAACTGCACGTCGTCGTAAATCTATCAGAATGTTTGCTGTTTTAAATTACACGAAAGAGAGAAAATAAGAGACGGAGAGAGAGAGGCAGCGAAGAAGACTAAAACGCGCGCGCGGGATTTCTTTAACATTGTTTAACGCTGTAATTCTTATTCTGTAATTTCGGGCAATAACTCACACGGCGAGGCCCAAACGTGTCTTATCTTCTTCACTACTCTGACTCTGTTTGCTTCGCCGTAGTGGTTTATTTTAAATTACATGCCACGAGATAGTACATTCACGGATACAAACTAACGCACGCATATTTCGAGTACATACTTGCGCATAATCTATTATCATAATTAAACGAAGTGCTAATGTTTGGCTAACGCCCGCCCAGTTAATATTATACGTCGGGCGTATTTATTTAATTAACTTTATCTCTCTTTGAAGCGGGAAGTGTGAAATTTAAGTGAAAGGACCGGTCTGTTTGTCTAATTACTTAATTATAGGTCAACTTTACTGATGCTAGATGTCGCCTTTACGGGTTAGAGGATTCCCTCGCCGTCTGCGCCTTTACTTCTCGTTTCGGTTTTTCTGTTTGTTGTCCACGTTATTGAATTTCGCTTTTGGGCTGCTAAGTCGAGTTCCGAACCCGTCGGGGAGCGAGCGACCCTAAGCGATCGTTTTCTTTCTCTCCGGCGGTCCTTTTTATTACAAATCTCCGACAAGTGCTGCCGAATTCTACCAGAGGGGATTGTGCTTCGCGTTCGATTCAACTTTGTTTTGTTTCGGAGGGACAACAAAGGAATATACCTCGTTTGTAAACTTGAAAGAGATGATTGGATAGGTACTTTCGATAAAGTGACAACTGTTCACTTGTGAAAAGATATCCATTCCTAAACTTATTTTCTTTATCCGTAGACGTAGGACCCAATATTGAGATAAAAATAACAACTTCTTTTATAAGCTTTTTGTAGGAAATATGATGTTATGCAATCGAAAACTGTGAAGCCAAAATTATTACCTTATTGTAAGAAAATTGGTAATATGCATAAATTATTAAGCCTCGAATTTTGGTCAGCTGGTAGAATGTGTTAAACTATTAATGTGCGGAGCAAAGGATTGTTAAAATTTCTTATTATTAATATTTCAGAAAATAATTCTCAAAAGTGCTGTGGACAAGATGTTAATTCGCCCTTGCGGCCTCTACATTATTATTCTTCTTGTTGCTATTGCAACCTTAATTTCTCTTATATTTCGTATAAGTTTTAATCTTTCTATTTTCTTTCTATTTTGAAGGTATGAAAAGTATTTGAAATTTCCATAACAGCTTGCAGATCTTGTAGAATTTTCGCGCCACTCTTCTTTTTCAAAGCAGAACGTCGAAAGCTTTACAACTAGTATCAATCGACAGTCTCATCATAGGAAGGTTAATGCCATTAAAAGCGGTTTGTATCGTTTTTTAGAGTTCCATCTTTGGAGGATTGACTCGAAGTATAGCAAGCACAAAATAGTTGTCACCTGTCTTCTTTATTCCCTATATGAGCTACGGCTCTGGCAAGTTTCTCTCACTATATCACACTACGAGTCTTCCTCTATTTTTTTTTTAATTTAGTTTAATTTTCTTTGTGACTTCCGGTTTATTTCTATTTTTTTTTTCAACAAAATTGCTACTCCTATATTATGTTTAGGAAAATATTCTTATTCTTTTCTCAAAAAACTTTGTTAATTACCTTCGCTTTTATGAAAGATGAAATGATCTCTTTTTCTTACTTCCAAACAGTAAGAATTAGTGAGACGCTCCACTATTACACCACCGAGATATTCTGTTGCAATGATATTGTAGCGAAATACTGTTCATCTAATTTTAAAATCAACAAAAAGCAACCGAACGCCAAAAGGGAAGGAATAAATCTTTCGACGAAGTTTTACATTAAGCATTAAACGCCGACTCTGAAGACGTCTATTTCTGTTTTGCCTTCGTGTGATAATTGAAATTTTGTAATGGCGTTCTCGAGAGGTGGCTGTCTCCGACGCGCAATCATCACCGCCGAGACAAGTAAACTTGTACACCAAAGGATATTTTAAAGACGTCGTAAGAAAAGAGGAGGAACAAAGAAGGGGAAGAAAGAATTTTTCAGTATAGCGAATTATAAAGTTGGCCTTATTAAATCATTCTTAAAAAGATTATTTACAAAAAAAAACATTTTTGAATAAAAATAATATATTGGCCGATAAACAGTTCGCCTAATTAAATCGTAATTAGTGCAATACTTCGTGCTAATTTCACACCTCACTATGTGACTGAAGACAACCTACTGAACCTTTCCAACTTCAACCATTAACATTGCTTATATTTTTGTGGGTGATCTCTCCATGGAAATGCATTGCATTTTGCTTAGAAAATCATGGATTTCCTTTTAGCAGCACATTGCACGTGTGTTTAAGAAGTTTGATGTTCTAGTGTAGACTTTCGCCGTTGTCTTCTGCTGATGTAGTGTACTTGGAATTTTGCAATATCTGTTGTGCTAATGTATTTGACGTTTCGTAAAATATGTCAGCCTCTTCAGAAGTTTTCTTCAGTCAAGTACATTAGTGTAACTGCAAACCCTGAAACATTTAATTTCAGACATTTCGCTCAACGAACAAGTTTTAATATGAAGTTCCAATTTATTAAACTGGCATATGTCCGATTAGTGCTTAGATAACTTAACCCTAACCTAGGAAATAATTTGGTTTTAATATGGTGTCGTATTCACCTCAAACACCTTGCTATGTTTATCATGTTGTCTTGCACATGCCGGTTATGTAATGTGTATTATCGCACTCAATTAACGTGTGATTAAATCTGCTGCTCCTTGGCGCTGCATTAGAGCTCCCCCGTGCGCATACCGTATAAACATAAGTACGGTTCCAATTGAACCCGTGCCGCCTTGCTAACGCCGTACCTCTAAACGCTCCAGAACAAATAAACTAAAATATGAATAACGGCCAATAAAAGGCGGTACATTTGTTGATCCCCGTTTAACTGATGTAGTAGAGCGTGTAAACATGCAACTGTAATTCCAGGGACATTACTATTTTACGAGCGAGTTTACAGGTCATAAAAATCAGTTTAACTACTTTGAATGTGCGTTTAGGCTTTTATGACTGCGACTGCAACAAGCCACCACTGCTACACACAGGCCGAACGCCACATCTACTACTTCTTCTTTATTCCGCCACCCGTTTTTATGGTCCGCTGCTCTACGGCGACCGGGTCGCCAGTCTCTTTCCCAGTGACCACTTTAACGACTTTTTAAGTGCTGCTAACCAGGAGATAACCTATCGATATTTCGCCTTTTTTTATGGCTCCAACGAGGTCTAATTTAATTTACATCTCGCAAACAATTAAGGTCGCTCTTCTTGTCCGTTTCCCTCCTCTTATCTTTATTTACCTCAAATTGAAACCAACACAATTACGTTTTTTTTCTCGCTTTAGATTAACTCCAAATTTACTTCCACTTATACAGCCTTGTTGGACATCATAATGAAGGGCTATGTGATATTATGGCAATGCATGTACAAATGATGGATATTTTGGACTAATGGCAACATTTTCCGCTGGTGTTGGACTCTGAGAAGTATATGACCAACTCAGAAACAAATAAAGCGACGTCAATTGTAAAAGCTAATGGGTTCAGGGAGTGTTAATAGGTGCTAGTTCAAATTAAAGCAATGGATGTTAAAGTTGAACCATGGCGTTCATCCTTTGATCAAAAGCATCCTTTTAGGCGATATATCTTCTGGTATGGTGAAGCAAGCCGCCATTGTGCTAAATTAAGAGTGGATAGACTTCAAGAGTTGAACATAAAATGTGCACTAAAAAAATGAAGATTCTCCCAATGTAGCGCACTTAAAATAAAAAGTTTATGCCAGCAGATAGATAGGAAACAGCGCATACGCAGAATTCTATGGTAATTATTATCCCAGGCTATTTAAAGAATGTCAAGATAAAGCAAACAGAGCTGCTAAAGATGGACCGACCACTCGGTATGCTTAAACACGTTAATGTAAATTTTTAATAACACTTTTATATATTATCATTGATAAAATCGCTCTGAAAAAATTGTGCCAATTTTAAATTTACCTACAGCACAATACAAAATATATAGCGCATTGTAAACACAAAGCCCTACAAATTTTGTTCTATACTTATTGATTTTTAGCTCCGTGTGCATCTCGTACATCAAAAAAAGGCCATGTAGTAGCGCAAAAACTAGGTAAACAATTTATAATTTTTACAAATGCTTGCCGAGAGTGATTTTATTGTTCTTTTTTTTTTATTTATTTCTAAATCCTACGCTGCGAGAGAGAGAGAGTATTGATCAATTGAAATCGGATTATTTCCTCAAATTAATTTATTACTCCGATATATTTATTTTAGTATTTTATCGTCGAATTCCTTCCTTCCGGATTCTATTTGATTAAAATTACCATTCGAAAAACCTTGGGCCATGGCGACTGTCTACGGTGAGTTATGCCTCTACACATCACGTGACCAAGGAGGGGGTTGATCAATAAAACATCTCCCCCACGTCACCCACCCTTATACTCGGCCCAAAAGAAAATCGTTACTCGTAAAGAATACAATAACGGAGGACTAAACTTTTTGGAATTGCTTCTTTTTTTCCTCCTTTTCCTTTTTTCGAAATATATATGGCTATTTATCCTTAGAGCTGAGATTTATTCTTTGTTACAATGTCTACATTTTTATTATTGTAATTATCTGCCATCCATAGATATATAAGTACTTCGACACTATCTATACCGTGTTGATTTGGAAAGCTGGCTGGTTTCTAACTGAGAACATTAGCTACGTAATCTATGATATTGTTGTTGTTTGCAGAGGAATGTTGCAAAAAACTCAATAAGAGGAAATATTCGACGACGATAAAAAGAGCATGGCTATCTGATCAAAATTATTGTTAGAATGTGTGATACCCTAATTCAGATTTTACTGTTCAAGATGTGCATCTAATTAATTATTGTTTGATTCTTTTGCTTCCATTAATTTGTCTTTCCTTAAACCATACAGATCGATAAGAGCGCTTCTCAGAGTCTCTTAATTTGGTTTAGAAGAAAAAGCATGTTTGCAACTTAATTTAACAACTTTATTAGCACGAAGCCTCTTCCGGAAATTTGTACCGTGTGCAACGTGAATAATTGCTGTGTATGTTGTTCCTTAAAGGCATTCCTCTATTACTAATCATTAAGTATATTTGGGGAAATATCGTTAATCTGATTTGACCAGGAGGAATAAAGCTCTTCCTATCAATACCCTCATAATTATTACCACTGCGAGCTTCAGATAATAATTCTTTGCTTGTTGTTGGTAATGCTGACTGTATTCGTAACAACTTAAGCTGAGTTTCATTTTCCCGAATTCCTTGGCCAACAATTTAACTATAGATGAAGGTAAATTAAAGTTTCTTGAAATTTAAAGGCAACTATTTCTTTTACTTTAAAATATAGTTTATGGAAGTGGATTATGCTTCCGGCGCAGTTGGTACAGAAAATTATTGGTACTAATGCTTTAGCTTATAACAAAGAAGATATCAAAAGATCTGACAAACGACATAACTAGATGTTGAGGAACTTCTTTGAGTTAACTCTTCGGTCTTGCCCAGGAATTGATAGAACTTACATATAACAATAGAAGCTCAAGTAACGCACAAATCTTTTGATATTAATTTTTCTTACATACCTACGTTCGTAACAATTTTTTTTTTTTTGCATCTTGCTAGCGCCAGTGTGGAAATTCAAAATTTCTATCAAACGAGTAACTAATGTACTAAATAGTATTTAGGTCGCCACTTAACTTAAGACTCGCTTTACCTAACAGGCGTACATTTTAAAATATTCAACATTTTTGTGATAATAACAATAAATATAGGTATGTATAAATAAATTGTAACGTTTAGCCAAATTAAAAAAAAAAACTAATTTTTTAGATTGTATAAGTAAAATTCGTTTATACATCGTAAAATAAACCGCCTCACAATTCGCATTATCGGTCCCTGTTGCCTTTATAGTGGCTATTCATAAAAAGATGGCGCTTACCAAATGAAACCTGACCAAGCGGCTTTATCGATTTTTATTTTGGTGAATTTTACATCTCGCCTAGTCTAGTCGGAATATTTCCTACTACTTGTTAATTAAATAAATAAAATTCTCATAGCGACATAGCGCCTAACCAGTTTAAGTTGTATTCGATTATTTCCTTCTTTCCTGATCGAAATGAGTTATCCAATTTAATGGCTTTCTATACACGTTTAAAACATTTTTGACCCTCGACGGAATGTTCAATTAAGATTTTCTTTCCGTCTTCGTACGAATTCCGTTTCGAATATTTTAGATATCGTTATATTTTAGATAGCCACGAAAGTAAGTTCTCCCGAAATATATGCGGCTGTACTATGTTCTATGAATATGTATCAGAAATCCGGTTTTCGGTGAACACGAATTGAGAAAAGGAGAGAAAAAAAAGGCGGAATAAACAAGGAGACCTTCACCTTATGCTCATACGTATTTTGTAGTTAACATATGTGAAGTTAAGTTATGTAAACATATTGTGAATACAAAGGGTAACGAAATATACTTTTCGCATAAATACGATGATGTTTATCCGGGAAATCTTGTTTTCTATAGTTTGGAGTAGAGGAAAGGTTTACTAAAGCATCGATTTCACCACTATTTTCCGTCGAAAATTGTGCCGAATTGCTAGTATAATAAGCCTTTTCCGTGGGGGATACGACGAAATATTATGAGGAAACGTTTGATAAATTGTACCGACGTGAGAAATTTTAACATCTCATACTTTCATAGGTTTACTATATCAATTTAAATAAATATGAGGCAAAAATCTAAAATTCTAGGGCTAGTTTTTGGTCGGACCAGACTGAACCTTGAAAAATTAAATTTCATGGTTTCACGAACAAATTCCATACCTAATCATTGAAAAACATTGTGTAAAGTAAGTTGTGTACATGTTGCAGGTTAAAAGTCCATCTATTGGATGCTTGGAAAGGCATGAATGTGTTAAAAATAATGTGTTAATAGCCTCTTCCAATTCTGGCGGAAGAGGCTATTAACTTACAATAAAAAGCGATAGAGGAAAGTAGTAACCAGAATTTCAGCTTCTATAGAAAGATTTAGCTTATACCGTATACCTTGGAGGATGTTTTGGGGCTAATATATGCTAAATCAATCAGTTCTTAAGTGCTAGTTCTTACTATACGTAACCATGCTCGTTGATTTGACCTCTCCTGTAATATTTGTAATATTCAATATTGTGCGTCAGAAGTCAACATTCTCCAGAAACTCCATCTTTGAAAATAACAAATAATTGACAGATTTCAATTGTGCTCCTTACAGGTGCGTCGATATCACAAATGTTACTCTAAGAAAAAAATTAAACTCAACGAACAACTTATCTTGTAGACAGTGCCAATCTACTTATCTGAACTGCCTTCCAATAAAGGACTTGTAGAAACGGTCGTAACGGTTTTTGGCGCACCCGACAAAATATTAACGATACAAAGCATATCTATAGGACCCCTGTAAACAACGAAAAGCCATCAGTTTCTTTATCAACCGAACAGAAGAGGTTCTAATAATTGCTTGCTATGTATCTGTCGTTTTTCTGGGTAATATGTTAATGTCAATCGTTGCGGGTGGCTTTTCAATCACATTTTTATCGGCGAGCATCTGGTAAGGCGATGCATCGTACGTAGTGGAGATTCGGGTACCTGTGACGGGCCTAATGCTTTTAACTTACCAAACCGCTCGAATGGCTCCTATGTCGTCTCTAAAATGGCTGAACCGCTATGATGGAAGCATGTGTCGTAGGTGTCAAAAGCAGGTGGTCCATTATATAGAGTTTTGAATTGGTAACCGCGATTTTTTTGCATTAAGACCGTTAATCGAAATAAATGAAAACTGGGTTGGATTGGTTTATTTTGGGACCTTCAGTGTGATACAAGAAGTTTACGTTTCAGGTACACGCAATGAATTACAATTTTTAATAGACTTATAACTAAAGGGCTTGGTTATATAACATTTTAATTAACGTTGCGTTTAAAAAACAAATCATCAAACTTTGATTTAGAGACTTCTCAAATAAAACACTGTGATACGGACCATTTTCCATTAAATTTATTGAGGGTTCTTCTAAATTAGGGATTAGTTGAGTTTCAATCCACTTTGTGAATATATCACTATCCATATCACCATGGTATTCACCTGTATTTGATTTCGAGGTAAATATCAAGTTTGCATTTTGTACAAAGCCACTTCTGGTACCTGCATGCAACACAATAAATCTTCTACCATCATAACTTTTTATATTGTCATCCTGCCATGATTTCGTTTGACTTCACTTTGAAAATTTCCAGGTTTCCTCTAGGAATGTGATATATCTTTTTAAGGGTGATGTCAACGTTTCATTGTACTTCCTTAGGAAGGAAAATCGTAGTGCTGAAATATCATTCTTCTCCATCTTTTTCAAACTTAAATCCCAAAAGATGGAATAAAGGTTGCAGTGAGGAAGTGCTAGTATGTAAAATATTTCTATGTTCAAGCACTTCTTGTAAGGTTTTTACTGTTACATGTTTTTCTATAAAAATATATTAAATTAGAATTGAAATTTAAGTGTGTAAATGAACTTACTATCTCTTTTTAATCCTCTAACTTTAATCCTCTCTGACACATCAAGTGTTTTGGGCATCAATCAGAGCTGTTGAAGTACTGGATGAAGGAACAGCAGGTGCAGTTTCTTTCTTGTGTTTTATGTTGTAGACGCTACCCATTGAAATACCCAAAACATTTGCGACTCTTTACAATTTACAAGGTAAGCTTTGATTTAACACTAACCAATTATAATTTACCTCATGGACCGCCTCAACAGATATTGGACAACTTCCATTTCGCTTTTCCTTCTCCAAATACACTAGTAAACGACAAACAAGCATTAAGTCGTGGCAACAAGAATTAAGTCGTTGACCGGGCATCTTGAACTGTAACCCTTAAAAAAAATATTTTGAGTTTTCGTATGCTTCTTTAATATCTCTAAACTTACCATAAAGTAAACGATTTACTTCACTATAACTCTGAAAAGAACTTTCAGCAAAAGAAATAGTGGAATTAAATAAAAATTAACGTTGAGAACTAAGGAAGCGCGAATAAACAGTAAAAAAGCTCTCACTTCAACTAGTTCATCGATACTTAATGGAATATGGACGTATATCTTAAATAGCTACGACTTATGCTGTATATCTCGCTTATGTAAACGTTGGCTTCTGATTTTTAGATACAGCATTTGCCTGAACTTTATAGATGAAACAATGATGTAACTACGAACTTTCGTGATTTAATCCGTACCAAATTGTAGGTGTACGTACGTACACCTAAGATTTGGTGTAAGTTTCCGTTTTAAAACAGTGACAATTTGAACGAACAAACACATACATAGTGAAAGGTGAATAAGAAAAGAGGCAATATTGAAATTCTATCTTTTGATACATTACCACCTACAAACCTAGATCTTCGTCTTGTTCTGTTCACAAGTCTGCGTATCACATTTCCATACCGGTCCTGGTAGGAAATGGAGGAGTACGGATATAAGTTGAACTATAAATTAGGTTCACGCACTATCTAGCCACCTGTTTATTACATACATTAGCACCTATAAAGGTGTAGGGAAAGTTAAAGAAGATATAAAGGAAATAAAAAGTATAATTAAAAATGTTTTTAACTTGGTCTTAGAGGCCTTGAGAAAATAAAATTTTACTTTAATTTTCATTTAATAAGGTTAATAAAAAAAATGAAGAAAAATCATGTAAAGGTGGTTTTTAAAATTAAGAAAAAAAATATTAAACATTGTTACTCATGTACGGATCATTACACTTTCTGCCGAGGTAGCCCGTACATGAATAATAATATTAATAATAGTAATAATAATAATAGTTTTGTTTGCTACATTTTTGGTATTTATAGGCGCATGAAGAATATAACGGTTCTATGTATGTTGTTACTATTGCTTATTGTAAGTTTACTTTCATATTGCTTTAGGGTCTAAATATTTATAAGTATACCATTTTAAGTGAAGGACGGCCCTGTAGATTTTATATAAATTTTTTCAATAATTGTTTCTGATGATTCTGTAGTTTTACTAACATCAAAGTTGGCAATAATGTGCACTTTGGACACGGCGTAAAACTAAATAGAACGATATTTTCGAAACACTCTACCGGATATCCTTAATAGTTCTCCTGTTGAGTTCTTTAATTGCTAAACAATATATATGGTCTGTCATCAAGTCATCGTAAATTTCATCTAATATCACATTGATTTATGTGGCCATTAGGTGAGAGACTCGCGCGCGGACAAGCGAAAAAATATCCAAAGAATAAGGCACGCGAAAGGCAAAAAAAAACTAATTTGGCAAAATAGCTTTAGTGTTAAAAAATATTACCGCAAATTGAAAAACGTTATTATAAATGCTGCCGCAATAAAAATGTAAAACAAAACCATATTTCAAAATAACGCGAACCCCATTTGCGAAGATTAGCATTTTAAAACCAGACACCTTAGCTTTAAGGAGATGTAATGTGGTGCTGGGTTTGGGGTGGGTGTTCGAGGGAAGAGGCGGGAGA
Organism: Oryctes borbonicus; assembly: GCA_902654985.2. Taxonomy (NCBI): domain Eukaryota; kingdom Metazoa; phylum Arthropoda; class Insecta; order Coleoptera; family Scarabaeidae; genus Oryctes; species Oryctes borbonicus. The sequence continues at coordinate 7,183,435 of LR736868.1, forward strand.
GAAAGACACCCTTGTTGCCAGAGCGAATCGCGAGAACCGGTGCTGCTCCGAAAATTCCACCGAAACGAAGTCGGGAATTCCGTGTTTCCGGTCGACATCAGGTCCGGGACCAGTTGTCAGTATCACCTTTCCGTTCTGTTCCTCTTCTTCTGAGACAATGCTACATATATAGTGTTTTTCATTTTCTTTATATTACCCCTGATAGTCGTAAAGGCATTTGGCGTGACCAAACTTCTCGAGCAGTTTAGATTGTGACTGGTGAGGAGTTATTACCCGCGCCAACCGTTCACATTCTAAAAATCGACCGTGTGTCAGGCCTATCGCTTTAGTTTTGTTGGATTACTTTTCAAGTACAATTCCTTTATGCCGATACGATACATGCCGCAACTGATTGAGTTGGGAATTTGGGAATTATACGGATGCCGGCGATAGAATTTCAACTAATTTTTGCGACGACGCCGGCGTTCGCCATCGTTCTAACAGACACGTTTCGTAATAAATTTTACAGATCGCAAAATTATTTTTCTTGTAATTGAACATTAATTTACTCCCCAAAACATATCCTGCTAAATATTAAGTTATTAGAAAGTATGTTTAAAATTTTTTCAAACATTTTTAGGTACCATTTCAAATTGTTTGTAAACAAGTAAAATTTTTTTATAATAAACGAAAAGAACTTAAATACGACCGGCTCTATAATGTTTTCTACACTGAAAGACCAATTTAGTTGAGACAACCAAATTACGAAGGTGGATCAATATAAACCTTTTTTTTTTCCTCTGACTAGCAAAATTCTGTAAGAACGATGAGGCACACCCTCTACAGTGGAAGTTAATGTTTTCCACGTTGAGTAAAAAGGAGCGTTGTCTCCATATTCGCCAGACAACGCTCCTGAGGTTATGACAAACTTCAAAAAGTTTATATACCCCGTTGAGTCGTGAGAGTTATATTCCCTTTTTTTTATAAATTTTATTAATTAAAAAAGTTGTAATTTCAAATGTAATCGCAACAATCCATTGAACTAAGCCGCTTATTTGCAGCCATTCTTATATCGAGAACTCACTTTTGAACAACCTTATATTTTTTGCTACGCCTACTGGGAAACAAAAAAGATTTCAATAAATCTTTCTGTGCCAAATATTAATGAGTACATTCTTTTCTTAGCATTCCGACTTACTGATTGTTGAAATTAGAATTTGCCGGGCGTAAACATTTACCTACGTCTTCGCAATTTCGTCAGTCACGCAGCGCATTATTCTAAATTACACTATTTATATACAGAAATTAATCTTCAACAAATAGGTATATACAGCAGCGCATCATAATTTCGGAACTTGTCTAATGAATCACCTTCTAAATATACATAGAGCGCCGCAATTAGTGCGGAAACGTAGAGGATATTACGTAATTGATAAAACTTATTAAGCCCTTTGACAAATATGGTCCGTAATTTAAAGCCTCGCGGGCATTTAGTCGAATTTGCATCTCCTTTTATGAAGTATCTGCCGATATCTACCTTTTCCTTTTTTAACATGTTTCTTAAAGTCGTTTCCTTTTTTAATTATTCTTGTTTCTGTAAAAACTACATCTTTACATTTCGCACGTGGACTCTCACGGCTGATATCACTTTTTGGACTTTGCCGTGTGCCACTCGATCGAATCAGCGTTTCGTTGTCCATGTTGTCAACGTTTACAGACATGTTCACTCAGAATTAGCTTGGCAGCCTCACTGCTGTTTTTCCATTCAAAATTATGTTGAAAGGCTTCTCAGAGCTGGTATTACCTTTTAAGTGTTTGGCCAGTGCACGAAAAAATCAGTGCTATTGCTAATAAAAAAAGTCTTTTAGTATCTTAGTTTAATAGGTCGCATTGTGGAAATCTGGCTCTTACATTTGGATGATTTAGTGGCTGGAAACTGCGTTTCACTAATTATAAAATTACTTCTAAAACAAAGCTTAAAGGTATTTACATATATAAATATTGCGGCGATAAGTTATCCTGAAAAAAGAGGAAAGATATCGAAACTATTTTCTGTTTAATTCATCTTTAAAGGAATGCCTACTTTCATAATGAAGTCCTTACAACAGAAGACTCATTCCAGTAACAGAAATAGTTATGTGCCCTCGATGGCAACCGTAATGACTTCTCGACCTATTGTTTATAATCCGTTTGTCTTATTATCATTGTCTCTCTTTCTTCCTATAATGCACGGTCGAGGAATCGTGGCAAAACATCGCATAGGTGTGACTGTACTGTTTACAAGTATAGCCGATATAAATCACCTCAACTTATATACATAACGCGGAGCGTTCCAAAGGTCGCAAGCGCATCTTCTCCGATATGATCTAAGGATCGGGTCAGGTTTTTTCCTCTCACTTCGATCCGCCGCAGTCCAATCTTTTCCTCCCGTGGCTCGATTCACCTAGGTGTAGTACATATTTTTCGAATAACGCTCATATTTTAGTATCGTACGGTGTATATCATACAGACAAAAGTCCTTTATTGGTCAGTCATGTTTCTTATTCAGAGAGAGGCAGAAGAATTATGGCCGGGCGTCCGCGTGAATTATGGCTTGCCTTTATTTTGTCAAATTTGTTCACCTCACGAGAAAAAGTGTACCTGCCCTTGGCCATAATGAACGCCTTCTTTATCTTTAGGTATTACCAGAACGCCGTCTCTGTTGCAGCGGAGAGACATTTTTCTCTGCTATGACAACAATATAAGGGGACACCATGCTGAAAAAAAGAAGTAGAGATTTATTACCTTAATCCAAATATATGATGGCAAAAGCATAAAAAGCTAGAGAGAGAAGAGTTAATCAGCTCTTAAGTTACGGACAAAAAGTAAACAGTCTAATACCAATACTTTTACTTTATAACTGACATTCGATGGAGATTGCTTTGCCTAGAATACTCATGACGTCTTTAATTTTAAATACCGTAAATTGTTGGAATTTTTACAGAAGAAGATTGGTTAATTTGGTATATGCGATTGATACTAAGAATATAAAAAAGGACTAGTCGATTTAATATGTTTAAGATTTTTGTCGCTGAGCCTATTTAGCAGGCTGCGACATTTTGAATCAAATTTCGCTTGAACTGTAACATAGCGAAAATTTTCAGATATGCTTCAAGTTTTTTTTTAAATACATCATTTTAACGTAGTTCTTTCCCCAAGAAATCATGGAACTGAATAATGACCCTAGTACCGCAGACGGTTGGCGCAACGTTGGCTCCCGATCAGAGATCGCTTAGCACGACGCTGGCATTACGTAAAAGTATAATTATTTTACACTTTTGGCCGAGCATTGGCTCGCAACGTTCTCGCATACTTACCTGATCTTTGGGCGGCCGTAATATCACATGTTTATAACGCTTGCCTGACTGATCTTCAACCAACCTTGCGCCGACTGAATTGGTTCAACATCGACTTGTTTATGCCACTCAAGAATTTACTGCCAAGCGTCATTCCCCGATTATCGGCTAACGCTTAAATTTCTGGCACTCTACCGACCATGGCTAACCGATATTGCGCCGACCATACGACATCAACTGAAAGTAAATTGTCAACTGACCAACTATGCTATAAGGGGAGCATTATCGAAAAAAATCAGAAGATTTTTTATAATTTCAAGCGTCGTTTAAGCAGTGAAAAATATTTGAGGAATTCAATCAAAATGGCAGCTACCAAAAAGAATATTGGTCAGCCGTCTGCTGGAGTAAAATTTCTTCGAAAAAACCACGTTGAAAAAGCACAACATTACTGCCATAGATAAATGCAATAAGGAATTACTTTAGTTGAGATCACCAACAAAAAATTTTCAACAGTGCTTTTCAAGAATCAAAAAGTTTGTGTGTATCAACTTCTCACACACGATGTATAGTGTTATTGTTTGTGGTAACAATGCAAGCAATACCGTAGTTTTAAGGATACCTTACGACAATAATTACGGTAGGAGAGGTTTGGGTAAATTATATCTTAATAGTTATTTAGTTTCTACTTCTTACGTAATAAATTGCGGCGGAAATAAAATTCCCACCTCAGAAATAAAAATGAACTCTCTTAAAAAATAATAAACCGTGATTTACGATCCAAAGATAATCGTATGCCTTTCTTTTAATCCTCATCGGATTAACGTAATTTGTCATTATTACATTCGTATAACCGATCCCTCTCTTCCCTTCTCGTTCCTTCCCAACCCTAGAACGTCCTTCAAATGAAGAGTCTCCATCGATGCGGATCGAAGGACACTCCGCCCGCCCCAAATTTGTAAGAAACTAAACAAATGTCAGAATTAAAATGTCGTATTGCAGTTGAAACGGCTTTATCTGCAGATGCCGGTGCCTCTTTGCGACAGCCGCGCCATCTGTACGCACCAATTTATAGCGGCACGGTTTAAAAGTTCGTTTCTGCTCTCCTCCCGCCCGTCTTCGCCCCGGCCGGCGTTCTTCGTTCTCGCGCGTTACAACCCTCCTCGTTCTTCTTTATCTGTGGTATCCTCATTTCCCGGTTGGTTGGACGCAATTGAGTATCTTTTTAAGTTTTAGAAACTATTGTGTCAAGTTAATCTGATAGGGAGTGAAAATTTATAACAGTCTTCTGTTGAAGTGGCGACTACAATTCTCAGATTCTAGCGGAGGACTTTATCTCGGCGTTAAATTTTTAATTTGAAACTGTTTTTAAGTTTCTTTTGAAGCAGAAAGATATTGTGTACGTTTGATAATCTTGGTATCTTCATATATATACAAAAAGATACGGGAATAAGATATTTTATTTGTTTGTTCTTTAAAAATCGAGATGCTAAAGGCTTATGAGGAAGTAGATACGAATGATGTGGGTGATTTTAATTAAACTATTGTGGAAAAAGTAAACCGTAGTGTTTGTTAATTTACAATAGTTTTGCCGCAACATTGCTATTAACAATTTTAAATAATCCCCTCCTAAGGCTTAATTACTAGGCTCAGACCTAGCATACGAAGTATTTTATAATAAATAATTGAAGTTTCTATTTATCCATGACGTTTCGGGTCCTTTGCTTATGAATTGCGTCCATATCTTCAAAAATTACATGCTTAACCATGTTTTGAATAGGTTAGGGTGGGTCCCATGCCTATAGGAGATCGAAGTTAAAGAACTGATAAGTTGTCCAAAGAAACTGCGAATACGTGCCAAATCGGTCGAAAGAATTCACAGTAGTCTCGCGAAGGACACCAAAAGCAGTGCTAGCTTTCAGTAAAGGGATGCAGGCTTATTATATACAGATCATGCAGCCCTAAAATGGAGCCATGATTTAAGACATACGTGAAACTAACTTTGCGTTCACAAATTCCAACAACTCGTTTATCTCTAGAGAAGTACGTGAAAGTTTATGAATACATTTTCATTTTGCCAAAGGGCCAAGAAAAGAGCTTGGGCACTCCCTAATGCAGTTGTCACTTGATCAAAGTATTGCCTTACAGCCATCAGAAAGAAACATACCATCTCTCCAAGTTTATCATATTTACTTATGATGATGCTGTCTTCAAATCTCTAAGTTAAGGGCCAAGTAATAAGTTAAAAATTAAAAAAGAGAAGATAGGAAAGGAATGAGACCCCAAAATGTGAATTATGGTGTAATGCTTGCTGTTTAATGGAAGCTGAAGCCCCTTTCTGTTTAATGGAAGCTGAAGCCCCTTTCTGTTTAAGTAATTTCTTTAAGAAGTTAAATTTTGAACAGCTTTTATACTCGTCTTGAAGAAATCATTAGCAGTTGCTTACGTGATCGTATAGGCTTAAGTATTGGAGTGTAAAACCTGGAGCCAGGGTCTCTGTGAATGTAAGCATTTGAAGATGCAACGGCAAATCAGCAGGCTTTTAAAGAAGGAATTAAGAGCAGCAGGTGCCCAAATTCTATAGCTGTAATGAATTTAACAAGAGCTCATAGGTACTTCGTTCCTTGCTATACGTATGTTATTGTTTTTTTATTTTCAAAACAACGTGTAATCCATCTTGTTTCACTTTTTTTTTTGTATTGATTTAACTTAATCTCGATATTGTCTTCTCTTAAATTGCTCATTTTGGCATATCTGTTTTACACCATAATTCAAGGACATAAAGGACGTATTATCTTTTCTAAATGCCTTGGCTGTACAAAATCGGTATAATCAAATATAAATAAATATTATGCGTCCGGAAATCCGTCCGTACATGCGAGCGCATTTGCATAAAATATATCAGCGCGGCCTCGAATTAGATAACAATAGAATATCTCTCTGATTAATTGCAATTTATTCGCGGGTAATATTGAAAATACAACGTTACAATTACCGGCTTAACGTTTGACACTCTTTGCGCAAATTTTATTGTTTGTTGAGTGTATAAATATCGAATATTTATGCGAATATCCGACGCGATTATTATTTTAAAATGTATTGCGTCATTATTAATACATAAGCAATTAATATTTTACGTCACAACCGACGGTAAAAACGCGAAAATGCTAATGCGATACGATGTCGATGGGGAAATCTCGCCGCGTTACCAGGACCGGTGTCCATGATTTATGGAAGTATGTTTTGGTAAATAATCGTGTTTCTTCTGCACGCTTGTTGATAACGTTAAATTGTTTCATGTACGTCGTAGTAAACACGGCTTCTGTCTGATAAAATTGCCCAACAAGTATAACGTTAAGCCCTGCCGAATATCATGCTTTAGACACAGTTTACTCAGCCGGAATGCATATTATCACTTTTTTTAATTCCTACAGCTCTCGTTTAATTATTAATAAGCTACCACCAGAGTGAACAATGAACAACCACATTGTTCACATTCGCGGCAATGGCAAAACTTCGATGGAAGTTTTTGTGAATTAATCCATGAATAAATGAATATAGAAAATAAATTGTAACTTAACCGCCCTTGGTGCTTCACATTCGCACGTTACCTAGAGAAATACCCTACGTTGTTAAGCTGATGTTATACACGATCACAATTTCCTTAAAGCAATAAATACTTAAAAGAATAAAAGCAAATAAGAATAAATTTCCTGGAAGCTAGTAAATAACTGAAAGCTTGATGTATTTGTTAGTTCAGGCGCTACCCATTTTAAATAAGGGCAGCAGCGGAGGCGATGGTTTACTTAGATCCTCTTTTCTCTTCTTCTCTCGAATCGCCGTGAGTATTCATTAGGATTTTAACGGGGAAGGGCTTTTTGCGCGCCAAGATTACGTCTCTGCATAAATAAAACGCGGCGCTCTGTATGATATTTACCCACGGTATTGCGACGACGAAGTAAATCCTGTACGCGTCGTATAGACGGCGCAGACGTAAGCTAAATTTCCGAAACGAAAACGCTAGGTGCTTATGTGTGTATGTGTGTACAATATTTTAAAACGTTGCTGCGCCGCTGCAATCTCGGCCTGCTTCACGTCTAAATCCCGAATAAGCTATTGTAGGCTACGGAGCAAGCTCAAGCAATAAAACAAATCTCTCCAAGAATTATTATGCAGCTCAACACTTGAAATCCTTGCGCTTGTTTAAGAAAATTGTAATGTTCACTTCAAATATTCATATTTGGGGTACTTTACAAGAGTAGTATTTGCGTTTGCGATAATACTTTGGACTGGGGGATTTTATGAATTTTATTGCATTCGGACAAAAATTTTATGTTGAATAAAATGTTAAATAATTATTATTATGAAGCGTTTAGAAACAAGTTCTAGAAAAAAGCCACTTGTAGTCTACAATTACATTTGTTTAGCGGAAAATATTTTGCTGAACCCGATATTTTTTGTTTGGGAGTGTTTTAACTTTTTCCTATTTATTATTAGTATTTGCTTAGCCTGATGTCCTTCGGAGATCCAATCTGAGATCATTACAACATTTACTTGGGCGCAGATTTTCACTGTCGTTGTTTAGCACAAAATAATTTTCCATGTATTGCCATGCCATTGAGTTTACGCTTAACGTTCCGTTGATCATACTATCAACTTCTTCAGAAGATCTCCAGAAAGATTAGGTTCCTGAAGCCTTTAATGTTGTACGATTATTTGACCACCATCGTGTAGAATTAGATAATAAGAACTAAAAGAACATATTAAAAGCTCTGATTCACTTTGAACTTTGAACAGCAGTTCCAGTACAGTCCAGGAGTTTCCCCGGCCAGAGAACTGGCTTGGCTTATTTGTACCAAGTACTCCCTTTCTAGCTAGCTTCTAGCGTGATTGTTCTATCTAGGTTTTTGTTCGGTTCTTCAATCAATTTCGTGTCCAAAGCGGTTTACTCATTGAGTTACTGAGATATCTCGGTCTCCTTCCTCCTCGAAATGACTGAAGAATAGTTTCACTATAAAGGTCCACCCTACTCTGGAATTCATAGTATCTTCTTCGGAGAATTTTATGCAGTGGACCACTCTCTCCTCGAAATGGACCTAATCTTAGAAAAATTTATTTAGATTTAGATATTTACTCCAGACAAACATTAATTAAGCTTAAGAACACTTTTAAAACATATTTTAGATCTAATTAGACTATTTTGGCGATTTAAATTTAAATTATTTTCAGTACGTGGAATAAGCAATAAAAGTATAATTAACTAGAAGCCCTTTTTGACGTAAACGAAAGTAGTTAAGAGCACGTTTCTCGGACAACATAATTCATTAAACACAATTGCAAATTATATGCATAAAATTGCAAGAAGCCAGCTATTTCGCTTTTTTTTAATATACTAAGCGTAGTATAAAATTTGAAGCACAATCTACGTATTTGTTTAAAAATCTAGAGCTCGCTTGCGATTTAGTAATGAAGATAACTATGTCATTAGAATGCAATACCCTTTGTCACCTATTATGTACAAAGATAGAAGAAAAAAGCAACACAATAGTCATTAAATTTTAAACCGTTGAACATGAACATAGCTGAAATATATCCCCATAGTAAACACCTTAGCGGCATAATCACGGTTCCCACGCTTTCTCTAAGAACTGAAGTGGGTTCCCGGCGTAGAAGCGAACCTAATTAAAAATTCGCGTATAATTAAACATACACAATATTTTTGATTAATTAACTCAGACGGTCGTATTTAATCCGGAGACCGGGACTAACAGTAGTAGCGTTGGAAAATTCTTAGAATCTCAAGCGTAGATGCTATTTGCGCGCATGAGATGCTGCTTTTTTCGTTGCTTTATTTGAAGTGCCTCACCAACACCAAATGAACCACCAGTTATACGATGTAACGGATTACTAAATATGAAAACACGCAGCCTTGTGTACGTGTATATGCGCCGTACCGCAACGCGTATAGGGCTTTTACATCTTCATTTCAAAACTTGTACCGAAGTATGTAGGTGGAATTGTTGGGAGTTTAAGGCAGAGAAGGGACGGAGAGAATCATATTTGTTTAGATTAAGGTTGACAGTTGCAGGGAGGGTACAGCGTAATATGCCAAGTCTTGTGTAATTACTGATATATGATTCGGAATCCTCTCCATTACTATCGTCGCCAACTTGAAGAGGTAACGTTATCTCGCATTAAAATTTCAGTATTATGATATATGATATACTGTATCTGTTTCAAAACGTACAACCTAGATTTACTAGAGGCACGATCTTGAAAATTTAAATATATTTTCTGATTTAAGAGAGGTTTAGGTTTAGGTTTAACAACAAACTGTTGCAATACTGATGGTAATTTGCATGTCTGCAAGGTCTGCATGTGGGGTCCACATAGCTTAATTAAAATTCCACTAAGATCTCTGCTTTAGGACCGATTTTCAGAGTTTGTATCCTTTTTCTACAAGCTAGTGTCAGATATACTAGATCACTGGACTTAATCCATAGTAATAAAAGGGTATTTGTTACTTAGACTTTTAGAAGACATGTTAGCTAATATTTTATTTATTGCATTTTCTTGAAGAAACCTTGTCTCTGTGTTGTTCTTCACTATCAACCTCCAAAGTTCGTGATGTAAAAGTTCAACCCTCACTTACGCTTCAAAGTAATCCACAGCAAGTTTAAAATGTTGACGACGAGTGACTACTATCTCGTTTTGGAGAAGACACTACGGCCTTTGCTCCCTTTTTTCCTCCATTATCTCCTCGTTCTAGTAAAATAAAGGTTTTGCCTCTAGGTTATTTCGTTATCGCTACATTGTACCGTTCCCGCGAATTTGCCCTCTAACGTCTTCACCTCAGGTGGTGGTCGTTCTTAAGGTCCCACCTTACCCCTGACTAATGGGTTGATTGACTCTTTGGCCCATTCCCAAATGTCGCGGGCCAGGTCTTTAACATGTTCCTCAGATTTGGGGACTTACAGATCCTGTTTGAGCTGCTAAATGTTGAAAATTATAACATCTGAAGCAAATTAAGGAAGTGATTTTTGCATCGTAAATTGTTTTTTTTTCTGGGCATTATTCTTCTTCAACACTTGGGTGTTATTATAATTAAGAAGCATTAATTCAATTTTTTATTATTTATTAAAAAATCAATACAAAAATCAGTTGTAAGAGCAGAGACTGCAGTAATAGCCCTTTTGGGAGAAACGGGGACTCAAGGCGGCCTGCTCGTTTATATATAGTGTTTATGAATATAGTTTTTAGAGAATCTTATTTAAAATAAGTATAATTTTGTATTCACCTCAAGAGGTGAAAATATAAAATAAAATAAATAAAAAATAAAATATCTAAAATAAGTGTGTGAGCTGAACAGGAATGCAATGTGTAAGTACTTCTATCTCTAGAGCTATCTCAATTAAGCTAAAGAATTAATCTTGGCCGGATGTTTGAGATGTTTCGAACTTAATAAGAATGCACCCTCTAACTCGTCTTTCGTTGCGTCTCTTTTTCGTTTAGTTGCCATATTCCTCTAGCGCTTATCTGCTTTTGCCGTTTTTCACCGCCATGAATCATCCATAATATATGCGCGATGTATAGCTTGTCACGTTCAGGTTTAGATTCACTTCTTCAAGCTGGCCGTCCTTTTTCCTTTTCTTGAATATATTAAAATATTTAAATGTACGCAAAGGCGGTTTGCGCCGATAAATCATCAAGTTATTACTGAAATTGCTTATAATTATCAACCTATTTAACTTTCTAATTAAATCGTTCTTTTGCAGGTAAGCTGTGCGCTGTGTAACTTCAAGTCTACGTACTGTACATTGTACATGCTAACGTTTGTACTACGGTATGTAACTTACGTATATTTAATTTGCTCTAATTTCAAGCAAGACGTACACACTTTGATGGAATTCTGTGTTTCTCGTGCTTATTGATGCTTCTTCAGAGAGCAACTGAAAATTAGAAGGCTAGGAACTGAATTTAAAGCAATTGCAAAACCATTTACGTACCACAATAATTCCGGCAGGATTAATTACGTGAACTGTAATGATTTTTTCCTGCTTGCTGGAAATGTTATCTCAATAGTTTTCAATTGCTTTTTATTCAGTTCTTAGTCTTAGCAATTTTCACTTGTTAACTGCTCTGTCCATTACTTGCTCAAACTTCGTATTCGCCCGTACAGCCAATACGTCTATTTGTATTTAAGTACTTTCAAAATTGACCAATTCTAATGGCGCCTCTTTAAAAAAATATTTTCTTTAATTTCATAAAACAACTTTTTGTGCTTCTTGTTATTTAAATAACAACTCCCAAATCAGGTATCTCTAAAATAGAAAGAAGTCATCCGTGTATCTTAACAAGCAATTGTTGCGTTGGAGAATTTGAATGGCTTTCCTTTAGAGTTTAAATTCTATCTGAGTATCTAACGCAAAGGTAGCTCTGCAAGCGAAAGTATGAATGTTTTAAGCAAATATTTTGTGAATTCTTTTTGGCGCGACCTGCTTTAGTCTGACGTCTGCGAGCCAAACTTTTCTTAGTTTCTTAGTACAACCAGTTTCATACCATCGCTTCTATGTTGAAGCCGTACAAGTTGGCATTTGATACGCTGTTGGAGAAGACTTCTAATCTAATCTATCCTACAGAAGTGATCCCATGATCTTAGTTTCCTTTTCCGAACGATTGTTGTTAAACACCGACGTCCATCGATGATAAATACGATTTTATAAAATGATGTTCATTGTTCCTCGCATAAAATAAGTCGGTGTGTTCGTATATCGTAACCATAAGTTGTGCGGGCAGGGCATGCATAACGCGCGGCGATATCTTCATATAACGCGCCCGGACAGCTCTCGTATTTCTTGTATCAGTACTAGGAAACACCCTGCTGATCCGCGGAGTTATATATTGCGGTCAATGCTTGTACCTTGTGTAGTAGTATCGGCCTAGGTGCTGCTCTATCTATAACTAACGATCTTACCGGTCTCGAGTGTGAGAGAACCGCGGTGTGTCGAAAAACATCCGCGGAATCAGATATCATATATAATAACAGAGTGTTGCTTTCTTTCTGAAGCTTCTTTTTTTTGTAATTGGTCACTGGAAACGTCCTCTTAAGAAGTAACTTGAGGCGCACATGCTATGGTGGACCATAGTTTAAATTTTCGTGTTTTTGACATGATTTAAGTAGTGCAAAGTTAAAGGATAATCGTTTGCACTTGAAGACATAACTTTGGGGAAGGTGCAAGTTCTTAGTTTTCAGATCACGGATCGCTAGATAAAACAATTTTCATTCCTAAATGGCTTTTTTACCTTAATAGTACTCTAGGACCTTCTTCCTCCAGTTTGGCGTTCTCTTCAAGGCACTCTTAAAATGTGTGCTTAGAATCAAATCAGTAGTGAACTAAGCCTAAGCCTTATGCCTATCAAAATAAATTATTAATTAAGCAAAATTCTATACATACAAAATTAACAAAACGGTATTTTTTGTATCGAGATGAACGTCTGCTAAAAAAAGAGCCCCCGAAAGGAGAAATAACGTTCTAGTAGTTGGTAGAGGAACTCGTGAAAGCGAACAGCAACCCCGTGTGCAAAAACGCAAACACACTTATTAAATTTGCATTTGGTGGAATTTGTGTTCTAAATGAAGTCGGTTAATCATGCGGCCGCAGGATACACTACGGAGGGATACACGGGGATACTTGCAGACAAAGCGAGGAGAGCGTAGCGTAAGCGGCTTCAGTTTTCTGCGTTACCCACTCGGCACACAGCGCCGGCAGTAAATTATTGCATATTAATCTCTTTGCTGCAGTATTAGTTACGTTAATTATAGTCCGCCATATTGAAAGCAGCAGTATCCGTACTGTGCAGAGCGTAAGCAAAGCAAAGATGAAGGCGGACCACAGCGGCAAGGACGAATTGAACGAGTTGCAACGTACTTAATTAAAAACAAACTAATATTAATACGGCAACAAGGCGCACAACTCATGTTATTCTCGAGCGTACACGGCGAGAGACCTTGTCGGGCGGCCTAAACGTCTATTGAAAACGGGTTCCGATCCTTGTTTAATTAAATGCCGGACTCTCGATTTGTATATGTTTGTATATGAACGCTTTTTGAACTTTGATCTTCTAAAGTGCAACTAGCGCAAGAAGTAGGCCAAATCGGTTGATCTTGCGGAACGTTTCACTAGCTTTCCTTGAGATACACGGCTGTCGACTCTTACGCAAAAAATCAAAATGTTCCAATTAGGAGGTTAGCTGGTTGAGTTCGTGTTTGAAACGAATTAATTAACTGCATGTTTGTAAATAATGATAAAATGTGTGGAGTGATCAGTACCTTTTAAGGAAATAGTCAAATCTGGCAGTATTACGTTCACCTCACTAACAGAGCTTGACTCATTTGACAGAGTTGGTCGCTTGCACACACCACTAACACAGACTCTTGAAGTTCCGGCAAGCTTTAGGCTTCTATGCATATCCCGATGGGCCCACATATTAATGGAAACTTACCAATTTTCATTGAGTAAATGGAGACACAAAATGACTCATAAAGAAGTATTCACAAAACTTGTCTTAATTGACAATGTGATTCGGACCTTCCCGGAAATTTAGAACAAAATATTAGGGCTCTGATTATATTTCCCAACTAAAATAATGCACATTAAAAGACTCTGTTACACGGTGGCTGCACAGGTATTGATTCTAGTTTCTGCGATGAGTTCGCAGTGTGTGTATACATTAAAAGCCAACCGGAAACGCGGATGAAATCAATTTGTAAACGACGACAACAAATTTCAATTTATGCTGAAATATTGCTAATTAAAAGGGTCTAATGAACACGTGTTTTAACGCGCAAGCGCCCTCTACTAAATTAAATAAATCGGAAACTATAAAGTGCATTTTGTTATAAATTAATTTGGGTCGCGTTTCGAGTTTTTAATTTATGTAATGTATGCACGCATAAATGGCGTCTACGTTTAGTAATATTACGAATGTGCGTGTATAATGAGGCGACATTATAGAAGAAAATAAAGCTTATAGAGCCTAATTTATTAACATCAGCATCAACCACACAGGAGAGCGATGAAAATGATTTATTCGAATTATTTGCTGCAGATGTTCCATCAGCAAGTTTGTTTTCGTACAGCTATACATTTTTTTTTCGTTTAGCACCAATCACGCCATTTTCTTGATCTCTGGTTGCTATAATAGTGCTTAAACAGAATTATGATTCTGTTTAAGCACTATTATAGCAACCAGATGTGCAAATAAGCCCGGCAGATTTCTTGAGATTCAAGAGTATTTTAGAAAGATGCCCACAGAAATAACAGTTCGATTTTGTTAGCATGCCTACATACAGATTATGCCAATGAAAATGAAACAGATTTATTACTGGCTGAAAGTTTATGAGAAAAATACACCGAAAGCGATGGAGACATGCACGTTATAAGTTTTGCTTTTTAGTTTCGTCGTTAATCGGTCGCTTATCAACTGGCCCATTGGACAATTTTTTCGCTGGGCAGGGAGGGGACAGGGATTGAAGTATCACGCTAGTATTTAGTGAAGTTGCAAAAACTCTTCGCATTTTTCGTCGACTTACTTATGAAGGGAAACTTCGAAGTTGCAACGTTTGGCAACTTGGCATCTTCAATCGAGCTTCACCGACTGAATTGGTTCAACATCGACTCACTTACGTCACTCAAGTGTTCACTGTCAAGCGTAGTTTGAACATCATTTCCCGATCGTTGACCAATGCTTAACTGATTTTACTAACATAGAGCCAATCGATACCCAACGTTAGAAAAGTACCATTGGTTTCGTATACCTTGTTAACGCTCTACCGATCCTGGCTAACCGTTACGGATATTGCGCCGACCATACGAAGTTTTACAAACTAAAGGCGAACTGTCAGCCAACCAATTGTGCTACTAGGATCCTTGCAAGCAAGAAGGAATTTACCAATAAACTTGGACAAGATTAATAGATAGCATTATAGTTTTGATTATATTCGTGTTCAGTACATGGTAAGTTCAAGAGGCTTATATCTGATTCTGCAAATATTAAATAGGAAAAATTATATAATACTATATATTAGCTTGGTCTATGGAAAACAATCAAAGACTAAAGAACGCCAAAATACGGTTTAACAGGATATACATTCAATATATTTAGGCAACTAGATATGTATTAGTGTTACTAGCTTATTTATTCCGTCTATTGCACAGGAGGCAAGGGAAGCATCTTAAACCCTTCGCCGACTTTTCGAAAATAAGGGGAATTTTAAACAGATTACGTCGAGTAGGCCGAAGAAAATCGCGGAAGTGGGCGTATCCGACCACCGACCTCCACACTCCCTTTCGAACCATCTTAGAACCATTAACTTACCGTATTAGACACTTGGAAGGACTTTACACCTCATCCGCTGCATAAATCTTGACTACAAGTGCACAAGTAGAATTGTAGGAGTCCTTGAAAGTATTTATTAGGAAGGCATTTAGTTTATGTGCGTTTTATGTCAGATTCATACGGGTATAGCTTAACATCTTAAGGAATCTCCATAAACACGGCGTTGTTACATTTATTCGAAAACATTGATTGAAACAGCGTGTCTAGGTGGGTTTCCTTTTGTGAAAATCATACATAACCTGCTTTAAAACTTAAAACTGTAGCAAAACTAAACACACAGATTTCAATAAATTGCAGTTTATAACTTAAACGGGGAACTAATTTAGAGGAGCAGCAAACGTTAACCATCGCAACACTGAAATACTTCCATACGTTGCTATAGCTAATTTTACCTCGGTAAATAACAATTAGGCGTCCGTTAGGGTCATACGCGTTTAATATCGAAATATCTTTTATTCAGCCCACTCACACTGCCGCAGCTCACGTCTTGTACGGTCTGAATGATTTGCGAGCTGACTAGAGTGTAATAAAAAGAGACGATACGCAAATTCAGATGCATATTTCACGGTACTATAAATCAATGATGTGCAACACTCCAAAACTTTGTCCATAAATTATTGAAAGTCTGACGTGTTACAAAATCTCTAAGGGAATACAAGGAATGCCATAGATATAGTGAGATTGCGGTACAGTCGCGTTCACGATTTTCGCCGTTAAATGATCGCAAATAAGATGATAAATAACACTTCGTAATTAGTTTCAGCGTACGCAAGGTCGGTGTAGTATCTGTCATCTGCTACGTGTGTCATTCTCTGCTTGGAATAAATCATTAAGTGAAAAGTTTCGTTTCCACTTCAGTTTACCAATATCTCTTATTGCTTAATTTGGAGCAGCAGGTCTAATATTAGAAATGGTTACAATGGATCTATTTACATATTTTCTAATGATCACGGTTGGTACGATTGTTTTTTCCACTAAATGGTTTAATTTTAGTGGAAAAGTGTGCGAGAAGACCATTTATTACGCTAAGAAGGGGATTCGTATCAATCTCTATCATAAATTGGTAATACGCCTCCCAGATGCTAAGTTCGGAGGATGCCTTTAAACTGATGTAGAGGTATTAATGTTCTAGCTTCAACATTAATGTGTACTAAAAAAAAGAATGGGACTGAGTTGAACTACAAGAGCTAATCAATTATACGAAGAATACCTTTTTGAAATTTCCATGGACGATGTTATTGTATAAAAATCTAGCTCCGACAAACATTTTCATGGCGCCGTTGATTCTTTTATTTACTTGTGGTGGCAGCCCAGCAGAATGTATAAGCTTTCTAAAGCTTGTCATAACCTCAGGAGGCTTTTAGTGCTTACAGTGGGCTACTATCGCCCCTCGCCGCAAAGGGTGAAGTGTTGTTCGTGAACTGCGAATGATGACTTGGGGTGCCACCGGTCCCGCTAAGAAAATTTGTTCCTAGCGGAACTTGAACACATAAGGTCTGATACAGTTCAGTCATCGAATTATAAATTATCGAAAATTTCATCCGATCCAAACACGGTTTAGTTAACCAGGAAGAAATAATTTTTTTAATAAAAATCCTGCATTTTCGATTTAATTCTACACATTCTAGTTTCAGAAACAAATAGGCCTATGTCTAGTTTCATTGGTTTTGGAGTTATTTAAAGAAACGCAGGTACGTTACAGTGGTGACTATCATTGATATTTGTACGAAAGGATGATGCCCGGTAGGAGTGTTAATCCAGCGGCCTGCATATTTCAATGTATTGACCTTTGCGATGATTATATCTTGCTCCCAACCTGGATATGATTTTTAATTTCTTGATTCGAATCCCGATGTTGTGTTGAATGTTACTGTCTAGCTTTGGCAGGCATTGCAAGCTGGTTTCTTTTCTTATTACCTCTAAATAAATTCAATTGGATTCTTTTAAATATGGATTTAGAATAAAAACCATTAAAATGTTAAAATTTAGATGATGATAGTAAGTTATTGAAATTTTTATAAATGTGATATTAATTGTGAAGTAAAATTCTAAGTCAAAAGATAAACGTTAGCCGAAGAAAACCAAGGCAATTTCTTAACCGAACCTCGTATAAAATTCAACGCCCTCTCTAGTTTAAAAAGTACATTCTTTTCATTCACCATACCAACCTAATTATGTGAAACATTTTGAGAAAAAAAGCGCTCCCGACTCCATTATTTTTAAATTAATGTTAATGGAATTTTTGTCGGACGCATCTGTTTATTTTTATTCAGTAACACAGCCTAAACCAGAAGTGTAGAGTGTTATTTTTCCACAAAGGAGGTCCAGAATCCAATTAGGTCGAGTTTACCTGCCGGCTGCTTTTTCTCCCGGGGCGTTCTCCCTTCCTCCCTGATACAGTCAATCAACGCTCTTATGTTCCTAGGACATGCTACACCGCCATTTTCACTGTAAAAATACAACCGCACGTACGAAGTAGGTGACAGCGTCGTTTCTCATCTTAACAAAGAGTTTAATCACGCTGGAAAATGGTGGCGTACATCTTCGTGGCCGATATGAATTATGAGTGGATGGATTCTGGAAAAGAGGAAGTAATATTTTTACTCCTGCAATGCTTCAAGTATAACTATAATTTGGTTCTTTATGTTCCTGGCATGTTAAATTGAATCAAATGATGAGGGAACTTGCTTTAGTACACCTTTAAGGTGTTTTTGCTACCTCATTTCAACCCTTCTTACTACGTCTAATAAAGCTTCAAAATACTGCAAATCTTAAAAGGAACTTTTAAATTTTAAGCGTATTAACAGAGCTTCTTCTGGTGCCAGTTTAATCATTTAAAGACATAAGTTTGTACAGAGGGAAACGTGTCATTGTTATTTTAATCGTATTAGCCTATCTTCACTATTCCACTGATAAAGATGCTCAAAGCACCAAAATATTCATATTTTAATTTTCTCTCTCAACCTTTTTAATTTTATATTAAAACTATTAAGGAGGAATTGAGAACTTGAAATTTTAGTGCGGGTGTCGCGAATGCAAATAGGCAGGAACAATATTTAACGTTAGACAATAGCCACAATCGTAGAGGCCGCACTAGTACGATGGCGAAAGAGGGGACAGCTTGCTGCGGCGTTTACCAGATTGAAATTATTCACACGCGTTAACGGAGCACTAACTGATTGTCTTTCCTAAAACCCAAGCGTACCTCAATGTCTCCATAAATTTTAAAACAGCTTTTGAAAATTGTACCGTACAAGAGAAGAGGTTCCGTCAATATTGTATGTGTAAGAGCGAATTAGGAAAGTTGAAATATCTTTATAGTGGCTTCATGGAGTAAAATGCCAAACATCTGAACTCTTTGTGACAAGTTGATATGTTTGCTGAAATTTATTTCGCTTCAGATCTAAAATTTGGGGTATAGTTTTTGGTCTTTCATTAATAAACTTTCATGTCTTGTTGCGTCCAAATGCTTTTTACGACGTCCGACGAACTTGTTTTACAAGGCCAATAATTAAAAAGTGAGTACTGTACCAGACCTTTTCAGCTAAATACAAATGGTATTTAATACCTGTTGATCCCTTTAATACGTATTACTTCACGTCTCTTTAATACCCTAATTACATAATGTTACTTTCCTGGATATGTGCACTTACATACTTGCCGGACACGTCGCCGGCAGCGAGATTCATCGCCGTCATTATTTAATTACGTCTCTATGTGCTTTTGGCAAGGCGAAGCGGATGTACTCCGCATTTCGAATGGCGCGTAGATGCCCCGAAAATTGTTGTTTGCAATTTTCTATATGTATGTGCGGTGCATGTCTCCGCGCAGATATATCCACATAACTTATTGTAATTTTATAGGGGGGCTGATACATTTTAAAATGTGCTGAGTGCGCAAAGAATGAGCAATGTGACGTCGGCCGCCATACTGTCGCACCCCCACCCACCGCAACGCGATCGGCATACACATCTCGCATCCGTTCCTTATCTCCGTCTCTCTTACGCCGCCGCGCCCGTTTCCCGATAAATAGGAAACCGTTCCAGCAGTCTCTTTTATCCGTCTTGCGACTTTTCTTCTTCCTCTCTCTTCCGTCGTATAACTTTTTCATTTTCCGAACTCTAGATCTGATACCGAGCAGAGCTGAATATCTCTACCTCGGAGCGGAGCGGGCTCTTTTGCTGTATAGGGTGGTGGTTGGTGGTGGCAGTGGTGGTGGTGTGTATGCATGGGCGGTTGAACGACTGAATCTCTGAACTTTGTCGCCGAACCATAAATACGTATCGCCACATATATTTCAATATGTAGCATTCGTAGTATTCGTAAAATAATAGGAAAAGTTTGTTATGTATGCATCAGAGAACATTTTTTCCGCATATGCAAATATTGTAGCTAAGTATAAATGGAGCATATAGATGGAATGAACTGTTTAGTACGGTGCAACTAAAGAATATCAGTTTAGCTGCGAATATGAACAAAGGAAGTCTTTGTTCGAAGTAAAAATATTAGTTTAATTCATTTACAAAGGAGAAAAATAAAACCCTAAATCTTCTACTTTTTTTCCAACAATAACCTTCCCGAGTTGTTAGTCATAATTGGAGCATTTCTAGTTCACGCCGCACTCACTCGATTTGACATCATCAAGTATTCATTTCAAAACTTTCCTGGGTCCAAATCTCTGTTCCTGTCTGGGTCTTGTGAAACTAAGTTCCTAGTATTCTAATTTGACGTGAAATACGAAGTGAGGATCAAGTTTTGAGAATTTGAAAGTTTGTAACCGTCGAATTTGTGCAAAAACGTCACTATTTCAGTTTAGTTTCTCGTATTTTCAAACGAATTCCCACCCAAAACCCAAGCATTCACCCATACCCTAGAATAAACTTATTCGCATGAGTTTAATTATAGAATTAACGCAAAGTCTGGCCTATCGCTTACTATCACGAGCAATCTCTCTCATGCCGTTTTATAAGAGCTTAGTTTAAGCGATGTCAATTTAATGCGACCCGAAAGAAATAAAGAAGTCTCGCCGAGAATTTAACGCTATGCAGGGCAGCGCTTTACCTTCTCACAGACCAAGAAGTCATAACGTTCACGATTACGTGTTTAATTGAATCGCGCAATCACGATTTTTCCTAATTCCCACAAATTTAGGTGCCTACTCGTGTACGTCGTCGTCGGAGCTTTATCCTATCACACTATCTAGTCGGCGGTAATTAACAAGTTCGTGCTTTACCTAGGCGATCTGAAATCTCAGCGTTGGCGGCATTCCAACAGCGTAACTTCGTACTTATGCATGTGCGGGTCCGCCGCGTGTGTGTATGCCTCGCTTGAATAAAATTCATTGACGTCCACCCAAACATCTTCATGCCTGCTTGTATTATAGAGATGCATACGTTGGATACGCAAGGAAGTATCTCTTGTATTTGTCTTCTCTCTTCTAACATGTATACGTTTACAGTGGGTATCAAAAGTTTTGCGTTTTTTAATTCTGGAATGCTACATCTGGTGAGAATAAATCTGGTAAGTTGTTTTAAT
Organism: Oryctes borbonicus; assembly: GCA_902654985.2. Taxonomy (NCBI): domain Eukaryota; kingdom Metazoa; phylum Arthropoda; class Insecta; order Coleoptera; family Scarabaeidae; genus Oryctes; species Oryctes borbonicus. The sequence continues at coordinate 7,204,680 of LR736868.1, forward strand.
ACATTATCATTTGTATTGCGAGTCTAGTTAATAGACAATCTTTGTACTCGGTAATACCACTGGTTTGGGATTATCTCCGTTATTTCTGCTGCCAATTTACTTGGAGGTGCCACAATTTTTCTTGAAAGTTTCCAGCGTCTCCAAAATTATTAGAGTAAGGTGTAATGTAGCTCTAACCAAAACTATTCAAAATGGCGAAAACTATATAGCAAACGAGGGTCATTCTAGTTCTTCGTTTTAATATATGTAATTGAGAGTTCAACATCCGCAGATTAGGTGCAATTGCTTGGCTAATTATTTCTTTAGCGTCACATTATTTTCCAAATATCATAGGGCGCAGCATCAAACTTACGGACGGAAGTGTACGGATAAATATATATAGTTCGTTTGTATATACACAGGATCCATCTAACCCAGGGTGAAGAAAAGAACCGTTGTCGTATGAGACAGCGCTTACTCTTATATAAAAGATACCACTTTGGAGATTGCGAATGTCTGTACACAGGCAGTCGATCGTCTCCAGCGATAAAGGAGCTAATATATTTGCTTATAAATATATAGATAGAGATACCGAATGAGCGCGAGTTAGATAACTTCGCTACTTCTTCTTCTCCTTCTCGTCCTGCTTCTACGTGAGGCCGAAGCAATTGCTACCCGGCATGCTGTACTCAACAGAAGCGAGCTTTCGACGACGATACGTACGACGAATAAAAGTAAAATACGCCAACTTCTTTAACTCGGTACGACGAGCTGAACGTAATTAATGTTTTACATTCTATCACAACAAATTAAGATAAACCCTTTACGTTCGTTTGTTTAACGTCTTCATACTGCCGCGTATAAGTTAGTTAATGAAGCGGAATAAAAATTCTTCTTCGCTGCTGGAAACACATGGAATTAAAAGCGTTTGTCGTCTTAAATGTACTTTTTGCCTATCCACCACTTTACTCAGGTTTCTTTTGCTCTTGACTATTGACCTTCTTTTTGCGGTGGTTTTGTTTTGAAGCTTGTCATTAGCCGCCACACGATGCCGTGGCAATTATAAATTAATTCTTCTTCGGGTTTTATCAGAGGAAATTGAACAGATACAGATAGTAGTAGTTTTCGTTTGATTTTCTTCGAGTTGGAAGGCATTGATTTAAATGTAGAATTTTTTACTTTGAAGGAGTTAGCAATTGGATATTTGTGTATGACACCTTACCATACAAAACCAACAAGCAATCTTAGCATGCTTCTTGCATTTGTATAATAAATCCTTTTTTACTTCTTTACTTCCTCTGCAGGTTTATGTAGACTTCTTCTGTCTATGATATATGTTACAGTTTTTCTTACAAGTATTACATTGCATGTTTTTACCAATTTCCAGAAGCGCTCGTTTCGAATTCGAACTCTGATCTAACGGCCATGTTCTTTATTCGAATCAACATCCGGCTTTCCAGTCGACCGAAGGATAGTTTGTCTTCGCACATATAGCATTCCTTTTTTGCCTGCCCCCTTTATCCTCCCTAGTTCTCCAAGTTGTGCGCTTTTTGACATTTGAGAAACAACGAAATATATAGCATGCAGAGGCCAGCAGATCCGAATAGGAAGAGAGAATCCGGGCAAGTATCGCGACGGGAGCAACTGTGCTGGGTCGGATCCAATCTTGATCTATTTGTTTTGTGATCCCTGCCGGCAGCGAGGCAATCCGTCGTCCTCCTTATCTCTTGTTCCCCGGCACTTTCCCGAAGCTTCCTTTGTACGATTTATCGCGCACTCAAAATTATATTTCAAGGTATAATAATGCATCAAAATTCCGGACGATATATGGGCAAATATAAATCCCGAATTAAATATATATATGGGGGGCGGCGGCGCTTTCCACCGCCGCCGCCCGCCGCCTCCGGCAGATATATTGGCGAGTAAACGCGCACCGACGCGGCATTACTCAACCGTAAGCCGGAGCAATCCCCCAATTTATCCTGGGCTCGTGGAAGGTAGCGAAGGATCTCATTGGGATTTGATGAAACTCCGGGCGCCCGCTAATCCGCCGGTTAACTAGATTTGCGAAATAAATGCAATCGAAAAGTACGGTCCGCGCCGGCTCCTTTCGAAATTTACAATCCTTCCTGGAGGTTCGCGCCATGATAAAAAAGGAATTGTACAAAACCGCAAGAGTAATGCGTTTTAAGTGTAGGACGGAGAAGCTTCCCATTTTAGCACTGCCCAACGTTTTGATTCACCGGTTTCCACATTTTATACTGATCGGTTCTTTGAGGCGGATTGAGATTGAAAAGTGAGAAAATAAGCTCCGTGTTATGAATTCAAATTCAAATTTTTTGAGAAAAACATATTTTTCGCCTACTAGAACTTTCTCTTAATCTACAATTTACCACCTTTATATTACGCAGTTCTTTACGAAATCTATGATTAAAGATAACCTCGTCACTCGAGCGCGTATCTTCTATTGAATAATATAAATAATCCACCAATGGTCTAACATATTCTTCTAACATATTTAAAAGTGTTTACGATCGTTGTAACTGTTTTACATCCACATATTTTCACATGTTCCTATCTCTAAACAATCTGCTAAAGCATCTAGTACATCACTCAATGGAACGAAAGTTGAGAAAAAAAACGATATGTGAGTTCAATTACGATTTTATCGTTATAGAAACGTCGAATTAATTCACTTTTTCTCCAAGGTTTTCGTACTAAATAAAATGTCATCTTGTCCTACAGACGATCCAATTTACTAACTTGAAAGATGTGACGTCATGACGTGACCACCGCCGATCGTGGCCTTATCTCTTTCTTTCAGGCTGGTGATGAGGAAGAAAAACGTACAAGTGCAGATCGGTATCAATGCTAATACGATCGTGTCTCCTCATTACAGCGATAAATGTAAATAGTTGGCTGCGTGCACTTCCAATCACTTTTCGCGCACGGACAGTTTTTGTATTACAAATTTTTCTGGTATTATGTAAATGGTGCGTTTCCACGAAACGGGGAAAGCAAAAATGTTGGGAAAGAAGCATGTTATAAATTATCTTAAAGTTTGTTTATGAATCTTGGCGTCGGTATACTTCAGAATAAATATTTTATATGTTTGATTTAACGCAGCTGTATATAAAATTAGTTGATATTTTTGGACAGCCTTGAAATCATTTGCTAATTTGATTTCCTAGATGGCGATAGGCGGCTCACGGTGAATTGGTTCCCATTAGATTAAGCGCCTTCAGAAGACATCTTTTCACACAGATACAGGATGCACAAAATTAAAGCAACTTTTGTTATTTATGTTATTGCTGAAGCTAAAAAGTCAGTTAGTGAGAATCGATGGATGTTTGCTTAGTTCGAGATGCTTTTATCTTATACAGTGTGTCCATCTCGTGTATTGATGTAGTGTGGTAACTTCTTCCCTGAGCAATTTACAGAAAAGATATTCAAAGACAGTTCTGCTCAACAGAAAGTTATCCCTAAGTATACTGCGTGTTTCTCTTTTCGTAATTTCTGTTGTAAATGACATAAATAAGTTAGATTTTTGTAACAGGAACGCCTTGTATAGTTTTTGGATGCCTTTCTTCAATATACTTCAACTTTCCTTTATACTCCCTATGTTGATCTCCTTTCAATTGAAATAAATTATCGATGCACCTAAGAATCTACTAATATACAGAGTGTTCTATTTGGAGAACGAAAGTTGAAGGATGCGCTACGGATGACTCGGTGAGTTCATACTAATAGAAATGGATAAATGAAATAATAAGGCGACCGTCTCCTACGTTTAGTTTAAATTAGAATTGATCGATGACGTCAAAATTGAAGCTGGTTTGAAATGATCTATAAACCTCGCCAAGAAAACGGCTTATATCAAGAAATATTGTTTTGACTGATCCTGATGCTCACTTCGCAGTTGAGTAGTTGCTTCTCCTAATTCTAGTCGATGAGCAAAAGTTGGAATTTATTCTGTAACTCTCCTTTCAAGCACGCTGTACAATTATACAGATTTAGGTTAACAAATTAATTTGGATAGATCCTTGATTAAGTATCTTCTATACATTCCACTCCATATCTATCTAAGTTCCATTTATTATTGGTAATATAACATCAATCTATAAAGTTCGTAAGATTGTAAAATAACGCAATCTCCGCACTGTGAAGATCAGGTTGTATAGTTTATGGAAAATGGTATATATGTTATTTCCTTTCAAAATCATTATGACAAGGGTCTTATTTTCATCAGAACTTCACCATATATAGACATTCCCATAATCATCTTCGTAGCTTATATACGTAATGAAGTATTAATGACACAGAAGCCGCTGGATGACTTAAATTACCCCTTCAGTTGTGAGCATTACTCTTCGCCATAAAATACGAAATTACTTACTGATTCGATTACCCAAAAATTGTATCTCACTGCCGCGTAAAAAAAGGATCACCGGAGAACAGCTCGCGCCCGAGCATAATGAAGGCGAGCGCGGTTTTGCGCGATTCAAAAGCTAATTGAGAATTTGTATGTGTTGTATCCGTCCAGACGAGCGGTTACGATTTATGCCCTCACCGGCTTGCTTTATGGCTATTTTGCAGAACTCGTTTCGCGAGGCCGCAAGATGTCTCTATCGTCGCGCGAGGATAGCTTTATGGTTATTCCGGGGCAATTAGATTAGTCTCTTGTAATTCGAGTTTTTGTTAGATATGGAAGTTGCGACAGATGGCGTTTGACTTATTGTCTTCGACCGGGGGATATGAGTGAAACTTTGCTACTGCGCTTCTTCGGTACCGCCGCGTTCGTCCGTTGATTTAATGCGATTATCGAAATTTATCGTCGACGATCCGGAAAGACGAAATCCACCTACTAATGTGGCCATATATTGTGCAACAAATAGTTCTCGGCATTAGCTATAAAAGCTCTTGTATAGAAATCTTATTCTGCGATTGAGAAATTACGTTACAAATCAGAATTAATGGGAAGGATTGAGAAGCTGGTTAAGAAGAATATTAAAAAGATGGTAATATAAAAATAATTAGTTCCGTGAATATTATTATTACACTGGCCTCAATTAAAAATGCACCACTAGCATATTTTTGGAAAATGATGTGTATTAGTATCAAAAATGCTTATACAACTTATAAACATGTAAATGAAAAGCAATTAAACAAAAGAAAAGTAAATAATAATTAAAAATTTAATATTCAATAATGGGTAGGATCACCTCCTCTTTGATTATATTCAGTACCGATTGGGCATTGAATTAATTAAGGTATATATTGTGTTTTGGGGTATTTCCTGCCAAGTCCGTCGTCCGCGTCTATGCTCAGGCGTAAAAATTTTACCCACAGAAACCGGCGTTGTACAACCAAGTGCTTCAAAAGAAAATCTCGGGGTGGTCCTTCTTGCAATGCGCAGTGCAGCGAAATTATTATGATTAAATCTACGCACAATTTCCCAGAAACTTATGTAGCCCCATGTAATATTTAATAAGATAATAATTATTAGGGCGTATCGGTATTAAATGCCATCTTCTCAAGACATGTTGTATTTAGTAAGATCAAAGAGAAGTATATACTTGATGTGCACTGAAAAAAAAATTAATTCAATACATCCTGTTTGTTAATGTAGTTTTGTTATAACAACGAAAAATTATTTTAACTGATAAATTTATTACAACTAAGAAGTACATTTATTATTTGAAACCTGCGCTGGCTTGTTTTAAAAACCGGATATTTTTATAAACGTATCGATGCAATTGAATGCATTTAAAAAACAAAGACATACTTTCCGCTAAGCATTCCTAAACCCACCGTCGCACATCGACTTTTTCCGAATTCTAGGTATGTAATCAAAACCTATAATCTAAGCATTCTGATAATGTTTAAAAGGCTTTAAAATTTAGAAATTCAAATCCGTACGTATGACGAAATAAGTTACCGCAACCGTTTCTGTGCTCCCACCGGTGTAGCATCTCTAACATAAATTTCGAAACCGGTAATTATCGGTGTTCCAGGCAGCCTACTACACTAATTTGAAAGTAGTCGAACCGAGAGAAATTGAGACGGTATTGTAACGGCAATCCATCTTGCTGAGCCTCGCATGCCATCCGAACATGTGGACTGCTCCGTGAATGCACGCTGTGGGATTAAGATAGGGCGCGAACCAATTATTGATGTCTTTTTAATTTTGAGATATTGATAGCGACACCATTTTGTTGCAAAGATACTATAACATTGTTGCTTTGGCAAAATATTGCACTTATACTTCTGATATCCTTTTAGTTTTCTTTCATATAATTTGGTGCTATTTTGCGTTCCGTAATTTTGTTAAATAGAACATTCCGTAACCATTTAACTTGTAGGTAAGTTCTTTGCATTATTATCATTGAATACTCAGTTGTTTAGCATACCGGTACTATCTTTTCAGCTTAAAATGGCGCTGTTCACATATTAGGGATTTTGCTTTTAAAAAATGTGATATGGATGAAATGAATAATTATTGGCTCACTTCAATTGCACCTTTTTTCAAAGATTTTTACGAAATCTCTTTTTTTGAATTAAGTGTAAAGTTGGCGATTTCTCTTTCAAATAACAGGTTTGAAATTGTTAAATACAGTGACAACCATTCCAATATTTTCCCAATCAAAATCAGTGGTTCATGCTGGGACCTTGTTTATTTTTATTGTATGTAAATGAATAGAATATTGTGACCCTAGGTACAAAATTTATTCCATCCGCGGATGACACTGCCGCATTTAAGTTTAAGATTTCTTTGGACCTTTTAACCAATGAAGCCCAAAGTTGCAAGCTGATTTATCCAAATCACAAACCCAAATTCTATCTACTTGCTAAATAATTTTAGTGATATTGTGGATGCCGATTTGTTATGTGAGGTATTAAAATGTTGATGGTATCATTAAGCTGTCATTAAAAAAAAACTCGTTGACGTCATTACTTGAAAACCAGAAATGGGGAAAACTTAAAATTGTTGCACAAGTGTTGTTCCATAATTTTGTCGTGCAGTGTATATCATTCTTTCTGGATCCAAATTGTCCAGAAAATCAACAAAATTTGTGAAATCTGCTTAATTGTGTTTTTTGCTCTTTTAATATCAAAGCAAAAGCTCGATCATGTAAATTCATCAATAGATTGACAACCTTGAACGTCTTTTCAAAAGAGGTGTTCAAGTAATCTTGCAACTCAATTTATAGGCTTGTATTTTTAACATCTTTCGATATCGTTCTTTTCAAGTAGCGTGATAAAAATCGAATAAAACTTTCCTGTCGTTTTGCTCAATTGATACCGTCTCGAACAACATTCCTTCTTGGAAGATTCTAAATTCTCGAAAAAAAAAAAAAACTCAGCTAGTCACTACCAGGAAATATGGAACTGTCTTTTTTATTCGAACATTCAGATCATAAAGGTGATATTTTTAAAGCGCATTACTTCGGCTGCTCGTAAAGAGGATCTATTACCTTGTTACAATTTTGCGCAACCTTGCGTATTTTTAAATTTCAAGGATTCTTTTTTATTGCTTCGTGTCCCGTTAGATCTTTTCTCGCTTTTGGAGTCCCCCTTTTTAAGAGGAAAGGTAGACCAACCTTGCGCCGTTGTCACAGTCGGAACGAAAATCGATTGTGACAAATACGTATTCCGTACGATCGACAATACCTACGTGAGCCTATTGAAAGCGAAAACGTTTTCGAAACTCATAGCCGTTGTTGATTTATTTTATTGTCTCATTAGGCACAGGTAATGTATACATTCGCAACGGACACTTTTCAGGGAGCAGGTATTTGCATAATTTTTAAATTTGTTTACACTCGTTGCGATGTTATCGGTATACCTGCACTTTTGCATACAATAGTGTGGCCGAAAAAAATTCTTTCATTTCTATCTTGTAAATGTTATTTAATTAGTTATGAAATTGCTGCACTTGATGTGCTCCTTGTTCCTTTTTTTCAATACAAATTGTATTTTTTGGTTTCTTGTGCTAAACCATATACTAATATCTGTAGACTAACCGTTGGAATTTAAAGATTCTTTTTCGGTTCATTTGTTAGTTAAAGCTTATATGTTGCTTAGTGTTCTCTAACATTGAAACAGTAACAAGGGAAGATTAAATAAAATTTAGACGACTGGTTTCGTGTTAAAAAGATCAGCGAAAAAGACATCCAAAGACAATAAGGTTGAAGACCAATATTCAAAAAAAAATTTTTGCATGTACAGAAACACGTGCAGAATCAGAAAGGATTGCGCAAAGGTTAGCAAAGCCACCGGTGAACAGGGTAGAAATACATATTATTAATTATTTTTATAATTGTTAAAAAGTATGTCAGAAATCTAAAATTATCTTGATTTTATAAAATTTAATTTAATAAATATAAAGTGCAGATTTTGACACAATAAAAAAATGTTGATAAATGTTCCCAACAATCATTAATCAACACCTTTGCATACCGAGTAAACGCGATAAAAATCAAGTTAACTTTAAAAAGGTAATATTTCGAGCTATTCTTAATACATGGATTTTACGTCAAGCTAATTGCTCAATTTAAAAATTTTATAAAAATTAGAGGAATCCATACCTATATACTACTTCTGGTAAAATCGGAAGTTGAATAGACGTACCGATATTTTCTAAAAATTAGCCTCCTCTGGAAGTTTACAAATTTTGAATCTTCTCGCTGATATACGGCTAACGTAAGCTGTCGTTTCATGGGTATTTTCCGATAACTGCTTTTTCTTTAATCAAAAAAAATATGACTCGAAAGACAAATGTACATTTTTCATGCACGCATATAACTATCCAAAAACCGTTCTATTAATTCCTAACTTGTAGCGCACGGAATTAATCCAGAATTAGATTAAAGTATTGGGGGGGCCTATTAGAAACGCTATGGATGGAAGATTTATTTCCATAGCAACGAGTTGGCTGTCTCGAGGTGATAGATTGCCGGTCACATGACCTAGGGCTGAGGATCCTCCTCGGGCTGGAGAGTAGCACGGCGCATCACAGTAGCGTCGAGAGAGCGCGAGGGGTGGGGAAAGGGAGGCGCAGTCTTTCCTAGGATACCCCCGGTCTCCGGATAGTAGGGGCTCCCTAGAATATAGATTGCCATTCGATAAGAGTACTTTAAATTTCGAGGAAGTGCAGGAGACAGAGATTTGTGTACTTTTTTCTGATGTTTTTCATGCGAGATAAAAATGCGAAGGCTGTTATAGTTTTTTCTACGCCTCCTGATAGCGCTTTTCGTTCGTCTTGATAAAAACGTACTTCTGGGTGGTAAATTGTAGGCTATCGAATGGCTGGTGTGAAAAGAAATGCGCAGGGAAGTATTTCCTAAAAAATAATGGTATGGAAACACGCAAGAATTGTATATTAGATAGAAAGGTTTAAGCTACTATATAATGCTAAATCACGTTTTCTGAACCCGGCTGTACCATGAATATCTAGCTAAAGCAGAAGATAGATTCCCTCAGAGGCCAGAGTCTTGACTACAGGACATCTAAATTCTATTACTTAAAGTGGTCTTAATCACTTAAAGACGAAAATTTGCAATAAGTAGAACTAACTGAATGAGCTTTTTCCATCAATAGGCTAGAAGAAACTCGGCCAGGAGTCTTTTCTGAGGAGCTTCATCTTAAAGAATCATTACTTTCTAGGCGGAATTCTCGACGCTCACCTTAGCAGCGTACTGCTTAACTGACCTGAAAATTGTAGACAGGCACATCAACCTATTTACTGAAACCAAGTAAGTAGCATCAGCATTGAGCCTTCCTGGAAGGGTGGGATGATATTTAGTCATGGTGTACCGCTAAAGTCACTTTTACGTACTCCAACAAACGAACAGCACTAAAACCCTTGCGGTTGTCCGGAGCAGATCTTGGTTGTTGGGATTCTGACTGGACATTGCTGGCTGAAGGGGCACCCTCATGAGATGGGAATAGGCAAGGCCTGCCCTGTGCACCTCTGTCAGTGTGGAGCACTACTTCTTGACTTCATTAGGATGATTCCTCTAGGTAACGGCTTAACCTATGCTAAGGCAGTGGTTTGGTTGACGGCATAGAGGGCTTCTCGGCATAGAGAGCCTATTGTGGCTTAAATTTTATGGGATCTATTTCACCCTTTCATTATCCATAACCACATTCGTAAAGAGTAAAGAAAAATTTCAAAAGGCAAGATTTCTATTGTATGTATGAAATCATCCTTAAGTTTATTGCAGCTGCTAATCAAACAGTTGCAAACTATTTTAAGGAGGGATAAAATTCATCCTCAAAGTGAGCAGAAGTCAATCTGGAATGCTTCGTGAAATGCACCATCGTTTAGAATGGGTTGGAAGGCTACAATTAAAAAAGCCAGCGATGATGCAAGGTTGGAATTCATGAAATCAATATATTCATCTATTAAGGACAAAATAGCTCAGATATGAGATAAAAGATCAGATTAAAACAAACTGGCATAACATGCAGATTACTCATGTTCAACAAGGACGAGAATTATGACGATTAATGAGCTAGCTAAGAAAATTGGATTTTTCTCCTGAACGTCCAAAATTCTAAACTGTGTAAGTCACATTTCTGAAAATGTTCTGAAAATTATTCCAGCAATTACAGAAGGATAGATGGTAACTATTCCTACAAAAATAAAATTGCAATTTGCGTGAAGCAACATCATGTGAACAGTAACAAGTAGAGTAATATGCAGATTTCCAAATTTTATTGCAATCAGATTAAACGTTCAAAAGGTATTCGGGCATTTCCATATTTATGACGCAGTCTGAATGTGCCACGAGCGAAATTGATAGCAACAACGGCAAATTATTTAAACGGATTCATTGGTACATTTCGGTTTACGAACGCTAAAACGGAATATGCGTCGAAAATTACAGAGAATTTCGCCGTACGCATAATAATGTTGTAAATATCGCCAAATATAAAAAAGGAGCGCTTAACAATAGATGTAATCGCGAATAAAACAGATAAATGTAACACCCCGGTTATTTATGCGTTTAAAACAATGCGATCATAAAACATTTAACATAATCAGACATCACAATGCACTGACCACTGACAACAGACACCACATGTGACCTACGACCTAGGCCGATTCCAGTTCATAACTCATACGCATTACATGCTCGGTATAAAAACGCTCGAATCCGTTCCGCAAACGAAGCAATATGCCACTAGTTGTACATAGTACGGACCGGTTATTACGCCTATAATTCCAGTTTACCCCTAATTTCTCCACAGGGCAGTTTAGGGGACGATAAATCAGGGATCCCTTAGATTTTTTATTTTTAATTACGGAACATAGCATGAACTTACACATACAATGCATTTGTCCTCTTTATTGCAAGGTAATAGGTTCCAACTTCACTCAATTAACCTTCAGATGAAGTATTCTATAGTTCCGGATAGAATTCTTGAAGATCTTAATAAATAATATTTGATATACACTACAATGTACTATCTCGTTGCAATACAATTTTCATCGGCTTTATTGGAAGGCATGCAGTGTAGGTAATCGGCGAAACCTTGGCTTGGAACGAGTCTCTTTTGTTTTGCATATAGCTATAACGAACTGGTAAAGCGGTTGTGCCAATCATCAGTAGAAACGCAAAAAATTTCTATTTCAAAGGTGGCAACTGCTTCTTTTGGCTAGTGGAACCGTTGACCACGCAGCCCATTCTTGGTTCTAGAAAACATTAAAAAGTCGTAGGGTCTTGGATCAGAACCAGAATCAATCCCTTTTTGATCACTATATGAACCCGAATTATAATGGTGGAGGCTGATTTATCCAATCACTTCTGGTAAACAAACAGTTCATCGATCATCTAGCGGAATTGCAGTTACATGAACCAAAATTGAGACAAAAGTTGGAACCATTTTCTTCGATACTCTTAGTGAAGGATAACTTTTGCTGCTTTTGCCCCGCGATATACCTTTCGTTCATTCCAAGTCGTTACTGTGGTTAGCAAAAAAAGCTGATTAAAACAGAAAATTCGCAAGAGGCAGGAAGTTCCGGAGATCTCGTACTCAGCAAAACCAGCGCCATTTTCAGCAAAGGGAATCTCAGGATAGTGGCAGACTTATAGGCAGGCTCCTCTAGGCTCTTATAGGCTCCTAACATCTACTAGCCTTCAACTATTCTAATAATCTATTTAGATTGTAATGAAAAATAATCCACGCTATGAGCTGCCTCGATACTAATAATAATAATGGCCAAAGATCCCGATTAAAAGCCTGCAACTTACCTACTGTCCTTTTGGAATAATCTATTAGCAAAGCATTTCATATTTTATATTCCTCAACTAGATCGTCGATGTTTACAATCAGATACCAATACAAAATTTAGCTACGCATTTACGTTGGTATTGTCTGGAACTGAATTCGTTCTGAGCTACGTACACCATCGATATTTACAAGATACCCACGCTAATATATCATCCAATCCGAGATAAATCACCGCCATGACGGGCACCTTAATGTATCAAATCACGCCATAATTGATTTATCGGCGGTCGGTAGTCACAAGCAATTGATTTGCATTAACATTATGTAAACTCGTACGGAATCTCATATTTCAATAACTTGCGTGGTCGGAATTATTTCTAAGATTTATTCAACCATTAAATGCAATTAATATCTACAACCTCTATATACCTATACGATCCAGTGCGCTATGTCTTGGATCGGTTAAAGGCTAGAGAACGAATTGAGTTGTTACAAAAGAAAACAAAAAGAACGCTCGACCGTGTATATCTCGTTATTTATCTCTGCGGTTGGTTTTTCTTTGACAAAAAGATAAAACGTTATAGGATCCGATAAATTTATTGCCTTACTTTCTGTACTTTTATATCTTTATCTTGAAGTAATGCAAGGAGCTAGATGTTCATCGATAGGGAAATGACATACTTAATATTAATTTACCATTCATTGAGGATGCCATTAAGACAGGATGTGCGCATCTCAGAAAGTACATGCAGTACAATATCTACTTGGGACTAAAAAAAATATTTTGGTTCGGAGCGTTTACTTGAAAATGGTAGACAAGCTAGATTTAATGCGAATAGATAGATTTTATATCTAGATTATCAATACTGTTGTGAGTGGACACAAATGGTAACAGCAGCTATTGGAAGTTATTCGAAATGTTACTGTTATTGCCTACTTACTGTATATTTATGTACTTCCCCAAATTCGCGATCTAGTAATGTTCCCAATGCTAATTAATTCATTTCGAATTCTAATAGTTTAATTTTTTATGAAACATTCTATATATCTTTGGAAATATTGAAAAATGATCTAATTTGCATTTTAAAGGTTTTGCTAACGTATTGCGCTTAATAAACGCGTATTTATTATATTGATAAACTTATTTCAATTTGATAAACGCAGTTCGCTGATCTAATAAAGTTTTTAGTTAACATAATCATCTTTGTTGCTTTAAACGAAGTCAATGAACACGATCTATTGAATTCATTTTTGCAGTGTACAGTTTACTTTGTATACTCTTCTTGAAAGTGAAGAAAGCATGCTTACAAAATAATTTTTGCGTGCTGGAATGTCAAAATCATGTACTAATTTAGGCAAAAGCCTACAATGATCGACGCAATCAAACGCCCTACAAAAGTAACAAAAGACCACAAGAAACCCACAGGGCACTCACCTACCTTAGTGAAAGCTGTCAAGATATCGCTTTGAAATTTTGAGACATGTATTGTGATTGCGAATAAAGGTGGCATGTAGTAGAAATGTCTTTCGGGTGATGTCGCGGGGTTAATATTTTACCTGACGTTTCGCTGACCATGCTGTCAGCTTCTTCAGAAGATTTCTAAAGACAGTCTTTAGAAATCTTCGCGACATCACCCGAAAGACATTTCTACTATGGATTACGGTCGTGAAAGCCTACACTCAACTAATGGTGGCATATGTTGGATAAAATTCCTATTTTCACCTGTTGGGCACAAACCGAAGACAAATAAAACATTCTGCGTGCGGCACAATCATCTCAAACGCAAATTCAATGAGAGCACACGTCACAGATTTAGGACGTACGATCCTTGAGAAGTTTGAACAATTTGAAATCTGATCAATTTCGACATCAGTATATTTTACTTTTATGAATGGTGACCATCCAACGAGGTATATAATCGATGAAGCTTATCATAAACTCGGGAGCCCTCACTAATTCTAAAACGTTCCACGGGTTTATTACCCTTACGCCTTCGCTGTAAGATGACGAAGCAGGGTTAACTATTCCTCAACATGAGGCCAAGTTTGCTAGAAAAGCCTACCACCGATCTACCACCTATAGGATTCAAACGCAGCTACATAAACCGGTTGTGAGGAACTTACTTAATTAACTCCATTAAATTTAAGTTTTTTCCCCCCAAGGTTACTTTGTGATTATATTATGATTGTATATATATGTAAATATGATATATTGTGATTGTATTTTGTATAATAATACGTGTGTATACAATACAATTTTTACTGCGACAACGATTTGGGCTCGTTTCATTGTTGTGGAAATATAAATAAATAAATAATAAATAAATAAATAAATAAATAAATAAATAAAAAGGTGTTATTTTAACATTATTTTATATTTTTATAATAACTTATACCTTTCATCATCCCAAAGAATCTGCACCAGAAACTACTTAATAGGTAAAATACTATTCATTAGCGGAATTAAATCGTTTCTAACTTACACTGAAATCGATTATTTTCTTGTAAAATGTAAATTTTTTGCTAATAAGGTACAAGGAAGGTTTTTTGTAAACCAAACTAAAAACATTTTGAAATCAACCAAGGCGAATAGACAAAAGTATAGCTTCTCCACCATGCCATTATTTCTTCTGTTAATTGCGCGTTAATCAGCATTAAAAACGCTACCACTTTTTTAGTTTAATCCACATTTTGGTATTCATTAAACTGCACTGGACCATTGATATCCACACATTTTGCCTTGAACCAGATTCCAACATACGTTACTAAATGTATAGGCTAACACTTATTCATTCATAGAAACAACACTGGCAATCTCAAAAATGCACCAACTTCACATCTTTGTCAGCAACACACACACTACTAAAAGGGAACCAGCACGAACCATGTAGAAAGATTTCATCGAACTATTTGCGGTATATGTTGGGACACATTTTTATATCCCTGATGTATTTATTACCATAAAACTAACGGTCTATAAATTGTTTATGTGGTATTTTATCTGCAGAGTGGGAGGAACATTATCATTTTTTTTAATGTCCCGCCAGGTGCGCCACTTGAATTTATGAAGGCGAATATTTCGGATACCATTAATAGTCAATTGTTTCCTGGTACATAGCAATAAAATACGAACGCCAGTAGAAGTTGATGTAAGGAATAACATATCTAAGCAAGATTGAACGTCGTCCGAATGTGTTACTTTGCAAGTTAAATGGTTTAATTTCTATTAAGTTTGAAGGGCCGCGTTCTTAGCAGACATAAGGCTTTAGAACTTCAACGATGTATCAAAACATACGTTAATCTTACTGCCAACTTCGAGAAACTAAAACAAATAAATTCCGCGCTGAAGCTTCGATTCCTAAATATCTGTAAGTAAATTGCGCGTAGCAAAATAAACAGTCTAACATTCGCATCGCACTATGCGAAGTAGCAGCTAAAACGCGCAAAGTGGATAGGTTGGTTTTCCCAAAAAGGAGGAAGCAACTTTTCTTCATTTAAATATGACGAGATACAGATTTAGCTATTATGCGTGTCTATAATAATGATTATGAATTCACATCGGGTGACGGCAGCGCCACCCGCAGCGCTATTGCGAAACAACACGTACATTTTTTCCTAAGTCTAACATCCTCTCATCCGCGTTATCCCTCTTCTCGTCCGTTTGTTTGCGTTAGATGAACGAGAACCATACAAATACGTTCACGTATGTTTATATTGGCTCGACGTGCCATAGTCTCTCACTCTATGTGTGTGTGCCCATCTAGCATTCATGCGTACCGCGAAGACCTTATGAATAAGTTATTAATAATGAAATCATGGGCTAAAAATAGCGTCGATTTCTATTTGGGTGGTAATCGAACAATGAAGTCGCTTCTGATTTGCTGCGTAGAACCATAGTCGACTCAACTATACCATTTTATTTATTGCAAGCTGCACAGATGAAATAGTAGCGATATAAGTTTGGCCCATCAGTTTCATCGGTTGTCGTTGGCAAATGTTTTTCTTCCGCTAGGAAAACACTGTATTAATTTAAAAAATTGTATTTTTTCTGGTGTAAATGTCGATAATGCAACTATTGCTGGGGAACGTCTTGGCTTAATAAAAAAATAAGAAAATAGAACAATCGGGAAACGTTGCTGTCTTAAATACGAAATTTTTATCATTCCAAATTAGCGCTTAAGCACTAACACACTTAAAAATAAGTTTATACTTACTATATTTTTTTTTAAATGATTTTAATGAAAATTTGCCGCAGGTTTCGTGCTACTATACATCTTCCACATCTTCAGGCAAAAAGCTACAAGAGTTGCGGCTGGTAGGTTCACAAGTTGCCTTTGACAATAAATTCTATTATGTTATTAACAAGCTCATGCTGCACATCAAAATCAAGTTAATAGAGATTCTTTTTAGCTAAAAGGTGAAGATACTTCGTATTCATTTACTCTCTTGTACAATAGCATAACAAATTCAATAACATTTTGTTCTTTGAATTTCCCTCTTACTAGAAGAACAAGTAGCATTTTATTTGGTAACCTTCGGATTACATGCGTCTGTACTAAAAATGCCATTATTGCTACATGGTAAGTATATGATAAGTAAAATATTATTACTCAACTGGAACAAAATACTAAATATTTGTTTAAAATTAATATGTACGCTATGACACCCACCAACCCTGCATTTTTATAAATGTTCACAAAAAGCAGGCATCGCTTCAGCATCCGCATCGTCGATATACTTTTATAAACAAACAAAGCCAATCCGACTCCCAGTGAATGATAAGTTATCTGATTTTTGTTCGCCCACCCCCCACAGTCTACAAATCCCCTCTGTTCCTCTTCTTTGTACATATCTCCGTGCAGGAATGGAGCCAACGCTATGCACTTTTTCGCGACGTTAGAACGTGATCGTGTCGTCCGTGTAAGTATCAATATCAAGCGGTATATTCAGCGTAAAATTTCACAGTCGCGACTAGATGTCGTCGAAACGGAAGTGAGTATCTCGCCAAAGCAAAAGGAAGAAAGTGGGGTCTTCACAAATATTGCGATTTACGACTTTTCGCAAACAACTATATAATAATAACGTTATATATTGCGTTGCCGCATTAAAACAAATTCATTCCAGGGAACCAGCTAGCCACTGGTGCTGTAGATGTTAGTGTCGGACGCTACTTTTCCTCTGTCTGAAGCTATTAATTTGTTGCAAATTTGAAAGAAACGAGTTAAAGTATATTTGAGATTAAAGTTAATAGAAAAAATATTTAAGATTGATACATTGTCGTCATGTTCTGTAAAATACAATGGCTTAGATGGTTGCGGCGTATGGATGGTCTTTTTCTCCGTAGCTTGTACAATATAATGGAAAGCTGTATTTGTTGTTAGCGATGAAGTGAATTGGCTGTACTTTCCAAATTCTACGTTATGCACACTTCCGGGTTCAGCCGGCATCAGTATGTTACTTTTTGATTGCACAAGCTTTTCTTATTGGTGGCTATATCTACATATGTGTTCTTATTAGGGACACAATTAAAATTATGAAATAGGATTAAATATAACATGCGAAAACGCCTACATAATTTCCACTGAATAACACTGCTAGACTTGGGAAATATGTAGATGCATACGTACCTACATATTAAAATAACACTAGAAAGAATGTAAATCATCGCGGGCACGCGTGATTCAAAAGCGAACGCGCACATTTTTCTGTTTGCGCGTATATTTTATGCAGCCGGTACACGAAAACGAAAAATACCCACCAGAACAAGGCAGAAGGAAAAAAGCTAGATGGGGATGATGTGTTAAGCGTTGGAGTTTATGAAATTTTTAACTGTATGAAGATTAACGAGGGGGACGCAAAAGATAAACCATAATTAGCGGAGTGTCATTTACACTTGTTTAAATTTAAAGTGGCTGTATTTTTTTTCGGGCACGCCGGCTGATATACATCTGCAATTTTTACCCTCGCTTTCGCGTTGTATTAAAATAGATTACCTTCCCGTCCCGGTTGCTGTTCTTTTCTAGCAACAAATATTTTTCCATTAAACGGCGACAAATGGTAATCTGACTGTTTGTAAGCTTGTCGGATATTTGTTACTTATGTTTGGACGTAAGTTTACTGCGTTTATTTAAAGATTTTTGCTGCTTTACTACTACGTAATGACATTTACGTTGCAAATAATGATAATAATGAGTGTGAGGCTGGGGCAACGCATATTTTTTGCGGTTTAATTTAAATATTCAATTCAATCTGCTGAGTAGTTGTTGTAGTATAAAATGGTATATATTATGCAGCTTAAATAATTAGAATGTTTTCCAGTTCTTAGGATCGTGCTGTAAAGGCACTAGTTTTATCTACAGAGAGAACGGTACAACAAGGGAAGCAGGAATGATATGCCTAAACATCTGTTATACAGAGGGTTCATCGAAACAATACCTAGAAATGTGTTCATTAGAGAAGTCTCAAATTTTGGCAAAACAATGCTGGTAATGTCAGTATTTCACATGCCTGTTCTCTTTAACTGTACAGAAAGCTCTGCGAGTTTCGGGAAAACAGTGATGTATGCAGCGTCTTTGAAAAATTTCCATTGTCATAAACGCGTATAAACTCTTTTGATTCGTTTTTTTTTTCGGGTATTGTAGCATAGGTTTTGATCCTTTATTGTACAAAGAACATTTTCTCTTGTACAGGGTGCTCATACAAAACGTGACAAATTAATCTACCACAGAAATTAATTTCGTAATACGTAAGAATTGCAGCAATTTTAAATAGAAGTTCCACCACTGTCTTAGAGTACTGATAAATCTTATAAAAGCGTACATTATAAGTCACACTAGTGCAAAAACTCACTCTCCTTATTGCAGCAATTGCATTTTGCCCTAAAGCTAAAATCACAGGAAAAAAATCTGCAGCAATACAAAAATTTAACATAACAATTGCGAAAGATTGCCTCATTGCCACACTTCCATCCGACACATTTAGAGAACTGACGCACACCCAGCTTATGTTATTGCTTTTCAATATTCATACGTAGAGACGTAAGTAGTGCGGCATATGGAATTGTTTACCTTTGTTTAAATATGTAACCTTATCTACATGAAATCTACCATTAAACAGAGAGTTTTGATTTATGGATAAGATGAGGCTCTCCTATTGTCAAGTATTTCCTTATTTGAGTAACGTTTAAACTTAAGATGAAGGTTTTGGTAAAGATGTTTTGTAAGTAGTATATGTTTAATTTTGAAACTAACCTTCAAACTAAAGCATTTTAATTAGTCTCGTTCTCTAGAGGATCTAACCTATGATGCCAGTACCATATGATACAACCTTCCAATTGTAAAAAAATGCATATTTTACAAATCTTTCTGATTATTCATAAACCACTAATATTCTAAAGCACCTATACTTAATAAAAAAATATATTACTGGGCTAATGAATATTTATTAACGTTTAACGCTCCTTATTATAAAGTGTTTATTGCGCCGTGAAACATAAGGGCGCCTTTTATTCCGTCCCGCTTCTATTTACAGTACGCTTCTAAACTATCTTAGACGAGCTTTACTGTAAATATTTATGTGCGGCAAGTATGTTCAGCCCACTCCGCCGCTACTAAACCTAACCATATGGACTAGCAGGCGATGCAATCGGTTAGCTGCCGTCGAGCCATTCATTTTTAACATTATGCAACGCGTACAGGTTAGCCCAAAGTGTGTATAATTAATATTCTGTCAAATGAGTACGTTCTTATTTGCAACGTTATGTGATTGGCTAGTAGTATGGGATCTTTACGCTCACGAGCAACGCCCAGCTCCGGATGTAACGCGTTCGCATCGAGTGTTGCGATGCAATGCGAAATTCTTCGAACGTTAATCAAAATTACGATGAAATGATTAATACTATGCGGATGTAAATATGTTACGTAGAAGGACACGCACTACATTACAAACGGTCGAGCAATCCAAGCAAAGATGGATGGATATGCGATTCCTTTTTTTTTTATTACCGCCAATAAATCATCCAACAAATGGCGAAGATCAATTCTGAGGTCTAGTTAGATAACTGCTGCGTATTTTGTCGATTAGCACCAGAGCATGATATTGCTTAAATAAATAAAATGTTGGGGCTGCATGTTTGTATTCGGGTGTTTTCTATAAAGACATGGATAAAAGCATGCAACTTTTTCTAAAAACTATTTTTTGTATTAAATTAGCTACTGTTAGCCAAATTAACTTAGGCTAGCACAGATCATCTTTGGTGAAGCCATAATCGACATATTCGCAAGAATTTACATTCATTACGTGTGAAATTTTTAAAATATTTCTACTTTCTTCAAAGTGGGGGTAACTCGAGTTACGAAGTTAGAATTTCAGTGAATGCATTGTCTTAGTAAGTTTAACCATTGCGACGCAAATTACATGGTTGCTGAATAATTTTTGGAAGGTCGTCCAGTGATGACTGAAAACGCTTATAGAAGCCTTATGAAGATGCACGATTATAGCAACACACCTGGAAAATTATTCTACAACAAACAACGGCCGTGAAAGTCGCTCTTATTTTCTCCTTATAGTAGAGTAAATTAGCGGTGTACATCTTATACCTTCCTTGGTCGAAGTCTCTAAAATACGGGACATATGTATATTATGTTATACTGGCCTTAAAAAGAATTCAGCCAAAATTTAATACCAGTACCGTCATTGTATACAATATCTGTTCGGAATCTATAAACATTATTATACATCGTAACAAAATTTATGCTACAGACATTCCATAGAAATACAGCTGAATTATATGGATTCCTTCTATTTTTCATAAATTACTCCAGATATTCGGAGTGGCATGAAGATTTGATGCCAACTTCGAATCTAACGATACGCGACATAAATTCTGTTTGAGATTTACGGTCCGGACAATGCATATATAGCCGTAAATCAGGTGATTTATAAATTTATCTTGCTTCTATTATTCTTCAGCCGCCTCACTTAGTTGGCTCCGGTCGTATCTCAGAAAGCCATGACCGAAGATATTTATCCGGACATATAATACGCCGTTGTATGAAATTTGTCGGACCATTAAGCATTCGTGTGTATGTAAATTTTCTCTCTCTCTCCGGCTTCGGACGATGAACGGCTTCTTCTCGTTTGCTGAACGCGCGAACGGCGGGCAAAATTACGAAAACGCATTATGTAAATCTTGGAAGTAACGAAGATCGTTTGTAACGTAAATTAGTGGTACGTAATAGTAGGAAATTGATACTGGAATCCATGAAGTAACTAAGAACGGACACCTTGGAGCATTTGTATGTAAAATGATTTAATTTGGGAAAATAAACCTTTTAATTTTTTAATTTCAATGTACACAGAATATTAGAAAAATGCGAATTTCCATTATTCTACTTCTGTTACCTCTATCAGCAAAGATCCTACCTACTACTTCATATCCATCCTAGAATATACTGGGGAATCGCTAAAGGCTGTCTAAAGACTGCTAAAAGCTGTCGGCTCATTTTTTTTAGCCAATCTTGAATATTATGACATACTTCATATAAATGTCCCGATAGAAGATTGCTGAGGTTCTCTTGAAAAATTCGGCCTCGTGCAAAATCTATGCGACAGACCAGATTTTTAGCAGTTCAATCGAAATCAGAACTAACTGCGTGTATATGTTACGTATGAATCCTAATGTTTCGCAATGCTCTCAGACCGTGCATCAAAATCGGATAAAATATGGTGTCGACGCGAAAAATTAATCAATCCGACATCGGTTCCAGTATGGAGCACATGAAATTACACTTGGATATGCATGAGTTAATTTAGTTTCGGTGAATTTATCGGGCATTTCGTGCAACGGCAACAAAACAGCACCAGCAACAGCAGCGTCAGTATAGCAACAAAGCTTCGTTGTTGGGATGGTCGTAGTAGGCAGTGGTGCAGGCAGGGTTTATGGCAGGCAGCGTAACGTGTATGTATACAGAGTAATAGAACGCACTGCCTCTAAAAATATTAAATGAACAAGTGAACACAGATCCGATTGATTACTAAATTATCGTAGGCGGCACACTGATTTGATGGCAATAGTTTAAAGCTGGTTCGCATATATATGTATACATCGCATCGTACGCAGTGTACAATGGAACTTTCTGGCCGTCTAGTTGTTGGGTGGACATTGAGCAAGCAAGCCACGCAAAATCCATCATCGTGTTATCCAGGCTTCGTTAAATATTACATAACAATCGATGGACTAGAGTATACACGGCGTATATAGTCGGTGCCACACGTTCGAGTTTGTTTATGGCCCGTAGTCCTGCACTTCGCGATTTCTGCCCAAAATCCTCTAACTATTCACCGCGAATATGGAGAAATATTGCCTTGTTGTTTGCTTTTTTTGGCTAGGAAAAATTTATCGTCCAATCCAACGTCGGTGTGTGTGGTTCTTCTCCTCCTCCTCGACCTCCGCGTCTAAAGGAAACAGGATTTTATTTGCGCGTTATTCCTTTCTCTCGCGTTCTCTTTCTACCTTTTTTCTATTTATTTTCGGATTGATGGCCGAAAGTCCGAAAAAATACATTCCGGACACGAAATGGGTCACCCTTTAAATCTAAACGGTAGGTGTATATATGGCCGCCTTATACATTTTATCAAAATATATCGTCGCTGCATGAGGCGAAGTTGCGAGATCCGCACGACTATCAATAATTTATACGCAGTTTTGTTTTATTTGGCAGACAATCGTATTTTTTGCGGATGTAATTTTAAATGTAAATGGATCGTTGTTACGCCATACATACGTGCTTGAAGAAAACTTACCAAACAAGGGGAAAACGATACTAGATCAATATCCAATTATTCAAGTTTTATTGCAACAATCTCTCCACTTTACGCTTGGACTACATTTTTTATGGTAAAATCGTTTATCTATGAAGACCATTTGAATAAGGTAAAGTAGTCAAAGAAGGGATGGTGTTAAATTGTTGCAAAATTCGATACATAAACGATTTCTCCTGACTGATGAGTGCAATGTGCGTATTTTAATTTGTTTATTTCCTGTAAAGTTTGTGACAATTACTTATTTTCGCGCTCTACACCATATTTTCCCATATGCGCTTCAGGATAAGATCAGTGCAAAATAAGCACTAACAGGGAGCAGCACTATCATTATTAAGATATGAACCGTTCAACCACATATCGTCAGTAGATGAAGGTTCCTTATAATAGGCGCTATCTCTTACTTTGTCACTATCGCACTCACTATCCGATACTTCATTACTGTCTACGTAAATTACGAAAAGTGTTGTATATATCCAAATTAATAAAAAAAAATTTCTCGTTTATGCTACTGTTTCATTAAAATTCCAATCAGCACTCTGATCATTGCAGCCACCTATGTTTATAAGCAATACCTTGTTCCTTTTACCCAAATAAGTTCAAATGCAATAAATCTCCAATTATGGTGATAAACGTAACTTCATGGCCATGTTGTTTTATTAATTTATATTAGCTGATGTAATTAATTTGTCGTCACAATATTATTATATTAAGGGCTGGCAGGTGCTTCGGTTGCCACACCACTACGATATGGCACATTACCTGCACCAATTATGTAGAAAAGAGTGTTGTTCTGTAAGACTTTTTACGTAATCTTAGGCTACATCCTGATGCATATAAGACTATTCAGTAACTTATTAAAAATAATTCCTGCAGCTGTTGTGATTATTCTAAACAAGAATAGGAATTTGTAAGTAGACAAAAGATATGAATGGAGATAATATGGAAAAGACCCACAGCACAATAACGATATAATAATAATACGCCCATATTGAAATAAATTCGTTTAAACATACGATGCTCATGTTGTTACTTAAAATGGCAAGCGTACATCGTCAACATTGTGTTTACGAAACGTGTTAGAAGAAGACAAAGAATAACTTGGATTGTCAGAAAAAGCAAAGATGCAACTGTACCTACGTTAACCATTATTTAATAGGTTTTACGTTATTTAATCGGAGTCTCCCTTACATTATAGTCCTCTTCCTTCAATTTATTTTCCCTCAAGATGCTAAAATCGTTATAACATCAATCCCTTTACGTTCAACGGATGCTTGAGGCTCCGAACTTATCGATTGTATTAAACTTTAGTTGAATGTTATCTGTCAATTTAAACAAATATTTCACTTGCATACCTTGGGATCGCGTTCCAAATTAGTCTGTAACTTTAATGGTAATAGTAGAGCGAGATATGATGTATTGGCAATCAAATTAATACTAATTAATCAATTACAGAATCCCGGTGTTCCAATGCCTCACGCTTCCGGTGAACCGGATCTCGGTCCAATGTTGCCAACCCTCGCCGGAAACCTCTAAGTAGTAGGATCATCAACGCTATACGTACTACGCCAAATTGGACCCCCTACGACATTGTGAAAATTGTGTATACTTTAGTGAATAAGTGTAAAAAAATTTAATATATTATATATATACATATTATATAAATACAAATGATGAAGAAATGGTATAAATATTATCCAAAGTATTTCATATTAAAAGGATATGAATATAAGATGATGAAAAATTATATTAAAGAAAAAAAAGATATTGAGATATTTTTCGAACTTTCCATTTTAAATGTAATAAGTGTAAAGAAAAAACAAAGGAAACAGAACAACCGCCAATTTCAAAATCACATCAGTTCAACTTCAAAGAAGCTGAAGGAAAAAAGTTATAAATTACGTAAAACTGTGCCATAATAGTGAGGAAAATAATCTATATACGTAAAGAAAATGCCCCCGTTTACTATGGATTTTATAGAAATTCAACATAAAAGTGCATATATGGAATATAACTATTACAAATACTCTATTTGATATTACTTTAACGCATTTCACCTAACGATTAAGTTTGTTTCTAAGTTATGATACAAAATACGACAGCGATTGTAAACAACAGATCTCTAAAAAAAAACAATTCGACCGATTAGACAGATTACGTTTAAGTATTTGTTTTCTCTTTTTTTTTGTTATTAGGATGAGAATCCACTATTAAATATGTTCGGTGTTATTAGATCTGCTGATCCTTCTCTAGTAGATTAGTGTAATTGTGATGTGCAGGACATAATATGTAAGATAGCGTCCTATAAGTTAGTAGTCAATGTCCTATACATCAAGTAAAAGACGCCCATACACACTGGCTCATTTTAATCCGCCCCTTTCCTTATTTTAATTTTTCGTTTAAATTTTTCGAACGTCGTACTTACACCTAGAGCACCGCTTGTACTAATTTATATAACGAGATATTGCTAAAATTGTCAAAATTTTATTTATATACTAATTAGGGATAGTGTTTGTACATATTCGATGAAAATTGAAACCAAAACCCTCACGAAGAATTTAAACGTATTATGATAATAACCTTTAAATATAATATTGATAGGAGTAAAATAGTGTTAGTGGATAAAAGTAATGTAATAATTTTAAGTTAGTTTCGAAAATTAATGAACTGAAACGAAAGTACAACAAATGTATACGTTTTTTTTTCTTTTTAACTACGATGCAAGATAATACCTACGTAAATATAATAATAATAATAATAGGGAGTACTTAAAAGAGATGGAGAAAATGTGGAACTCTGTACCTTGCAAGTGTGTATATGTATATTGTACCTAAATACGTAAAATTCCAGTGTGTTTGGGCTCGTCTTATCTCAATTGAACTTGAGAGCCACGCGTTCTTATTATCTCAGTCTACCTTGTACATAGATTTGTAAAATTTTTCCATAGATTTTAAGGATAAAGTGTGCACTATTCAATTATTATTATTATTATTATGAGAATATTGAAACGAGATGTTTTTTTTTTTATTGTCCGTTCGTAAGTTTGTTCGCTCTCATTTCTACGAATACTTCTAATTTGTTGCTTGTTGCTCAAAATAAATGACATTTCAGTGTGTAATATACGCTCTCTCTTCCTATCTCTCTCTGTCTTTCTCTCTTGTCTATCGTATATATGTGTGACTGTAATTTATTTTAATAAAAAGTATTGTTCACTATTCGTCTGTTTTTTTTTTTTAGGTTACAAAGAAACTCAAATTTGAGCTAAATTAAAAGAAAAAAAAAAACGTAGACAGTCTATCCAAGGAAAGCAAATCAGCAAATTGATTATTTGAGAACAAATTCGTAGTGATTCCCGTTACTTTAAGTAATCGGAGTACTATTGGCGATAATTACAATTTAATTGTTTTATTACCGCAGTCAATGTCGAGTATACAAAATTCAAAGTAAATTAAAAAAAGAATGTGCCGTATTCAATATGGAATTAGTAATGTAGGACGTATTTCCTTTGCTACAATATTGCATTTAAATGTACCAAGACCTTTTTGTTTCAAATTGTTATTGTTATAGTCGGGCCATGGCTATGCGGCTTTAATAAATCTGTTGTAATAAAATGCTCTTCTTATAGAATAGTTGGAGGCTTTTAATAAGCTTTAGTACTACTCTAGCATCCTTTCCCTTCCGTTCAGTGCAGTCGGGCCACTGAAATGTTGGTGTCGTGTGCAGTTGATGGCAACATACTTAAATGGAAGAATAAATTATCCATGTTAACTCCATGTGACTAATTCGTAGTGAGCTAAATGGAAAAATAATGCTCCAAATCTCACTAAACATAATAAATAACTACTGGCTTCGAGCTATGCGCTAAGGATAGATTTATAAAGTAGATAAAAATTGTCGAATTAAATTATAATAATTGCTATTTATTTTATTACATTTATTTTATTTATTTATTTTATTACATTTAAATAGGATGTATTCTGTCGTCTCTACGCCTTCCTGACGTAAACGGCAGATTTGATCCTCGTTTAAATAACTAATATTTTAACACTAGATGGCCTGGCAAAAATTCTCCTAGTTTGCTGAGAGATAGAACCATTTCTGCTGCTTTGGCGAGCCTAATACGAGTACTTCCGCCTATTTTGTACTGAAACACTTTCCTAGTTCTAAGTCTTCTGATTATCCTTCCACTTAATTAATTGCTTCTTTTACGTGGCTCTTTTGGAGATCGCAAAAGGTGTTATGACCAAAGAAATGCTTACTCACTGCTTCTTTGGCCAACCTAAGTGCCTTTTCATTTGCATCGATCCCTTGGTGGCTTGGGTACCACGGCAAACTCACGCGCTATTTGCCTTAGAACCGTGTATCAAACTGGACTCATAGGAATAGAGCTGAATAGCCTGACTATTGTTGAATATATTAGGGATCGTGTCCTTTGCAGTGTGGATCAGATAGTTGATTAAAAATAATATTCAGATATCTTCATATTGATACCTATACGTGAGTGTAGAGCTTAAGGTAAAAAAAAAGTGATAAATTTCCGTATTAAAACTAACATCAAAGTTGTATGTGATTGATAAGAGCTGGTAGGATTGTATTCAAAATATTTTATTTGAAAAAAAAAGGAGCATATCGACGCCTGCGTCTAAATATAGGAGAAAAACTAATTGAATAATGTGACGAAAATAGATGGAGATAGAATTTGGACTTGTCTGGATATAAATAGAATGTTTCTCAAGATTTTCAAATTAAAGTTGAACTTTTTCTATCGGCGAGGTAGATTTCTTCGGATGACGATTTCATTCCTCGCGTCTTCCATCGGATATGCTAAAAATTCTATAGGAGATTATGAATCGAGGTTTATGTGTTAGTTTTTGTATGTCCAGACAGTAGTTCAGTACGATACTCCATAAACTTTTCGAGTATACTGCCTTTCTCTCTCGTGCAAATATTATTACAATAAGAGTTAAAGCGCTTCTGATATACATTTTCAAAGATTAACAGAAACAATATCAAAAAATAGGAAGCCCAATACATAACCGATTGATTACCACTGACATTGTATTTTGTCTGTATCAACTAAAGTTATGCATGCGCTGGATTATCTTAATGTCGACTTTACGGTAGAAGCGCTAAATACTAACATATCCGTAGTGACCACCTTGTATCTTATTTTCAATATTGTCTTATTTAATACCACTATTTCGTATTTAAATTGGAAGGGGCCAAGCTTATAAATAGAAGAAAATAATTTATCCAAATTGACACTCGTGTTACAATATTCTATTCTATTCTAACCGTATGATTTGACAGTTATATCAATTGTACCTTGAAAATAGGTTCTTTCATCTAAATAAATTCTTTCTCCTGAAGCTTTGTTACCAAAAGCTGGATGTAGTGGAAATACTTAGATTATCAATTTTTTTGTACCTTATTCTGTGCAATACAATCATGAATTGAGAAAGCAATTAATTGCATTACAAAATGCTTTGATGTAAATCTTGTAGATGGTGATGCTCTGTACTACTGTTAGCAATGTGTGTATTTCAAACAAATGAATTTCTTCGTGTTTATTTCATAAATAAATTAGGCAATCATGTATTGTTTCAGTACTTATGTATGCTACATGTTTTAGATTGTTTCATCTGGAAAATAATTAGTTTTGTGTCGATACAGATGTCTAATGTTGCCATATTGTTTCTGTGTTACAATACTTCTTATTTCAAGAATTTGGTAGACTCAGTTTTTAAGATTCCGACAACCACTCGACTACATTGTCTACACTGGATATTCTTAGGAAGAAGTTGCGGTTTGATCCCAGAATTTAATGATTTGTTAGCAGAAATGACTTGATGAGCTTGTATTCTTCGTTAATGTTCTATTTTCTTTGGTTCTGCAATGAACAACATTAGTTAGCCCAGATTAGATCTTATATAAAACACGTGAATTCTCTTCCAGTAGCTGATACATAACACACGTACGTCTCTGTGAGAAAATTATAATGTTATAGCTTGAAACATTTTGTTTTGCCTTAATTAGGTAATAAATATCACAATTACTTAACGCTGCCATGTACTAAACTTAATGCGACCGCTAACACGGGCACGCCCCAATTTAGCAGATCCACACATGCATTAAAGGTATACATATTAGTTAAGAAGACACGTACGTTGTTACAATAATAAATCACGCGGACACATAAATTACTAATTCACTATGCAGATCGTTCCGTATATTCATTTGTCCGGATTGAGTAATGATATACGTATGCGGCAGTGCTGAATTTTAAGATAAATGTTTTACCTACGACCTACGCTGCACAAGGTCTGATAAACGATGTTTAGCGCAGATGATGTTTTTATTGATACTTCCGTTTTAGGACGTTCGGCAAGCTAGACGGGATCTCGAAGCCGCCCCGTACATACGCGGCGATTTTTCAGGTGTATTATTAGCCGAAGGTATTACGAATTGTATTGCAAATACATGTTGTTTGCCTTTCCGACTTCGACTAATGCTTATGAATTGCTACCGGCGCTGGAATATTGCATATGAAGCAAGTTAATGGTATCGCGACGTTCAGCTAAGAACTGATTAATAACGCCCGTATAAATCTAGCAAACAGTGGCTATCTATCTTCGTAGCAGGCGGTAATTTGTCGACAAAAACATATAGTAAGGTACGTTTGCATTGTACTTGGAAATTCGATTAATTACAGGAAAGTAAACTCCAATGCATGTGCACGCTCCGTCCTATTATCACAATGGAACACCTCATTCCAATTCGATAGATTACATTTTATTCTACCCAAAAACTGTTGCGTTTCTCTCTTTTAGTTGCTCACTTGCGATTTGGCAGTGTGCGGTCGGCTTTAAGCAGCGCTAGTGTATCTGCCAGATGCTTTTTCATTCAAAATAATTGAACGAGATTTGTCCGAAGAAGTTTTACCAATAATAATATTATAATTAATTGCAATGAATCTAAATTAAATAGTTTAAATTAGTTAGCATTATAGCCTAAAGGAACAAAATTCGACTCCCAGAAAAGTATAAAGATGTATTAAATTAAAGAAATAATCGATTTAATAACATCTTAATTTTTAATCGATCGCTGGATCTGAATTCTAAGTAAGCTTGAAGGCCATTAGATTAAATGTTTTTCAGAATGCTCAATTATTGGCCAAAAACGTTTGGATTCTGCTGAAAGAGATCCTTTCTCTTTGCTATCCACATATCCAACGTAGATGAACACAATTGTAGTAATTGTTACATACATAGGAGAATAATTCAACATCAAAAATAGACAAGAATCCAACTAAATTATTTAGAATTTACTTAGTGTTAAAGTAGTATTAAGTAGCTAAAGAACTAAGTTGTTTAGTCGTGGACAAACATGAAATTGATATAATTTCAGTTTCATCAATTTTTGCGAACCAAATTGCTGAAGCTTCTAGGGGAACGTTTTTAAGAGATTATCATTTATTGCAATCGTTGAGAATTAAATAAATAACTTTACAGAGTGTACTTGTCAAAGCATTCGCAATGTCTTTCTTGCAAGTAGCTACTCACTTGACTAGCAAACTTAAAAAAGTATAATCAGTAGAAAACATATGTAAAATGTTCAAAGCAACTCCCGTTGTGTACAACTGTTATTGTATTCTTCAGTTTTGAAATTTTTTTTTTTTTAATTATCAAATTTATCGCGATTTTACTCTTTAATAGTGTTAATGCCTTGTATTGGAATCAAAATTCGCTTTCGCTTTTAAAAAGCTCAATGAGAAACAATCTAAGCTCAATTTTGAACAGCCTCTTATGAAGCTCTGAGAGCTCCTAAATCGGCAATATTTCACTTTACGGCTTGTAATCATGAATTTCGATGAATTGTAGGGATACTTTGATCTAACCCCCTTGCAACAGCTAATAAACTGCCTTTTACATTCTATTTTATAAAATTAAGAAATAAGCTGTTTAGTGTTTAGTAAGTTTTTAATTTTTAACTTAAAAACTCGCAGCAATGCATTAAAATACCCTTCATTTACTCCGACGTTACGTTTTCTTTATGCAAAATGTTTCTTACAATACGGTAAACATACTTTACAAGCGTGTTTTCAGAAGAACTTCAGAAGATGAAGGGCTATTCAATGATATACAAATGTATTATAAGTGTTCTATTAAGAGAAGCAAAATTGTGTTTTTTTTTTTGTAATGTTAATGGAAATAGCCGATGCTCAAAATGCCCTGTACACGCCTCTGTAATTGGCGTGCAATTTTCTCACCAACGTATATTTCTCGATGAATCTATCGTTACTACCTGTATATGTAGGTTATTAAGTCCTAATCCCTAAATTTATTCAATTAAATATGAATATATGTGTGCGTATCAAAACCCCGAGCAAATCATAATAAAATATAATTAATCCATCATAATACCGGAGCGGAACCCCCGAAACATTAAATCGAACACAGTCCGGGTCAGTATGATAGCGCGAGTAACCTGTAGTCCGACGGGATTAGTCCGTTTAATCAGTCGCATTTTGCAAATTCGGGGGAACGCTGAAAGTGAGGGCGTTTTCCCTTTGAGTGAACCCGGAATGACGTCAACGTTACGGTGTAAATTTGCGGTGCGAAGCAATCGAATGCTCAATAGGTATGAGAAACGATGCGGCTACTTTCAAATAAATTAGCGGCAGTGAAAATCTATTTTTGATTAATGCAGGATGTGTTATTTAAGGATGATGATTTATATGCTTCTTTTAGATAAATTCAAAATTTCAATTTAAATCAGTACTAAGCATTGGGTTTAGTAATTGATACGTAGAAATGTATTTATATAGCTAAGAGTGCGCCTGGCAGCCAAATTCTATCCGATTCTTCAAGAACATATGTTGTTGCTCTCTCTTTAGAAGTTATGTTGTTTGTACGGGGTTGGTACGAGAAGTACCCGTGTGTGGAGACAGATGGCACTTTGTGTCAAAATGTACACTATCGACTGTGAGGCTATCCCTTAGTTGGCGTCTGTCAAAATTTAAGAGAGATTCACCAAGTAGTATTACCTTGAGAACTGTTGAATGTGAGCAAATTAATCTAATTGTGGGAATCATGGGAAAAGAACAATTGAGCATGTACAAGGCATCGTTCTCGAAAGATTGGATACCGTATCTGCTGACGATCGATCAACATATAACTTGAAACCAATGTTTGGACATGTACATGTTTAAGCACAATAGGAGTGAGTTTCTGTGGCATTATGTGTCTGTAGATGAAACATGGATAATTATCTGCCAGAAACCAAAGCTTAGTAGTCAAAATAGCTTTTCCCCGGCGACGATCAGGCGAAGTTATAGCGACGACTTTTTGGGATTGGCAAGACATAATCTGAATTGATTATTTGGAGGCAGGGCAGTACTATGCTGACGTATTGGGCTGATCTACACTGAATAAAGGGGCCCCACCCAGTAAAGAAAAAGATTCCCTATCTCCATCTTAACAAGTGCATATTTGCTGGTCTAGCTGGATCTAGCAAAAAAAAAATAGCCAAAAGCGAAAACTAACGTCTGCCCAAACACAATTCACGAACAGGTATTCACGAATTGAAATGTAGAGCATGAATTTGTTTCATCTTATAATGATAACGATATAATAACACTGCAGTTGCCTGAGCCACTTTAATCTCGGACGCTCGAAAGAAGCTACCATCGAAACTAGATGATTCTTTTGATATCGATTGTAATTAATAAATTTTGAAATAAATGCAAGTAATATAATCATAAACTTTGCATAACTACATATTTCGCAACGTTTTAATTCTAAATTCTCGTATTTTTGTACAGCAATAAATTTCCACCATAACTCTCTACATTCTTTACAAAAAGAGAGAGAAATCAACAAAAAAATTAAACGAATTCTAAATAGGAATAAATTAAAAAATCGTATATTCTTAAGGAAATAAGAAAGTAGGAGAACTGGCAACTTTACACCATGTTGTCTTTCCTAAACGACGTCGCCTACAATATTTATATAAAAAGGACAGAAATAGAACGAGCACGCGTGAAGTGGAATTACGGCGGAACGGAGCGTACTTCATTGGTATGCATTGAGGATTTATACAGGCATGAAGCCAAAAACATTCATCAAGGTGGATTTAACTGAAACTCTGATTCATTGCAACTCTAATATATGTTCGGCTTCACCGTACACCTCGCTGAATATTATTATTTACTGAAACTGATTGCTTTTCCCAGCTACTTGTAAAACGCAACGTGCGAATAATGGCTGCTAATTTATCCTTACATCGGGCAAAAAATGGATTCGGATCGAATACGTAAGCTCGAAAGCGTAAATAACCGCTCTTATTTCAATTATCCGAGCTAAAATAACGCACGAAACAACACCGCTAATGTATACAAACGTATAGCACCTCGTAATGAACGTACATTGAAACGTTGATAACAGTGAAAAAGTTTGGACGGAGAATTTTCGCGCATAATTTGACACGGTGAAAAAATACCGGTTAAATTTAACAAACAAAGTATAAATCTAGCCTCAACTTGATGTATACCGACGTTTTTATTTAATAAGTTCCGGTAAAAACATGTAACGCAATTAGTAAAATGTTTTGAAAAATATAACTATTCCAAAGTTTAAAAATATGGTTGTTTTCCATCGGGCAAATTGTCTCTATGTGAATTATGTACATTTAAAACCGACGAAGACTAAGATTTATTGACTATTTTGGAATACCGAATATAAATCTGCCGTTTTACCACGTTATAGTGTGTAAATATGTCCGATATCGTTACGCAGGGGTTATTTCTTGATTGTTATTTCGTGTTTGAAGATAAATTATTTTCGAATGAAAGCGTTTTTTTCGTCCGTGAATTTTATGTATTTGGTAATGTTTGTTTCCGTACTTTATAGCGGAAATAACATACATCGGTCTAAAACTAGAACTATAATTGCATATTTACATTACCTTTCATTATCTAGGGACAGCCACATTTTTTTCGAAAAGGAGCCCTTATTTAGGGCACTGTATGTAAATGAAATCATTTCTTTTCAATTTTAATTATATAAGTTTTTATTGTTTGTATGTTTGCAACGTTATTTTTTATGGGTTGCCAACAGTAACTTTTAAATCTAGTTTTCCATAGATTTTTAGCACCAAGCAACATTATAGGATCTATTGAGAGAAAATACGTTAATGTTATATTTAAATATCTTTTGTATTTAGATATATGTACATAGGTTTAGCGTTCACAGTTTTATATTATGGACTTAATAAACAATACATTTCTAAAGCAAGGACGTTCTATTAAAAAAACAATTGTTGAACTCTCGCGTAAAAGATCTTAAGCTTCCGATCAGATTGAAATTAGTCAACCGGACATGGTTGATGGTACTGTTCTCTTCTGTAATGATGGGCGAAACCCATTTAATTATCAGCTAAGAAATACTCATTATCCTCTTTTCAATTGACCCTGAGAATTAAGCTAGCAGGAACTGAATGATTTGAGGTTTGAGCAATACAGTTTCGCCAAGAAATAGCGGTTCCCATTTCAATAATGATTGCCCTAAATAATAGTAACTGCTGTAAGCTGTTGCTTCTGTCCCTGTAAAAAGCTCTGCAAAGCGGCAGATTTTAGACGAGCAATGCTAAAGGCACTAAATATTTTATTTCTATTAGTGAATGCAGCTCCTTGTTTCTTTTGCTTGTAAATCAGAGGAAAGAGAAGTACAACTGTACGCGACGTAGAGAGGAGAACACAAATGTGTGATTCTACGTCGGAGCTGAATTAGTTCTTTAAACAGGATTGCGCGTTTATGGCGATTGCTCTCCACCGATACTTCGGCTGCTCATGATATAAAGACGATACACTACACAAAACCTAGTTCTTGCCATTGTTCCTTAAGTATGGATTTAGTAGTACACTAGATACAGGAGGTGGTAGAACAAATACAATAGCTGCGTCCAGGCGATTAGGCTCGGATATTAGCAACCTTGCAAGCTCAAGACACATTTAAAGTAAGTAAATGGTCGGCACATATATCGGCATTTATAGAAATTTATACGATTATACGTAAAAATATGTACACAGACTAGGTGCACTACTGAGAAGAAGAACATATTTTTATTGCTATTGTTATGTACGTATTAGGTACTGTGTTATATTTTGGGAGCAACTGAGTAAGCCAGCAGGTAGGCAGCGTTTTACACGCTAAGGAAAGCAATTAGTTATCTCTCTTCACAAGGAAAATATACTGAAGCACCCCGCTGACGGTGTTTCTTTAAACGAAGAGAACGTAGCAAGTAGTATGATATGTGGAAACCACCGATATAGATCAATCCAAATCAGTGAGAAGTAGTAAGTAGAGGTGGACTAGCAGTACACGATTTTTAAGTTGCCTAAAAAAAGTTCTTCTACTCGACTTTCTAATTTCAGTAATTTTACTTGTAGCAGCAATCGCGGTTTTCCACTCTGTCTGGTTGCATCACGGTCTATGTAAAATAACCCAATATTGTAAACATTGTAATACTAACGGTAGCAAGACGTTACGTACATTTTACAATTTTATTCTAGAAATCAAATCGAAAGTGAAACCTACTCTTGCATTAGGTGCTTTGAAATAGCAATAATTAATTAATGTCGACGCAAGCACGGTTCGCATCCATTCGCATTAAACTCCGAATTCGTCGGGAAGAAATAAACGAATAAGGACACGGAGCTATCACGCAAAGCCCCGGGACATTGATGAAGAGAAATGGCGGAGGCGCCGTGTAGCGTGCAGCGGAGGCAATGGTGATCTATGAGCGGTACTGCTTTGTCTGAATACTTAATGCTCGATTGCCACATATATATCTCCCAGTAAAGTATATTTAACCAATAAATCCAATCAAATATGGATGAATGATGACAGCGCGTTTACCGACGTGATCCGCGGCACCGGCTTAAAGGATAAGTAAGTATGAAAGAATCCTACAGCTATTATGATTCATATTTTGTCTCGGGGTTTGCAGGTGTATTTTCTCAAATGCCACCTTTTTAAAATGTGATAAGGTAAGAGTTAAAACATAAAAATTAGTTTCACTCTAAGTGCTTGATGAATAATGTAATGAGATGTTGCAAATTTAAATAAGAGTAATAATTATTATATCCCTCAAATTGGCTGTACTGGACGCTATTTACAAATTGGAAATTAATGATATAAATTATTAAAATGCCAGATTAAGAATAAATAACCTTGAATTGTTTAAATTCTGGGAATATAATACCAAATATACAATTTGTAATGAACCTCAAGAAGGTCTGTATGCTCCGTTATCCAATTTATATCTTTCTGAGGTTAGGTCAAGTATCTAAACAGAAAAACTTTAACCTGAAATATGATGGAATCAAGCATGTTTGGATCCACTTTTAGAGTCCGAAAGAACGCAGAAATTAGGTACACAGAACTGCATCAAACTAATTATTTGTTCCAGCTCCTTGAATCCGTAGAATCTTAAGAAATTTGTATGGAACACTAAAGCTACCTTCGTTTGTTACTGTACCTACTTGAACCTATCTCTATAGTCAGTTTCTTATTTAATACGCTGTGATAATTTTGATTTTTATTAATTGAAAGTAAGAAGAGAATTAGTACTACTACACTAAAGAAGAAAATCCCCCAATAGCTTCATCCTGCCAGAGCTAGTGCGTTATTTGCGGCCCAAAAATTTACGACGTTGTCCCATCTAATATCCCATATTAATGAGGAACAAATTGACATTTTTCAGGGTGCGTGCTCGTTGTGTATGCAAAGTCACGCATCCGAACGGCGACCGGAGGGGGTGTCACGGGTAAACCTGTGTGTGCACCACGTAGGCCCTCTATTGGCATGCGTACGCGTGAGCTACATTCTCAAACACGCCGCCCATCACTCTGCTCCGGTCCACCGAGTGGTAGATGATGAATATGCATAATCATCAGTGATACCCGGAGAATTTATTAAATTTGTGTTTCGGAGATATCCTTTGTTTATGACGTGCAGCTTAAAATT
The DNA here is from genome assembly GCA_902654985.2 of Oryctes borbonicus. Lineage (NCBI taxonomy): Eukaryota > Metazoa > Arthropoda > Insecta > Coleoptera > Scarabaeidae > Oryctes > Oryctes borbonicus. Next base: position 7,241,747 of record LR736868.1, read on the forward strand.
GTTGACTAACCTTTCAGGGAAACCGCACGAAACACACTTCGGCGATTAAATAAATTAAAACGCCCGTTAAAAGTACGCAAGTCGCTGAAAATATTACGCTGAATCGCCCTCGCACGCCTGCGGATTATTTACATGTACGCAAATACATCACTTTCGGTTATGGAAATTTTATTCTTATCGTAACACCAATCGTATTTGTTTTGATTAATTCTCATTTATAGTTGTCTTTAAAACGGGTAGCAGCGTAGTGAATACTAGGAACAAGTACAGATATTCAGCAACCCATTTTGTGTTGTTATTCATTCGAAACTCTTCAATATTTGCAATTTTTAATATTAATATTAATAAGGCTCAATTTAGCCTAGAAATATCTCCATCTTTAACGTAAGCCTTTCCTTATTCACATCACAATATTTCTTAACTTTCTTAAATTCCTGTTTTTCCCGATACCTAAAATACTAGAAAGTTGTCCCACAAGCATTTTTTTTTTCAAAACATTTACTACTTCCCTTGTAGATATGCACGTTACTTAGTTACCAGGTTTAAAGAAAAAGCACAGAACAATTACCATGTATTGCACGGAAAATCAACTTTTATTAATCGCTCAACTCAAACATTGCTAAGAAAATGTACAGACAGGAAAAATTTAATAGACACAAATAAATATTAATTTAAAGCAATTCCTTGAAAATTCAATATTGCACTACATTGAACAAACTAACCCTAAACCTGACACAAATGCATACAAAGTCTAAACGAAAAGAAAGGGATATCGTATTAAGAAATGATAACTAAACAACCTTAAATTCAACAAAATAGTTTCAAGGGCCAAATTGCAAAGAAAGAGAAATAAATTAAAAGGTACTTACATAAATAGAGCGCGAACTATCCTACGATAAAACTGTGAGAGATTGAATAACAGAGTAACAATGCAATAGGTAGGGAAGCGACAGAAGAAGTTGTCAGTCCGCAGTCTATTCACAATATTGCTACCAACAATAGCCATTGCAAAGGCACCAATCTTACTATGGCTTGATGATGGTGCTTACATTCAGGGAAAGAAATAAGAGACAATATACAGCGAAAGGTGGGCACATGGTAAAGCATCGTCAAGCGCAATTGTTTTGCTTGATACACGTACCTATAAGTAGGTCTTAAGTTACCTTAAGATCAGGATCTTTTATGTTCGTATCAGTGTGATATTTTGTGAATTCATGTTCTTCTATTGAGCAAGTTTCTTTTATCGATTATGATATGCATCCATTCTACTTGCTCAACGCAATTTGCGTGCAATAGGCGCTAATACAAAGAACGGAGGACATTTTAATTTAGAGGCCCACCGAAATGTCAAGGACCGATAATTCATATCGAGATCGCTCTTAATCTTCTCGAATTTCTCAAATCTCACGATCTAACCGGCAACACCTGTTTATCTTTCGCTTCGCTTTCCTAGTTTTTATAATTTATATCCACGCGTTCTATATACGAACGCATAAATAAAGGATCTCTCTTATAAATCACCTTATTACCCAATAGTAGACGCATTAGTAATTCAGAACCTTTTCCATAGAATATACTTTCGAGGCAATTGTTCACATCATTATCCGGATTACGTCTAATGCCTATATTATACTCGCCCACTTAAGAGTTTTGAGGTAGCCAATAGATTCCGTGGGTTGCTTGTTGTAATAGCAGCGGTGGTAGTAGATAGTAAGTAGTAGGTAGTAGTATTATAAAAAGGAGTATATTTTTTAAGTGGCGCGTTGCGTGCAAGTCTTATATCACAGGGGCTGAATTTCATAGTAGGAGAGAAATGACGGCGAGGGAAATCGCCCGTTGAATATCAAGTGGGCTGCGAGACGAGTCTATAATACGAACTAGTCCTCATATTGAGATGTATTAGGTTTTTTGCGTTCTACTTTCTTATTAATATGAAAAAATTAAACTCGTCGGACATGCTTTAATTTCACGACAGAATTTGTTTCTGTCGATAGTGACGGATTCTTATAAATGTTTCATAAATTTTATGCGAACGGCGACCGACTTATTTGGAATTATGAATAACGCTGTCGCAAGTCGCTGTTGTATTACTTTCTGAAATGTCCGTTTCACCGGGCAGAAATATATCGTTGCACGAGGAAGAGCTGCTTTTTTTGCGGGTAAAGGTGGAAGCCGAAGGAAATGTTGGGAATAACAGGAAAACCCCTTCCAGTTCGACTTTTTACCTGTGTGGATTTAATATACGCACATACACGTATACACATATAATCAATATGGTCATTGGAAACCAACCGGCAAATTGTGAACATTTCTGCTACATAAATGATAAAAAGGCAAACCAATATTTTACCAATTTTAGGGAACTGTTTTTATTAAAACTTCCATCTATTACTTAACTGTTACATCTAATATCATTCATCAACTAGAAAAAGTGGAGACCTGAAATTTTTGCCATTTGTTTAGCTTAGAGATGGCCAATCAATTCTACCATTAACGTTAGACAAAACAAAGATATAAATAATTAACGATATAGCATAGCTCTCACAATAACAGGACTTTCTAGTTGGAAGTTTTAATAAACACTGTCAATAGCGCGAGAACGGTGTATTTTAGACATATGGTGGAGTCACCCTAGAATTGAGTAAGAAGCAAAAAATAATATAACAAAGGCTATCTTATTTAAAATAACTAGTTTGGTTCGTTGCTTTTTGCTTATACAGCAGCGAGCTTTGATCACAATATACATAAAAATTTTAAAATATTGCTCTTCTGCACAAATTCAATCAAAATTAACAGTTTTCCCTTTTAAATTGAGAATCGATGGAAAGAGTTCAGAAAAACTAATATTCTTTTCGTCATGTTGCTAGGAAAGCGTTTTAGTAGAAAAATTAAATAGAAACATCACGATGTTTCGAATTGAATGGAATAATTAATAAACTTCATTTAAAAATGGTGAAGGTAAGTAATGGTAATGAATGGCGTGTTGAATAAATAAATGTATTAACAACACCATTACCTAAAATTAAATATTTGATCAAAAACCGGGAAAAAGGAAAAAAAAAAGATAATTTAGTTAGTCAAAGATGTTTCCATAAAATAAAAAAGAGCTAAATATCCTAACTAATAAGTAACTCTTGTTTAAATATCTCCATAGGAGATAATAATTCACACCTAGCTCATGGAGATGAATAGGAATTGGCTGCAACACTATAATTTACGAGATTAATAAATAAATAACAGTAACACTGTCTGGACAAGGGTATTATTTAATTATTGTACGCCTTGTATGTCTGCACTTTATGTGATACAAACAAAACGTATTCGTATACGTCTAGGTACCAACGGCGTCCTAGTGATGGCGCAAGTGCGCACTGCTGGGCATTCGTTATCTATTTCTGTCCCCATATCTTTGCGGTAATGAATTCGAATGAATTAAAATTGAAAACAGGACGTCATAATAAAGGGAGACGATCGGGAATTTAAATGATATGGCGCCGTTTGAATAAATTCTCCCGCTCACACCTTGTTAACGGCTTCGAGGAAGTGCAGTTTTACCGTTCAATGCTGCTCGTCTGATGGTTATTGAAAAGTTTTGTCATGAATTGGAGTTCCTTAGACGCGCTCCGTTCATACGTTGTTTGTGTAATAGAACCTGTGTTAGAAGAGGCAAACGGTGTGACTCATTACGGTATCTTTTTCTACTAGCTGCGGAAGCAACTGCAATAAAATGTTTGTACACCGAGAAAGATTCGAATGTCTCGTTTTCTTTCTTCTATTCTAATTAGCCAGTTAAGGCTACGCAAACATGTCTCGAGAATTAGTATTCTAAAATCACCTTTCTGTAAATCAACTAGAAGGTAGAAATCTCCTTCTAAGTCATTCAATTTGGTGGACTTTAATTGGGATAATCCACACCTAATTGGAAATATACCAATTACCACTCGGGCAAGATGTTGGTCTAATGCATAAATTTAATGTATATGTACACCTGTTATCGTATTGTCGTATTCTACATTTTACATAACAACTATTTCTACATAAGTATTCGGTTTAAGCATTTAGATTAAGGATGTATTAATGAACCTGCTAGAAAATGTTCTAATAGCAAAACGTAATATTAATTTATTTATTTAATTTGCAATTCTGCTCGATGAGAGGGAGGCAATACGGTTTTGACCGAAATTCGACTTACTAAAAAGCATTATGAAGAATGTGTTCTGTAGTATCTGTTAGCTGAAGAAGCAGAAAATAGAACAATAGTTAACTTTGCGTCAACAAATGTATAAATGTTTCAATTGTAGCAAAGAAAACAATGTTTCCTCCAATTGAGCAAAGCTCAGAAACTAACATTCTTCGATCGATAACAAAGTGAACCATCGAGATTAAAAGTAATCCCAAATATTAAGTCAAAACTGCAGAATTGAAATCTAAGTAAGAAATTGTTTTAGATCACGTCAGAAATGATTTTTTCTGCTATTTCTTTCTGCACGCTACAAGAAGCACCATGAAGTTTATTTTTTTTTGAATGTTGGACGTTATTCCGACAGCACCAACCACGGAACTATATCCTTCTCTACTGCGCCACTTCCATTGCGTCAATTTCATAATATTTCTTCAATACACTTCTATAACTAACAAGGTTGCTTAAATTTTGTTAACCAAAATCAATTGAAAAAGTCATAAGACTTCTTCGAGCATCTGCATTAACGTATCTTCAAAGAATAAAATTATGTTCAACCGGAAAATTGTGGTCGCGAACATTGCGGAAGGTAAATTTAAAGTTGCTATAAATATTTGAGCGTCGGCGTACGTTTTTGTGTGTGTGGAAAGTGGAACGTAAATCAGGGCCCGTCGTATATTTCATAGTGAGATGCCCGGAGTATTGATCTAATTTATTTGTGGTTCGAAAGTAGTTCAATTACTTTGTTAGATCTAAGGCAATAAATTTACCAATAAATTCGGCGGAAGAGGATTATTGGAAATAACTTCCTACCCCCTCGTTTCCGCTTTTCGTCGCAAATAAATACCTGTGTGTGAGTGTGTCGCGCGAGTATTCTGGACTACTTCGACCCCTCCGTTGGACGAGGGTGAATCTACATTTTTGTGCAAAACAGAAAAATTAATCAATTGATTTTGGGTTTTTAGTCCAGGGCGTATTTCTCTACGAGAAAAATGGGAGACCGTTGTTATTATTGTAGGAAAGGGTTTTCATCTGTCTTATTGTTAATTTAGCGTATGTTACTTGATTTGAAATTTACTTTAAGAACCCTAACAAAGTATATAACATGACTTCAGTGCTTCTAATGGGGCAAAAATTAGCCTTATTTTTTTGCGTGACATAAAATGGTAAATCCATTTCTGTTCATTAAAAAGAGGGGATGAAGGATAACTTAAATATGACAAAAAGAAACAATTTGCTAGAAGTAATACCAAAGAAAAAATCATTGAAGAAATGTAAGAAGATTCACGGACGATAGACTAACATAAAAATGTAGCGATAGCAGATAGCAATAAAGAAATTAATCAAGAAAGAAAAACCATTAACGAGAAAGACACATCTAACTATGACAGAGACACCTTCTTCACATTAACATTGAGTAAATTTGAAGTTGGCCGCTTGTTTTAATATTGAATAAGGCAAAGCATTAACTTTACGACTGATTAATGCTAAAATTAAAAGCTTGCTAATATTACTAGTTGTGTTGTTATGTGTACTCCACTTCTCAAAACATCAGCACAAGCCAAGATGTTGAGTTATTTTATATATAATTTTACATACTTAAAATCCTAAGCTGTCTTTCTATCGTTCTTAAGATTTAGAAGGTAGATGTGCATTTAACGGTAACGTATCTTCTATTAGTAATAATATTGCTTCTTGCAGAGTGCAACGTGGAAGAAAGTGCGTTAAGTCTATTAGGTTTCAAGTTTTCATTTAATTCATTTTTTTTTATTAAAACATCGCTTCCCCAGTACCATAGCATGCATATGAAAAGAAACCCCCAGGCAATATTACTCCATCAATTACAATTCTCATATTTACTGGCCAGAACGTTGTCAATATCGAAGAGCTGGTTGATTATAATGGCTTCTTTCACCGTTGCTGCGGTATCGTAGATCAAGACCACTCTATTCAGTTCGGACGTGCACCGTGGATAATGCTCACTTTAATTTTCTCATTGGACAAAACGTCGTTTGAATTGTTAGGTTCATAGGTCAACTGGCACTAGTCCTAGATGTCGTTAAGAGGAATAAATTGGACTATTTGTCGCTGGCGTGATTTACCTCTAGGGATCCTACATATTCTCATATAAAATAGCGATTTATAGGAGGACATATATAAAATTGATGCCTAAACCTTAACGTTAATACATTTTTTTTTATATTTGCATTGCGTTATATATCTGACGTTAATTTGTTCTTTGTCTGTGTTTAGACTAATTAGAAAGCATTTAAATGTTACCAAATGTAACAGTTTGTGAGATCTGGTAAAGATCAATATCGCATGAGGCTTTTTCATTAACACTTTCGTCTCAATGTTTTGCAAAGAAGAAGCTAGTCCGTACAAAAATCAGAGTCTTTTCTTGCTTAACTGGAGCAACCGACGGGGAAAGGAACCTTTGAATCCTTTTGTAGTTAAGCTGTGTTCAAGTAGCTGTGAAAATAAGCACAATACCGCTTTCCGACAATGCTTCTTGTTAGCTCTTTTACAACTCTGCCTCCTAAGCCCTTTCCAGTTGTTTAACATATTCGTCTGTTCGAAGTCAAACATTGTAAGCTCATTTTATCGGCTTCATGTGTACTGTTTTAGATAACAGCTGCCTTTGAATCGGATCATGGGTTTGTCAATTGATTGATTCTTTCCAGGCTAAAAGATAAAGACATAAAATCTCTGGATTAGGCAACACAGAAGTATCGGGACACTCCGCACTACACAAGTTTAATTATATGGACCAGTGAATTAACTTTCTGCATTTAGAGAGAAAGAAGATCCCAGAAGAAGATAATGGAACGCAAATGACGTGGAAGTTTCTAATTAAAGAAGATTTTAGGTCATAATCTTGAAATGGTGTGATGAAGATGACTCCTTTCTGCAAATGGTAAATTACATTGAAAAGTATCCACAAAATATTTCATGAATAGTACCGTCCATACAAAGTAGTCTTGAATTGCCTTAGTTTAATTTGCTACGCCACTGTTCCCCAGCATCTTTCATTACTCCGCTTACATGATAAATATTTAATTAAATTGTACCTCATTTACATTCTTATTTTCCGTTGCATCAGGATTATCTCGAGGATAATACGCAGCAAGACAACCACACGTAATCTCGCACACTACTTACTCCCGCGCAGTCTGTCACGAATACGCGGAACCCGCGCGCGCGGACACACACACAGACGCAGTAGCTGTTTTGTAATTTGCCCACCTACCTATCTTAATGCGTTCTAGTCGGCAGGATTTATGTATGCTTGTGATATAGTAAATTCCTGGAAGAAGTTGGAATATTTCGTGAGACCGTAATGCGACTAGGAAGCTACATTGAAGGAATGCGCTCAGACCGTCGCATTCCAGGGTTCCTGCCGGCTCGTGATGTGCCCCCGAGCAGCACAAACTAGACAACATTATTATGTTACTCAAATGCGACTTATATGTTACGTATATAAGACGGCCGTAGAGAACTCGATTTTGTAATGGATCTTTCTTACCTAATACTTCTTTTTAGCTCCGCGGAACGAGCGAAGTAGAAGCCTGCTGCACGGAAAACGAAAAGGAGAAAAAAAAGTTGAAAAACTTACAACGCGAAACTTTTATAATATAACAACGCTTGCTTCGCAGGCTGTAAATTCTTCGTCACGTCTCCTTTTGTTTACGTCAGTTGATGGGCCCGTGCGTTATTTTTCATTCTCATTTTTTCGCATTCTGCGTTTCCAACGCGAAAATGAAACTTTTGTGACGCGGAGGAGATAAGAACCTGATTAATGGTTTCATTATGTGTTCTCTTTTTCAAGTTGACGGGTCTGACTCTTTTTTTTTCTTCGCAAAGAAAACGCGGGAACAAAGACGCATCTGATCCTTGCATTTATGAATATTCATGCCGCAACACAGACATTTAGATATTATTTCGCTGTCCCAACGCTTTAAATATCTGCCTAGGAGACTTACAATATTACCATCGAATTTTCTCTTCCTGTTCATATTGATAATAAAGAATTTTGACAATAAAAGAAAGGAAGAACGCAAGAACCCTTTGGTAATATGAAACCGGCGTAGAAGATCCTAAATCAGGTAAGTATTTTCAAAAGAAATGTACGGCCATTAATAAAGTCAGTAGAATTTAATAGAAGAAGCTGTCTTAGATATCTTATAGTACCATTAATATTTTGTGATAACCAATAAGCTTCAAGAATTTAATTTTGTTTATGCGTCGAGCTAATTTGGAAAGAAGACCAGTGCAGTTTTCAATATTAATTGAGATAAATGAGCTACATATTGCGGCATACGTAGTATAAACCCGGATCACTAAAATATTTACTTATTTTATGAGAATCTACTCTGTGTACTCTTATTCATATAATTTAGCAGTTTATATGCCTACGGGCTTGTTCAGAATTTTATTCGTGTCACCCATCGCCTCTTATTGACTTGAAACGCTATAACCCTTTCCACTGGCTACATGGAAAAACATTGTTTGGTGTAATTTATTTTCAGTGTTCCAGCGCTTTCATTTTAAACATTATTTATAAAATATAACTACAACCAGCTTACAAGATCATTCTGAACCATTCACCATTCCTATGTTACCGCAAAAATCCACAGAAATTAGATTACATCTTTCCGAGGAGAATATTTTTATAAATCACGCACATCCAGTTTATTATCTTACACATAAGTAACGCGAACGTATATTGTTCGTCCGTTATAACTCACTCCTTAAACACATGCAGATTATATTAGATTTCCTCTAACATTTTTATAAAGAAGAACGGCGAAGTAGGTATACGAGATGAAGAAACACATTGTATGGAAAATGCGGCTTTAAAAATTTCGAACACAATCTTATCATTTGTCTTGAAGCGTCGGCCATAAATTTCGTGTAAGCAGAGAACAATTCCTCACACTCACGAGGGTTCTTTCGTGTCCATATGGTTTCCTTGCGTTTCTCGCCGTTCTTTCTCGATATTGATATCAAAGTTGTTCGGCACACCGACGGAAAAATTACTAATCCCTTCCCCCGGTCCGCGTTCTAGGCGAAAAACACAACTTCGAGACACGCCCCGAATCTATAAAGTAGAAAAAATGCGAGTGGGAAAGAAAGAAGAAAAAGAGAAAAAGGAAATAATTGTTTTTACGTGGCCGTTAACTTTCTTCTTATTCTTAATTTAAATGCATTTTAACATATTTGGTCGTAATAAATTAGCGCTCCCGGTGGCTGGTGAAAGGTAGAGAAGTTACGAGTTCAACTAATTAATGAAGCAGTACGTATCGTATTTGGAAAAAAAAGAACACCGAATTTAATAGAAGTACATTTGAAGCGCAATGTTTAGAAACCATTAATAAAACTGTTCCCACGTATTTACGAGTAACTAGTGAACTTTAAAGGAATCGTTATAATAAGATATATGAGACTAAAACTCGGAATACGGTTTCTTTTTTAATAATTCTAAAAGTAAAGATATATGTGATTTATATTGCATAGGAGAGCAATGTATAAGATATAAACAAATCTATCTTTCAGCTAATATAGATGACGCAGAATACAAACAAAAATGTCTAAGCGCGATCTAATAACCCAGCCTTAAGCATTTATAACTTGCGCATGACAAATAACCTATCAAATCTGCGAAAGAAGAGCAAATGAATGCTGACGAGTACGCGAGCGTACAGGATTGTCATTAAAATCACATGAGCACACATTATTTCACTGCTTCCTTTCTAAGTGAAGGTAATACGAATCGTTTAGAGTCTACGTAGTGATTTCCAACAATATAACCGGAAACACATAAAGAAACCATTCCGCGGATTACGGAATGGCAACAATATCCTGTGCCCTTGCATCGCAATAAAAAGGATAACGCGCCGGTCATCTCGATCGCTCATTTATTTTCGATTCGTGCGTAGAAAAGCGCGCCATCTCTCAAGCTAGGATCAACAGAATGGCATTTATTCGACGGCGGGCGTCAATTTCCGTTCAACTTTCAGTCGTTGGACATCAATTCGGATAGCGAGAGGTCTCATCTATTGATCTATGTTGATATATATTAGCAGTAGGTACTGGTACTATACAATGGAAATTAAGTGGTTGAGATTATTGATATTGAATCAGCTGTAATAGTTAAAGGGTACAATTAGGCGTTACTTCTTGTTGAAGTTGGTAATATGAATGCATATGTAACGTTAGCTTTTCGACCTTGTATCACAAGTATCACGGTAGGTACCACCTCATGTGCCAAAAAAAAATTAAAAAGGAGAAGCGGCTATGCTACGTTGTAGCTTAACGACAAGTATTAGCACCTTAATATTGCGAACTGTGGCTATGTAACTTGCGATTTCTTTCTATGGAGCTACTTAAAGTCAAAGGTATTCTCCAATCGGCCGCAAACTTTGGAACGACCAAAACAAAGATTAACGCAGTACCAGTTGAAATATTGGACCGAATACAAAACTTTCGTACTAGGCTTCAAGACGGCCAACAGCGAGGAGAACTGCACTCATTGCATTCAAATAGTCATTGGGAGAAGTTAGTTTAATTAATAAAGGTACACTTCTACAATTAGGTATAAGATGAGACGCTTCAGAAGATATTGAAGTCGAAGAAGGTTTCGTGAGCTACAAAACTAAGACTACATAAAACAGTAATACAGCCCCCAGTAACATACAGGAGTGAATGCTGGTTCATAAATTGGAACATAAAGAATAATTTTAACATTCGAGTGAGTCCTGAGAAAGAATTTCGGGGAAGTAAGAGTGGAGATGGAGGAATGGAGAAGAGGAGCAAATGAGGACATCGGAGAAGTTTATAGACAAGCTGAAACCAGCCATATAGGCAGTGCTAGAAGATTACGTTTGTTGGGACACGCGGAGACAATTTCTCTTGATTCACCCTATATTTTCTTCTATCGAAAATAATCAGTACTGATTTCGCACATATTTTCATGAATTTTTCAATATTTTCCTAAATTTCTCTTGGTCCCTGTTCTGTTTAGACAACTTCAATTTCCAATAAGCTTTCTCTAAGCCTCTTAGCTTTGACCATTAATAAACCGGAGGGACAAACTATTAAAATTAAAAGATTTGGAAATTAACATGGTGAATTATAGTTGGCATAGTCTTAGTTTAATCCTTATATGCGTCGCCCTATGAATGTGACACCTAAAGAAGTTCTATAAAACAAGCACTCGATTTAAAATGAAAACCAGAGAGTAAAAGTCTCCTAACGGATTTCGATAAGGGGATATCAGCTGACCATGGGTTACCAACAAACTATGACGGTGGAGCTCTTTATGATTTTCATCCATAGTATTCCCCGTAAAGTAGGGAAAATCTCAAAAACATTAAGAATCAGCAGGCTCGAAGAGCTCGAAGAGAGCGAAGAGCTGTAGGTAATGAGCGACCAGTCCTTCTAAAACCCTGTGAAGTAACAATATATCCCAAAAGAATAAATACGAAATAATTAATATAATAATAATAATTAAATAATCAAATAATTACAAAAACCTAAAATACATGTAGCCAGTTCCATGTGAGAGCTCTTGAGAGGATTATGGTTAACATTGAGTTTTTACGGGTAAACAACGCAGTTCTTCATATATGGCGAGTACGTAATGTTTGTTTGGCAATTCTAATTCATTATCTGGATTTGCTCAGAATAGTAGTCATCCATTTAAGTACTTCTAGTGAGAAAATTATACAGGCGGACCATGAATCTATCGACGCTAATGAAATCGAAGATCCGTCCACGAAAACGAATATATATATTAACGATAAGACTCGTGAAAGGAGAGGGAAGGCCGCCGATACCGTCGACGTCGTATACATCGCGTCGTACTAGCGGAATTCGTATGTGTCGCCCCCCAATAAAAAGCTAATCTAAAATGCGTCGGTCGCAGTAGCCTATTTTCCTCGGAGCTAGTCCAATTCTGTTCTCCTAGAGATATTGCAGCGGGGCCGGGCATAAATTTCCCGCCAGACTTCATTTCGAGCCGAAGCGGACCCGTTTATCTTACACACAATAACTCACCGGCCGTCCGTTCTTCTTCTTCTTCTTCTTCTTCTCCTCCTTTTCTGTTTTCTTTTTCTCCCTTCTCTCGTTCCTTCCTTTTTCTTATTGTCTTCCTAGACTTTGCGCTGCAAGAAACACTAGAATAGAAATAGTAGTAATCTCACCCCGAGATGAATTATTGAGAAACATGCAGACGGTACGGAGGGATGAAACGTGTAGCAGCGCAAGGGGTTGGTGCTGGTGTCGTCTGGGAGGGAAAGCGGCGTTGGTGGTGGTGTTACATGGGTGTTCGTTTGACGAAAAAAAAGGAGAAACTTATAAAACGCTCGCGTATTATACGATATACGATCTTTCTTTCTTGATATCGTGGCCATTTATCTCGATAACCTTGTTTTGTGTATCTGTCACTTTGATTAATCATTCGAAATCGGCTATCGCAAGTGTTTTGGCACCAGTCTGTGTTAGATCTGTCAAGGTTCCACGATCGTATATCTAACTATAAATATACATACATAATAAGAAATAAAAGTCTAGTAGTTTAGATCGGAGCTAAGTGTAAAATTGTTACAGCGTAAAAAAGAGATACAAGTTTACTTCCAAACAAGAAAATACAGTTAGGGATCTATTTTTAAAGTAATTTTCAGTATTTCATCATATTATGTATCTCTGGAAACTTTCTTTGCCAACTCCTTTCGTTCCTTTTAAAATTTGCATTTTAATTCCGCAAATAATCACCTTTTTCTCCTCTACAAGGAGAAACCATTGGTACATTGGTAAATTTAGTGGAGCATACTTAAAAACCATTAACCAGCTACGCAAAGCGTCAGGGATAAAAGCAACACCGCATTTAGAACGTAACGGATTGATTTTTTGACATAGTATGGCTTCTATACGTGCTAGTTTTAATAGTATCAAAAGTATTGTTCAGGGAGATTTATTTATTCAAACTTATCCTAGTAAGCAGACAACAAAGTATCTGAAGCTATTTAGAAGAGGTCTTGCATTGGGCGTGTGAAGAGCTGAAGGAACAACTCTTCAGGATAGGATTAATAGGAGCTCTGTCAAGTCGAGAACAAGTTGGCACACTTCCAACGCGATTGTTCAGTGTTGGCTTCAATAGAGAGGAGGATGTTCTCTAAGCAATGTCCTCGCCTAGGGTAATCAGCAAATTGAAGGGAATTTCACATGGATAATAATCTTTAAAAGCCTTTGCAAGCTCCAAATTGACTATTTTAAATTCTCGATGATTAGTTTCCCATGAAATAGTGAGCAGCATGTATGACTAAAATCCCATCCATTTTGAGACATGTACATCTTCTTCTTTGCTTGAAATCCTATGTAGAGTAAACATATGCTATCTGTCTCGATTTCTGAAACGATATTATAACATTTAACCGCGACAAACGTATGTACCAACCTCACGAGCTCTTCTAAGTTAATCGTAAGCATAACGGTACCATTTTTCTTGGTACAATTAAAGCGACCAGATACAGATGTGTAGAGGTCGGCACGTCTCATACACGTGCATACGTACACATTTATACATATAGCAGCATAATTCCGACGCAGGAATTCCAACAAAGCATCCTGCAGATAAAATATAAGGTTGCAATTGTGACAGCGTCCTTAGATGTCCACTGTAAGAATGAGTGAGTGTGGAGCAGAGAGGTTATCTGGATAGCACTTGTTCAGGACCCGCCCGAGGCTGGCTAGATTTACGAGGCCGGCCTATGATCCCATCAGGTGAACTCGTTGCTTACGACATGTCACATGTACTCGCACACCGACACGGCACTACCACGAACGGAGGACATCATGACATTGTTCGAGAAACGAGAAACGAAAGGATGATGGATATCAAATGGAACGAACGCCGCTGCTGGCGAATACGGAAAAATGTCGTTCGACGCGATGTAAGGCTAAGTGTTGGCAAATTAGAACGAATTGACGTGTATCTACGGCTGGTAAGGCGAGTTACTCGGTGCGCACGTAAATGTTCGAGTTTCTTCGCCAGTTAATAAATTTCATTTAAATGCCGCGCGGAGTTCTGTAATTGCGTGGCATCTTGAATATTAACTAAATATATGTTTGTACATTTTGAAGACTTTTAACTATCAATGATGAGAAAAAAACGAGATACATATATTGCTCAGCAAGTATTTTGGCCCACGGGATAAGGTCTCTCAGAAGGATAACAGTTTTCTGATATAACCTGTGACAAGTTAGCCCTATTTAAAAAAAAAAATGAAATTTTGATTGTTGTTCCAGGTTCTTCCAGGTTTGTTCCAAAGTATTTCAAAGAAAAAGTCAAAATTGGCCTAAACAATTGAAAAAGATCCAGCCCTACAACAAAAGATTTTTTGAGAAATTTAAATTCAAAACTGTTGTTCGAGATTCTAGTGGTTCTAAACATTCTTCAACAAATTGTTGTATGCCATTCAGCACTAACAATTCCTCAATCCTCCAGAGCAATATTTGCGGGATGTTCGTATTGGACATCTCACGTAGGAAACAAGCAATCTTTCTCTTGAAAGTGCTTCGTGAATGAGCAACTTTTGTTGGAATCGGTTTAACTGGGGCCCAGTTGATTGTTGCTTAGTTTTTACGAATATATATAAATGTTGTCACCTGTTAATGGTGTTTTAACGTTCTTCTATCGAATCCTTCCAACATTTTCTTACACCAATTGCAATTGCAATAACAGCCCATTCAGGTCAACCTTCACAAAATTCATCACAAGCACGCCAAAATTCTGCGAACCAGTTATTTTGTTGATGGTGCTTCATTACCAAAGGTTGAAGAAAGCGTAAACCCCGGCGTGAAATTTTAATTTCTTCACTGCTCGACCGATTTCTGTGCTATCACTGCTTCAAATTTTACAAAAATGTTACTATCAAAAAATCTCAATAGTACAATCGTTGTTTGTTAAAACATAAGACGCTAGCCAGCTATACCGAGTGTCTCACCGGTGTACCGATGTACGAAAGACTATATACAGGCAAATTCTGAAAACTTGCCAATACACTAAAGCAGACATGTCCTTTTCCATTTGAAAGTTTAAGCGTAATTGTGGGACCCTCTGTATAATGTTTTCAAAACATTTATTCAGATTCTAGTTCTACCCTATACGGTTAACAGTTCTGCAAATTTTCAATTTTCCAAGTTAAACATCTTCACAGTTATAAAAATCTACATGCACTCGTCCTCTGGAAGAATCTGCTTGTTTCCGCATTCAATAAATTATCCAATTTGGAAAAATTGAAAAGGAAAAAAGCTAGGTTGGCAAAAGAAACACGCATATTTTTAATAATACCCGTGTTATAGATTAAAACAATACCTCACCTTTTTCGCTAACTCAACGATATCGTCCGTATTTCGAAAGGCGGCGAAGGGAAATATGAGGACGAAAGAGAAGATGAATTACTGCGGAGCTCAAGATGGCACCAGCAGGCGCAGTAGTGGTCGGCCGAAGGAAAAAAAATCCAATATCGCACGCCGGACGAACGGAAACGGACATTGGGCAAGAGCGCGGGGAAGAAAAGAGAAATACAACACATATTACATTTCACGGTTATATGTCGTGTGTATGAAATATAAGGAGTATCGCATGCTATTATTGTAGGTTTTACCGATTCGCGTTCGTTTATTATTTCTCGCTTTTTTGATTTCTTTTCTTCGTGACGTTTATTATTACTTCAGTTTTCCTTTTTGATATGTTTATTAGTAATTTTCTACGTATTTTGTTACTAAATTATATCTTGTATAATTAAATAAGGCAAAGAGAAACATCCATGCTCCATCGTACGTGAACACGTGTAAATATTTAAATTAAATTTCAATGTAGGTCTCTTCATCTGGCAGACAAGTTAGCCATGCTTGTAGTATCAAGTTTGTGCCCTTTTGATTGCAATTGATCGAATAATGTAACAATATTACAGCAAAAGATATTGAAACTCTTTCTTCTTGGCTATATCTTACGACGACGATGACAATCGTGACACATTAATTGCCTCCTCGAACGGGTGACAAAAACGAAGCGCGAGCGAAACGTTTAACCATTTTGGGATTATCGAAATTCCCATCGCAAATAAGAGACAAAATTAATTATTCAAGCATCTGTCACTCTGATACGTACGAAAGCGCACAACCTGCTGCCGCTGTACAACCGACGTTCTACTAGTAGTAGTGGTAGCAGTTGCATGGAGCTGTTGTTAGCCTTCTGTTGCTGCTTAGTTGCTGGTGCAGCACCAGCACCACGTCCTGATACACGTCATAAATAAATGAATCTGCACAATTGTTTTAGATTGTGCGCGGATTTACAACGTGCGTTGTATTAAGATTAAGTCTTTGTAATTCCGGCTAATACACGCGTACGTCTGCTGTATTTCAAATTCTCTTGAAATAGCGCAACTTGTACGGGCTCGCCTTTACGTCTTACGTTTCATATCGTCGCGGAGAAAAAATTGTACATCAAAGAGAACGACGTATATTGTTATCTCGAATATGCTCTTTTTTCTGCTGTGTTGTGTACAGCCATTTAATAGCGGACTCACGGTGAAATATATTTATTCATTACGGTAGTTGCTTGTGTTCGGGTTAGAACATCGAGTTTCATCGGCAAATAGGTATATGAACAGTTTTCCTTTATTTGCGTGATAAAAAAAGAATATTTAATTTCCCACAATGCGTAGCTCTAAGTACTAGGATACATCCTTATTACTTTGTCTGTGTATTGAGTGAAATGGTCTAGCTTGGTACCTGTGACATTCTAAATCTAGATCATATTACCTTAATTTAAAATTAATTTAAATTACCCTGAGAGAGGTACTCCACGAGACTGGACTGAATACTAGAAAGGCATGACATACTGGCTTTGAGTTGGAGAAAGGATAGCATCTGTGAGAAACTTCTAGAGAAATTGCTATGTGATGACGTCGGCTGCCCATTTATATTAGAAAGAATGAATTTGCTTGTATCACACTTAAACTTAAGATATAGCAACTTCCTTCTTCCATCCGCAAAAACCAACACCATGAGAGGAACTCCAACATATATTCCATCCAAAGGGGCTAACAAGCGACGTGATTTATTTAAGCAAAATTCCTGCGCAGGAGGTAGTCGGATGAGTGGTCATTCTGCTTGTTGGCTAATGTACATACACATTGTAGAATAAGTTACATCGTAAGACACCTACCAACTACACAAATTGAAGAAAACCATGAACCAGTAAATCGTTTCCATTCCTTGTCATAAATAATAAATAAATAAAAAATGTGGATTTATCATTGTTAGTCATCTATTGTTTGGTGAAACCGAGAGATCGATTATATTTCGGGGTCACCGAAGGTGATTGTAATTTTTTTATCTTATAAAGGAAAATGTTCCACCCCTTTATGTTTACTTGTTTTGTTAATTATTCTTTCTTTGTTTTCTATACTGTAATTGGTTAGTTATGGTGGGTTTGTTTGAATTTGTTGGGGAATAATTAACTGCGCTCCACCCTTCACAGCGAGGGGGCGATAGTAATACACCGATGGAACAATCTACACGCACCACTTCTGCACTAAATTCCATACCCCGAAGATTAGCAGAAGGTCCAGGATTCAAACCCAGTACTTCGACACTGATAACCAGGCACGCTACCACTGCACTGAAAGCAATTTCGTAAATATTAACCCGCTGTTCGCTGACGTGTCAGTTGAGTCGAAATTAATATTTCCAAAACAAGCGGTTAAGTGGACACAAAAAATAAAGAAACAAATAATAACTTATAAGGCCTTTAATATAAACAAACAAGGAAGGTATTGTATATTGTTGTGTGTTGACTTAAACCTCTTTATAATTGTATTGTAGGCAACTGCTACATACCAGATCAATTTATTGTAACCGTTTTCAATAAGATATATTCGCCTGTTTAGGTGGGTAGCAGACTTTGCCCTATAATTTCATTCACAATAGCAATTTAAACGACAGTCGGATAGATAGGGAATGTCACTGGGAAACAAATGCATCGATTATTTATCAACCAAACAAGACCGTGCTTATCTGAACTTCATTGTAAGCGTTGTAAAACAGATAAACTCATCTACGGAAATGTACTTACTTCAACTAGGATAGTCGCCAGTTCTGCTTACAACCGAACAAACCTATTCTCGTATCGCGAAAGTTATTTTCAGATGCAGTATCGAACATAACTGGCATTATACTTTGAGCACCTTGAAAACAAATTACGTTTTATCAGGAAACCTGCTAAATATTGCTTCAGAATTGATGAAAGCGTCAATGGAAGTATTAGAAATGTGTATATCACGTTACCGATGTTGTACTACAAGCATCTGTTCCAATAAAGAGAATGAATGTCCTTTTTGCCTGTAAAGTAGTAGCGGCGGGCTCCCTTATTTATTACTGTTCTCCCTAGAATGTTATTGACACGTTTGTGTATGGCGATGAATTTATGGTGTGGACGATGTCGACACTTCATTTTACGTTGCGATATTCCCACACATGTATGAGCAAAGAAGTAAATTTCCCCAAAAGTAGGCATCGATCAGCTGTTGAAAGGTGTTATTTATAGTACAAATTTGACAGCTATTTCAATGTTTTACTGTATCTTTTTTGTTTATTTTGGCTTTATTGGAACAAGTCTCATAATACAATTTTTTTCTTTTAAGATACTTCGTTCCGCATTAGATAATAGTTTACCCCTTTTTTTTGGGTAATCTTTGGGAGCCACCCTCGTCTATCGCTAAGTTATCATAACAACTACTTCTCGAATCGATGAAAACTAGGTTTAGGGAATTTTTGATTATAGGAAGGCACATTTCGTCCTCTATTAACAAGCAACGTAAAAGTTTTATGGGTCCTCAAGTGACTTCAAACCTTCCCAAGGCATCTGTACGCTTCGATGTTTGCCAGATCGAATTAATTGAGAGCGTCACTCCCCGCACTTTGGATTTCTTTTGAATTAGAAAATGTGTTTTGCCCACGCCTTGTCCTCATTTGGACTTCAAATCATCATCTACGTTCATTTACGTCATTTTAGTTTTCACCTTTGGTGAACATACCTAAAATTTGCTTCCATAACAGAAGCAACAGTAACTTGTACTTCTTTATTCAAATAACATAGTTTGCATGAGTCAACCATCAAACCTTGCAGCTACCATCGTGTGGATATCTTTTGTCTTACACTCAAACTAATTTTGGAAAATCGAGATTACTAAGCGCAACTTACTAAAGCCACACCTTACACTGGAGGTCAATATTAATTAGCTTAGTTTTATTAGAATCCGCATCTAGCCCAAAAAGACCTTAATTTCCCCAAATCTGCCTTAAAAATAACCAAAAGATAGTCCTAAAATAGATTCTCCATGGTATTAACGGAATCATTTAGGGTAAAAGCAATGCAAGGAGACGAAAAACACACTAATACGGACATGTTTCTGCCTACCCCGCGTCATCAGCGTGGCAATCACTCCACCTTGTACCATTGTTTGTCTCACACCAGAACATTCGAAACCACGAGCTAGACATTTGATAGCATCTTCTAGTGCCAAAAAGCACATGCTTGCCGTTTAGAAAGCAACGACATAAACCGGGTAATATTCCCCAAGCCATCCCTCAAGCAGTTCTTGGAGCACTTAATTCGAGATAGGAGTGCTTTGGGAAGCTGCACATGTATACGATTCCCACAGGCTTACCATGGTGTATTAAGGGAAGACATCAGAAAATGCCTAGAAACAATAGCCAAGTAGTGGTACAATTTTGTGATGTAACTAGCAATCCAACCACTTTTTGTTGTAAGAAGAATAGTTGCAATTACCATACTTTTGTGTTAAAAATAAATTCCTCAAACAAGAAATAAACCATAAATTTCGTTCTTTCGCAGTTTCACAGATTATATATCATGTCTACTTGTTTGTTTTATAATACGAGCATGTACACAAACTGGAACTTTCTTCTTATAATTTATTACTTGAATAAAAAGATATGACAGAATATTTCTATTAAAAGTTAAAATGTCAAGACTAATCACTAGAAAAGTCTAAATCTGAATTATTTACACTAGCCCGCTATATATTTAAACTTTCAAACGTGTCAAGCGTGTTATTCTTTCTGAATTCGAATATGTTCATATGTCTTTAAAATATGACGAGGACAGGTCGTACATATGGAGATACTACAGCCTCAAGGCGTAGTGTTCGCGTCAACGCCTTCTCCTTTCACAATTCCAGACAACAAACTGCGTTGAGGTGTCAGTTACCGTTGCAAAATTACAAAATCTTACTTTTTGTTTAAGCTTAGTTCCCACGCAGGAATCGACATTCCAACGTATACGCATTTTTGGGAGCACTGTATATATACGATAACGTAAACTAATATTAATATGTAGGAACGAACGGAGTAAAAGGGAATTCTAGGAGGAAACCGGTTTGGTAGGTTAGATATATCAAATTTCGTCCGAGCCAAATTCAACAGACATCGTAAGAATTCACTGTTGTGTGTGTATTTTAAATAATGTTCGTGTCAGCTGTGGATATTATTCCAGCAAACTGTTACGAGACGTTATACACGTATTTACGAACTTGTTTAGCCAAAAAGAAGTAAATTTTGTGAACTCTCGCGTTGTACGGAACATGTTTATTGGTTTATTGTACAACAAGCACGAATGCTAGTTTTATATTAAGAATCTATGGAAAGTGAATTAAGGAATATCTGTTTGCCTGCTGCAAATTTTAATGTAAAATGTTAGCTCGCTTGAAATAAAATTAATCGCATAATTTTCCTGGAAAACGCAAACCGTTCTCGTAGTGTGTATACTTCTAATAATATACATGGCGCAAGTGAACGAGAGCATTCGTCCTGGAAATTACATCATGTATTTTTTCCCGGGATTACGAGAGGGCGCTCACCGTTCTAGTAAAGCTTGTTTGTTTGCGTTGAGTTTGAGTTTATTCTTGTACAACAGAAAGTTTCAAACTAGTTATAAATAACGTGTGAATAATATTTCTGTCGCTAGTACTTGAAATTGTTATAACATCCGAACAGGTTTTCATTTGAAGTATAAAAAGTGGGTTGCTTTTAATACATTTAAACATACAGAATTATTCGCTCATGCAATCTTTGCTCGATTATCGGTCACAAAATGTGGAAATGAAGCTAGCAATTATTCCTCCTGAAGGACACTGTTTATAAACAATGCTCCTTTTGTTTTAGGACAATAACTATGAAAAATACAAAAAAGACGTTAAACGACAAGCGCTCACCATATCCGAGAGGCTTTTCCGTATTTATGTAATCGCTTGGAAGTTAATGTATGGCTAACGTATTTGTAGCTTGGTTGCTACAAAATAAAATAAGGTGTAATATTTCTTTGTCGCATAAGGGATAAAGAGCCCAATTCGAAATGTGCAGGATCTTACCACAATAGCTGTGGGTAATGAATAAAAGTCAACAAACAATTAAAAATTATATATAACGAAAATTGGAATAATGTTCTTCCTCTTCTGCTTCTACATATTACTTGATTTGTGCTTCCAAAAATGAATTCCTTTTAAAAATCTGAGCCCATTTTCGAAATGTTACATGGCGCAAAAATTATCAATTATATCATCTATGCCATGCAATACGATTCGACTATCCCCTTGCTAAAGTATCTCACATCCATTACGCAGTAGGGATATATGTTGAGATGTAGACGCTACCACCCCACATGGGATATATAGCTCTTTATTTCGATTGTAAAACTCATCTTAAAAACAGAAACTAAATCCGACGGAAAAAAACAAACATCAGGCAGCGGTACTGGAGAGAAGAAACGGAAACAAAAACGAAAACGCAAAAAAAATTCAACACCAGCAACATCGGGAACACGAAAAGAAAATAAACGAAACATCCAAATAGTTGTAGTATAGAGAAGAGTGGAAACCGCCCATGGTCCGGGGGTTTTCAAGCGCACCACTCGCGAGCCCGCCATTCGGCAGCCATAAATCATGGGTTACCACATTGTAGCCCGGTAAATCATGCAGGACCGTCGGGGGGAGCGAGGAGGGCGGAGGAGAGGCTCAGCATGAAATGAAACCCATTCGTCTCTGTCAGGAGTGTGGGGTTCTCTTTCTCTAGTACGGACTGCTTTCCAGAAGACGGAGTTCGCTCCTCTCCACCGTGTGCACTGCGCGCACATAAACTAAAGGCGCCAACGTAACATGCAACTACCCTTCATTAAGATTCGGCCGTCTCGGTGAGATTTTTGCAAGGAATAACGAGAAATTAAAGAGTGCATCCTCCTAGATGTCGATCACCTTAATCACAAGTATTTGTTTTCCATGCATTACCAATTAATTACATTTACATTGATATTATTAGTCGCTGTCTAAAATCAAATCCGGCAAGAAACTAGGAAATGGTTTCGGTTTGAAGAACTGCGATATCGCGTGATTTTGGGAGCTTTGGCGATGGACGCTTTTTCTCACTTTGATAACAACAAGCGAGAATACATCGTATCCGTACGAAAATAATTTATTTAAATGTGCACGGAAAGATGCATCGTTTTGCGAACCCGCAAATATGTCGTACGTTATTTTATTCGATGGGAAAGAAATTGCTAGAGTCGGATGATTTATGGGAGATTTAAAACGATCGTTTAAAATATATAGATTAAGCACACGCCTTTATGAAATGAGTAATTGTTGTATGTAATCGCTCCATATATATTTATACATGCTTCCATATTTACTTTATGCACCGTAATCGTACACAGACCGTTAATACCTCTGCTTATTATTGAAAAAAGCTTCGCTGCGGTAGAACAAAAAATATATTAAGTAAAAAATGCTAAGCTGCCCATAGTCTGTGTAAATGATACATTTTGCTGCACCGACCGTATCTTGGCTGGTTAAGAAATCCTCCTAATTCATCCTAATGCCAGGTGCTCCTTGTCTGGACTCTAAGGCCTGAAGTTAGCATCGTGGTCTGACTCAATCCCAGGTTTTCTGGGTAACGAACATCCCGACAGACGCGATTTAGCCAGGGCTTTAACCTACCCATCCCCATTCCATAGGCTTATGCCTATTGTGCCTCACTGTCGGTTCAGTTTCCGTCGCTGGTCGATAGTTGCCAGTGCTTGGTAGTCTAAACCCCGAAGGGCCAGTAGTTGTCGATCTAAGTTCCGATGAGCTGATAGTTGTCGCCTTGCACGGTCTCGACCACGTGGATAATATGTGAGCTACGTTCCGAAAGATCGGAATCGACCATCACCCATCTAAGGTTGAGAAGGGAACTTCTCCCACATGGAGAGCTTGGCGGAAGAAGGACGCAACCGGTGCGACCAGCGAATGCTAAGGCGGGTCAGCAATTTTCTCTAATGTAAGGTTACCGCCAATTATTTCCGTGTTGGTAAAGTGTAGCTAGAAAATGTTCTCTTTATAAGCTGAGAATGCTCTCTAGTTAATGAGACGTTAGCGCTTAGAAAGAAGGAAAACATTGTAACTACTGCAAACACAACTAAACCTCAACTGACAGTGAGAGAGTTGCCCTAAATAACAATGTACATTTTATTTTTCAAGACCTGCGGGTTTTTCTGATTCTTAATAATATCAGCTTGACCCTCGTATATCAATAGGCATAAGTTCCACAGACCATCACAACCTCAATTCCTTTAATCTATATTTATTTTACGTTTCCCGCACGTAGGATCAGCATAATTAAACGGGACGAATGTGTTAAGAATTAAGCTTATGTTACATAGGTATCTTACGTACGTTACCTATAATATATGAACGCGCTATCGGATATATTTGAGCGGAGAACAAATTCCCGCTTAAGTCGACACCGTCATAGATCATATAGCGGTCGTCTCAATTAAAACGGACACCATGACGTGCGAAGGCAACAAAAATCCGGCCAATAAATAACGCAGTCGGTTTCCACAGGCGGCAGTAAATCATGCCGACAATATTAATATTAAATTGTCATTATTGCCCGCTCATTTTTGTCCGCGCGTATTACGTCGTAGGTGCAATTAGGTATAAGTTGGAATCGAAGGTATGTACAGTGCGGCATATTGCGCTTTAATGATTCAATCAGCTTTAATTAGGTACATATTAACTAAGGTAGGTATTTCAAGTGGCATTTTCGTTTTTTTAGCCCTTCTTCTCAATGGCATATTAAATTCGCTCTCCTTGAAGCATTGCACAAACATATTGTTGAATTTTCCATTTACTTACTTCCTTATTTACTGCTAATCAGCATCCAGTAAGCATAAAGGAATTGTTTAATATATTTTGTAACTGCATTATTGTTGGCATTATATTAATTGATTTATTTAGAAATATAATGGTATAAATGGTAGCTTAGAAATACGTTATCTCTCCCATCCTACAACCACTGTTCGCACCAATCTTGCCCACTGTTTTCCGCTCCTTGATAGGCACAGCATATTCTCCCTTCCTTCTTCATTGAATTTATTTTCTCTCCGCTGCCACACCAAAACCTCTCAATTCACGCTCTTTTCCTCATTTCTCTAGATTCGCTTCTCAAACACTTCAACGCGTCTCTAATCGCTTACATCCATTTGCACCTGGCATTATGCTCTCAGTGCTTAGCCATACTTTGCTTCACTTGCCACTACGCCTCAACCCTTCGACTTTGCTTCTTCTCACCGAGTCAATTGATCGCGCTTCCTGTTCAACCTTGTATCCAAATTTAATCATCCTCTTTGATCTTTAATATATTTTATATTGAAGCATTCAAAATAACACCCTAATGAAAAGATACGCATAGATATGACACCGCTTCAACTGATCATCTGATGTATAGAGCTGTAGGGAGCACATATTCTCTAATAGATCGAAATAGGCGCCTCTATACTCAGATGCAAACTGCAGCCACTGAAATATGTTTGAACTTAATATAGATTGTTTTCCGAAACGTCTTAGCCAACATGTACCACGCGAAGTTATTTAATAAATTACAAAGGCGTCGCTTCTGCCTTGATCGATCACCTTGATACTAAGCAATTACGCGGCCGGCTCCTCTATTTCCCCCACCTATAGACTCTGGCAACAGATTTCCGGAAGTTTGGTATTAGTCAACGTCAGAGCGTGGTAATCCGTAATGCATGACTGTGAGAATTTTAATAGTTGGCATGTCGGTTATTATTATAATGAAATCATTCATTTTAATGTCGTTTTAAAATATAGGCAACGATTTGTTTTAATTGAACTGAATATGGCGATAACAAACAAACAAGTGTACACGGCAATATTATAACGACAAGAGAAATTGTTTTCTAAGTAAAATAAATTAATTTTTCACGGTCGTTAGGTACGGGAGTACCACTTCGTCAATTTAAAATATAATAAACCGCAAATAATAGTGTTCGTTTAAATGATTAAAACTCGGTATAATCACCTTATAACACTTGAACTTGCTTAGAAATAAAACACTTAGGTACAATTTAAACTAAACAGAAAGATTGTTATTCTCTTCGCTCCTTTATGCCGATAGCATCTGTCAAATCTCACAGACAATTACAGTCAAATTTCATGAGGGCGTTTAGCACTCTGGGATTGACCCAGTAAGGTAGATACGGTCCCTGACTTTCTTCCTTAGAAGGGAAATAGAAGAAGTGAAGCTTTAATAATACAAGGAAGCAATAAAGCACAAAACTGTTGGAACTAATGCAAAGTCTGAGATGATGAGCAAAAATTATTTGATTATATTACGTCAATAAGCAACATTTCACTAAATGAAACAGGAAGGCGAAGCTGAATAACTGCCTCGCCTATAGCATTCTAGAATAGAAGCCGTGACGAAAGCTTATAATCTGATAGCGCCGACAACTTACTGTATACTTGAAAACAAAGCTCAACTTTTATTTGAGATCAACCTAAAGCAGGACACGGACCAAAAAGTAGAGTTTGGAAAATTTCACACTTACGAGTAGTTTAGGAAGCGCCTAATGTCGTGTTGTGCTAAGCCGGAATAGGATCAAGAAAAGGGTCAACGCCGCACTAAGAAAATGCGAATACTCAAAAATATATTTTCCCCAAATAAAAAATATTTTATCGTCTAAGAGAGGTTATTCGGGCGTCTTATGCAGGTGATCAAAGTCCTGTCCCTTTTATAAATCATTATTAAACGCTAAACGACAAAAAGAAGACAAATCGATGTATGGAAGGAAGGAAGCAACCGGCTCAAATAAGGGAAAAAAACACCCCATAAATCCTTCTTTCTTTAACGGAGCGCTCCGAAGTTGCACAAACTTGGTCTAAGTCCGAACATCGTTCATTTTGAATCATGGCCGCTTGGATGTCGTCTCCGTCGTGGCTGCGCATTAATACCGGGGACCAGAGAGGGCGCTGCTCTGCACGTGCAACAAGACCGGAACTTCCGGATAGGGCTTCATTATCAATGCAATCCTATATGAATAATTGCATGCATGTACGATAGTATTAATATTGACATGTTTTGCCACGTTTATATGTACGTGAGATAAATACATCGTCGAGTAGAACTTTTACGTGGGCCTTAATTCAAGCAGATCATTGTATTTTGGAGAACTGCAAATTGTAGTTAAGTAAACGGATAAATTAATATTATTGTTTTATAACACATACTACGTACGCTCGAAGAAGCTGATTTTATTTCTACTTCATGGTGTTCAGCAGAGTAACAATTCTCGAAGCAATTGTAAGTTTCTTTGGGATCATACTCAAATGCTTATTTTTTTGCTCAAAAACATATTACTCAAGCCTTTGCATTGCGCTGAAAAGTTCCCTTTACTTCACATCTTCTGATTCTTCATCTCAGTTAAATACTTCATGAACGTTTACATACCTCACAACAATAAAATTATTATTCATAGAGCTATCAGATCCCACGTGAAAGAGAATGTGAGCGGACGTAGCATTATGAATTTATTCAAAGATGCCTTGCATAGGTAGTTCAATACATAATTAAGTAAAGCTAAATTGTAAACATAAATTTAACATACCACTCCAGCATCCTAAGTAGCTTCTGAATAAATTACTAATAAATGGAATAAAATCGCATCTATTAGAATACGTGTCTTGATCTTATAAAACACACTCTATTGTGTATTTTACTCAAATAAATGTATTTATTAACTGTATTTCTTCCCGGGTGAAATTGGGCACTTTAAATTCGTTGATGGGGAAATGCAATCTTTCTTTTTCTTTGAAGTACCGCCACGTTTTTCTGAATTATAGAACGCTTTTATTACTGCTACTCTAATATATGTGCGCCCCTTGTTATATTGCAATTTTGTTAAGGAATTCTCTTAAGAAATATTCCACGCTCGTGAGGAACCCATATTTTACATCCATCCTATGTAAATTCTGAGACTGTGAAAATTGGAGATTATCTTTTGGGAAATGGGTTAGGCTTGCAGCGTATGTTTCCACGTGGGTAAAGTGATATAATACTTTAGGAATTTTAATAAACAACCTCAACACTTTAAAAGCGAGCTGTTCTACGTTGTGTCTAGAAGAAAAAGATTTCCTGTATCTAGCCTTTCGCTATTTAATTGGTACTAAACAGCGTCGAAACGTCACAACGAACTAAGGCATTATTGAGCAAGCCATGCAAAGGAAGAAAATTATGATTTATAATGGACAATAAAGTGAAGAAAACACCAAAATTTTGGATCACAAACATTATTGGGGATAGCAGATGCGACGGATAAAGTCAAAAGGAGGCAAAGTCTGATCTGATTGATTCATGCGTTGGAGAAAACGACAAAATCTAAAATAACACGCGGAAAGCAAATGAATATTTTATGTATTATGTTAGGTACCAAAGAGCTATTGGTGTGGCTATGAAATGACTAACATTGATTTCTGAGGAGTTTGTTTTGAATGTTGATGAAGTTGTCACACTTTGTTGGGTTTATTTGGCTATAATGTACGGTTCTTGGAGGCTTTAACAGCTCCTTGAGATGATAAAGTCATTTTTCACACATTTTGTTGTTTGACATTAGGGAACAAAAGGAAGTCGAAGGTTTGTATTGAAAAGTAACAGTAAACTTTTAGCACATGTAACTTATTGTTTGGTGTCCATAACACGATACTTGGAGAAAGTTCCTGCTCGTAAAACGAATTAAGCGAACTATGAAACGCTGAAGTAGGAAAGATCTGTAGTGATCGATGAAACTTGGACTCATCACTTTGTTCGAGAATTTGAAGATATAACTTTCCAATAACGACAAAAGGGGCTGTTACCTGGAATTTCTGGAACTTTAAAGGATTCTCCTTACTGACTTAGCTTCAGAATGTACCAGCAAATATAGGAAGGAGGCAAAAAATTGAGGCCAGGCATTTTGCTGCTCTCCACAGCTTACAAGAATTGCAATCATCCAGGATGCTTTATCCCATTTGTTAACATGTTTAAACTGAAAAGCTGCGAAACAGAGCTTTTCTATACAATTTAAATATTTATATAGAATAGCACAAACTTACTACACAAATGAATAAAAGTTTAAGCAAGAGTTTCTTTTTATCTCTCGTTGAGTTGGAGTTTGTTGAATGTATTTCATATTACCTTAGTGGTAGTTTTTTTTTGAGGTTCGAAAAACGTTGGAATTACAAAATATACCCGGATTGATTGGATAGCTTTAAATCGTATCCTAGATCGGACATAAATCATCGTTACGTAGTGAGAAAAAGAAACAAAGAAAACATTAAATTAAAGAAAATCATTTTCGACTGTTATGGTATTTAGTATTTGACAGAGCAGATAGTATCACGTCTCGTATATTATCACTTTATGTGATTGAATTAGCATTAACTTATTAATAGGATGCTTATTGAATTTTTCATAGTCCGGGTGATAAATAAATTATAATTTTATGTGACATTTATTCATTTCCATCGTCGATCTCGTCATAGTATCGCCGATATCCCGATATTAAAGAAATCCTTCGGGCGGTTGTCTCAGATAAAGCGATATTTAACCGAAACACATAAAATCAAATCACTCGTCTTTACGGCACCATAACAGCCCTCCTCTGTAACCTAAGATTTCAACCTCGAAAGCTCGCGTGCGCCTCTAGTTTATGAAGTACTAAACTCGATTCTTGAGCTTGTACAGAGCGCGAGAGAGAAAGCGGCGATTCAATAAAGCCGAAGGCTAGACGAGGATGAACCGGTATCCCACAGGCACGGGGCTCTACGGCGAGCACAACAAGTGTGCCCTTAACATAACTGTTACTATAAACATAATTTCAGTGCGAACACTTTTATTTCATAGTAAAATCTTAAAGGATTTGCCGCAAATATTGATAGGAAATTGAATTACTTGCTCTTTACAGGGCTGAGGCCTTAGAAATGAACATTGAGGGATCGTAAAAGTTCAATTTGTTATTCTTGTTGTGAAAATCAATAATAATTATTCCAAATTTTCCTATTTAGAATGTTCAGAAAAAAAAGTACGCAGTGGTGTTCAAGAGATATAATTCAATAACTTTGGGGATAATTATCTTTAAAATTTGAGCAATTTCTCTATCTTAAGCATGGACAGCATGCAATGGTCTATAAGGGTATTTGGATGTAGTATTGTGATGATGAACTTGGGTGGCAGCGAAAGAGAAAACGCTTCCCGAGCGAGAGCTTACATTCCGGCTCTAAACCGAGAAACTCTGTTGCTTCAGTGGAGCCCTTCTAATCATGTTTTCCGTCCAAATAGCAGTTGGCATTTTGTTCTACAAGATACGCCTCATTCCATGAAAATCTCTGTCTTTCGAGCCTACAATATAGAAAAAACGTTGCTGGGGGCATTAAGTGAGTTTGCCATGACCACCACTAAAATATTGAATAATGTAAAATTGTTTTGGTAGTCCAATGCAACAACTACTAACATTAACAGGAAGATATTTGATTTAACAAACTTCATTATTCTGAATAATCACCCCTGTTTTACATTTATTCTTCATCATTTACTTAAAACGATGCTTTCTTCTACATAAATACTTGAAAATTATCGAGTACCTACTTTGAACCTATTAAATTGTCAGGCGAATGCGTGCGGTACATGCCATCAATCTTCGGCATTACCCACATTTCTCCATCCGCAGGTCGCTATTACTAGACCCGCAGCCACAATTTTTAATAGCCGTTAATTAGTATTAGTAGGTAGCTTAAATGGTGTTTTGTAGAATGCGAATCGACCTGATTCAACAATAATCACGTCAGTATGAGCACTCTCCACAATCGTAGCCGCAGCGTTGTGACTTAACCGTCTGTTACTGTTATTTATACGCTCTATCGCCGACCATAATGAAGGTGTTAATAGTTTTATTGCCTCCATTTCGTAAAGCGTCTCTTCTACGCTAAACGATTTTACACCTCGTTTGCTCCATATCACACGGCGACAACGAGGTTGCGCAATTATGTAATTAGAAATGGTGTGTAGCACGAATATCAACATTGAAATTGATTTTGCATGCTGAATTGTTGCGAAGGACAAATCAGTATCGTCTCTACAAGGTGTTTATGTTTGGTAAGTACAGCGACCCCTGCTTGAATTTAGGGTAAAGAGTGGTTAGCAAAATCTGTGATGTAGGGTGGCTGGGAGCTTCCTAAAGTTTCCTAAAGCTCAATATCTAATAATCCATAAATAAAGTGGGCCCTTCTTAATGTAGTCAATGTTAATATTACCACCCCCTGTTATCTAATTCAGTGCGGCAATATGCCAAGATTTTTGCAAATGTTTTCGTTTGCTGCAATTACAGCTTTAATTATTGTGTCGGCACACTCCACACCACAGAAGAGGTTTAACTAATTCGACACTATTGTTCTAGTCATAGAGTTGACAATGGAAAACCATGAATTTTCCAAACAGTTAACAGAATTAACTCAATATTTGATGTGGTACGGAATATGCCCTTACAGTGGTATTTGTTAATAATAGCCCACTGATTAGTAACGGAATATTACTTTTGAATACGAATTTTAAAGATACATCAATTAAAAGTAGATTAATAAAATAGTGGAAGAAAAGCAACTGAAACGGTTCGCTCACGTACATAGAATGGATAACAAAAAAAGTAGCCGAAGCAAAGAAGCATGAAATGAAAAGAGTGGAAATGCCGAGGAAGAAACGGAATAATTGTGAAAATGAAATGAAAAGAAATCTAAAACCAATGAGAAGAAAAGGATTAGAAACGAATTAATCCAAGGTAGCTTTTTCAAAATTGATTGTGTGACGCAAAGGTGATTATTTTTTTATTTTATATTTCATTCGAAGCATCCCAAAAAAAAAATACAAAAGAAAAGAATATGACAAATTATTTAAAGAATGAGAAATTTAAATTTAAAGAAATTTAAAGAATAAAAGGACGCTCCAAAACTACAAGTACTTTTTACATTTATTGCAGATTAAGGTCCTACTTCTTAGTTGCTTCTTCTAATTAACACAACGTTTAGTTTTACTATGCAAAAGGTCAGCTATTGCTATTTACATCTTTAGGTCTTATAATAGTTACAATAACCGGAATCCACTGTACCTAGGTTCACGTAGAAGGTAACCTAGGCTATTTAAAAATCTAGAGAATCTCTTAGATAAGTAGTTACCTATCTATGTACCTCCAAAGAGAAATATATTTACGGCAAATACAGTTATTACTAACTAACTATATCCTGCTAGATTGACCAATGCCCGAAACTGCAAAGCTATACGAATTGGTTCTTGTTAATTTGCGTCTTGTCTTGGCAGTGCATTATAGTGTGAAGGCGGATTGAATCAACAATTAGCATACAGGCTTTCAAGAAATGCAAGAAAACACGTATTCGCACGGATCCGTTAAAAACTCCAAAGGAAACCAACGTAATATCCAAGCAAACCTCAACATTCCTATATGCAATTTGTAGTTAAAATTTTATAGCTGCTCTATGGCATAGCATTTTGGTTAGCACGCCTCATCCCAAACAACAGTATTCAGCAACGGCGAATGTTCTTGCAAGTACACAATTACAAAGCAACAGGGCACTCAATTCCAGCTGTAAAATTACAAATGTGCATTTAAATTGAATGATTTATATAGTCATTTATTAATGAGGGGAATATATTAATGAATAATGCAATTTTAATTTTGCATTTGTGGTTGCAATAATTCTTATCAAAGTAGTCCTAATTTATTTGTATTTGCGTTAATATAATTAAACGATTATGAAATTGCTTAATTATATTTTATTTATTAAATAATACATGAGTATTATTCATTGTTTACTTTAATTATGTAACTGCTAATTAGTTATTTACGTATTACGGGTTAGAAGAAGTTTGTAAATAATGAATCAATTTTAAAAATCTTTTTCTATAGTTATATGTGTTTATGCCACTTGAAAGCTTCCTTTTTGCTTCTTCTGCTTTTTTCCAATGTAGAATTTCCTTCTATGCTAGCTAGTTAGAATTAAAATTTTTAGTATATCTTCGCTCCATTTCCCAAATGTTTTCTTAGCTATATCTATGTTCGATAGTTATTCTATACAAACTATTGGCCTCACTTCCCTATGGACCACAAGCTATGAAGCATGTTTTCAGCTTATTATCTTTTACGGTGCACCAGAACGCTATGGCTACGCGATGCTTTATTAATGTCCCGTCATGATGGTAATATTTTCGGAATAAATTAACTATATCGACGCCGCCACTATACGGCACAAAACGCATACAACTGGTATACAACGGGGCCATAAACCTTAACAAGTATCAAGTGAGAACACGCTATCCCGCTACCACGGACAAACGCCCGGGATTGAGATATCTAGGTTTTCAAAGCGATACCGAAAAATACTGCACCAGTTTTTTTACCCGTTCGTTTTTCTGCTGAGCTGAAGCGAGCCGAACGGCAGCGATTAATGATCGCGGTTTTCATTCATGCTTCATTGGTACATCACAACAGATTTATTACGGTATCATATAGTATTTATTTCTATTCTTCTCTATATAATATAGGTTTGTTTTCAACCGTTTTTTATTGGATGTATCTTTTTTGTCTTCCTTTTTTTTCACATATGCGTATCTCTACTGCTGCTTCGCTTATAAATATTTTCAGATTATTTATTCTATGCGGAGTAGGAAGTTAGTGGCAAGCGTACCATGTGAAAATAGCTAGAAAAAGCAGGACGATCAGATTAATAGGTTTTGTGTAAAACAGCTTGCTAGATTCGTAATAAATCTATTTGCTGGACTCTATAAATTATTATTGCGATGGGATAGAATTATTTAAGTAAAGTCATTTATTGTGAAGACGGTTATACGTATCGCAGCCGCTAACTGTTGGAAAAACTCAACTGCAATAACGGTCAGTACAAGTTTTGAGTGCTGTCATAGGAGCAGAGGAAAATCTAGATGCTTGAAGCTACTTCTGGATTACTAACTTCCAAGAGACGAATTTTTGTGTACAGTCTAATATCCCAACATGCATATGTACATGTACAGATTAAATCACGAGAGGTTGTAGTTACATCATTGTTTCATCGATAAAGTGAAAACAAGCGCTAGAGCTAAAAATCAGAAGCGAGATAGTAAGCAAGTATATAACATAAGTCGTAGCTACTTAAACATTTTATTAAGTACCAATGAACCAATTGAAGTGAGATAAAATACACAGTCGAGTAATGCGTAGCTAAGAGCTTTCATAATGTAAACATTATGAAAGCTCTTATGCAATGTAGTAGTGCGTGCAATCTTAATATTTATAACAGAGAATACCGCTCCGTTGACATCTGCTTTTCATTGTTTATTCGCGCTTCCTTAGGTTTCAACGTTTATCCTTATTTAATGCCACCATTCCTTTTGCTAAAAGTTCTTTTCAGAGCTACAGTAAATCGTTTAGTTTGTGGTAACTTTAGAGATGTTAAAGAAGCATACGAAGACATTTTTTTTAAAGGTAACAGTTCAGATGCCCGATCGACGACTTAGTTCTTTTTGACATTAGTTAGTTTGTCGTTTGCTATGATGGTTGACTAATTTGAAACGCACGTAGTTGGCACTTCTCCGCGATTCTTCAATTCTGACGGCCTGGAAGCAAATCATTACGAGATCGAGTGGGATAATTGTGGCAGCTACGTACACTGTTTTCGTGAAGGTAAGTACATTACAAGCAGGTAAGTGTGAATAGGGATGGGATGATGATCTTGAAATATATTTCTGCAGCTTAAAAGCAGCTCTTAAAGCAGCTTTAAATAATTCAAAATGATTTGATGTACAATGTTTATACTTTAAGGTAGATTCATTCAAAAAGTTTGTTGTTTTGAAAAAATTATTTATTCCCATCGTCCTTTGTTTCATACACATCTACATTCAAACTACATTCACTGATATACGGTACATTTAATTAATTTTGAATTTAAAAAGTATATTAAAATAAAAATTTCCAATGGTGAATTTTGTTTTGCCCGTTAGAAGTTGCTTCCTAGGCTCTTCCTTTTATTAACAAAAACGGATGTTACCCTCATATGTGAGACAAAGACAAAAAATTGAACTATGCGAAAATCGAGGGAAAAGACCTAACTAACTATCCTAATTTCGTTATAGGTCCAAGCCGGCCTTTCGTATTGGATGAGATAATGTTGAAATAAAAAGAAAATTTTTTGTTTCATCAGGTTGCAAAATACTCCTTCAACAAAACGCCCCATAGCTAATATTACTGGTTGTATTTTTATAATTTTCCATGGTGTATTGTTGCATTTACACACATTTATACGCTCCAGCACAATTCGAGCGAAACCTCTTTTCATTTTATCTTAAAAGTAATAAGTAACAAAGATCGCAAAGCTTGCTTATAAATGCTAGGACAAAATGTGTGATATATTCATCGGGTATATAATGCAATTAATGCTCAAATTAATTTAAAGCGCTTGTCCTAGTGGAAATAGTAAAGGCGTTAACTTACCAAAAAGTAATTGTTGGTGTACGTGTAGCGTCGATTAACATGGCACCTACAGCTGTATTAGCTTCATTTGATAAGCAAAATTATAGACAAAGTGGCGCAACTTAATTCTGGTAATTAACATTAACAGTTTAAATGTCCACTTCCAAAACTTTATTCTTATTATACTAACGTCCGTTTAAATTTTTCCCTACAGTCCCCCAGTCTCCCAGTCAATGCAAAACTCATACACTTACAACTTTTAAATCTATTTCTCCCTGTATAGACAAATGCTCTAACGCAGATGTTTTTGTGGCTAGCAAGTGGACCTTTTTTCACAGGTTCAATTGAGATGTTTGTTACTTTGGCAACCTCTCTAATTTTCACCTGATCTGCTAACACAATAGGGCGATTTGGCCGCCTGCGTAAAAGAGATACGTTTCTGTATTGGAAATATTAACATTCAACACAACGGATTCCTAACTTCAAAATGAAATAAATGAATTGGCATCAATTATGACAAAGTTCTTAAATTTTTGGTTAATACTGACTTATTCTTTCTTAAATTGCCATTTCTTTAAAATATGAAGCGTCAATGAGGACAAATTATTTTTGCCAAAAGTGAATTAATAATGCTGCACTTAAAAAAATAGGAAATCTCACCATCAAGTATGGTCAACAGAAGTCGCCGAAGAGTAGTCTCGACTCTCGAAATAAAGTCAGAGTAGGTTCTAATATTAGTAAATATGATGAACAGTGGATTTTAAGAAATGTTTAGGGATATCCAAAAATTTCTGTCCCAAAATTGGCAAACCTGATACAAAAATATTTAAGTAGGATTGTTATCGTCAAACAACTGGAAATTTTTTACAAAAGCACAACACACACACACTGTAAAAGAAAAATTTGGCAGCCTCAATGAAACACGCAGGAAGTACGATTGAAATTTGGAAAACCTACACTTTATTGGGGTTACCATGAGTCAAAATATGTTTTTAGATGTTTTAAAACGAAATTTAAAACAAGGCGGTGCGATACTTGGAATAGGGAGATTATTCAATTTTTTCCAAGATAATGACTCTAGACCTAAGGAGGCTCATTAACGAATGAAGGACCCTCAGATATTAATGGCAGAAAATGCAAAAGCAAAATTTCAAAGGCTTCGCTTTGAGATTTAAAATCATTGCTTTATTTTCTTCGGAACAATATTTTTTACAATATTTAATCCATTTTGAACAAAACAGAGTTTTATATTTACGTTTTTTTTTTATTTTATAAAACAAATAAATTACGAGTTTCAGTTTGACTGACTTTATCAACTTTTGCTTTCACTTTTGACATTCATCAACATTAACATTCGCATGTTCAACTTCAAATTTGAATTTTGACTCCAACATTTAACTTCTAAAAATATTATATTATTTATGAAGATTTAATTAGTGAAGTATCGGAAGATTTGCAACAAAAGCTCTTGTTGGACTTTCTAAAATTTGATCTTCTCTTTTCAACAAGTAATTTTCCAGGTTAGCGTACATGCATCGGCAAAATTTCAGGGAAATGTGGAAATGTGAAGGCAATTAGGCTGTTAACCAATGTCCTTACTTGATCTGGTGCAGTAATAACGTACTCAAAGCAAACGATAAATTTATTGAAATCGCACTAGATGAAGTTTGTTTAAGGTTTAAGGTCTTGGGTTAGTTCCATTGATTTGGAACTTTTAGCTTCTTTCCATCACATTGTATTAAATATTACTCACGCATTTTTAAATTGATGGCGGTGCTTGGTCAGATTGTTATTTTAATTCAAGTGATTAAAAGAGAATCTATAAAAGTACAAATGTTTGTTCTGTTTGCAGTTCTGCTTCCTTAAATTTCGTAGATCCCTTCCGTAAATGTATACACACACAGAAACGAGGATTAAATACGATCAGAAGTCACGTGTGTATCAATTATGTGCGCTTAATAAAGTTGTAAAACACGAGAAGTCGTTTCTCTTAGCTCGCCCATACGTGTTGTGTCGTATAGCAGGAGGCAACAGTAGTGGTCGTAGTGTGTGATAGTGTACAAGTTTTTCTACGGGACGTATGTGTCGTATGCATACGTATTTGTATAGGTATGATGGAAAAGAGGCGATTCAAGTTGGCGCCTAAAATTAGGATTGGGTGTCGACCGCGTTCACGTGACCCGATATTACGTCACCAGTATTTCGGAGACGCGTGTCCGAGCGAGAAAGTGAACTCATAAATCGCGGTGCGAACGAGAGAGACGTACATAAAGCATTTAGCGGGGAGCGTCAACCATTATCTTGCGTCCCCTTTATCTTCCATCCTCGTCGGCGGACGCCTTGATGGTAGCGCGGAGAAGCAGGACCACTGCATGTTGGTCCGCCCATAAAGTTGTGCCGAAGGTCCCCCCGCGCGCCACCGGCCCCGACTATCGGGCGGAGCGCTCAGCCGACCAAGCCGTAAAGCATTCTCTAACACTTAACTCACGTTTAGCAATCAGACAAGTTTGTCCCGCGATATCAATGATATCACATGTCTTCTTGCACAAGAGTTAGCCACAACATAACATACTCAAGATCTTTATAGTCGTCGTATACCCGTTCTATAATCTGTCACAGAAAAGGGCAGATTCTCTCGTTGTCGTGCTACATTCACGTCTTCAAATCTCTATACATACCATACAAATTTTCTAATTTAATAAAATCAATACACGTACTACATTATACAATTATACACGTGAAGTTTTTCATCAATGTTGCGTTGCCACTGCTAAATACGATACCTGCATTATCCTCGTCCGAAGTGACCGATGGCTCGCCGTTTCCGGACTTCTTCCGGATCCCTATAGGTCCCCCCGGAATTCGCATCGGATATCAAAGGTCAGTGTCTGATGATTATTACTTCCTCTATTTTGTTGACAATCGTATATAGGGAAAATCCAAAGCGATATTTACATTTTTCTTACCTTGTTTTTGTTTCATTCCCGTCCGAATAAGCGCTTTTATTAAACCGTCAGAAGCGAAACTCGTAAACTAAGAGCCGTCGGCCGCGAAACGCCGTGCAACACAAAATAAACAAAGCTCATGGTGCATATACTTTATGGCCTAGCCGTTGAATGCCGTTTTCCCTATATAATTATAATATAGGCCATAAATTTGCCGGGCAGTGTTCGTTCGTGGACTGCCAATGTTACAGTCGAGTTAGCTTGCCTGAATGGCTTCATTTTCTTGATATGAACGCCCTGAAATTATTGGACAAGACCTGTGTTTAAATTCAACTCGCCTTATTGCCAATAATCTAGACACACTCTAGGGAAGAACCAGTTCCTGGAATTAGTTTATTATCATACGCCGGACTTTGATTATTAAGAATTCTCTTAATTTTCTTTTAAATTGCCAAGTAAACGGCGATCACCGGGAAGGTTTTGACAGCTCTCAATACGCTGGTTTTTACTTTTTTCATACTTGCATAAATTTAAATTTGCACTTTTACCCAATACTTTTTTCATTATTTTCCAATAGGCCCCTGTCGTGTTAATTGGATTTTGTACAGCCACGTAGTTATTTTGTCGATTATTGCATTCTCTACTAAATCTTTTATTTTAAATCTTTCTGAGTTTGAGGGATGTTATTGTCATAACTGCTATTGGTGGTGTAATATAACAATAATAATATAATAACCGCTTGTAATGGACAATAATATTTTATATAGTTATCGAAAACATATTTTCTAGAACTTGATAAGTGCAATTTCCGAATGACTTTTTACTTCATATTATTATTTTTTAAATAAAATGATTCGTACTTAAATTAGGGAGCTGAAGCAAGTTGAAGAAATCATTAGAATTAACGTTCTTTTTTATAAAAAGAAAGCAAATTGTGAAGATATTCGTAGTAAGAAATTTCTGGTGCTTCAGATACATCCGTTTAAGCAGTAATTGATGAACTGTTCATTAAATCTCAAAAGGTTCTAAATTCTTGTTCAAATTTGAAGAAACACAAAGGTATTCTTAAATCATCAGTTCCAGCCTAATTTCTATAGCTGCTTACGTGTTTGGTCAAGTAAGGATAATTTTAATGTTAACTAAAAGAAAACCTAGTTGTTTCAAAATGTCAGGTTGTTAGGTGTGGTGTGAATGTTTTTGCTTGGATCCTAAGTATCTGGCAGATATTTTGTTGAAGCCGATCAAATTTGTCATTCCAGTACTTATAATTGAACATAAATCAATGTTTAGAGTGTGGCTTTACTTGAAGAGCCTTATTAATTTGTATTCCCGAAGGTAATTTTGCCTCTGTCTTTGCATAAATGAAAGCGCAAATCCATCTATAACTCATAATTTTGACAAAATTGAATTCCAATCTTCTGGTCTTCTTCCAGAAAGTTACCCTTGGAGACCATCATAGACGACGATTAATTATCATCAGCGGGATTAACATTACTCCAAAATTTTATGTCCATTACCACCACTACACTAAATAGCTTCAGCAACTTAGGTTGGAGATTGTTATATTTAACTGTACTGTGAAGCTCTGAACCGAAGTTTTGAATACAAGCTAAATGGAGTTTAATTAGTTTTCTTTGAACCAGTTCCTTGTATCAATTTAAAAATTCATTTCAAATTGTAACATTTTAAGCTAAAAGCAGAAATATAAGATATTTAAAGTTAAAAGTGGACTGGAATATTTAGTACTTCCTGCAGTCTACTGGAACTTGCGCTGTTGTAGACCTAATTCCTTTTAATTGTCTACTAAACACCGTCAATAAAATAAAGGTAATTTACTTAATTAGACTACATGCAATAGCGCCATACTTAACATTTATTGGAAGAGGTCTCTTTTTCATTCTAGCACGTCTATATGGTTAGTAAACGGAGATAGAGGAACCGGATATCGTTCGCCTTGTGTTCGCTTTCAATAATAAATGTCCATCAGTAGCCGAACAGGTGGCCAATAACCATAACCGTAATAATAACGCGACCGTTTCTACACAAATGAGTTAAAATTACGACCCACCGAGCACTGGTAAACACTCTATTACCAGCCAATTCCCTCTACTACTTCTGCGGGGACAATTGCGGCCCCGACAATACTCTCTCGCTGTGAAACTCTTTCTCTTCGTCGATCTTCCGGAGCATCGCCGCCGTACGCGTCGCGTGTTCTTCTCCGTAATTAGAAATGAAGTTTCTTATCACACCAGGGACACCTACAAATAGACGCGCTTAATACGGTAGTCTGTAGATCAGTCCCCTTTAAGTTCTTCTTCTTCGTCTTTCGCGTCTTCCATGCGCTTCCTTTTTCCAAAGCCTTTTCGGCCTCAACTTTATGACACCACGATTTGACGCTTATGAGTATAGTCGTCCTTGTCTGGCGCACGTCGGCCGATTGAGACCGTACGGTGCGAGCGCGCTTGTTGCCTTAACTCAGTCGTAAGGTTAAGTTTATGTGACGTTCGGTGTATTACACACTTCTGGTTGATTTTACGAGGGGTAAATACGGTATTACTTCAACGCTGCGGTCTTTACGAGATCTAGATGTTGCACTGATTTCTTTACGACTTGTCTTCGCTTAGAACACCTGTATAATGTGACATAATCATTAAAAATTTGTCGACTTCGGCGGCATATTTACATAGATATGTCAAACAGATCTTGTCCCTTTGTTTGGTAACTAATGCTTCTTCTTAGAGATTATAATTTTTGCTTCTAATTCAAGGTGGTGTTTAGATAACATGTAACATTCATTAGCCTGCAATACATTTTAATGTGCTCTCAATAAGCAACATTTAGAAATGAGGTTTCTCCTGGTTTATCTGTCGTATCAGGATCAGAAGTATGTAGTTACATTATTACTCACAAGTTCATCCTGCGTTCATAATGAAAGGAGCAAAATGAATGCAATCTTAACAACTCTCTTCTTTCTTCTCGCTGCAACATTTTGTTTATGTTCGCTCCAAAGTTATAAATTCCAGTGTTAGTATTATGGAAGAGAATATAAATGATTACATGTTAAAAAGGGAAGGATAATGAAATTTGAAAAATTGAAATAAAGTTTTGTAAGTTTTGAATT
Source organism: Oryctes borbonicus (assembly GCA_902654985.2). Taxonomy (NCBI): domain Eukaryota; kingdom Metazoa; phylum Arthropoda; class Insecta; order Coleoptera; family Scarabaeidae; genus Oryctes; species Oryctes borbonicus. Next base: position 7,282,924 of record LR736868.1, read on the forward strand.
TTTGAGAGCTGTAGCCTTGCGCCACATTAATTTCACTGGTTCCAAATCAGGCAGTTACATTAAGCTGTTATTTCGGGAGCGTGTAGCAGCCAGTGCGTGGTACTATAATTTCTCTATCTTGAACGTGGTTGGGTCATTACAGCTTTCCACCCATGCTTTATTTTGACCGCAGTATATGATCACCATGATTATAATAATCCATGGAGACGCTGTGTGAGATTAAATAGATAACTATAAAATTAAGCGACCGATTTCCTGTTAAAGAAACGCATCCTCACGCCAGAGGAAATCTAATGCTTCTATATATAACTTCTGGCCCAAGGATGTGTTTCTCTAACAGGAAACCGGTTGCTTAATTTTACAGTAAAGAATTTTGTGAGAAGAAAGGACCAGTTTCAGTCCAATCTTCTCATTTATCAATAATCACGATTCTTCAGCTGTTACACCATTACATTTGACTAAATTCAATTTAAACTGGTAAACTTTGCACATTTGACAATTTTCTTTTCTGCTACTTTTGTTAAAAAGAGAATTTTTGTGTAGAACTTTAACAGTACGCTTCCTAAAATGCTTAATTTGACAATCCTTTTAGAATTGTATCTATATTTCTCTCCCACTGTGCAACTCCAACATATTACTCTTTCCATTTTCGCTTGAATTAACTATTCTCTAAATTACTCAGTAAAAAATCTATTATCCACCCACGCTCTAGGTGGACAGGCTGTATATTTATTTCTATTAAATATAAAACTTCGTTTCCGTTGATATCAACATTTACATAACGTACACTAAGAAAAAATCAATACTTCTACTCTGTCGTTTCACAGAACTGTAACTAATCGTCACATAAAAAAGAACATTTTTTTTTCTAGGTCATTGGCACTTCGAAAATCATTAAGCCTATAAATTTCTAAAGAAAGCAAGAAAAAAAACGAGGCAGTACGAAATACATCACGCTGGGAAGTTAACGGTAAACGCAATAAAACGAAACAAAACTGCAAGCGAACGTCCTTCTACTCATTTCCTTTTAAAAATATAATCATAGACTAACAAGAATGTTCTTCTAAAGTTAGTTGTTTACCGGCGTTCTTTAAGACGGAACATTGTTACCGAACCTTTGTTGAACATTTTAAATTTATTAGCCTCTTTTTTAACATATTCTAAAATAGAATAGATGGATTTATGCGTGGCTCACTCCCATCGAATTGGGCGTGAATTTCTGTACGGATATGTTTTTTTACATCTTTACCGAATGCAAATTCAACGGATTTTGAGGTTATATTTAATGGAATTTTCATGTTTGCTTCTCCTTTTTATCTAAATAAATTAATTCTTGTATTGTAGGTGAAAATTTACGCACGAATATTCACTTCTACATACTGGCAGGTATACGAACAAAACACACCTTTCCCTGAAAAAGTCACATAATTAAATCTACATGTTAAAATGCTAAAAAATACATATTCATGACGAACATTGAAACAATTCTGCTTGTAAAAGAGCTAATGAAATGTATAAAATGCCAGATAGAATGGAGCATGTGGAAAAAGGGAGAAAAGCCCACTAGAATTAAACGAAAGGATTAACTGGTATCGTGCTTTTTTAAGCTTCTTACGCTTTGAAAAGCTTTGAAACATTTGTTTCCGTGGGTATTTGGTTTATATAAAAAGTTTCCTTTATAGAAAAAGTCGCAAATAATAAGTAAACCACAATAATCTGCAGCGTAGTATTAACGAAAGCATTGAGTCTTTGGTGCTGCTTAATTTTTTTTTATCCCCGGGGATAGTACTAGTAAAATAAAGTTATAAGAGACCTTCTTTTCTAGAGCTAGGCAAAGTAAATAAGCAATGTTGATGGCGCTTATACCTCTATTCGTTAGAAAATATACTTCTTATCATTCTTATATTGTGCTCTTTCTAAAATTGAGAAGAGTGCTCCTCCTTCGCCATTCTGTTTACTTCATAAATTCAACTTTCTGGTTTTAAAGACAATATTGCGGCTTGGTCGTTGATTGGCAACTTTGGAGAACATATACTGTAATTTTCGATTCATTATTCCCTTAAATCCTCTGATAAAATGCTTGCAAAACCTCTCAATACATATAAAGAGATGAATATCCAGGATATCTTCCATTTCTCCAATAAAGTTATTTTTCAGGCCACTTTACGTTACACATATTGGAGCTGTCTCTTCTTAGTCTACTAGTCAAAATGGCAAACCAAAAAAAATAGGTGATACAGATTATTTGTGGTAACGTTGCCATATAATGGAAAAACACATCTGTCTTTAGTGATAGCTTCCAACGTACTTGCCTGTTGTTGTTTTTTAGTACCTACCCTTTTTTCCAAGCTCTCTTCGCTGAAAAAGCTTTAAGCATTCGTCATTACAGTTTTCTTGTGATAGGTTGGTAGATATTTAAAGTTATCCGTCGAATAAAAGCAGCCAACAGTAGAACGTTTCTTCTCAAAATTCTAAAACTTAAGGATTTGCAAATTGTATTCAAAAAGTAAAATAATCAACTTATCGTAAGTACACCGGAGATAAACGTGGAATGGGAAAATACCATCTGATCGATCGAAATCCTTTATACCCTAGAAAACCATGAAATTGTTCCTTTAAACTTAAGCTGAAAGAGAAATAACTACATTTGTACATTTGTTTCACGATTAGAGTGTTTTATATTTATTACTACCAACATAATATAAAAAAATATAAGGGACGTAGTACATAGGTACACTGTTGTGGTCGAGTGTGTTACTTATAGATCGAGGCAAAATCAAAGTCTGCAAATTAAGCGCTTGCGCCTTAAATCTCATATTATATTATTTCTACAAAGGAATGTAAAATTCCATTACATCCCAAAGGCAAAGGCAACCAACGTAAATAACCAGTAAACCACATTTATGGTCCTCCAATTAGGGCTGTAGTGATTGATTTACGTAGTTGGTAGTAATACGGATGCATTTGTACCGCCACTTATGTATACTGTTGTCCAAATTTGCTCTTATTTAAAGTAAATGATGTGGTATAGATTTTGGATTGCTTCTAAGTATTCCTTTATTTTTTTTTGACATTTTCATCTGTCTCATCAGCTTGTTTTAAAACCCAACCAATAGGTTTCAAATTATGCTCACAGAGCACTAACACTAATCTGTTATTACTTTTATAGTTCTAAAGAGAAACAGAGAAAACACTAAAACAACTGGAATTTCTAGAAATAGAGATTGTAATATGGTTTTATTAGTCTTGATAAGTTTAATACTCTACGATTCAAAAATGATGCAATTATAAAGTGTTAAACGAATCATCCATTTGGGCAAGTTAAAGTTCTCCTTTAACCAACAAACACGCTTGTCATCCCCTCGGATATGAATAATGGCAAGAAAAACATCAAATTTGAACCTATCTGTGCGTAACGGTTGGTCTCTCCACGGCGTGAGTTTATATTTCTTTCCTTTTACACAGACGACATAAATAAAGTGATAAATTATCCTAGAATTTTTGATAAATTTGACGTGTTAAAAATATATCAACATACGCTACACAGTTTGTTTATTTACACTGCAGTCTATTTAAGTAATAGCATCAGACGCAGACGGCTTGGCAAACGCCTGTGCTTTTATTGAACAAAAACCAAAGCTGCGAGGCCGGATGGAATACCATACGGTCGAAACAAAAGTTATCAAGTTAAAAATAATGCTAAATACAGATGGTGCCAGTAGTTTCGCTAGCTATATGGTGCTTTCGGAAATTATTTTGTAGAGATTTCTCTTTTGTCGTAGAAAATGCTTTAAGGTGACAGGGTCATCTTGTTAATTCCTTTTAAATACGAGGCGGAGCTGTGTTGATGAGATCTTCCCTCCAATTTCTTCCAGGTTGAGGATTTTCATCCTCGTCTTACAGGTTTAGTAAGGTACAGAAAGAGAGTCCAAAAGAAACCCTGAATATTTAATTTTTTAACTAAATAAAAAAGACGTTAAAATATTAGCACCTCTAACCCCTGGAATAGTTGTTTTAGCTTTGAAAATTATTTTTAAATTGGTTGTAATCGTAAATACTGCTTGCATATCATGGATAAAGCTCATATACCTACAGAGAAGGTTCGCAATGGGGCCAGCCACAAGAAAGCTCTCTGGCTGAAATGTCATTTATATATTTCGTATTATAGATATTGTATTATTCATTCTACACAACAATCCTCTCAAAAGAATGCACTGCCAGACTCCCTAAGGGGTAATCCTTCCGCGTAGATATATCCAAACATCTTTGCTTATTATTTTATCTTTTACTCTTCCTTCACTTGGCTGACGACAAGCAACAACCCAACAACTAACGAAAGCTAAAATTATGTTACGTTCAAGAAGCTTTACCAACTAGAATAATAGACATTCAACTAAATTATGGTAGCCATGCAGCATGTACTATTGCCATTATACTAAAATGAACAGCAAAATCAACAAAAAATATTGAGAAAAATTTTGCGCAAAGTGCAAAATTAGACCCACACTCTCCACCAAGTTCAATCAAATACTAAACGCTAAAACAATGTGTTCCTTACAATCTGATGTCTTGTTAACTACATTAGCTGTGGTATTTTTACATTTATATGTTTTCCTAATTTATAGCTAATATTTTCATGGATCCACCGATATTATTAACATAGTCGAGCCATGCCACAGTTGCTTTTGGTTACTGCGACCTCAATAGATCCATTTTAACAAAATGCCTTTATGTGTGTTAGAATAGTGAGAGCCTTTTAATAAACCTTAGCACTACTCTAGGAGCTTCTTCCTTCAATTCAGTAGATGCAAGATGCAAGATGGCTATTTATCTTCATAAGCAGCAATTTATTTGCTTCGCACTGTTATGCTGATATCTTTTCATGTAAAGCATAAAGCCAGTTATTTTTATAGAAATAAGTTTCCAATAGAGGCAATCCTTATTGGGATTTAATACTTTATCGTTAAGATAGCTTGAAGGTAGAGAACTATTGCATAACAATTAAAAAGTTGAAAATCGAAATATAAAGTTTATTGTAAAAATTGTAATTTGCTCTAACTAGCTTTACATTCATAGTTCTTATAATTATTAAAGGATACATTCGCATGCTTCCATTTAAACTAACTAAAATAGCTCGAAAATACTAGAATCCTATAGGTACATTCTAAATCGACTCTCCAGAATACCAGAGGAGATTATCGGACGGGTAAGGTGGTGAGGTCGGTCAATTTTTTACTAGAGTTATGGCCGACACAAGCCCAATGATACGTCCAACCTATGTTAGGCAGTTTCAACCCACGGCATGGCCGTAGCAATTATTTGGGGGCCTTTAATTAGGGCCCTTATCTTCCGGCCTTTGCTACGTTACGCAACGTATAGACGAAGATAAACAAGGCTGGTTGCGAGATAAAGCGGTTTTCTTCAGGGGAAAAAGTCCCAAAACGTAGCCTACACTTCTAAAACGCATGTACGTTCGTACGCGGAACACAATCGAGCGGACAATGTGGCGGAGCCAATTTCCCTATATTTAAATGTTGTGTTATAAGCGTGTGCCGACTAAAGTAGTAGACTAGAAGTACTATAATGTTATGAGTCAGTTCTATGATGTTTGTGCTTGTGCGCGGTTCGCTTATGTGTTAGTATTCCTAGCCGATGTCCTATTGTTTCTTTTCTACATTCAATTATACCTATCTATCTTCTGGTATCTTGTGTGATAATAACCGAAATATTTTAAATTGTACGGAGGGGAGGATCAAATAGTGTTTGTGTATAAACGTCTTAATTAAGGTATTCATATTTAATCCACTTTTATTTATTTTTTTAAACCAATCAATAGCACCCAGGATAAAATTCTCGTTATTATTAAGCGCATATTTTGATTATACCCAAAAAAATTAAAATTATTTTCAACATTATAAACATGCAGGCGATAATAGCGGTATCTTCTGATTTAATCTGATCGAATTTGCATGCAAATGTATTTCTCCTTCAATGAGTTAATAGAGTTATGCAGTTCAAGTCGAGATTTACTTTGTTAATTAATGAACTTTTATTTTGAAATAGAGCTTCGCTTTTAATGTGAAGACGTGAGAAATTTTGCTGAATTCGGGTATCATTGTGAATTAATTTATTACGTCCGTCAAAAGTCAACGCGCGAATCCTTCGCCTTTTCAGTTGAAATTTGCCATTTTAGTCTCAAGTACTTTCTAAAGAGGTTTGACAAGTAAAGCAATAACACGAAAACAGATTATAGCATTTACATATTTTTCAGCCACTTATTATTTATGGAACCCCAGATAATGATTATCTCCGTACTGCTGATTGAAGCAATTGTCAAGCAAGATATCTTTTCTTTGGATTTTCGTCCACGATTCAATTGTTTATTTTCCTGAAATTGCCCGTGGATTTTAATAAAAATAAGTTTTTCTTTCCTCGGCCTTTCCACCAATAACTTGCTCGTTTGAAACTGATCGTCGCCTTCAGATTTTATTTGTAGGTGCTAATAATTTTATATTGGTATTTTAATTACTTGCTTTAGATATTTATTCATTTGTTTATATTTGGTAAAAACCAAACAAAATGTTATTCAGCTTTCGAGTTGAGTACCTTCCAATGCGATATGTGGCTACCAAATTAATTTCTTTTTTTTTAGTAGTGTTCACATAGGGTAGTTCGAAATTAGCTCGCATCACACTAAAGTATGCATTAATATTATTTTCTGCGTTTGTTTTTGAATTAAGAAGCCGTGATTATTGCAGAAATTGTGAAAAAAACATATCATGTAGCGTTACTCTCCAATTCCGTGCATTATAAAGGCAATTTTAATATCAATAGATAAATTTAAGTTAGGTTACGGCAAAACAAATCACTGGCCTTAATTACCAAATTCTCAAATTAACTTCACGCCATCCTATATGAACGAAGCCTTGAGGTTTCTCAATAACAATTTAGCGATCACTGTTGTTTTGTTGTGAATTGTGAATTTAGTGAATCTACTATTAGTGTTGACCATTATACAGTTTCAATCAGAAACAAAGCATTTTTATTGTAAATTCAGAAAATTTATTTTGGCAGTATTGTTTCTTGTTTACTCTGTTCCTGAAATATATTCCAGTAACAATGAAATTTATATTCACAAATTAAGCTTAAAGAAGCTAACTCCAAAGAGTTATTGGCGATTAATTGACATCTTAAATGCAAAAAAGAGCTATTAAGATCTAGATAGCTATTAAGAAGCTAGACAAAGAAAAAATTGGCACAACAATCCCTTTTATTTTCTAAAACAATAACAATTTACGGTCAAAATCACATCACGTTTATTTAATCCAATAATATCGGTAATTGTTAAAGCTTTTTACCAAGAACTGCTAATTTGTTTACAAGTTCATTGTTACATTCTAATGACATCAGGAGCATTAACCAAATTAACCAAACTAATCAATTTGAAGCCATTTGTTATACTGCAAACAATAGAAGACAGCATCGGAGGTGTATCTGTATTCATTTATCTCGGTCGTCCCTACCGTATCTGCCATTACCGCGCCATTTTATACTTTTTGCTTCTGAAGCTCACTTGTATCAATACAGCGTTTCTGACCGCCCGTATAAAAGACCATTAAATCATGCACACCTTCGCCATTTAAAGCCACCTAATAAAGCTCTTCGATATATCGGCGATATTTTTCACTTAGATAAATTCTCCAGCCGCGCCAAAGCTCTCTCGCAATAAATTCGGCAGTTAGTAAAATCCTGGCGGCCGCGGTAATGAATGTAAAGCAAATAGTCTAATTGAGGTTCACGTGGGGACCCATGTGTTCGTCGTGTGTGGAGGTGCAATTCGGGGGGTGCCGGAAATTTACTGCCCGGCCGGCGACGCCTCGCATTCCGCCAGGAACTTGGCCGGACACCCGACTAAAAACACAACCTGAGCAAACGGCCATGGCGTACGGTTTCGTCGGTTATTACCTTTCGCGGATGTTTTACGTACTTCTATCGATAGGTACAGGTATCAATTGTGTATTTTTCCGTTGCGTATATCCCTCGATGTGTCCGTGTTAGCCAATGGCCCGTCACTCGCACATACTAATTCTTCAGATTTATTCCTCTGCGTACGTAAATGCGCGCGTTTTTATGCCCTCGTATATTCCTGCCTGTGTGTGACCGAATTACATTTTAACTCCTCCACGTGTGTCTGCGTGGATGCGCGTGATTTGAATAGCCATAGATTTCTTATTTCGTTATTTATCGCATCGTCAAAATGTTGTACTTACTAGGACTGTTAATTTCCTAATTCTCTCGTCTTATCTCGAATGGACACATTAAGGAGTAACCGAATGGTTTAAATTCCTTACATTTGGAGGTGTATTAAAACTTTGTTTGAAATGTAGGTATGTAGCGTGACATCGAGTGACCCATTTGTCAAGAATTAGTGTTAAGTAAAATTTTCTTAGAGCGTTTTAGATACACCACGCACCACACCAATTACCTATTCTTTTTAGTAAAAGTCATCTAATTTATTTAAAGTCAATGCTGGAACCATAGTTTCAAGTGGACATAGGGCATAATACAGATATTTGAACCTTTTTAGTTGCTGCTATTTAACGTTTGAAGAAATAACAAAATTTTGGAAATACACTATTTTCCCTGAATGGCGGGGCAAGGTCGGATAGATAGCGCTTTAGAAAATATACTTCCTCTTTACGGATAAATGCAGAAAATTGAACAAAACCCATTTCAGCAACAAAGCATACAAACCGCTACTTCTTGATTTGGATCTTTTTCAACGGTCCCTTTTTTCTTGCGCCTTTGGTATTGAGATATGTAACCTCTACTTGAGATATTAGAGGTACGTTCTTCTGGCGCACAAAGTACTTGAAGCAAACGAAACATTCAAACCATTATCCATTGAATCCAGCCATTTGAAATTTATTGTGCAATAATCTGTGATAACTTTGTTGATAATATCAGCACACGTAACAGCATGTAGTGATCTTAGTTATGTTAATAGCAAATACATACTTTCAAGTGGTATTGATCACACCTTGTTCGCCTCTTGGCGTTACTTACAAATTGAAAATAAAGAATAATTGTACAACAGTAGTAACATATGTTGAGGTGCCTCTATTCCTGGTGAAGCTTTTACATCTACTTGCTCAGCCTTGTTCAGTTATAGCAACTCTGAGTTTTACATAAGTTCTCTTTGAATTATTTAGTTGATCTTTAAATATTTAACCTTTCAGGTATTTTTTAGTGCTTTTTAGAGAGAATCAACAAGAGCATTATATCATTTTTCCACCAGCTTTTCGATAAAATAGGGTATATTTTGTTAAGATATCAAGATTGCTCTAATGTGGGTCAACCTCCAAAATATATCAGATCAATTCAGATCTCAGTCTTATACTACTTACCGTATATTTTCCTTTTCTCTCATACTATATTCCATTGTAAGTATAATTAATGCAGGTGCTCTCTGGACATTTATAAAAGTTATTGTAAGAAACGTTTCTAATCCATTTACATACCTTATAAGTTTTTGTCTAACATTTAAATCAATAAATTAGATAAGCATCGCTTGCAAAAAAAAAACATACATCCCTAGCCTGCAGCTTAATTGGTTTTATTAATGAGGCAACGATGCAATACAAACGTATGCGGGATTAATTTGCAAATCGATTGATACTACGTGTGCAACGCGGTTGAGCTGTTTTAGCAACTGTAGTTAGTCGATATCACCTTATTGATTTATCAATGTACATTGAAGTGATAAAGACACCGGCGTTAAAGGTCACACTTGAGGAACACTGTTAGTAGTAACAACTGTTTCAGCTTCAGCTTAAATGCAATAAATTCTTAAGCGCTGGTACAATGGGCGTATAAATTTTCTAATAAACGAGGTATACCTGGCGTCAATCGCGCGACATTTAAGAATTTAATGGCTTACATTCCGACTAATCGATTTGAACTACAATAAATTATTGCACTAACCGTTTCTACGCTAAAGTAAATGATGGAATACGTTATAGTTACTCCTTCAACACAAAATTTAATTATCTTATTAGTCTTATGTCTAGAACAATGAATGTTATGATCGCGTATGAGTATAGCACCTTGCAGATCTAACTGTTAATTATACAAGCATTACGTTGTGTAACATATTAATCCGCGACATCCCATAAGAGAGCTGTTGCTGTAATTTATGTTTTTGTTGTAGTAATTTTAATACATTATGGTAATAGGTCTTGTACAACAAGAATGTATATAAAAATTGAGAATTAATGCTTTTCTAATATTGTTTGCGTATTAAGACGTTGGTATCGCTTAAAATAGTGGCCAGTTTTGCACTAACTTCGAAATTATCACTTGCAAGCTATTGAATTAAATTAATTAATAGTCCTACTTTGGAATCAAGAAAGGAATAAAAGAATTGATGTAAAATCGAAAAAAGGTGCAGCGAGAGCTTGGCCAATTTTATTTCTAAATTATCATTTACGACCCATACCTGTTCGTTCTTACGTTCGCTTCTAATATACGATTTTTATTGCCTATGCTGTTTGGTTGACTTCTTTATGCGATAAGCTCATATTTTATGACTACTGTAATTGGAATGTTTGACAGGATACCTATACACAGCCGTTATATTTGTTTTGGAACAGGATATATTATTATTTCATATACATAAGTAGATATGAATAAATAAAGCTAAACAAAACATATGTAAATGTGCTTGATGTTTTGAATTCGCCGAAAAAAATTTGATTTGAGGAACTGTAATATATGCGCATGCAAATGTAAGCTATCCTTTCTATAACGCCTACTATACATTTGAGGATATCATCAATATGGCTCAAGTAACAGTAATCCTTTACAACAGTGACATCGGTAATGTTTCTCACCCAATTTATACATGACATATGGTAGCCTGTATTTTACTCTATACAGTAGGAGGAATGAACATCTACAGTCATGTAAACGTGAAGTGGAACGCTGCTTACGTTTGCACATGTTACGTTTAGATTCTTATTAGAAGAATTTAATTTGCTATAAAAGTAATACACTATTTAAGAATTACATAATTGCGTGGCGCTATTACAAGTGCTCTTGCTACGAAAATCCTGGGCTTCATTTTGATTTTAGCCATAACCTACATTGATTATAACTTAACTCAATTATAATTAGTACCTAATGGAACGTAGCCATTTTTTATTTGTAAGTCATAAATAAATCCGCACGCACCATGCATATTCCCCACAATAGAAAACTTTCAAGATGTTCGGGTTGGCCATCCCGCATTGGCGAAACATTGAATTTCTCTGTTCGAAATATGTGAGGATTTGAATTGCTCAAGTAATATGCTTGTTTGGCAGCTCATTTCTTGCAAATTTGGCCTGTAAGAACCGTGTTATTGAATTTTTCCCTTGACCAATCGCGAGTCTATATAACTTCATTGCATTCTCCATAAATAATAAACAAATTTCGATAACCTTCGATCGATGCAATTCCTGATGAGATACTAAAATGATGATATTTTTGATAATATATGTAAATTGTAAAAGGTTATTCAATGGAGCGAAGCTAATAGAGCTTAAATGCGAACAAATATTCAAACAAATGAGATATAGGTTACACTATATAGATTCAAGAGGATCTGTTTCTGGCTCCCGAAAGGTGGGCGTTAGCGCATTGTGTTTCCCAGGACTTAAGAATGGGAAAGGATATAGCCAGCTTATTCAAGAAGAAGTTTGGAGGAGTTGAAGACCTCCAAAGTCAGTATCCTGAGGTCGGCAAAACGCTGTACCTATCGGGAAATGAACGATATTTGTTCTATTTGGTGACCAAAGAGACTTCAATGGGAAAGCCAACTTATCACTCCATGTGGGACAGCCTGATAAGCTTGAGAGGGAAGCTGTTGGAGCTGGGGATCAATAAGATCAGAATACCAAAATTAGGCTGTGGATTGGATGGCTTGAAGTGGAGGGTCGTAAGAAGCATGACTGAAGAAATCTACCGATATACAGGCATTGAATTTCTGGTGTGCTGTTACAACCCACGGGCAGCAGAGGGAAAGCGACGGACAGTAGCCTTTTCCACCAGACATCGCTGTGCAGAAAAGGAGTGAGATGTCTGTACCTTCTTGACGACAGTAGTTCCTGTTCTAGATCTATTAGATCTAAGGAGGGAGCAGTGTTGGATTTCATTTATCTAGTTTGGCTATTTTCGAAAGTTTGACAATGATTTTTATTGTTAATGTTGACAGACGTTAAGTGTGGAATAAATCCATTTTATATTGAGTATATCGCCTGAGTTGTTTGTCTTTGAGCCCTGACAACGTTTCTAAAGGCAGAAAAACGTTATAATATATCACGTTTCCTTACGTTGCGGTTATATAGTACAAAGTTGTGGTGTTATTTATAGCGATTAAGCTTATGAACTAGAAGGATAGAATACTTGCATTAAAGAAAAAATAAATCAATAATTGCCGAAGGCTCCGAAAGTCTCTTCATGTCCAATGAATAACATCGATTTCCTACGACTCGGTCCAAAATTGCCAAATAACCAATTCATTATATCAGTATTTACAATATTGTGGCAGAAAGGAATGGGTTAAGCGTCTAGGAAGATGCAAGTTGATTTCGGTATGGTGTCATGGCATTAATATCAAAATACGATTCTGCCTGTACACTATAACTTTATTTGGATTGATTTTCACTTACACAGTTTGACCCTATCTGAACACGTTCTTTTGTATTTTTGTATTTGTAGAGACGGAGTAGCAATAGCTAATCAGAGAATATAAATGATTGCATGTTTGGTAAGAGCCAAAGGTCTGATCAGCAACCACCAATCGTGCTTATATAGCAGCAAATACTCTCAAAACTATAAGGTTGAACTAACACAAAGAAATACGCAGAGTGGCCCGTACCAAACTACAGGAATGTATTCCGCACGTAATAATAATTGAGAGAGATTTCATTCGTTGCATTTTCTTAATAGGTAAAATATGTAGATGAAATCACGTCACCAACTTTAAAACATCTGCTTTGTCGACGAAGAGCGGCTATTGCTCATCTAATCAATTAATGCATTTCTTTAATATCGGCTACAGCATTTCTAACACGTCGAAATAATACATAAGCGTGAAGACTGAAGACCTTTGAAGGGGAAATAATGGATCCACCACGGCCTTGGAAGCCTTGCAAGCAAAGTGGGAGTACATTATGCATTATGATGTTTAGAGAAATATTTTCTATCAGTCTTTGGTGTAATTCATTTGGTAAAAACTTGAAGTAGTAGGCAATCCTCCACGGATGGTGAAGCTCATACTCAGAAATTTTTTTAAAGTTGTTACCGCCGATTTCATTATATTGGCAGGTTAATTGATGTTCTGAATTTGCTCCTATATGCAACTTTGTTACAGTATTAAGAAAGCAGTTTGATCACTCTCACCATTAGATTATCACCTTCAAAGGAATATTGCCAATAGGATTATCTGAGTGTAGGATAGCAGGTTGAGGAGCTTTGGGTCTCAACACTCAAATCATTAAATAAAGGAATTTTAAATTAATTAAATCCATATACAGTTGCATAAATCACACCATGCATAGGTTCTTTGCTTTACAAGGTTAGATTGTTTTATTTCTTTATACCTTCCAAGGAAATTTCCTCACTGAATACAGGCAAATTGGTAACACAGAAGCGTTATAATTTGCAGGAATAAACATACAGCAGGTAACAACTTTCAAATTAATCAAGCAGTTATGTAAATCGTCAGATCCATTATTCAACAGCTGCATATTAAAATCAATACTAGCACGATTATTAAGCACTAACATTGAATACTTGATGCGACAGGATTACACATTTTATCTATTTTAATGTTGGTGCTTCAAGATTCAACCAATATTCACCGACGCTTAGTATGATATTATACAAACGTAGTCGACTGTTCGCGGTTCTTTTGCAATAACGGTTGGGAATCTTCCTTAGCTTCTCATATTCGATGCCATGCCGATTAAAATCTGAGTTTCTACTTTTTACATATTCATGTTAGATGTAGATGTGCATTTGCATACCAGCATATATGCCAAGTATTTAGCTGACGAGGTGTTAAATTATGACTTGGCTGCAGAATACATTATGTAAATAAATTATGCGTTATTATGTGCAGTACGGTGTCGTCCTTAACTAAGAATTGATTTAATGGGTTCATCGTAACGTAAAATTTGCGAAGAACCTAACTTCCAAGGTATCTGCAAAAACGAAAGGTGAATAAGCAATTAGTGTCACATAACGGCGGTATTTAGTAAGCAGGTATTTTGCATATTCGTGCACTTTTTGGAAACCTATACGGAATCATCCGGGCTAATCGAAGAATGACGTTTATTTTTTTATTGGTGCTGTCGGCAGAATTCTCTCTGACACCAATATCCAAATGTAATATGACGAAGAATGATAAAAAAAAAATTGTTAGATTATTTTCTTTTCTATGGGATAAGCCAAAACAAAAAATTTGAGCCATGCTGGCAACCATCTACTATCACTATAGTGCCTCAGTCATTGATACCATTAAAATTATTCGCGTTCAAGTGCGCAGTGTGTCAATTCTTCATTCATCTCCAATGCCCAGCGTTTATTTTACTTAAATTTAGTTTCTGTGATGCCTTTTAAGACAATTATTAGAGCTTTTTCATATTTCATTTAGTATAAAAGCAGATAATTGCGACTGTTGCGCGAGACACCTGAACCATTCCTTGCCATTTCCATAGTCCTTTGTAATATTCTGTATATACTTCGTTAATGTTATGTAACTATCTATCCAAGCTATTTGAGTAAAGTAAACTAAGCAGTTAGCAAGTGTAAATGGTAAACCAAAATTATAGGATTTATGACTCCTTCTGGAAATAAAATACCCTAACGCTAACTAACAAGCATGAATTGCCCACAATTAACTTATTAACAACAATGCGCCTTTAGTGATAATGCAAGTTCCGCGCATTTTTATCATTAACTAATTATTTGCAAAAAAACAAATTATCGATGTCCATTATCTGCAATTAAATCAATTAAAGTAAACTTTTTTAATTAAAATTTTAAAAAACACGAATTTGGGTCAGGTTTTTTCATGAGATTGCAGCAATTTAATGTAAGTATTTTATTAGGTAGAAATTATTCCTTAGTGATACACGTCGCTGGTTAATTATTTGTTTATTTAGCTTTAATTAGAGAGAACTAGAGTCAAAGTAATCACCACGAAATTCGACCTTTAAACGTGTTTCTAAAAACAACTTCTTAGAAATAGTCAACTCGTTAGGCGTCCCACTTCTCGTCCTTAAACCTCAAGGGTTTTAGTCACATATTACATAAAAGGAACAGAGTCTATGGCCGGCTTCAGGGTATTGTATCTATTAGTTTTTTTTTTAATGCCATCGCCAAAGTTGGTCTAATGCCATACGGAGTATTGCAAATAATTTCTCAATATCTTTGAATATTCCACTTCGAATTCTTTTAATTAGAATAGATTATGAATAGTATTCAAGTTAGGCAGGCTAGGGTGGGCGGCCAACATCTCAAAGTCCTGATTTTCCTCCCTTGCAACCAATCTTGGACTATTACTGCAGTTACTGTTCTGTTGAAATGTTGTAATCATGTAAAACTACTACACTTTGGAATAAAACTCCCTGTATAGTAATAGGTCCTTTTTTATAACCAAGAGAACCTAGACAAGCACAAAATGTCGGCCAAACTTAAGATAGTGAACTCCCCCAGACGGTGGTCTCTACTCTTACTACTCTGAAATGAATATTTTATTAGATAGAAATTATTCCTTAGTGATACACGTCGCTGGTTAATTATTTGTTTATTTAGCTTTAATGAGAGAGAACTAGAATCAAAGTAATCACCACGAAATTCGACCTTTAAACCTGTTTCTAAAAACAACTTCTTAGAAATAGTCAACTCGTTAGGCGTCCCACTTCTCATCCAAACCTCAAAGGTTTTGGTCACATATTACATACAAAGAACAAAGTCTATGGCCGGCTTTAGGGTATTGAATTTATTAGTTTTTTTTTAATGCCATTTCCAAAGTTGGTCTAATGCCATTTGGAGTATTGCAAATAATTTCTCAATATCTTTGAATATTCCACCTCGAATTCTTTTAATTAGAATAGATTATGAATAATATTCAAGTTAGGCAGGCTGGGGTGGGCGGCCAACATCTCAAAGTCCTGATTTTCCTCCCTTGCAACCAATCTTGGACTATTACTGCAGTTACTGTTCTGTTGAAATGTTGTAATCATGTAAAACTGCTACACTTTGGAATAAAACTCCGTGTATAGTAATAGGTCCTTTTCCATAACCAAGAGAACCTAGACAAGCACGGAACCTCGGCCAAACTAAAGATATCACACAGACCCTCGGTATGTACTAGACGTAATTTCCAGCAAATCCAAGTGTAGCATGCGCACTTTTCATAGATGTCAAAAATTCTTTAGAAGGACTATGGGAACTTGTTGCAATGGTTTTTTTAATTCACCCATACTTGCATCGTATCAGATCTATCGAAATCAAATTTATATGGATAGACATAATTACCGCGTTTAAAGGAATTATTGGCTCAGAAAAAAAAAGATGCGCGACTAACTTAAAATACTAAAGACCAAAGTTCATTGGTGGAAAGTTTATGTGGTTCGTGATTTCCACTTTGGTGCCCAGTTTTCTGATTATTTAAGGTCTTTTCAAATGATATCACATTGCTTTGTGTATTGTTTCTTAGTACATATAAAAATCTTCCACAACTGCTGCGAAATATACATAACATGAAGTTGATTCGTTGAAAATATATTATTCGATAAACATAGCACATCATTCCAAAAAAAAATAAATATATGCAGTTATACACATTGAGCAATTACTTAAAATGTATACACACTCATCTGCAGTACGTGGTCGCCATCATTAGTTTCCTATTGAAATAAATAGTCGCGATAATTTATTCCCAAGAAATATATACGACTTGCCAGAAACAAATAAATTAAAATAATAATGCAGTAAGCGTATATGTTATTTTTCGGATGTAAATTTCAATTAGCAATTCAAAGTACGTAAACGAAACAAGTAAGGAATACAGTACGCGCAGACACGCACTCACAACTACAATGAATGGTTCGGTTTTACCGCACAACGGATATTTTTTTGTTTCAAATTACGAACGGATTAAGTGTGTTGGCGCTATCTTGGCCTTATCTGATCGTTTATTGGTTTATTAGGGGGTTTATTTAGTAATACCTAATGAGCACTGGAAATTTTCAACACCTCGACGGAGTGAGTAGGTAATCCATGAAACAATATTTATTATTGAATTTCTTATTAGTTTATACAAGATGTAGTCAGCTATGCGCGCGCTGAAATGTATGAATTGTTATCATAACATAGTGATGTTGAGTTATTTATAGAAAAGTTGATTTCCGCAAGAATCAAGGAAGACGCGTTAATCATAGTCTTGGTGACAAGTTTTCAGGTTCGATACCTGGTTCGCCCAAAGGAATTGGTATCATGCAGCCATATTTCGTAAGCAGCTGCACACGAAAGATTCCATTTGAATATATCTACATACAATTTAAAAATTGGGAGATTAAATAGAGGTTCTGTAATCTATGCAAGGAGTCCTCTGTAAGCAGAAGCGAATTGCGCTTCACGAAATTAGCAGAGATTAGACAGACTCGTGTTTTGTAGACTTTTGGGGAAACCAGTAGACGCCCCAGAATATTTCTTCGGTTCAGTTTCTTCTTTTCACCACATCCGCTAATATGGGCTAATAATGGCTATACGTGATACCTAAAATATACTCTTGTAGTGGTGACGAAAGTAGGAATTGAAAAAAACTTTATCGCTTCTGTATTAATTTTTGATATGTAGGATGGACTGTAGGCAAGACAGCCTTCTCGCTCACCCGAGCGCATATGTTTGTTTTGTTCGTCTATACGGAGAGTACACTATAAATAAAGAGTTTCTCATTGTAACATCTATGGTCATGTCTAGAATATAATATTTCACATTCGTGTTGGCACTTGTATTTGTACCTCGACCGGATCGTACAGCGGACATAAATTTTAACACGCCCACACGTTTCGTAATCACTTACGGCCCGAATTTCCCGCGTTCGATAAACACGCGATAAAAAAACTGTCACCGAAAATAGTAGGCCGCGGTTGAATTTTTGAATGAAGCTTCTCGAACGCGGTATCTTAATTGGGAGGACCTGGGTTTCGTACCGCGGCTATTTGTTTGAGATCGAGTCAAATCGGCGAAGATGTTTACAATTTACATTTTGAAAGCTTGGCTTGATCTCAGCAATTTGTGTTTCAATTGAAATCCTAAGGTTTTCAAACATAGATTTTTAAAGTTTGTATAACTTTGTATAAGTAAACAGTTCGTACCGAAAAACGATTAACATTAGTTCTTTCTGACAAAGAAGAAGTATATTTGAAATAATTTACTGCCACCGCAAGCTGTAAGTTTCAATGTAAAAATAATACTTAGGAAAAAAATTAATTACAATACGTATACATATGTATGTTGCAGATACGTGCATAAGATAAAATGATTACCCAAAATTAAAAAATAAACTTTTATTGTAATTTCCCGCTTATTTGCAACTCATTACCTTTGAATATGTAATTACAGTTATAATTTATTACCTTGATTGAATTCATTACCATTAACCGGGAGACATCGAATGAATTAAATTAAATGGAAATAAAGGAAAAAATTCTTTTATTAGTGATATTTTCTTCAACGTAGCGATTTAGAACCTTGGCTAATGTTATTGTTATTCCAAACAGGCATTCTAAGCCACTCTGGAACTAGCAACCGATTGCTCCTACCGTACAGTTCTGGAATTATGAACATTCCAAATTTTTGCCCAAACTTGAATCTGCACAACTGTACAAGTAATTTAGATTCATAGATTTCCAAAGCCAGGAGAATCACATGTATTAATCGTATCTGCAGTATTTATAATAAAAGTATTATCGGCGGACTCCTTTCATTGGTGGAATGGCAGGCTCCAGTAGAGCTAGATTCAATGCTCCTTCACAAAACCCATGAAACATTTCTGATGCAGCCAGCCATTGCAAGGATCAAAGGGATTCATTTGCCCAAAACTAGGATTACCGCAGTTTAAGCCACGATCACCTCGCACATATTTTCCAAACAGCGTTTAATGAAAACAACATTTTTATTACGTCATTAACTATATTATAAATCTCCACACTTGGTAGCGGGACAATAAATAACCAAATGAAGTAAACGTGACTCCACCAAAATTGTATAAATTTTCGCGAGAGAATCCACACCACCGCCGCCACTACGACGGCCTGGAGGCAAATGCATGCACCCTATAAATCAAGCCCGTAATGAAATACCTATATGACGGCAGAGATACAATAAGTTATACAAGGAAGTTGGTAAATATGTTCATATAACGTTGAAGTTCCCCGACCCGTCGTCGTGTACGGAGCAGCTCGAAACTTGAAGCTCTCTCCTCTTGGTAATTGCGCGCCATAAATACCCGACACACTGATATGAGCAATTAGGAAACTGGAAACGAAGACGACTTAGGTGGCTACCACCATTCGACTCTGTATATACATACGCACGCATACAAGCGGCAACATTCACGTAAGATACTTGATCACGGTTGCACCGGATGGAGGGAAAGCAATTCTGAAAGAGTCTTTGCTTTGTGGTTGGTAGTAAGATTGTGCGCCGGTATTGTAGGTACGTCTGTGTTTGAATTATAGGATTGGGTTTCTTGAAAGCTTGCGCAGAAACTGTTTATTTATTTATTTAACTTGTTTGATCCACCACCAGGGCTCCATTGTCTCGATAGCAGGAACACTGCATAAAATTTATGTAATAATGAACGTAGCTGATTTTTTCCTTTACGTGAGTAGTTAGTGCAATGGTTGAAGACCTATCAACTCGGGAACAAACGAACGTTTGGAATACTTGCAAAAACGCCCGTTGCAATTTTTTAATTACGCTGTTGTAGCTGTAAAAATGAAATTCAGCTTCTGGGCAGTATAGAATGCGTTAAGGACAGAGGACATAAATGCTGCTTTAAATATAGTGAGTTAGTGGTGTTGCACAACTTCTTCTGCTTCCGAAACAGAAGATAGTGGACTGGTAAAACGTCCAACTCAGGATTTGCGTTTGCCAGGTTGTACAAGGACCAATATGTAGCCCAGTCCTTTCCTTTATATACATAAAAAAGCAAGCCATTGCTCTGCGAGGGCGACATCGAACAACAGTACATTAATTGGGAAAGATACAGGAAACAACCTGAAACAAACCGAAGAATGGTTCAAAACGCAACGAAAATAGCGCCTTCAAATAGCGCAACCACCAGCAGCATTAAGTTCCTGGGAATGCGCATAAATAATATTTTAAACCGAGCAACTTCAATAAAGGTTAGTTTCAGCCATATATGTTTTCAGGTGATTTCGTCAAGTAACCACCCGCGGAAGAACGAAGGCAGCTTGAGGTCTTCGGAAGATCTTTCTGCAACAAGAAGAAGAGGCAAAGGCGCTGCTGAGAGCAGAAGTTTCCAGAACCACCTTCAATACACACATCGAAATCATGTGAATATTCACAGTTACTTCACAAAACTGAATTCTTCCAAAATAACAAACTTAGCCCTTCATAAAAATGACATAAACAGAGGGAGAACATCTAGCAGCGAAACTATATAACCACATACCTGAACACGAATTTTATAAGAATATTTTTTGAGATATTTTCTAAGAATATGCCAACCAGTACCATGTTTCCTATAAATGCTTTCTAATTATCTTCTTAGGCGAATGACCTACAGGCTTCTTCACAATTATAACGGTTTCAGCAGTTCTTTTCTTGAGTGTACCACTACCGGGTAGTGATTTCCTGTATCAACTTCCCGAAATTTGGCAACACAACGAACAATTTGTTGATACAAATCAAGGTATGATACTTCACTGAAGACAAAATTCATTCATTTGGATTTGTAAAACCAATTCTTATTTCATTGTCTTTGGCTCTTTCGATGTAAACAAGATATATAAGCGTAGAAAGGAATTTACACAATGGTCCGTGACTAACAGTCGGAGATCCTAGTGGCAAGCCCGTAACTTGAGTTGAGTTTGAACATATACTTAATAGAAATGAAATACCTACATATGTACCAAAAACGTTCAATGACAAGGTCTTCAAAAGATTTCTTGCTACCCAACGATTTGTTGAATATGTTTACGCTGTTACGTGTTCAGCTATAAGAATATCTTCGGCCATACTAAGTGGAAAGGAACCTCCTCTACTATCACAACTTTTAGAGAAGCACTTTGTTTAATCTTCCGAGCTTTTACCCTCCGAAACGGTAAATATCTATTAGTCATTAATCACTGCTAATTAGGTTGCCTTCTGGAAAAAAAAAATTATGTATGGAAGGATACCTTATCTACATTAAGGTGAATTCTCTGTATGTAGAGGTTGTTATCTGGCATGTACCTATTAAAATAGTTCCTTGCGCTATTAGACGCGAAGGACTAATATACGAATGTAATTTTGTCATCTATCCATACTCCATTGAAATAATTCTTATGGTGTGACGCATTATAATTAGCTCCTTCTCTCTCCGTCACTTGGAGTAAGTAAAAGACTGAAAACAAGAAAAAGTAGCAGCCTATATACATATTTGTTCAGTTACATTCAAGACCATTAATGTCGTAAAACTGTAAGATCGATTTTCATCCTATTAATCAACTGGGGCAACATAAACAGCCATAATTTATACGCGACGTAAATGTTTTCTTACGTACAGGCCAAGATGTACGCCTGCTGTGAAAATGTATACAATTCTTCTAATGTGGAAGTCGCTGAAGGTCTCGGGTCATTTTACATTAAATATAATGAAAATTAATTACGCTTACATACCTCGCCGCTGGCTGCGAGTTAAAAGGATATCACGTTTTTAACACGTAATAGTCTTGGAGTTGTTCGTATATGAAAATTAATGTGCGGTATATGGTATGCGTTGTGTAGTTAACTGGCATCTAATTTTCCTATTAATTAGCTTCGCCTATATGGTGAAGTGATAAATGTAGCGTTGCGCGAAAATCGTTTGGGGTCTTTGGAAATTAAGAATACTTTTTCTCCTTACTCTGTGTCGGACGAGGTGTAAACATAAGAAGAAATCAAGCATTGCTGTTAATCATGTAAATCGCTTTAGAGATTAGTATAAATCGCTGGCATCAACGTAACTGTATTAGCAATAATGTTAAAGAGAATGACTATAAAAGGTTAGTATACTGAGCCGTTATTAAAAATAAACAAGTAGCAGTGTAACAAATTGACTTAATGCGCCGTCCTTCATTTTCTTGAACTAAACTAATTGAATTGGATCGAAGAAATGGTAGGTACGTCAGCAAAGGTGTATCTTACCAAAAGAAGATTGTGTAGAAACATTAATAAAAATGTGCGTCTTCATTCCACCCTCGTGGATGACGTTTCCCACGTTTTTGTGCTTTTAAGCCTGAAGTTAAACTGCGACGTTGATTATTTCGATTTTTATTATTATAACTTTGTAAAATAACAATATTGTTTGTGTGTGCACTCTTTCTTCTCAATATTCCATTACAATATACATTGCTTACTCGGTACTAGAAACCATAGGCGAAGCTATTGGGATTGTACATTTCTCAACAGTGATGGTCCTAAACAGTACATTTTAGCAGACTTTGATACGTACAAGTGTTATGCAAACCGTTAACATTTCCAGTCGCCTTTTCGATTTGATGCAATTGCGCCATTGACAAAAACTATTGCGCACTTTACAAAACTAGACGTAAAGAGGGCGACATATCTATCGGCGCTCTGACTGTACGACGACGGCGGCCAAAAAAGAACGATCCTCGAGTTTGATAGACCTCAACGCATCGTTGCGTTCCATCAATCAATGTTACTGTCAGCCTCCTAAAACAATGCCATGTTGCCGTATAATTGAACTCTATACATCATGCGGCCCGATAAATTCCATCCAGCATCATCCCATACATATAGGTATATGAAAATCTAAATAAACGTCAGCGCGATTGCAAACCGAAGGACGTATCGGTAATAGAGAGACGATGATCGGATTTGTCCCTGCGCTTTTTTTTGACCAGTCGCGTATAGTTGCGTTGCCGCAACGATGTGGCGCGACGCAAAAAGTGTCGATTGGTTATTTGCTTCGATAAACGGTCCGCGTATTTTACCCGATCGTACCGTTGGGAACACTAAGACACGACGAGACCGGTATATAGTAATATAACGTTACCGAGAAATGACATATGTTCGTAGTATACCGTTTGGTGAAGGCGCATGAACTTGTTGAGCAAGATCAATTAGCGACGAGAGCGTAATGGGATTCAGAGCGTAAGGCTCCGACTCGGAAATGTTGCGGTCTCTTCGTTATGGCGCCGATTCCACGTGGAATTACGAGAGTTACTCTCTCTAACAGAGAAGAACCCGGTGAAATGCGAAGGAAAAACCGAGGCGTTAAATTTTATTGCATCGTCAATATTCGCAGGAGATCAATTATGATACGCGACGGACGTCTATCCTGAAACGAAATGGCGCTATTTATCGATAAAGAAGAAGAAGCGGCCGGCAAAAAAGTAGAAAGGTGTATATAGGATTGTTACTTGGAAAAATTAATTAATTAACGGACGCGACGTGATTTTAAATAATTAAAAATTATTGACCGTTAAAATTTCTCGGAATTATACAAGAAGCACGGTGCTACAAAAGTTGTGCGACATAAATAAGCAAAACTTACCCGTCGTCATTCATACTTTGTCTTTTTAAACATCCTCTCCAGTATCGGTAAAAGTAGTAAACGTAATCCTGTCGTTAGCAAAACAAGTCTTGATGAAATGAGTATGTTGGAATGTGGTAGTTGTACAAGGTTGTTCTGAGAAGTTTCAACGTAAAGATGGCGACTCCCTTGAAAATTCTAGCCATGCTGGATGCTCAGTTATTGTTTAGGGATTGTCTTCTTCGGTTCAATTTTATTGGGACTCTGCACCATCATTTGCCACAGAGAAATTTTGGGCAGCTGAATTTAAACGTAATCGTACCAGCTTGGTTAACGATGAACGACCGTGATGAAGGACCATATATTGCAATCCACCAATAATATCGGTAAAGTTCAACAAATGGCGGTAGATGATGGTCGAATTAAGGATAATTAATTAAGGAAGATGGCAGATGCTGTGGGGATCTCGAATGAACGTGTTTGTCGTACACTGACTGAAGGTTAGGGGATGAAAAAGCTAATCGCGCGTTGAACGCCTCACGCCAAAAACACATTCGAATTAACATTTTCAAAGCCTTGTTTTTGAAGCAGTTTAAGAAAAATAATGTCCGGTTTAGGGTCGATTAATAACTGTAGATGAAATTTGGACATAGCAGTACGAAGCGGTGGACTGTGGAGGATTCATCGGCTCTGAAGAATGCGAAGATTGTTCCATCGGCCGGAAAAGTGACCTGTTTTTTTAAGATAGTAGAGGAATAGCGTTAGTCGACCAGCTTGAAAAAGACAAGAGAATACTATGCATCATTACCTAACAAGCTGAAGGCAGAAAATCCAGAAAACGACTATATTTGAGGAAAAAGAATGTTGTTCCAAGAAAAAAACGCGCCTTCTTACACTAGTGGTCGCCATTGCAAAAAAGCATTAAGTGGAGTTCGAATTGATAAACCACACACCTTATTCATCAGATTTAGCCTCCTCATCGTCTTTTCTCTGCTTGATCGGCTCAAAATTTCGCTCGGAGGACATTTTTATCGAATGATGAGGCCATCACATTTGTAAACGCAGAACAAGGTGCCAAGAACCGTTTAGGCGGATTAAAGGAATGGAGGCATCGCTGGGAAGGGTGGTTGAGACATAAAACTGAATTTAACAAAAAGCACTTGTCTCTGTGTTAGGCTGAGAATCCTTCAGACTATCCTCGTATGTATTTATGATATGCATTAGATATCTCTGTATATTAACAAATTACTAATTCCTTGAGCTTTTTCCAGCAATATATTTTTATTCTATTTTTATCTCCGTCTCTTCTTTAATGATAACTAACTACTAAGAAAGCTATTTGCATTTTATTTCATTTTTTTGCCGTGAAAATAAAACACAATCCGTTAATTCTTAAAACTATACATTGCCCTGAAGCGTAGTATAGTAGATAGCCTCAAAAATCGTAATACTTAACACTGTCATTAGAATTTTATGCGTTTTCTGTACCCTTTTGACACACTTTAGCGGCAAAGTGGTGTAAATATCAATCAATCGGTTTCGTTCGTTATCGGTAACTAATCTAATATGCATGGAATGTGACGGGAAATAAAGTTATTGCTTTTGTTTTTAACACGCAATGCCAACAGGACATGCGCCTCTAATAAAAATACAGTTTCTACACCTGTTGAGAATGAAAAGTGTCTAAGAACCAAAACACTACGGTCTTCGCGGATGTACCTAACACTTCGTTATGTTGACATAAACAAAATGGTCGTAAACTAAAACTTACACAATAGCCATAATAACACGCTCAGCTTTTTACCGTAACTTGCATAACATTTGCAAAGAAACCGATTACGGAAATGATTACCTTCAAGTAAATGCTAATTAATCAATGCTACTTAAATCTACATGATAATATGCATGTGCATGGTTAGTAATAAATCCGAGAAGTGTGTTACTCAACCATGAAAGATCTATTAGTCTGGGTACTTTCTTTATCATTTGCGATAAATCAATGGCTTATAATAAAGTATATATTTATTCTTTTCTTTTTCGATATATCGGAATTACTTCGAAAAATTACTCATTGATTTGCATAAAATAAATAATTATAATTTCCTCTCTTCTTCTGTAAATGTTATGCGATAGGAATGGCGCTTTACTGTTATTTGCCGAAAGTCCGTTAACTGTACCAACGAAACTCTATTTAAATCAAGCGGAATTGATCATGCTATTAACTTGTGCTACTATTACGACGTATACTAAGATGTTCTGGTTTTAAGTTATTGGGCAAGCTAGTGCTAATGAAACCATTTCCTTTTGAAGGCATTAATTTCGAATTCAATTGATGCACTTACGTTGGCTTCACAGAATTAGGCCTTCTTTTAGTATCTTCAGCGAATTTGCTGCGAAATTTCAGTATAATACAGAGAATTACGTACGACAACGCTTACTTGAGGTTCGCGAACGATTACTTCACACAACGTGTAATGCACCCAAGAAAAACTATCGAATCGACATTTTAATGAATGACCATGAACGTGAGATATCGGACAGCATCAATTGAAATAAAATTATTTCGAAAGGAATTGCGTGAAAAAAGTAAAATTAATCTCGTCTCGAATGCGCATTCATCATACAGAAAAATAGCCGTATAAGAGGTTCACGGCGAACTGGAAACCGGTTATTCATCGTTTTGCCGTAAGAACACGTCGTCGGGGCACCACTACCACAGCACCGACCGGTAAGGTTGCGTGCGACTGGCTTATCTCGACTCACCATAATCTACCCACATGCCGTCCGAGTTACGTAACGGTCCGATCATGCTTAATAAATACATCATAAGTGAAAATGAAACACGTTCCTAATTAAAATGAAATGTTAAGGATGCGAAATGGCGGAAGAAATGGAAGAGGGTGAAATGTCATCGAACGCGAAGACGTCGGTAGGCGGTTGAAAAATATTATCAGCGATAAGGGTAACGCTATTCAGCGGCGTACTTGATTCATACGATGAATTCATTCTAACTAGATGACGCGTTGAGGAAAAAGTGTAATTATTAAACATAACGTAACATTGCCGCAATTATCACAATTACAAAGAGATTTATGTTGCACGTAGCTGCTGGATTAATGTTTCAGCATATGGTAAAATTCCAGTACAAGTCGACTGCAGTTATATGACATATGCAGGATGCGCAAAAGGTCTGAAGAAGAATTAATAATTTTCTTGAACTTGTACCTCGACTGGTTTCTGAGATCTGATACCAACTTCAGTTTTTTTAATAGGAGGAAATTCAGTTTAATGCCCATAGCCCATGTTTATTTTATGTTTAACAGAAATGTAGAGAAAGGCAAAGGCAAAGTCTTGGCAAAAATGGTTGCAACTTCCTCTCCGAAAAATCAAGTGGGGTTAAATCATGGGATCTAGCTGGCCATCCAATTGCTTCTTTGCTCCCCATCCATCTCTGTGAAAAATTTCAGTCGCCCATGCTGTCCGAAATGCGGTGGTGCGACATCAATCTGCTAGTAGCTTAGATTACCTTCTCTGTTTTTTTTTCTTTTTTAAATGATTGGCCCTCGTTATGGAGGTGGTACACTTTACTGTAGCTCTTATTTTTATTATTGCTTTATGTACGTTCGTTTGACAAATTCTGTTATTCATGCGGGAATTAATAAAGATTTTTATTAAAATTTCAATTCTCCCGATTTCACTTAAGCAACGCATTATGCGATAATTACGAAAGATTAATATCCATGTAACTTGACATACTAAGCTGCTTATACATTTATTTTTTATAGCAGTATATAAAGTCATTTAGATATTTGCAGATACGAAAAAGGGATCAATATATTCCTCGTCAATGCGCTACGTGTGTACTTAGATGCGTGCATCACTTAAATAGAACGGAATCTGGGCAACAAGACAGATCCCCAATATGGCTGATTCACTACCAGCTGCTTTTCGTTAGGCGGGCTTTTAAAGATTCAATGGTCGACTAATTTGGAGAGGATCCATGTTAGATGACCTTGAAGTCTTCACAGGTTATTCAACTATTATGCTAAAATGTTTTCTACGATGTATTTATTATATGAATACTATTTATTTTGATGTATATATGTTGGCTTGTCGCTGGCTAGCACTATTAGAGTAATATATTGTTAACGACAGATATAAATAATCTGCTCTGTAGTTATTTCGAATGCGGTAAAAAATCGATGTTTATAATTTATCACCAAACTAGATTTAAGGTTTGTTTTTATGAAAATGTGACAATTTTAATTGTGCAGAAGAAAAAAGAAATAGTATTCGAATTACTTTTGTTATAAAAATTTCAATTCTTCTGTTGAGCTTAGTGTCCATCGTCGATCGATGTAGTTCCTTATGGGACATCCTGTATATGTTATGAACTTTAGTAAATAAACAATCTGTCTACTCACTAAATACTTCTTGCAGACGTTGAACGATTTCAAATGCTTTCGCACCCTTTTCTCACAAAGAGAAAATGATTACTCTTGGTCATGTCGCCGCGTCTTCCACAGTTAGACGAACAGTACAACGAAAATACGTTCATATCGATGCAGCGACGTAACTAGATTAACTAATATTTAACGTAATCGCTCCGTTAATATGTGAAGACTTTTTTGAGCAATTAAAGTTGAACCCAATTAAATAACTAAGTAATAGCCTTATGTTAATCAAGAATGTTCATAGTTGTAATAAAATAAAAACTAAAAAAAAAACTTCGAAGGCATCCACCCCATTAATAATGTTTAGCTATGATTTACCGTTACCTACATTTTTTACTTGAATGTTTTACTCTATCTGATATACGATACTACTCGATTTAGCGGCGATAATCCATTAATAACTCTTTCTAACGTACGTTATACCGGATTCAGTCCTTCGCTTGACTAATCGCAATACAGATGGACGATATAATACCACCGTTGGCGCTTCTTTTTAGCGGTAAACGTTGTATGCGAACTTAATGAAGTCATTTAATTCGCGTATCGAATTGCGATCTGACTTTTTGCAGTCGCATCACTATTAAAAGAGCTGCGTACGAACACAGATCGGCACCTATACAGAGAGATACCCACACAAACGCGTAATATAATCCGTGTCCATATAACGCTGTTCAATCGAGTTGCCAGTCAATAAATCTCAGCCACCGTGTTCGCATTACCCAGTACATTGATTACATGCATTGCCTACTGTATGTACACTCGCAATATAACATAGCTCTCTGTATGCGTATACAAAGTGGATTGTCGGGCGGCTATAATTTGTTACTTAATTTTATCGAAGAGTGGAAATTAGCGTCAGCTATTCGCGGGAGCGCGTGAAAAAAGTGTATCACGGCGTTCAAAAAAGGATATTCCGGGTACCGGAATGCTGCCGGGCGACGGACGGCTTCAGTAATGTCCATATAACGGCGACGTTGCCGGTTTAGGAAGTCAGCGTTAATAAGTTGCAGGGTTATTAATATTCTCGTCGCACAATCAATTGATAAAAATCTCTAATTAAGAATTAAGTTTTAATTCGATACTCATTAACTCATGGACGTTTAAAATTATTTGCGAGATTTTTCTATTCTTTAAAAAAAAAATAGTTTTAAGCAATTTATAATTCCTTAGTGAGTAGAATAGAATGGTACACTTCTGTATTTACTTTTACGAGGAAGAACTTGCAGGGTCTCGGGAGAGCTTATGGAATATCACATTGGTTTATGTAATAACAAGCACAGATTATAGCATAAGTGCTGTACCACTCACTGCATGACAAACTATTGTAAAACGTTAACCCATGTATCCAGTTTAAAGAAAGAATTAAGAAATTATTAATTATTAAACTATTAACAGAAGGTACATATATCAAACCTTAATATGAATCTGTGCAGAATATTCTGGCCCTTGCCATGGTCCCCTATCAATTAATTAAACTTCTGCGGTGCGGACTGTGCCGCTTTCTGAGCCTTGCAAATGTTTCTAAGTATTACTTTTTAACTTGCAAAATCAAAGTGACGGTTTCAAAAACGCGCTAAGTAACTTTCTAATGCATGCGCTTAGGATGTCCATAAACATTCAATATTCATGCTTTTAATTGGTATTCACTATACACGATTTCCATACATATTTAAACTTTATTGCTGAATATGAATCGAAATTCTTGTAAATATATTTTAATTTATTGAATTTCCAAATAAATCTAAATATGTAAACATCGTTGCGTGGAGAACCTCATAATTTGACGTTCTGAATACGCAATGATTAGACAATACGCGTGCTCCGAAGGTCATTCTAAAATTAATATCGGTATGTTTACTATACTATATATGTAGGCGTGTCCGCAATATTTATTTATAAAATACACCATTGCCTTGTCACCTTTTTAAATTGCAAACATAATTCGTGGATTCGTATTTTCGGCAATTTGCGGAGATGCTTCCGATAAAATTGATAATTTACGTCACATA
Source organism: Oryctes borbonicus (assembly GCA_902654985.2). NCBI lineage: Eukaryota > Metazoa > Arthropoda > Insecta > Coleoptera > Scarabaeidae > Oryctes > Oryctes borbonicus. The sequence continues at coordinate 7,313,211 of LR736868.1, forward strand.
AATGTAGATTGATATCCTTGATTACAAATTTAAAGCGTTTGCATCGGTGAATGCGAAAGCTACGTTAATATAAATTACGATTTGGAAAAGAAAACCTTCAATTTTCGGTAATATACTTTGAAGGTGAACCAATGACAATGAGTGGCAGTGATAAGACTGAAAAATAAAAGATATCATGAGTATCCTTCCGTATATTTAAGCGGACATATGAAGGTGTCCCGACAAGAGCAGAAAATTAGAATTTTAAACGAAATTTTGATTTAATCATGATAATTGGCGGTGACTCCGTATGAGTTGCCCATATTAACGTAAAAATAATTTTCTCACAAAATTCTATTTAACAATCTGGTAGCATTGAGTTCCCCATAATATGGGAATTATCCCTCCTCGGCTTTGCTGGCGCAATTGCGCTCCCAATAAAATTTTCAGCCAAACGGGAGATTGCACAACCAGGGAATGTCTCGTGCAATCAAACCATTGTTTGACTTGGTGTGTAGCAAGTAGCCACGCACTATTGGAAGCACATGTCTTTGAGATCCATGAGGTACGTTATCATGCCCCAATACCGTTCGTCCTTGACTATGTACGCATTCACAGCTGCGTCTTCGAGGAAGATAGTTCAGTGATGTCTTCAGCCCAAAATCCACAGCAAACAATGATACGTTTCAGATTTTCACCGCATGAAGCATGCGGAATTTCGTTATTTCAAATGGCAATTTTATTTGTTCATGAAACCATTAACATGAAGATGGTCCTCATCCCATCATAAAGATAATTTTTATCATTACTTTGTTCTTAATACAAAAAAAGGAAATCACGGTCTACATAGTCAAAGTTCCTCTGGAATCTCCGAGTGATATCGATTTGTTTGCCGACTTACCTCCAAAGCCATCGTGGACTTCAGATGCGTACACAACAGCATCTTCGCATGCTTTGTACAGGTACTTGCTACGACGGTGCTGTCTTTTTTACATACCAATTTTTTATTATGTAGTATTTTGAAACTGTTAGAGGTATTATGAAGATACATATTTAAAATAATATCTCTATGCTTGGTTTTGAAAGTCATGACCTCTGAATCGCTAGTAAGAGGCCGCAAAATGAACTTACGAAAAGTGTTTTAGGCTAATGATAATATACGACATAAGTTGCCTTTGAAGATAGATCGACCGGTGAGATCTTCCGGTCTATGTCCACTTCTCTAAAGTGAAGGCTGCAATAATAAATACTTAGCAGACTATTCTTCAGAAGTATCACTGAACCGTATCAATAAAGCCTGTTCATTTATTACCTTTCGTACCTAAGGTTCGCGCACATTACTCATACCTTATTTATATGCGCTTTTCTTCTCTAATTAATTTATTCGCCTTAGCTGTATAACGTTGACGTAAGCGGTTTTCCAACTTCACACACACGAGGGAAAAATTTAAATGTCAAATGCGTGCACTATCGCTCCTGCGGCGACGCTCCTATGCACATGCATGTAATGGAGAAAGATAGACGCGAAGAAAATAGAAGAAAGCACCGCCGCTTTGGATCTATTTATAGATTGAGTGGAGGTATATGTGTTAGAAGTGTGTTAATAATACCGACTCAATGCGTCGACGACGTATCTAACGAATTAAACAAGTGACAAGGCAATTGATGCATAAAAATTAGCAACAGATAAGGAAACCGCCGTGGTGCCGTTGATGTTTACTATGCTATAGCTACGTATTAGCTACACTATACAATGCTTTCTGTCTCTAAGTTATTGCAGTCGCGTTAACGCCAATAAAAATGGCCCGAACGCGCATATAATCACGTTTAGATCGTCGTAAAGATTTTGGGCTCGCGAATTAAACCCGAATACGGTCAGCAGCATAACAAAGAGGAGGTTGGGTCGATGTTTTTATTGTTGCTGACGAGTTTATTTCCTATCCGTACGTTGGTTGCAACAATAAACACTTCTATTGTCCTCTCACTTCCGCAAAAGTAATCTGCATAGAGTAATGTACGAGTTTCTTACTCTATTTGATTAGTGATCTAAGTCTTATTTCCAAAAAGTGGAAAGACTAAAGGTAATTAATTGAATTCAAATACAAAACATGCTCCAGGACTAGGGCGATTTGATGGCTAAAATAAAAGTAGGTGCCCTCATTAATATGCAGAAGCTGTAGATGGAAAGACCAGCCGATGTAAAGAATTTCCGGCTGGAACCATATGATCCTAGCTTCATCAATTGAATAACAAACTACGCAGTGTAAGACCTGAAAGTCCTTTTGTTTTTAAGGGAATTTGCATAAGGTAATGTTGACAGTTTGATCTGCATTTGGATTGTGGCACAATCCAAATGCAGACAAATGACCCTTTAGTTGTTATCGTCACCTTTGGATCATTGTTGCAGGGTAAAATTAGGTAGATTATTTGTAGGATTCACGACCCGCAGGCAAATGAAGTAATGTTCATAAAGCTGCTGTCGTGGTCGAAGTATCCTCTGTTGTACGCTGTAAATTAATCTGCAAATTATAGTGAAAATTGAAACAACCAACTTGAGCTATTAAGCTTGCTGGGCATTATGTGGTGTTCAATGGGCAATTTTTCTTAACGTGTAGTGATAATCATAAGGGTTGCACCAGCTTTGGAAGTTGTACAAAATCCATCCGGGTTGGACTGGATCCCACAGCACCTAAGCTTCCCACAGCGAAGAGCAGACCCTGTTATCACTTGGCCACCTGACTGTTTACTTCTAAAAAAACTACTTACAACGCCATTTTCCTTTTTTCAGCAATTGTTCCACAGTTCTTGAAAAGCCTTATGAACCATTCAGAGCTTACCAAATTTTTCATTCTTGACCTCAGCTGGCAATGCATCCTCGAAATATCGGATAGTATCTATTTGTTTAATGCTAAGAGTAAGTTTTGTCAAAAAGGACAATTACTTAAAAGTACCTGTAATTTCTGTCGGAATAAAAGTGATCTAATAAGGGAAGTATGGGAAGTGTCAGACGCCGATTTCAATGAGACTGCGTCAGTTTGTAGACCCCACCGAGTGTTGCTCAACGACGCCCTCCGTTGCTGCGGAGATGCTTTTCTAGGGGGTGCAATCCACAAGTAAAATATTAAGCAACCGGCAATAGATAACATGATGTTAGAATTTGTGTTTTCAGTGTCAACCAAAATGCCGCAACTATTAACACCCTCTTTGACATCAGCAATTTATTTAATAATCAAGTTTTTCTGGTGACAAATTACTGTTTAGCATTCGCATTTCATAGGTACGCATAGATGATATCAAGTATTCATAAATTTAATAGAAGGCACTTCACTTTAGAAATTTATTTAAATCCCTGACGCTGTTTGGGGTAAACAAAAATAAAAAAATCTTAAAAACTACATTTTTATGCAAAAAGCAGCAATATTCCCTATGTAATAAAACAAATGCGAAACGGTGAAATACATACATGCATATACATAGATATATTTAGGCGTGTGAATTTCAACGGCTATAAATATTGCAGTCGGAGAAAAAAGAAGCGAATGTTAATTATTAATAGCTCATAATTTATGGAAACGAACAACGAAAAAAAAAAAAGAATTGATGGCACAATTTTTTTCGCTATCCTTTATCCGATAGAATGCGATTTGCGCGTCGGCTGAATGAAACAGTAAATCAGCGATGTTTGATTATAAAATTTAATTTAGCGTTAATTTAATTTATGGCTTTTGTTTCGTCGCACGTACATACATTGTTCATTACGTAGGCTAACATCCATGTATACTATTTATATGTACTTGAAAGTTATCAGGAATAATTTAATAATGAATGGATTGGTTGGTATATACACAACGCCTGGCTGGCGAGCGAATCATACACCGAATTGACTTACATGCGCTGGCCGAACCATTAATGCACCTATTTGCGTTTATTTTGTACGCCCGCTAATGGATAATTTAGTGCTTCGGGTTCGTTTTTGTCACCACAAACCGGCTTTCTTCTGTCTGCTACTTTGTTTCAATTAAAATTACTTCGTATCGGAGCAATTTTATAATTACATAATCATCTAGAACTCGGGATTTTTTTAATGATCCCTCGTAATGCAAATGGGAAACGATAATTGCGGTTCCTCATTGTTGGATTCATATCTCAATGAAACTGACCGCAGAAGATCTAGATCTAAATTCGTTAATGCGGTTCCTCATCGAGGAGTTTCTGTAATAAAATGAACACCAGAAAATTGGCTATTGTGAAGTGTAAGCTTTTAACGGAGAAAAATAGATGAAAGCAGCAAATAGTGTGTAACATTCAAATAGCCGGTTCAAGCTTATTGGCTGCGGATTACCACACTATTGGTTACGTGGTATTATTCAAACATATCTTTTAAATGTTCAATTCTCGTCCTTCTAATATTTCAACTTTCAATATTAAAATTTACAGCAAAAGGTGACATTATTTTTTTGTTTGTTACAGGTAGGTTACGTTCAACGCTTCCTTCAATTAATGTAAGCTGCTCCGTACTGCACGTGGAACTTCCCACTATTATAACGGTAACGTAAAAATAACGTAATAAATTTGCTTGCAATTTGGCAAAACAAGCAAACTATGACAATTCTCTAAGTCCCAGATAACATTCCGAATGGGAAACTACTTTTTCCCCGCACTAAACCATTGTAAGGAATCCTAATGAGCATGGCCGCTTAAGTTTGTAAAATGGTTATTAAAGATAAGCCATCGTTGATAAATAGAACTAACAAGATCTATTATGGAAACACCATAAAATTTATTAATGACATTGCTTCTAGGCGCCTACAAGAAACTCATTACCATAAACCGTATCGACACCATATGGCCATTATTCAGATGAAGAGCTATTAACACCTATACAATGGTTTCTGCTTATTAAGCTGTCTTTAATGAATTTACGACGGTATAAATGGTTAAATTTATACACAGATACGTTTGTTATAGTTTATATTTAATTACATGGTATAATCTAGTGTAATTAGTTCCGGTCACAGGAAGCTATTTTAGGGTGAATCAATTTGCAATTTCCCTGTTGCTCTAACACAAATCTCTATGTGATCGTTGATGTAAGATATGTAGTAAATAATACACCACATTGAATTCATTCGGCTACATTCTGATCAATGGAGTGAACTGGCTGCTTTACAACATAGTGAAAATGGCCATAATTTTTTCTGGGAAATAGAATACAAACTATCCTCCTATCCCCGATCCGGCACTAAAAGGATACCGAGGATGTATAAAGCAAAAGGATTACGTGAAAGATTCATCAAATAATAAAAAGATAGAAGGTTTGGACTTGAAGCACAAGAAATGGGAGCAGCTCATACCAAATATAAATAAAACTGGCGATAAAGTACGCACACAGGAAAGTAGAATAGCAAGAATTGAACGAACGGAAAAATGCAGATACCTGGTTGCTTTGGTCATAAATCAACATGAAGAGGAAATGAACTGGAGAATAAACAAAAAAATACTTCGCGATGAGATGAGACACTATTCGGAAGGATATCAAGATAAAAATATTGTAGAAATTGTGCGAAAAAGAAGGTTAAGGTGACTCACACACGCAGAAGGAATAAGTAGCAGTCTTCCCGCACGGGAGATCGCAACACAAGTCCTCTACTAAAGGTAAAGCATAGCTGGAAACAAGATACAATTAAGTGATTTAATTATTTTTGCCTTTTAAGTCAGGAAAGAGGCGACGATGAGAAACGCAGCGTTTCTTTTCTCCTAATGTGTTAGGATCATTTGCGCGTATCGCGATACGTAAATGTTCATCGGCTACAACACATTAGAATCCATTTCGGAAAACATCGCGTTTCCCCCGCTGCGTCTTACGAGGTCGTCCATTCCTTACCTTAAATTAAACACTAGGCTGACCACGATATTATAGTAATTTATTCATAACTATGAAAGTTGTTTTTAAATATTCAAAAAATCTTATAAAAATATATTGTACGATGACCTTCAGCTATTATCAACAATTCTAATTGATCAAAATCACTTTCCAACCTATAATTATAAGCATTCCTCCTTTCCATTATTCGTCGCGCACTTCTGTGCGTTCCCATCCGGCAAGTGCGAGAGAGAATTAATAACTGAATTTTCACGGTAATCCATCCGTCGTCCCGTTGATTGCTTCATTATCTCTGCATCTCGTACCGGTGCCAATTAAACGGGAGCTTGAAACGTTATCAAAATTAATGTTTCGGGCGTACGTGTGTACGAAAACGTTCCGTCGGTTGTACTAGCGAACATTGTGAGGGTGCGAAACGTCACACCGACCGGCCGAGTTTCAAATTTGTAAACCGTGTATGTAACCGGCTCCTATACCGTGTAGGCATACCATGTTATTCAGAAATATTATCCGCCAGTATGCTGATGAAACTCGTTAGTACATTAAGCTCCTAATCAGCTTAATGAGGGCATGATGGACGTTGGCGATTTTTCCCATATTGGAGCATATTATTTACGCAGAAAATTTCGTTCGTTATGGTGTGATTTAGAGATGTTTGTCAAAGTACCTACCTCAAGTTATTAAAACAATTAGTTCGTTGTGTTTAATATATTTGGATATTTGGAGCACCTGAATGAAGAATATGGTTCAACAAGGAGTAGATTAAACCCGTTAAATTCAATAATGCATTTACCTGTTAACGTCTACTAAGTTTTCCAGGATGATTTTCTTTTGTTAAGAAGAGAGCCAAAATGCTTACAACCTCTGTCCCAACTAGACCGGGGACTGCTGATTTTCCTCCATGTCTAATAATTTTCCTAAATCGTTGATAAAAGCAACAATACAGCTCCATTTCATTGAAATTGCTCAGGGCCTAAACACACCTGAGACTGAAACTTGTAAATCGAACGGATTTTCTAAAATATTGGCCCAAGGTTTGATTAACGAAGTGGTTGAAGAGATTAGCTCGGGTTGGTACATTCATGATAGGTGTGCCTTTCCTTAAGACGCTTAAGAAGCACGATTGTACATGAGGTTTAGTCCAGCTAATAGGATTCACCCTCCTCATGACACGATATCGCCAGCAGGACTATAACTCCGGTGCAATATCACTGTCTGCTTTGAGATTTTGTTGTCAATATACCAAAGCCTGCTTTTTCACCGTTCTTCAGCACTTAGCACTTGAATAATCATTCCGAAAGCAACCACCCGATTGTTTTCAGCTGCGCTAGTAGACTAAAGTGGACTCTTTAGTGTGGAATTGAGCCTTCTAGTGAGATTAAAACTGCTTTAAAGTTAAAGTGAGCACATTCTGTTCTTTCAGCAGGTCCCTGTACCATCTACCCATTAATTATCATTAAAAATGTGATAGCGTTGAATTACTAAGCGGTACCTAAAAACTTCCTTTGTAATATAACTTTTAATTGGGGATTGATGTTTGGAGGTCTAAATAAGATAGGCAACTGAGTGTATTAATTATTAATTATAAAAAAAAAGTCAGCAATACACTATATTCAATTTATGCTTGGGACACATGGTAGAATTTGTTGTGAGTTCCCAAATATAGGAAAACACATCCAAAAGCACTCCTTATCACATTACAGAATTATTAACTATTATTTCTAATTCCCTGTTTTACTTTCTGTAAATCAAATAAACTACACGCCATTAATATATCATAAATTTACAGAGCGGCATAATCCTTCGAAATCTGTCAATAATCGAAACTCGACGTATACGGTTGAAACGTGTATGTTATTCAAATAATTTCGATGCAGCCTATATGTAACATACAAACGTTCACATGTTGTTTACCTACATACGTCCATACATATACACATGTAGTATACGTTCGCAAGTACGCATTCATCAGTGATTTAGTAGAGCTGGAAATCTCGGTCAACTGTAATGGTGTCCTATCGATTTTACATTAGGCGTTTCTTTGTACATTATACTTTATACAATCTAATGTTGGATATGCACCCAGTCGGAGAGAGTTATATGCGGACAAAAAAAAAAAGCGCCGGGGAAACTTCGGAGATGGAAAACGGGAAAAATAGATAATGGGAAATAAATTCGGGAAAGTTCCTCCGCGCGGCGATATTTTTCACATTATAATTAGCCCCTCCATCGTTGTTGCGCTGTGAATTTCTTCTTGTATTAACTCGGGGTATAAATAATTCCCCACAAGGACGAACATAATCTAGAAATGAGACGCCCATTTGGTGTGATTTAGATTTGCTGCGGCATAGAAAATTTTCGTTACTTCACAATTTGTTAAGCGGGTAATACGCGATCATAAATTACATAATATATTTCTACGCGTGTTTTTTGAAGCGTGTAACACAGCAAATCTTTTATATCTTCCTGCTGAACCTGTTGTAAATGTGAAAGTTATTCACGTATGCCGCTGTTCATTTGTAGACATTCCAGTTTTTAAAATTGGAAGGCTTTCGTTAAGATGTTTTCAAGTTTTATGGTAAAACTCCAGATTCAATGGTTGCCTGTAACGACAAATTTGAAGATCATATAGAGTTAATCGTTAAATTGGGTCTTCGCGTGGTAAATTGTCCATTGGAAAAAATCTATTTTTGAATAAGGAAATCATATCAAGTTATGTCTGTGATCAAACAATTGCTATTGCAATTTCTCAGTCTGGTTATCAAGTGTCTTAGTGTCAAGTTTCTAGTGCTTAAATTATACTCTAAATACGAAGTGAAAGTCAAGTTTGGTCATTTGAAATTACGCGAGATTCGAGTACGAAACGAACAACGTATTCCACGGGTAACCATGAGGCAGAGCGAGTGTGTTTCTATCTTCTTTCATCTCAATATGTTAAAAAATGATAGCTATACCCAAAACAGCCAAATGAATTCCCTGTTAAAGCTTATGCTAAAAGTTACAGGTTAGTTTTCCTTCTTGCAAATGAATATTTTGTAAACCTTCATTATTGGTATCTATTTTTAATTTACACCCTGGAAATAGGCGATATCCATGCTTCTTATTGGTTCCTACCTTGAAACTTGGATATTTGCTAAAATCCTCTCTGTCTCCTCCCCTCTGTGCCTTTGAGGATCCGATCATATAAAGCCAGCATTAAATTACGTCAAGCAGAACTAAGTACCTCCCGCAAGATCTTCTGCCATTTATTTCTTGTGTTACATTGTATGGCATACAAATAGCGTATGAAATTAGCTTATAATTTAACACGAGGAGGCGCTCCATTTTTTGTGGCAATGTTAACGTCGAGCAAGAAAAACCAAGCATTTAATTTATGTCGTGCAGTGATGAAAGATCTTCTGTATAAAGTACATGCGTACCTATGTGATCCTCTCGTCGAAATAGTTCACCTTTGTATATAAATAGAGCTGCCGCGATAATTTGAAGACGTAGCCAGTGCGCTTACAGGCATACGCATGGATATGCATTTGTCTGGGCACGCTGAAAAAAATGAATGAAATTCTTTTTCCTCGGAGACTTCGCCTGGAAATGCGAGAACCGAGCCTCGGCAGCTGTAGGACATCTATTACCTTCTGTGATCTATGGTTTGGGACGCCAAGATGCTTTCAGTTTGACTTTAATTAATCTTCTGAAGTTGCGATACCGTTGGCTATGTTTTCCTATGAATCTCTCATTTTTATCGTCATGTGCACACCATAAAATTTGGGTAGAAAGAAATTGCCAAACATATTCTTTTATCCGTGTCATCGATGTTGCTATCATAATTCGATAACTAAACGTTTCGAATTAAGCTTACGAAGTATGAAATATGGAGGACATAAAGATTTTAACGGAGCGATGGACAAATCGAGGAAATTCACCTATAACAAATATTATTCAGGAATGCGCGTATGCTTGTCTAGATATATTATGCTGAGTGTTGGCACTAACTGCCAACATACTTTTGTTCCTGAAAATATTTACATCTCCATAAATTAGACGTGCCATGTAGACAGCCGTGTATCTTCCAAAGAAAAAAATGTGTAGTAAAAGTAGTGGAGTGTCATTGTCAAGTTAATAAAAATTTATGGGGTACGTTTTGTTTGTACTTGTTTCTTGGCATGTAAAATCCCATTTAAAGAAATGCGAGTCGAGTAAATATGTATTAAGTAGACGATGATTTGGCAGGATCCATGGAACTTTTGTAACTGTTTTGAATTTTTAAAAGAGCGATTTTGACACTTACGAAAAATGTTAAACACGTGAATATTAAAGACCTAATTTCTCATACTTGTTCTACCACCCTACAACATACATCTGTCTTGATTATTAATGAATTAATTCAATAGTTCTTCCGCGCAGTCTACATAAGGCAGTTCATCTTCCAGAATAAAACCATCTTAGCTGCGATATTAAATTATAAATACAATTAGCGATAAGAGAAAATTTCACTAAAAACTATACTAAATCGTGTACGACTTATTTATTCATTGACTCACGATTGGCAGCCCTGTATTTGAGATATAACAGAAATAAAAGAATAACAGTGGCGCATTAGTAATAAGATAGGTATAAGTCGCTTTTCTAAAGCGAGACCAGCAGTGCATGTTTACAATATGAATAATACTTTAATCTCAACCCTACTAACTGATATAGGCTGTAGCTGTACGTTGGCTGTAGCTATACGTAAGAATGGGAACAGGACTAATAACAACTTCAAAGCAAAAAGAAAAAGGATGGTTATTAAATTATATACGTTAGTTTTGCCTTTTTCACCTGATCTACCACTCTGAGTCTCCGTCTGTGTAAGTTTCGGCCTTTAGATCTTCGGAGCCCATTCCTGCTAGTCTTGCACAATCGTACAATATGTTTTTGTCACGCTTATATTGCATACAATGTTCTGTTAACAAACTTACTATTGTTCTAGCAGGCTTTCTGTCCCTACCTAATAGACCTACTGTAAGGCATGTGCCTCCCGGAAACCGAATATTTTCCGGCTACCTAAAGTTTTCCTTTCTTCCAATTGTTTCCTAGCTACTTCGTCTGGCAAAGCCAATATCATTACCTCAATTAAATACAAGCGGCCAATAATAGTTCATTACAAGAATAACCTAAATTATAAATAACTTTCCGGCTGCACCATATTTCGCGTACCCAAAATTCGCCCCTTTAATAACAAACTCTATTTCTTTCTCTTGCAATATTAAATAGATACTATAGGATAAGGAGAAGAAAATTTTTTCAGGTACATGTAATTACAAAAGACATGCTTGGCCCCTCTTCATCGTGCTCCTCCTCCACCGGAGAGGGAATGTGATATAATGGAAAAATACCGAAAGTGAGAGAATTGTGAGAGATGCCGTGCGTCTGCACAAGCTGGTGATATTAAATTTTCCGACCTTCTGCTCGTGTAATGTATAGGCTCGGGGGAGAAATGCGGTTTTCGTTATATGCCGATTATATATTAAAGTGTCCTGTCATAAATGTATCGCGAAAATATTGCGCACGTTCGTATTTTCCGTTATTGTGGTAAGAGGAATCGAGGATTTATTAAAAAGACAAACCCGGAGATCAGAATGTAAAAAACGAAATTGGATAAATCAACTTAAATAGTAAAAAATTGCATCTAATTATACCGATAGCGTTAAACATTTTCTTGAACTCGCTTGCTCATATCTTAAATAGATAAAAATACAATAGAAAATGTTCGTGATGTGGTTAGCCTGTTATACACTGCTACGTGATTAATGAGAGTTTTAAGAAACGCCTACGTTCCATGTTGCTACTCTGCAGCTGGAGCGATTATTGGAACGCGCACAAAAATTTAAATGGCCACTCCGCATGCGCATTTGTAGTAATATTTCTAAATAGACATGGAAACTCCACAATCCAGTATACTCAATGTTGAGGAAATGAACCGAAACATATTAATGGTGGTTAAATATTTGAATGCTCAAAATAAGTCGAGTCCAGTTATATGTATAAATGTAACTCCTTAAACTCTATTATTTTTGGGAGTAATCTCTGCATCAATTCACGAGAAATACATTTCAATTTACAAAGAGGAGAATATGAATAAAGTGAAATACGCAATAATTTTTCGGGACTTTGCGAACGAATGTTCCACGAAATCGCCAAATCCAATATTTATGGATTGAATATCACTTATCGGTATAGAGCTGTTTTCCAAATAATTTCAACAAATAACGCTAAGGTTTTGCTTAAAAACCATGAAACGTTCCACCTGCTGTTTATTACAGTAACCGATAAATATTGCTTGATAACTGCCCGAACTCTTAAAATATGCTTCTTGCTTCTTTTCAACACCCCACTGCGAAGATCAATGGCCAATAAAATCTTTTATACATATTTCCACGAACGCTAAATTCTCTCGTGATATCACCACAATCCAATAAACAAAAGTCGAATTACTTGGCTAAGCCAAATAATCCAAACTCATTTTGTACGAACAAAACAATTCAAGTTTAGGATACCTTCTATTTACATAAAATCGCACATTGTTTACCTAACTTTAGTTATGTTGCCGTCCATTTGTTACGTCAGACGTAAATTTATTTTCCTCTCTCCTTCCTCCTGATAAGTAAGCTTCGGTATATTCTTACTAAGCAGAATTTTACCCTTAGAAGCAACGAATCAGGGTTACGTAGCCTTAAGTAAATGACTTGGGGGCTCCTACGATTTCCGTATTAGAAAAAATCTTCTTCCTGTCTATTAAAGCTTACTCCCAATAATGTTACCTCGCGTCTATTAAGGTGGCGTTCCGCTTCCGGTTATGGATCAGCAAAGCGGAACAGAAATGGGATATATAACGAGGAGCAAGAGACAATAACACCACTCTTTAGAAATCTCCTGAAGAAGCTGACAGCATGGTCAGCGAAACGTCAAGTAAAATATTAACTACGCGACATCACCCGAAAGACATTTCTACTATGGATTACGGTCGTGAAAGCCTACACTCAATTAATAGCGTTTTGCGACCATTTATTTGGGAAAAAGAAAACTTGGGGGCGAGTCGATACATTACGATAAGTCTGTTGTAGCTCCGCCAAGTACTTAACAATAAAAGTTATGCACGTAAGCTTCAAAGAATAATGTTAAAGGTTGTATACATGTCGGTTTTCTTATCCTAGAATTTGAAATGTTGAATTTTTTGAATACTTCTGAAGATTTATTATGTGATGATATTATTCCCAATGGTAAACTATATTTTAATTTTTTTTTTAGCATACATTTTAACATATGCAGCCGGACTAGATTACGCAACACTCTGTCTGTTAGGAATCCACAACAAAATTATTAATGGCACATTTGTTCAAGTGAAAGACGTACGCAAAAGCTCTCTCAGCAGGTTGGGGTTTGACCTGCACCGCACTTACAAAATCGAACGGTAAAAGACGTAAATCATCACCTTTCTCGGGGAGTAAAAAATTTTTGAATACGATCCGCTCCGCTCCAACGCTTCTTTAGAACGCGCGCACACACACACGCATCCATACGCCAGTTTATAAATATACACACAAGGACGAACCATAATGTCCGTTGGAGCTTGAACTATAATTTTATCGAAATCAAAACACCGATGGCGGCCTCATTGTAATACACAATGGACGCGACATGCATAATGTGTAAGCAATCAGCGTACGCATAGCGTTTGGAAAAGGGGTTTCTGCAAGCCATCAAGAGGGATCCGGTAGGGAGGTAGAGGGCGAATCGGTCTCGTATCCCCATGCGTCGACCCGAAACAGCTGCGAGTGCGTACCTAACTCTATCTCCTCGAATAAGGGATGGTGACGACCGGCGCGCCTCGAAATTACTCATTGTTTTATTTAAAAGAGCGTCTAATATTATCTTTCAGCGACTACTCCACTTTTACCGCATTCGAAAGTCAATTTGTTCTACTGCGGTTAGTAGACTGGAGGGTCGAGTCGGAGTTATAAAGTCGGGTACTTCTCCTACGAGACGCCTAAAAGAGTGATTGTTCTAATCGTGTTACTGTATACGTGTTTTCTTTACGTTATAATTAAGCAATTTGTATAATGATTAATGGTCGTATTGTGGCTTATGACTCAAACCATTTATACGGATGCTTATATATCACCATTATGGAGAAAGATATGAAAGTATGTATTAAATCGCTCAGTACTCATCTAGTGCGATAAACAATCACTGGCTATTAAATATGTTGTCAAAAGTGATAAATGAAGTAATTATTATCCATCAACGTTATAAGAAAAGGTTATTTATACGTTTGTCCGCTACGATCGATTAGGGTTATTAAATTAAAGCATCTTGAACATCAAGAGAAATGAAGCAATCTTGCTCAAGATTTAGATTATCAAAAATATACTTTGTAACTTCCGTTCTCTATATTTACATCAATCCATTTAGGCCAAACCCATCCTAAACTTGATAAGCATTTATAATGTCATAATCCATAAATTTTTATGAAATTGTGTTGGACTAGTTTTTCGTTGAGTTCATACACTAGAAGTACTAAAATTTTGAAAACGTCTGGGTTATACTAAAGTTCCTTGGCACATATCTTCCTTATTTAAAATATACCTTAAGGGTAGTTTGGCAAACACCATCATCGTCAAAACCATTTTCTAAGCAAGATCAAAGTAATCGTGGAAAAAGCATGAAAATCAATCACCTATCTCTTTGAAAATAAAAGAAACCAATTTATCAAAATAACTGCTGATTTATATTCTTTTTCCTTTTGAATCATAGCGATAGCGACACCAATTTTCTCGAAAATTGCTAATAGTCAATTTCCGATCAATCGATCACTTAAACGACATGTCCATTTTCGTATAACATCAAAATTTCTCTCGAAGAAGAGGATATATTCCTACACATCCACATACACAGACACATATAGAGCGGAAAATAGTGTATCCGCACAATGGGCTATTGTCGCTCACTTCTGAGACAAATTCTAGGGGTTTTATCTTATTTTTCCATCCCCCGCTCTACATTGCCCTCTTATACCCTTCGCTGCTCCGCCGTCTTTCCCCCAACAAAGATAGATTACTCCGCCATTCTTGCAATTTCCCTGTCGTATCTGAGCTCGTAAATTGCGGGTGAAATATCACCAGTTGGTGACTATGCGGGGCCGGGATCCGTATATAGCAGGCCGCGAGGTGCAGGGTTACCCGATGTTCGTGTGTCCGACACCGTGGAAACGAGAAAGATGCTTAATGAACAATGAATCTCCGCCGGTACTAATTTGAATTATAAAAGGAGTAAGGAAGATTTCGTACTCTATCGCTCTTCTCTTATATTTCTCTAATTTCGAATCGGATCTTTATTCGAGGCAATTTTATTGTTCTCTCCTTCGGCGGAATTTTATTTGGTGTTAATAATTAGGAAATATTTTAGGCTCAGCATTAATTATTATTCAAATTGGCATTGTTACAATTCGGAATCCTTCTGAAAGTAGAAGGCAAAATAAGCAATTTGTGGATGTAGCTACCGAAAATATTAGGCAACCAACTCAACGCAATTTATAAACATATTTTGCTTGAATTTTTAGAACTTCCAAATTATGATTTTATTTAATGTCAGACACAAAACGAAACTAAGAAATTAAATTTAGAATATTTAACTAACAAATTTCACTTGACTTTATAAAATAAAATTTAGATGTAGTTAGGTTAAGTCAACCGAAAAAGAAGTTTGTTACCATTCGCGTATGTCAGAGTGAGCACGGCATATAAATTCCAACAGTTCCAACGATTGAAATCAGAACAATCTCAAATTCCTTGGATCTGAATGAAAACATTTCAAATGCGAACATACCTTAAGTTTAGATTTAAGTTCAATTTTCCTGATATAAAACATTTCACTCAAAATTTTCAAGAGACGACGTTGATACCGTCGTCCTCTAAAAATTTATAAAATTACCCAAGCGCCCCCGCTAAACATGTTTAAAATTAATAGAAAGTCGAATATCAATTAAAGATGTAAACAAAAGATAAAGGTGGCGCCTTCTCTTACAATCCTAGAAAGAAACCAATAATACTATAATATAATCGTCAAAATGAATGGTTCATGTAAATTATTTTGTAAAATTATAATTCCACATGCCCACGTATAATTATCACCCTGTATAATTATGCAGTCTTTGGTTAGTTATAGTTTAGAAGATATAAAACCTTATATACCTAATAGCTCTTTTAATATGACTAGATGCAGCGAAATTATAGCCGATTTAATTCAAAAATACGTAATTTACCTCTCGAGAACGGGACGAATTAAAAAAAAATCATCGACCGGAGTGTCATAATTGCCCTCTTTTCGGCGAGCTTAACCCTGAGTTATTATAGTTGGGTGCTAAAGCAATTACGTTAAATTAACTACCAGCAATAAATTACCAATTACATACGATAAACCAAAGAAGACTAAAATTTCGGACAGAGCTTTATTCAGTTTTGGAAACGTCGCGATTGAAAACGTAATAATGCGCGGTTACTTGGAAAATTATGTAATAAATTAGAAAGGTTGCTGATGATTTTTCTTCCATTTTTTTGGGTTTGAATGGAGCTAATAAATCGAAAAAATTGGTATGATTGCAACCAAAGAAGATTAAATGTCTTCACAAGAACATCTAGTGGAAAAGTGGATAGGCTTCAATTATTTTTCCTTTGAATAATTCTGCTTTTCTATATTTTGCTATTCTCTACCAAATCAGACATTGTTATTACGTCTAGGTTGTTAAACAATAGAAAGGTTATGGAAAACACATCACCTTCTTTGGAACCAGGAAGGTTATCCATATATAAGCATTTGCCGATAGAATAAATTAAAAGAATTCTCTTGCAAGAAATTATTTCATTTCTAAGAAAAATTACAAACATTATAATCATTTCCGGGCTAAACGGCTCTAAAGATTTATATTATCCCTCCTACCTGCACACTTAGCATATAATTAAACTACCGACTTGGATACTACTAAATATTGTGCTTATCCGTAACCGACTGTCTCATTAATCACGAAGAAAAGTGTGAAAATATTTCATCTAATATAGTCAGCGACACCGGAGTTCCCGTACTAAATTCTAGAAGCAATAACGATGTAAATTTGCCTCCGTTGAAATCGCCGGTCAGGCCGCATTATATTTTCTGCGGCCCCAAGATTTATGGCTCTATTCATTCAAATTAAAATTTGAGTGTAGTTTTACATGACGCCCGCGCCGCCCGAAACAAATTACAAGCGCAAAAGCGCGTACACACATACTCCAGCACTAACTAGTGTGCGGAGAGAGCCGATATAAGCGAACTTTGCTAGAGATCTATTGTTTCGACGGTACTGGTGCGAACCCCTCCTTTGCGGAGTTAATTTCGATCGGACGCGAAAGAGCATCGTAAAACGATTTGTGGTCCTCGAAGGGCACTGTTGATTTCTAAACCTCAATTAGGCGATGAAACCATAAGAAGCTTAATTTGGGATTGTGCGATTGCATGGGACTACTACGAATTTTGTCTAACTATCAAGTGAATTGCACGTGTTCGTGATGTGATTGCTTTCACTTGAACGTAATTGCACCAAAATGCTGCCGGTTTTTGCTTTGTAAGGAAACGGCTAAAAGATTTTGAAGGCACCATCTGTTGCAATAAATTTATTATTGTGCGCTGCACGATGGGAAAACACCCAACAAGACGACGAAATGTAAAGAATGCATAAAATACTGCTGCTGTAAGAGACAATGTTACAGCAATTCGAAATTTATCATCGCGTTCAGGAATTAGAGCTTACAAGAGCGACAACTTGGCGCATTTTGCGAAAAGACTTAGCGCTGCTGCAAAATTTTGTTGGCCCAAGACCTGTAGCCATTAGACAATAGTAAGCGCCGTGGTTTTGCAGCTTGGAGTTTAGAGCAGCTTGGGACGGATCATAATTTTTGCCAAAAAACTATTTTCTCCGATAAACCTCGTTTTTGGTTAACTGGATATGTCGCTGCTGTGAAAACAAGCTATAAAAAAAATTACGAGATTTATGTTACTGCATGAGATGGTTTATGGCATGCTAGCAACATTGGACCATATTTTTTCCAAATCGAGGTAGGAGTTACAGTGTAGTAGTGCAGAAACAGTGTCTAATAAGCGGTGTCGACTGAGTTAAAGGATTTTTATGGCCACATTAAATTGATTTGGACGACATGCTGGACGACGCCACAACTGATTCACATATTGCAAGAACTGTTTGACGAAAGGACAGTTTTAAGTTTAATTGGCCTCCAAGAAGTTGTGATTTAGCTTCTTTAGATTACCTTGTATAGGGATTACTTAAAATCCATAGTCTATGCAAGTAAACAACCAATCTTTGATGCAGTGAGGTTGAACATTGAAGCCTTTCAAAAAATCATTGAACAATGGGTTCATCGAATTCTCCTGTGCGCACGAGGGTAAGATGAATGTTTTATTCAAAACATATTGTGTAATAAACTGCGCTTAAAAGTAATCTGAAAGCGTATTAGAGGTAAACAGGATACAGCCTCAACTCCACAATGAAATATATTTATTTATAAAACTAAAATTTTTCTCATTAACATTCTTTCTCAACAGGCAATCCATCTACTAACATTTGGAATAAATGACATACCATTTCAGTTGGCCATTTCATAAACTCAAGAAAACAAATTCTTTCATTAGCATGTTTCTTTTTAAATTTCTGATTTATTTGTGTATTTGCGTGCATAAAGCTCATTTAGGTCACGAGTCTTAAGGGAAGTACTCAAAAATCGAATTCATTTATATAACGAAATACGTAGGCGACGGTGAAGGGGTATTGTGCTGGATATTTGCGTATTTATCAAATCTCCTCGTGCATTACTATTATGACGAAAGAAAAAGTGAACCAGCACAAATAACTGCAACGCGAATTATTTTCAGTGCGGGGATTTGCTGATAAAAAAATAAATAAGATAACTTCTAGACACGAACTTACTTTCAATGCCAGTAGCATGCTTACGGTGTCAGTAAGAAGTGACATAAATAGAACAAGATTTAAACGATGTATAATAATAATTGCAACAATTCTAAATTAATCTACCACAAATTATGCAATGTTCTTATAATTATCGCGATTGAAAGAACAAGCAAACGAAATAACAATAACTGTTCCATGTTTTCTCGTCTCCAACAGATTTCGGAATTTGTTGTTGATCGGAATGCACATATTTTGCCTTGACTACTTCCGATACACCCTATATAGAAATTTAAAACAAACAAATCCAAATGAAATTATGAAAAAACAAACACCTCGTGAAACTGGACTTCTTTCCCTATCTGATCGTCTCTATATCTAAGCAAGCTGCCGACATCCCCGTACAAAAGATCGGAAATTACTCACCCTGTACAGAAAAAAGGAACCGATTCCTCTAAACTATAATAATATCCAAATTGAGAATAAATTTTGGAGTAGACCCATACATTATGACGATGATGATTATGATCAACAAAAAAAAAACCCGCGGTATATTACACATACGTACGGATCTTGTAATGAGTATTTGCTGATTTGTGACTATCATCCATATCTCTTCAGGCAACGAGCGCACAATAACAATTCTTATACTAAGAGGGTAGCAACACCGCATCACCACGGTACAAATAAATAAGTTTTTCCTAACCTTTAACACGGAGATCGGGGCAGATACATAAAATCGTGAAAATGCGCCATTTAGGAGATAGATACGGGTATTTTTTGCCGCCCTACCCGTGACAGCACGAACCAACAAATCATAAACAGATAAGAAATGCGGTTGCGGAGGTCGCGTTACTCCTTCAGACGGTTATAGAAAGATACACGACGATGGTATAGCGCGCAAAGTTGCTGTATGGCGATGCAGATTTTCTGCGCGTTAATTTCAACGTGCAAAAGAAGAAAAAAACGACGACACGGCTTGCTAGAGATAATATTACGGTCTACTCAATTCAACGTAAGTACGTCGACACCCCATAAAATTATCGAAGCGCAAGAGGCACATTAAAAAAGGAAATGCATTAATCGGTCGCCAGCTCCTAAATGAAATAGGACAGGGAGCAATGATTGTAGTTGGGACCACACCGTGCTTTGACTCTGTCGGGGGAATCTTCACGATATTTATTACTCATATACATTAGGCGTGGGGAATTCATCATGAAATTAAGCTGAGTGTCTTTCGTTCGTTGGGTTCTCTTGCTTTTTGTGACTCACGATTCATGATTACCTTTGGGCTAAAATTGCCTGTGGTGAAGATGGATCGCTCGGGGAAATAGTTTTATGTTTGCATAGCTTATAAATTGCAAACGTGATTCTCAGTTCATGATGAACTATTAAATGCTTTATTTCTTAGCTTCTCCAAAATTATAATGCATTCATTAAGCAGCTTGTCGCGAACTCTAATTTTTGATTTGATGTCTAGAACAATAGATGGCTTTGGAACTCTTTATGCTGGCGGCAAGCTGCTTCTTCCTAGAAGTTGCCACAACACGTCGCTAACCTGCTTCAAGTGTTGGTGACAACTAAAGTCGGTTAAATTAGAACAGCTACATATGGAATTATTATTGCAATATTGTGCCTCAAAAAATGTTTCCTCCAGCAAACAGAAGGACCACTTATTTCAAAATTTCAATAGTAACATTACGTCATTACGAATAAATACGCGAATGAAAAACACGAAAAGACTAAATATAACTGAAATTATTAATGGTGTCTACAGTGTCATTGGAAAATAGCTGCCAACACTCGGTATTCCTTAACTAATGTGCTTTTTCAAGCTTCACATTTAGTAAAGTAATTGATTACACACAAATGTCAGTGAACATATCAATTTAAGCTTACATCTTGTTCAAGAATGTAAGAACAACGCACACCGCACATATATATTCAACTTAAATAAATCTTATTGAGATTTATTATTAAGGTTGGTGTCAGCTTTGTTTCATAAATTTGACTCGCATCAGTTTTGTTTTTCGTATAGTTTTATTAAATTACCAATTTTCATACTTGAGATGCTTGTTGAGAAGGCAGCAACTTCGCGCAGCACATCTTAATTAAATACGCTTCGTAATTTGTAACATGCATGCTTTATCCGATCTTGTTTTATTGCGTTTGGTACTCGCGTGAAACCCCAATACCACGTATTCATGCGTAGAATGTAAACTCGGTAAATAGTGGAGAATATGATTTATTCAAATCTACGAATTGATTACGAAGTATACAATAAGCTTCGGGGACACCTGCGATGGATTCCAAATACTTAAATATTCAAGATATTAGCATTGATAAACAGTCATTATACGGAATCACAATAGGATCACAGATCTACCGTGTAGCCAGTCGATCCGCTGGTCATACCAATAAGTCTGCGGGTGCAAGTTCCATCTAACAGTTGTTGTGACCTTGCGACACACTCTGTGCCGCAAACGTATAGGTTCAATATAAATAGACGTTCGTTCACCACCAACACCGCACGGTAAGGCACGAATTTCCTATTATGTTTAAGCACTTATCCGCGGTTGTAAATATTGTAAGTGGCGAGATCTTGACGACGGCGAAATGATGGTGGATCGCGTTCGACGAAATTTATGAGGAATAATTTGTTTAAATTATAGCCAGGGTCATCTTCATGAAGTTATGATGAAATAATTGTAGTAACTAGGCCGTTTGTCGAAAATTACTTTATTCCTACTAAGCGAACATTTACCTGTAAAACTGCAAATGGTCGTACATACGTAGGAGAAGTTCGACTCTTAAATAAAGAGTACAATATTGAAATTGATACCAAATGATTTGGACGCACGACTAGCAGACGTCCTTGTGATTAAGTCAATTGTCGCTTCCTTTACGTCTCGAGGCTCAAAACCATTTCAATAACTGTGTTGCCCTGATATGTGCCAGTGTATTGTGGCAGTGATTTATCATTTATTTTCGACTTTGTCATTACTTTATTAGAAAATGCCACACACTAGAAGATGCAAATGTTGCGTTTGTTTATAGTTATATGTATTTGCATTTACTACATGCGTACTACCCTATATGCTTTACATTATACTGATGACACTAAAATTGGTAATGGAAACCGGTCAAGGTTTGTTGTATAACGCCTCTTAACAGTACGTTCGCCCGCATCTCTCTTCGGAATTAATTTCATCGGTATCAAGCAGCCGGTCGAGAAGCAAAAAAGCGACAGACATGTTCCACGGGATTAAAGTGTTGCCCGGGTAGCGTGTTGTGCGGGTTTCCGCTTGTTTATTTAAACCCCACTAGTGTGTAGCCATGTACTTATGTGCCTGGCGCGAATAGGAACTCATGAAGATCCCAAGACGAAAACTTCAACAGTTCGAGAAGATGTAGAGGAGCAGCGTCTCGTCAAAGTTCCATACGGAGGCGGTGGTGGCAAACGTTGAAGCGAATCCACCCGCCGCTTGGTGTATTAGTAGCGATGTGACTTATAAGCGAATAGTTCTGCGCGTATATGCTGGTTTCCGGAAACTTTACGACAACAATAATTAAGTAGAAGAGAATTTTGAGATGTTTGTGTGCGAACGAACGGGCATGGGCTGCTACCGAAACGCTTCGCGCAACTCACAACTTGCGGTTGCAATTCATTCTGATTTGAATGCATACCGCTCTCCTACCAGCGGCGGTAGTGGTTGACGACCGGGTACCGTGAAATATGCCTCTCGTTGTTCGTACGAATTACCAACGTTAAAATTGTAACGGAAATTGTTGAAAGAGGACACAGAAACGACCGCACGCCAAGTCACCCATGACATTTTCCTACTCCAATCAGTGATAAACGAACACATTATGTACTTTGGCTTTTTAGTGTTTCGTCAACTATTTACGCTTAATATTGCTATTATATACAACTAAAATACTTAAAACTTTTAATTTTTTAGTTTTCATTTAAGTTAATTAAAGACAAATACATCTAAATGCTACTCACAATATTCAAATGAGGAAAAGTGAAATCAACCATAATTAAGGCTTCAATAACCAACAGAATTAATGTATGGTTGTGTAGCAAAATTTGCGGCTGTGTCTTCCTTCTTTTTGTTCCAGAAGAAAACCTTTCCGGTGATGAAAGGAGGACTTATTTTACCTAAAGGGCTAACATGCTTCAAACCTGGATACATATTCACCGTCATCTTCAAGAAAATCTATTTTAATAAATCATATTCATGTCCCTTCCTTCCATCTTGACATTCAGGCTTGTTCAGAATGCCCAATGGATCGTATAAGCAATTATAGCAAATTTCAAATAAAGTTCTTACTTCTGTTAAATGTGAGTACCTGCTTGTTCCATTTCGGAAAATGACTGCTTTTGAACGGTTGTTCACGTATTTTTGTCATATTAAGGAGGATACAGAATGGGAGACAGGAGACATAGGAGAAGCACCACAAAAAACGCTGAAATCCGCGCATTTATTTAGACATTTTTCTACAGAATGAAACGCATGTAAGGATAAATACGTTCTTTCATGTGTTTAAATTGTATATTGGGAAAGAAATATTATCTTGCCTGACGCTGTCTCGATCAGCCACCTTTTGTTGTAGAAATCGTCGCTAACTTCATGGCGTAGCTCCGTCAATTTTAAACTTTACCTTACCTTTGAATAGGGAGGTAGATACGAAAAAATTGCGGTAAACACACGCTACTTCTTCAACAACGTTTGTTTTGCGATACACCTCACGCGGATCGATGACCGATGTTATCTATAGTAGCAAACGACTGCATTTGTACGCGAATGGAAAATCAGCCTTAAGCTGTGAAGTGTACGCTAGCTTTCTTTCTCCTTAGAGCAAAATATATTTTTTTCGTAAAGTTTTATACAGGTTTTGCAGTTGAAGCTTGTTTAAACTTTATAAGAAAGCTCACGTGTTTTAGCACCTTGCTTCCTGATGATGCTCAATGATCAATGTAGCTTTACAGTACATTTTTATCGTGCAAAAGCACATGTAGAATTTATTTGGTAGAAATTATCACATGTAATGTTCGTGATTAAAAGAAATCAGAAAACACTTTCTTCATGTAGTACAATCTTGTTGCCTTTTCTCTTACGTATGCATGATCAGCATAGAGTAATAATTTCTCTTTGACAAATAACCTTCACAATAATATCCACTTACATAATTCTTATTTTAAAAGATTGTTCGCCGTTGTCCTCAAACAATATCCACGTCGCCACTCGTTGCATAAGTCGTAGTATGGCAAAAATTAACATCGGTCCAAGTATTAATGAACCGTCTACTTTGCATACTGTAGAACCGCTCCGTGAAAAATATTCTACGATTTCTAAAGGCAGACATTTTGCAATTTACATTATAAAAACCTTTAATAAACCTCCTCGAGACCACTCCACGACCTCTCACATAAATCTTCCAGCTAGACATCTGACATTAACCTTGCAACCCTTATCAAAGTCTAGGCAACCACATAGGACCGCGCCACTTGGGCTGGGTTCTCTTTTACATTCTTCGGTATCAAGTACACATTCTATTAAATGACGAAATTCGTAGTTAAGCTCAGACCTGTAATATATTATTCTAGAAATATATGTGTTTCTCTCTCGAAAAAAAATAAAACTTCAAAATACTTCCTCGTATGTACGTACATATTAAAAAAAAGTATTTGCCTGTCCGTAAACCTGTAGTTGTTATTTTTTTATTTTTATTCGTTGCATCTTTCGCATCCTAAGCACGAATTTAACAACCAACTACATGTATTCATCAGCATTTTACAATTTGCTTAAAAATAACCCTGGATGTTCTCCGTTTTTTTTCTCGAAATTACCTATCTTGGATGAAGATATTATCTTCGATATCTTGTAAGAATTTCAACCCGTTCAGTAAAACGGCAATTTGCGAAATTACTATAATTTTATCTCCGTACCTACATAAAACGGAAAATGTTTTATTCGAATTCGACATCCATTATTGCATGCATATAATATGCAAGTAGTGGTAAGATGACTTCATATTCTCTGCGTACCCGATCGATCTACACGATTTCTTCTTCCGCAATTGAATTTAACGACGACCGATGAAATTTATTGACGTGTATTTAGTGCGACTTAATAGAATAACGTTTAGTTCTGCGGTTAATATATTGCCAGAAATGATGGTGGAGAATATTAGGTTATCTTCTTGCTTATGCATTTATTTCATGTTACTGAAGTTTTCAAAGGTTGCACAGAATAGCGATTTAGGAAGATGTAACGGCATGATATGCTCACTGATTGGCTATATTGACTGTCTACAAATTCGAAATGCTGTTGCGGTTTGGGTTTACAACAGAGGCAATTGGATTTATTGTGAAAGGCGCATCTTTTTCCGGAAATAATTTTGAAGCAACAATAAAAAAATTTATTAAATTCAACGCGTTCAACTTAATACATTTTTTGATTTTATGCAGCTAATATGGTGGACCTTGCTTTACACAATAATCCTTGAAACTTATAAAAACTGTGTGAATATGCTTATATTGTAGTGTTATTAAATCTAAATTTTGTTTAATCTAATTAAAAAATGATTTTCGCATTTACGCGGCCTCCCTATGCCAGCGCGTCATGTAACAAAACTCCGTGTTTTTTTCAAATGACAAGACCTGAATTAATTAGCCATTATTAGCCAAAAAAGCAACTTCATTGCTTTCTATTTTCATGTTCGTTAGTTTCTAAATGAAGATAGGACAACCACTTTCAACGGAATAGCTCGCGTAATATTATCATTACAACTCTTTCAGGAAATATGCAGGTTATTTACCCAGTAAGTTACCTAAAGATTTTACTCAATGAAGTAACTATTACTGCCCTCCCATGCAGCGAGGTATAGTTCCATGTAATAAATTTTCCAGCACATATTTAACAACAACACGCCCTTCCAAAACTTCCACGCGCTATATTCTATACCTTTGTTCCGCAAAAAACCCTTCCACCGCTTAGGTATCTGGCAGATAATTTTTTTATGAACCATATCACCCGGAAAACGACATTATTATGCAAAGATCTGCTCCAAATGAAGTAGTTATATGTTTTATTCGCCCTACTAGACGGCTTTTCTTCTATAAATTTCGACTCATGTGCCAGCAATCGATTGTACTTGACATGCAAATTTTTACACGATATGCAGCAGGCGAAAATACCTCCGACGGCCGAGGCATATCATGCCTTGACTGCAAGGAAATTGAAGCGACTGAATTTATAATCGAGGTTGCTTTAAATACCTTTATTGAAGAATCAATCTTTTCCTTGAAAATAATATAAAATTAAGTACTCACAGATCATCTGTTGATTAGTTAGTGTGTATTATGCATGTTGCCTCCCTAACTAATAATCTAATATGCTAAAGCCAGTAGTTTTCTTGGAAACGCGAATACAGACTTTAAGAAAAGAGATGTCTGGGATTTTATGGATAAAAATAAATATCCGAGATCCGACACTGGATACGTTCAAGTAACAGATGAATAAATTTACTTCTGCTTAAATCTCTACTTCCACTGACTACATTCTTGTAAAGTATACCGACACCATGTTGTTTTGACAATTGAGAAAATAAACTATTGTTTAGTATATGTTACGAGAAGGCGATTTGTCACTGATCTGTCGAGGAAAGTAATAGTCTTGATCACCTTCCAAAAAATAATTTTAGACCAACCGAAATATACTAAAAATAGATACACACGCACACAATAAGCAACACCGAAATTAATTTACTGTTCTTCATTTCATCCAATCTTTCTCCCTAAAGGATCTGATAACGTCAATGGATACTGCTTATATCACTTATTGTATCGTTCTAGAGAATTTGTTGTCCGATAATGTCATACACCATACCGCGATTAAAAGGGCTTCTTATAAATTTCTGAGATTTGTTTGTTAATGAAGCCATTTAACTTAAGATGAACTTCGATTGAAGAGATTCTTTCAACGTACTGCAAATCCTAGTCGCCAAATCCGAGAACCTTTAGTAATTATGAACCTCGCAAACGTGGCATCAATATTTTTACATTCAAAGAATTTAATTCGTAGCTATTTCTGAAGAACATCAAACAAACGCTGACAAAAATAAAAATTTTGAAATTGTTTTGTCTTTGAATCATCAACGAAGTTGCTTATCAAAAAAGGAATTTTATTTTAGATATTCTCATACCTACTGCCTATTAAATATAAAACGCTTCGTTGTTGTTAAAGTCTAAATGTAAAGCTATAAGGCCACCAATCACACAAGAATTTATGTAAATTAAGCAAGGCTACTCTGTCGTGTAAAAGATAAAGTGTATTTTTAAAAACAACAACAAGAGCAAAACGTGTAAGATAATTACTCTTCTGTCTTATTAGGTGAAGACATCGAATATGTGCTAAAAACCTGCAACAAGATGAACGAAGAAAAAATATGTCTGTGTAATATTTACGGTATCGCCCGGAGGTCCAGTCGATTATCCACAACAAAAGTTCGAAAATCCCTTTAGCGATTGGCGGTGGTAGTGGTCCCCCACCCCGCTCGCACACTATCCCGTCCTATCGTCCTACCCCCGATGGTCGGTCTTGAGACTGGTCCCAATCTGATGGGTTTATCTGTAACTTCCCTCTTCGAAAAGCCCCCTCCTAAATTTACAAGCTTAGCGGCAAAGCTCAAACGTTTCGAATTACTTTGTTGTTAGTCGATACAAACGTCCAAAACAAAAGCAATCACGCGCTTATGCACTAAGCCTATGGCCTACTATGAAAGTTATAGATATACAAAGTCGGTTTCACTTCTATAAGTGTGATGTGTTCATGTTAGTGTGCTGGTGTGTAAAGTGTTTAAGTTGTAATGATAATCGCCGCATCGTTTTCAGCAGTTTTATGCTCTGACAGCATGGCTGGCGAAACGCCGAATTGATTACAACGTTATAGGAAAGGATTATGTGAGTTTTTATGGTACTTGTTTTAATAAATAGATTATTATTCTTCAGCATGAAGAAATATTGAAATCATTCAATTTTCTAAATTAAAATAGAATCTAGGTCTCTTTTGTGAGAGGAAGAGCTGAAATATTTAGAATTAGAGAAAAAAAATTCAAAAAAAGGACAATCTAAGTTGTTTTTGAATACGGTTAATTTTGTATAAGTAAGTAAGCTCTGATTAAGCTGTTTTAAATTTAAATGCATTCTTCTTTCTTCGTTGCCTGAATATTTCATTATTCTATAGCGCCTTACTCTAAGAAAATCTTATTCGAGCACGTATCCGTCGCTCATACGTAACTCAATTTTCGTGTAAGCTTTCTAAAATTAACATCTACAGCATGCGCTCATTCATAGTGAAAATTGTGCACTCAAAAGAATAGATATCAGCTATGAGAAATATGACCTTTTAATAAAATTTATTATAAAATATCATAATCTATGCAATAAAGTAACTATGGCTGTTCTAATATATACATTTTCTATAAGTTGCTTGCTATTTTATTTTATATAGCAAGTACTAGAAAAAAGTGGTGATATAAATAACAAATACAGAGTATCAGATATTAAAACCTAACCTAATTGTAAATAAAGCTTATAAAAATCACTTTCATTCTCTATCTATATTATCTATTTTTTTTGAGCGTGCAGTTTTAAATTTGTAAATAATTAAATCTAATTTTCAACACCTAAACAATCTATTTTCCGTAGTCGCTATTAGTTCGTCAGTTTTATTTTTTTTTCAATTTTTTTACTGAATTTTTAATTAAAATAATGTAGGTGTTTTGCAAAGATTACTTACGAAAATTAATTACCTGTAGTAAAAAAGATTTCATAGAAGTAACATGACTTCCAAGGGCTTTGAACTTTTCTGCCTCTTAACTCTGTCTTTATAGACAGTGTTGACAACCTTTTCCTCAAATGTTGGTTATAACAACATAAATTTGAGTATTTTAAATATTTTTAAAAATATATTCTTGCGATCTAAAACTGTACCTTTTGAAGTGGAAATGTTTGATAAGCTTGCAATGATGAAAGCAACCATGTTTAACATTTGCACAATTTAGGAAAATATGTCCGTGACACATCAAACATTCCTATATAAAAATTTATTTGCCAGAAGACCTGCAAACATAAGCCATTGTGAATAAACTTGCGCAAATATAATGCAGCACCATCAATAATATCGTGTAGCATACATAAGAGAAACCAATTAAATAAAATTCATTTATGTGGATTATTTTACCTGCTAAGTACTTTAATTTTCTCTTAAATTGATTTATGTGCGGACTATCAGTGTTATCCGAGCAACTAATTAAAAAATCAAGCGAGGACTTAGAAATATCCAAATTAATAGAAGGAATCAACCGCCATCACCATTCGATACATATGAATCTCGTCACATTTGAAATTTTTATTGTAAGAAAAAAAATACGTTGGCTTAAACTCGTTTGAATTAATACATTAAATTTCTACGTGTATGATCAATGGTATATTTTTGAGTTATAAAGACATCTTTTGACATAGTTGAATTTTCCTAAAAGTAGACGCCGTTACCTCAGTCTACTCTCGACAAAAGCATGATAAATCGATATCGATTGTTCCTTTGTTAACACTCAGTAGTTCAGTAATTATAGCAAGGGCTGTGGGGATAGTATGGCAAACAACACTAAAATACTAGTGCACTCCACACTACCACGTGATATCTCACCGTCCTCAAACACACAGGCTCATACATGGACCCCGTCGCTGGCAGCATTAAAACGTTCAAAATTTAGTATTTTCAATATTTAATAGAAGGTTATGGACATGGTTAGCATCATCCGCATAAAAACCTATGTGTGTTTTCCATTTCACAATAATATTGTCTGTCCAAGTCATTAATATATAATAAAAATTAAATTGGATCAAGTGCAGAACCTTGCGGAACCTCTAAGTTGTTCACTAAACTTGCAGAATTTACCAGGCGAATATGTCCCCCCAAATTAAACTCCAAGGCTACATACTAAGTTCGGTCGTTTACAAAGAAGCTACCCATTGCGACGCCAACAATCTGATGCTAAGTCAGTATAATTTCCCCATAAGAATGACACAATTGACCCCTGCTAAGATCACAAACGATTGCCACTGGGTATTCGCCCATGTCAAGATACTTGAAAACGTTCCGATGAAATGAGTCAACAGCTGTAAAAGGTTTTGGCTAATAATATTAAAGATTTCTAGAATTTTGAACAATCTTGTTATGAAGGCGTTTTTTAAGAATTAATTGAAAATAAAGGTCGGTAATTATGTATATTCCGAGCGCCATCTCTCTTATAAATCTTTTTACTTTTTTCACTTGTTTGGAAAACTTCCCTTAATACCCCGTTGGTCCACTACAAAAAATGAGAGGTTTATTAAAAACTGTAGCGGGATATTATAGCATCCGTAACCGTCTTCAGGGATTCCATCAGATCCAAATGTCTAATTGGGTTTAATATTTGTAGCTATAATGGTTAAAACTTCGTTTTCTATAGTTGGATTAAAAAAAGGGATGCCTGTCTGTTTGATGTATTATACTGTTTTTTTACCACGACCCCCGGCGACGATGCTTTTAAAAGTTGCAATAAAAGGATTATTTAATAACTTCGCAATGTCTTCCATGTAGTATTATTATCTTCAATTAAGCTAATATTTTTAACATTGCCTGTCTTGGCAGATATACTAGAGACAGTGTTCCGCGGTTCTTTGCATGGATTATTTGAATTTAGAATTTTATTTTTGATAGTATTCTCGCTTTGAAGTCGACATCAGCACGGAGTGTCTCCTACGCTCCTCCCTGTACCACTGCCCCAAATCGGGGCATTCATATTTCAATATAATCAAATCTTTCAAACTTCTACACTTGAATTCGTTAATCTTCTTGTAGATGAGACGATGTGTTATTTTGTAATTCTGGAAAGTTAAACATTGTTAGCAATCTTTTGAGTATTTGTCATATTTAAGGGAATAAGAAGAAAACACAGTATTAAATTTTCTTAATTCGAACAAAATTTAGATGCACAAAAAGACTCTCGGCATAAAAGCTCCAGATCATGAAGAATTTCAATTGTTGAACATAACAGAAGAACGAGCCATGCTTGTACAGCCTATGTATTGAAGAACAATCAATAAAACGTAAGCCAATCGTTTTTGTATTTTAGCTACAAACTGCTATGTCTCGTACTTAGATAATTTCGGTCTCAGAGAACACTACATTGAAGGTGACGCTATCCCTTTGTACAAGGATGCGGAGATAACTAGGTATAATCAAAGTACTTGTAGCGGTATGATGTTCCATGTTGGTTTCAGTATTAGAATTTATAATTTCAATGCGGTAAGTGCCACGCAACGCAACAGCTTGATGACAAAATTACCACGCGGCCCAAAAACGAAAGTTTCACACATCATATACCGCCGTCCGCGAAACCTTTTAAAACCGCATAAAATTACAACAGCAAGCTGTAAGAGTGGCGGCGGTGGGTCTATTCCATTGGGATACTCTCGTTCGTCTTTCTCGTTCTACCAACGTAACCAAGCTACAAAATGGCAAAGTTTACGTAAAGCAGGATAAACGGATTAAAATGATTTACCTTCTCTCTTGAAAGTGAGCGCAAGGCGCAAGTATAATTTAAGTTCCGGTAGAGGTCTCCGCTTAGTCAAAGCCCTGCAATTTCGAAATCGAAACCTGTGTGTACCTACCACCTATGCGTAGAAAGTTGGAAAAGAAATTGCGTTCATAAAGGAAGCCGCTATTTTCCGTGTAAATTAATAAGTAGCGGGGGAAATAATACGTAATGATAATTCATTTCCGTTGCACAGCTATAAATTTCTCGGTCTCGGGGCCGGTATTAATAGTTAAACGACTGTCGAGAACCGGTGACAGTTTTTAAATTAAATTTTTATCATGGTAATGCACCTGCTCGCATAATTAAACCGTGGTGTAGCATACGAGCGCCCTACGAATATTTAAATAAGCCGGGTTCTGTACGCGCCGCAGAGAGAATAGGCGAATTGTCGTCGACTAGTATAGGTTCGCTGTTATCTAATTTATGGAAATTCCTAAACGTATACGGAATATTTTCATCCTGCAGTACAAGACGCTTGCCTCGAAGTCGGTCTACGCATATCATTTTGTTAATAAGAAAGGACGTCTATATATAAGCTGCATTCAAACTTATGCTGAGATGCTTTCCCGTTGAGGTTTCGTATTGAAGTAGGTTCTTAGAATGAACTAGCATTTTTAAGCTTGTTATTCGTATCGTAATAGAACCTTGATATTTCATATATTCTCAAGGGAATTTATAAATACACATTTTGGTACTAATAGAACATTAATCATCGTCACTTTTATTCAAACTATTAAGCTGAAGATCTAAAGATTGAGATCAGCCAATTAAAAGACCACCCGTCGAATGTTTATATAGTTAGAATTTTATTAAACTGTATTGGTTAATTACTACTTCCTATTTTTGTTTAGCCTTTCACCTAGCAGATGTACACTGCCGTTCAGTGAAGTTCGGTCATACAATAAAAATCTATTATATCACACTGTATACAATTATTAATACGTAAAATTAGAAAAATATTAAGCATACACTCTTTTCTAAGGGATTAAAGCCATAAATTATTATGTAAAGTAGAAATATTGCGACAACCACAATTAAGTCTCTTTTATTATCATTCCAAGAATTTCTCGGAAGTACCGATCTTTTGAAACGGGTCGTTTGGGGATTATCAACGAACAATACATTTAGGAAATATACCGCAGTATCATTCTTGTTAATTTATCACAGGCGTAAAGATATAAATTTGCTTCATTTTACTGTTAAACGTGTGTTGGTGTGCATCTGTCCTTTTTGCGCGAAAGTTTTAAGAAAATTTACTTCAAAATGGCACGTGGCAAGCGTACCAATGTAGAAAAACATTCACGCATTATTACGCTGTTTGAAGAAGGATATTCGAGGCGACAAATTGCTGAAAAAATAAATATGAGAATTTCAACAGTAAATGACATCATAAAGCGATATCGTACAACTGGAACTATAGAAAATCGTGTTCATCCTGGAGCATCTAGGAAAACAACAAAAGCTGAAGATTTGAGAATTGTATTATTAAGCAAACGCAATAGAAAATTAACAGCGCCACAAATAGCAGCCGAAGTCAATCGCGGCCGTGAAGAACAAGTTTCGGCGAGTACGGTAAAACGTCGACTTCAAGCGGACCTTCATGGACGCATTGCCATTCGAAAACCCTTATTACGTCGGGGCAACAGAGCAAAACGGCTACAGTGGGCCCGTTCTCATCTAGATTGGTCGTTAGATGATTGGAAACACGTGCTTTTTAGTGACGAGTCAAAGTTTGAGGTTTTTGGGCAAAATCGACGAGTTTACGTCCGAAGATCTAAAACCGAAAAGTGATCCCGAACTGCATTGTGCCTACAGTGAAGCAAGGGCGTAGTTCTGTGTTAGTGTGGGGATGTTTCTCCTTTGCTGGGACGGAAGATTTATGCAGGAATGAAGGAAAATTATTTTGCAATACTCCAGAATCATGCAGTGCCATCAGGATTGCGTATAATAGGCCGTAACTTTACATTCATGCATGACAACGACTCAAAATACACTGCGTTAGTGTGTAAGAACTATCTAAAGGAGCAAGAAGAACTGCACACCCTGAAAGTAATGACATGGCCCACACAGAGCCCAGATTTGAACCGTATAGAGTTGATTGTGGGATGAACTGGACAGGAGGATCGGAAAAATATGCCCAACTTCACAAGAACATTTACGGAATATTCTGCAACATGAATGGATTAATATTCCACAATCCGCTTTAACAAAACTTATCAAAAGAATGCCTAGAATAGTTCGAGCGGTGATTAACAGCAAAGGAGGTTTTTTCGATGAAAAAAAAATAATGTTCAGTATGCTATATTAGGCCAGAATAACTTTTTATTTATTTATTTTTGTCTTTTTTACCTGTACATACAATAAAATTGCATTTTGTTTTTAGTTTCGTTTGTTTCTGTAACGTTTTCATGTTTTTTACCAACCGACCGAACTTCTCTGAACGGCAGTGTACATACATAAAAATATCTGAGGAAATACCGCAGATATTGGCGTTTTCTTAACTCCCAATAATTTCTTAATGAAAAGACATTTGCTGGTTTGGGTCTGATGACTCTACATAACGCACATTTAAGGAAACCGGTACCTCTATTACCCAAGCTTTCTGTTTACATGCCCAACTAACTTCCAACCAATCTTCTACAAAAAAATTTGTCGAGCTACCTTTGTTTAATACATCTGTCATTGCAGTGGACATCGTTCCTAATCTGCATCTGATTTGGTATATTTATAGAGGATTTGTTTAAGAGATGATACTGTACTGTACTTATGTAGATTGTTTAGTAGGTCAATCTAGCTGCCCATAAAAATCATAAACATCATTTTATTACTGTGCTAAATATAAAACTATGTTTAATAATAGCAGCCTCTTTCTTTTATTTAAATTTAGACTCTATTGTAGCAATTGGAGATCTCGGCGTCTACTGATTATATTTCCTACTCCACCGTACATATGCATATTTAACACTA
Source organism: Oryctes borbonicus (assembly GCA_902654985.2). Lineage (NCBI taxonomy): Eukaryota > Metazoa > Arthropoda > Insecta > Coleoptera > Scarabaeidae > Oryctes > Oryctes borbonicus. The sequence goes on from LR736868.1 coordinate 7,347,683, forward strand.
CCGACCAGTTTACTCACTACGCCAGTAGTAGTAGCGGAAATTAATTAATTTAGTCCAAACACATGCTGCGGGAACTTGTAAATTTTCATCAATAATCACAGTATCGAATTTTCGATACACACACGTGCTCAGTGTCAACAGAATACAATGATTAGTGCGGCATTAAAGTATTGATAGGTAACTACTAGGACAACCAAATTAAATCTCCTTATTTTCAAGTAATCTTCTGCAGCAATTGTACAATATTAATGTTACCAATAACGGGTACTTAGCTCTTCGTATGGTTTTTGTATATTCAGTTTTCTGATGTTTTTATTCTTGACTGAAGGAAGAGGAATGCAGCGAAATTGATACAGGGCAAAAACACAAAGCCCTGCAAGAAAAGTTTAAACGCAAATATTTGAAAAATTTAATGTATACAATATTGTGAGGCACTGAAGGCATTTGTGCCATAGCCCGATGATACTAATATTAACTTTAATGTTAATTCAGCGTAAACTAACCCTGTTATCAAAGAATGTAGAATTTCACGGCTTGTGTCATGTAACAAGGATTTTTCCGGGTTTCCAGGAAAAAAAACCTGTGTAAAATGAAAGGTTCGCCTTTAAATTAAACAATTACACAAACAAATTGTTTCTAAAAACACGGGAACTTGTTTTCATGATCTTTCTAGGCTGTCGTATTTTAAGTTGGTAATAATATAAAGATAAGGCTTAAAATTCTCTCAATATTAAGCTGCCGTCAACATTATGCTATTTCACCTTAATTTAAGGATCGCTACTACTTACTATTTACTCCTGAAAGTAAAATATTTTCATCATATACAAGGCAACTGGTATATGGGCTACAGTGATCTATATTTAACAGAACAGAGTTGAACCGTATGAAAAAAGCTAGTAGAATTTCATCAAAAATAAATGCAGGTTTAATATTCTGGACGCATCCGTACCTGTAACTGAAGGGCTGCACCTACATCTGATTTGAAGGATTTGAATAGGTAGAAATAACATATTTATTTATGAGGCAACGACGATATCCACTTTTAAGGAAACAACCATCAATGTTATACAATTTGACAAGTATCAACAAACTGTAAGTACGTTCGACAGCATTCGGGACATGTGTTGAACGATTTCGAATTGAAAATGTATAAGAACGAGTTACTTAATATTAATTCCATCGTATTAGTATTATCGTGACGTAGCTAGTGACATCTACCGTACCGATATGTATACGCGCGTATACTTCAATATCGCGGCTATCCCATAAGCATTCACATATATGGAGGTACGCGATCGATAGGTAAATAAATTCGAAACTCACGCTCGTGAAAAGAGACAAACTTATCTCGCGCACGCATAGCCTTCTTTGATGAATGCGAATTTCCTTTAAACACCTCATAAATTAAGAGGTCTTAAGTCTAGCCGCTCGTAAATTAGTAACTATTTATCCAAATAGGATAGAAAGGAGCTATTCTAGTCGCGTCGAAAAGGTCCTCCACTTCTTGTTGACGTTCCTACGTATTTCTGTTGTTGCTTTTTTTTTACTTGCATTTGCTTCCTTCGTCTCTTCGTATATGCCTTCGGGGTAATTAAAAGTGCATTGCACCGCGGGAGGACGTCGAAGCACCTTTAGTTGTTACTGGAATCCCGTTTCGCTGAGGAGAATTATTGCCGAGGAAATAGTTTTCGTCCGTAGCAGCCAGAAGAGAGAAAGACCTTCGAATCTCGAGGTCGATGGGACCTTTTTGGCCTCCGATAAAAAGAAGGACGGACTGCAGGACGCAACAATGCAACATTTCGTCTATCGAACGCGCACAAGAGAGAGCGGTGAAGAATCTGTAGAAACGAGCGAAGGAAATAAAAATACAAAGAAGGCTTTTTTTGTGAGTTTTATTGTGCCTAAACAATGGCCCGGTTATTTTTTGTGGAAGAAAGGAAATACCGAAATACGCTGACTTTATTCTTGAAAGGTTTACACTGCAAAAAGTTCAAAGTCGAAGAACGGACGCACAAAGGATATACCATAAATCATCTTTTTGAGATTTCGGATGCATCATGTAGAGCAGTTTTACAAGTTTTTCTTTAAAATCGCTTCTACATTGTAACATGATTATTAGCTGAAAATAATTGGCAAACTGTTGACTGTAATCACAAACACAATCGGGCGTAATGTATTTCGATGCATGTATTATAAAGGTGGTTTCAATAGAAAAGTACGCTCAACAAAGAACAAAGTGCATTTCATTTGCACCACATTCGCTTTGTTGAAAACAAGTTTATATTTACCTTTATCAACACTTTCGCGAGATCCTGAAAACGAAATATTTTCTTTGCAATCCCTTTGCTTTTACGCATATGGGGAACTATTTAATTCTTTATTCCTCCCGAACTTCTCACATAAAGTTGGTCCAGTATGGAGAGAAATCATATTACAGACACTCTTGCTTCAAATCAAGCCATTAGAGCAATCACTTCCAACAACAAAAGTTCTTGTTGCTGAATTGTAGTGAGCTCCCTGATCCTGATCTTAGTACTTTCAATCTGCTTTTCTCAGGTAACTGTTTAAAACTCCATTTTGTACAGGTAAGTTAATCGAACCGATTTATTTGAATTTCCAAATAATAAAATATTTACTTGTAATAAACGTTTTGATCTACTAAGTGCAATTCTCTATCTTCGTTCACTCAGGTTTATTATAGCTAATCGCTTACAATACCACTGCTTGAATGGTGGCCGATTTTTTCTTATCATAAATCGGTCGCAATAATTGAATTGCGTTTTCTTAAAAATAATCCAGCAAGAATAGAGTAAACTATGCAAGACTAATTAGCATAATTTTCCAATCTCGACGGCCGTTAACTTAGCAGAAAAAAAATCCGATTTCTTTGTCGAGCTTAACCTTCGTCTCGTTGAGCTAAAAAACTAATAATGTCGGGCTACCTACGCAAGCAACACTTGAAATCGGCGTAAAGCGTGCGTGGTTTGAAATTTAGAAAAAAAAGCGACAATAAATTACGTCGGCGACAAGGTAATAGGTAACACGTCCGCAAATGTGCATAAACTGTACAATGTCGGCTTATTATTTATGTCTTTATTAAGTTATTTTACCAATGCACTCACAGTCGCCACGGATGGTCACTTGCATTATCTGCGTTGGGTTTACTGTTACTTCGCCGACATGTAACTGAATTGGAATTGAAATTTATGTGTTATTAAAATATAATGGAATTCGCTATAGTCTTAAGTGCTAATAAGATATACAATCGGTGGAGCGAAGAGAATTGTCAATGCGGTAGATGTGGAATCATATTAATTACAATGAATGTGATCTACACTTTTCCAAGTCATTGTGTGTTAAAAGAAAATCACTGTCAGAGGCATTGAATCTTGTGACGTACATTTATTTGCGCATTAACATCTACTACCATAACGAAAAAAATACAACTTCGATTTGGGTATGCATTTGCACATCGGAAGCTGTAACACTGCTTTGATTCCCGCCAACTAATAAACAAAAAAAGAACGAAAGCCTCTAATGGGACGTCGCAATCTGTTTCTGGTTTTCAAGTGGCGTTGGCTGAGACTGTTACCCATCTGGTTAGTTATTAGTCATTTAGTCATAGCGGATTACCAATGTATGATTAAAATTATACTCCCGATTTAAGTAACACTCTAACGGCATTGCTTCGCCGCAATGCAAATAAAGTTCAACGCATTTATTCAGATTCTAGGTACTGAGGACTTTATTACTATAAGCTTTACATGTAATTGACGTAAGCTAAAGTGTCCATTCTGCTGTTCTTATTCTTCTTGTTTCGAAATTGCGAAGTGGTGTCGAGCTCACAAGTGAAGCAAGCTGTATCGATAAACTTTGAATAGAAAAAAAATGAGCTTTATTTAATAGTTAAAACGAACCATCGGACTTGAAAGTAATTCTAAAACTAAAAATATAAATAACAATTTTAATCATTTTTTACAATTATAACTCTTTAAGACCGCCTTAACTCTTATAACTTAACTCTCGGTGCGTGAAACTTGAAATATTTCAAAAAATGAAAAACTCAAATTTTGCCGAAGGTAATAAAAACAAAAACGAAAACCATGGATTGTTTCCATTAAACCAAGTTAACCTGTGCCACTGTAACAAACTAAGCATGTTCTGATTGCTACTCGATTAATTGCTTTGTACGTTGGATAAAAAAGAACTCGGGAAGAGAGGAATATAAAAATCTTTTAACATAAAGATATCCTTTAAAAATATCTTCGTAGTGATATATTTTTATGTAAAATCAACTAAATTATGTATGATTTGGAAGGATTTTAAATGCATCAGTTTAGAATAGGGTGCATATGCAGTTTCCTCTGGACAAGAGGACTAGAAGGCTCTCTTAAGCTATTTTTGAAGACAATACTGCAGGTATTGTTTGATTTCGCCAATTCTTTAATATAAGAAACTAGTTTATACAATCAATTTAAAAAAAATGCTATTAGTAGAGTTAATTTTGCGCGAATAAGGACGATATAATTACTTTTTTTTTGCTTCAATAAATGTTGTACTCTTTTTATTATGAAAATTTGTATTTTTCCGTGAATCATGATTTGTTCTCTTTCCTCAATTTAATCTTCTTCAAAGGAGTATTAAATTGCAATCATTTCCAGTATTCATTCATTTTCTTTTCTTTCATTCAAAATAATATTTACGACCTTGAAGAAAGTCCTTCTACTTGTTAGCAAAAGAATATATTTTGTGAACTGTTTAATTCACTTTCAGCCAATTGAGCATGGTTACGTAAATGCAACACATATTTACCGCAAAGCGTATATTTTTAAAAGACCATATTTTACTCTTAACTGTGACGACCCCTATTATACTTCCAATCCCTTGTTAAACCTGAGTCCGTTTTCCGCTTATAATTAATAGATTCTTTCTCGTGGTCACTATTCGAAAAGCAACCATTAATTACATGGTAATTAAGCGCAGGACAGTGCTAGGCTTTTGCAGTTCGTTCAACCCTAATATCCTCGGCCATAACTCACGGAGATTAATCATAAGTTCAATTTTATCTAGCCGGCGCATGCACGCGCCGTCGAAAAGGGGGCAAAACGACATTTTAAATACCTACCTATACAGATTGTTCAAAAACCTATCGAGTATATTTACGTGGTTTGGATGTCCAGCATCCTAGAAATCAATACGAACTGATCGGGTCTGGAGTAATATCCAACACAGAGTAGCATATCTATCCCATTATTGTATTTTGTTGATTTTTGGCTACAAATGAGTTACTTTAAAGCGCAAATAAATTAGCCATTTTACTCGATATTAAGATTGTTGTCATAAATATTTACATGTTTGTAAATTGGACAATGAAAGTAATCATCTCATTTTAAACAATTATCTTGGTATTGGTATCGAGAGAAATATCGTTCCATGTGGTCTTTTTGTGACATTCTTTTGTTATTTGTTCATTGTTATACGTAGTGTTCATAAATATTGCACCAACATTTCTATGGCCATAGAATTAAATTTATGTTGCTGTCAATGCAAATATTAGTTTAGGACAATGAGACTGGTCTTTATTTGAAACCGGAGACATCTTAAATGTTGGGAAACCATGAAAATACAAAAGCGGCAGAAAATGTATTTTTTTTGATAAAACTGAATGATCTGCACTGAATATATCTCGCATGCGGTGATCAATTCAAAAATCAAAATAAAGGTAATTATTACTTCTAATGGCTTCCGATTTTGCAACCAGCTTTGGCCGTCCACTGACCAAATTTTTGCTATGAATTCAAGCTTTCCATTAAACCTCCTCCATTCAAAAGACAACAGCAAATAAGCGCAGATCCAACATTATATATTACAGCAATTTAACTATTGGATTTGGAGCAACAAAATAAGGCTGATCTCGAGCACAACGGAATCTCAATGTGTATCATCTTTTGGTCCAATATATAAAATTAACGTAAATTTAAATATAATTTTCCCGCTTTGGAGCATCAAATCCACCAAAGATATTAATGAGACACTCTACACACAAGGAGATAGCTATATTCTTCAATTTTCTGAACAACCTGTATAACCACTCCGCAATTCCTCCTATGCCATCGTTTTCGGACGCTTTGTATTTCGTTTATTTTATTTTAATAAACTGATCGCCCACCTTCTCCGGCACGACGACGACGACGCTAGTGATTAACTGCACAATCTTTGCTATTTTATCACGTTTTTAATTAAAGGGAAAGGGATAGAACGGCGAACAACACTTGCGCCATCTTTTAGCGGGCCGTGTATAGCGCGAAAGAAGATGACATTAATTAAAGTTTGCATGTTTGCACAGGCACCCTTTTGCCAGACTCAAGTGAAAGTCGATTTACGTGAACGCAATTACACAATAATTGTTGCATGCAATAGAAATTTTTATCTTGCACAATCATCCACGATTCAAGCATGGGAGAAAATTCCTTGATTCCTTATGTGTTTTTCGTCTTTTTTTTTAGAGATAAGTTACGTATCAATTGATTTTTTCGATTTAAGCGACAAGAACGTTGAACATAAATACTTCTTGAATAATTCTGAATGAAAAGGGAAAGGTGTTATTATCTTTACATGAATATGATTTTTCATTCATCAGCTTATCACGCATACCATTCAACGCATACACACTTGCTAATCAACTGTAAAATTATTTATTGCAGTCCATAATATATGTGTAGAAAATAATTCAGTGTCTGCACAAGTACATAAAACTCAATTTATAGCTGCCATTGAAGTAATTGATCACATTAAACGGCCATTGTTATCGTTCGCATCTAATTGCTGTCGGTAACGCTTTTATATCTTTCCAATTATTCTTAATTTCTCATATTGAAATTGGACATTTATTACGACCTTTCACTTGATTCTTTTACATTACAATTTATTTTGTCCGATTTCCCGTTTATCCCCCTGTAAATAATCATCTCTATCACGTTAATTCAAATGTACCATTATTGCCACCTTTTGATGGGTATTTACGAAAATCCATGGCCCCTCCCATCGGATCCATACCGTACGCCTATGTAATTTGTCAAACGTACACTTGACGTCCCACAATAAGATGGCGCTCATAGTCGAGCAGATTCATTTCCATTCTCATATTTCGTCCGAGTCGGAATTGCATGCAAATTTTTAAATTCCCGTCCTTAAATTAAGAATTGTAGAATATCGCGGCGGTAGTAATCTTATTTAGAAGATCCTAGCGAAGAGTGTCGGTCTTAAATTTCTGAACTAAGCCGAGTCTGCCATAATGGATTAGGGTTGATCCTTTTCGCCTAAGCTAAGTGCGAGACGAATCCACGGCCCCGCTTGTATCTGACAGCAGCCGGATCCCCCTTCCTGCCCGTCTGGGGCCCCCTCGAACACTCCATAAGCCTGACCCTAATCTGGCTAGCTGACAGCTCGCCAGCTGCTTACACATACAGCTTGTATCAGACAGATACTCCTCCCGTTATTTATGGACTTTCTCCCGGTTTTCATTTAATCGGTATTAAATATACGCGCTGCATTTTGTTAAATTGGAATTTGTATTTTTTTAGTGGCGACCCTTTTCTTTGTCATATATGTGCTAGGTTCTTTTTGAAATATTTTTATATGAAATTGCATTTAAACGATAATATATCCTTTCCCTTGCTCCTTTCAAGCGCGCTTGGTGTTATAGATATAATTAGAAAACAGGCAGAATTTCAAATAGTTAAAAAATTACTAAATTCTATAATTTACATCTACATCTACCGTTGTGAATACCTAACTATGACTCAAAATTAGAAGAAAGCTGTAGAACCGATTTTACGAATCTTGTGCTTCAAAAGTCTTTAAAATGTCTAAATATTGTTGTTTACTGACATTCTTCAAATAGATAGATGGATAGACAGATATTCAATTGCCAGTGGCGTGCAAATTTAAAAATATACACATATTAATGAAAGATTAATCACAACATAATAAAATATTGGATGGTCTATCAAATGTTGCATCAACGCGACTGTTACTTTATTTAAAGAATTGATCTATCGAGTAATGCATTGCATTGCAACAAGCCCTGTATAACATAAAATTTAGTCTCTTCTTTACACGTATTTTGAGATAAGGCACCCTCTATACTATTGCGTTTTTGTACGCTTCAACTCAATTCATGTCAATTTTTTTTTAAATTAAATTGAGAGGAAATCAGTTGTCGCTTTTAAGATATTTTTTCTTCGGTTTAGTATTTTTTGGAATTTAGAGTAATTTAGATAGGTATAAGGAATGTTCAAAGAAGCTGGTATAAACTTACGAGCGCATTCAAAAACGGATTGTTACAAAGGCTTTTCCGTCCAAGAGATGAAATTTGTATCATATGCACCGGAAACTGAAGACAGAGCGCATGTATGTCAAAAGTTTTTCTTTAATTTGATCAGATATTCGGTACTTATTACTAATGATAAAGAAAATAATCAATGGTTTAGAATACTTTCGTTTAAATGAAGTAAACTCGCCTTAATTTCGTGTGAAAACTCAATAAAGCCGAACACACTGCCACAGCTGCCACATGAATGAAGAAAGCTTTGAGCTCCCCACATCATACAACTTAATTCAAAATTATATAGTTTATCTTATAATAGCTAATCGCAATAGCTTCAGATTAACAAACGCCACATTTTTGGCGTTATCATTAAAATCTTAACTGACTGACGCTAACACCCTAGCTTCCACACAACCGAGAGCTTTCAGCAGTGAATTGGCTACTTAGGTCCGAACATATGACAGAATAGTAATGTCTAAATGTTCGAAAAGGACAGAATATTTTGTCAAAATATCTGTTTCTCTCCTTCTCCCTAGCGGTAAATCTAAGTATTATATTGTGATGATTATTTAAAGGTGCATTTACTTTCAATTACTCACATTTGAAAGCGAGGGTTATTTGTAAGCTTGGGAAGCGCAGCGGTGCTTCATTTCTTTCCCTTGGATGACATGAATGTAAGACTTATTTTTGTTGAAAAGAAGAGCCATACATACAATCATATTTCTTAAGATTTAAATTAATTAAAAGCACAAAGCTCACATGCAGTATTTAAAATATGATGGTAAGAATGGTAACATTGCGACTTATCGTGCTCCAAAATATCAACATGCCACATCTCCTTTGAAGCGGAAGTCATCAAAATGGGTCTTAGCCTTATGTATAAGACAAGGATAAAGTAAGTATTTGGGGGAAAATCATAGTATCGAACCTATTAATTTAAAATATTTTCGCCCACATAACACTTCCAGTTGAACCTTCTTACTTTAAATTCTATTTTATACTTTTTATTCGCTTAATCAACTGTACACATCGCTTGAAAATAATTTGGATTGGGGCACCTTAGCCCTAAAGTCAACTTCTTTTAAGATATTTACGAACATGTTGAAATTTTAGTATTGCAATTAAAAATTTGATATTGTAATGGAGGTTAAGGTATTTATTTTGATGCAACGGAAAGGTTATGCGTAGCACACCATATTGTCATCGTAACTAAATTTTATAGATATTTTTAAAGTGAAGAAACTCTTTCTTTCAAATGGATCTTGGTATCTTTGATAAAAAGTATACCATTAAGAAAGTTGGAGCGGAAGTGTTTCGTAGGCGACAATATTTTAGTTCCATTCATAAGTACCTACCATATAACGTTTTATCTTAATTTAAACGCCTTTTAGACATTTGTTGATTATAAACTTGTGTATTTCTTCGCAGCTACGGTGGAATAGGTTGCTATTATCATTACCAACCGAAACACTAGATACTGGAAACAAATTAAACATCATAGCACTTATTCGTAGAACCAGTTTTAATACGTCTTTTTAATTCACATGTGAGTAAAACTATTACGAAACGTATAATTGGTAAAAAAACATTTTTCGTATAGGTAAATTAATTTTATTATCATTTTATTGTCACCATCCTGCAATCTACCAATTTTTTCAAACGCATTCTTAACTTACACCTGTAACGCAGCCTTAACGAGGAGACGTTTTACTGCCACATAAATTTTAAGTCTCTTTAAGGTTCACTTCTAAACTTTACGACGCCATAAAAGTTAAACACTCTGTCTCTATATCGAATTTCAGGAAATTTCAACAAACTCTCCTTTTCCTGTGTGGTAATAAATATTCTTCGGTCGATGTTCACATGTAAACACGAGCGATATGAGTTAATGATGATATTTTAGTACTGATTTTGTAACCATTAAATCAGTGGTGAAGCGATAAAGAAAGCTTTCGTATGTCTTTCAGTATGCAAGTTAGTGGATTAATTCCCGTTAATTCTTCGGGAATTAATCATAAAAAACGGCGTAACTTCATAACTTCGCGTATATCAGCGGCTGTCCGGTTTTAAATTTGGCTCGAATTTTATGTTTACATAACAAGATCTCTTCATAATTAAAATGGTCATAAATAGGATGGCATTTTATATGAGTCGGATGCAAGCAACGAAACTATTATTTTCACTCTCGGCGAATATCATTTATAGCTAGTACTAGATGTAGTAATTCACACAGGATATATTGCCGCTGTCTCATAATTTATACGAATTATTTTTGGACCGAGTCTAAATCAAGCTCTCGACACGGAGCTTCTAACCGACAGAATGTGTTAAAGCCACGGGTTATTCTTGTGTATTGGAGGCCGCTGCCCTCTTTGTGATGGCCTCCACATATATCATGGCCGCCTATGATTTGTATACACCCCGAAAATATTCGGAACTAGATCAGTCGTTCGCCGACAATATTGAAAAATACCCTTTGGTGAAGGAAAAGATTATCGTAAATTTTTGGCTTCTGTACTGTATTAGAAATGTTTTTTTCGGTAATTATCGTTCTTATTGGAAGCCATTCCATACAAACGACGTCCTATCCTCAATAACAAATTAATTTATTATATTTTTACTTTGGTTAGAAAATTATAAATCACTATTTTGTCAATTAGCCGAGAAAGAGCTTTACTTTTTTTTTAATAATTCAAAATAATGCAATTAATGCATTAAATAAAAACAGGTTTGACGAGAAGTGATATTTATCTTCTGCGCTCTAGCTTAGTGACGTCATGGCGAAGATGTCCAAAATCTAATAGCTTTACTGCATCCGCTATTTAGAGTTTATGTATAAAAAAAACTCTCCAATTAAAAGCAAATATTCCAAATTCTTCAGCACGTTTAGCATATTCAACCTGAATCGTCAAATTTAGGTGAGAACATGTAGAAAGAAAGAAACAGCACACATAGTTCCAGCGAAGTTATATAACATTTTTCCCAAAAGTTTATCAAAGCTGTTGAGGAAATCCTGTTCTAATTGATGAATAATTATTCACCGAAGAGAAACAGAAACAAACACACGGAGTTCTAGAAAAAGATTAAATTAGAATCTCACTGACATAACGTGAACTTACCGAAAAGGTTGATCTGCTTTCTTACAACTTCTCTTTAGTGAAAATAAATCATAAATTCCCATCGGTCAGCGATAATTTCATAAATCTTATTTAATCACCCATTAGATATATTTTTGTGCTAACAGTGCATGATTACTCGAATAACAGCATTCCTTTGTGCTGTAAAACTAAAATTTCGATGTTTACAAACATATAATTATCTGTATTTAAACATAAGTTAATACTCTAATTAAGAAGGAAATTAATTACTTACATCAGAAACTGAAATTCTAGCGCGTATAAAACGAGCTCCATTAATATGCCTTTCTATTTTAAGATCTAGCCGTTTCTTTCATAAACCATACATTCCAGACACCTCCGAACACTTTAGGGTTTCAACGCTCCGATGGAAATAAAAGTAGTGCACTTTAGACGTCATGATTGGACGATCGAAGGATCCTCGGAAAAAAGAGAAAGAAAGATAATTAAATTTGAACAGCGTTAAGAGAAAGAAGTGAATACTTCACGGATCATAAATCGCCGGTGCTCGTAAATACATAAGATCATGATGGTTGGAACTAAACACAAGAGCAGCGCACCGAACGAGAAGAACGAACAGCTAGCTAACCTTCTTTCGCGTAAAAAGGTTAAATTTTAGCATTTCGTTTTATTATTACGGGTTTTAACCGCGAATACCTCTTTAGTTCTGCTTTGTTTAGTGCAGATTTATAACACAATTAGAGGCGATCGTCTTATTGCAATTGAGTTATCTCACCCTTACATCGGCGTTCACTTAAGGTGCTCTCTAATTTCGTAATTCCATACATTTCTTGTGTAATTTATATAATCTTTGCTTCTATAACAAGTTTTATTTGAAAGCTAAGAAGCTTGTTAGTTTTAAAAGAAGATGACCCAATAAATTTTGCTGGGATCTTCTCGTACGGAAGGACCGATCCTTGGTGCTTTTTCCTAAATTTCAATTAGATTCCAAGAATTCCATCAGTCCCTTATTGAAAATCTCCTAAATACAAACCGGAAGTCTTATTAGTTCATCAATGCGATTTTCGACACTATTATTTGAATTAAGTTGTCTTCTGAAATTACGCCATTTGGGGGTTGGTACATTTTATCGTGCGGGACACCTGTTCCAACTAACCAGAAATTTTTATGTTATTGGGCTTTCTTAAATCATGTTAAATGTAGATGCAGTGTTAAATTTGAATATGTGCATAAGGAACAAAAGCATAAAGGTTAGTAAGTATGGACTGAATCAATTAAAAGTGGTGCTGGAAAAGGAAGTCGTGTAATAATGCCATCAGCCAATAAAACCATCAGTAATGTTCATTACTCAAAATAACTTTCTTCTTTTGTAAAAACGATCAACGGTGTGGAAACATCGCACTATTTACAGAAATTCAAATTCTTCTAAATCCTTTCAAAAGTTATCTAAAAAAGCAAATGTTTTTCTATAAGCGAAAACAAGCAACTGTTGCAAAATCTACTTATATACTCGTAGGAAAAAAAAATGTTAAAAAGATAAACGGCGATGAAAGGGGGTTGAAAATATAAATAAAATCCAAAAACAAGGTGATCGTCCCTCAACGACCAACAAAAAATGTACCTACCAGCCGTACAAAACCCATATCGCGCGTTTGTTTGCATATTGTGTACGTTTGTGACGTGAGGGAAATTAACAAACGGGACGGAGTCGATGTCAGATAATCATCTATTTTATGAGTGGATAAACGCTTAGCCAAATTAAACGGCTATTTATAATTGCCTCGTTTTTGGAAGTTCGGGCGTTTTTCGCGTAAAACTAAGGGACATTTAAATATTTGACCAGCGCGTATAATTGCCGCAATAATCTTATCGTGGGGTATGTTGCACGCGTGTGAAGTTCGATGTTGCTTTGTTGTTGTCGATTTGTCGAATATGGATTTTGTTTTATTCCTGAAAAGAGAAAATGATAGCCGCCATAAAGGGATTTCTATTAAAAATTATGAAATTGTTAGTCACATGGTTGCTTAACCATGTTGTTAGTGGTGTGCTTGCGAGATATTTAAATTTCCAAACATGCGCGTGTAATATACAAGGTTATCATAACGTAAGGGATGTATTTGAACTTATTACACAACTTTAACAAAGTAAGCCAACAACACGAACCAAAAGAAACCGAATTTCTTCAATAATGGGATTCCCTAACAAAAACCAAAAACACGAACCAATCATGAAATTATTCATGAAACGAAATCAAATGTTGATCTTCTTGTCACGAAGACCTTCCTGAATGAATACTTTTAAATTTTCAGCTTTCAGTATTGACTCTACCATTAAAAGAAGAACGGGCTTCATCTATTCACAAAATCAGCGTAACAATTCGAGTTCAGTCGTTGCAGTTTATTTCTTACAAACCAAAATATATGGCATTTGTGGGCATTTTCATATTGCATGCTAGTAATTAGCTTCTTAAATATCGGCAAAGTTGCTGCATACAATTTTCGCTTTTTTCACATTCTAAAACCAATTTCACGATGAGAATACTGCATCGCTGGAAACAAGGCTGAAATTTTGCTTGAATGAATGCTCATCAGATATTCCGCAGGCTACGGGTGTAATAAAATAAATCTTGATCGAGAAAAAATACTTTTAGGGTACTTACGACCTCCACCTTTTTACTTTACTAGCAATACAGAGCCTTCTTGACATACAAACAGATTCAATCGTTAAACTATTCACAGTTGCAACAATACCTGCACCAAAATCATCGCCACCAGCGGGCAACGAGAAAGAATCATTTAGGATGGGCTTTCACGACCACTGCCCGTTATAAACATAGTTCTCATCAGATGATCTGAACGTCCTTTCATTACATTCAATACGAGTGTTACCAGTTCAGGTGGTCAAAAACACGACGAGTTATTAGAAAATTTATTTCTTATCTAATCCTTCCACACAAGCACGACAATCATGCATTGAATTAAGTTTACAGATCCGCAGATTAAACATTCCGTGTAATAATATGTATCTATTACAATGAAAATCGTTTGTCACTGTATTCGTCCGAATTAAATTGAATAGCGCTGTGGTTATTAATTCACCTCACGTAGTAAAGATTAGATCTGGTAAAAACTATCTATTTACTAATGATTCCTGGTAGGTATAATAAAAATAGAATATACGCACTACTACGGCTATTTTGCGCGCCGAATATGGAATACGGTCGTCTGTGTATGTATTCGATCTAGATAGATCGAAAATTTATGTTTGACCACCTCGTGCTTGTTTTAACGCGATTGCGAAATAACTACACCAGATACGTTCTTTCCTTCCCAGATTGTGAGATCGCATTTCTAAGTTTCAAATTAGGCGCCTTTTACGTCACATTAGAAAGTACCTCGTACTAAATTCTCACCGATGTAAACACACTTCGCTGTTGCAGCTCCACATGTCAAAAGCGAATCCAGCTCATTTTAATTGACCGAAGGACACACTTCGTATTGACAGTCCGCCCGTTGAATGCCACCTAAGTAACTAATTTAATATTTATTGTAAGTGTCGTGCTACCTCCCGCGTCGCGCGAACACATCCAGCATAAGCAATCGGACTCTCCATATAGGAAGAGGTGCAAAATAGGTGTCCCAATACTGCAATTTTTATTCCGCACACATTTGAATAATCGTAAATCTGTTACGTTTCGTTTGATTGCCTATTGTGTGGTCTAATGTTGATATTTGTTTGACAGTAGGCGTACAATTCGAGCGCAGTCGCTACATATTTTCGAAGTGAGGAATTTTATTTGTTACACCACGGGCATATAATTAATTTGTGTTCCATTAACATAAATTAAGACGCAATCGTACGGTCGGGTCTAATTGGTCGCTAACGTTTAGAGTTTGTTTGTTCGCTTTCGTATTTCGCGTGAATGCATACGATTCACGCGTATCGCTCGCGTGTTGCTACGCCTATGGTTTAGATTCGTTTCAAGGATCGCCCAAATTTTTGTCGTTCGTGATGTGACGAACAACGCGAGACTCGTTTTACCTGGAAAGTTTTTTTTTTCCTACAATCTCTTTCTTTTCTAATGGTGCATTCCTCGAATACCGAAGGAGTATAACGTTGACTATGCAAAAGATATGTCCACTGAATATTTTCGTAACCTTTGTTTGAATTAGGAACATTTTTCTTTGTATTGAATATAAATTATGATTGTTGTATTAATAGCTTATAAAAAACATTGCTCGAACCTAATTGCGCGTAATGCAAAATTAAAACTACCTTAAGTGGGTCGGTAACCCAGTAGTAAGAATGCTTATTGAAGATTATGGCACAGTTAGACGTTGTGCCATCGGGCCGCGCCAAAATCAAGTGGCAGAATTTTCCGGTGAATCCGGTAAAATAAAATCACTATTCGCATGTTAGAAAATAATCAACTGACGTACTTCACTCTTTAAAAAGTAAAATTGCACATTTTCTCAGCATTATTTATTCATCGTTTGAATGAGTCTAGTGAAAGGTGAAAAGGCAGTTACCGAGGTTATCGCCGATAAATAATTTCCACCTCAAAAATTAAAAGAATAGCAAGCCCCACAATTCTATATAAGCAACTACGAATGTTACTTACACCTAAGCTATCCAGGTTCAAAAACTAAAGATTTTGTCGTTTTCTATGGAAAAGTTTGAATAATCTAACATATTTTTATTTATTTCGGACACGGTGAAATATCCAGAAATTGGTATAGTAGGAAAGTGATAAAAACGGGACAAAGTGCACAAAATGCCAAGTTACCTGTTTGTTTAAAAAAATTAAAAAAATTCGTTTGCGGTACTAAAAGCACTGGAAGTGTGTAATTTCTTAAGCTTGGCTCTAAATTATTCATATAATAGTTTGAGGCTTGGATGGAAGAACAAATCTCAAGATTACTTTTAGTGCAATACTTTTTATTATTTTTATTGTATTCTAGTAACTAAAAATAAAACAAACATGTTCCCAAATTATTTTAATTCATATCTTGCGTGCTGCAGATGCATACCGGAATTATTTACATAATAGTTAAAGAGAAAGATGCCGATCCTATTTGAGACCTAAAAAACTGGATTAAAAATCTGGTGAAGGTTAAGTTGCATCACCATTTTGTCTCCCTGTGTCACTAAATAATCCTTATTTCAAACACTTTCTTTTCACTCAAATTTGTCCAATTGTTTCGACCTATCTGTCTACTTTATTAAATTACATCCAAAAATATTTCTTTACGTGTACCATAAGGTACAGAAATGTGACGACAGAGGATTAAAAGGAAGTAACAATGAATTTGTTTAAAAAGCATTCTTTAGATTCGGGTAGTTCCAGTATCCCATTTATTAATTTTGTCATATGCGAATAGAATTGCCCCATATTTAATAAATTAAAAAAAGAAATAAATGCTAAATGTTTTCTTTAATTGTTTTCGAAATTTGTGTGAAATTACTAGATCTGTGTACTTGTAAGGAGGAACCTACATGGCATCTTTAAAAATTTCTCGAAATCATTGAAGTTGGTGGTTATCACAATGAAAGATTAGCGGATATGTCCTCTATTGCCGGATCTACCAGTTTAAATAAAATATTCCAAACAGATTCTTGCTTTCAAAAGAAAGCTTTACTTCTATTGGAAGAGTCTGATTTACCAGCTTGAAGCTATTCTAAAACTCATAATCGGAAGTTGCTTTACGTTATTGTCAAATCAATCGATTCCTGTAACTGACTTATGCAAAAATTTGCATAATTCTTTATAATTGTGTTACGCTAGAAGACGACAAAGATTATGTGTGAATAAGCAAAATTAAAATTAATAAATAAAATAATTATAAAATTATGTTGAAAACACAAACATAAATAATAAACTTGGTGTAAAATTAGTACAACTATAAATATTATCCTTACAAGAGGCGTGTGATATAATATATTTTTCGACCACTGTAATAAAAATAATAAAAAAAGAACTATGTAATCATGTCTAGATCTCAATTAAAATGTCGGTAAGCTTTAAACAGCCATTACGAAAAAATTAATAATACATATCAATACAAATGGCACAATTAAGAATTCAATTCCCAACACGCTCATAAGAATAATTTTTAACACATAGATAAATAAACGGAATCACTTTATAAACAATATTTCAAATTACACAGGCAGAATTCTAATTTAATTAAATTCAAAGCTGTCTTTAGCACTTTCCTTGTTAATTATAATACTAATTTCGATTATAATCGTGACAGCGAACATAATTTATAATCCATTCCGTATAAACATTACGTACGTGATTCCAATTGAAATTCAAATTGCCTGGCGCCTTATACGTAAGCTCTAAGTTTCCTACCCTTGCCCAAATAGTTCGGCTATTCGCCTTTAGAGGCGTTAGCTGTGCAGAGCCGCCCTCCGTGGCGGCTCTGGTGTACTACGTATGGAGACGCTGGATCAATAACACCGGATTTTGAAATTAAAGTTTATTTATTTATTAAATTCGCCTGAAATGAATTATTTGGCGGTATTTGACGCGCATATACGTAGTTTATATTGAAACTTCGATATTTATCGCCAATCCGGGGGATTTCTGTTAAAAAAAGGGCGACGTGATTAGTAAATATTTCATGTCAATCGACAACTGCGATTTAAATTATCAAATTATTCACTTAAAATTGGGGCTCTCGTGACAAAATATCAACCTGGTACGAATATTTCTGCAATATTAAATGTGGAAGACGATTTACAGGTAAGTGTAACGCTGCGAGTTGAACGCAATAGCGATAGATGTCGCCAAACTGGTTGCAATTGTTTTACGTTAAAACAAATAACAAAGAATGCCGGAAAATTAAAATTTTTTCTCTGAAAATTACAATCTATTAATAGTAGTTGCAAAAAAAATTAAAATATGACAAATTCACAAAATACATATAAACAAATAAATTTTTTCTTAAAAGTCTATTTTCACTCAAAATCAGGAGGGGTTTTCCCAAATTTTGCATCATTAGACAATCACGAGAAGCCATTAAGTTCTATATTATTACTATTTAATGCCTATAAAAAACGATTAATTAATATTCGTTTTCCTCATTATCTTTAAGGCCCCTTTCAGCAAACTGCTGCATGTTGCTCATTTTACAGTTTTCATATTCTTATCAAAACTATTTTCCAATTTGAAAGACTTCTTCAACTTTCGATAATAAATTAAGTCTGATAACCTTTGTAGAAGAACTTTGAAGGATCTTTTTTTATAATTGTATTTTCTATTTTTATTTTACTTTAGTCTTCCGCTGTTCTGTATTATTATTGCACATAATACTATAAAAAATTTGCAATTTGAGTAAATGAACAATCTGTTAGATTACTCAGCTCGTTGATAATAGATACTGGTTTATTTGAGCTCATGCAAGCATTTACCTTCTTCGTTAAGTTATTTGCAATAAAACAGCAGTATTATAGCTACTGTTACGTAATTGGAGAGACAATTTTTGGAAGAACCATAAGCAAATTGAAGGTTTGAAATCCAGGTCACTATTTACCGTTCGTAGTAGAAATAAGACATCATTGCATCCTCCTAAACGTTTGACTCTGTTTTATCCCCTATTTCACACCTTCATTCGAATACAGTTATCTTCAAACTGAAGCACCAAAATGATATGATCAAAGAGAACTAATAAAAACAGACAAAATTCAGCAAGTCTTTCAATTCAATTGAATTCAATGATAATTTGCGTTAGGTTTTACACGATGCTGTCATTGGGGATGGGAGAACTTATAAATATGTGCATAATTTGAAAGATAAGCAGTGACTTAACAGTTAAATGGTTATATCGAGTATGTAAATATTGTGCGAGAAATGCCATATAAATAACATCCTAGGTTGCACTTAAAGACTCATTTATTTGTCGAACTCTCTTCCGTGAACGTCTTGTCCATTGTTCCGCCGCAAAAGAACTTCCTGCGTCACTTCTTCTCCGCGGCAATCACCCGGCCACTACAGAGGAGAAGCGCCTTGCCTCTCCTAAGACAATAAGGTATAACTTACGGTAAATTTATATTGTGGAGATCTAATAAAAGACATGTGCGCTGCCGCGACCAATGAGCTTTCAGAAAGCACCGTTTGCGTGTGTGTGGCGCGCGTGCATCAACCAACATTCGGCGCGTCTACTACGATTTAGTACTTTATCGTTCCTTACAAACTTATAAACAAATTTCACAGTATCCCCTCGCTGATGATGGGGATAAATATCTGCTGATTTATTGTGTTAGAATCGCGAAAAACTAGACAACTTTTAATCTTTTGGTGTTTCGTCTTCTTCTTTTCAAAACCTACCGCATCGGCACACATTTACATGACGTAATTAATGGGCCACTAACTAACTGAAAGTGTCAAATGAACGTAGATTTATTAAGGAAGTGGTTTCTTCGCTTGGAACAGCTGAGTAACGTTTCGCTATCATAACCGGTGACGTTATTATCAGTTATAAAAGCATATGGTTCTTTCTTACGGTGAAGTATGTTGAGTTTCATGACGACGAGTCCAGGAAAAGGAATTAGCGGCTTTTGATAAAGTAAGTTGAAAGCTTTCCCGCTAGAATCGCATTCGCAATTAGACCAGTAACAATTTAGCAAACCCATTCTTGCTTTGTCTTGATTTATACCTAGAAGTATGCAACGCCGTCTTTTTATCAATTAGATGGAATTGGTGTCCAAATTAGAACGGTTTTAGCTTTTGAACAAGTAACATTTTAATATAAACATATTGCACCTATTGTTTAAACCGATACTCTTCTTCGTCTTTTACATCTTTCAAGTATTTTTGGTTTAGGTGTTAACGGTGACCAATTGATATAATTTCATTTAATACCATTCTTCACAAATAAGAATCAAAGATACATGATCGTTGCTTGTTTTAGAATACTTTGCATCACATCTGGAAAGAATTATAAATGTGTGCGTATTCTTTCTCAATTGTTAGGAATGTTTTGCTATAGCCAGGATAGATTTTATGTTATGCAAGACGCATGTTATGTTCTAACATAAACAAGCGCATAAGACCGAAATCATTCGTCTCTTCTTCACGGTCCTCATTTGCCGATTTGTCTAATTCAAACGTGGCTTATTGCTGAAGCAGATATAATAAACTTAAAGTCTAAAATATCGGGTTTTCTCTCTAACTTTTAACAAGTGTGCTTTAAACTATCCATCATATTCCTTTCAAATGAACTGTCTGTGCAGTTCTAACAAATTCACTTTAATTAATTAACAATTCTTCAGTTGTATTTTTTAGGAAATGTGATAGCAAATGCGGTAAATTGAAGTCCCATTTACATCTAAACCAATAATAATAGAGCAATATGTATTCAAGTTCAAACAAGCGACGGTTCAATTTCAACTATTTAAGTTTGCATCAAAAATTTTGAAGGTGCTACTTTTTCAATAAGTTTAAAAAAATAAACGTTTTACTGCGTCCGCTTGCTTGTTCCCTTTAAAATTTCAAATCTAATATTGGAGAGGATTCCATTATCATGATTTAAGGTCTTGTAGTATAATTCCATGTCGCCTATTTTTCCACGTAAATCCATCCATTGTGGTAAAAATTGTTGTTTAGAAGTATGTATATTATGGATACATTTTAAATGTTTACAAAGACAATTGAAGAAAGCAATGTTTTGGTATAAGCCGTTTTATTGCTTTTCGCCATTAGGTTTTATACATTTTCACATGCCTTCAAACGAATGAAAGCATCAATTCTCCCAACAGTTATTCCACCCTAAAGGTTGTGCCTTCAAAACATGGTTTTTGACGGCTTCAACAGCTTATTGAGATGATGAAAATCGTTGTCCGCGGATTTTTTGTTTGAAATTCGGGAACAAAACCAAGTCCTTAAGCAATTGGATGTTTTTCTTCTTCAAATAATCAATTGTTTAACGTGGTGTGTGAGAGCTGGCACTATATATCAAAATGAAGAGTAATGTGACGTTGTCTATTGTTTTTCCTCATTTCATCGATTACTTTTGAGAAAAAAATTATTGTATTTTGTTCCATTCGATTCATTTGGAAGTCGATTGATCCTTAGTTTCCGGCTCGTACGAATATATCCAAATTTCGTCACCTGTTACGATGACGTTTGCGTTTTTCCTTAAATTGACACGAGCCTTTTTTTGTGCTTGAGTCAAGGTAATCTTTTTCACGCATAAATGTTTGTCACAGTAAGTCACATGCCAATCCTCTTCAATCATGTTGCGCACAGCATCGATATATTTTGGAACGAAACCCACTTTGGTCTACCTTCATGAAACTCAGTACTGACTTGGGGGGCTGGGAACCCTTCAAAAAGGCAGAAGGATAATAACGGAATTATTTAATGTAATTTAGATATAAACTAACAGCGAGCTAAAATAGGCGTAATGACAATAATTTTGAAAGCTTACACAGTGAAAAATCCAACATTAACATTACTCAACAGATCCACATGTACGAGGAAGTATTTACCGAGTATTTCCGAGTATAAAGAATTGTTAAAAGGACCTCTCATCAAGTCGTCCTATTATTCTGTAAAATTTACTTTCTCCTTTTTAAATATAATCGACTCCTTAGACTACTACTTTAACAACACACTATAAAACCGACAAGGAGTTAGTACACACATGTAACAGACCGATGGAGAAGAGAGCAGCTTGCTAAATGACTAACAAAATCATGGCGTCTTTTCCAAGAAGCACTGGTTCGTGGAACCAGTTGTTAAGTAGCAGAGACGATTATTTATAATTATTCACACTTTTTCAAAAAATTATTTTCTGAAAGAAATTCTACAGAAATTTCTGGGCAAAATAAAATAATTAATTAGCATAATTTGGAAAATAGGTGAGTTATGCGAATGAGGCTATACCCTTCTGAAAGAGAAATGCTTCAGTAGATATGCCCGAATATGAGTTACGAGGTTTGGGATTATCAAAAGGCAGAAACGAATATAGTTTGCTCAAATGGAGTTTTAAATTCCCTTAATTAATTGATTTAAATCAGTACGCGTGCTTCTATACGATTACAAATTACAAGCGCACTTTGTTGAGTTACTGCGTGTATGCATGCACATATACATGGCCGAATATAAACAACATAAATTTTCGCGGCGGACGTCGGGAAGAGTAAGCGTAGCGCGGGTAACAAGTTGAAGTTGTCGTTTTATGAGATTTTAAGTGGCCAATGAACATAACCTCTCGGGGCTTTCGGTGCATCGCTTAGGTGTATGCGGCGGGAAGCTGCCTCTCTACCGCCGGATCAGCATATCGGCACATGCGCCTCATCCGACTTATTTATATTCTCATAAAACCGAAGCCGTGACTGTTATGTGCATTAAACAGATCGTAAAAGTCAACGGCAATATCATAATCACCCGACCCAATGTATAAATTGGAAAACGGATTGATGTTGATTCGACGATTCTATTCAGTATTTCAATTTTCAACGTTTTTATCGGCTGCTTTATGCATGCTTATGTTTTCATAACAAATTTATTGGTATTATAACGTTTAATTAAATAATCAAAATGGAAGTAAAGATTTATGTTGGGGCTTCCTCTTCTTTTCTTTCGTTTTGCACGGTAAATCTCAAAGGTTTTAGTACTTCCAATATTCTTAGTTTTTACTTCTTGCAAAACACACTGTCTACCATAAAAGGTGCCAAGTCTTATATTGACTATCATACAGTGGTTACAGCATCATGATTCATCCTCTACGCTACGTTGTAGCGTTGATAAAGGAAAGATGACTAATGAGTAAAGCAATTCGCATACAACTTTCTTAAATTAATTTACAGCCATAATAAAAATTCTTACCTGCTTCACGAAGACCATAAGCTTGCTTATGTGACGAAATTCCATTTAAATATTTTTGGTTTATTTTGACAAAAAGAGCCAAATGGAGAGGCAGTTGCGAAAATCCCCAGTCCTTAGAATGCTTAAAGTTAAACTTTCAAACATGCATTTCGAGCATATTTTGGAGTAAACTCTTTATCCTCGTACGAATAGATTTTGAGGTGACTAAAGTTCTGGAGGTAGCATGTGCAATCCTTTCATGAAATAAGTAGAAATGTTGTAAACTATTAAATAATTAAAGTACTAACGCTTCTTCTAGTCTTCTGCTTATTCCATGCCCTGCTTAAAGCTTACGGCGTTTCTACAGCTGATATTCTTAGCACTGCCCAAATTATTTAACTAATCCGCTATTATAAAACCTTGGATAATTATGGTCTTCTAGTCCTAAAACTTTAATGTTGCGGAATGCTTCCTATGCAGATGCTTAAACATCATAATATACCGAAAAACATTGGATGAATTTAAAAAATTTAAAATAATATTGAAGTGATGAACTAAGTATTATTTAATGTACAAACAGTTCAGTTTAACGTCTAACATGTCATTAAAATCCCAAGCACCAAAATCCACGCGTGTAAAAGTTTATTTAAGCACTATATGCTTCTCTTCCATAAAATTCCGTTTTGCCAATCAAAACGTTTGTTTCGAATCCTTTCAAATAAAATAATTCCTCAGCTGTTTGCAAGAGTATTTCAATATACACCAGTTAAAATGCCGAGTGCATACGCTGACCCGATTCGCTCGCCATTTGCATTTATATAAGCTTTTAATTGGAAAATTACCGTCTAGCATAAGCGGTTAGTGATTTTTTATAGTCGATGGGTTTGCAGACTGAGAAAAAAAGAGTTCTAAATATCGTTTTCTGCATATTAAGCAAACGGTATTTAGCATATTTTTGAAAACGAAAACATGTGTTTGGCGTTATCTTAGCGTAGCGAATTATTCTACAAGCCAATATAAGTCGTTTATTAGCGTATTGCTTAATTACGGGTTGTTTGGACATTTTTCGTGTAACTAACTAATAGTGGCGTATGAGTTTATAGTTGCTATCGTAAAAAAAGTATTTTTGAATATTGAAGTAGAACGTGCAACATGACAACTTGCTTGCAGTAATGACACAATTAATATTTATCTCACTTATAGGATATTTTGATCGATTCGAAAAATGGCTTTGCATTCTACTTTAATAATTATTAAAATCGATTCAGAGAAAAATTCTTTACAAACACCTTTTAACACCATTTGCATGAGACTGAGAATGTTTAGTTTCTAATCAAAAACATATGATCAATTCCAATTTACACGCTCTTCGCATAATATAACATACTACCAGTAGCTTGACTCATTGTATTTTTTATTGTCAAGACGTTTTATTGCTATTTTCTTACACTTATAAGGTAATGCCATAAAATATTAACCTTCGAAGCCCGAAAGCATAGTGTGAATTTGGCAAATCGTATTTTTCATTGTGGAGTTGTATAATTATTCCTTATTTGGAGATGTTATTGCTTGTTGCCATTGTTTCCGATTGAGCGTTACCTTAAGAAACAGTCAAAACGGTCGGAAGACCTAATTTGAGTATTGTTGTAAACTTGTTGGTTTACGTCATGCAACTTTGATATATACAGCTTTGCGTATTTGTTTCTATATTATTGGTATTCTTTTGTTGAAGGGAGGTTAAGCGCGGATAGCCAGATCTTGCTTGAGCCGACGATTTAATTTTCAGGACTTTAAATGATTTTCCACCGTACACATGCTTTTGGCGATGTAACTATTTAATTCTTTAATATCTTGGTCAATTTCTTGTCTTGTCTTACTGATGAAGAAGAAATGAAAAGCTATAACATAATAGTCCAGCACTTCTGCAATACATGCCGAAACTGGTAATTCATTTTGAAAGCTTTACTCGTCAATTTCCATAGTTTTATTTCCTACCTTCTTGGGATTAATCAGTTTCTTTCGAAAAAATACTGTAGTATCACTTATATATTCGTTTTCTTTTGGTACCCGACAGTACCTCCGTTGTTTTTTTCTTGAGCTCAGCAACGTCGACATAACACTCTCCTTTCCTGTCTCTTTTCAAACGGGGAATCAAGAAAGACTCACAGGAGGAAAGGCGGGGTGCATAGGGGAGTTAGGGGACAGAGATCAAGCAAAAATTGGCGCACGGACAGGGCTTTGTAAGCAGGAGCGTTATCGTGGTGGAGAAACCATTCGCCCGATTGCCACAAGTCAGGCCTCTTCCGCTGCGAACCTTAGAACGCCTAGTTAACTGTCTAACCTTCTGGAACGAATTCTGCATGTAGTAATCCTGGTATTGCCCAACAAGAATTGCATTGAACACGTCTAGACCGAAATATCAAGACAATTTAACCGGTTAGAAGAATCACCCCAGACGTTACGTAACTCACCAATTTTTCAGGAACAATTTAATTGAAAGAATGACGAATAGAGTGAGGACACGACTAGAGGAGTATCAGATTTACGCTTTGTATTGTCCTTATGCATTTCGCTTATTTATACGTTGGTTATGATATGTTGTAATGGATCATGGAGGAGAATTACGTGCATTTTACTTGATTAATTTTTTTATTTAATTTCAATATTCACAAAATATCAGAATTTAATCTTTTATTTAAAAAAAGGCTTCATTAACATTACTTCGTGGGAAATAATGGAAGTCTCCAATTATTTTCTAAAACTAACTCTCCTACAACTGGTAAATCAAAAAAAATCATTTTTAATTGCTTGGTGCACCTGGTTCCAAAACAACACAAAACAAGCATCATATAGCCCTAAACTTTTTAATTCTTTTTAACAGTAAATACAATTATGTCGTGAAAAAATCCGAATGCACAAAGCGTATTATAGGTGTTCATGTGTAAGTGTGTATAATGCCGTACCTGTGTGTCGACTCTATACACGGCGGAATGATTCGAAATGGATTAGTTTGGCCGTGGGGAAGATATCAAAAAGCGTTGTTATTATAATAATAATCACATGCGAGAATGGCGGGCAACGCAATAAATCATATTACGATCCGCCTGCTAGTCCGGTCACTCATTTGACTGATTTATCGATCCGCATGTCGGCTATCTTTTGTTTTTTTTTGTTCTTGCTTTCCTGTTTCTTTTTCGTTTTGCTTTCACATGTGTTACTTGATTGTTTCGATATTCTGTATGTAAATGCATATGAAGGATATTTAAAATAACGTATCCCGTATTTGTTATCAGATTTAATATCCGTAGCATTCGAGATAACGCCTGTACGTTGCTTTCTGTGCTATTTTTTCTTTACCGATTTCAGCAAGGAAGTGGTAGTAGCCTTTTTCTTTCGAGGCGAATTCGAAAGAGTGTTATTCTCCATGGGTGGCTCGTAATGAGGATTGTGATAGATCCAGAGAAGTGTAAAAATCAGCTTAACCCCAGCCGTCGTTCCCACATAGTTTTCTTGCAGCAATCAGCACGTTTGTGTGAGGCCAGAAGAGTAATGGCCGCTCACAGCCTGCTTCGGACGTTGATAAATTATCAGCGCGCAGTTTGAAAATACTCGGACTTCATTTCACCGCGAGCGTTTTAAATTCCTCCTTTCCTGATGAAGTGTGCCTTTCTTATCCTGTTTCGTTTTCGTCGTTGAGGTTATATTGCCGGCCTTTTTTATTTATTTCTCCACAGTTCGAAACGTAATTATTCAAGAGTTATGTGAAAAAACCGCTCTTTTAGAAAGAAAAACCGTCAAAACCTTTAATTGAAGCGAAAATTAACCTGCAGGGAATTGGTGCTTACTAAAAAATATTGTAAAGCATTTTGGAGCACGCGAGACTCAAATACGTAAAGCAATAAGAGAAAAACGTTTTCTAGTAACCCTTAAAATTGCACAGGTAAGAGCAAACTTAATAAAAAATCAGCTAGCTTTAAACGAATTATTATGGTCACACCTAATCACATAATTTGATGCGTGAGATGGCGTCTTAGTTGTATTTTGTGTTTGTTGTTGCTCCAAAATATAGGGATAAACAGTAACAAAACTAAGATTTTATTGAAAAGTAAACATGTATGAATATTTTCCATCAATGGGAATAAAATAATTTTCTCAAAAACACAAGGGATGGATATTGGGCAGAGCAGCCAAAAGATAAACTGTGTAATTATTCTTTTTTTAGCTGCCCTACCTAACATCCATCCCTTGCGGACCTAACAAGTACGGCCGTACTTCTTCTCAACTCAAGTATATTTCTTGGCATTTTGCGCATCAAAATGTTAAGTATTCGTCACATATTCCTTTGTCTCTTTTGGCATTGGTTATTCTCTCTTAGCTGAGGAATTTTTGCAGTTTTCTTTCCAACGGTCGGAGTAATGACGGTACAATTGCTTTGCTATTCAATTGCTAGATAGAGGCCATTTTTTGGGTTCTTCTTTGGCATGTGCATGTGATAAAAAACGTCAAAATATAACTATTTATCCTTGTATACATTGGTTATGCCAGTGAGTTATGAATATGGTGCATATGAGCTTGCAATTTTCTCATTTAAAGACTGTTAAATATTTCTCGATGCTGACTTACGTAACTTAAAGTTGGCAACCTATCATATGATTGCCCGAAGTAGCAAACGTATATTACCTTGCATAAAGAAAATAGAATTATTTAAAAGTTTGGTGAGATCATGGGTATCGTACTCGCTCAGTTGAGATTTAAAGGGAGTTCTCACACAAGAATTGGCATCACTTTTACTATTACAAATTTTACGGCATCATCGACTCCTTTATGGGCCATTCAGACTCTTAACAGCTAACCTATGATACCAAATTCAGGCCAGTAATATTAATACACTCCCAATAGCCTTCCAGAATAAGTGATATTATCAATTTGTGTGATATAAATAGGTCTCACAAATATGATAAATACATACACGCCTAAATGTTCCTGGTTCTTATTTATTGCGTCTAAGTTTAAGCTGACCTATCTTCAGGCTACTCAATTGATTACCATACCTCAAACAATGGCCTCTGTTAAATAAAACCGTCAAGAATATAAAAGAAAACTTAAAACAAAAACTCTATCTATAACGAAGTATAGCATCTAAGGCTATAGCTTAATCAAGGTAGGAAAATAACACCAGCTAGCTTCAAAATTTCACTACATTTCATTAAAGCATTCGTTACCTTGCAAGCATCTTCAATTGAATTTCACGGTGTTTCCCGCTCAAAAAGTGATTGTTTTTAAGTCGTTTACACTCATGCGAAACTTTGCTGGTATTTTTTCTGGCATGTAGGGTACAACTGCATTACAAACATGCACCGTGATTCAGAAAGGTTTTAGTTGTATCTGGCATAAACGAAAGAAACGAGTTTCGCATACACTGCCTAAAATTAAACCAAAATAACCAAAAAAAAAGCCCTCCCCTCGTCTTTCTTAGAAAGCCTTTAGTCACAACCCACGGGGTGCCTTGTCATTTGACAACGACGAAAATAAGATCAAGAAAACACGTCGCGCGGTTTCGCATGCCCGGCTACTCCTCCGTTTATCCGAATTAGACGTTTCGACATGTCAGGGACGCATATGCAAAATAAAATGCAGATATCTTTTATTTGCGCCCGAACGCTGACTTGTTTTCAACTATTCTTTCTTGCTCCCATATCATCTACAAATTCCACATGCGGCCGGACAGGACAATGGGTGCAGCGGTGTTCTAACGACACCCGGCGTACCGCTATCTGATTGCCCATATCGCAATCTGCATTTCTGAAACATCCATTGCGATGTTCTTGCTCTTGGTCGTTCGACTGGCTTGCTTTTATTGTTGTTTAATTTTCGTTTCGTAAAGTACACACGAATGAAGGAACTTGCATATATTACCACGAAATCAACAGGACGAATTCGATATTAAAATTTAGTCAAGATCTGCAAACATTCTAAAGAGGAATTCTTTTTTAAATGATTCTTTTCGAGAAGATGTTAAAATAGAACAGCGTTAAATTGCTTTGCTTAAAAATTTGGGCATGCTAGGCAGGGTTGCATAATTTAATTCAATGAATTTGTAAATTTTCAGTACTATGATTTGGGGAGCTTACGACCATTCATCTTCTAAGTGAAACGTTTTAGAAAAAAAAGCATTCCTAACAATGGATCTTGTTTTGAACATTCTGTAAGTTTTGTTGATAGTTTTTATACAGATTCTGTATAGATATTTTCTTATGTAAAAAATGGAAGTAACAGAAACCTATGCTTTTGCTTGTTTTTCGTTTTTTTGTGGAAGATTTAAGAATTTTTTACGAAATTTATAAGTGAACAAGCAGTGATTCAAAACTTTGGAAGATTTGGAGGACTTTGAAAAAACGAACGAAGACTGGCGAAGAAAAATTTGCCTAATGTGGAAAGAAGAAAGTTATTGCAACTCAACTAATTTCAGAGACTTTATCTATGTAGACTCTCTTTAAGCTTGGACTATTTAATAACTATAATGCGGAGTATCCAAATTAGAAACGCTGCTTATCTGTATACTTATCAAATATTATTGCCCAAAGTGATTAATCGCGACAAAAGTAGTTTAAACCATAACAAATATTAATAAGGCTTGCTGTCGTAGTAAATCACCTATGGAATAGCAATTAAACGGGCATAAGGGGCAATAACATATTTGTTAAATTGTTAACAATTTATTGCGCTTGCCTACGTATCGTTCTACAAGCGACCATGTCCAGCTCACAGTATCTAGAGAGGTACAGACTATCTTCGTACGCTTTCCATCGGGTTCTTATGATAATAACGCGAACCATGCGTACCGCTAAAAGAAAAGACCATAGAAGTGTCATCGTACGGCGTCTTCGTGTATGGTAAGGTAGCGGTGATCGCGTTCGGTGACAAGGAGCGAACGATTTCTAGATTTCTACGAATGCGGCGTGTCATTTCGGGCATTATCTTTACATTGCCGTCCGCGTACTCGTTGTTACGACACTAGAATTGTCGTACCGGGTAAGTTTACGGTTGGAGACACAAACAATCTCGGCGTGTGTGTTTTGTAGATAAATAATTTATTTTAGCTCTTTCCGTTCGTACATAATCTCACACAAATCATGCTCTTCTCACATCGCCGTCGTAGTCTTGCGTCAGCCATCGTAAAATGTAGTCCATGGCTGCTGGATTATGAGCCGGCACCTAAAACAGAACGAGTAATTTGAATAATAGCGTAGTGCACGTTAATCTTAGAAGCTCTAGGACTTAATGGTGCTTTGAAATAACGTATGAGATGAGTGGGTACGCTAGAGATACTTGAGAAACAATATATTGACACCTTCCTGGTTCATTGTAATCTTTGTTCAATCTTTAATTTTTCTCAGTAGCTTTGGGTGAAGATAATTGAAGTAATAGGACGGAAATAACTAAGTATTTGGGGTTCAACATGATAACATTAACCATCAAACCAACAAAATTTTCAGATTCTTTTCAACTCTTAATTTTTTCAAACCGGCAGGACATAATTCCCTGAAATAACTTCACAACTCAAGACTCATGGCAATCCTGGCAAATAAGTCCAATTGAATTAAGAATTATTTGTTGTTGATTTTATCTACCGCTGTGCCAAATTGATTGTCCCAAAGAAAACATAGCACACAATGAGCTCAGCATTCATGCAGTGAGATTTAAATATAGATACCTACATACCAAAAATGAACACATTATTAAAATATTGTCCATGGCAAACTTAACTTAGTTCCTTAATCCTGAATTTTTATAGCATTTAAAATACATACCATATGCCCTGCTCTGTTGACCCAAAACATGGCCAAATTTCCAACAATCTTTTCGTAGCCTTCGTAAATTCCATTTACAGCAATTGCTGGACGACCTGCAACGGCCCATTCGTTGGATCCTCCCCATTGTAAATTATCCAACCAAATGACGATACCTAAGAGATATTGTAGAACTTAGTATTGTATAACGTAGAAAGAATGGAATTTTATTTTACGTACCAGGTGTACCGACGATCAAGTCCAATTGACCGTTATAGACAGCTACCCTGATGTCAGTATTGTCCAGCAACTCTTGAGCTATAATAAAATTCAGCAATAGTCATATAGTAATAGTGAACATGTGGAGTACATACTGACTGCTGTTACGTTTTTCATGAAATCAGTTCTCAGCGAATTGAAGACAGAGTTGCTTTGGGCGCCCCATTTCACAGGAAGACCCAAAGCTTCTCTTACTTTGGGCATAATTTCATTCAGTTTATCATCTTCTTCATCTGGTTTGGCAATTGGTTCGTCCCTTGTACCTCCAAATAAAAGCTTTGTTGAAAATTTACACTGTGTTAATTTTGAATCAAAATACCTCCTTGCTTAGCTCTTGTTCTGCTGGGAATGGGTTTTAGGATATTGTAGAAATCAATATTGTGAGCGTAGTCCATAATAACATATTCGGTAGCGCCCCATTGCGAAGTAGACTGTGCGTACTGGCCTTGGTCAAACAATTGTTTAGTCTTCAATGCGGCAGCTGCAACGGCATCATGGCCAGTTTGATCAACAGCACCCTAGACATAAATTTCCTTTATGGAGCAGGTAGGGTATAATAACAAAGCATTGATACTTACAATTGCGAGTAAATAAGGAGCCCATTCGATAACACTTGTAACTGGGTCAACCCATGGGTCTCCTAAACCTACTCCGATGAAATTGGACTCGATTGTTCCATCTTTAATGGCCTGTACAAATATGCCACACATATATAAACCTTTATGAAAGATCATGTGACAACGATAACTTACTTGGTCAAGAACCAGCCCCATTTCCGCTGCCATTTTTCCACCGTACGATTGAGAAAGGATATAAAATGGAGACCTTATAAATTCAGGATTTGCCTTGTAGAAACCTCTCATTATTTCAACAAAGTCTTCAGCAATTCCCCTATTTGTTGTTGTTAGAAGGTTAGTACGTTCAACGTAGCTAAATCCAGTACCTACTGGATTATCGACGAAGAGCACGTTTACATCGTTAATCCAGGTGAAATTTCTCGGGTTGAGATCAAGATCCACGGGACCTAATTCAGCAAAGTTTCCGTAACCTGTTGAAGAGCCACCTGGTCCTCCTTGAAGCCAAACAACCAGTGGACGATCGGAATAGTTTTGAACTGGGGCAGTTGTGTAATACAACCACCAAAACATATGAGCGCCTTCGCGTACTTCGACATACCCCCACTCTTGGTTACCTCCAAGGAAGCCTTCACGAGCTGCAGCAAATTATTTAGATTATAAGCTTGCCTATAAAATGTAATTCAGTTCCATTTATTGTATTGGTTTGATATGTAAGAATCACAGAATCCACAGAAATCCACAGAAAAAATTAGAAATCCTAAAAGACGGATTACCTTGGCTTCCGGTGAGTAAGGCAAGAACAACTAACACTAGCGACTTCATTTTTACTACTGGCAAATTTACAAGCATATGATAAAGTATATATACAGAAACAGTAAGGATTTAAGTGGGTACTTAGAGATAACGCAATAGAATCATTTTGGGTCACGCACCTTTTTGTTTTAGCGATTGTGGCAATAATAGGTGTTTTGCATTTGTCTTTAAATTGAGTGAATATCACACATGTATCTAAACTAAATAATCTGAACAATCTATGGAGAATTTAAATTATCTTAAGCGTGGGTATGTAATTTTCAAGTGGGTATTTCGTGTCGTACACCCACTACATAATTGAGGA
The DNA here is from genome assembly GCA_902654985.2 of Oryctes borbonicus. Taxonomy (NCBI): domain Eukaryota; kingdom Metazoa; phylum Arthropoda; class Insecta; order Coleoptera; family Scarabaeidae; genus Oryctes; species Oryctes borbonicus. The sequence continues at coordinate 7,380,692 of LR736868.1, forward strand.
TGTTCACAATCATTAGGATCAGTCTCAATGATTTTCGTCGGTCACTTGCGGTTTAAAACTGTAAGCTCTCTGGAATCGGTCTCTGCTTAGACGGGTCCGTTGCATGGTTGTTAGGTAGGCAGGGTTGCCCGACGACAATTTCTAGGGGTTGTTCTTGCTTTAGGGGAGGAACCCAGACGAGTGGAAAACAAAAATTCGATACCGGCACTACAAATCTTCTCGTGGGAACCTATAGGATTAGAGGCATTAGCTACGCTTCAAAATATGGCGACACAATATTTTACCTTTTTTTTTGTTAAAAATAAACTTGTGCTCTCTGTTGCCCAAAAAAGAAAAGAATACTATAATTAATGTAGGAAATTGCAAGATAATGCTACTCCTCGAGTCAGGCAATAAGTGTCCTAAACATCGCCTAAGTACTTGTGTATTATTTTCTTCAAAGAATTAAAAAATTCTTTGTTTCTCCCATTCACTGATATAACGCAGACACATCGATAGTATTGTTGACCATTCTATATTACATTCAATGCCTTAAAATAATTTATCTATGATTGTGTGTTTAGAAAAAAAGTAAACTATGATGTTTCAAACAATTATGATCTAGAGATAACCACAAAATTGCTTTAAAATATAAAAATAAGTTTGATAAGTAGCTATTGTACAAGTTATTTATTATTAACGCTTGCGTTTAGCCTTTGTACCATCTTTAGTACCTCAGTTGTGAAACTTTACTTCTTATCTGAAACGATGTTTATGAAAATATTTATCTATTTTTAGTACTAAAATAATACTTTGTACAATTATTCAATCTTCAATAAGAGGTAATAAGAGACACAGTAAGTGTACAACTAGACACGTACATCGGTTTAATTGAGGAATATAATATATTTCGAAAATTAAGACATTTTTGGGAAACTTAACATGCGCAACAGCGTTAAGCACGTTGATAACACATATTCAGAAATGCATCTTTGAGTGTACAACGAAAAACCTTAATTGTCATTTATTGTCATTGGCGATCGGGAAAAAGTAAATTGTACAGCATTGTTAATTATTTTTCTGTCTTATTGGTCGAATACGATTCAAATTCGACCTTGCGTTTTAATTAGCGGAATGTTGTATTCCTTGTTAATGACTATAATTAGTGATAAGCAGAACTGTATTGTTGTTTACGGTAATCTGTATAAAAACCCTTCCGTGTACAGCTGTAACAAATAGTGGTGATAGTATTTTTAATATTTTGCTGAAAGTATTTGATATAGAGGGTTTGATTTCTTTATAACAAGGTGAGGATGTAGGCATGAGGTTTCGCTTGCCTGAAAAAGCCATAAAGTTAATGCTGTCATTATACGAAGAATATAAAAAAGAATTTGTTGATCAAAAGAAGACAAATCGTTGCTTATGGAAAATAATTGGTAGAAATATGACTCGATATGGAACAATAGCAACTTGGCAACAACAAGCTACCACCGTAAAAAGTCCTCAGTCCGAGACAAAGGGCACGCAATAAAAAGAGGCAAAGTGGAGTAACAAGTATTTTTGCTCGAAGCAGCTAGTAACTTAGATGTGAAGAAAAAATATTAAAATCAACAAATTAAAAATGTTAAGCGTTATATTGCTGCCTTACTTTCATTTCGCTTCACATTATTCTTCATAATTATACCAATTGCATTGATATATACTGCATATTAAATAGAACATTGTATGCTTTTCTGCTCTTAGAAATGTGATACGAAAAGCTTCCAGTAATCTCTTTGGATGGACGTGGCGTCGCACAGGACAAGTTAGCACTTCACCCAGTTAAAGTCCATTGACAATGACAATATCTTCCAAGTAATTTTGCATTAATCAGTTAATATGCGATTATTTCCTCTTTGTACTAATCGTCTTAAATACATCTATTTTACATAGAAATTCTACTTCCAAAGTAATTCGCTCAACGTACTAAATGCAATTGTTATTCATAAATAACTAAGTAAAAATATTTTTTTTTGCTTATTTGTGGTTATCTTTATTATTATGTGAAGTTTCACGTTATGTAGGAAACTTACAGCAATATGAATTTAAATGTAGTACTATATAGACGGTGAAGATATGAAAAAAACAATAAAATTGTGAAAGGTTCCACGATTTCTAAACAAAGTGCTTTTTATGGCGTCGTCAATTTTGCATAAAAGCTAAAACAAATTACCGAAGCCATTACTAACTGCTCGTGGTGACGTGTTTTACTTTAAGGTCGAATACTTCTGAATTCGCTTTTGCAATGCTTATCTAAACATCAGCGGCGGTGGGTGATAAACGGAGGGCCTCGCACGAAATCGCGTATTTTCGTTCCATAGTCCAATGTACGAAAATACACGAGAAAGTCGAATCATGGTTCTCGCCCATCTGTTTATGCCATCACATACTACCGCTGGTAAACACATAAAAATATATACGCTGTTTCTATCTAAGATAGGAAAGTTGTAACACTTAAAGTTAGTTAACAAACAATACACGCTAAGTGACGTTGTTCAAACGTTAGTAGGAAAAGTGTGCTTTAGCAACTCGGCGTATATGTGCTTTTATTAGGCTTTTATGCTTAAGTATATGGCGTGTAGCACCTGTAATTTAACAGCTGATTAAAGACAACGTTGGATATTGACACAATTTATTTAATTGCTTAATTAATTACGTATTGGGTCTCTTTCAAACCATACAGTGATTGCCTTAAATTTCGCATTCTTCTGTTTATTTACCGAACACGGAATATTTATAAATTATACACACAAATTATAGCGTAACACGTTTCAATTACTTTAAATTCTGTATATATAGAAACATGTGAGAATCAGTTAAAACGTTTTCACATATCTCACAAAATAATCTTAAAACTGCGCCCTACTTAAGCAGCCGTATACTTCGCAATACAAACATTTTTAAATATTAGTAGGAAGAAACTTATAAAAACATTTGAAATATTCATGTTCCGCGTTAAAAAGTAGGGTATTCTTGGCTGAGTATATGCAAATAAGCATAATTTCCAGCGGCTAGATCCACTTTCTTATGCTCTACTAAGTATATTGAATGTGAAAGAGGAATCGAAAATGAAGGGCACCAACGATCCAAAGATCCGATAAATAAAATCCTAGGCAATATATCACATTGAATTAATTAGCAGAGTAAAGGCACGCCATGCGTCATTTCTCTGAATCCGGTAAAGCAACAGCAACAAACGCAACGGCAACGTTGCGTTTGAAATTTTTCCTTCGATTTAAATTCGTTCTCTTTTATTTTTAATTAAAGCGGTTATAAATTACTCAAGCGCAACAAGTTCTAATTAAACGTACCAGTAGTAATTGTTGAAAGAAAAAGACAATTTAATAATTTATCTGGGGCTACATTACCTGTATGTTTTAGAGTTGGTATGAATTGCAAAACGTAATTATTATGGTTAAAGTAATTTGCATCGGATAGGATGCAGATTGCAAATTGTATTCAAACAGAATTATTTCACCAGGTAGTAACTCAAACAATTGTCGCATTATTTCACCTTCTTACGTCTACGTTGATAATATGATATCAAAAAATTTAAATTGTATATATGTTAACCGAAACACAATATTACATTCCTTAATGTACGGTGAGTGTTAGTTTATTATCTATGTTGTACTACATTATTTATGGCTGGCAATAATTGATATTACTAGTTGCACACATTTTCCATTAATCGATAAAAAAATTTCCTTGTACAAAACTTATTCTCAAGTACTCTAATGACAATGCAAACAATACCTTAGCGCTCGGCTTTGTGCTTACTTAATATCTATTTAGAGTTAGTTCCTATCTTTGTCATCCTTTTCTATTTCTAACGCTGAGCGTAATCATAGCAATTATCCTCATAAGAAGGGTTCTGTTATATCAAATTACGTTGTCTGTTTAGCACTATCTAATATAAGAGGACATGCAGAGTGCTCGAATTGTACGAAATAATGCATCTATAGCTGCTATATGAAAAAATATTTTGTACAAAACTTGTTTGACGAGATCTTAGATTCCTTTTCGGTGATGCAAGAAAATATTGTTTGTTAGATATGATGTGTAGCATCATTTTAATTCATAAATCGAATTTCGAGGTACCAATGCGATTTTCTAATTCGTTGTTCCAATTCTGCAATATTTTCGGTTCGGTTGTAGCAAATTCTGTCTTAAGAAAGTACGTGGAGTAGAATCTGGTAATCCTGGAGTCCATTCAACAATTCTCCTTCTTCTTGTCCAACAGCTTCAGGAAATTTCATTGAAATGTTTTCTAATATTCAGTTGACAATGAGACAAGGTCCCATCTTGCTGAAACCAGACATCGGTATTTAGAGTATTGTCTATTAGTTCTTCTTCAGCCTTGTCCTTGATTTTGCTATAAGTCTAAATGCCTGTATCTAGTAAGATATCCATTGATAAAGAAAAAGCCGACCAGTTTAAGCCTTGGAGATTCTAACTTGTTTGAAACTACACTTTGGGGAGGCTATGCTGCACCAGAACTGAGTGTTTACTTAGACCAAACAATTTAATGGGGGCCGAAAAAGCGCCAGGGTTCAATCTCCTAGATGACAACATCCGTTGCTTGTTCATTTTTGACGAAATTGCGTCAGAAGTTTGTATCAGCATTGGGGGTGCTCGTACTATTACCAGTAAATATCTTGGCTTTAGAAAAATTACTACTCGATGGTTTCCGAGGTTATTAACTAAGAGGCATCTGAATATTTTTGAGTTTTTTTTGAGCTGCATTGATACATGTGCACCGAGTACACTCCCGAATTAAAAATGGAGCATAAGACGTGGCGAAATATGAGTGAAGCCTGCTCAGGAAAGGCCAAAGCTCGTCTCTCACCTGGAAAAGCTCTCGCCACGACTTTTTCTGACTAGAATACCCTCATTTTTTAAATTTAAAGACGAAGTCGGCTTAGATGATTTGTCGTATGAAGGACAACAGAAATTGATTGAAATGCTTAAACGAGAAGACCGTAGTTCGTAAGAAATCAACGAATTTGCCGCCAAAGTTTTCGTATAAGGCAATAAATTAAATTTCTGTTATTATGTACCTTAACAGTTTAAAGGCAAACCTGCTATATATGTTATAAGACAAATTACATCATAATTGATAATCTTTACAGGTCAGATTGTAAAGTTAACTATAAAGCAAAAAGACTCAGATACCTATGCTTGATACCGTTTAACGAAATATGTTCGTGGAGTTTGTCTAGTGAGACTGATCAAGTTGTTATGGCTCATTGGAGTAATCGCTGAGGTGTCAGTATTGCATCATTCATCCACTGTAATACTGTAAAACTGTACAGGTGGTGTTAGTATGAGTGTCTAAACAGTTTATGTAATCTATGAAAATTATGATGACATTGAGTTTAAATTAAAAATAAATTAAGCTACTTTACGAAAATCACATCCAATATAATATCATATCACGTCTGTTAATAAAAATGTAAACTTTATCTCACTTATTATCAATGTTTATCATTAAATATGTATAGTCTAAAATAGAACTGTATAAGTTCAGGAGGTAGAAGTTATTTATATTAAACGTTGTTTCCGTTATATTTCTATTCTGCTGCAGGATCAAAAACCTTAATGCTTTCTTTTATTTTTTCGTAAAAGTTACGATTACTATGGCTCCGAAAGTCTAATTACAGCAGTTAAAGCAATTGTTTAAATGGAAGTAATTTCACAATTATCTGTGTGAACTAATTTCATCGTCCCTTTTGTTCTCCTATTTGTAAGGGATCCGCTGTACCCTGATATTGATTTATGGCTAGTGTCTAATTTAAAAACTCGTCAGACACCTGCGCGATATTCATTTTGTTCGAAGAAAAATTCCTGCCTACGTTTCCATTCGCTGAAACTCCTCACTCGTAATGACGGAGGTACGACGATATTCCCTATGATAGACATCTATACCTGCGTTTATATGAATTGAAGCTATCATTATATTATTTCCATTATCGTCGCTGTACCAAATCTAGGTATAGCTAATGATACGTTAGCTTATAATACGATTTGCCTTTCGCGCAAATTGTTATGCCGCCCTGTATGTATAGAAAAAACAAAGCACAGATTCGTTATTTGTCTCTTCGTAATTCGGTGACGCCGTTTCTTGTTTTTTGCTCGTCTTCCATGGTACGAAATGGGCTTTAAATAAAAACAAAAGAAGATGAGCGTAGAATATTTTTTTCGGACAAATATAAATGTATTTCCGACAATGTCCTCGGCTATTCTATGAATTATGGGTCTATAATTCAAGAAAAGAAAAGACCAGTTGGCAGGCATAATAGGTGGTCGTCCGGGTAGGCCGCCGCGATGCCTGGGGACGCCTGGGGACGCCCTAAAACGTTCAGATTAACAGCGTCAGAATTTCGACTCTCTGTGTGCGACTCAATCGTGTAGGAGTTTTTATTGTTCTGTATATAATGGTAGAAGATGGTTACGTTAGATTTAGTAGAATGTGCTAAATGATAAATGTTTATTTGTGAAAATTAAAGGCCTTGTTCCCTATGAATCGCATGGTTTCATATTTAAATTGATGAGCGCTAATAAATTTATTTTGGATCAAATAGAGATGTTATGAGGGATTTCAAAAGAAGAAAGAATTAACAGATATTAGGGGAAGTCGAAAGTTTCCGCTGTCCTCGATAAATATGTATTTAATTCTCGTCTATTTTGAAATGGTTTCACATGCTGCATTAACAGAAATAGTCCGCACCAGATTTGGAACGTATAGTTGGTCTTCCCTTCAGTTTACTGAAGTTTGGATTTCGATTAAATTCTTTTGCTTGCTCTTACTACGTTGCATGTTATGTAGAATTCAAATGTACATATAAAGGAACGCCTAAAAATAATGCAGCATCAGATACCTGTAGCTTGCATCTTTTTATTCGGACTGATGTAATTTGTCGTAATTATGAGCTATACAATTCCAACTTTATCAGGCATTAAGTATAGATATAATTTACAAAAGTTAACAAGACGGTAGACAGTTTCCACTTCTATATTAGAAAGCACCCTATGACCCGAATTAATCCATTACCAGTTGTTAACCAGGTTCGAGTCAGGCTATTATTTGATTATTTACGTTGTTATTTTTAATGTATTTTTATATTTGCTTCTGATTGGCAAGGGAACACCGGCAACCTAAAAATCTAGATTTCGATCAAACTCTAGAGACTGAAAGAGCACCTTGGTAAGACAGCCTTTTTGGCAGTTGACTCTGTCGATACCGGGAACAGCCCCTTCCAAGAACTTCCAAGACTCTTAAATTGTAAATATCTTTGAGATAACGGCGTACCCGGTTCCCTGTTACATATCGTTTCCGAAAATAATTTGCATCATCCTTGGGACTTCGTGTTCTGAAAACAGTTTTGCAGATATTTTCAAACAATTTAAAATACTGCAGCTTTTGTGTGGGGCTGTGCTCCGAAATCGAATCTTCCAGCTGCTAAAAAAATTGTATTTCGTCGAAATATAAATTTTCGGGTTATCGGAGATCCAATGTGAGTACACTGTTTGTATAAATCACACCCATAGATTGTTGTAAATCATTGCTCTTATAAGTATTAGAACGAAATGCCAAGAAAACGACTAAAATTGTAAATCTCGTTTTGCTCTTACCAACGTTTTTAACAATTAACATAGTCAAGTTGCGATTAAATTTTCCAGTAACAAATTAAATTTAATTTCCAGCGTACCAAACTATTTACTTTGAAAAAAGTACATACGTTAGTTTTTTGTTCTTTCTTTTTGTATTTCGAAAATAAGAACGAATTAATCAATATTAAAAGAAAAACATATTCAGCTAATGGATTAAAAATCTGATATTTCCAGTTATTAAACAAAGTTTCTAGTCTACTGCTCTAACACCATACGGAACCGGCGCGGCTGCTGCCTTCAAAATTAGGATTTTGGCGCTGTTCGCTGTCGCGCCACCACGCTAATTCCGGGTGAACTACGTTCGCTCGACGCTTCGAGCTTTTCCCGCTAGGTGACGCTTGGTTAAGGGTTGCTAGTGAAATTCTACGCACAAGGGAATGCCGATGTTTTTACGCGATTAAATCGTCGATAACGGGCTATCGCTTAATTTTATGATACTTGCGGTTGTTACTGGTGAAATCGCGCTCTTTCTTCTCCATTTATGTTTCAACCCAACCGCAAATTAAAGCGTTGTTATAGCGCTTTTTTATTGGAGCGGTTATCGCTTCTATTGAAATAATTTGGTGTTAATTATGACCGTTGCTTTTTTATCTTATCTGTATTCTTATCTGATGGATAAATTTAAAATGTTCATGATTTGTTTTGCGAAACATATTTGAAGTAGTTAATTTACTTTTGCGGCTAATAAGTTCATTGATTGAGATATAATTTACATGATTACGTCGATGTTAATGACCCCCTTTTTATTCTTTTCAGGTAATATTTCCATCATTCATCGATTGCGGTATGTGATAAGTGCACAGTTACGAATTCCGGTGAGTGATTTCTTATCAACTTCAGCTCATCAGCTTAGAATTTATGTTGATGTTCCGAGGGATAATAACGGGTGTTTCCTGGAGTCTCTTCGGCTTTGAGCGAAAACACGCTCTCTCATATGGTGCTCCCATGGCGTGTTTATGTGTATGTCGCCGCACACAGCGCGTTGTGTAATTAACAACCCCTTGGCGGAAGGGCGACGCAACACGAAAGCTTTTGGCAATTAGGTGTTTCGGTTCATAGTTTGATGGAAGCATTAGGACACGCTCTACTGGTGTAAACTGTTGCGATAATGTAGCTGTTACGGGGGCGCGTTATTTATTTGCTCTGTAACGCGGCTAGTATTCTTCAATTTAGAGTATGATGAATAGCTTCGTTTTCACAAATATGGTGGCTTAAGTTTGTCGCGAAGGCGAAGTTCCCGAAACGCTAACTTTAACTAACTTGAGTGGTTCTTATATTGTGAGGATTACGCTAGGGTCTCGCAAGGGTTTCGTGAAAAATTTCAAAAGCAACATATGAAATATGATTCGTACTTCCTGATTTTGATTTGATGCCCAGGCGACAAATGCGCCCAAAGAAACAGTCTTGAACGTTGCTACAGATCAGTAGAATCTTTTGAAAACCAGCATCGATTTTTCTTGAAAATGTTTTTAAATTTATAAAATTTATTTGAGCTTTTGAGCTTATTTCAGTATATTTGTTTATTTGGTCAATAATGAATTTAGAAACTACTCACTCTAGTTTTCAATTGAAAATTGAACTCCGATGTTTCTTCTTCAAAGTCTTGGCTTGAAGCACCCGATTCAAAATCAATATTTTCTTTCTTCAAATTTGGGAAATGTCCATAATTTTGATGTTAACTCAGTAAGTGATAATGATGGAATAATTTCACTTTTTGTATTTTAAAATTATCGAAGAATTTTGAAAATTAGAAAAAAAAAAGAAACTTGCTTATCTCATTTTGTTTTCTAGCGGCTAGGTGGCCCGGTACTAAGAGGGCCTGCGCTTGACTGGGCACAGTTAAGCGTTGTGTGTTCGAGTCCCGATAGAATCAACAAATTTTCGTAGTGGGTCCGGTACACACCCGAGTCACCATTCGCAGTTGGGGTACAATTAACTGCGCTTCACCCTTTACAGCGAAGGGGTTACAGTAACAAGGCCATGGAACACTTTACACACACAACTTACACACTAAATGGCTCCTGAAGTTATGACAAGCTTCAAAAATCTTATATACCCCGTTGGGCCGTCACCACACTTTAAAAAAATCCGGATCCAAAATTTAATATCTGAATAAAATCGAATAACATCGTTACTGGTTCCAATATTCACTAAAAATGCGCTTGCGCTTCCATATCGAAACTTTCAGGTATGGCGTTATTCATCGATATACAATGCCCTTACATAATTTTGAAACAAATAGATATAATTGAACTTGCAGTTAGTGAATATTGCTTTTCCCACTAAAACAAAAATATATCTTATCTACATGTGAAAAGCAAAGAAAGAAAATGAATCTGAGGGAAATCGCAACAAAATGAACAAAATGAAAATTGAATTAAAGGCGGCTACAGATGGCAAGATTATTTTCAAGCGCGAGTAAATGAAAATAAATGAACCTTTGAATAGTTATCACAACAATATATGTAAAAATTGCTTCAAAACATAGGTGATTTTGGAATTCAAATTGAGCTCAATTTGAATAAATGTAGCTTAAAACTTTAAGTTGTTAACTGTTTTATTAAATTCTGTTCTATTATTTTTCCATCTAATCGTTTGTTGTGATTCATTTAGTTTTTATGCTTTCACGGGTGTATTGTATTGTATTCATGTATACGTAAGTTGTATTGTTTAAAAGATATGACACCCTGTATAATTGCAATTGTATACTTTCTATAGCAGTCTACTTCCTTTAGCAATTTCACATTCTCAACACAAACTCAACAATTTCGATATTACGCCCCTAACGCAACCCTCGAAACGATACCAAAGAAATCCCTCAGTTCAATTTCCGAGCTACATTTAGAAATAGGATCCATTTACACCGAAAAGGCGGACCTTGTTAGAGCGCTACATGTGCCTTTCCTCTCTTGGCAGGTCTTTTATGATCTACGACGGCGATGGTTAATTAAATGGCGACACTTCGATAAAAACAATCTAACGCGAATATCTCCAAGTTTCGGTTCATTTATTCCTAAATTTCGGTCAATTTACGGCGCATTCTAGGGCAGGTGACAAAATTCCGCGCACACACACGCACACTCCGTGATAAATTCCTCATTAAGCGCTGGTAAACGGCTAACAGATATACATGACCTTCTCGAATCTCAAAAGCGTTTATAAACTTCTTTTACTTTTTTGCATATCGAATTTCGAACGGCGCGGCGAGATAAATACGGTTTTAACATGGTAACGTGTTCGTGCTTTGGTAATTATGCCAACCGGCCATATTTCAAAATCTATTTGAAATTAATAGCGCGAATCTAATATACAGTTTGTAAGTTCATATATTTTATAGCCTTTTACGTATACCGGTCGACTATAATTTATTTAAAGCGCCTAATTGGTGTTAATTATTTATAGATTAAATAAACTGGATGCCGTTCTTGAGAAGGTGAAATTGATGTTTGGCTTTCAACATTATCGTACCTCAAGATCAAGTTTTATGTGCGTATCGCATAAAACAATGCAGATCTACTTTTTCCTTAATTATATACATACCTTTCCTTCTTAAAAACAAGCGCAGACTTTTACTTTAGGGAGTCTAAATAATGTTTTAAATTTAGTAATCGCAAGCAACTATGTTTTCAGGGAAGAACTCCGTGTTTCAATTTTTCGCTCCTAAATAATACGAGTAAAATGCATCTCCAATCGTCAAAGCACGCTCTTTTAAAATTCTTGTATTATTTGAGATTATAACCTTATCTTGAAGTGGCAAATAAAACACGAAATAATATTTCCGTCGAATATGCATCACATAATTTTTTTCCGCTCTATTGACCCGTAACATGCCCTTGCGGAACGAATAGTCCCCAGTCAGTGTGCAGTAACAGCTCTGAAGATGTTCCATAAAAATAGGGACGAAACGTCTAAAATATAATAGAATTTGCTCAAAAAATTCAAATGTAAGTATGTGGCTGCATTTAATTAATAAAAATAACTTTTATTAATATTGGAAACCGATCAATTTAATGAATTATTTTATTCCACATTTCATTGAAAGTAGTTAGAATATAGCTTTGAAGTTGGTAACCGATATTGGATAAAGTATTATTTTCTAAAAATATTTCAAAATTTAACGCATTCTTTATTAAAGCAAAAATGGATATGAATTCCCTTTCCTTAAATGGAACAACTTGCGTATTATGAATTCCTCGTATAGCTCTCTTAAAGATAGGTGCACCGTTATCGCATATCAATGGATTAGGGCATACCAACTGCGAGAAACTTAATTTATCTAAAAAGTTAACAGATATAAAGTGGAGTATAAGCTTTGACGGCTATTCTATGCTATTTACTCTTGCCATTACGCTGATCGGACTACCAGCTTCTTCAGAGGTTTCTAAAGACTAAGATTGTTGTCTTATGCTTCTCGTTATATACCATAGACTGCGGAAACTTCCTGAAGAAGCCGGTAGTCTCAAAATTATTTGTTTTCTTCAACCAATATCGCGAATCTTGTACAGAGAGAGTAGCCCTAAGAATCTTGTTTGTGCCTAAAAATATTCAATGAACAGAAATTTTTTTATGTCAAATGGTAACCCTTATTTTTGAGCATATCTGTCCATTTTACTATTAAAAGATGAAACGCACACGAGTGATTTTGATAAATTCATTAAATCAGCTAAGTATTTACCAATAAAAAGTTGTTTAAGGTCTAAAAGTGTGGAAAGTCTTTGCGAAGTCTGTTTGTTGAATCGTTGCAGGATATATTTACAACTTTTTAAATAAGGAACTTTTTAATAATATACCTTTCTAGTAGATACTCGCTCAGTTAGTTAGCTAGCTTCTTCCTACTCATGTGTAAAAGGGTTCCATGTTAGTCTATTAGGTACCTTATACATTTACAGTAAGCTTGTTTAGCGTAGATAATTAACTGGTTACCAAATAGTTACATAAAACGATATGTGACCTTTATTCCTTATTTATAGTTTCCAACCATATCCTGATAAATTTTTAATTATATTTCTAAGTGAGTCGGTTAATATCTTAACAACCGATTAAAATTAATTTAGCAGCAATCGAGATTTAATATTACGTTACAATTAAAATCATTTTTCACGATGTATCATTTCGCTATCGGCTAATTGTATTTATAGATCTATAAACATCAGCGGTAAAAGTACTTGTAATCAATTTTTCCCGGCGCAAACATTAAAGAGACCGTTATAAATAGCAAAGTTTGTCGTGTTTTGATGTACATTCGCCTTGTAATCAATATGATAAAATATTACTATTTTTATAGCGTATTGAAGTACATATATGTAATATAAAGTAGTTTAAAACAGCAGCGAGATATGAAAATAATACAAAAAGATATCGGAAGTGTGATTCCCCTTTAAAATAATTTAAACTTTTCATTACGAATAAGAGAATAGGTGCAAAAATAAGTATACGTACCATCAAAGCTTCTAATTACATGGTGCAAGGAAAATGGGAAAAACACTTAAATTCACCACAAAAGGGTATTATTAAGATTAATCTAGAAAATGATTAATTTCAAAAACTTAAATGAGTCTGTCATTTAACTAAGACATCCATTAATTTCCTAACCCACCACCATTTACACCGAAAGCTACTAGAAGAATCAAGTTGACATTGATATCTTCATCTAGACCACTCTAGGATACCCCCGTTGATGATTCCGGGGTGAAGGGTGGGTACCATCCCTAGAAACTGGAAACTCTAAGGTTCTCCGGCTGTTAAGGCGTTAGCAACTGCCGTGATTTTTACCTCCAGAGGGCGATGGGCAATATGAACTATAAAGAAAGAAATGAAACGACAATAGCTCCCTAGACTATAAAATTTTATTTCGAAAGAAGTGAAAGTTTTTTTTTCTTTTTACCGTTCCTCGGCCCTAGATTTGCGTTTTATTTTCACGTAACATTGTGCAGCTTCACCGGCAGTTATTCAGAAGACCCCATACTGAACTTTATTGCCGCTATATACCCTCTTCTCTCGCATCTTCTGTATCTCGAAGAAGTTCTCTAAAAATTCCTTACAATAACGGTAAATAACAAATTGTTTCCGTATAGATACACTCCTTTTGCTAATTAGTAAAATTGATATATCTTTGCTAAGGAAATTGGGTTAATTGGCTTCTTCAAGATGTTATTGCGCAACCTTAACTCAGGACAGGATTTTTAAATTGCTCTACAGCTTTAACACGATATTTATTTAAATTTACATACACTTACGTATATATATGCGCACTTTGAGATAGGTGCAGATTACGTAATTGAATTTGGTCAAACGGAAATTTTCTAATACTTTGCATAACTTTTTATGTTCCTTGTTTTGAGCGTTAACCACTTATAAATTGCTAAATTATTTTGTAATCCAAAAATATATTTTTCAAAATGAATAAATGCAAATGCACTACCTACTGTTTGTACAGGCGACACCTTTTGGGAATCAGGTTTTAACATATGCGAATGCAAATTATGTTATATCAGAATGTATTCTGGAAAAACCGCTTCAAGAATGCAATACGTAATATTGACAATCGTGTCAAATATTTTTAACATGTGCACAGTTAAAAATATTTATTCGATAATAAATAACCGAGAAATAAATGGTACGTAGTGAAAATGATTCTGTTGGCGTAACTGATTGTCACACAGAAACTAGTTGGAAACTGTCTTCGTTTTAATTATTCTTGGGACACAACCTTAACTGCCTATTTTTTTCTCTCCTCTAAGTAGTTAAGAATGAAATCTAATGAACAGAGTGAAGGCCTCCATGGTTCAAAAAATATGATGTAAATTAGCAAATTTTATAACTCTCCTTCTCCTTCTGCGATTGTGATGGCTTAATTCCTTGGCTAATATTTCCATGCCTCTATTGGAAGGAGGCTTATTCTCAGTTTTAACATTATTCACTCTAAATAACTTCTAGTACAAAATTAATAAATTCTCTGTGAGTTCTATTTCTTGAAATTGTACCTGAATGCTGCAAGAACCTTGTTATCAAAGACCTACGCTTTAACGGGTACATCCTTGAAGCTCGGTCAGTGGCTAATGTTATTTCTTAAACTCAAGCTATGCAATTTCCGAATCGATGTTATTCATTTATATGTTCAACCAAATAAACTAATTAATTTTCTCTTAAAGTAAAATGTAATTATTACAGCGTGATCTATTCCAAGTATCCAAAATTCAATGTTAAGCATGATCACCTGAGAATTAGGAGAAAAAGTAGAATAAGCCATTTAAAGAAAGTTGTGCGTTTTACTGCCGTAGGAATCGCTATATTTTAAAGTAAAACACAATTTTCTTGTCAATTTCATTGTGATTGGAACAGCAGGTTATAATCTTCAAACGAAAGCTGCGATTTTCAGTTCCTTCCTACAGAGAACTCGTTTTGCTCAAATAACGAGCAGCACTATTATCTACACAGATAACGATTCGGTGTCGATTTACTCGCAAGGGAATACTCCCCTGCTTAAACGATCTCCATTGTAGAAAGAAATACAGGGTAGCTCAGCTCTCTTCCGTTTTAAGAATTTATTTCTGGTACCGCTTAGATTTGTTCAAAGTACGTATTGTATTGATTTAATTATTCATTTGGAAGTGAGGTAGTTTAAATTGTTTTAGTTGAATGTGGTTATAAGTGTGCGAGGCAGAGCTGCGCTGATAATCTTTTCCCTTGATTTTCCTCTAGATTCATTTTTTCTCTTTATCTTAGGCGTAGGGATAAGAACCTTTTTTATTTAAAAAAAGGAGTACAATAGTGATAGCAAGGACTGTGGCGTAAGATGGTAAACAACACATAAGTATCGGCAATCTCCGCATCACACAAGCATTATTAATGTATATAATAATTAATCCGGGACGGCCGTTTCGAAGACACGCATGGTCCTGACCATCGTGTCCTCGAAACGGCCATACAATTGGGCTTACATGTTTTTCATCTGATTAGCTTGCTGCTGCAGCGTAAATTGAATGTTTCCGTATCCTAGGCCGTGCGATATTTAAATCGACTAATTGTTAGCTTGAGTCTACACTTACCGAGGCTGAACCACACATCAGTCCATGAAGAGACCGCAGATGGGTTTGGATAGAGCGATTTTAGTTATTCTGCACCTTTCCGAAAATAAACAAAAGCTAAAGAGGAAATCACATTTTATTTATTTTCTTATATACAAACTAAGTCATTAACAATTAACATTAACAAACATTTGCATGAGATCCACGATATTATAAGTAATCAATAAAAAAAAATTACGGGTCTTAACATTATTAGGGTCATAAGTTATAACCGTTCTTACATATACAGGTTCATGCACGGTACTTTCAATATAAAAAGCGTTTTGACGGCTCACACATATTATATATCGTATATAAAAACTAACATGATGTCTAATTTCTGTAAGGCAAAGGATTTATGAGATACTGGACGTTTGGTGGTCAAACAGCTGTTAATTCTTTTTAAAAAAATATAGTGTAATTAATTAAAAAGTATAGATACATGTACACTTGTATTTTGTAGCAATATAAAAGCATTTTACAAGGATCCTTTTTATATTATTGGAAGCACGGCATATGTTAACATAATTCATTAGTCTTAACGTAAAGGTGTACCGCAGATATACGTGCTCGATTCCATTACATATGCTAATAGGTAACATCATTCACGGTTTTCAACAGCACGCGTGTTATCAATTAGATAGCAATATATTTAACGTTGTGTGTTGGTGTGGTTGCCTAAAATCGATACGAAAACAACCGTTCTCCTCAATTCTCGCTAAGTAATTAAATGATGATCCCCTCGTTTTTCGTCCATTGGTTTTTTTTTTGCTTTCTCTCTTCTTCCCGTCGCATGGCATTATTTATGCCTCGACAGACGATACATGATATATCGGCGATATTCATGGCCGTGTATGATTCATGCAATGGGCGAAACGAACCTGAAGGGCGATCGTCGAGTAAAGTAGCAACGAGAGAGCACCCCCGTAGTTTTCCCTAGGGTATGACGCACGGGTCACTGCTTGGATTGATTGGAGCCATGTCGGAAATCGGACGGCAAGCGAAACGAAGCAACTGTGGAAGCTCCGGGAACGAAATGGCAATCGCTACTTCCTTCGCTTTCAAACCCACCCCCATCGGGTTGTACAGACCCGATGGCTCCACAGTACTTAGGCGAGATTGTTCTGAAAATTAAAAAGAAAAGTTTGACTAGATAACGGATTAATTTCTCAAATACACTATGAACAATTTGATGCAGATTTGGCGAACACTAATGTGTGGCCACAATCTGCTCCACACGAGATATTTTATTAATTTGGAAAATTATTTACGAGCGAATGGGTCGTAGGGTTGACATTGAGAATCCGCGAATTCCCGAAACAATTGTTTCGGTGTAATTAAATGTCCTATGTGGTGTGGAGTATGCCGAAGTATTAGTGCTTATAATATTCTTCAACATTTCCAAAAATTTTCTTTCCGGTAAAGGATCAAACCCGACACTTCTCGCTGGTTAAGCTTGAATCTTTACAGGGACGAGGTTTTTTCAGTTATTTAATTACATCGAAAATATCAAGAAAATTACGAATTTTCATAATTTACCGACGAAAGCCGAAATTTATTAATTCTATAAGCATTGTACTTTATTTTGTCTTATTTAAAAAATTGTAGCAAAAGTGCAAGAAGTACCCAAGGTTTAAGAGAGTATCTAATGGACCTAATTCAATTTTCTTTGAAATTTTGCAAGGGCTTAAGGGACATTAAATCTTGCCATCCTCTTTTTGTAGTTCCTTGTTTCTTTTTCGTTTTTATTTTATTCAATTTTGGATGTTTTTTAAGTTTAATGTCAATGAAGTAATTCCTAAGGATCAAGCCAGATTGAATATTTTTAAAACATTTTTTCAGGTTAAACATGATGTGTGTATAACAACGGACGCGACGAGCAGACAGAATGTTCTCATTGATATAAACATTTTTAAAGTTTCAAATAATTAAAATAGAAACTAAAAAGAAAATAAAAACAGAAAGAAATTGTTAAGAAAAATCCCCAAAAAAACAATGTTTAAATATAAATAATAGTCGCTCCACAAACTATTTAATCCAGATATTTTCAGTAGATAAGATGCCTGAAATACAAAGCTTCTTATTACCGTAGTTTGCCGTAATATTCAGCTCATTACGGCCTTAATGCTATTAAATGTTTCTTGTTATCCTATTTCCCTATAGGCCTAGATACTGCTACTCAAAAATGTTTTGCATCATTTCTTTCTTCTCCAAAATGTTTGAGGAAATTAAAAATTTCAAAGTCAACCTTTTAGACGTTTTAAATTTACTCTTAAATTTAGATTCCCTTAACCTTTGTCGCTGTAAAGAGATAAAAGAGTCATAAGAAGCCGTTTCTCTACTTAGTTAAAGGACCAGTAATGAAAATTTGAGGGAATGCTGTAGCGTTGTTTGGCTACCCACAAATTTATATTGTTCGCGCAAAAAGTGTCTATATCTAAAAATAGTACTGAATTGCTTCAATTCGAAGCTCTAAAGCTCTCCAGAAAGCAGTCTCAGTTCATCTACCTTTATTAAAATTTAATTTTATTAAAATAAAAATCGCCCAACACCCATTGTCTTTAATACGACGTAGAAATTTCGATTATATATTCTGATGGTGTTCATTTTATCGCTTGTTTGTTATTGTTACCGCTAACGCAAGTGTGGCTATTCATTATAATAATTTAAACAAAAATATGTCCCATAGTAGATGTTTTCTTTTTGGCTCGCATCCATTTGAAAACAGAAATGCATTCAAAAAAGGTGCACACATTCCATTCTGGTCTTTCTTTGCTATCTGAATATTCTATCTATATTTGCTTTTCATTCATGGTTGCAGATTATGAAGGAAAAGCAATATTACTTATGATCACTATTGCAGAATATTATTGGGACGCCTGTGTTTGCTTTACGACGAATAAACAGGTTGTTAGATGAATCAGAAGTAAATTATGCATCTCTATGTAGGGTGATAATCGATATACAGAGTATATTCAAAATTTCTTTATGAAAGGAATGTAATCCCCTCGAAAACATGTTGGGAGTCCAATTGAGTCCTGACCCAGTAGCTGTCCATTAGGCACACTAGCATTCATCTCGTGTTATTGGACCAGTAGGAATCCTCATTTCATTGGCGAGTCTTCTAGTTCTGCCCCCATATTTTCATCTTTTATGTTACCGAGCAAAGAAAATACCTAAATAGACATCTACAATTGCATAGCTTAAACCTTTCTTGGCACTTACTCCAGTCAGTAAATTTCCTATTTGTAAAGAACGACCTGCAAAACCTAGTAGATTGATGTTCTTGTGATATTCAACACACCAATTTCGCCATACAATTAATAGTCGATGAATATCTGCAATTAAGATTAAGATGGAAATATTATTCGCATGTGCAGGGACTGTTACATAAGCCGCGACAAATCGTCGTTTTCGTTCTCCGAAACAATAATGATTAACTTCATACTGTGGTCGAACGTGACGACGAAATCGAATTGCTGTTTAATGAACGTCTTAAGTTAACTTCCTGTTGATTTATCAACGTTTGATTGCATTGTAATAGGAATTACGTTTCGATAAAAATGCATTGGATGTTTTTTATTTGCTCGAGGCATGAGGGCTGGATGGTACCGAAGACTAACGACGCACCTGCTTTCGAGCAATATTTTTTTTACACGAACACGACGGCATATGAATGTAAAAAGGAAGATGGAATAAAATGCGAGAGATAATGGTATCGTCTTACAACTGTTCGCGAAATTGCGAAAAGAATCACCTTAATATAAAAATGTATTTACAGTCTACGTGGTGGTGCTATTTCGCATTATCGGAAAGGCTTTGCCTAGTTTTAGCCATCCAGTAGATGGCTATACATTAGCTCTTTGTCAAGCTGGCAATGGAGTTGAAGATTATACGAACATCTATTCATTGTACATCGCCAATGTGAAGTTAAGACTTCATGTAGGTAAACATTTGGCTTATTTTGCTCTTAGCAATAACTTCAACAGCGGCAGGAGCAAGGCATGAGCATCTTTTACTTCTACATAAATGTGCTATCCAGAAGAACTACAAGCAATAATCTCAAATGTTGCACTTTGTAGTGAAAGTCATCTGGTAAAATTGTATCTGATAATTTAAGCTTTAACCTTAACAATGTTCAGGGAACTTCAGTGATCATGTGTTCATCTTGGGTAAACAGCAATAGCAGAATTGATATACTTCACGCTTTAGGCTTTGAATTAATGATGACTTTTCTTGACCCTTTCAGGATATATAAAATTTATGCAACATGACCAGTAAATCCACATACGGCAGCTATATAAGACCAAATTAATCACGTATATGTATCTAACTTACTTGTTTGGAGTGATCCTTTGATTGGATTTGAAAGGCATCAGAAATAATAACATGCAAACCGCATTACTTATATTTGAACGTCTATAATTTATATTCTAGCAAGTAAAAAAACTCTATACAACTTAATTGCGAAAGAAACAAATTTTTCATAAATTGCTATTCAGGACAAGAATTTATATTGTGCCCTCCCACAATTTTTTACTATTTTCATCCAAACCGTGACTTTCTTCCCTTTTAATACGAGCAAATTCCGAAAAACTCTCAATTTTTCTCCGTTTAACGAAACTCTAACGTGCCACCTTCCACCGACACGAAACACAACTAAGCCATTTTATTTTCCATGTCGCAAGCCATTAGTATCCAAAGTCTAATTCCGTTTTAAATTACATATTACTGAACAAAGTTCGGTCTAGGTAATTTTCCGGTGCCTAGATGCACACTGTCGTGTTCGGGAACTATTAGTTGTATTTCTGGACCGAACACGCCTTCCTTCCTAAACGGGGGAGTCACCTCGTGCCACCGCGATTCGTCTGATAGCGAATTTCTCTTCGGGAAAACAACGAACGGGACGCGTTGAGGAATATCAGGTGTCCGCTGTATACGATGCATGTATGTCAAGAAAATCTGAATACCGTATGAATATATTCTCGTTACTATTACAGTTAGAGATCTAATTGCTCTCCTCCAGCTGGTCTGAATAAATCACAGCGCTAATGATCCGTGGTATAAAGGAAAACTTATTTTTACGAAAGGTTTTCTACTGTACCTGGCATAGGAATCAAGCAAACAGTGCGAGGAGAAATTAATGTATGCGTTATTAATGTATGGTATATAATTCTAATCGGTAGTGGCATTTAGTTCAAATGCAGAGATATCTCGAAGTAAACTTTGCTTCTTGAGTAGCTTTACGGTTGGTGACCAGGAAGTAGATAACTTAGCTAACTGTGCCTATTATAATATGTAATTCCATTGCGCTGAATTTTACCTTCTATACAACCTGATTGTAGTGTATATTTGATCTTTGCCTAAGCAAGCTACGTACTTAATGTCAACAAATTGATGATAAAGTATTTACTGGTGCATGAAGTTATTTCGATTTTTCTACTCGTTGCACGTTTTCTCCATAAAGTTGGAATAATCAGCAACAATTTAGATAATATGTTATTGGTAACTTTACTTGATGTCACCTTTTCCGCTTGTCTACATCCGTACTTTATATTCGTAAAAATACAATAAGTTATCGTATGCTGATTTAGTCACTTAAGCTATATGTTGCAGGAAGAAATAAGATTTAATTTAATAAGTACGAAAAGTCTCTTGTTCAATGTGCGCGCTATGAGATCGCTTCCTCACATGAATTTATGGTCTAGAAACGTTTTATTGTGCGTTTAATGAGTTAAACGCTACATGGGACCTTTATAATTGCTCACAGTTTAATAGGTTGAATATCTGATGGTAATGCATGGTTTGTTGAAGATGCGTCGGTATGGATGTACTATTTCTGAAGAATCCACATTGTTTCGATTGAATATTTCCGAGAATTGCGCCTTTCTTTCCATAAGATCTACCAACGATGTCCCTTTGTACAAATTGGAGTAAAAGACTATCAAAGAATTACTATTATTTTTATATTTATTTCTCACAGAAGGTGAGAAAATTCGAGAGAAGAAAAAATGTACCAACCTTTTTACTTGGTAATATGTACTTACCATCCACGGATTCCTTTTCCATTTCTGGATGAATTACAAGCACCGTAAATCCTTGTCCAATACAGGGTTCAGCTTCGGTTTGTCAGCGTCCGAATGTTCAGCATAGCAGCGCGAACCGCATCACAATTAAATATAACGTTTCTTGTCGAGAAATGTCAACGTAAACTTTGGTATATGGGCGGAGTAAGTTCAAACAAACAAGGGGTAGTGTCCACCCCGGGACGAGAGAAATGTACCAGTGATTTACTCAACATCAAATCCGGTCGGGAGTGTACGGGCCAGTGGCCAAGCACAAAGGAAAATCCATCACTCTTCCTCCCTTTTGACCTTCCTTTTACAAGTCCGTCTTATTCTGCGCTCTCTATCGCAAAATGCAAACCCCACCCCGAATGGGTTTACACGTAGCGAACGGTTTTCTTTATGAAAAGGAATGCAGGCGTACCCGTCATCGCAAGCCATGGAAGGGCGATTGCATCCGCCACCTGAAACGAAACTCAAAGCATTATATCTTCGATTTTTTTTTAATTCTAAATTTACGAATTTTATGGCTTTAGATAGGCTAGAGGTAAGTTATGCAGTCAGAAAAGAGAAGGAGTTACTGAATATTAATACGCGTTCTGCGATTTTCAAGCTTTTAACGCTTCCAAACTCTAAATTCGTTCTTGAGTTTTGTAGTTGTGCTTTGATAAGTGGCAAATAGTATCGTATAAAAGAAGGTAGAATATATAGTGTAGAGAAAGCATTTACTAAATAAAATTGTGAATTATGGCTTTCGTTTCTTTTTTGAGTTATTCGCCTAACATCATGAGGTTTACCATAATTAACTCAACCTTGCATGCATAGTTCCGACCGAAACTCGCTGACTTTTTAGTAAAAAATAAAGCTAAACCCCTAAAGTTATACAAGACTATAAAGTAAGGTTCAATAAATTTATCGCTACTGGAGACGTTTAAAAGGTGTCAATAATATGGATTTGTGATGGTTGCGACAGGTTTATTTAAGTGTCATATATAGTCAGCTTAGGCAATAACTTTTGGATTTTTGCAGTGCTTATGTAACCCATTCTCATTTCACTTCCAACATATCTCCTGTGTACAAGATGAACAACCTTGAAATACATAAATTCAATATAAAAACAATCCAAGTTACATCACACAGCCTTGACAATTGAAATTCTCAATTCCAATAAACATTTTGCTTTGATGAGTCACTTATGTATTCCCGACGTATACAATACAGAACTAATATCAGTCAAATGTAACATGTAGCATTCTTTGGGTTCAAAAATGTAAATAATTCATGCAGGTATTGAAAGCAACTATCAGCCGGTGTGTATAACAACACCAACGTCGCGTCATTCTTCTCTCCTTCAAGTGCATTCGAACGTCTTTCCGCACGCCGTAAATTAACCATCCTAATAAATTTCATGGCTTTGCTTGTTTACGAAAAAGTAACCGGGAGAATCAAGTAATTTACTATCGGGAAAAATGACGCGCAGGGGTCGCAGGAAGAGGTATTTTATTGCGCTCTGAAAAGCTATTAGGAAAACAAAGTACTTCGGAAACAAATATCGCAACTTAAACAAACTTATAGTACAAGTCTCTCCTCAGAAGCAGAAACAACTTGTGTCCTTGTTTCCTTTGAATGTATATTTTTTTGTTTGCGGGGGACCTATTTCGCGTATTTCGTTACCGAAGCTCGGAGTTAACGTAAAAGTTTAGTGTTCTGGTTATTTCTTTTTTATTCGTTTTGGTGGTTTGTATAACGCTTAGTTGTTTTGTGCTGTATATTTTTAAAGACTAACAGCTCAATATTGTGAGTGTTGGTAAAACATTACTCAGGTTATATTAAATAATGGATATTATTCAATCTTCGATGACCACCGTCAGATACTGGTTAGCTTGGCCGATGACGAGAAGCGGACAGATCATCACATTGAGGTGACTACGGACGATGATCAATAAATTTTATGATATCATGTTAGCAGAGCAGCAGGTGTAGAATAAAAAGATTTCCAATATGGCAAACATCTCAACTTATCATGTGCTGAACATTCTTCACGAAAAATTTAATATAAGAAAGCTATTAGCGAGATGGGTGCTGCGTCTACTGGCAGTTGATCAAAGCCGGAATCGCGTCATCAAATCAAAGCAATGTTTGGACATGTTTGAGTGTAATGCGAGTGAGTTTCTGCGGCAAACATCTTTCCATCGGCCAGGAAAGTTATGGTGACGTTTTCTTAAGGATTTGCTAGACATAATTTTAATTAAATTAACATTGTTAACTTAGATAAGATAATCAAAGTTCAATAGTTAATAAAGAATTTTTGTTAAGTTACTATTATTTACAAAAAAGAAGAACTAGGTAAAAACTAATATGAGGAAGCATCGAAGCTTGCTGTTTTCTGTGACATTCTTAGTCTAATTGTTACCTTTAGGTCATTTATGTGCGGCTATTTGCATTATTATCATGTTGAGGAAAATGTAAGAGGGTCCATACAAAAAAACGATTGGGAGTCCCTAGCATAAAGCAATGTTTTACCAATAATTGGCAAATCTCGTCTGTTGCGCGACTGTACATTTGGATTAACAGTTACAGTAACAGGATTAACACTGTATCAATGTCCACCACTCAATGATGATATTTGCAATCCTGCGGTTTTATTTTAATGATTTTGCATTCTATCAAGGAAAATAAATTCAGGAAATTCCAATAAACACATCGCTTCGAGATTATTCTTACGTATTTTTTAATTCCCAGCAAGGATTTCTTACGCCGGCCATGCTATAAATTAGCATTGAAAGTCGTACTAAGAATTAATACTATTGAATTTTTATTAGATACGTGGGCTATTATTAGAAAACAATTAATTTAGGAGCGCGCATTCAAATGTATTACACGCTATCGGACGACGATACCTTTTTAAATAAATGAAGCACCATCTCTAAAATTCCCAGTGCTGGATTGTCCAACGTGCGTGTATGGATAGTTACTTGAGAAGTAGTTGTTTGTTAATTGTGTGAGCGCGCATTGTCGCATTTATTATTACGACAAAAGTACGCAAGCATGTAATTGTAACGATGTACAAACATCGTGAAGTACAAACAGTGAAATGCCTAGCAATTTATTCTAATGCTTACAGCGAGCATATCTTGTTAGAATTAATAATCTTGAATTTAAAAATAAACCGCTGCTGCTGCTTAGTGTGTACGTTCTTCAGTGTTGTCAGTGGTGGCGTTACAAGTAACTGTGTGGGACCCGCATGAAATTCTGCTAAGGTTCCGTAATATACCAAAGCGTATAAACAGAAAGTAGCGTCAAATCGCCCTCATCGCCGTCCATAACTAGAATTTTTAAATTCCGCGCTGCGGAGCGGGTAAAATTGTGCGAATTAAGTGACGTTTAAATTAAATACCTAAAGGTATAATGCGAACGCGAAACAAGAGGGAACACATTGCAACCAAAACAACAAAAAAACCTTTCCTCTTATGTAGGATGTGAGACGATATAAACAGCTGTTCCAGTTCACGTGATGACTTAAATGAGGAGCGAATCTGTTCCTCTCCTTGCCTGGATGCGAGAGGAGGGTGAGGCGTGAAAAAGAAGGATCAGAGACCGTACGGGTTGAAAAGGGACGGAGAAGCATAGGAGAACGACGGAGAGGAGCATCAAAGCTCGGGGAATCGCTAGGGACTAGATCTGCAAACATTGCAACTTTCGCATAGAAACCATTTCTCATATATGAGACGGAACAGTCGCCCGGAGGGTTCGTGTTCGTTTTATGTGCGTGGCGAAAATGGTGGTAAGTATAAAATCAAATCTGAATAAATCCGAGGTCTGGGTTTAAAATCTTTCTTCTGACAGAATTACGTTGCTACCTCCAGTTACAAGAAAATCAATGAAATTAATAACGATTGTTAATGAGGTCGATTAAAAAGATGCAACTTTTTAGCATTTTTGAAACAGACGTTGCTTGTATATGTTGGATGCAATAAATGAATATTTTGAATTTTTGTATATAAAAGTTCACCATAAAAATTGGGAAGTTGAGTATTCTCGAGCATAAACAACGGCCTCATCAAAACAAGGTCGCCATTAGCTTTCCAAAACAAATACATAATATCCATATCTGTACTTAACTATACAACAATAGAACTCTATCGGTATCATATCATAACACTTCATACACATCGCATTAAATTAGAGTTAGCAACAACTGTTCACGCTTGGGCTAACTTACTCCCAAATACACAGACAAACAATCTAAGAGTCGTAACTATATAAGTCTCGCAAACTTTGCCTCCTCCGCCATTCCTCAAGACGGCGACGGCACCTCCTAACGTTGCGAGCCTAAACTCACGAGCCCGTCGTTCCCCGAACATATATTTTCATAACGTTTAGAGGTGCTTCCTTGTAATCCAGTTACGAGGCTTTTAATTTAATGATATTTTTATACCATGATGCTAATCTGGTTGTTTTAGTAATTGTGTGTAAATTCCCATGTTAATACCCACGCCTCGCCGAGAAGGACGAAGCATCGAAAGCGGAAAGAGACGGAATTACTAGTTCGGTCGGAACGCGCACACACACACACCGGACGATATACAGCTTAATTGTTATTTATCTGCGACTAAACGTTTTAGTACCGATGTGTCGTTATAGTTTCGTTTTCATCGCTTTTTTACTGTACGAGATGTTCGATTTATTAATATGCCCTTTTTATTATTCTTCGTGGCGATTTTGTTGCGCGATAACCTAAGAAAATCGTGCGTAAGCGGATGTTCCCATTTGCTTATGGCGGCAACTTTATCCATGCATTATTCATCATATCATTGCGTACTTGTAATCAGGATACGCTAATGTTGAGGAAATGTTTTAAGTAAGGATAGCAAAACATTTCGGTTGGAAAGAATCCCATCGGTAATTTCTACTTATAACGAACCGAAGTGGCAGTTATTTCTTTCTTGTAATTGTACTGCAATATGACCGTAAATATACACCACCCAAATTATTGCTCGAATCTCTGTTGCCATGGAGTGTAACGTTCACTCTGCGCCCGAATGACAACCTACATTTATGGAGATGACGAGTTCTTGATTAATGCCTGGCTTCCATATGAATTTCATGTATCATCTTCTGGCCACATTCATAAACAGTTTTTTAGGTTTATTGCGACTCTCGAAGAACTCAATTTTTTCAGGTATCGGCAGGGATTCTGCAGGTGTCTAATTTCTAAACACGGGATTATAGGTTCCTGGTGGTAACCGTTAACAGTGAAAGATACCAGCAGCAAGGCCTAATATTCGCTTCCGTTAAGTACGAAGTTTGTCGTTACGCGTGGTTTCAACATAATGGCGCCGCAAGTCACACCATTGGTCAAACGTTGAGGATGATTATGGATAATTTGGTAACGTAGTCATTTCTCAAAGAATAGACTCAAGCAAGCATGAAATCTACAAGACTGCCTTTACTTATGCGTTCAGCAGAATAGTGGGGACATGGAATATGTTCTAAGGGCTTTTGGTAGAACTTAATTCTCTCATTTGTGTCTGGTTTGTTAACGTTTATACGTATTACAACTTTCCTTTAACCTTTATTTTTAAGACTACGTAAATATGATTGAGACAGTGAACAAGCAAGATCGTTATAAAGGAGATTTGTACATTTTTAGATTGATGGCTATCAATTGTGACAAGGTAACAAAAGTAACTTTGTCAGAACAAATTAGCTACGGTACCTATTGAGAAGGAAGCCTCTTGAAACTATCATACTTCCAACAATTTTTTTCTAATAAACAAATGGAGTTGATAAATTTGTTTAGATTATACAAAAAGAACAAATATTGACGTGTTATGGGTTATTACTGCTGGAGACTGCTGGGAAAGTCATTGTTTAACTTTTCAAGATTCAAAAGAAGCGTTTGAGAAAAAAACTTGACGCTGTAAATAATAGGTTTGCTATCAAAACGTGTATCCAGCGTTAGTGAAATGTTGTGATAAGGGTGATGGTAGAATGTTTCGCAGCTCTAGCGCGGTAGTGTTGGCACACGCGATTTACCGAATGAATGAAATGTTGTGAGGATTATACGCTTTCGTTATATAAACCTAGTGCATCCTTTTCGCTTTCTTTTTTGGTTTTACGTAAATGCATTTCCGGTTATTTAAAGTCAGGGTAAAACACTGACCTATAACCACTCCAGTTTCGCACAGTTTGTTGGAAGCTCTGATAAATACATCTTTACCAGGATTTTTCTAATGTGGAAACCATTGACGATATTCTTCAACAGTAATTGTAGCATTCCCATTTAAAAAAAACATAAACAAACACTATATTTGCATACTTTAAATTTGAATAAAATAATTTTAACAAAATTATTGAATTGATTTTGAGTCTGATTCAGATAACCGACACGTTATCTATGATAGAACAAAAAAAATACTTTCGACCCTACAGTGAATGCTATTAATAATTTAATGCATATATGGGCTTAATAGGCCTAACATATATTGTAGGGTTACAAAGCGCATCTGATCCTTTGTTTTACATAACACATGCAAGGATATTATTATTTTATTTAAGGCGTATTAACTTGAAAACAAGCGGAAAATGAAGAACGCTTAAAGAAGAACATTAAAAAACGGAAAAGATTTCCCTTGAATTTAAGAAAATACCTATCAATGCCTCTTCCTTATGGAATATTACAGATTCTAGAAATTCGATGCTTTAGCTTCTAGTTAACGATACAATCCATTGGTGGTGTTTTTCTACGGCGACTATATTCATTTATTGCCTCCAAACATTTGAATATTAACATTCCTCGTGCGTTTTTAACATATTTATGTACAAACGTGCACGCTTAACAATAAATTATGAAAAATGTTTAATCCTGTGAATGTTAATGGGACAAAAACATTTCTCTGTGTGTGATGATAATAATGATAATTTTTGCAAAAATGTCGTCAACTTATGTGTCATGGTAGATACCTCTCATCCATACATGTAATTACGAACTTTAATAATATTAATAAAATAGAAATAATAATAATAATAATAATTCTCGCTTTTTGTGACGCAAATGCAAATCTGTATTGTGATTTGGAGCTTATGCAATACACGTGAAATTCGTAAATTTCCATTCCACGCAAATAAACAATTCACGAATGCTGTGGTACACCTGCATGAAGATAAAACTGGGCATAGCTGGATATCTGTATTTCTTTCATTGTTAAATCTGCGTTAATTAACATAACAGGCAGAACACGCTGCGAAAACTATCCAAACATAAGTTGTAAGCTAGCAATAATTTTTATTGCAAAACCTTGTTTACGATTCAAGCAGTAACACCCACTACTTGTTACAGGCGTGTGAATATAAGCATAAAAGAGGACAGTCAACCGTTAATTGATTTACGATCTACATGTTGAAGAACGCTAGAGAATAATAGCTATTTAATCTCTTTAGATTCTATTATTTTATTTGAATAATGATGTAATACGCCATATACGAAAATCTTATCTAACATCCGCTACAAAAATCTCTATTCGTGTCGTATTCATCAAATTTACCATTTCTATTTTTATAGCCTCTGCTTCAAACCATGATTGAATATTATTACTAAAAACGTCTCCGTAGATAAAACCATAGTTTTATTTCATCCAAATAAATCTAATCCAAGCGAAAGCTTTTGCTCTTCCATCCGATTGTGAACAACTTCAAATCTTTGTGGGTGAAAATGAACGGGATGTTGTAGTACGGGGGCTGGGCGGGGTGTGGTGTTACTTAGGTATTGATTTAGTAGCTGGCGGGCGTTCTAAGGCTTTGGTAGCAGATAGACAGCCAGGAATGACGCATTATATATGGCGCTGGAGACGAACTTCTCCAAGCGAGAAAGCACAATACGTGCTCAAGCAGCGCGACAAGGACAGAGGACGTGTTTTCCATGGGAAGCATTGGGAATGGAAATAATGTGATGTGAAAAGGACAGCTGTACGTTTGAGTTTCGTCCCTCCGGATATATGGAACGAAAATTATACTTTGTTTTGATGGCATTATATCTGGAATGTCTTAAAATAGGAATAACAGAAGGAGAAAGACGTCTATATATACGCACGTATTATGAATTCGAAGAAATTCCACGTGCATTCTTCGTTTCCTTAAACATATTCAAATTTGTGTAAATATCCCTCCATACTTATACGTTTTACACGCATACAATTTCTTGTTTTGGATTTCGTTAATATTGTGTGTATTGCCGTAAATTTTAGGAAGTTATAAAGAGCCTTTTCACATTTTTATTGCCTTTTTACGTGTAACCTCAATAACAAGTTGTCTAACGATAGATCTTTGTACAAGAATGTAGGTACTTTGCATTAGAAACGTTTTAAGAACAACTGGCGTTCCTTTTTGCTCCTATTAAAATGTATACTTAGGCGAAAATGTAAATTCTTCTTTTAATTAGCATACTTTACGATATATTAATATTAATTTTTCGCGGTAATTTGTTCTGGCGTTTCGATTTTTTCTTCGGAACTGCGTATTGCTGAAATGGAACTAATTTATTAAGGCTAAACGTAACGAGTTGTGTTACCGTTAATGAAATATGTGAAATTTATAATGTCGAACGAGAAATAGGGTTAAATATTTAATTATTACCGTTATTTCGCTAATTAATTATTTAGGTTTGAGTAAAAATATTTATTATGCTACGGGCGCATACGTATCAATATG
This sequence comes from Oryctes borbonicus, assembly GCA_902654985.2. NCBI lineage: Eukaryota > Metazoa > Arthropoda > Insecta > Coleoptera > Scarabaeidae > Oryctes > Oryctes borbonicus. The sequence continues at coordinate 7,411,224 of LR736868.1, forward strand.
ACAACAAAAAAATATTAAATAATGTATTTAGTGTTGACCCAAAAAAAAAATCTAATAAAATAAAAATAAATGAAAATGCTTCTTTTACTTTCACCACGAATGACCTAAACGAATATTCTCTTCTTTTTTTCAAACTGCATAAACACTGGTTCGCTTTGCATTTTTAAGATTTCTTGAAGAAAGTAAAAATAATAATTCTTGTCATGAGTAACATGCAATTCGAAGGCGTTTGAAATTACTTGATTACTTACATTTACATTATTACATTTTACCATCAACTTTCGTGCCAGCAGCCTTTAGTTAAAGCTGTTTTCTTAAATTTTACATTTTGCTAAATCCGGGGTTAATTCTAGTACCTTCGCAACCATTTTCGATGTTCCTTTGCGTCCATTTGTTCCTGGTTTTTAAATATTTTATTTAGAAAGGTGCTGTTGCTTAGAATTAATTTTTTTTATTTTTATAATTAATAATTAATTTGTTTCCGTGAACAGCGTTAATCGCAAAAATATCTATCATCTTCCCGTCGTGAGAACCTAAGGTTTCAATAAAGGGATTTATTTCAATGTGGGAACGTTGTGTTTATCTTTCGAGGAGCTTCCCAAACTTCTCATGTTTTTGAGTAAGAATTATATCCGTCTTTAAAATATTGCTCTACAGATAACCAGCACGAACATCTTTCCTGTAATCCTTTTCGCGTGATCATACTTACTCACATCATATTCCTACTAACGTAGTGTTTGCGACGGTATGCGGTGTATTTAGACACGTCCGTGACAGTGCTATTAAAATATGAGTAATGTTCATATTAAAAAAGACAACACCAGTCAGCGTATGTGTGCATGTGTGTTATTAGTTATTGTACAAGTGTGTATACGACTGTTGCTGCTGAGATGCGAAATATATAGGTACACACGTACACACTAACATTTTTACGAAATCGCGACGGCGGCACTGATGCTAATGCGGTAATATAAATTTCAGCGCGATTCATGTTTCCAGTCTGCTATTCTCTATACACAACGCGGCCGCGCTGTACATGCTTCCTATACGCCACCGCCGCCGCTCTTCGTGAAAAACCCCTCACGCCAACGTCAGTTCACTACAGTTAATCTGAAAGAGATGAATTAATCCGAACTCCGTGTCAGCCAAACTCTCTAATTTATGGCGGCCGAGAAAAACGAAATTTTGGCATCGTTTTATCTAAATTTAAAATCTCAGAATGTCGACGGCTACGACGGCAGCGTCCGATGCCGACGGCACATGCAGAAGCAATCGCGTAATTAGTAAGATCGCGTTTTATTGTAATTAAAAACTTTGCACTTTTCCTTCTTCTCGTCGTCTTGATGTCATCTAACCAACGGCGTAATTTACTACGTTACAAGGGATAAATAGTAGAACAGAAGTACTGGTTATACACCAGGGTGACTCTTATTTTTTTGATTTTTTAAATATTTAACACCCACACCCTATCTTGTTTCGATCAAGAGAAAAAAACGATGTGTGCAAAATTTTAATTCGGATAACTGCGAGGCGATGTTCATCGACCATGAAACTTTGAAATTTATGAAAATTATCTGCATCATGGCTGTACTACTTCTGTTCCGCAGATATCCAGAAAAACCTTCTTGCTGTTTTCTGATTTTAGAGGCTCCAATTTCCACAGTTCGTAAGCGAGTAACTGCAGGATGCTCATCTCTTTCTTCAGATGTTTGCTAAGAATGCTGGTTTTTGTGAGCAACCACCGAGGATTATTCCTTAAATTATTAGATCTTTCTTCGTTTGGGAAAAAGCTCTTTGAAGCGTCTATTTTATAAACAGATTTTGTAAATTTATAAATTTACAAAATTTATTCAACTGACATTTTCTGCGTATAAATAGAAAAATAATAAAAATTGAGATTAATTAAATTTAAGTCGGAGTACTGATTCACACCTGCAGGTTCATATACTATAATATGTTATAAAAACCACTTTGTCAAGATTCGTATAAATATTACACGTTACATAAAACATAGAACGCTCTTAAAGCTTTCACATTAAATCAAAGTTAAATGGGAGATGTTCAGGATATTTTACTAAATATAATTAATCATTTTGAATATTTTCTTAAAAGTTTGCTTTTGAGCACTCACCTGTAGGTATACTTTAAAGTAACAAGTTTCCTGGAAATTGTGGAGAAACGCGTAAAGAATACCTGTTCTCATAAATTCTTTTTTAATTAATTAAATACAATTAAAAGAATCCCACAACGCAGATGGACTTTGTAATGAATGCGTATATCAAAGCATAAACAAGTTTCCGTTGAACATAGAACAGTTCTACAGGTACAAGGTGCCTGCTGCAGAATAGAACGAAAACGTATCTCGGATTTTTCTAGGAAGCCAGACCATAGAGCGCCAGGTCAAAAAAGTTGCGAAACTTTTCACACGCCTTTTTCGAAATTTCTTCGTCTAAAAGTAACGGTCAGAGGTGAGATGTAACGCGAAGAATTCTTCCCACGAGATGGACATTCATTAAACGCCTCCTTTACGCATCTCTTGCTCTTACAAAATGCATTGCATTGTAAATAAAAATAGATAAAAGTAAAACTCGGCACGCATACTACTAGTAACCAAGACGCCAAACTATCCGACCGTTCTTCTGATCGTCTGCAGCAGAGAAACTTGAAAGAAAAAGGAACAAAACCTTAGAACAATAAATTCTGATAGATAACCGCCTTTGCCGGTAATAATGAAAGCATTTGTCGACGTATTAATTAGTTAATTGGACGTTATGATGAGAACGAAAAATATTATATACAACTCCAACATCTAGATCTAGTGGAGTTAGCGAGTGGTGTTTGGTGAACTGGGCCTTTGTAGTACCGGCCCGAGTTTATTTTAGAGCTCAATTTATGTTAGCTGGCCGTGTAAACAGCGAAAGAGGAACCGAGGCGATTGTTATTGGAAAGTTCAGAACGTTCTCTATAGTGTTAGATGCCCGATACTTTTATGATAATAATTAGATACCTGTATAATTGATAGGCGATTCGAATCTCTTCTTTGCTCTAATGGCGCATCAACAGGTGTTCTGTGGTGTTATTAGTAACTACGTAAATGGAAACTTATCTTAAGTTTAGAAATGTTAACAAGGTAAAGATAACATATCCAGGGGAAGACTAGGTAAAGTCGCATGGGAAAAGATGTACGCAGGTACAAATTATAAGCTGCAGTAGAAGGGATGCCTTGTTTACTGTATTTCAGCTTATTGAGCTTCCGGGTTGAAAATGAAAATTATTGTTGCAACCATGATCGAACGTAGCTGAAAATGTGGTATAAATCTAAGTGACCAATTAGTTTTGATATTATCAAGGCTATAACGTTCCGAGTTTTAAATCTAAGTGATTAAGCTGCTTATCTATTTTTAAACCAAGGTTACAAGATTGGTAGCATCTGTTTTTGTGCAAATATTTCGCAATATGGATATCGTAGGGAAGCGCTTTTTGGTTATTTGTAGATTCTTGATATGGTCCCCCAATATGTCGCAAACAAGAGCAAAATTTAAAGCTCGTATCAAGGCTAACGAGTTGAACCTTCTAGGTGTTAGAGGTACCTATAACTTTTGTCAAAGTTTTATAGTAACGATAAATATTTATAATTCTTAAAAGAGCTTTCATTCTCAAGGATCACGTAGAATGAAATATTAAGTAAATAAGAATCTAGGTAATAAATTAAATAATTTTAATATCAAAATTTGACACTTCTATCTAGTATGCAGGTTTATATTTTAGAATAATGGAGGTTAATGATGCATGAAGCAATTCTTACATAACTCTACGATAACATCTACATATGATGTACTTGCTATTTCAAGACACTTATGCTCGATATCTGCATATTTTCAACGGCACGCATTAAGAAATTAGATATCACGTGCAGCAAATACCACGCATTAAGAAATTAGATATCACGTGCAGCAAATACGTGATATAAATCCCGTTTGCTCGATGATATTTGTGTACTTTTAGAATTATGCAATATTTAATAGTACGTTCATTTTTCACCAGCTACGTCGCCAAAATAAAAAAAGTACATTTGGAATTGCAGCGTTTTATATTTATCAACATTCCCGACGCAAATGTTTATTATTTAAACTAATATGATAATCTCTCGAACAAAGTCGGAGCGTTTGTGCGGCTCGTTCCCCATGTTATCCAAGAACTTCAAACGTTGTAGCCGTCAAATTGACCGACGGATTGTACCACAATAATTATTTACAGCGTCCATCAAGATCTAACATCGCCAACTATTAAAAAATGATATTTATCCGTGAAAAAGAGAAACATACCCGAAATTCCAAACATCTCGGGAAATTTATTCGTGTCTAGCGGGCGCGTCGGACAGAGACGCAAATGTAAATAGACAAAAAATAATTACTCTTCAAGAACAGATGATGTGAGCATGTTATACTTTCTCGCTGGAGTTTCGTTCTAAAATACGACGCTGAAGTGTGCTCCTGTTTAGAGATAGTGATTTGTGTGCCGCTCGTTTTACTTATAATTAGTTTGCGCACTTTCTAAATTTAGTACGAAAATAGTGGTGTACATGAAAAAGAATGTGAAGAGCATCGTTTAAATACGCAAAATATTATTTATGTGGGAACTTATGAGTATAATTTAATCGGAATCAAAAACAAGTATTTACGGCTTTAACCTAATGCTTGAGCTGCTGTATAAAGCATTAAGCATACATACCACGTCTAATGAACAACTTTCTAAATACAATATTTACAATAATTTTACATATTCGAGAAATAAGATATAAATAATTGGTTTTCTCTATTTACTGTATTTTTGTTATTTATTGTATTATTACTCTTATACTTGCTATCTATTATCTTCCAAGAAATCTGTTAAATAGTGGGTAAATAGCGAAACAATGTTGAACAAACAACTAACTTACATCAAATTCAAAGTAATTGATTTCAATTTATAAAATATATTGAAATTTAATTTCGATCTGCTTTAAATTAAATTACTATTAAACTGCTGTTTGTGCTGATTGTGTATTGGGGCATATTTCAATCTGAATCTACAGAAGGTCATTGGGGATATTCGTAAAGGTGCGTACGCTGAACATCAAAATTATTATGTTTTCAAAGTATGCAAACTAAATGAAATATTAAACAGCCGAACGTCTTGTTAATATTTTAATTTTCAGTACTTGGGCCTGCTATTCTGAGAATAGGTATCGTTCACAATTTTCATATCATTGACTTCTACTAAGCCACGTGCTCAAAATTTGCGAGCACTGGAACAGCGAAATACCTCATTGCCACCGATATCACAACGCTTCACTAAATTTGGATTCAGTTATTTGTGCTACCGTTTTCTGTAATAAAACTTAACAGAACAAACATTCAATATTTTGTGCAAAATGGTAGGAATTGCAACTTAAAGTACTATTGCTTGTAAGAGTAAATCAGCTCCAATACTGGTTAGAAACAGTATTTAGCAAACTGTAGATCCCATTTTAAGCCGTTGCATTCGAACGCTGCACAACTGCACATTCCAACGAGATAATAGCCGCGCAAATGCGGTCAGATTAATCTGCTGTAGTGGTCATTGAGGTCTCCAGATTCTTGATTCATTCAACATGTGTGAGATATTATGCATCGTTTATAAGATGGACGGGACGAGACATCAAAGACAACTGTATTATTAATTAATCCCTTCTACACCTTTAGATATTGAGGAGTCTTGCTTTACAAACTTCGTTCTAAGTGTTTCTGTTGCTTGTACATTCTTAAACTCTGTTACATGAGATGTTCCTTGCTTGCAAGATGTTCACCACTTCTTCATTTTATCTTCTTTGTTATTCCATCCAGCCTTCAAAATGTATCCTCAGTAGATGCTCGTTGTCCATGCGCACTGGATGCCCAAACCACTTCAATTGTTTTCCCTGAATTTCTCCTATGAGTAACCTCATTCCAAGACCTCTTTCACTCTACACTTCTTACTCTATTTAATCTGAAAATGTCTTATACTTTTTCTTATGACTCTCATCTGAACTGCTATTACTTTTCAATCTCTTGGATATTACGCTTTGCTAACACGACTTATTTTCATAGTCCAGTTCACTAATGACTTCAATGATTTCAATAGGTGATAGAATGATAGGTAAGTAGATTATATCATGCACTGACACTTTCTCCACATACATTGAAATCAAACCCAATTGGACCACTCATGCTAGGTGTCCTATTCTACGTATCACTTGATTTATTTCCAATATTAATTCTCTTTTTTGAAAACCTCGTTCTCAAACGGTCCTAAACATTCTAGTACCTAAGAAGAGTTGAATGCAATAAAATGATAATTTACCACTTCCTGGATGTGTTTTCTTTTTATATTTTATTTTAGGTCAAACAAGTTCATCAATATTCGAAATTATTATCGAGAGGTAGACACGAATTTTGAAATATCCTTAACATCCAATATCTGAACGATCTGCATTTTATTCGAGTTCGAAGAATCACATAAATATTAATGAAGAATAAAGAGCCGGCGAAAGAAATTCAATTTGAATCATTTATAGATACACCTGGATATCCAATAAATGCGAGGAAAATTACTTCTTTTTTACCGTTGTACACGGGCAGCGGTAATCGAAATCTAGTTCGAGGATCTGGAAACGAAAAAAGGACGACTGTCAGTTCCGGTAGCGTCGGCAAAGTTCACAAACGTGAAATTAGCATTCTGCTCAGAGCAAGGGCTTCACTTCACGAGCACGGCAGAGATTGAGGCGAGCCAGCGCTTGTGCTTATGCTGCTCTGCATCCGAGCGAGGACGATGCGAATCCACCATCCGCAGCCGTACGTCTCCTCTTTTCTCCTTCTATATACCACATACCTATATATAGGGTACTTCTGAGTCTGGAGATGCTACTACTTTGATCATGAATTAAACAACAGAATATAACAGAGGCGTGTATTCGACAACTTACTTTAAAGGTTCTTATTGATTTCTCAATTAGGTTGTTATTGAATTAAACGGCAATTTAAGATGTGACACTCACGTGGAATTGATGAGCTTTTGGCATGAGTGGATTAAACGTGATCGACGAACCAAGAAATAATTTCGTCCATGCTAACAAAGATATATTACCTCCGCATTAATGTGAAAGATGTTCCTATGAAGCACCCTATCACGTCCATAATTAGCTCTAAAATATACTCTAAAGCCTTTTCAAGTTTAATTGCTTTTTTAACTAAAACAGCGGCTCCTGATTTCTAGAAACATTGTAATCACTATGGTTTGTGATACGCGTTTAAAACTGATATATATGAGTAACACATTAAGCAACTAAGTGCATCATTCAGTTCAAGACATTTTTGTAAAAAATACTAACTTTCACACTTCATCTTAATCCTTTCAATAACTTGACACCACCCGTTGCGAGCGCCACTTTCGTCAAAACCCGCTAAAAATTACAAATGCTTTTCATATCACCAGGACGCATTTTATTAAAAATACATCTATGATTTATTTTAAAAAATATTTTACGTTTTTGATTACGTTAATAATTAGTTACCAACAGGACAAGTTCGGGATATAATTTATTATCTACGTAATTCGAACGTTCGTACCAGTGTGCAGGTGAATGGAGTTGTTAGCGTTATTTGTCTAATTTAAATAACGAGAAATTGAAAAATAAATACATATAAATAACGCTAGTATCAACAGCAACAAATTACAATATTAACACAGTTCAATAAATGTTATTACAGCAAATACACAGTGAAAGCCCCGTGGATTTTGTAGCGAGCATATAAAACGATATTTTTCGATCGAACGAAATACAACATTCTGGGCGCTTTTTATTCTATTTTTAGGTAAAATGAACTGTTAGAGCGGTCGCGGCGTCTTTGTTTGTAATAAACGATAATTATGCCCGAACGTCAGGAAATTGCAATGTTTAATTTTCGAAGCAGCACAGAATCGTTTTCATGGTCTATTAAATAGACAGGAAATTATAATACGCTTATCTATAATTTGTGGAGTGTGCCTCTTGTATTATTATATGCGTACTAGTTTCAGATAGTAGACGATTGGGACACCTCGTGGTAACGTTCTTTCTAGGAAACATCGATATAACGGAGCGCGCGGTGCTATTAACGACCGTAATTAAGTTACAGCATTTTTTATGTGTCGAACCATGACTGCTTCAAACGTAATTACGTTTATGGCGGCTACAATTTTCGTTCCGTGAAATACTGATAAGAATTGGTATTGTATCCGATACTAACGCCAGTTCTAAAAAAGTTTATTGTGTTAAATTACACGTTGTGTACATGCGTTTAATGCACGTATGGTAGTATAACTTCAAAGTGTTAATTGAAAATCTGTGTTGAAAAAGATGTTTTTTAAATGCATGCGAATTTTGTACTAACCATAGATGATAGATACTGATACCGTCTCTAGTGAAAGTAGCTTCGTCGGACCACAAAGTGGAACGAAATAAGTTGGGATCTTCCCGGTGCTGTTCCAAAAGCCATCGCGAAAATGCTTGGATACGCTGATAATGATAAGGATGCAACACTTCTTCTGTTCTTCTGTTTTCAAATCCTTCAAACGAAGTTTTGAGAAACTTGCAAATTTTCTGGTACTAATACCTGGTTCGTCAAGCACTCCATCAGGTATTTGTTCTTCTCTTGCAACGTTGTCTAGTAGATTTACAGCAATAGTGACGATTACCAATTCTAATTGTCGCAGTCTTTAATATGCATTGGGAACACACGGACAGATGCTGACGTCTATTGGGAAGTCTTTGATACACTTCACAACTTTCCAAAACAAGAATTGTGCTTAGAATCCAATCTGGAAGACAAGCTTTCATTTTTCGTCGCCTGGTGTAAATCACCCAGTATATATACATATAGTAAAGTAAATTTTCTTAAGCAATACTACGCGTAGAAAATCCCTATGGCTTACCAGAGCATGCACATGTGTTTACTTTGGTGCTTATAGGAAAACGAAGCGACGACGAATGAATCAGCTTGGTGTTTTTTAATGCTCAAGTACAAGTCACTTGATACCACCTCACCGGTCAAGCTAATTCTAGCATACCATGATTTCCGAGGATTGGAAGACATTGTACCTAAAAGAAAGGAAATATAAAATGTCATTCGCAATATTAAAATTGAGCGTCCGTTAGTCCAATATATTTCGTAGCTGATTTAGATATTTATTTATTACATCTTGGCACATATGCCCAGTTTCCTTAATCCACTTCAAACGGCTTATTAAAGATGACAGTAAATAAAAATCTAACGCATTTTAGAAGAACCTGTTAAGAAAAAGAGAAACCACTGCCTGTTTTATAACTTCCTTTCAATTAAATTTGACATTTCTTTTTCTACAGCATTTACATAGTTTAGATATTTTATACATCCGTTAGTGTTTCACATTAAACTCCATTTTTTATTATTATACCCGATGATTCCTAATGACGGTTATTAAGAAATAAATACCTACTTTATTGCCCTCTTAACGTTCTTAAAAAAAGCGCGTTAAATGAAAGAGGAGAAAAGAGTCCCCTCTGTCGATTTCCTAATCACTCAAGATCTCGACTTTTAAATCCCGCCTTACAAAATATGAAACGCAGTATGTGACCTACATTATGGAAAAATCGTATCTAGAAGGATCTGATGATTTCTTTGAAGTAATGTGAGGAATTAATGCGATATTCGGATTTATACAAAAGCAAGTTAAAAAGGACCCTGCACACTGCATCTGAAACTCGCTAGAATAAAACTAGCACCTCAAACTTTCAAGGATGATAAATTTCAGTTAAAATTTGGTAAACCTTAATTTACTATATCGTTGCCGCAAAACGGATAAGATGCATCCATGAAATGGAAGGTCCTCTTCATTCTCAATGTAGTTGATTGAATTTTCATGCTTTTCATCGTGACATTTACATCATGCTGCTTTGTATCAATTCAATAAACGTTTTAAGACCTTTCAAATCCGATTTAATCGCAACAAAGGCAAAATGTTGTTAACCAGCAAATTATAGATACATGTGAAATTGCTATGTCGAGTTAATCGTTTATTTGTTGTTGTGTAAACGTCGATCGGTGAGATACGATGCTAGATAATATCGTTAAATTATTAATATATGGAAGTTGATACAATTAGTTTTCTGCTATGTAATAAAATACACATTAAACAAACATAAAATTTACATACTATCATATACGTATAATAATCTAATTAAAACGCCATAAAATATAGAATTATGTCCGAGATATTGATATACTGCCATTAGAGCGTAATTATTAAGATGTTAGACAATAATTACCCGTTAATTTATACGTTTAATATTAAATTTATCGTCTTTGCTTATTTCGATCTATCCCGAAGACGAGCAAGGTGTGATTTATTGGCGAAATATGAACCAATTTGAATTTAAATTCGCATTCAAACTAAGTGAAAATTTTAGAAATTGATTAGGGCTACTTTTTTTACAAACTCCAAAGGCGATTAAACGATCGGTAGGGTTATTTGAACGTTTGCAGAATTGCGAACTCGAATGCGCGAAATGGAAGTACTTGCAACTGACGGCCCGATTTAAGCAGATGTCGTAAATAATTCCGGACGGTTTGATTAATTTCGAATTACGTTAGAATTGTGTATCATGTCAGAGAATTAATAACAACGTTGCCAAGCATAATTTATAGGATACAAGGAATAATTAAAAATCATTTTGAAGGAAATAGATAATTATATTCATCTTGGATTTGTTCCAAAGAGGGAATTTGTATTTCAATGTATATATACAACCCTACAAAGCCTCAAGATACCATCAACTGCCATTACCATAATGGTGCGAGTAGTGTTCCAGCGTAGTGCGACTCGGGGTTGTACCGCACCTATCAAAAAAAAATTTATCACTTGGCTTTGGTGGGACTCTAATGCATAGCTGACTTTGTTACCTTCTGTTGGTTGTAGTTTTCCCGAAAGTGATATTTTCGTTCTGGCAATCTCAAATGCTTAACTTCCTTAGCTTAGTTTCTGCTGTATTCAACTTCAGGTAACATTCCTTTTAAGACATCAGTAGTAATCGGGTAGCTTATTAGAATTGGATTGCTTCACCACCTCTTTGAACAACCTTCATTGGCCAACCTCGAGTTCGTTCGAATTGCTTTCAAATGCAATAACGTTAACAGACGAATCCAAGACACCGTAAAAATTATGCACTCGACCAATTTACTATTGGCCAATGTTATTATATCCTGTGTTATGGCAGCATGCGGCTCCATTACTTTACAATGCACTGTAGAGCGGCATTCTAGCAGACGCCATTGTATATTTGGCTAATACTCGGAGAAACAACGATACAATCACTAAAACTATTAAAACCGCGAAAATTCTTGTCGAATAAAAACATGTAGATTAGGTGCGCGAGCAAAAATTGATAGATAAATCGGTACTTCGGAAAAGGAGGATACACGCTTTCAGTACTCAAGGGAACTGAAGCGAGAGCTAAGATGAAAGCTTTACGATCGGCGCTGACAGTTTTAGGTGTTCTCGGATCCACTTTCTTATACAAGTGGGTACATTAATATCATCAACATAAAAATATCGTATATGTATATGTGCGTCTTTCATATTAATAGGAACAAATTGATTCTTTTTTCTACGTACGCGGAACAATAAGTGGACGTATTAGACTAACGAGATTATTCTGCAGAGGCGAATTCTAACTTTAGATTACTTGGAACGCCTGAGGTAAATTTTTACTTCATAGTTAGTTGAATAATGAATGGTGCTTTTAAAAATACATATTTAAACTGAAAACGTCTCACTCTATTTTAGAATCATTCAATCCAGACGATTCTTTTCACGCACATATAGATAAATACGGCCCCAGTTTGTTAAAGCCGTATAGTTGGACGGTTGAAATCATGCAATGAGAGTCAAATGAGTGTAAATGAGCTATTTTTGTCAAGTTGAATCTATTTAACGGATAACCTATTTTTTCACAAATTTAATGGTTCCATTCGTTTTTACATCTTAGTTCTTCAGAAGCTTTTATTTTAACAAAATATTTGACATTTATCAAAGCTTTACGTTCATGTGTAATGCAACGCAAACTATTGTGATGTTCGACTTTCGGATCTGCATTACACTGCCGAACGTTCGAATTAAGCGCACGAAGGAACTTTCTAGTACTATAAATACGTCGAATCAATACGTCACGATTCTATTATATTATCTAGAATATTAAAAGATGTACTAAATTTAATATACTTTAGCATTATCAAATAATCCGCTACGACTCAATGGGACGAATAGCTGCTAACGTAGAATGTTATCGCATATTTGAGCTGTATTATTTGAAATTCAGTAGCATGGACTGAATCTTCAAATGCATTAAATTCGCCGGCCATAGTCCGTAGGACTCACTTAATTGGGGTAAATATCAAGTCAATTTTCGTTATACGTATTCTTTGAATTTTGTAGTTATATTGAAATTCTACGTAGCGTGGTTCTCTGCAAATTTCGTTTTGACGTAAACCTAAATACGAAAGCTATTGGCAATAATTGTTATGTGTTATTTGATAATTAAATTTGATAATAAATTAATAAATTAAATGATTTACATAATTTCCAGAAACAATAACGGCTCAAGCAAGCAGGAGCAATCTACAGTGTTCTCCATAAGCTTATGTAAGAATTTCCTGCAGAGAACCTCTCTATGTTTACTCAAAGGGACCATATCAAATCGAAGCAGCATATTATCTTGTGATATACCCTCTCAGGTTACGCCCCATCGCTCTTACAGGAAAGAACTTGCGTTGAATGCACTCCAAATCCAAAGTGTTATAAATGGACAGCAGGTATCAAATTAAGCAAGCATAATAATATGAAAAAGATTTCATTTTGCTCTGAAATAATGGCATATTAGAGATACTTTGAGCTTATTCCTTTGTTCTAATTCTTTAGCATTGAATCGAGGTGTACTACGCCATATTCATTGCCGTGCTAGCTCTTTATATTATTTAAATATTTCACGTTTAATACGTGTTCAATAATCTTTGCAGATTAACCTCCGTCATCATGATAGAGCAGATCTACCAATTCAATCAAATAATCCGCATTGCTTCGAGGTCCCACATTTAATCTAACAGACCCTATATGTACTGTGGTATTCAAAACACAACATGAAAAATGGCTCTCATTAACGCCACGAGGAGTGACGTTTAACCGATTCAGCTCTGGCAACTGTTAGAGTTGAACCTTTCTTACCCTTTTACCGTTTCTGCAGCGACTCCCGTCTGTGTGTCCCTGGAAATTTATTTTATTGAAGATTTGAACTGTAGGAATCTAGATTATTGTCCATATGAAATGTATATCGTAGACCGTCGCGATTGATACAACATAATCGGTTCTTTTTAATTGAGTCGCCTTTGAGAAAGGACGTATTACGCTAAGTGGATTAAATATAAATTTGTGTTGTAATTTTAAGATTTTATTTGAAGAACAAGGTTGATTTATGTCGAGCCATTCAAAAGAACGTGACATTATCTTGCGTGACGCGCTAGCATAAAGAGCGCGCGTAAACATGAAATTTTGGGGTTAGTTTTGTATTTTATCAATTTATCATTCGTAAACGCGGTTATCAGCAATTTATATTTTTTAAAGAGTAAATCATCTTTTAAGGAAGTACTTAAAAGCATAACTACAGAAACTGAATATTTAATACTGGAAAAATAATTGAATATATTCTTTTGTTAGGTTCCTGATTTTGAAAAATGTACGTCGAATTCTAATGTATCGTATCCTCGATTTATTAAGGAGATCGCTTTGCAAATACAAGAAGAACGACGTCTCTAAGAAGGAGAGAAAACCGATGTAATTCAATGTGCGTCCCGACGTCACCGTCTGACAGTTTGGTAGATACGTTCAGGGAATAAACACAAACGCCTCCGATACTCGTAATGCCTTTGTTGTTACCGTTAGGGTGGGAGAGCGCGGCGGAGGGTCCGGAGGCGGACGCATGAGCATAGCGCCGCGACGCTGCTCAAACACAAGTGCCGGATTACACCGACGTCGGTCCAGCGTCAGCTTCATTCCAGTACTAGGTCGTTTCGCGTTTGTTTCTCTCGCGGTTCGCCGTCGCGGTGCCGTTTTTTTCGTGAGGGAAAGCGCCAAATATTTTCCGGCACCCACATGTATACATAAAAAATTCGCCGAAACGTAGCAAAGACGAAGGTTACCACTCGGGAACTCGCTCATATACAACAGGGTAAAAACATATTTTTGCTATATTATTCAGATTAATAGAGATGTCCTCTTCACGCATCTAATGAGTAAAATAATGAGCTTTTAGTATACATAGAGATCTCGCGTAGAGTGATTCGGTCACGCGAGTTCTCAACAACAGAAGTTCCCCTTCAGTCGGCTCCTCTCTTTTTATGTATTATACCATCACACAATGGAGGGGAATCGTAATATTACGTCTCTCGTCTAGAGCGACATTTGGATGTTAATAATCGTCCTGTGCCGGCCCTCTTCTACCATAGGCGTACGTTATGAGGGAAGCGTTCGATCTTCGCGAATCGACATCGGCATTTCAGTGTCGGACAGTTTCAGAAAGTCGGGAATACCGGTGATGTTGATAATAATAATAACAACGACCGCTACGTGACTGACATGTGCTACGTTCGCGTGCCGATTGAGACTTAGAGAGAATCGAAACAGAGGGAAAGAGACCAAGATAAGCGAGAAAAGCTTATTCCTTGTTTTTTTCTTTAATTTAATGCATGGTGTTGCCGCTAAGACAAATCGCGTTAGTTTGTTTTAGTTCTTATTGTGACTGTTATCTTCTTTCATACAGCATGCTCATCTGCAGGAAAAGATGAAGAGGATAAACACGATAAATTGGTGAGTGCTGCTTTGACGGTAACATTTTTAATTTTAAAACGATCTAGTATTATTCTCGACCTTGTTTTTAAAATGCACGATTTACGCTAGCGACAAAAATTTAATCAATCCTGACGTTCTTTCCCAATAAATCTCTCGTTTTTTTTTGGTCATCCTGTTTTTAATTAAACACGTCCAGAGTTCGAATTGATCGATGACCGTCACGGAGAGGAGCCGTTCTGTTTGACGAAATATAAAACGTTAATTGCGACGCGTGTTTTTCGCACAAATACTAAAACAACGTGTACGGAATGCCGGCGCTATGCTAGCCCCTCTATTTTAGAACGCACGCTTGTGACGATTTCAATTAAATCGACCAATGCGCCGTTCTGGTCTTCTCTCTCTCCGGGATCCACCACGTTCGTTCACATCGGCACCCAGCATCCACCTGTAAGGATTCCCTCTCACTTTCAATGGCGTACATTCGGCCCGCGTATAAAGAAGACGGACGGTGTTCGGAGTTCGGCTGTATTTGGTCGCTTTTAGCTGTATGCGAAATTATTGTAATTTCCTCTTGTTATACCCTATTCGACTTTGTTCATTTCCGATGTGAAATTTCCACTGCACGAACTTGTTAAAGCGAGTATAAATGAAAAATTTACGCTGAGAACGCGGCGAATCCAATTTTATGTTCGCCGTAATAATTTAGGATGTCGTCGAATTCAGATTGTATCGCGCTTTATATTCCATAATTCCACCCCGTTTTGACGTTTTTTGTTTTTTTATGATTTCCATCGCATTAGCTGCACTGACGATTTTTCAATTACAGTAAACTAATAATTTTGCATCTTTTTCTAAATTATTGTAAAAATTATATGTAACCCCCTTTATCTTTTCCATTTGACGATCAGAAGCTGAGTAATTGTAAAGAAGCAATATCAGAATAGATACTCACATTGAAGGAAATATGCAATGAGAGAGCATAATTGTAATTAACATAGGAGAGTAATCTATTTCCACAACAATTTGAGCATATCTCTAAAACGCCCAAGAAATTTTTAATTGTCTTTTAGAACTTTCTTCAATGGCACAGCAAATTTATAATACTCATCACTTAACCATTGTCCTCCTGATGACAAGCTTATAATACTCAATAATGCAATCTAAATGCTTTTCCTGAGCCCTAAGAAAGTAGTTAGCTTCTATGAGCGACGCCTTTATAATTCGTTTAGTTTTTCATTGAACAGTTCTTTGTTGAAGGATATGTTTCGATTAATCGCAAAAATAAATAACAAATTAACTTATCGCTTGGTCTGTGTTTCCATCATACTTACTGGTTACTTCAACCCAATGTTTCCTTTTTCCACCCAACAATGGAGTTGGCTAGCTTCTGTTGAACATTGGGAACATTTATGAGCACATTTTAAAGTTCTAAAGCTTTGGAAGCTCCTTTACTCGAAGAATGTCAATCACTTTTCAAAGTCATTGCCTGACTCACCTAATCACCGGATGGAATCAACGTGAAAAAGTAGAATTTACGCAACTTAAAGATATTGTATTCCAAAAAATTTTGTGTTGATGACCTTCGTAACGGCAAAGTTATTTATTCTTGGCAATTTCATTTTATCATTCGAGCTAACGTGACACTTTGTATAAGAGATCTTTGTCAAACAAGTTGTGTAGCCATTAGCGGTGCCTTTGTAGTATACAGACCAACAACAACGTTGGTTGCATGTATAACTAGTAAAAAATCGCGATATTCAACTATGTCGGTAGCATACAAGTTTGCTAATTTAGAAATTTTCATCTACGTCACATCTACCGCTTTCGTTGTCGTAATAAATTGCAGATAATATTGTTAAAAATAGCTACTTACATCTAATTATATTCGAAATCACCACCAAGCTTACTGCTTCCCGAACAGGACACAAGCATAAATTTTCTTACTTAAACACGCGAGATCGCCGTTTCAAAATAAAAATTACTACAATTCAGAAGCCGTTCCTCCTCTTCCACGTTATAGATATTTATGAGCATCCTCACAAAGGTATATAGACGGGGGAATTGGTGAGTAACCCGAAAAACTACACGCGGTGTTTATAGCTGAACTGTCTCTGGCGACCGATTCTTATTGTCTATCTCTTCTGTCTTCCAATTTTAAAAGTTGAGACCGCGATTTGTCGTTGTGGTATCTCTGCTACCTGCTTCCTTACATGATATTGCCTAACCTTTGGTTTGTAGGAATTAGAAAGTTTTCGCTTTCACTTAGGGTGGTTTTGTAATATTACGTCAACGTTTACGGGTTCAATATTTCAATTTGCTTTTACACGATTCTTGTTGCGGTAAAAATTTACAAAATTAAATTGTTGGTAAATTGGTAAATAGATGTTGCTGTACGAGGGATACCTTTAAGTTTTTACAAAAACAAAGAAAGAAAAAACAAATCTTGGTGGATGTCGTTTTATTGTATTTCAAAATATTTCCTCCGCTCTGAAAGTGATAGCTCCAAAACGTGGTTTTTAAGGACTTCTTGAGATGATAAAAGTCGCTGTCCGCGCAGTTGTTGCTTGAAAATCAGGTAAGTAGGGCCAATAAAACATTAATTCGTTGATTAATGTTTTTTTCTTTCAAATAATCAATTGTTTGACATCCTGTGTGAAAGCCATTATCATGTTGATGGATGATGCGACGTTGTCGATTGATTTTCTTAATGTTCTTCTCTACACGAGTTGTTTCCAAAGTTGCGCTTTATATGTGCTTAACGACCAAGGTGTACCTAATACAATTTCTTCTCTAACATATGAGTTAATCGAGAGATACAAATTATTCTTGCCTTTCGGTGCACTGAGGAGTCTTCGCATGCTTATGCAACTCAAATTGGCAGTCATCTTTGGACAAAAACTTTGGCTTTAGCGTTTGTTTTTGGTACTTATCGCTTGCTTAGCCGTTCTCATATTAATTAAAGTTGCAAAGGAACTTCGTTACAGTCATATTCAATCCACCCACGTAGGTTTCCTTTTTATGAAAGAATATAAGTTTAGCTTAAGATATCCAGGTTTTAGTAGATTAACATGTTGTTAAAAACACTCAATTCTAAATTTCGTGCAAGTGATATAGTAATTTTGAAGTTGCCAACTTCCAGCAAACAAACCAGGAATTCCGTCCCTTAGAAACAGTACGTGTTAAATATATATGAAGTTGCACGATTTAGTTTAAAAAGGATGTTGTAAAAGCCTCAAATATTCAATAGGAAAACAGAGGAATAGAAATTAATTAATAAGAGACACTTATCTACCCAGCATAACTTCAAAACCAATCACCATTGATGACGAAACTTTTAATCAAAGTGCTGGAGGCTTTTGCTTGTATAAAATTATTGCGAGGTGCAGTGTCTCAATTGCCAGAAGCTCTCCGATTTTTGTATCAAAGCACTCACCAAATCAAACACGGTTTATTTTAATAGTGAACACGTACAATAGCATAACTCATGAACGTTCGTTAATAAATCTTGTTTACTAGGTGACCGCTAATGATAGTTTGTTATTATCATACGTTACCCTCTCTGTTGAAATGTAATAAATATAAAAATAAAATGCACTTAAAATATTTGCACGTATTACATTTCATTCCTACCAATCAATGGCTTGAGGGGCGAATAGCTGGTTGTATGATATAAGAAATCGTGAGCTTTATATATGGGTTCCGCAGTAATTATCCGTGGTTGCAGTACGGCTTAAGCATATATATCTGCTCCTAGATGATTTATGAAACTTTGATACTGTATCATTAGCTATTTAATTACGTTTATTATTCCGTCGTAATCTTGTTATTTCGAAGGTAAGCAACGAATTGTTCAAATCGGTGATTATGCATGCACGCGGAAACGAAAAACAAAAATGTTGTTTGCCGTTCGTGCAACAGCCCCGTAACGTCGGTGCCGCTTGTTCGTGAACTCTGGAGGGATTTCGCATCGAAACCCATCTTTAGCTCTTCCTTTCTCGTCTCCTTCCTTTTTTCTTTCGCTACCTTATTTTCCTCCCATTCTAAACTTTGCATCGTAAATCAAAATTTATAAAGAACGCTTTTTCAAACTTTCACTTTGAGTGTTGCAGATAAGCGAAGGCATTTTAATGTGGCAGCGTCGTCTTTCTACTCCACGTCGTTCCTCCCTCAGAAAAAAGGGCGACACTATTGTAAACAAGTCAATCTTTTAGATTTCAAACGGACATTCACGTTGGAAACCAACCTTTTATTGGGCACCTTATTGCGCGCGCTCGTCAAGGGTGGCCTAGACACAAAAGAAATGAAAGTTTTTTTCTCTCTTTGCGCTCCTAGTTTTCTAAAACTTGCGTAATTTTCTTTGGTCATTGTTACGCCACGTCTTCTCGGTAAACTCCGCGTTTACCGTTACGTCGGATCTCTGCCACTTCGTTGTCGTTTTACTTGCATGCCATAAGTGTATACGTAATAATTGCAGGCTTGTCTTGTTTTTTTACACGTTCATGGTTGTCTAGATCTGCCTGGATAATTTAAAACATTAATTAAGGCGCTAGTGATTAATTAACGTTTTCGCTCAAAACAATGAGCAACGAGACATGTGAAATAGCAGAAAGTTATATTTTTTCGTAGCTTATTCTACAGCAGCCGCGTATTTAGACGCGATATGATGTACCGTGTCGGAAATTCTGATGGAATATTCCTTCGTAACTTACGTTTCCTGTGCAAAAAGGACGATATCGCATTGCGTATCAAGTGTACCTCGTAATTGCAATTAAAGATGTAATGCCTTTTCCTCTATTCTTTTTTATCTTTCGTAATAATTGAAAATACAATGGAAAGCGGTTGTATCTCTTAGAATAAATAATAACTCCACATATGTGTGTATATAAACGACCGACAAATTGAGTAAGCACTAAATGATATAAGAAATTGTTAATAAACGAATACTTGAATATAATACCTTGTAATTAATGCGTCTTTTAAAAGAACAAATAAAAAAAATAAAAAAAAACTTGGATGAAACTGGGTTCTAGACAAGGGTGGTTTTGCCGGTAACTACTTGATTAGCTGTGTTCGGAAAGTAATTAAATTTACATTGATCCAGCATACATTTGAAATGACCTTCTGTAAATTGGCTAAAAGAGAAGTGCAAAAGACCTAATAAAAGAAAAAAAGCTACAAGTTGCACAGGTAAAATGGAAGAAAGCAAATGAAGCCTGAACTCTACTGTATTTTGTTAAACGAACGCTGGACAGTAAAATCCATTCTTTCCAAATACACTCAAAAATTTCACAAATTTTCAAAATTTTGGAGGAAGCTTCAACAACCCGCCTGAGTACGCCTAACGCCCCAACATGTACCTACTACTCACGACAGAAATGCAGGAAATTGCCATCAATCAAAAGTATACCTAATGTACAAAAATTGCGTTTCTTGAAAATCTTGTACCTTCGAAAGAGGATGACTTCTGAGAAATCAAATATATAATTATTCACACATAAGTGCAACCAACATAAGACAAACAATAGTAATAATAGAAAACAAAGCAATAAACCAACAGTTACAGTACACGTGCCGTTTTCATTAATGCACAACCGCGCGCGCTCTCCAGCTTTTTGAGCTGTCCTTTGCATAGTTCTTCCATTAATTGTTCTTCTTCCATTAATGTTTTGTCAGACACCAACTTTATAAATATCAATTTTAATAACTCTCCACAACAAATTGTCCAAAGGAGATCTAGCCGGCCATTCAACAATTCCAGTATTTCCAATCTAGCGGATTGGAAGCTATTCATTTAAGTAATTCTTCACAACTACCTCATTGTAAGTATTCTTGTTGCCACCTTGAACGGTGCAGTTGGTTTAATGGAACATTATTATCTAAGAAGTTATCTATGGAAAGTTTGTTCATGACGTATTCGCTAGACTTTAAGTGCACCTCGATACCGAATCCATTCGCAATGATTCATAAATTCTACTTTTGAATCGCTCCCGAAATGCCAAAAATGCGAAATCTTCTCGCGCGTATCCGTAGTTCCTCTCGAGATAAATCACGACACGCCAAATATAACTTGTTGATATTTAAATAACCGAGAGAGTGTGCGTCGTCCCATATCTCTTTTCTGCAGATCCTAATCGACCCGAGCCGGGGCTTATAAATAACCCCGTTTAGTGATATACGCGCATACACACGCCAAACACAACCGACCCAGTTGTAATAACACCATGAACAACAACAAAACGGAGAGCAAGCCGTAATGCGATGTGGCGACAACGGGGAACCAACCCGTGTGCTTTTGCTCGCATTACGGTTATTCTTACGAAAATAGTTTTCTGCTGGAGAGACATCAACGGGTTCAGGGCGCAAGTTTCGCCGAGCGAAAACTAACTCCACAAATCATTTCTGCTCGTCGAAAACTGCCACCATAGACGAGGGCCACACCGAAGATTTTATGCTTGTGTGCAGTATTTTATGTTTAACCTCGTTGAATGTTAAAAGGGATCTGATTTTTATACAGTTGGTATCATCGCTCGTGTATAATAAGTAATGTATCTTGAATCATCAAATACAGAGGCCAAGTATGCCTTAGAGGTTCATACGACAAATCGGCCAAAACATTTTTTTTTTTGTGCACCTGTTTATTTTCTTCGTATTAATAACTATCTTGTTGACAGCGTGATTCCACCGTTGCTTTGGCAAATACTGAAATTGAACATCTTAAGATGCTCTACGAGCGCAGGCGTTATAACTTACGCCCGGTTGATGCCCCCTGTAATTGGCGAAAGCTGTTGAGGGATATAAAGGCGTGAATTATTGTTATTATTATTATTTTTACCTTTCGCTTCCCTACTGGGATCATTTTTGCTTGCTTTTATCTTTATATTTCTTTTACTTGCTCCCTCTGGCCACATGTTCAAATATTCTTTCAGTTGAGCGCTTTCCGTCCAGTATTCCGCTAGCTATATTGCTTTTATGTATGTTTGCTTTAGATTCTTTTTAGGCATCGACCATTATTATTATAAACAAAATGGCGTTCAGTACTCCTCTTTATTTTAATCCGTCATTAAGTGTACACTGTCCCACGTAATTTGTGTTTCTTTGGTCCATATTTTCAATTCCTTCCCCCCCCCCCCCCCCCCCCAATTTGTAAAAAGTTCTCCATTTCCCCCTAAACAATCCGGCTTCCACGCTAACCATAGTATCACTACTGCGTTATTAAAAATCGCAGGCGACATTGTATGAGCCACAAATTTTAGTACATCTCGATTATAGCAAGGCTTTTAATGCCACCATTCATTCTGCTTTAATCCGTCAACTTCAGTAATTTGGTTTTGATTCTAATTCTCTGTGTTATAATTGCAGAGGTTTATAGGGATATTAATAAAAAATAAAGCCAAGTGTAAAGAGAAATTCTACAAATTCGATATTCGCACAGATATTGGTGAAGTATGAAGTAAAGGCAGTGATTCGCCTTTTTTATATCCCCCATTTTAATTTTTTCAATTCAATAAAAATTTGATTAAGACAATCTTATATATATCGAGAGATTAAGTGGCCACTCCCATGCTACAGCGCGATGGTCGACGAAGTTTCGCAGGATAACCAACTCCAAAGTGTAATAATTGCAAGTTCTAATACTTTGCTGTTGTCCATTTCGTTCCTGCTATAATCTGAGAATGTTTAAGGTGTTTTTCTCAACGATAGCGTTGGAGAGAAGTGTCACTACGACACGCTGAAGTCTAGTACACGAAGTCATATAGAATCCTTTGCCTGTAAGCATCTGTAAGAACAAAGTACTAAAGCGGTAGATTTCCATACATTTATCCAATTATATCTAACGAGAGTGTATTTGAGATGCAGGAGGTAGACATCTTTGAGACGCTTTATTGTTGTTCGAATCGCTACTTAATGCTTCCACCATACTTATCGTATTATTGTCAAAAGTGCCGAGAAATAATTGTCCTTGTCCTTTATTTTTGTTTATCTTTTTATTTAATTTTATAGAAATACCAAAGCTAAAGCGTCGTTCGCTGACAATTTACTTTCTTCAATTATCTTCCTTGTTTTGCATGAATTTGTTTGGTTATTTATATATAACTGCATTCTCTTCCGGTATATCATGCCAATAACATTATTAATACAATTACACGTTACTTCAAAAATATAAAGATAATATGCTCTAAAAAACAAAAATTTCGAACTCCGTATTTTCGGAACAAAGCAAGCTTAATATCCAAACGCCATTCGACAACACCATAAATTATTACCCCCCACGCTTCCAGTTTTCTTCCCGCACTTATCTCGCCCGCCCTTAATCCCCAAACATTACTGGAGCGCTCTCAAAATCGCACAATAATCGCGTACAGTTAGGAACTGTGAGTGAGGTAAGTGGGAAGTTATTACGGAGAAGTCGCAAGATGTACCGGCGACCCGTTCATGGGGTGTTTAGGAGAAATACCGCGTGTACTCCACGAAGACAAACATCTCACTTTCACTCTAAACCGGAACAATGGAAATTACGCCCGGGGTATTCCGCAATTCTACGCAGCCGTTCTCTCTTCCTCCCCGGGCGTATTTTTGTCGGTGATGTGAAAGCGTTCCGGTTCGGATAGACCCTAAGGCGCGATAGTGACATAAACGAAAGATCGAAATGGTACCTATTGATTGTCTAGATTCGGCTAAAATCAAGATGTAATCTATATACTAATTGTTCATATGTAAAATAAATTAATTTAGCTTAATTATTGCAAAATACCAGTGTGGAATCTTTTCGAGCCACTCTCGTACAAATATAAAATGAGTAAGCGATATAACAATTTAAATTTAATTTAATTACAGGATTTGCGCTATTGCGTTAAATGTTAATAGAAATCCCTGAAAAGTATTCCAATAGGTCACAATAAATTTTCTTCTCGAAGGCTGTTCAGCTTAATTTGACCTCCGTTGTTGATGTTTCGAGATCACGACATAAATTTGCATTTTTTTGGGAGTGCAAGTTATCGATATCCATAAATCGTGCGTCAATTTGCACGAGAATATCCATTTATAAAACCTTGGTGGTCGTTTGGTTCACACAGGTAAAAAATGCTAATAAATACCAGTTTCACGTACGTACGTTTGCTAATATCCGCTTAAAAAACTTCAATTAACGATCTGCTTTACGTAAAAATATGTGCGTGTGAATAATCCGATTCGTCCAAGTTATGCATGCTACAAAGTAGTAATATGTAGATTATGGACTCAGAGGAAAAGGATTGCGAATTTATTGGTATGTACTGTAATTTGAAAATGCTGCACGTATAACTGCTCTGATTAACGCTCGAAGTGCCAATTGCGTCTCTGTAACAACCGCCAGAGTTAGAGTTAGAGTTAGAGCTAGATCTTCTTGATTCTTTTCCAGTCTCTAGAGTGGTTTACATGTAAGAGCATCGTCTTAAGATTTTACAAATGACCACTAAAAATTATTATTGCTTGGAGGAATGCTATTGCGAGGGAGTCCTAAGCGTTGATGCTTTGTACATTTCAGTGATTTTTATTTGTTTAACTTACACCTTTTATTATTCATGTTTTAGCTTTTTTAATGTTACCTCTTCATCCATCCATCTTATTATCTGCGATTTCTGCATTTAGCCAGCCGAAAGAGTAGCGAGGTGATGTTCCCGAATTTATGACGACAAAAGTAGCTTCAAATTTATAACACTGCGCTATACTTTTTTCTCAGATAATAAAAGGACCTAACGTGCAACATTACGGCTTCTGTGTGATGAACTATAAGACCGAAATTATAATCATTTCAAATTTAAGTTCCAGCAAATTAACTGATGGGTGAGGTGTATTTCTCAGTAAAGCTTCTTCATTTTATTATTATATTTATTATAAGAAAATACCGCAAGGACAATGTGAATTTGCCTATAAATTTTGGCCATCTTATTCTTCATAAATACTTTTTATAAAATTGTCGCCCATACGAGCTACACAGTGGTTACCATGTCGAGTTAATCTAAACCTTTGTATCTTTAAAAATTATGGCATACGCTGGGTAAACCGCTTTTCCTATTCAGGGTTCATGTGCGTGGAACTAACGGGGTTTTAATAAAGCAATATATATGCGCATTTTCACCGACGACTATTGATAGTCCTTGAAGCATGATCCATTTTGTACACACACACACACACATATTGTTACGCACGATACTCCATACGTAATATCGATAGGTTCCGCGAAAGAGGGTACTCTCACACCCTCGGCTATTCCTCTTCGAACGCCAATAGATAGATGCGGTGACTAATGCATTTTAAAGTATCCGTAACTCCCGCGAATTACATCTAGTATGATGCTTCTTCCATACACCGCGCATAGATTACACAGCGTACACGCATAAACGTGAACCTTTCATGATATGCGCGCGGGATTATTTTTGGATGAATGCGTCCGTATACCGCACGGCCAGCCGGTTGTCGATACGCCATCATCAGAAAACGGTCCCAAACTGGCGACGTCAAAACGGGATAATGCAACAATGGTGTCCGATAGGGTTATAAATCAATTTCGACGAGTTATCAACGATAGTTACTGATTTTTTACGAAGCCCGGTTCCGTTTCGATTGAGTATCTGTTTTCGATTTAACCAATCACACGTGCCGACATCGAAATGCATCTGGCCGTTGTTAAAATAAGTGTGTGATTTATTGGATTTTGGTAATTTTAAAACTGGAAACGTCGACACGGTCGGGTCGTATTATTCCGCATTCCGGATGGCATGGCGTAGCCCTAACGCGCCGGGTTTGGCGATACGTAATGAATGGACGCTGTACATCGTTGTTCACTAATACAGCTGAGGTGTAACCTAAATGGATTTCGATGTTCATGCGGAACTTATCTGTTTCTGAATAGCATCACGTGGGCCAGATTACACCCTTCTAGCATTAAAACTGAAGAAAAAGCGCAATATTAACAATTAGCAACGATTCCCCGTTCTTATTTTACCTCTCGTGGCGATAATGTTACATTGAGAGAAAAGAATTGGTTCATCCAACAAACCAGGAAATGTACATTTGTGTTCATTCAACTAAAAATATGTTTATTCAATAATTTAACGAGTGTATCCAACTTACATTGCAACCTAACAGAACCTATTAGCTTTAGTTCAATTATTTTTATAAAATCAAACCAATATTTGTTTTGGTTGCGCTTCAAAGAAGAAGAAGAAGGATCATCGTTAGAATTTTTCAAACCATCCCCTTAAATTTATCGTCTTCTCTACTAGCGTATGCTACATTCCTTTGCAAATCGGAATAAATATTCCTAGCTTTCGTATCACCAGAAATTTGACCCTCCGTTATCCAAATCATTAGCAAGTTTTCCATCTGTTCATTAATAGAATTTCTCTAAGGATATGATGCTAGTGATTTAATCCCTGAGGCAACCGCAGCAGCTTCCATCTCCTTTTTTTTGTGAGGGCTAACGACGAAGCAACGTCATATGTATTTGAGGGCAAGATCCACAATTTTCGCTCTACGTTCGTATTCTTTTCTTCTTCTTCTCTTTTTTTTTTGTTCTATTGTAAGAAAGATTCGTTAGCGGGAGTAGTCCTTAGCTGAGGTACCATTTTATTGCTGGTTTTTTCACTATATTGGTTTTTCCATAAAGTTCGGTCTCTTAATACGCTAGATATCTTGCATAAGAATTTCAGATTGACATTGTAGCTTTATGTAGCAACATACACTAATTTCGTACGAATTGCTTATTTACTTTAACAATCCATTTGTGGAATTATCTTTAAAAATCAAGGCTAAAAGGAATGAAATTGAACCATATAATGGATAAAATATTTAAACATAGCAAACGAAGGAAATTTAATAATGATCTTTTAGGAACCGCTAGAGCTGTAGGCTATTCACTACTGTTTCAGCGCCCATCACGCTAACAGGTATAAAGCAATTGGTGGTGAATAAATAGGTCAACATGGATTGGTTATTTGCTGTTTCCACGAATGAACGTTGTTACAAGGTTAAATTTCTGAGCTATTTTAGTTTTTGTTTAAAAAAAAAATTCCAAACATATAGTGTATAACCATATCTTTATCGGCAACTGCCTACAATAATTAGAAAGAGGCAAATTGACTTATTTATCGGATAAACGAGTTCATAAAAATGTCAACGGAAATCCCTCCTTTCCGATTCCTAGCACCTGTGGTCTAGCAGTTATCCAATTAATACGTATTACTTTAAGTTGTTTTTCGGGTATTTTGTTAACCACATGCTCATATAGTAACATCTGCTAAACGTATCTTCTCCATCACAGCCACGAACGTAAAGCAATTTACCTAACAGGAGGGAGAATACAACGTATTATGTCACAACGAAGGTATCTAACTGATTGTGTTCGTTTTCGTGGGAGAATTTCCTTCCTTCCTTTTTGGGCGTGTTTGGGTAATGTTTAGAAATATCAAAACAAATAAATAAATTGCTTTCAAAGTATTTAACGATTCTAGCCGAAACTTATCTTAATCTAGCGAAATAATATTACGCAGGAAAATAAATTGAAAAATCGAATCAATTTGGGTTTCAGTTTTCACGGATGTACCGATAAGGCCCATTCAATTTAATCAACATGGAAAAAAAATCTCCAAATCGCTGTACAAACGATTCGACTCTGTTGAAGTTAGGAGGGTATTCGTCGAAAAAGCAAAGCTATAATAAATAACGTTCGGAAAGTTGGCATCTCCACCATCGCGGCTGGTGTAAATGGAAAGTGCTCAGTAGAACGTGTAATGCGGATGGATTTTAACCCGCAATAGAATGAACTGATAGTGTATACAGGTTTAAAGTTTGGAATGTGGGATAGAAATGCAACATGATTGTTATGTTGGTTAATGTTAAAGTTCACTTGATGGTTTCCAATTGTATTTATCGCAAATCCGATAAAGGTAGACGCAAGAAAAGAACTGCTGAAAATATTGCGGATTTGAAGAGATTCACCTAGAAAGCTCTCACAGGAAACCAATTTGTCATATGATACTTGCCAGCAAGACCAAATTGCATTCTTTGGAAAAGACTGCGAAGCACCCATACAAACGCTAATAAAAATAAGCTAGAATTAGGAGTTTCGGAATGAAATATTTGGTCGTTTCAAAATTAAAAAAAAAATTAATTTTGTACGCATCAATATGTTAGCTTCCATTGACAAACCAGATGAGAACACACGCCTTCCAATTACAACCCTGTGACGAAAACTGTGCTTCATGTTTCTAAAACAAAAATTCAGGCTGATGATATCAAATCATATCCTGCTTCGTCACATCGATAAGGGAATACTATCCTTCGAAATGTTTCACTATAATCTACATTACACAAAGACGTGTCAATTTTAATCATTTAAGACATTATTCATTCCCTCTCTTGTTAACGTGACGTCAAAAAATAATTTTCGTATGTAACAACACGTTGGAGATAGTGACATCTGGCGTAATTTGTGTACGACATGGGTTTGGCTGCCCGCGTATCTCGTCGTTACATAAAATGTAAATGCAGATACCAGCATTTAGCAGATATTCTTCACATATTCGTGCTCTAGTATCTGACACGAACACGAACGGCAACATGAAAGCTCAACTTTTTGCAGCGTAATAGAGATAGGGGTCAGGAAAACAAGCAAAGAGTACCTATAGTTTAATTTGAAATTGTATTTTCAACGCGAGGGATAAGAGCGCCCAAGATTGTTTCCTAGGCCTTTCTTCCTCTCCATGTGGCATTATATACCACGCGAATACAGAATATATATCTACATATATTACGTACGGCAATATTGCAAAACAGTAGGATTATTTTTAATCCTCCCAAACTCTTATTAACTTTCCCCCCTTTCAGTTTCGCATCGTCTCGGTTGGCCGTGCAGCGCCGAGCGCGGACTCTCTCTCAGACACATCCCCCGACACAGGATTACATCCCCGGTTCTGGTGATGCGGCCCCCCGCGTCTCCCGCGATTTCGAGCGAGCTGTCGGGATGCCACGGAACCATAGCAACGGAGTGCTCTCCGCGAGCCTGTCTCCTGTCCCTTGATTTATGGCCGATGGAAAATGCGAGAAATGAAGAGAGGCACTGGCAGACAGCAGCGTTCCCGCCTGCTCCTCTAACGCTAAACCAAACTCGACTCGCTATCATATTTCGAAGATGTGGAGCAACCGCAAATTGACGTCACGAAAATTTTAGACTACTTGCTAGCTCCCTCTAGTTGTATCGTACTATGTATGCAAGTTTCGTGATGCGCATTAGGAATTAAATTTGTAATTATAATGCGCTGGATTACGTTTGGCTTTCCCATCTAGTGTTTTAATACTTTAAAAAGTATTGATTCACATGCCATGATACACGAGGCAAATCGATTGTTCTCTTATTCCATATTACAATCATATTCGTGACGGCGTAAGAAAAGCATTGGGTGCCGTGGTTTTGCATCTTACAATTATATACCGTGCACTGGAGTAGCTCGAGGTCCCACATTAGGTCAAGGCTACATTAATGATACAGCCAACTATATCTCATCCTATTATTTGCTATATTTGATAACCTTTTCCATAAGATGGAAGGTATTGAGGTTTATTAACTGCTACAAAGTGACTTAGGTACTTTAGAGAAATTACATGATTTACTTTAATACGACCAGTAAATGCATGACTTTTATTTGAAAACAGCAGGAAATAACGAAAATTCAACTTCCTTGGTTTATCCGGTGCAATTAAATTTGAATGAATCAAAATTAATAAGACACCGGTAGGATTTGAACCTCCCTGACGACATGTTATAACTGCAAACAAATATTAACTAGGTGCGTGAAATGATTTGAATCATAGGACTCCATCACATACTGGCCAACGCACCCGTTTGGAAACGGAAAGATGTAAATTGTAAGTCTGCTTTGTTTAAAATAAATTGAACGAAGACCAATTGGTCCTGTAACATTCCGCACTCAGTGTTCAAGACTTCGGTCCTTGACTAAATCAGGAATTCGCTTTGCTTTCAATGGGACACTGTCCAAAAAACTATAAACTATAAACCTCTCACATCCTTGGACAAGCCTGATGACATAGTTCAACTATCCACTCCGACATTAGGAATTCTTATTGATTCAATATTGGCACTTTCTCATTCGATGAGGTACGAGCGTGATTAAAAGACTCAACCCAATATACATATATAAAAGTCCAATCCACAGCGTTACATGTAAGAATAGAAAAGATCAAGAGACATATTCTTGAGGGAGTTGATAACGAGTGCAACGAAACGTCGCAGAAGAAAAAAAATAAAGAAGCACAAAAATTTTTTTTTCGTTTTAACCATCGTTATTCAAATAATTGTACCAAGGTGAAGAAAAATATATCTTGGTGGCTATTCGAGGAACTATTGTTGAGAGGATGCGGTAACAACTTTAAGTATTGCGATGTACGGCACTAGATATTTTGGAGAATATAAAAACTTAGAAATTACAAAGAAAAGCCATCCATTTTCATCTATAATATTTTTGTGGTAATGTTGCTGGGCTCCAGAACTCAGTGACTTATGCCACTTATACTTACTCCATTGCTTATGTTCTGTTCTTGATTGGCTGCCATTTTAATGCCGTCCGCACTGCGCATGCTTCTATTTTTGACTGCGTGCAGGGCTGGGCTATATTAGCATGCGCAGAAGCGCTGCAACGGAATTAATTGGAATAATCCTTTTAAAATTTATAAAATTAACTCAAGTTTAAAATTTCCCTCCTGACATTGTTTGAAAGACCAAACATTTTGATATAACGTAGACCTGTTTAGTTTCTCCAAGTTTTTATCGTAGAAATCAATACGTATATGTAACTTGTCACTCCAAAAACCCACTTCTCATTTGCGTGAAGCCAATAATTTAGTTAAACATAAGTTTTATGGATGTAAATGTTGAAACGTGGCTCTTGACGCTTTCCAAAGTTCAAGTTTATTAAATCCGCGTTTCAGCCCCACTTTAAAAATTACGAAACAGACACATCGACACATGTACATCCTGCGTTCGTAAAATTTATTATCGAATTCGATTCTGGGGGCGAATATCAGCTTCGCGTTGTTTCCTTGATTTAATTAATTAAATGGGTTGGCGGCGGTGCCGCCGCTATGGCATTAATCATGCAAACGACTAGGCGGTCGGTATCGTCCGGAATTTCGTTTATGGCTCGCGAGTTTACAGTTTTAATTTCGACTAGTTGATATAGCGGCGCGAACTATTGCGCGATTATTTTGATCGATCGCGAGATCATATTTCTGATTAAACTAGTGCGTAAAATTAATAAATACATTGACACGATGCAAATGATATCGGCGAAGTACATTCGCGTTGAAAAGTTTGCTGTACTGAAAATTAATTCGAATTGCAAATAAAGTTGTGCTGTTCACGTAAACTCTGCTCCATCATTTGTCAGAGCGGAATTTTGGGAATTTAAACGCTGTTGTTCCAGCTTGGTTGGCGGTAAACGTTCCGAACAGCAACTGCATCGATATCATCGGAAAAGCTCAAGTGGTGCTAGACGGGTATCTGATTAGGCTTTGAGAGAGAGCAGAGGCTGTGGATATCTCGAAACAAATGAGTTTGGTGGTATATCATCTGAAGATTTGGGCATTAAAAAGCTAACCGAGCATTAGGTGCCACCTCTGTTCATTCAGGACGAAATACGCATTCCAATGAACATTTTCAAAGCCTTGTCGAAGCAGTTTAAGCGAAATAAGTCGGAGGACTAATAATTTAAAATTGATCCTGTGAGCTTGGCTTTACATTGGAAGATCAGAAATTGTACCCAACACATTTTTACACATATTTTGCAACTAAATTTAACGCGTTACCCTCTTATCCTCACTTAGCACATCCTAACCTTTCCCTAGCGTTTAATAATAGAACCAGCCGTTTCCTCTTAACTTCATTAATATGTTTCTCAGTTAAAGTTTGTGACTGTATGTATTTGCTCATTTTCTGCACAACCACATAAAAAAATACAAAAACAATGTAATAACGAAGGCATATAATACAAGATTATCATTTTAACTTTCTTACTTTGTTGCAGGTAAGCCACAAACATACTTTCGATCCATCCCTTGACCGCAAACAACTTAGAAACCAATCGCCGTCGAAGGTATAGAAGACATTCCGTTGTTCTGGTATGTTTTATTATACCGCAGCTGTTTAGTGACGGGTTTCAATCGAGTTTCATGGAAGTCTTACGTATTAATTATCTTTTAAATTGGAAGGTCTAGCACGCTTTCCTTGCAAATGCAAGCCCGCCGAGGATTCAAGGCTGATATCGTCTAGTCGATTATTAAGTCAACCTATATTAATTAAAAGAAGTATTAGCGAATTGTTTTAATTAAAAATTCTTAATTGACGGTTGGCAATAATCCATGGATCTTATGGAGGAAAGTACTTCTTTGTATTAGATCTCAAGGCCATCAATTATTAATAAGATTTGCCAGATAATTACTTTACATTTACTTACGTACGTATCAGTTCTTTCTACTGATTTTCTATGGGTTCTTCTTTTAAAATATCCTTTTGCCTCCACATATTCATTATATCATCAATAATAATCTGTTATTAGTAATTTTCAGACACCGTCTCAAACCAAACATGTTTCGTTTTTAATATCTTTATACACTATCCATGTCTCCATGCTCCATCCAGCTCTTTTTTTCAGAGAATAATAGTAGGTTTCTTAGATCATGGCAACTGCTGCAATCAGTGTGGAAACTACAAAGTGACCTTCTTGACACGTCTATGGTTTCTTGTATCCATTATACTAGCTTGTAGATGGGTAGGTTAAATACAAATGAAACTATCTCTTTTGGGATGTAAAATTTGTTTTAAAATTTTCAATTCAATTCAAAGCTAAGAATATAGCATTCAATAAATATTATATTATTGCAATCTACTTCCATGAATGTGATTGATAAATATTACAACCTGCACGCTTTGTACTCCTCTATGAAGTTTGCATCGTTCTAATGCAAGTCGTACATCATCCCAGTTAAAATTTGGCAAAGCACGCCGACACTACATAATATCGCTTGCGCAACGTTCCGACCGCAAGAACAGGATTCAGTCGGATAATTTCGATGAATTATCTAATCGGGAAAACAGAATAAAGAACGAAGGCCACTTTACATTTCTTCGATCGTCCGCTTCCATCTTGTCTTCGAGCAATTACAAATTGCAACTGTCGCGAGCTAAATCAAGCGTCTTTGTTGTAGCAGCCTGTTGTATTTTAAACGAATCGGAACAGGTGTGCCAGCATATAGCATAATTACTCTTGTACGCGTTGCCAACTGAATACAAACGAATCTAAAATCTTTCGCTGTCTTGTGTCGGAGGATAGCTATCTGGGGAATAAATTACGTGACTAGGTAAATTAAGTCAAAAGTTTTCAGGACAAAAACCGTTTATCAACTAAACCTTTCCAAAATCAATCAAAACTATATCTCTAAATTATTGGGATGTAGAACATTGGCTGGGTTAGAGCCATCAATATGCCTTATAACAATTCTTAAAAATTGCAAATATATATCACGACTACCTAAACAAATGTTCTGATTGGGATAACGGTACCGCGTAGCGGGCGCGCTTTGTAGCTTATTATTAGACTCGGAAAAACATAAATTGCGCTATTTAAGAAAATAACATACCCTGGGTTAGAATTTGGCAAAATTTGGTGTTTAATCCTGAAAGTTCCGTCTTTCCGCGGCATCACTGTGAAATATTGGAAGAACCAATAAAAATATTAATAAACTGTTTTCACTTTCTTCTTGTTTCAAAGCACACAAATAGAAGATTCAGTTTTATGGGTTATTTTTGAAATGTATGAGCAGTTTGTGTGTGGTCGATTACTTAGAGGAAATAGCCTTTAAAATAATAATTTTTAGTATCATGTTGAAGCATTTACAGAGCATTAGCCGAGATTACCACTGTTGTAATCCAATCTCCATTACTGGTAATTTTTGCTTGACAAAATGTGTTCGTACTAGTCATCAGCTTTTGGGCACCGTCTACGCCACGAGACCTTGACTTTGTGGGATTCGTTTTCCTGTCCCATTTCCATCCTTTAGCTTCAGACGATATAGACTCTACTTATTATTAAATTAATGCTCACCAAGCCAGATTTTACAAATAAAGTGAGAATTATTTTATTCTAGTTTACAACTAATAGAGTCTGAACATTATAAAATACCAAATTCAGTCACAAAAAGTATTCTTTAGGAAGGCTCGATAAGCAGTTGCTTCTACGGAAATAATGCAAAGAGGGGAAAAAAATGTCCGACATCTTTACCTCCGATTTTATTTATATTTATAATTCCTAAGAAAGACTATTTTTATGCTAAAAAGTTCAATTGAATAGTTTCCAAGTCTCCCACGCATGAAAATAATTTATGCTAAATCCGACGGAACAAATCGTAAGCCAGAAGAAGTTGATGATCTGAAATAATCATGAAGATAGATCCGATTAGTGCTCGTAGGAATCTCAGTACGCGCATGCAAATTACGGCGCATTGTTAGCCGCTTTAAACCATACGGTTTGAGCGGAAAGTTGTTATTCGTCTCACTTGTAGAGTTCTCGCGACGATAAGGATCGCATGCTGGGAGTGCACGTCCCGGATTTAAATGTTTCAGAGTCCATTCAATGAATCCTTGATCGTTGTGGGTCACCGTGGCAAATTTGCAAGTTCAGTTCTACGGTGCCAGCAAAGCTCCGGCGATAAATAGCCTCAATTGCAATTTGCTATAACGGCTGTTAACTTCGCGGAGAAACTCGTTTTATAAATCGTCCGAAACCGAGATTTCAACACCGATGAAATATACTGCAATGATCAAAATTTCTGGTTGATTTAGTCTTATTAATGCGATGTTATCAAGGCGGTGTATTATTCTGTTGTAAGTCAATAAATTTTACGCGGAATATTTTGTAAAACAAGTTAGTATTAGCATCATACGAAACGTGTATCCAAGGGACATTTCAGAGGAATTTAAAAAAAAATAACATTCTTCTACATTTACGCAGGTAAATGTAACTTAAATTAATAATTTGTTTTTTATCACGTGTAATAAACAAACATTCTAAAAATAGAAAAGTAAACATCTTTCAAATTTTAATAGCTGGGGGTAGCTAATTACGGATTGTAATTAGGACTTTATTTACATTTTTCCTCATTTTCGTTGGAATTGGTAGAGTTGACAGGATTACTTTGTAACGTAGGTATTAGGCAAATTTGCGTGAAGACCCACATAAACGGAATTTATTTGATCTTCTTATATTTGGCAAAAGTTCGGGAATATTTTCTTACATTTACTGTGTGCAATTGCTTTAAATCCGGGAATTATAACATATTATAATTATTAAACTTAAATGGCATAAAAAGCTTATGTAGCTTATCTATCTTGGTATTACTTTTTAAAAGAAGATTTGGTTAAAACTGCATAAAAAAAAAATGATTGAGCGCCGCTGCTAGAAGATTAGCTGAGTTAGATCTAAAAGGAGAGGGTGAGCAGAGCAATGCCTCGCCTTCTTGCAAAATCGGACCCATACAAAGATTAACTTTTACAGGTCTTTCCTCAAGAGATCTTGTCGACGCATATCTCTCCCGTATGCTCAATTATGCCTTACTGCAGATCGGTGTTGTTAGGGCTATTTTCTATATCTTCCATCTACTCTTCTTTCTATTGTCAGTTTCTTTCCTTCGTTCTATTTTATATTCGTAACGTCAGCAACTATCCACAATTCACCTTTTCTAAGTGTTCCCCTTCTCCTTTTGTCTAAACTTCTGCGTTCAACGACTTGTTTCACTAATTTTTCTTCATCTGCTTTTCGATTGCTTAATTACATTAATTGCAACAATTGATCCCTTGCAAAAATTTCGAATAATCTTTGATCTTTCAGGGCTTGCTTCGTTGCCTCTTGCCTCTTTAAAATGCATAATGTGTATAAATAATCCATTATAACATCATGGGATAAATTATGCGCCTGAAATTGCACGCAAGCTATATAAATGGCAATTTATATATCGAAGATGTAGAATAATAATTAATTACTATGTGTATATCGATTACTTATATTGTCACAACATGTGCAATTCGTTGAAATAAATTAATTTGGGGCGATAAATTAATTTTGTATTAAAATCAGGGCGGCCAATTAAGTGAGATTATTATTTTTTAAGTTTAGTGAATCCTGATACTGTATAACGCGAGGATACCTCTTTAACGAACTCTAGAGATTGATTTTGATGATTATATTGCAATTAGAGCACAGCACAGCAGCACATTAGGATCCCTGCGCCTACTGTACGTTGCGTTTTTTGTAATTTAAAGTGTTTATCGATTTAGGGTTTCGTGTTAGAATTTCTCCTGCAATGAGATAGCTAATTATGTTGCACATGTTTGGAATACCGCTGTGCATGATACCGAACAACACGGTGCGGCATTCAAATTAGAGGGTATCGTGTGACATTCACGGACAGCACAACATTCGAACTATGCCAAATTGAAAACCTTCCGTTTATATCCTCGCGTGAGCTTCTATACGTATGGGTTTGTATACGTACGTGTATGGAGTTCCCGCCTAGAACAATATGGCCTCCTAACTAATCTTGTAATGCTCTCAACAAGCAAATTAACAGTATTTGTTAATTTGATACTGAACCGCTACTGCTATTTAGAAACGCTATTGGTAATCCCAACATATTAGCATATATTTCGGCGTTCGTCAATGTAGAATTTGGACATTTTAATAAGATTTAAATATTTTAAATTTACCATCTTGTTCGTTTTATCCATTTAGCAATTACGTCAACATTTCGTTGCCGGAGTCAAACTGAATCTTGCGAATAACACATCGCTATTATAGCTATATCTTTTCTCTTTCCAACGTCTACGCAGATTATAATTGATTATTGGTTCACAAAATTAATTTACTGCAATTATTATGCTAATTCCGAAGAAAAAATACCTCGCCATTCTCATCGTTCATCTTTCTCCAGGGCTTCCGCTCACTCAGAAAATGATAGTAACTGTACTTGGACTGTGCTAGTTGTGGTATACAATTTTCGTGACGGCTTTAATACTACAGCGGAGAATTGTATACACAACGTTGCATTCTGCGCATTAAATATGACCGCGCAAGTTCAGCTCTATCACGTTTTAACGCCTTCCAAGACCTTTTCGAACCTTCACGGACGTTAAATCGTATCTAGCCGTTTCTGACGAGGCACTTCTTCCACTCTTTGTTCTCCCCGTTCCGCTGATCGTACCGGCGGACATCTTAATTATAACTGTTCGGATTTTTTTTATTTGATAAATCGCACCTAGACGGGTGAAGGTCGAGCACACCCAATCACAACGAACTAGGCGCATTTTTCTTCTCCGCGATGAAACTATGCTAATCAGCGTAGCGTATGCTTATAGGGTAACAAATCGTCTCGAATAAATTTAGCCATCCTAAAAGCTTCAACATTCCGAAACGTGGATCTCCTAACGAATATCACGCTAACTTATACCTCCGTTCTATCGCGGCCTCTCTTACACCCCAACGCCTTTCGCGCTAACAAGGCGCAGAAAAAAGGCACTGCGAAGGGTGTCGATGGAACGTAAACCCCGGTGGATGCCCAGAAAATGCCACGGGATTTTCCCGAACGCATAAATCATCAATTAAAATAGGAATATAGGCGAAGGATACCTGCATGAATGCTTCGGAGAGGAAGAAGGAGCGCTGTGTGCATGGATGTATGCTTGCGGTTTTATTGAAAAGAAATTTGCTAAAGCGATGGCATAAAAATAGGGCCCCGCAAGGAAAGGGAAGCACGAAGCCTATACACTAAACTACAATATACACTGTGCGTATATTTATATAGGGAACGGTTGCAATTTGTATAGAACAAGAGGCTTCTAATAGGATTACAGTAAAAGTTAGACGACGGCATTAGGCATCGAGATTTATGACTGTGTGACGCTCCTGAGAAGGGAAGTTAAGTTAAATTGCTGTTTTGATCTTGTAATAATCTATGCCTATTCTATCCTTTAAGGATTAAGGTTCTATGCCAATAATTTCTTTTGTACCAAGTTGTTGTTCGGTTTGAGTACAGCTTCGACTTAGAAGAACTAGAGGTAAGAAAGAATGGATTCAATAAATCGTGTTCATTGACTTCGTTTTGATAAACCAATAAAAATATTAACTACTAGATTTATTGCAAGAATTAACTCCGTTTATCGAATTGGAACCAATTTATCAATGTAATAAATGCCCTTCCTTCGTGAGAAGCGACACAAAATTTGGGGGATTCTTCATTAGACATTAATAAATGTATTCCTTATATCAATAATACTTTCTCATTGTATTTACGTACCTTTCTCCATCAGTGTAGTTACCAATTATTATATTTCCTGATACGTCATTTTATTGCAGTCAAGAATTATAACGAATAGCGAGATTTGCTATAGGTACATCGAAATAATGAAAGTAGAGAAGACATATGAGATCAACGTGTTAAATAAATGCTGAAGGAACCAGTTTTTCTTTTGTAAAATTATCTAATTATGACAAATCTTTGCTTCTTGATCTTGATACCCAGCTAAAGAGTTGAAAACACTCAAGGATGTAATCCAATTTACATATTTAAGACATACCTAATAATCATCTATAATTAGGTCCAAGATTCGGCTACTCAATTTTGTCTTGCCATATATCAAAACGGATTAGGTGTTAGCATTATAAAACTTACTGTCTTCACGCATGATAATTAAGAGAGAAAAACACATCTAACACTTTTTATGTGTGAAATGTTTAGTAATTTTTTCTGTTACTTTCTTTAATACTCTATATTTCGACATCTTGAAGGCTTAAATCTTTAAGACCATGATACCTTTCGGAATTTTTTTACTATTCCCTGGCTTCCTTACGACATGAGATTATTTGAAAGCGACTACCTACGAACAATTTTGTGTTGCAATCTTCAAAGTTAAAACGTACGTATGTTGGCTTCAATAGATATCTCATCCCGAATATTTTGTTTTGTATATTGCACGCAATTCGAATTGCTTTTGGCCCGACGATGTTCTGACGGCTACTTTCGATTTAGACCCGGCAATTTTAGTTGTTAAAATCAAATCCGTGCTACGTAGATTCTTCAATATGAGTTACTTCTTGCTATGTTGTTCTAGACTATTACCTTTAAACACCAGTTTCAGCCGTGCGGCTTGACTTAAAACGATTTTCCCCCTTCTTCATCCGACGTGCCACTCTCAATCCGACTTTTTTTTGTCGATTCAATCAAAGTTACTCCTTTTTTTGCTTCGGCTCCGTTGAAATATCCACCTTCATCGCATAGACTAGGCAATTTTTACCGGGGAACTTGATAAATGGCCACTGCCGATGACACCAATGAAATACGTCAGCTTAGCGGCGGCGAACCAGCCGGCAATGGACGAGAGAAGGAGAGGCCCGAAAACGATGTGTAGATGAGGAGAGAGAGAGAAGAGATAAGCGGGAGAGCGCGGGGTTCAACTTTGACTGAGAGATTTCAATTAAAACGCACGTATGTGGAATAATGTGGACCAAGGCGGACCATTGTGGCGCGTTGATTTATTTTCGCCTACATCGTGCGTTGGTTGCTGCTCACCCTTCCGCTGGTGATCTCGTGATATCGATTGTCCGAAAGCGAATTCCAATGATTCGGGCCTACGTGCAGTTGACGGTTAAGTCATCTGATTATTTCGGAAATTACAACCTAAGCTGCGTGTTTTCTTGTTTTGGCGGAGTGGAAACGGATTCCTTAATCTTGTTTGGTTTCCAGTATAGCGGAGCTTCTAGCTCTAGGCTCTATTGTTAGATAGCGCTTTTTATAACTATTTATTTTAAACACTATTATTCAACTTACATTACTTTGATTACTCCATCTAGTTGTGTAGTTTGACAAAAGTGAAGGTTGCATTCCCATTTAATAAATTGTACCTATGTGCCGACAACGCATGAAGGTTATTCTATAAACCTTCATGCATTGCATACGCTTTTCAAAGATGCGTAGATTCAAAGTATTCAATTCAATTCAATGTATTTGAGAGACGCATACCATATGTGGTGGAGAAATAGAGGAATGCTTACTGTTACTTAAAAAGTCCTTAGTGATAAAAAGAAATTACTTTGAGGAATTAGGGCAATGGTCTGCCCAAGAAGGTTACCCCCATTAAGCTCCTACTGCATCAAGTTTGCTGTGTTTCGATTGCCCTTTAAAAATGCGAAACATCTGATGGGAAATAATTAACGAGAAATGCAGAAAGCTCGAATTCTTAGAAACAGATTTCGCCTTACAAAACCAACCATCATTGTTAGAACCGGAAACCGGTATTTTGCATAATCTTATATGGTATACAACCACCCAAATTGCGCTAAATTCTGAAAGTGCGGGTTGGGTAGCTTTCCGTTCCATAACTATAAGTTTCTGATAGTCATAGTTAACAAGGAAGTTTCCCAATGTTGAATTTTTTCGATTGTTTATCTGATACAAACACTTACTACATATATCTACGATGATCAATACACATACATCTTAAATGACAAATTGCTACAGAGGACATTAATTTGATATCTTCAGTTGAATTTAAAAAATAATAAAAATTGATACCTTTGGGAGACAGATCTATTCCATCAGAATCTAATTCAATGTAAATTCATTGCTTGTTTGATATATTGCTTATTGTCTTGAAGATTTATGCTCCACACCAATTAATTTCTTTGGCATACCAAAAAACGTTAGAATATTCGGTTTATTGTGCATATATTGATGTTTTGCTTTGCCAGTATTGAGTTCTTGTGATAGAGAAAAGTAAATGTTCGGGCTAAATTACCGAAAGCTGATTGATAGAATCTTTCAACCTTCAATAAAATCATAAACAGGGCGCCTCTGGTATTCTAATTATTGCAATGTTTATCTTGTCTTCATGATAAGCCCTACCTTTTGGTTAAGAATGCTAATTTACAGTAAATATTACTTAGAATTATTTGTACACAGAAAACACGTTGAGCTAAAACATAATGAATATTCTATGCTTTACTATTCCAATCATTACAATATTCCACCAAATGCGGCATCTATATTCCAAATTCATAAAATATTCCTCCTCCATTCCTCCATGGTAGCGTTCTAAGAAAATTAGTTGCACCCTCGTCATGGTATTAGAAGGCAAAACGGATTAGTTTCCGCTGTTTCCCTCGGCCCCGCCGATCCGCATGGCTTAAGTTTCGGGGAATATTTCTGATTGTTTTGCATTGCGATTCGCGTTTCACAGACCGATTGAAACGATGAACTTAGGAGCGGGCGGGAGGGGTCTCGATCGGTACGGTGCCGTTGTGTTGCTTCAGCAGACGTCGCCCAACGCGTCCCTGGGATGTGTTCAGCCGAGCGAACGGACTATTGTTGCGAGACTTTGCTCCGCGCGCGCTTTGATAGTTGATACAATGACCGGCTTGATTAATGGCCTAATTCCCTGCTCGGAATACACAATGCTAGCGCTAAGATCGCGCCAACATTCCGGATATTAGTCGTGGTCCCCCACCCACTCAGGTTTCGGATTCCTTTTTACGTCCTATTGTATCTTCTTGTAAGGATATTAAGGACGGTTTTGTGAGTCGTCCCATTTTTGCATATATTCAGTAACGCGGTCTAAGAAATATATAAATTTGCATAATGAAACAGGCTATGATCCGGTTTAAGTTAACTGCTTTCATATTGCATTTCGGTAGATATATTGCGTCTCATTCAATGCAAATACATTATAGTGTTGAAGGGTATTCTAAGCTCTCTGATTGCATCTTCTAATTTAAAATGAACTTCCCTGCCTTGTAAGTTTGACGCTTTTATACGTGAAGTCATAACAACATTTTTTAGTATCATCGAGGAAAATTTGAAATAAAATGCTAAAATATGAGCCTTTTTCTACAGGGTGGCAATCAGAACTGATTCCATAGCTACGATCAAACAGGGAAAAGAATATTATTGTGGGGACAGCCGCAGCGCCGCTTACCAAGCGATATTATATCTATAACATATTCAACTCTCTGTTAGATAAGTATGCAGCCATTAAATCAGATTTGGTTGACAACCTGTATAATTTTCATGAGAAGGGATACTTTAAGCTGATTAAAATTTGTGTTACTAATTTGCTAACTAATTTGCGCAAAATCCTTTTGTTGTACCAACAATCCAAAATTCAGATTTTCTGCACAATAATTGCCACAATTTTAAAGGTAACTAACAATGGTTCTTAAACGCCCGATATCTTAAGCATTGGGTATTTTTTTCAGGGGTGTGACAAACAAAATTTTGTATCGTTTGTTGTCAAGATAGCAATTTAAAATCGTTCGAAATTTGATTCGTGCTTTTCCAATATTGTTAAAAGAATAACCTATATATCTGTCCAGAACCTAATCTAGAAACTCTTCTAGAAATTCTTTTTTTTTGCAATTTCCTATTCTTTTAAATTAAATGTTAAACAGTACAAAATTCAAGTTTTTCGCTCAAATACTTCAATTGAAGAAATATTATAAACTTTTGCTTTTCTAAAGGATGTTCCTTAAAGCAAATCTGTTGGAATTTCGTTATTGAACAATTCCAATATCTTCATTTTCTGGCGTGTAAATAATAAAAAGCAAGTGGACAAATCTACAGTTTACAGCGAATAGATTTGTGTATTCCCACTACAAAAAATATTTTAGGCAAAATAGTTTTGATGTGCCAATAATCCGAAAAGGAACATTATTATTTAGTCTTCGTCGTAGTACAAAACAACAACATTCGGAGTAGGTACAGATTATATGGGATTGGCTTCTATCAAAGAAGATATCTTTGTTATTTCTTCACACATGTAAAACCGCCCGTACCTCATATTAATATCTGTAAGTCAAACAATAATCGCCTCTATATTTTAATAAATGCTAATCTCCATCGAACCGTAGCAACGCCCTTATTTTTCTCCTACATTTGACGTCTAACAAATGGAGATTTTTAAAGTTTGGCACCACCGACCGCTCGGCAATGCACAGATAGAAGGCATCCAGTGGGTTCTTAACTGATCGCTGATTGGTGTCAGACCAGTCCGTAATCAATCAACGTCACAACAACCGATGCTGTGCTGTAAAGCCAATAATATTCCACACACAAACACAATGTTCTGTGCCATTTATAATAATGTCGAATCGATTAATCACGGCAAAGCAACAAGGGAAAAATGGGGACAGTTTGCTACAATTCACCAGTTCAGTCATTCTTAAGAAATTCCTTTCTGTCTATATGGTTTGAGTCCTGCAGTTAGAGCATCTCTTCGACAATACTTATTATCATAAAAATAAAGAGATTGTCAATCGAGTTTGTCTTTCTTGGATTAGCTAAATATTTAATCGCTGCAATGGCTGTCTAACACAGCCACAGAGTCTGTCTCTCATGCATAAGTTCTATTATTGGAGGTTTATATATTTTTTTAAAATCTTTTATCTGATTGAAATGTTTTGTCTGTTGAAATAAACCTTTTGTAGTGCGTCTAAATGCTCCCAACAAATTGGTTCTATTATGGGAAGAAAGGAATATAACAACGAAGAGAAATATAAAGAAATAATAGCCACAGCGAGCTTCTAGTTAATTGCAAGTTATTGAATAACGCTATGAATTAGCTGGTAGAGCGAAGAATGAACAATCTCCAAACTCAATATTTTACCAGTAAAAAAGCAAGTTAATACTCCATCGCGTAATACCAGAATCATAAAATTAAAATTGATGAAATTCCAGAAAATGCAGAAGCAATTGTAAGTACTTTGAGAAATTCTTTTACGTACCTATACAAGTAAGTAGAGTTAAGTAGAGCTTTTTCCATCAAAACCCTCTTTGTTAATTCAGCACAAGCTTTCTTGAGTTAGAGGAGGAGGAGAAAAGGACTGTCTCTGTGGAGAGATAGAAAATGATCCTCATTTCTTTCATCCTGAGCTC
The DNA here is from genome assembly GCA_902654985.2 of Oryctes borbonicus. Classification (NCBI taxonomy): domain Eukaryota; kingdom Metazoa; phylum Arthropoda; class Insecta; order Coleoptera; family Scarabaeidae; genus Oryctes; species Oryctes borbonicus. The sequence continues at coordinate 7,455,162 of LR736868.1, forward strand.
TCTCTTCATCCCAGAACGACATAATAGATTCATTACCAGTACTTGATGGTTGGCCATAAAGTCGTAGACACAGATATTAGTCATCTGATGCTTTTAGCGAGCGGGAGCCACTGGTAGGACATGCTACAGTATTGTAACGTTAGACCCGCGTCCGTTCTCTTCACGAGCGCGCCGGGTTAAGTTCGTTGATGTAGAGGGAGGAGGCGATGTTATTCTATTGCTCGGTTCTTATTTCACAATGGTAATATGGGCCGGGACGGTCGGTCCACCCCTCACCCATCAGACCGACCATATAGATAGAGGGACCATGTTATTAATTGAGTTTTCGAAATTGTGTCAGCCATTTCTGATTTATACTCTCCTAGTCTTGATGGCCGGGTAATTTATGGTTAGGACAAAAAAGAATATCTTAATTATAAATAATTAAAATGTAGAACGGCCGATCTCATTAAAATTTATTGATTTCGTCCGTTCGTTTTCTCTTTATTTTAGGTAAAGCATCTGTTTACATAACTAGCTTTCTTTAGACATGTAATTTAAATGAATCTATTATATGCGAACATAAACTTTTATTGTTCTTTATTCTTACTTTTCACATTCGCGTTATAATTACTTAATTATGCATGTATAACTAGAAGAATTATTATAAAATAAGGAATAAAAGAATGGAACAGGCCTCTTATGTATGTTCGTTTCCGTCTTATTCGTCGAAGTGCGCAGTGAACACGGCACCTAATTACGTCAGGTTTTATTTGTTTTGTTTAATTACAGGTAGAATTCACAAGATTATTTAGATTTATGTGTGGATGAAACCATGTGTTTGTTTCGCTGTTAGTAAAATAAAGGAAGATAAGCTTTTAAGTTTTGCCAGCTATGTCTTCTAATTTTATAACAATTATAAGGTTCGTTCCTGATAGATGGAATAACTAATCATCTAGTATAATTTGAAAAGTTTCATTCTTTCACTTTTCTGAAACTTAACATTGAACATGCCTTTCAATTCAAAACAAAGAGCAATAGTAGCTGTACAAAATCATTCATTTTAATAAATAAATAAAATGTTATAACATTCAGCCGCATAATCTATCCAATAACCCCTCCAATCGAAACATATTAGTACCTCTGGAGTAATAGTATTACTGTGTTATGAAGCAGTAAAGAACTGTGTTATTCAAGTAGAAATAATCAATGATCCGTCGAAAACGTTATGAATTTATGTCAGTCCACTTATATTTCCTTCCAACCTGTTAGCTGTATTGAGCCGAGGTCTTTGCTTCTGTTATGCAAACCAACAGTTTCTTTTAAACGTTATCCCGTCTAATTATGCTCAATTCGAATGATTCTTCCTTTGTAAAAATTACTTTGGTCAAAGCAACAATTTGCAATAAGGTGGATTTGGCTTTAATGATGCGAAGACAATATTTCTTCATTTATAATCAACATCAGATTTTATCTCAAATTACTCAGTAATAGCACATCAGTTATCTTTTAATTAATTGAAGAAGAGAAAATTGATAATATTAATTTAAAAAATTGCTTTGGTGAAAAATGACCTCAAAAACTCGGAAAGGAAATTACCATTACAATCGTATTTCTGTATTCTAAAGATAAGAAAAACGCTAGGCAACTTCGAAATAAAGAAAAAATTAATATGTTATTCTAATCGATTTAGTGAGATCTAAGTAGTTCAAGGATATAAAAGAACACGATAAAACAGAAAAGCGTACGTTAATGGCAGTTTGCAAGTTTATTTTTTTGTTTGTACATCTACAGGAAACACAAAGCAACTTGTACTAACCGCCAGTAAAACTTTTCGAAACTTTCTAACTTGTTTATGCGCCGTTAATGAGATGAAGTTGATGTTTTCCTTTTTTCCCTGTCCGTTGGAGAGCCGCGAATGTAAATTGCACCTCGCAGAATAATCCGTTTTGATCAGGCTAGGTGTCGGACACGTAAAATTACTTTGGATCTTGTTGTTTTCGGGCGAAATTAGCGTGCGCATGTATAATATGTGCGCGACGTATAAAAGGACCGAAAACTTTCCTCCCCGGATCTCGATATTAGTATGTAAGTGCTGTAAGAATTATGATCCGGGTGCTGAAAATAGGGGTAGGAGGTTGAGGCTTTTAGAGCAGCCGGCGTGACCGACAATGAGAGATGCAACGGTACTTGGCGTTGGCGCGAGTGAGATCGACGGGGAGGTGTGCGTGCGCCCGGCATATAGTGATGTTTGAAACGCTGACAGCTTGCCAGTACTATTACAACCGAGCCCACCAATCCGATGCCAGTTCACAGTGCAAACCGACTGTCTAGGGAGCCGATCGCCCCGCACCGCACCGTACGCTTCGCGCTTTTGACATATCAGTTGAACCGTCACATCACATGAAGTCCGCGGTATTCCGCCAAAACATCGGAAAACGGTAACGCGCGTCGATCTATGCAAAAGCACGGATATTTTTCGAGGGAAATATTCGCGATGTATTATTGGCGAGCTCCGGTAATGACGACAACGTGTGCGTGTGTGAAGTGTGCACGCATCGCGGCTAGTGCCCGTAGATTTTAAAATAAGTGATGTGTCCCTTGAATATTTATGGCATTCACGGTTGTTGCGCTCGTATCGTCTTCGATAAAGCAACGGATCATCTTGTAAGGTAAAATCCCGATCGCATAACATGTATACCGAATCTCGGCCGATGCGTGTGGTCTTTCCAAAACCCGAACCGATGCATTCTTAAAGAATTCGAACACTTTTAATTGACACGTTAAGAGATTGTCTCCCAGTTAAGCCTTTTAAAACGCGCATAATATATCTATATAGCTACATAGGGACAACACGTTCTCTCAGCTATATTACCTACATTATATAACACGCTTAAACCAGTTCCTTCATGCACGTATTATACGTACATACATTTTCAATCTTATACGTTCCGTGTATCCCTTTATTCGCCACGTGGTTTTGGCGCGTCGCACGTATACACCTTTCTGCCTGCGCGTAGATTTGCATTTGGCAAACTAACAAAGCATTCAGCGCTTGTTTATCAAAGAGATAGTGCTACAAAATTTGATATAAGAATTCTAAAAGAAATCTCGCGGATCTTTGATGTTTCGCAAAGAACATGACGCGGGAATTCACACGCAATAATTCGTTGTTTGTTGTTGCTACATTTCGACGTTAATCGAACGTAAAAGATTAATAACATGCAAATAAACCTGGCTCGTGTAACCGTGGCCAATCGCAGTATTTCCTTGAAGTTTTATATAGAACACGGTTATAACGTTTAACACTCTATAGCTGTACCAATATTCAATTTAACTTGATTAGTTATAGCTGATGATTTTGTAAATACAAACAAAGGATATTACAAAATGTTTACGACTCCTTCAGTTAGTTTGTTTTATTCTGCATTGGTCAAAAATTCGGAATTCAATGTATATGTTAGAATATCTAATGCCAAATATTAAGAAAACACTTAGAGGAGAGCTTTGCCAAAGGATCAAGTCAATGAGAAGATTTATTGAGCTTATTTACACTTGAGAAGCAGAAGAATTCTCAAGCTAATTCTATACAAAATTATAAAAAATTCTCTATTGTACACCTAACACTATGTTCTAAATTAATTTAATCTTTCTACAGGTTTCGTTGTAAGTTTAGCCATGCCAAAGTGAAATAATCGTTCGTTTGGTCTTAGTCAAAATTCTTAGTAAAGTTTCACTTTGTAGTGTGAAATATCACCGAAAATCGTAGAATCTCAGCTACAATTGCGTCCCAGTGTTATGCTACATCGAAATTCATAGTTTCTGCATACGTTAAATAGAAAAATCATCAAAAGTGGCTGTGTAAGTTAAACAGTCGCCAACAAAAAAAAAAGGTGTTAATTTGAAGAATTAGTCAGAAGTAGCCGATTTTCAAAGGAATTTTGCTAGAGGGTTCGTTATCGCTCGAATCTCTAATATCCATTTAAAACTTCATTTATTTCTTCAAATAAAAAAAAATTTCGACTGTTTTAGAGTCACTTTCGCAACCCGACAACTTTTAAATAATCTAAATAATTAAATCTGAAAGTGATGCAAAAGATCAAGTAACAGTCACCTTGTCACTATAGACTCTATTATTGTGACATGGTCACAATATCACAGTTCCATTTATTTTATATGTACAAGAGGAAACCAAATAATGCAAAATTAAATTTCTAGAAACATTAGATCTTTATCTTGTAGAGTAGCTGATGATGTGAATAGACGTTATCCCGCCGGAAGGAACTACAACATGTAAACTACACTTTACCACAACTACCTTGAATTTTTAAAGAAAAAATTTAAATTTTTGTGTAAGATGTTAAACGAAAAGACAAACAAAAAATAAAAGCAAGCATTTTAGCAAATAGAAAACCAAAGGAAAATCAGAAGTTTTAATTGTTTACAATATGAATCGTTTTTTCATCAAAGTTTAATATTGTTTTATCTATTGTCAAAAGTTATTTAATGCTAGCAAGATTAAATAACTTTCTTGCAGTCCAAACAATAACCACATTTCACACCGCAATAATAAAAGTACGTTTATTGTTGATTTTGTACATTCTCCAAGATAACGGAAAGTTTCTGACAAAGAATTTACTACGCCGACAGTATATTAAGTGTTTAGATCTCTAGACACAAGCCAATCTTTGACGCAAGACGAATTTGTAAGTACCCAGCCCATAAACAACCTAAGCTATTGCTAAGGTATAGAAATCTAAGCTATCACAGTCGGTTGTTATAAATCGATAAGATTAACTAATCGTACATTGTATTCAAATTACTCATGAAGAAATACTATATCCAATTAATCCTCTGATTGGAGAATCTATTTTCCAACTAATTGTGTTGCGAGTGGATTTTTGGAAGTGGAAGTTTTGCTTTCAAAATGAAGTAACGCAGACGCTTGAAATTTGCGTATAATTCATTGTTTCATAATATCTAAGACTTAAAATTTAATATTAAAGGTTACTAATGGAAGAAGCAGGATTTAGGAACATTACCTAAGCCAATTTTCTTGATAATTTGATGATCGTTTCTGAAAGAATTTAGGATTACTTACCATGGTTAAATTAAAATTGAATTTTAGATCCAGAAGTCCACCAATCCCAAAACAAGCTCCACAAATAATATTTAACCCACTTTTAAGCCAGTATTATTCACATTTCAATTGATTGCTTAGAATCCGAAGCTTTGAGCACCCTTGCGTTAAATATTACAAATTCATTTAAAATAACTAATAACTCCTGTTTCTGCCTCACAGTTCTCTACGACTCGACTGTTCGAGACACGGTTTCTATTAATGTCTGCTCGCCGAACGAAAATAGCTACGGAATGGACAAGAACTTCTTTCAACTTCCCCTTTAAGCACACTTCTACTTGAGTACATTAAAATCAATTTGTTCTGATGTCCCTGAAGTACATGGGAAGCATAGTTCAATTCTGTTTATTACCCGTACCCAATTAACGTAACAAATCGAAATTAAATATTCATGAAAAGGGTCCGTCTCCGTATCCAAACTGCCTGCCCGCTGCAACTCTATTTGCGAAATGCAATCAAGTGCAACATTATTCCGGTGACGGCTGTCGTTTACACCAAAAGTAAGGCGGGTCAGCTCGAAAAGGACCCGACACGTATTTACATCGCAATAAACTGTCGTTCTGGAAGTAATCTTTTGCATTAAATAATTATACCTACTTAAGTGTTGACTGTGGCATTATTAGCACTTTTTGCTCGGAGAAGCAATACTAACTTGTTTTTGTATTGGCAAACTCAGGCATAAATGGATGTCTCGCATCTTCGAAATTATTACCTGCTTCGAAGGATAATAAATTATCATAAGCAGCGGCGTATAATAGCATTACAATATTCTCATCTTAAAAAATAATTTATTCAAAAAGCGGAAAGATTAATAAATAAAACTCATCTCTTTAGCTAAATAATTGGGATTGCTATCACCTTTTGAGGCTAAAAAAATGTTGCAAGTGATTGAAATAATTAGTCTTCGTTTACATACGTGTGCTAATTATTCGATAGCAGACATTTTGTTATACACACAAGGTACAAGAATGTAATCCATACGCAGATGACTAAAAATTAAGTACGCACCATTGGTAACATCTTTATTCTTGAAGCTACGTCATCGGTCAAATTAGGAAACTAGCAGCATTTTTTCCGCCAATTACAATGGTGGGAGCGGAAAAATAAAATCGGTTATGATGAAATTTTCGCTAGGATCAAAAAATAAAGGAGGAAATATGTGATGATAATAATTAACGAAGTTGTAAATAAACCTATTTTTTTAGAGAATTAATTATAAAACATCAACAAAATAAAAATGTATTTGTTCTAAGGCCGCTAATCTTTCTTGTAGAATAGATGTCCGAAAACCCCTTCTTGTTGCTCAGTTCATTTTTCGGTTAGCAGGAGGATATTTTAAATTGTCTTCACCTGACCCTGTCCTTTATTTGATGTCGTTCTTCCCGAACTACATTCTTAACAGCCTTAATATTATCGCATCGTTTCGAATAGACACGATTTTTAAGATAATCTCGTAAGAAAAAATCGAGTGGGATAAAATGGGGACCATGAAATCCGTCCATTAGTTTCAATCCATTTGTCGTTAAGCAGATCGTTCGGAAGACGACTAGTTTCTCGATAGTCGTGAGCAGGTGTTTCATCAAAAATAATATCTTGCTTGCTTACAAGATCTGTTTGATGTAGAAAAACATCCATGTATCCTTCGCCGGTAAGGAAACCTTTATTTAATCATTCTAGATGAAATGACACCACACGAAATATCGAAATTATAACAAAGATCTAATTTGCTTAGCAAGTAATGATGGTTTCTTCTGTTAAACAATCCACAATTAGAAAAGCTTACCTCTACTCTCCATGTAATATTTTGGCAATTATTGGCATTTATTCTGTTGACAATTACGTATACCATTAGAAGAAAACCATTCTTCTTCCAGGATCTCTATGTAGCAATTTTTTTAGCAGGTCTGAACTTATAAGGAATGAATGTTTACTTTTTCAGTATTCTGTGAAGCGTACCATAACATAGGTTAGAATCTCTCTTGTGTCTCTTATCTAATTCTCTGGATAACCTTCAAAATAACAAATACCCATTGTTTGTACTGCCACAATAATTATACAATTCTTCTTCACCCGTTTCTTAGCAAAAATATTTTCATTACTTACTACTAAACGTTCGACAACATTTCAGGGTTGAGCACGATGTGGGTATGATCGATAGTGATGCTCCATTGCACTTGCAAACATTTTCGACGTAACAAATAAGCTTCCAAGAATGGAATAGAATATAATCAATTCTTTCATAAAAGAATATAATACACCACTCCGTTCTTCCAGTTCTGCAATATTTTCGGGATGGTTGCGGTAAGCTGTTTTTTAAATGGCTCCATAAAAAGAGAAATCACATCAAGTAAGATATGGCGACCGTGGCGACCGTTATGTATCTCTTCTTCTTCCTATCCAACAGATTGGAAAAATTTCGTTTAATTTTTTTCTATCGTTAAGTTAATGATAACGTGGCGCCCTATCTAGCTGGAACCGGATACCGGAATTTATCCTGTTAACTAAATTTACGTCGCTAATTTTGTCCGTGATCAATTCGCAAAATTCGTTGATCAAAATTATCTTCAGATAATTCTTGAAGTAGAATAAGTGTTCAAGAACGAAACTTGCTTTGAGTATATGATATTCCAAACCAACACCTACCCACTATAATTTAGAGACAATTGACGTATATGTGGAAAATGTGGATTTCCGGTGGCTTCTAGCAATACGTCTAACTTGTTGCTCTAATTAGTTGCAGTCTTTCGTGCCTAGGAAGAGTGTTCAAATGACCTGTTTCTCTAAAACGCTTCAAATTTGAGCTCGCAACAAATTGAGCAATTTAATCCCTATTTGGCCTTTTCCTATGCTTCCTTACTTACCCAACCCGCATTAGAATCGCCATTCTCTTAGTTTCGGCTAAAATGACCTATGTAGAGCAGTTTCAAAGTGATTCTTTGACACAATAAATAAATGACGAAGTATTGCTATGCAACATTTACAAACGCCTTTGCCTCAATACAACTGACCATTTGACTATTAATTACGACCAATAAAAAAAAAAATTTGGAAAAAATAATAGAATGCCTATTATGATATTGCAGATGGTCTTCCATATTTAATTTCGTAACACCATTTAATACCGATGTTTATACTTTTTTTTTAAATCATTTAATTCGAATAAGACAAGATAGATTAAAAGAATTTAAAAAATGTACAATTACAATCAACAATATAATTTCTGCTTATTGAAAGAAAATATCGTATAACCTGCTTTCATCAAAATAGTAATTGGTTACTGTTACTTTCCGTCCTAATACAACAAAAGTTGGAATGCACAGGAAGTGTAAAACAACATACAGAAACATCTGTTCCAAATATTTTGTTCCATACTTTCAGTGTTGACATATGTATAGCTTCGGTGTGTGAAAAGTACAATATTGGTGATACTTTTCTTTCGTACGTCTATATGAAGGCATATACAACATAAGATACCGGTCAATTTTATTTATTCGTTACTGCAAACTTGCAAAATCTATTTGATCTAGTTAAAACAGTTACTGATTGACAATATTTCAAATATTCAAGGTGGAAAAGTAAACAAGGAAATGAAACTGAGGAAACCAAATTAGTAAAAGAACAATCACTAGTTATTCGAAGAGAAATGCCTGAATGCAAGATTATTGTTACTTGCTAATAACGCAGATAAATCAAATTTGGTGAATGTATTTATTGTTTTCCTTTGTTCGTGAAAGAACCTTGAGGTTCGTATTAAAACACTGAGCAAAAAGTAATTATTGATAGTCAATTTAGGTGCAACCTGGAAGAGACAAAAAGACGTGGACGAAGATTTATTCTTAGTTTCATATGTTGTATAGGTTACTCGGTTGATGGCCATTTGATCGCCATTTGAACGCCGATTATGGCGTTGCATTTTATTTTTATCTGATAATCATGCGTTGGCATTTGGAAAGAAGTGCAATTATGAATATGAATTGGATTACTAAAGCTTTGTAAACTTCAAAACTTGCCTGGTGCATATAATTAACATTTTTCACACTGCAACCAATTTTACAATTTGCAGAAACGATCAAGCTTTAATTTATAAGTACCTAGGCGGTAATTAACCTAACTCATATGCTGGTAAGCTGCAGGTGTCTATTAACTAGTACACCCTGTAGTTATAATACGATAAAATTCAATTGTATACTTAAAAACACCCAAAAACGGTATTCCTAACGAGTGATCTATAAATTTTTAATATCCACCATAACAGTTGTATTTAATGAGGAGAATGTAAAGCAAACAAACACCGCTTCCATATCAGTATCTATTTTTAAGGCTATTTGTCCGAAATAATAAGACAACTAGAAGTAAAAAGCATAAGGAATTCACTAATTCGTCTATAATTACAAAATTAGAAACTGTGAATAATTATCTTGTTTATATGGTTCAACTTTCTTCGAAATCATCTAAAGTGCTTCGAATGATAATTTACAACGTATTCCGAGATATTCTTATCGTCAGATGTAATTTGTCTTGTGGTATGATTTGTGGACAGGGAGGAGGTGTATAGATTCGATGAGATGGACGCTGTAGTTTAGGTAACATGATTCCTTACATTAGTACGTATGTATACTAGGAGATCCGTCTGAAAGGATGCTTTTAGTTGAATAAAGATAACCTCTAAGAATCTACTTTTTACGTAAGCTAATTCAACGCAATCATTATCTCATTATGTCAAGCTTTAAGCAGCGTAAAAGCTCATTTGAGAAATGTACATCTTCTTTAATACCATCTGTAGGAATTTGAATGCATAGGTAGGTCTAGCTATTTGTTACTTTTTAAGTGTAAATATTGACGTTTCTAGTTTATTCTAGAAGCTAAATTGGTTTTATTTAAAATCTGCAATCTTTCTTGCATATACACTTATCGAGAATGTAAAAAAAAAGACGCATTTTAAAAGATTGTTTACGTTAACTGCTTACCCGATCTAATTCATAGTCCATTTATTGATACTCAACAGCTTCGCGTTACGAACATTTTAAATTAATTGCCCTAAGTACGCCGCTAAATAGTAATACGCTGGTAACTAATTTCACAATATTATCAAAATTACTTGGTTATGTTCAAAGTGCGAAGTTACAACTTGTACACCAAAATCTTTCCTGACTACTTGAAGCTACCTCATTTTTGAGTTTATGTTGTATATTAAAGTTTTCAAGAAGTGGCCTTCATTGCCGGTTACTAAGTTTAGATGGCCCCTTCACAAATCAATCTTGTTACTTACTACTCCTCTGCTTGAAATGGGATCAAATGTCTTGTAACAATTAATCAGAGTAATGAAGAAATCAATGCATGTAAGATTCAGTGTTTAGCGAAAGAGTGGTAGACGTGAATAAATATAACAAATTGAAGAAGACGTTTTGAACAAAATTAGCACAAACATTCATTGCATTATTGTACATTAAGATCTTCTGGCACGAAAATCACCTTCCTAAAATTACCGTTCCAAAAGCCAAAAAAATAATAAGGCTAAACTAGCTTCCTTAGGGCTGGATGGAATTATTCACGGCAAACGCAACCAAAGGAGAGAACAAAATACACTACCCACGGACATATTTCGGCCTACCAGGCGCCATCAAAGTGGCTTCGAGAGTATTTTTAACCCCACCCTGTGTCATTGTTGCAGAACATTTCAAAACGACGAACTGGACATTTCTTCGCTTCTAAAATCCCGTTTCACTACCTTCCTCATTATTTACTATGGAATATACGTAATTTTTCATGAACCCCCAAAAACTAAAATCGGGAGGATTGAAGTCGTGACTCCTTGCTGGCCATGCAGTGGGCCCATCACGAGTACCACAATCATTCCACCAATAAACAAGGCGTCTATTTAAATAGTCTCTTGCTAATCGACAAAAATGGGCCAGCGCTCCATTATGCATGATGTACATGCTTCTAATGATATTTAACGATGTGTCCTCTAATAGAACGTTACGTTCGCCCCGTTAAGAATTTCGATAGACTTGGTCACTCAACCGATTTTGGCAACCGATGCTGAAGAACAAGGTACATACCTGTCCACATGCTCAAAGAAAACCCATATTGGTGCTTTCTTATTTTGGTTCACTTAATAATACATGTGCCTATCCAGGATACCGTCGCGGCTGAAACCTGCTTCATCCGTCAAAATAATTAGCGGCAATAAATTTTCATTTTAGATTTGGTTTTGTAGCCACTCGCGGTATTGCACACGAAGTAATGGAAGCAGCTGTTCTCTCAGGAGTTGCTTATCAGGCTGACAGTTACAGTTTGTATAGTTGAGCTTATTTTCCTAGTGTTCATTATTGGATTATTGTCAATTATGTGCAAAATAGTTATTTCATTATGAACTTTCCCTTTCTTAAAGCAGCCATCTCTCAGCCTAATTGTTGATAAATGTCAATAAATGTTATTTTGGCATAACGGAACTTTCTCGATAAAGTCTCTTCGTTTCACTGGAATTTTACAATCTTCCCCATAACACATAATCATAGTGTACAACACCATTCCATCAAACAAGAAACTAAATATGATTCTTTAAGGAAATACGAAATCAGGTTAATACTTACACCCTTTGGCAATCTTTATGAATTTCATGGTCAATTAATGTTCATAGGTACCTTTTTTTATCTGCAAATTAACGTTGCTATTTTCTTCGTAAAGTGTCTGCTTAGGATGGACACAGCACTACATTATAATGTTTTCTGATGATCTATTTGCACTAGTAAATAAATAAAATAATAAAAAAAAATAAAATCAAAAATCTTTCTGTGGTTCTTCATATTTTCCTAATGTGCTCGATTATGTTGGTCGCACCTCAATCAGTTAAACCATTTGCAATACATCCACAACTTGATGGGATTATGCTAGAACATTTTCGGAATGAGAAACGAAATAAGCATTCATTGGGAGAACTAATGATGAGATTTGATATTGGTTGAAGAATTTATAACTTATATGATCTGATTGACGTACTTCCTCAGGTTATTGGCGTCACAAATGGTAACGAAACGATGGGAATATCGTATGATTTGCATATTAAATGCGATTATTATAACGCCTCATTTCATATTAATCCCAACTAAATTATCTATGAATAATTCTAATATTAAACCTTCCTCTATATAACCATTGCGCTTACAACGTCGTAAGTAGTTTCTTAGGAATTCACAGAATTCTCCGTTAGGCATAATTTATAAACGAATTCGTTTAATATCCCGTTAGTTTCAACCAGTTTCAAATTACGAAAATCTAACCTTTATTAATAATAAGCAGCAGAAGTATTTAAACGATAAATGATAAATCTGTATCTAGACCGGAAACATGGAGGTATCATTTCTTGAAATCTCTGGTCTCGTTCTAAATATGCATAAACTCCTCAAGCGAGTCTCCCTAGCGCTCTTCCTTCGCCACTCTTACATTCTCCGTTCCTTTTCTCCTCTGTGCGTTGCGCGTAAGTAGACAAACGTACTCGCTTCAATTAATATAGAATTAAACATATGTGCGTACAACTTGATACATACCTGATGGTATTAGACGAACAGCAAGTTTGAATGTATATACATACATAAGTAGAGCTGGTGGAATATTAAAAGGTTTCTGTTCCGCAGATACTACGGGCATTCTTTGCTGCATAATTCATCATCTACGCTACTTATTCAACGCGTATACATAAAAACAATAACAATTAGCGATAACGTACATTTGCACATAACTGCTTGAACGTTGTAGTTGTAAAATAACTAATTAGAATTGTTGGAAGTGTAGTTACGTAGACTGACAACTGATATAAATACACGCTAGCATCGTGTGCTTCGTTAAAAACGATTCCCTGAAGATACTATCGCAACTTGGAATCAAACGAAACAGAGAGGTTACTGTGTCCTCACTAAAGTTAAAGCGACATAGACTGATGCTACATCAATATCACAGAAGTAGCTTGATTAGTAGCATTTTACTTAAAAGTTCGCTAAATTAAGTGAAAAAAAGTGCAAACCGTCCAGCATTTTAATGAAGTTGCATTGCTACTTTTAATGGTAGGTTATCACCACAGAGCGGTAAGATCGCAGTGAAACGTGCGGTGATTGGTCTTAAAATAAGTCAGTATGTGTATTACGTAGTGCTTAGTAGTTCTGGAGATGTTTGACTTTTCCTTCTTCCAACTCACCCTGTATATTGTTCCAAATTCGGATGAAGGGAGTTTTTAAAGAAAAAATAGGAATCAGTGACCTGAATCTTTAATAAAAGTAGAAAAAAAGTATTCTCTGATATAACGTCAACTGCCTTTTTGCCTTCTCAAACGTTGAACAGAGCACGCCTTACCCTGTTCCTGTTTTCATTGATCTTCCCTCCTCTTTTTCCTTAGTTTTTTAATTTACAGTACTTTCTTGTATGTATTCTCCGAATCCATTCGTGGCAAATGGCAATACCAGTTTACTTACCTCGCATGTAGCTTATTTGGCATCAGCCTCTATTTAACGGTTTCTTTGATTTCTTCATTTACCATATTTCTCCAACAGTCTACCATTCGCTTCATAACACGAAAATTATAACAAACTTTCCTAAATCTCTTGCGCTTATCCTACTGACAAATGGTAGAACCACTCCAAAACCTTAGCCTTAACGAACACGTAAAAACGTGTCATTGCAAACAAGATATACAGAAATCCAAAAATATCATATGACTTCTAAACTACATGATCTTCATATATTTCTTTTTGGTGTCAAAGCAAACACCGCATCTTAATCATCGCCATGTTAAAATAACATGCTGTTTTGTACTTGATAGATACGATCGATAACATTTTATTTGATAAATATACCACAGCATACTCGTTAGTTTTGATAATAGAGAATCCGCCTGGTTCCAGCCGAGCAGCTTAGGTGAAAGGTTAAACAAATGCACATTATCTTCGATAAAGCGAGCCCGCATAAAGATTTATCAATTAGATTTTTCCGTTTCATTGATCTGTAATGAGGAAAGCCAGACAGCGTGTAATTTTGAATAATTCGAGTTGGTAATAACCTTCATAATCGAGATGATTAGATATCTTTGGAAAATAAGTGGAGAGTTCAAAGTAGAGAATTATGTGCTAATTGCCAATTAGGGAGCGTAAATTTGAGAAGTTTACTTATCCCATTCGGACTGCCTTGTTGCGGAGTTTGCATGCCATTAGTCAACTTCGCCTAATTAAGAAAATGTAATGTATAGTTGCTTTGACCGCTATTGGTCTTGAAAATCGATATTTGCATCAATCGACAGACAATTCGAGAAATATCTTTATGGAATTTTTTGTGGTGCAATCGGCGATTAAATTATTATTTGAATTAGTTAATGGCGTAATGGTAAGAGGGCATGCCCCTAATTGGGCAGAGTTAGGCGCTGTGCGTTCTTGGTAGGAACAAATTTTCTTAGAGGGTTTGAGTCACCATTGGCATTGAATACTTTACACCCACGAATCCTGCTGACTCTATCATAAGAAACTATTCAGGAACTTCTTGCTTTTCAGCAGACTTTTCTAATATTTGGAGACCTACGAATAAAAGTTTTACTTGGCATTAAGAGATAATCACCTATGCACCATAATAATAATAGATAATCACCTATAGCAGCCCATTTCTTTGAAAAGTTACGAAAGTAGGTAGATTTTGTTCGACCAGTATGCGTAAATTGACTAAGTTCAACATTTTACATCAATTGTGTAAACTTCAAGTTTTAGATGCTTCTCCTCAATTCATGTCAACTTTCTTAAATGTTTCCTACAGTGTATATATTTTTTCAGATGATAGACATAAATTGAGATTTGTGCGAAATGCCACTATTTCTTTAACGACCAATATCCGAAACGCCTTACATGCCAGGGCGGTTTGACTATGTATTCGTTGGAGTCAGCAAGACATCGAAGGTTTTCTTATATTAACCAAATTCTACTTTGGTACAAATTCGTCATTTAGTCGACGCAATCATTATTTCCGTATATATATTTTCTACAGTAAGTTAACCAGCACGTATAAGCCATAAGTAAAGAAAATAAGAGGGGCTGATTAGAGTTCACCATAAAAGCAATAGATTTATTTAAAGCATCACACGCTAAACTTTTTCAGCGGTAAAAAGATACAGACAGATGCTTAAAAAACTTAGCAATTTAAGTAAGTGCATATGGATTGAGGTAATCAATTGAATAAAAGAAGCTGACCGGATCAGATGACAATTCTTTACGTCGATGAAATTAATTTCAATCCAATACATTTGTAATAGACGAAAAAGCACGACAGATTTCTTCAAATATCAAACAGATCTACTAAAAAATTTGCTGCAAGTGTAACAATATCTTCTACTGAATAATTTTTCGCAGCATGTAGTTATAAATTCTATCGCTCATCACTTACAATTAAAATAAAATCAACTTGCACGTTCGTGTATAGCGTTGTATATGTTAAATCAATGAGTTAATGTGGTAAAATGTTCTACTGGTGCTTAACCGCATTGATTTTATTCGATCGCCGTAAACTGAGATACATTCAATACACGTTGACCGTATCCTACCAATTAATTTCGATTATTTCTCGGTCAATTCCCAAACTGCACAACGATAGAAATATCCGCGACGCGTTAGCTGGAAACCCGCCTCGCAGTGCGCGCCATAATTTACGGGTCGGTGGGGAATTTGAACGTGATTAGACACCGTCCTATAATGAGCCATACATACATGTGTATATATATCGGCAATGTATGGAGGATGATGCTTACTAAGAAGGGTCGCTTTACGCAAATGACAGTGCAGTCAGTCGGCGTAATTGCGACCTGATTTATACACACGATCGCTCTGCGAACGATATTCAAATTAATATCATTATCATTCAAATTGATATGACCGCTGCCTTTATTAATATTTACCAGAAGTTAAACCGTGATTTATTGCGTGCGATGTTGCATAATCGAGAATTCTTAGAGTTGTATATTGTACGCACACTTTACACAAGAATTATTATTAGGGACTTCGTGGAAAGTCTATGTAGGTTAAATTTAGATCAGATTGTAACGGCAAATACTTGTCTCTACTGAATATACGGCTTCCATTGGGGAATACTAAAAAATCGATATTTCCTTGATCTTATCAATGTAATTAAATTTGATTAATGAAATAAAAATCTTAAGACGCGGGTAGGATTCGGAACAACGACTCCCGTTCGCCAGGTGGGTGCACTACCGCCACATTACTTCTACAAGAGACTATGTCCGGCAAACGGGAGTCGTAGGTTCGACTCCTACCGGCGTTTCAAGATTTTTATTTCATTAATTCAATTTAATTATTTCGGTAAAACTAAGGAATAATTATAACAATAATAAGTATGGGCTTGTTTCTATTATTCCATAAAAGCTAAAAGATGTATCGAGGATTAACTTATCTGTCATCATATTAACTAAAAATCAGGAGTCGTACTTAACACAAATACTGGGGAAGTTCCAAATATTTTTATTTACTTATTAATTCTGGATAATTAGTTAAATAACTCTATTTGGTACTTTAGATGAAGCCCTATCTGTGGATAAAACCTTGGTAATTGAAAACCATACTAATTAGGCAGCCGGCGAAATTAAACCTAAAAGGGAAACTTTGCACATGGTACACAAACAGGTCGAAAAGGGATGAAATCGCAACAGGCATAAACATAAAACCTAAAACTGCTTACTGGATTCCAAAATTCACAAGCAGTGAAGCAGCACTAAAAGTTCTCGGATCCTGTACATACGAACCTGACCTGATACGCGAACGCGTAGGGAATCCTTGACAATCCCAAAGCATCGAAGGAAATGGGAAGGAAAGCCGAAAAGCTAGCCAAACATCGAAGAGGCAAGTTCAAAGTTTGTCACAGCGTTTTCGAAATATACCAAAAATATTTTGGTTCCGAAAAACGTGCTCATATTTACAATCCAGTTAGGATATTGGGTATTCTAATGTCGCTATTATGTCGCCACAATGAATAGCGTTCAGCCAATTGCGATATGGCAACCTTCATCAGAGCGATCCTTTCTCTCCATTTTCAGTTCTTTAACGGCTTTTATAGCTGCGAGGGTCGTCTTGCTCTATCTGCGCTAAGTTTTGGAACGAATTCTATTTTGGCCCTATCACAATTTCACAAATTGGTAAGAAGCTTATTAGATCACGAACTCGTACGGCATATTACAGGCTATAATATGGTATTTATTATATATGTATGCAATTGACCAGAGACGCAAGGACAATTTGCCCTTTTCTAGCTTAAGTTGTCTTTGAGAGAAGAAGTGGCTTTATCTTCAAAGCAAATTCAAGCGTTATAGCACGTACTACCATTGAGAGCATCAAATTTTTATGTTGACTTTTTTATTCCATCAAGTTATCATTTGTAAAAAGTATCTTTTGAATAGAACAACTTTCTTGATGACACGTGGTAAATTGACAACGCTTAAACACACAGTATATTAAAAGTTTCTGTTTACATTTAACAAAACGCAGAACAACGTAATAGAACGAAATTAATTGGGCGATGTACCGCTCACCGCTTTGCGATCTGATCAAATCGACATCCTCCAAAATATAACCTAATTCCTAAATTAATACTCACTGAGACTTTCAATTCTTGTTTAAATACAATTTTATTAATATATGCGGTTAATTTAATTATGTAGATGCTGCGAAAACGTTTAAGATAAATAAGTTTCTACATATTGACAAATGCGGAAAGAAGGTTAATAGAATCAGGAAACAGTGTCATGTTCGTATACGTTTTGTGTTGTTTTATACGCTTCGTAAACACTTGAGCTGCTTATAGAGTGATTTATTTATTTTAAGAGCATGTTTATCGAGTGACATTTGACTGTGCAGAGTGTTTGAAAACAAGCAACTCTATTCTATTCCCTAGGATGCTGTTTGCGTTCCCCTTCACGGTATCATCCGTTATGTAGATAACTCAACGAGACGAAATAAAAAAAACGAATATTTCTAACACTTCGAATGTAAATTAATCTTATCACGACTCATAATAAAATGATTTATCGGAATGCAACTCTTCAATTGGTTGTCAGATGTTTCATATATCTAGAAGAACCCATACACATATGTATGTAAACATATGTACATTCGTTTAGTAAATAAACGTGCAACTTGGTAACTGTTTTGATAGATGTGTGTATCTTCTATGTGGCTTTACTGGGATGTATCTACACTTAATTTCACCATAATAATAGACTTTGCAGCTAACAAGTTTCAGTTGTATTCGTGGAAAACCCATAATTAAAATTCGTATCAAAATGTCACGCAGAATGTTATTCCAAGAAATTAGTGTTAAATATCGATACGTACTGTGGGAGACATCACGCATATTTATTTTTATCCCCAAAAATTATAGTAAAACTCTATAATATGAAAATAAGTATTTGTTAAATAAGAGCCCCTCGAAAATGGTAATCACGAGTCGCCGCTGATTACAACAAAAATTTGAGTATCGTTGCTAAATCCTATGATTATTGCTGTGTTTGTCTCTGATGAAAATAACATTTATTCGTTCAGCGATATAGTCGCGAGTGAAATCGCAAAAGCTAAATAAATAAACCTAAAGCTAAATTAGTAACAGACATAACAATAGATCAAAGAAAGACTTAACACAGAGGTCTCGCTTCGACATAGCGTAAATATTCCAAACAACTTAACGTTTCAGGATCACGATCGTTCAACAGGCGAAAACCGGACAATAAATCTGGGAAACAATACGCACAGGTTGAAATATTTCCCTTGCACTTACAAATGTCGCGCTCGTAAACGCTAACGCGACCGTGATATGTATCCAGTAGGTCGTCGCCTGACATAATATAAACACCAGCGATCTTGTAAACGAACGTTAGATCGCATGTAGTCAATATATTAGGAGAGAGCCGGGAATCACGTGCATCTTGATTAAAAACTTGACGAAAGGGACATAAAAGTGTCCCCGGTAATATCCTGCATTTTAAGCACATCAGCCGCTAGTCGTATGCGGTCTTTTTAGTTCGGTCAAACACGCGAATTATTATTACGCTACCGAGCCGTTTCAATTATCTTTATTATGTTATATGCATGTAACTCCGTCGGTTGCTGCTGATGCATAATTCAAAATAGTTTGCTTGGAGATATAATGATTAATTTGGTTTGATGAACTTTTAGATATGGCGATCTAAAAATAGTTTAAAAGGTGGAGAATGTTTATATTTTATGTAATGGCCAATTGAGCAGCTATTTCTTTCAACACGTGAGGTTTACAAAATAATCACCCAGAGAGACTATGCTTTCTACATAATGCTTATGATACCGACGAAAGCCTCCTGCAGTATTATTAAACTTAGCATTTCCATAAAAAAAAAAAAAACATTTCATCGACTAGAAAACCTTGGATTGCCGCCAGAATCTATAGATTTTCTGGAAGAGCTTTATAATGCTGCTACCAGTTCGAGGAAGCAAGAAAATTTTTCTGTATTAGAAATAGTAGAAAAAAGTTTATATATCAGTTATAGCATGTACTGGAAGCTTATATTGCACTGAGAAATACTGTCAAGTCGACTTATTCCATGAAAGCTGTAGATACGCAAGATCACTACGGGCCAACAACACTTACTTGTTTGAATTGATGGCATTAGTTGCATTATCTTAAAAGACGACGTAGATTTCATCCCCTAACCGTTTGCACGTCTTAATTCATTAATCGCTCTTTTATTGATGAAGGCCCAAAGTTATTCATCTCTCTAAAAAGGAAAACGCGAATCGGTAACTGTTGACCTACATCCTTTCGGCCAATAATGTTTTAAATTCTCCGCCGAATGACTTCTATCAGAAGCGATCTGCAAAGGCATTGCTGCACTTGCCTGCAACGACTTAAATGTGGAGTTACATTTATGGACGCCGGCAAGGCGTTGGACACGGTACGCCATACCTTGTTATTAGCTAAAATTGAGAAGTATGGAATACGCAATGCAATTTTATCTTTGTTTAAATCCTGTATGAGAAATAGAGGCAATCGGTCGACATTGATGGTACAAGATCGGAGGCACAAGAATTGCGGCGAGGAGTTACATAAGGATCTGTAATAGGGCCATTTTTGTGTACATTAATTACACCGTTCTTTGCTGGTCCATGTGTTGGTAAACTTTTTTTGTTACTGGTAACAAGAACCATAGCCTTCTATGATTAGAGGTATAAGAATACAGAATTTAGTAATGCTTTCGAGCATCCGACGCACTCCCAAATGTTACATGTTTTACACTGTATTAATTCTTAATGCTGTGCTACACCTTAACTCTTACACCAGTTTCATAATAAACAATTTTACATTATTCACAATTTATCCACCATTATCTCCGTTAATGTGAACTAGTAACGCGAAATCTATGCCCTTGTCATTCTTGGCGCTACCTCAGCAAGGCATTACAACTTCCCTACCACGCCACCGCCGATTCCTCGCCTAGCGTTCATTCCCCCGAACGGTTCACCTCCATCCACTGTGCCGTGTAAAGCTCAGAACCAAACCCACCTGATCCTGCGCTAACTGCAGCTTAACATGCGAACCACGTCATCGCCAGAACGTAGACAATAAACGGACGGTCCTCTAATCTCCCTATTACTATCTTAATTTCGTATGTAATTGTTTTCATTTGTATCTATTCTCGGAACGTAGCACCAAAAAAAAAAGAAAAAAACGAACAGAAAACAATGACGAATGAAATAATGAAATATAGCGTGCCATGTACTTCCTTATACGCGCTGACAAATAGGAACCAATAACAATTGTGTTATCTTATTCGCGCCGAATACCGTCGGAATAATATTGGAAGGCTTGCGTTTCCGAGTATTCTCCTGGAAATTTGAATGGAATCCGAGTTGAACCGGATTCCTTCTGCGAACGCTATGGTCCCTAACCGCGTAAGTCTTGCTGAGTCGCGCAACGCCGAACTTAAAAAATTAATGAGACAGTGGATGTATTAATGGTCCTTATTATTCATACGCCAAGCAGATAGATTTTTCTTTTATGACAAGAAGTTACAGATATTAATCGTCTCGCGGACAGTTTAATTAATTGTAACGGATGTCGGACGAAACAGGAAAAAACGAATCGCCGCTCGTAACGTGGTCTTATTCGTGTTTTTTCTTTTTTGTATCAGTTTGAACATGAACTTAGCTTTGTTATCGTTGAAGGCACTGCGTTGTGAGTACGGCGATGTAGGTCAACTTATATCGAAGCTTACAAAATAAGAAGGCTGAAGTGCATAACAATGGTGATCTCAGATGTGTAGTTAAGAGTCACTTGTGTATCTGGACATGTACGGTGTTGAAATAGATCCAGACACCCACGAAGCATTGCCAATGATGTACATATACAGTGTGCGAAGTTTGATGAAAATACATTGTCTAGCTTGCTCTGTAAAAATAGTGGTCGATAACGAAAGATTTTGTTAGGGTAATATAAACTTACCCTAACAAAAATGCATTTAGTTGTATAATGGACCCGTTAAATTGGGCAGTTCATACTAAGTGTTCTAAACTCAAAGACTTCACTATTACCCTTGCAATAACACCATTAATATTGGACGCACGTTTCGGTAACTAAGCCACCATCATGAATAACTTTAGAATTTACATTGGTTTAGATTCCTCTTGTAAAGGAAATACATCAATGTACAGAAAAAATGTACTCACAGTAAATAGCAATTAATCATGCACATTCTATCTATTTTAAAGTTATTTTTTATGCATTTTTCTATTAATAATGGAATAAATTATTAACATTTTCACTTAGAATGTTGCACAAGTTTGCTAGTCCATATGCAGAATTTTTTAAAATTACTGTAAGTTAATGTTTATGATCCAAGCATGTTAGTTTGCGAATCCTAATTGACTGATAATGCTACTGGGAAATTCCTACGAAAATAGCATGCTCCTGCTGCGCGAACGCCGTCGACAATTACAAGAATCTGGGTTAGAATTTGAAGTAGTATTATACACACACGCTGCCCGCACATTTATACGGCCATTATTCCTCTAATTGTTCATTCAAATTTCTTGTTATAACGTTGTTCGACTCTTGTTAGAGCCTGTGTACAACGTTGTATTAAAATTACGACCGCAATTGATCACGGCAAACACGAAAAGCATATATAAATATGACAGTCGGAAAATGTTAAGCACCGGCAGAAAGGAATCAATAACGACTCCCCTGATTAATATGGATGTCATTTGCGCGAAATTTATGATATTTATTAAGTTTGCAGATGCTTGTAATTTGAATGATAATAATTAAATTGTCCATTCTGTAGCCGGCAAGCTAACGTGCGTACGCGTATTTTACATATTCATTCATTTTGCAACGTGGCGGACATGTACATAGCTTGGCGATACGTAAATACATACACCGACGAACATAATCGATTGCGTAGTATCTGCCAGCATTCGATATTTTTCTTGATAGCGTAATATAATGAACATTCGGTAAATATTGAAAGTTGACGACCTTGTCGTCCGTGGGATTAAGACGAAGTCTCTTTGGATCTTACATTGTGCTCGGTTCGTAAAGGTTGTTTTCGTATTATTTATGATTACTACGAACGAGGAAATTAGTCACCTTAATCGAAAAGTGAAATCTTGTTTACAAATAAATAAGATTCTTTGCCAAGTATAATAGGAGAAGACGTTGTTAATTTATAGTCTTCCTATGTTCATATTCTGTTTTACACGAATTTAAAAGATTAAAATCGAAACCGATCAAACTATAGAAGCTCCAATAGTAATATTATAAATTAGATAATTATACTGGCTAATGTATTGGCGTTCATAATTCACAACTTGGCAGAAAATAATAGCACTTTTTATTTTGTTAAATATATTTATTCTATAAATATTTTAAATAAGCTACTGGTTTCGAATATAACCTGTCCTCCAGGCTATACAGAATATCCACCGATGAGGTACCAATTTTCTTATTTTAATTTTTTTCAAAAAAATAATTCTTGTTCGATCTTCACTCTTATTTTTGTCTGATTAACACCGTGGTCAAGTTTGCGAGTAAAAGAGACTAAAAATATTCAAATATATTCTAACCTAAGCAGGTATGTACCATGGTTTATGTATAAAAACCAAATTCATCCTACCATTGAAAAAAAAACGTCGAGAATTTCTTTAAAAAGAACTGAAAGCGCGATTTCTTGGGTTGAACAAACCTGGCGGATAGCCATTAAACGATTTTGATGTATTCAACTTCATCCAAAGTGCATTGACCGAAATTCCATCTTTACCAGTCGCTAACCTCTTTTTTACATTCAAAATTCCAAGATACACACATGAGCATGCAAATTTTCACCATTTCGACAAGCATCTCTGCGAAGATTAAAATTTATTGTACGTCGTAAATTCTACCAGTTGTTCTATATACTTAGAATGTTTGGTTACAGTTTGCATTTAAATGTTTAATTTTTCCTTGTTACGTAAATCCATTGAGTTATAATAATAAAAAAAAATATGCCTGTATATTTTACAACGATCATAAATGTGTAAGGCTAAGGGAAAAGACAACGACGCCGTAACTTCTTCCACTCCTCGACAGTAAATAAACGGATAATTATGCAAATGAAAATGATTGTATGGAAGACATCTGCTCGTAGAAGACATAAATACTATTATCGTTGTCGTATTGAATAATACTTTATCAGATACGTGTTTGTATGCGGATAATACAGTTAACTGCTTATTCGTGCTCTACTTTAGCCGAAGAGTGGCCTGCTCGCGCAATTAACATTTATTAGCGTTGAATTGGTATAAATCATTTCGCGAATTGCCCTGTCACTGTTAGCAAGCATTGTTGTTGTGTTAGAAAAAGATGCATGTGTTTTGGAATAAGATGGATAAGATCTCCAAATCGCTCGCTACGATCAGTAGTCAGAACATAGTTCGCAGAAAAAACGAACAAACCGTATTGTGACTGAAGTGTTCAAAGAAAACTTGTGCTTTAGGATTGAAGAAGAACCTTCCAGTAGTGTGGCAAAGTTACAGCAGCAATTTCAGGTTTCTAGAACTCGAACTGGACAAGGTTTAGCAACTTCCGAGAAACATTTCCTTTAGATCTTTTTTCTAAATTGTAACTTATCAGGAAGTAACAGGTGTTACTTCTGTTTCTTCTTAAACGCAAGAACTTGTCCAGTAAAGGAAGTAAAGGTTCATTTTAATTTAGTAATGTCCATTGACAAAGTCCACATTAGTAAGTTTTAATGAAAGAAAATGAGAAACAAGAAGCGTTTTGGTTTTATGGTCACAGGGTTCTGGAATTTTGTAGCACTAAATAAGATGCAGAATTACCCAATCGAAGCGAGCCAAAACGACTATTTCATCAGCAAAATTAGGGCTACAAGTGCGTTCTTGTAAGCATACGTTTCATGCAGGAAAAGATAACGGTATTCATACGCAACTGTACTCGATTGGAAATCGAATGATTAATACTGCGTGATGTAGTTAAGAGGCAAGAAAAGGGAAATATTGTGTAATTCACACGTGCAATTACAACAGTACGTTGGTTTGATGCAGTTTATTGTTATAGCCTACTTTTATGCTTTTACTACCTAGTCGGTCGTTCTAGGTGGGTAATAATGCAAATTAGCGTTTTCATGCATAGACATACATCATATATAATACCTGAATTTGCTAAACCTGTCGCTAAGATATTCATTAACTGTATAACGGACTTTTTAATCGCAAGTTCTTTATGTTTATTTGTAAATATTCTGGTTCAGCTGTTGTTAACTGTTCAACAGATTTTTTTTCCTTAGTTTGGCCAAGATACTTCATCTTTATAATCTACGACTGCAGTAAAACGTCAAGACCGTGATCAGAGAACCAGTCTATTAATAAATCCACTTGACGTGAGCAACATTGAGATAGTTGGCTGATGTTATTCTTACTACTCACTAAGTGATATCTATGAACCTATGAAACCGATATGGTACCTTCTAAAATGTAATTCAACTCGCTCATTAAGAAAGCTGTAGGATGGCTGTTAGTCACTAATAATTTTTGTATACTATTTATTTTAGTTATTACTTATGTATTTTATGTGCCCAGGTTGATATTCTTATTATTTACAATAATGCCCTTTATCGCCTAAAAGAAGAATAATTGCCGTTCCGTCGTGGCTAGAAGTGCCATGATATTGTATCGTAAGAAAGTACGCTAGGTGCCTCACGACACGAGAGCGTTAACAACGGCCCAAATAGTAGTTTTCAATAAAATATATAACTGCTAAAGTGAAACTGATCACCAGCGTTAGGAGAGCCACCCCAAAAGGACTACAAGACCGGTGTAAATTTCCAACCAATGAAACGCAGTCGGTTTTCCACCAGCGAACCGCACCCATCACCACGCTGAATCATACATATCTTCTTTTGTTTATTTTTACATTCACATTTATTTCAAACCTCAGGCTCTGAATAGATTAAATTATATTATTTTACATGTTTAATAAAATTAGTAATAATTTTATTCTATTTTCGGGGGCCCCACTCTCAGTAAAATCAAATTGCATTCATGTTTTCCGTTTTTTCTAATAAAAATTTTTGAAATCAATTCCATTTCTTAGTGCTACGAAATATCTAAGCATCTATACTGGCAGCATTCCAACTTTCAGCACGGGTTCATTCATCTGACACCTAAGTCAAGTTAGCATTGGGTATTTGTTCTAATGCGAATAGTAGTTGACCAGCTCTGCGGATCCTTTAATTGTGCTAATGATAACTACTAACTGATTATTACATTGACCATTTTGCTATTATTTCTCCCAAAGCTTCCTCTGAAAGCCATTACAAAGTTACAATGAGGCCAAAAAGCGTTTGTAATCGGGTGGTCCACGTTATTTCCACGGTGCATTTCAATTAATATTGCGTGTTGGTTCCCCGAAACGATCGAAACAAAAGCAAAAAATTAACATGTAAAATATCTTCGTGATGGATTAAATAGCTAATAAACTTCTCACTAGCCAGTAACCATTGGCGCTACCATCTCCTACCTCTTTTAAATAAAAATAACATTGAATTAAGTAATTTGCTTTTCATTAGATGTAAGAGCAACGTGCGCCATGTACAAATAACATGGGCTTGCATTTTTTTCGTACACATTGAATTTTAATGGATTACTATATTTACTGATCATTATATGGCATAGCCTAACCGGTGCGCTGTTAAACTGCAAGCAAATTAAATGTACCATATAATTTTCTTGCTCGATACTTACACATTATCGAACCGTCGAGTGAAACAAGGATCGAGCACACAAGAGAAGAAGGTCTAACGGTAATTTATTGCGACCCGCAGTTCGAACTGGAAATATCCACCATTTTAATACAACGGCGCAACGATTCTCTAGTTATTATTAATTAAAAAGGCAAGGCAATACGTATCTACACAGTGGAGATAGCAGCTCGACGCAGGATGGGATCCGGAGACTTCAACTGCAATATAAATGGCTGATATCAAAAGCTGGATGCAGCGAGAACACACACGAAGCGCGAGGCCAAGATTATTAATAACAGAATAATTAATTGTGGCAGCCAAAATGGACCTTTAAAGATTCTCATGGGCAAAAACTTGGTATTGTTTCGGGTTATACATAGCTCAACAAATTTAAAAGCGATTTGAATTAGAATTTTTATTTATTTTTTCTCAAGGATTCCATTCCAAATGATACATATTTTTCAATCTTTGGTAAAATAATACATGAATAAAGTGAAAATTATTTTTTTGCTAATGATCTTTTTGTTTTATTTTTCGGTAATTTTTATTATTTGAATTTCTCTTCAGCTTTTACGATAAATGGGTAGCAAATCTGTCATTCCAACAAATTGAACATTGCTATTTATCTGGCTTCTAAAGAACTAAGAAAAATGCGTCAGATTACAACTTAAAAATCTGCACTTACCAATTTCGAACAATTTAGAAAAAAATAATTTCTCTTACAGCAGAATTCATAATTTTTGCATCAGAATTTTTCTAATGACCTCAAGAAAGTAAGCCCAGTGTAAAATATGGCTTTATAACTCTAACAGCGCCCCCCCACTTTCGAAAACAATTAGAATGAACAGGCTGCTGGATTAAGATCGACTAAAATGAAAATGTTAATTACTAACAAATTATGCCGGATAGAGTTGTAAATATTGTTGGTATACCACCACCCAACGGATCAAGATTTTATTTAAACCATCTTCCATGTTAGTGGAAGTTTCTGTATTTATTTAAGGCAGCATTTATTTGGTTCCAGCCAATTAAATTCGTAACAAGCTATGTAAATATTTTATTGGTTGAAGTAATTATTTACTTGGTATTAGCAAGTATTTTATTTACTTCGGGCAATGATTACACACTTGACATTGACATTTTATTATACATTATTTTCAGTAAATGTTATAATAATTTAGAATGGTGCGAAGAAAACTAAATATGCCACCATACAGCTAGTGAGGAGCAGGTTAGCTCGGAGTAGCTCACGATTTGGATAAATACCAAAATTAAACAAAAGCATAGGATGAAATAAGAAGTCACTAGATTGTAGGGCACAAATGTATGTCAGTGTTTATCTAAATAACATTATAACTTTTAGTTACTGCAACTATTATCATTGATAAACGTCCTATCCGACTAGTTTCCTCTGTGATATGAATATTTAACAATGATAGGAATTCCCAGATCAATCACACGCTGTCACTTAAAATATTAACATTAGCATGAGTTCGCATTCAACATTAAATAAAAACAATTGCCGAAATTGATTATAATTGAAATTGATTGGGCGAAATTAATCACCAATAATATCGCAAAATGTCAAACGTATACATGATACGACGGTAAATAAAGCGGCAAACTCATAACGGACAAACGTATAACGTGTACGGCGATAAATATGTACGCCATCGAAATTTGAATAATTTAAAATTCAAGTAGTGCCGTGTTGATTACTACATCCAATGAAGTCATTTATAAAGTTAACGTATGTCATCCATCAACAATTCATGCTCTCTTAGCAAGTCTGTCGTTCTGCTGCTAAAGAAAGACCCGTACGATAGCCGAGAATTGAGTCATTAGTTTAAGAAATTTTCGAGAGCAGCGAAACGATGGTGACGTAACGGACCCACGGTTGAAACAATTGGTCGTAGGGTTATCCGTCGGCCTCGGCGCTCAAATCGAGAGCAAGGGTGCAAGCGAGAGAGCAGTATGAAGGAAGATATTCTCTCAAACTTGAGTATCATTTGTCAGCGGAGCGTCACCGAGTACTAGTTTCTTTGTTTATGTACTCGCTATCTCAATTTATAATCATCAAAACGTTTGATGTTCTGACCTGTACGCTTATATTCTAGTTCGTTTAAATTTTAAAATATATGATTCCCGCTGCTGGTTGCTCAATATACAAACACATCGTAAATATGTCTTACGGTCGCTTGTATTAGTTGTAGGATGTGAAAACGCAACATTATGCAAGTCTTAAAATAACCTCGTTTTAGACAACATATACATAAGTATGCATCTACACCTACCTAGAAAAACTTTCTCTTTTTTTCGTGTATGCTTTCGAAAGCGCTCGGATGGACAATAATGTAGCTATTCTATTTTTGTTTTTTCGAAAGTCGTACGACTTGCCTCGAAATGGCACACTGGAGAGGCAGGTAGAGGTATTCCGCCAGTTTTACGAAACTGGGCTTCGGTGAACGTAAAGAATTCATGCGACATGCGGATTTATGATTTATTTTCAATTCAAAATTGTGAGAAGTATTCGTGCTGGCAAGTAAAATGCATTTTTGCAATATTTCTGCTGTCCATTTAGTATTTAATTTTTTTTATTGCGCAGCTTAAAACTTGCTTTAATAAAAATTTATATAATAAAATTATATATTTTTAAGATATTTTATTGTGTTAATTAAATTTTGCAACGTACGTAATACATAATCTTACTGGGGGTTAAGTTGGCTTTCGTCCCTCGAGAGGTAATGGGAACATAACTAAAATCAAGTCGGGAATATAAGTACAAACAAATAAAATATCTTTTGGTTGAACTACAAACAAGCATGCATCAATGCTATAAGTGTGAGATCAGCACGCATGATAAGCAAACTTAGTTTGCAAGCATGCGTAACAAACAAAAACAAATTTTAAAGCAAATGAAAAATATAATTGACGGAAATATAAAAAAATAAATCATTATAAGATGACCTCGTTTTTCGAATCTGAGCGGAATTCTTCAAGATTTAGGTGCCAGTAAATTTGCGATTAACAGAGAACCCAGCATAAATCAATGTATCTAATAATAAGGATGACGGAAGGGCATTCTAAAAATTTGTTTCCAACGAACAAGAACAGAGGTGAATCCAGGACTCAGATACAGTGTAGGTTGCTTGATTGAGCAATAAGTGGTACGAATTCCATTGAAGGCAGTAAAAAGTGTCCTCCAGCCACCATGGATGGAAACACCATACCATAACGTTAACTTTTTATTGGATTGTGAACAGTGTCTTCTTTCTTGCCCTCGCCGATTCCTTCCAAATTTCCACTCCAAAACATCCCTTTATTGAAGATTTTAAGCAAATATCTAGGGTTCAGCAGGATTAGTGATGGCTCTAAGCGGCAGCCAAACCTTGCAATCTGATCGTTCTTCTCGTTTCCTTTGATCCTTTCATAACTAGTTACCCACAGAAAGAAGATGTTTATGTGTTGAACACTTTGATGTTATTATTTTTACAGGTGATCCACGTAAACAGTTGTCTAGGGGGCGGAAAAAGAAGGACTTGATACAGCATAAAGCGTTTCTGAAATATTTCAATTAACATTTTGTGTATTGTTGCACGCACGTACATGTAATGTGGTTATTAGAATTATTCTCTAGTTCTAAACCTTTTTGACCAGTTCTTAAAGGCTTTGTTACTCTGTATCCTTGACGTGAAGGGTGAAGTGCAGTTAACTTTTGTGAACAGCCGAACGGTGGCTCGAAATTGATCGTCCTTACCAGAAAAGATGTCACCATCTCCGGCCAAGTCTGTAATTCGTGACAGCCGACTGTCTCAGAGCCTGGGGCTGCCCTCCTACCACTGCTGCACTACTGAGAATTTTTTAGAAGAATATGTTCACCGTCTTTTATACTACTATACCCAATATTGATCGTATAAGACTTCCTCAAGTCTTCAGATAGATAGATAGATCAGAGACCTTGGCCAAACAAAAGTTATTTAAAAATTGGAAAGATCCATTCACCTTTAAATAAACAGAAGTAAATTAATTAAGTAATATTATCTGGATCAGTAGAATATAACATTGGAAATTAGTTGCTTCAAATATGTTGCACGAGCAGTTTACGCAAAATATTAAAACAGTTGAACCGAATAAAGATTATAAATAGACCAAGGTATTATTTATTATTACATTGCAACAAAAATGTTGTCGATTTTCTGTTGACTTCTGACGGTAAGTTTAAATTAATATCTTCACGAGAGAGCACAACAACTATTTCAGCAATCAATTTACCGATACGTACAGAAAGCCGTTCCCAGAATTGTAACCACGCTATATAACGCAGGTTTTTTTGTCATCGATAAAAGATATAATCGCCCATAAAATAACGTTGATATATCTCTAATAAATTAATAATTACCATTCTAAAACATTAATTATTAAAATGATAATTCCATGTAAATGAGGATAACAGTCGGTTGATGAGAACCGGCTTTTGCACTGAATATGGCAATAATTTTTTTTTATAGTTTCTTCTGTTTGTACAGAAATTTGAATTGAATGAAATTTGGCGATTATGCAGCTAATGAGGAACAACTCCACATCTATCAAATGATTCTTGATGTATTAATAAAAAATCTAGTCCCTACAACTATTAGACTCTGCTGTTTATTTACATAATCAAGACCAGAAAGGAAAATTGGGGCTTGTAAAATATTTTGGTAAAGTTATGTTATTTCATATGAGCTTACCTGTAGGTGCAACTAACTAAGGATGATTAGTAGCATATTTGGCCATCTGGTATTACCAGTTTCAAATATTTTCCTTAAAGTTTTCGTAACAGGATTGCCTTCGAGTTCGATGGAAGGCACTATCACGCATTTTAATCAATTTAGCAATCTATACGGGGATGCCAGCACATCTATTGTTCTTAATGTCAGTGAAGATTAGTTTGGCTTCGAGGAATCCTATAACTCATTAGTAAATCTTATCATTGCCTTTCAACATTCGCGCTTTTTTCCAAATAACTTATTCTAAGTGCTTTTCCAATTATAAATTCAGGTTTATGAATTATACCACGGTACTAGAATTCTGCACTGACCAATATTGCCTAACACATACTAAATATAGAAAGATTGAAATGCGCAATTAATATCCACTATAATTGCCTCTCTCGCCTGACATAACACCTCTGCTTCTTCGTATTTTCCATTGTCAACTAGATACCAGTAAGATATAAATAAATATGTCTTCAAATGAATCAAAAGTGTATGGCTGCATTTGAAAGTTAAATGCACATAAATTGAATAATTCAACGGCGTTAATTCGTTTGTGTCTACATGCGAAGTACGGATTGAATCTACAAAATCTAACCGCATAGCGGTGCCGGACAAGCTGCCAACAAATATACATATATTCGTTACGCACTTTGAATTATTTATAATGGACTAGGTGTAACAATTTTTCGCGGTGATTTATGAAATCTCTGCGTCTGTGCTTGATATATAATCTTCGAGTATTAAATAATCATCAAGGCGGTTGGGATATGGTTTATCTTTCGTTCATGATGACATTATTACTGCGTATGAATTGCCTGGTAATTTTGGGAAATTTACGCTAACGCTTACTGTTTATGTTTATAACGCAGAATATTAGTAAATGTATACACGATTAAGCGCGATTTTAAAATGAATGTTTTGTAGCACTTTATGTGCTCGCACATCAGCAACGCAAAATGCTCGAAAGCAGAGTTGCTGATTTAATACAAAGACCAATTTAGATACGCCCGAATGGTATCAAAGCATTTGCTTAATGTATGCTAATTCATATTACTTCCAGATAATATGATGTGTTTATCAAATAGCATTAAACTATTGCGTAATGCCATGAAACGCTTGGTGAGTGTTTAAAATTCATCCCATGTTACATCTTTCTAATTGTATGCAACTATCCGGTGACCACACACAATCCTAGGAATGTTCACAATTTGCTTCGCTGCCTGCATGGAACCTATGATGTTACGGCTACGTTAGTCCAAACATACTTATGTCCATTGCATCATCTTGTAACGCATACACGTATTAAAATAACGTCCCAAATTCAGTTTGTTTAAGTGTGCCTAAAACCAGTTGTCTGATTATATCATCATCTACTATTTTTCTTTTATAATGTGGAAGGCTGTTTGAAAATCTTTTTTTTCATGGAAAGTAAGTTTTAAAAATTGCCAACCCAGAAAGCACAGCTTCAATAAGTGATAGTATCATGGATATGCCAATAATTTGCCATGAAATAAATCCCTCCGTTGGTAAGCTTTATGAATTTTAAAAGAAATGGTATAAGACAATCTATGGTTTAATGAAACCATCTTTGCTACCAATATTTTTGCTTATTTTATGAAAAGTACCGTAGTGTCCCCATATTCTGTAACTCTCATGGCATACACTGCCGTTCAGTGAAGTTCGGTCTTACAATAAAAATCTATTATATCACACTGTATACAATTATTAATACATAAAATTAGAAAAATATTAAGCACTCTTTTCTAAGGGATTAAAGCCATAAATTATTATGTAAAGTAGAAATATTGCGACAACCT
Source organism: Oryctes borbonicus (assembly GCA_902654985.2). Taxonomy (NCBI): domain Eukaryota; kingdom Metazoa; phylum Arthropoda; class Insecta; order Coleoptera; family Scarabaeidae; genus Oryctes; species Oryctes borbonicus. Next base: position 7,488,156 of record LR736868.1, read on the forward strand.
CAATAAAGTCCCTTTTATTATCATTTCAAGAATTTCTCGGAAGTACCGATCTTTTGAAACGGGTCGTTTGGGGATTATTAACGAACAATACATTTAGGAAATATACCGCAGTATCATTCTTGTTTATTTATCACGGGCGTAAAGATATAAATTTGCTTCATTTTACTGTTAAACGTGTGTTGGTGTGCACCTGTCGTTTTTGCGCGAAAGTTTTAAGAAAATTTACTTCAAAATGGCACGTGGCAAGCCTACCAGTGTAGAAAAACGTTCACGCATTATTACGCTGTTTGAAGAAGGATATTCGGGGCGACAAATTGCTGAAAAAATAAATATGAGAAGTTCAACAGTAAATGACATCATAAAGCGATATCGGACAACTGGAACTATAGAAAATCGTGTTCGTCCTGGAGCATCTAGGAAAACAATAAAAGCTGAAGATTTGAGAATTGTATTATTAAGCAAACGAAATAGAAAATTAACAGCGCTACAAATGGCTGCCGAAGTCAATCGCGGCCGTGAAGAACAAGTTTCGGCGAGTACGGTAAAACGTCGACTTCAACAAGCGGACCTTCATGGACGCATTGCCATTCGGAAACCCTTATTACGTCGGGGCAACAGAGCAAAACAGCTACAGTAGACTCATCTAGATTGGTCGTTAGATGATTGGAAACACGTGATTTGGAGTAACGAGTCAAAGTTTGAGGTTCTTGGGCAAAATCGACGAGTTTATGTCCGAAGATCTAAAACCGAAAAGTGATCCCGAACTGCATTGTGCTACAGTGAAGAAAGGACGTAGTTCTGTGTTAGTGTGGGGATGTTTCTCCTTTGCTGGGACGGGAGATTTACGCAGAGTGCAGGGTGAGGCAAGAAGAACAGCACACCCTGAAAGTAATGACATGGCCCCCACAAAGCCCAGATTTGAACCCTATAGAGTTGTTGTGGGATGAACTGGACAGGAGGATCCGAAAAATATGCCCAACTTCACAAGAACATTTGCGGAATATTCTGCAACATGAATGGATTAATATTCCACAATCCGTTTCAACAAAACTTATCGAAAGGATACCTAGAATAGTTCGAGCGGTGATTAACGGCAAAGGAGGTTTTTTTCGATGAAAAAAAAATAATGTTCAGTGTGTTATATTAGGCCAGAATAACTTTTTATTTATTTATTTTTGTCTTTTTTACCTGTACATACAATAACAACAAAACAAACAACAAAAAGCAAATAAATTCGGAAATGAATAGAGTATCTTTCGGCTATTAGCCAATCACAAGCCGCGATTTTTTCACCGATCTATTCTATAGCTGCAATCTTACAGGGAATGATATTAGTAGCATGTACAAATATATTATGCAACGCTCTAGTTTAAAAGACGTTAGTTAGCATCTAGCAATGCCTAACAATACCTGCAGCTGGAGGGCTGCTTTGTGGTTACTTATCTGTCTTGCCAATTATCTTATAATAATTATCATACTAGCGCTGCTTTTACCAATTTAGACGTTAGTGGCTTACTGTAACTGAAGAGCTGATTCCTTCAAAGTTGACAAATTTTATGTAATCAACTTTCACCAGAATGTTATTGGAACATTTGTAGAAATTATCTGCATGTTGCATTCAATGTTTATAGTTTCACTGGGGCCAAAACACACGACTAATTGCATGAGTATACTGGGCATTATGTCTTTTTTTTTAATAAATATTACGTTAAATTTCGTTTAAGAGAAAGTTGTGTTGTACTTTGCCGGGGCTTTTAACTTTTGTAACGCTGTACGTATATTCTAGGACTTATTAAGTTAATTGTATAATACATTCCGTTTAATTGCTTTAACGTGAAACGCATGTTTTAGCTAAATATATCCTTTTTGCGTAATGCAAAACTCATAAATTTTTACGTCAACTCCGTTCGACATCAGCATTTCTTCCCGGTTTTCTTGCCGTAGCCTCTCCGCCTTAATTAAAATGACATATTACGGCAAGGTGTCAGCAGCAATAGATGGAAACGTTCGTAGCGGAGGTCTTGGACTTCATCAGCGAAAGACCGACTCGACTCGTTTCGAAATTATTTATAACAGTCGTAAAAGTTAATCGGTGCGGTCCAACCAAAACATGTATACTACTAATTTAGCAGTGAGCGTTCAACACATTAAGTTCGCATTCGAAACCTGAGTATATTTGTTTTGTGTTGGCACTTGTAATTATTCTGCCTACAGTTTACGTTTTACGTATATACATTTAACCGTCTAGTTAAGTTTTTGTTAATAGAAAGAATAAATGTATTTGATCAAGATTGTAGACAGAAAATTTACCAAAATCAAGAGGCATATACAAAGTGTTTGTAACTCCATTAAGTTAGTGGATAGAGAAACGAAAGGAAGGCAACACTACTGCTACAAGCGGTACCGGTCGTTATTCGTTATAACCTTTCTTTAAGAAAGTAGAATGTTCTTTCGGTGCAGGAATAGTTTTGGACCATGATTCTCTAGAAAAAACAATTAATAAACAACTAATCCGAATCCGAGCAAATTCGATAAAGAGATCAAAATAAGTAGCAATCGTCAGTCAAGCTCTGCAGAATCTTTGTCTATTGGTTGTTGTTATTGTCCCAAAACAGAGCGGGCCATCTTTGGAAACTTCCTGTCGACATGCGGCAATCTGGAAAATAAAATTTGTAGTTAGATAGATAATTCACTTATTTTATTTGGATCAAAACTAATCAGTCAATTTCACCATGAATATTTTTGTGAAAAGCTTGAATTTGTAGTAAATACTGTATGAAACATATCTGATTCGAGGATAAATTCGATTAACGGTATCTGAAATTTTGGGTGATGTATGTGGCGTAGCCTGTTTTGTGTGAAACCGAAAACCTCGTATTCATTGCTTTTTTTTTAGATGCTATAGACTGTATAAAAAGATATACGTATGTTCATTTGATTGCAATAAATCAATCTTGGAATCTACAGGTTGAATCTCTTTTAAAGCTATTCCGAAGGTAATTAAGTACAGATATTCCGCTATGAGAATAGCAGTCCGACATTTTTAAAATAGAAGAATAAGTGGTAAATTAGAACTTGTAAATGTATAGAAAAGCACAAGTTTTTACCAATCCTGGGCACCGATTAACTCATTAACATTTTTTTTTATCAGCGCGATGTTCTGACTATTAATAAATAACCTGCGTTGGCGATGTCGAACTATATAATGTTGTGAATTTATGATTCCCATAACCTAACCTATTTCGCGAATGATTTACATCGAATACCGTTTACAAAAATTGACATGAAATCCCTTCCCACGAAATAAATATTCCCTGGCATATTTATAGTTTCCCGAAAAATGCAAAACAATTTCACAGCCATCGACCGAACGTATCTGTTCACTTCCGCCCTGTACTTTTTTTCTGACATTTAACATCGCCGGCAGTGTACGCCGCACCGAAAAACCAACGATATAAGTTCAATTTTTATCTAAGACAAACGGATTATTGAAATTGAACACGTCGGGCGTACATTCAAAATACCTGCGAAAGATTTACGAAGCTGACGTTTGAAGGCGCTAGTGTTTCACACCGCGCAGTCCATGCCAACCTCAAGCCACTCAATTTATCAATTTCAGCTTTCGCTGCCGTACTTCGCAACCGTTGTGTATAGTCGTTTTGTTATCAATTGTTTTTTCAGGTTAGGATTTTTATATCCTCATCTTTCAAACGGTGTGCGTATTTAATTTATATTTACATATTTATAACTTTGGAACTGAAGTGCAGAAGTGCTCAGCACGCTTAGCTGTTGGTTTCGAGGTCCTGGATTCGAATTTCGCGGCTATCATTCCTCGGCCAATACTGGAGGTGAACACCTTAAAACACTCTACGAGCACAGACGCAATCACATAGAGCAAAGCTGCCCGAAGACATGAAGTATTATCGTCGTTACTGTCAACCTTAAAGGGGCAATGAAAGCGATTTCTGCCATAAAGGCTAGCAGCTTTTGGCTAAGCTTTTTTTTGGCATAAAGGCCTACAAGGGATCAAAAATAAGCAAACTTCAGAAAAGAATAAACAAGGTAATTCGATGACCTTACATTTGTTCCTTGGTCTAGACTCTTCTTCTTTGGCACACATTGAACAAAAATTATTTCTTTCTCTTTGGTTAGGTCTTCAAACATCCCAGCAATTTAAATCGCGATGATGGCTACCTTTTGTATCATACCTGGAAGTCTCAACTGATTAAACCTCATAGCAACCGCAATGGTTCATTAATGCATGAGTTTTCCTCTTCATTGACACGTAACAAGCCCTATCTAAATTCTTCCGGAACGAATAGACCAGAGTCAGTGTGCACTAACAGTCCTGAAGATGTCCCATCAGAGTTAGGATGAAGCGCTGGCAGAAGCTGCGGTTCCAACCCGAAAGCCAAGAGTTACTTCTTACTTCCGCTAACCTTGTGGAGTTGTGTTGTTCATCCCAATTTTTTCATAAAATCCTCCTGAAACACTCTATATTACAATCAGCGCAAAGTCTATCTAAAAGTTATTAGGGGTGACTACAGAGAGTGGATAATCGATTCTCTAAAGTATAAAACCGAAGAGAATACCATGTACCTTATCCAATAACTATTTATCGGTAAGATACCTTACCCAATTGGATGCTGCCGTACAGCTAAACATTGCTCACACCATTCCATCCTCTTTCATTCCATTCTAGGTATTAATTATTCGCCTAGCGTTATATGCACATACACCTATTTTAACGTGTACTTTGTGTAAGCATACCGTATCATTATCCTTAGATTTCTCTTCAATGGCATGTGTCGGAGATAACTCTCGGAATTTCTAAAGTTGATTAGATGGTATGTAGACGTACTTCCACAATTCTTTTGCGACGCGCTAGATAACCTATAATTAAGTAATACGTTCTAACCAAATTGAAGCGTTCGATTTCCTTGATACTATCACATAATCCGACGGGATTTATATGTATTTATAGGTTGAGGTGATTCTTAGATAATAAATCGAAGAATATCTAACTGTACTTTTAATTGTACCGTATTTCGTACCTACTTGAACAACCGACAGGAAGATTTTTTACAAGATAACAATGAGACGTTAACGCTTGCGTTCTATAGTGACAAGAGCTGGATTTGACTTGAAGGAGCGAGTTTCTTGCGTCTGCAGTTGATGTTAATTCTATGGAGATTCTATTCGCGCATACGTAAGATTTTGAAGTTTAATAAAATACAGTGATATGTGAAAAGGAAATACATACCTACATATATTAAAATGCATTATCTTGTCTACTGGTTTGCTGTTTAGTTATTGTTCTTTTTCTTTGGTAAGAATTCCATTTAGCATTGTTATTTCTTTTGTACACCTCGACCATGACAGATTCCATGAAAAGGTAAAGATTACCTCTTAAAATTGACTTGAATTAAGAATCTTGGCCATTTATAAAATTTGAAATGATTTGAAAACATCGATAATAACATAAGCTTGGTCAAAATGTGGTTCTTATTAGAAATGTTGTGGAATTATTCTTAAATTAAGTGGAATTATTCTTAAATTAAAAAAAATATAAGCTAGATGCACAAAATCTATTGAGTTAGTAGGACCTTCAACCCTAAGCTGTCGGCGATTCATTCCTAACTAAACAGTAACTAATAACTAAAGCTCACCACTTTCTATGCGCTTCACCGAATTAGCAGAGACTAGACAGACTCGTGTTTATTCGTGGGTTCATGTTGCCTTCTGGTTTCGACAAAACACGAGTCTGTCTAGTCTCTGCTAATTTCAAAAGTGGCGAACTTTACTAATAACTGATCAGCTGCTGCTAATAATTTTTTAAGTTGTTGCTCAGATATGACTTTTAAACGGTTACTTTATCATTAGCAAGATTTCAGAAGAAGTCATGTGGAAAGAAGGATAAGATACATACAAATATACAGGGTGAGTCATCTCGTCCTGGGTTTGGAACATTATTGAAAACGGTTTTCTGTTGTTATGAAGTTTCACCGCCGGCATGGGTTAAATTTGCAAATTATAGCAAATTGTTAATTTTATCAGTAAATCACATCTCTTCTCGTCCTGTGTATTCAGGTTAATGGTCTTGAATGAAAACCATTAGATGACATTTATTGACTTTCCGATAAGCGTACGTCCATGTATCAAATTATAATATAGCGATTTGTTCACATTTAAATGTAAGCTTCCAGAACCATTGTTTACTGCAGAATTATTTTCGTTTGGACGTTTCGCTCTACTTCTTCAGAAGCTTCCTAAAGATTTCCAATGATATGGCAACACCCGGAAGATTATTCTACAATTTGTTCAATTCTGTGTTTTAGAGGACCAGTTTCAGGTTTATGTATTCGTTGTTGCGGTGCACGAACATTTTTTGAGAGGACTTGAAAAGGATTCATACATTCATGAAATCCTTCTAGCCACAGAAGCCAATTCGCCAATGTTATCTCCTCACACGAGTGCATAAAAAAATTACGAATGAAAAAATTAAAAATAATAAAAGCATCACTTGTTTCAGAGTCGGGCATTCGTCAAAGTCGCTGAAATGCAACGCGTATACACCCCTTGTGTAGACGAGATGGCGGTGGCAAAAAATCGGTGCGTTTTTACATACGTACACGCGGACAGAAAGAGAGGAGACACCGACTACGCTACGTACACACACGTATACACACAACATTGTATTTTGTGAAACGGCGGGCATGGCAGCGTCTATCGGATACCCTGGTTATTGTTTTACGAAATAAAGGATTTTTTGCGTCGGCATTCGTTTGTCCGCCGCACGTGTATACGTGTATTTGCTCTGGACGGGTCCGAATAAGCGACCGACCGACGACGCGATCCATAAATTAAATTTCGGACACAATAAAAACGTTTTTATATTTCGTATTAATATGAGACCAGTTGTGTTTTTGAAAATATAATAAAATATATGTATATGTATGATGCACGCTCATATTTTTCCGCGATGCTCTTTTTTTGTTCCGCGCGCGTATTTTTTTTTTTTTTGTCAGCGGATCGCTTCGCACCGACGCGCTCCTATACTGGCACATGATTCATGCGTTATTAATGTCGAACAGACATGTTGGAAAATTGACTGATAACCGGGTTCATCTCTATGTTTTATCGTTGACCCCATTCTTTTTTTTTAACTTTTTTTCCATATATACTTGTATACGCCTATATATATAGGGCGTAAAATATACGATCCCCGGAAAAATATATACGCGAATTAACAGATGATAAAAAGGCATTCGTTTTTCCAAAAAGCGTATACGTACTCCACCTATACCCAGCGCGTTTTGAATTTATCACCGCGAAAATATGATTTGTTCGACGCCTATTTATTTTCGGGCGCATCTATTCATTCGGAGCTAAAATTATAAAAACCACATCGACGCGCCCAAAATACCAGTTGGAAAGCTGATGCACCGATATAAAATACAACTTCCGTGTTAATATTCGGTTCTTGTTTTAGATTTATGTACGATTTGTATATCTGCGTTAAAAAATCGCATGTCAAATATTCAAATATAGAGGTGATCGCTAACCACAACAGATTAGGTGAGAGGCGATTTCAAATTTATTGCTGGATTATTTACATTAGCGTTGCGACTTTCATCAGGCCTAAGAGCCATGTATATTGCAGCGGACGGTAACCTCTTTTCCGTGCAGTTTGTCACTCATATGCTTTTCTCAAAACATATCATGTCCTGTTATCAACCCTGCTATTATTTTAACAAATTTTCTGTATCTTCGTAATAGGTTGGTTATAAATTTAGGCCTATATCCAATTGGAAATTGCCTGACCTGTTTCAGACCTGAAATATTTTTATTCCAATCAGAAGACGTCTTTCTTCTCTATTGTTTAACCATGTATGCCATGCTGTCAGTGGACTTCTAGTCTTAGTCAGTAATTGACGAATTTATTCGGGCTACAATTTGCCTGTTTTGACGGTCTCTCTGTGGTCTTCATTTTCAGAGATCCAGATCATTGTCACCTTAGCCCGATTACCCCCACACCAATACTGCCGCTATTTGTCTTCCTCCTTGCTCTCTATCTGGTACTAGCGTTTTACGGTTTTGCTTTTCTTTATTTAAATTATATTCAGGCTTATGGCATCGTTAAACCTGCTGGTACTTAAGCCCCCATTTAATTCCTTCTACAGTTTCTGGTAACCTGCACTAGGTGATTTAATTATGAGAGGTTGATTGTTTATTAGGCTGTAAATTGTTAATCTAGCGACTTCATAAAGTATCTACGTAAAATATATTTTCTCCCAAAAATCCCGGGCATCCAATTTAATTTTGTTAACAGAGCGAAATAAAAATTAAAAAAATGTTTAATGCTAAAAAATTTTTAGTTTAATTAATTTTTTTACTGAAATGTATTTTTACTTTCTTTACTCGAAACGTACCTCAAAGAAAATTTAATGCTATTTACTATGCTCAATGGAAAGCTTTCGTTGATCAGAATATAATTATTGACGCCATAAAAATAATAAATGATCCATTCACCAACAGGAACATAATTGATTGTCACAATGCAAACTTGTATTAACTTTTGGTAATTTTAAGAACGCTTATAGTAGAAGTAACTAGCACCATTTAATAGCACAATATCACTTCAGTATATTAAGCTTACTTACACTAAATGGCATGTAGTAGTTAGTACTTTTCTTGAAATTTTTTCCCCAATGAGGAATTACAGAATTATGTTGTTTTGGTAGAAAAAATGAAAGAAACTTTTATTTATAGTTCGTGCAAGGTTTTTGAGGCGATGATCTCACTCATACTACCTACTTGAAGCAAAGTCATCCAAGAAATGCTGGTAATAATGGTAAGAATAAGAAGTTCCAGGTTCCATTAAGGAACATGTGTAATGTTTTTGGATATAAAAAAATATTTTTTTTTTCTTCTAACGTACGCATCGTAGAAGTAAATTGGACCATTACACTATATCGTTAACTTGCACAAACATTAATTTTCTCTACCAATTACCACGTCGTAATAACACTTAATTGATCGTTAAAACATAAACCGCTCAATCAAAGCGCACACTCGTTTAATGCGCCTTCTCGACAAATTCGCACCCCACACGCTGTTATAAAACTTGTTAAGGTGACAACCAGCAGCCGAAAGCAAGCATCTGTTCTGCTATCGACAACAGCAGACTCTGAAATCTCGTCGCGTTCTTTAAATAATTCACGTGTGCAATTACGAAGTAGACCTTGCCGCGCCAAAAAACAATAATTCGTGTCCCTTCGCGCAACTTTACGCTGTTTAAGTTTGTATCGACGCAGCTCAGCTCCGAGCATTAACGGGAACAACATTGCCGTCTAACTGTACAATTCGTAGGAGGTTCCTTCCGTCGACGGCTGAATTTTTATGGCAGCCATTTTGATGGATAGCAGCCATCATTGTTTAGTGTTTCCCCGTGCAGGGGTAAACTCCACCCTGCATTCAATCACTTGGGTTGTTTAACCCACCCCACGCTCCTCCCAGACTGCCGGAGTTCACTAGAAACCTTCTGCTGCCATCTATAGGTTATTTGTGAGATTTCTTGACCCTACAAGTTGTCGAGCTTTGGCGCTATAAAACTAAATAGTTTATGATTTTACAACTAGAGGGTATTACTTTAGATTTTTTTAATTGATTTTTCTATAGTGAGGGGATCATTAATACAAAATTAATAAGCAAGATCACTATTTAAAATGGATGATATTTATTATGATATAGTTCCCCCATAGTTTAATAAATGCGCTTATGGACATAATAACTGATATTAATAGATAATTTAATTAATGCTTTTAATAGCTAACAGTCACACTAATTTATACTCCTATGCCCAGTTGTTGTAAACTATGCACGTATTATTGATTATTCGAAATATATACAGTGACCGAGTACATAATGTATTCAATTCCCTGGAATGCTTTAACCTATTCCAATTAGACTTTCTCTTTATATATTTTACAGTCTTTCGAACTAAACACTAAACAGTTCTCCTTGCAGTAACATACTCTTCACAATACACATTTATTAATCTTTTAATTTGATATGGGACGCTGTGTATTTTTAATAGTATCTATTAGCCTCCAAGTATGGCAGTCGTTATATTTGCAAGTCTGGTTATCAACTTTAACTCCGACAAAGCGTTAAAAGTCAAAGTGAAATATTGGTGAAATTTAATAGTTTTTTTTTTAAATCTCTGTTCGTCACTTCGACAGTCTTGCCAATCCTGGAAGTAGTGACGGATAACATTCCATTCCTTTTTGTCTACGACAAACGTTACAAATCTTAATACGCCAATTGCTCGACAGCCCTGAAGAGAGTTAATGTCTCTAAAGAATCATGGCCGTTAGTGATGGAGATTACCGTGCTCTGGGCAGAAATCTCGGCGCTGACCCTACTTAACTGACCTCAATATTGTAAGCAGAAACATACTCCTGTTCACCGACAGCAAGCAAGTAGCAAATAACATCGGATCTGCTACGAGATAGAGTATCTAAAACAAAACGAGCGGGCCTGACGAGCCGAGTGAGTTTGTCGGGTCAAGCGGGCTTGACGGGCCAAGCAAACTGCTCATCTCATTATAAAAGACCCCAGACCTTCCCGCATCTGGAATGCTTCGGCCCCGTCCATTTGCACCTCTAATGTGCGTAATATCCATAACTTATACCGAATTCCCGTAAACTGATAAGGGGCTCACGGAAGTAGCAAGTATGCCTTTAATTTTATCGGAACTATATCGTGAAATGTATAAAACAGTAACCTAAAGCTATTAGATTAAAAACAATAGCGTACAGTGGCCGATAATAAGCCGCATCCATAGATCCATAGATTCGTACTGCATTGGAAAGCCAATTGTCTGAACAGCTGAAAAGTTATCTAATTGCATGCTGTATTTCCACTATTTCTTCACATAAGCAATGAAGTGTGTTAGGAACCTTTTTTGAAAAGTGGCACATTGTCTAATGTCAATGATATCATGGATGTCATTGTCATATAAAATTTTTTATCTTGGTGCATGTAAATTCAAGTCCAGAAGCTATGTTCCCAAATTATAGCAATTGTATCCGTTCGGTAACGAAATCACACTTATTATTTAGGTCATCATACGCTACAGAAGCTGTGCTAAAGTGCTCTGAAGCGAAGCTTCACAGATTGGAGCAGGGTCCAAAGACTGAAAGCAAAATTACTAAAGAAGAAGCAGTTACTATGTTGAAGCAGATGGCGGTGTCAAGAAAAATGGAAACTAGCATAGCGCATCTATATACAGAAAAACTAATTCGTGGATTCTGCCACCTGTACAATGGGCAAGAGGCGATTGCTATCGGAGTAGGATCTCGAATGGGTCCTAAAGATACGTGTATTACCTCATATAGATGTCACACTTGGGCTTATGTAATGGGTGCCTCGCCTTTATCCATAATTGCAGAACTTATGGGAAGAGGAAGTGGATGTTCAAGAGGTAAAGGAGGTTCAATGCATATGTATTACGATAACTTCTATGGGGGTAATGGGATAGTCGGTGCACAAGTTCCTCTTGGCGCAGGACTGGCATTCAAGCACAAGTATACTAATGATGGTGGAGTTTGCTTCGCAGCTTACGGTGATGGTGCTGCAAACCAAGGTCAAATGTTCGAAGCTTTCAATATGGCAAAACTGTTAAGCTTACCGGCAGTATTCGTCATAGAAAACAATCTTTACGGTATGGGAACTGCTGCTACGAGAGCATCAATGAACACGAAGTTTTATGAAAGAGGCGATTATGTACCCGGAATTCTTGTAGACGGAAGCGATATTGTGGCTGTACGTGCAGCCACAGATTTCGTAAAGGAACATATACAAAATGGTAAAGGCCCTATTCTTATGGAGTTGCTTACATACAGATTTTATGGACACTCTATGTCGGATTCTGGTACCTCGTACAGAACTCGAGAAGAAGTTCAGAAAATGAGAGCTACTTCTGATCCGATAACCATATTCAAGGCTAAGGCCATAGAGGCCGGTTTACTTACGGAGCAGGAGGCAAAGAAATTAGATAGCGATGCAAAGAAAGAAACCGAAGCTGATGTAGCAAAATGTAGAAAGGATAAAGAAATACCACTACAAGAGATGACGTATGATATCTATTCTCTAAATTTGGAAGGAAAAATTCGAAAAATAGTTTCCGATTCACTTGGTGAACATAAAGTTCTTGGCGCTGCGGTAAATTTGAAATAAGTACTTTTCATCAAAAAAATATAACGTGAGGGGATGTTGTGTACACAGAATCAGATAAATAAATTGCGTATTTTGTCAAAATTAGTTTTGTTAATATTAGCGTTGTACATTCTGTCTGACTTTTAACGCATATAATATCTATTCACACTTGCAAGGTATATAGGCATCAAATAGATTCTAGCGGAAAGCTGATTAATTTTTTATCTGTTTGTTAACACGGCTTTGGTACGTTAAATTGCAATTTTCAGTGTCGCGCTATCCGTTCCAGTTACAACGGGTGATATCGTCCGAGCGAAATAGAATTTATCTGTTTCCTGCGTTCAGCGCGATGGTGGTAAGCAACGCGACGGCGGTTGTAGACTTGGACGCAGATTGTGTGGGTCCGATTAAAATTCCAAGCGCACGCTATATCGGAGTTCAACCCCGGCAAAGCTTTGTGTTGTATGTCTCCCACCCTCCTCATTCGATGCAAATCCTGTATACCAAACGTTCATCGCCACCCGTGGAACCCTTGCCCGTTCCCCCTACCATCGCGGCGCGCGAAATTCAGTTCAGTTCCAATCGTTCGACTCCGGTTTGCATTTTCATGAAGTGTAACACTGGTTCTATCGATTCGGCCTAGCATTGATGAATTGTTTTCATCATGTACGATTATGTCGACCGATTTCAATTGCCTTTTCAATGGTCCCCCCGATATTCAAAGCAGTAAATCACGGGACACTATCAAACGACGGTCTCTCGACGGCGCGCGAACTGATAGGTGGACTACTACAATGGATTGTCCATTTTAATGGTCGAATTTAGAAAATTGCTCGCCAGAAGATTACCTAAACATTAGTTAAAGTTGCACTTATTTTATCTTGTGATGTTTTCGATAGGATTTCAATACACAGGGTATAGCCAGAAATAATACCGTAGACAATGGTATTTTATGTTTAGACTTGCTATAGATTGAAGAAACAGTTAAGCATGGAAATATGCAAGCGTGTGTAACGTTGTGTCGTGTTACCCAGAATGATGATGCTTAGATGGTGCTAACGTACTAAGTTTCAGTTCTGATTTAGATTAAACCCACATTAGTGAACTAAGAATTTACTGCAACAACACAACGGTATTGATTTCTTCCGTTGCTTATTGAGGTTGTCTCCACAAGTCCTTTCTTTTCTAAACAAACATTTTTCATTTAAATATCAGGTTTCACTTAGCTTAAAGCGTAAAGTTTAGTAAAGATCCTAGAATAAACTTGATAACCCTAAACAGTGCTAGAATGAAATCTCTTGAAACTAATGAGATGCAGTAAATATTAAGCTATCGCCATGCATCTCACTCGGTATATTTTAGACATTCTATTTCGATCGCTAGCTGATAAGAGGACGTCAGATGCTCAATGATTTCCGATTTCCAAACGTATCTATAACTAATACAATAACTGAGGGGTTTAGATAAAGTATAGCAAAAGGTTAGAAGTACTTGCTTGTAAAACGTTGGAACTGCAAAGGTTTTTGAATGGAAAACACTTTGGAAATAACTAATAAGAAAATGTATGGTAAAGAAAAGGCAACTTTTTGGGAACATCTCCTTGAGCAGAATAGCGCCAGCATATCACCACAAGCAATGATCAAAGGCTAAAGAACTTTAGCCGGGAGGGTGGATTTGACAAAACTATAGTACAGTTAGCTGAAGATCACAGTACTTGACGCCTTGAAATGCGAGACGTGTTTCTTAGCCTGACGCTTCGCCTAATAATACAAGAACAGTAAATAATACATGTTGACTCTGTGTGAGTCATTCATACTGAGGTAAATGGGAAAAAGAGATACCAAATTTCTTAAAAATCTTTAATAAATAGCTACCGGTTTCGAATTATGTACAGCTCATCCTTAAGCAAGAGTTATAATTGTTGCCTGAGGATGAGTTATGCACCCTTTTTCAGCTTCCGAAAGACATTACTAATATCTCGACATACACTAATTTTCTTTAATAAAAGATACCGGAGATTCATTTAGCATGTTATTTGCTCAAAGGACGGAAGTTAAGTTAAGCATTTCCAAATTGTGCTTTGTGAAGTCAAGATTATTTCTTTTCCTAGGTGATTTTAAAAGCCTAAAAGCACATAATTAGTATACTCTGTACTAAAGTTTGTTGATAGTTGTTTTTTAGCAAACATTTCATAAAAAAAAATTATTTTAAAACGTATTTTTTTAATGTAAAGTCTGGATTTCAATTGCAAATTATCAATAAATAATTTCATGAATTTTCAGGTATATCTGCGCGCATCGACATCTCTTTTATGTCGCTCTTAAAGCAGCGGCTACCCAGTTGCAGGGAACTTGAAGCAAGCTGCAAAGGTACCTGTAAATCAGAGACCGATACGTAAAATCCTGTCATACCGACTTGATCGGCGTAAACTAGCAAAAAGTTCGGTAGCCTACCGACAGGATCGCATCAAACGCCACGCCGGACGGGCAAATGCCGCTATTTTTAAACCGACAAAACCTGACTTGATCCGTGATGTTACAACATGCTTCTATTAGGAATAAAGCGGAGATTGTGTTGCTATAGTTCCCTCCAACTTGCTTTCGCTAATTTGAAATTATTGTTTGTTGGGCTGGAGTTTTATTACTACTGAATTTCTAGCTTTATTTTAAGCTACTAGCTTTATTTTAAGCTAGTAATTCAGTATACTTTAAAAACTGAAATTTCTATTATGCTATATGTAAGCGACATTGACAAAATCTTAATATTTTTAGCCAAAACAAGCAGGATTTGTAGATTTTTTTAATTTTTTGAACTTGTGTTGTATAGTGAACACATAGAATCAAAAAAAAATGGACTGACTAGTTGAGAAGGAAAAGGCGAACACAATATATACATATACTGGTATTAGCCTGTTCAAATTCTATTAAAATATATATTATTTCTTTCTATAATCATCTATATTACAATATATTAGATAATATTCAGGGGGGTTATTGGGGACTCTTGTCCCCAGAGATCTTTATTTCCTGTTTTGGGATTTGAAACTCTAAAATTTTTGATGTTATATGATGCTAGAAATTATTGCTATTATTACATTGCCCATTCTTCGGCGGAAAGTATAAATTCCACAACTTAGGGCATTTATTTGTACCAGTGTACCTATTTTTTACGTCTTTAAATTTACACTGTTGCGCTATTGACTTCTAATCACGGAAGTAGAGGCTTGGTTTCTTATTATTGCGTGTGTTAAACTAATTTCAACGCAAATTTAGCACAATTTTCATAGTTTACCTCTTAAGACCAAAGTAAGAAGATAGCAATTACAGTTGTGCAATAAATAGGTAACCAATAATCCAAATTTTGCTTATCTCAAATAGATCTTACGGATTTGAGGGAGGATGTTTATGTTTAAGATCTACAGATTACTATATTTGCCTTGTTCTCAAGAGAGATAAGAAAGCATCATTTTCTAAAAGCAAGCAGATCGTTATTTTCCTATAGGTGAACTTAGAGATCCTAGCAAGGAAGCTCAAATATTGCCAAATAGGTCCAAGTATCTTTGGTATTTTTCCAAATGTGAGAACTGCTACACCTTTCAAGAATTCATAAAAAAATTGCTTCGCCTTGCTTGTACCTACGCTTTTCTACTCAATACGTTCAAAAGGTTTTACATTTCGTGAAGCAAAATTAAGCGAATTGAATTTCGTCATGGCATATTTGGGATGGTTCGAGTAATAGCGAAATTGATTAAAACGAAGGCTAATTAAATTAAGCCGCAGTGTGCCGTGCTTTTTTTAATGCAGGCCGGCGAAAAGTGCTGGGGTCGCGTCGACAACATCACCCCCGGACATAATTTACGGTATCCTTTGCTTGTGGGGGATGTGATCCTATTATGGGCCCGGTCCCGAGAACAATACAAAGCTTGTGAATATTAATTGGCGTTAAGCGTAGACAGGTTAGTGCCACCCTAACCACTGGAACCGAGACATTTTCACCTAGGGCATTAATGTCTAAAGTCGGGCGTCGAGATGCGACGACCGTCGTCGTTACTCTACCCTTCCCCCTATATATGGCGGGATGTTATTGCAAACGACGCGGCGGGGCCGAAAGCACCACTCACGGCGCGCTAACTTCTTTGATTAAATTAAAACTTCGTTCCTGAGAGGCTATTGCCAACATTTACTTGTAAATCTCATTTAAATATTAAACCAATTACAACGAGCGCCGATTTTGAGAAACGGTGAATATGACCGCTGAAAACACATACATTTTGCTGTGAAATCCACATTAAGAAAGTCCAAGATAAAAAATAGGTCATATTCGCAAATATATTTTGTATAACATATAATAACATTAATTGACAAAGTAATAATTTTGTTGTTATAAGAAAGTAAAATTCTAACCGTCAATTGTTAGAATATAGCCATTGCTTTTAGCTTACAAGGAAACTTTCGCAATCAGTCGAAAATTTAAAGGAAATTCTGGTCAATTTTCCATGATTTTTGGATATTACGAAGTGTTTGGAAGAATTGGAATAAATAATTATAGTTATTTATCAAAATGCTTCACTTTCATGCTGATCCCTTTTATTATAAAAAAGATTGGAGGCGTATCTCACGACGCAATTCTAAAGAATTCCACTTACGAGGGTAGGTAAATAAATGCCTAAATTTTTCAAAAGAAGTTTTATTTATTTTTCTATTTAATCTCATTAATAAGATACAATCTTCCCAACGGTCCTGTCATTTCTGTAAGCCTTTCAAAAAATACTTTTCCTCAAAGTCCTCGAAATAAGCTTCTGACTCAATAATAACCTCCTAGTTTAAGCAAATTTTCTTTCTGCGACGGTTTCATACGAGCGAATAAAAAGAAGTCGCGGGCATACAAATCGAGCGAATAAAGTGGATGGAGAAGTAGCGCAATTCATGTTGGCCGCCACAACTTCTAATTTGTAAGCCGATGCATCGTCGTTGTCTCGTTGAATCGGTCCAATAATTCACTGTAGTAATGCCTTTGGATCCTGCGGCCTTTCTCAAAAAAGAATTTCGGATACATTAAGTAACCTTTCAGTTTACCATCATCAGTTCACTATGCTAGTAGTAAAGGAAACCTATACTTACTCTAATGTACGAATACCTTATTGCGTCACTACCTACATTAGTAGCAGCACCCAGCTTACCTATTATGGTAATTATAAGATTACAATGTTTGCTGGTTGTTACGTTATGGCGTTGAACTAATTTTCTAATCAAGAAGTTATTCCATCTTTACTTGTATAAACACATACCGAAATATTCTTGATACGTTTAAACAGGCAACCGACAAATAGACATAAAATTAGGGAAACGGTAAGAAATAGGCAAACGAGAAAACAATCAGGTATAGTAAAAGAAATTAAGAAAAATAGAAAAAATATTAGCAAGAAGAATAGGAATCAGTATTTGGAAAAACCAAGAAATAAAATATGCATAGAATGAAATAATTGTCTTTTTGATAATATGTCTAATAGAGACAACCATTTTTATGATTCCCTATATTGCGCAAAATTCCGCAGAAATAAAAAACAAACCAAGATTTTTTCAATTTCTTTAGCGGGCCAATAAAAAAAGTCTTGGCTAGTGGTTCGTAAAGTAGGAAAAGCACTATAAGAAAGAGAAAAACTTGATCATGTGAAATGCATCTTAGTTGGAATCTAACGCGGACTCTAAACTAATTGCATCCACCCACGGATTCACTGGGGTATGGGACTGCGACACGCGATTTGTCAAGCTGAAAGGTTCCGCACACATGCAATTCGTTAGCCACGAGCAGCCAACGTGACGCCGTCGCCATGAAGCAGCAACTATACACGGCGCTGCTGCTTTTTGCGGGACCGGGCATTTTTTAAACCGCAGACATGTTTTGATGTACTCTCGGTGCTTTTGTTTTGCCGCGCGCGTTTCGTCCTCTTTTTCTCCATCCGCGCGACCGACGATGTGTCACAGATTTATGAGCGACCTCTCGTGGTCTTCAGACAGAAATACTTAGCAGATGAATGTGAAAATGACTTTTGACACAATGTTTTATTTTAAGGCTGCAAGTCGCCGTTCGAAGCGACCGCTTCTATACAGGTATTGGGGAATCTAGCCGTCGTTGGGAGGACGAGTGCATCTCTACTAGGCTTCTGCAGCTTTTGATTTAGAAATGCTTATAGTTGACGTAATTAATGCGCTGTTGATAGTAAGATTAAAGTAAATCGACACCGACATGTATTAGGAGGTACATCGTTCGAAGTCAAACATTGGAGATGTTCAAATGGATGCTAGCAAGCGTAGTTACAACTCAAGAATGTAAACATTTTTATTTGTCTAGTATTGACGTTGATAAACGGGATGTAGTTTGATTGATTATATTAATTTTCTTCCTTCAACTAAATAAAATATATCGAATACCTTAGCAGCGGTAATATCTCTGAATTCTCTTCAGCGCTCTTTACCTTTATCCTTCTGTTCCTATTTAGTAA
The DNA here is from genome assembly GCA_902654985.2 of Oryctes borbonicus. NCBI lineage: Eukaryota > Metazoa > Arthropoda > Insecta > Coleoptera > Scarabaeidae > Oryctes > Oryctes borbonicus. Next base: position 7,506,880 of record LR736868.1, read on the forward strand.
AGCTGTAAAATATTAAATTAAATATTTTTTGGCCTAGGATATTTTGCTAAAGTATCGATTGCATGCATGAGCAGCGCTTTGATGAGAGAAACTTCCAGTATTATTGATTTATGCCATATATTATTTATAGGTGAGATAATATATGGCTCAATCTACTATTGTTATCATTGTACTACGTACAATAGTACGTAGGCACTGCAATATATGGATGAATGACATTAATCTATAAATTAACGTCATTAGAAGCGAATTGGAGAACTGGTTACAAAGCAAAACTAGCAACTAGGCCAAATGTGCAGAATTTCTGAATTGCAGAGTTCTATACCTGTATATATTTTGCAGGTAAAAATAAACTGGGTAGCATCTTATCACAAACACTTACTTTGAAATCTGGTTTTTGAGCAATTCGACGCATTTAAATATTTGAACATTGTACTAAAGACTGCGAGATCAGCTCCACCATATCGACACTAACTTTAGGATAAGTCCTGACATAATTATTTCATTTGGTATATTTACTATTTTCCAGAAAATATTTAGTTCATTGCAATCGAAAAATTTGTTCAAGAGCTTGGCAATTTGGGTTTCATAGTTTCTACCTCTCAAGTTCCTACTCCGAAGGATTGTATTAATTAAATGGGACGTTTTACTATGCCATGGCGAACGACCATCATGCAGGTTATAACTTACTTCCCTAAGAAAACAACAGGATGTTAAGTAGCTTCTTGCAAAACGTGACAAGCTGCTTTCTGCAAAACCATCATCTGATCAGATTTACCACTGATTGCTGTAATATGCCTTTGAGATATTGCGACAAAACTTGCACATTAGCCTGGAACGCATGAACATTTATTTGCAGTAAAATCACACCAAAGTGTTAGATGTGATTTATAAAAAATAATAATAATAAAGATATTTTGCCCATAACATTATTACCTACATACAGCGGCATGCTACCTTTGGAAATATAATCAGCATGCTTCATCCTGGTTATTTGTTGTTAAATTCTTTCTCTAAACTTTCTCTAAACTTCTCTGTAGGTAACGGATCCTTTGGATCTATATTGTCGATTGAATTAAATCCTTTCGGACAAGGATCACACTCAAAGGTCATGTTGCTTAGTGTTTATAATAATTAGAACAAATTAAGTAATCCCAAGAAAAAATACCTGATTATTTATGATTTAGTTTATAGAGTTTACAAAGTAGACCAATAGATGAAGATGCGTTTTCTGCGTCAATGCCACCCTCCACTAAGCCATTGCATCAGCAACACTGATAAGGATAAGGATGAAGAAGAGTGGGTTACACTAATAATGTACGTACGCATCGATTCCATAGCATTCACACCGTCTTGTGAAGTTTTATATTCTACTGGGCTAAAGCTTCCACAATGGATGATGGAGATTCTGCAAATTCTTGAAAATTTGAGCGAAAGAGAAAAAATATTTCACCTATGTAGACAATAACACCCGAGTAGCCTGCAATTGCAAAGAGGAAGATAATTCGTCCATTAGTATAATTGTGTGCCATTTGTGATAATAAATATGGCTTTACCAATAAGGTGATATGACAAATGGGACAATTTCTTTATTGATAGAAGGGTAACTGTAAAAACAGTTGTCACATGTGTACGTCTTGAAGACTCTCATTATGTAAGCGTTATCGGGAAGAGCATCTAATGTAGAATTAGAAGCCAGTGTAAGGAATTACCTCTATATCGAAAGAAACGTTGTAACGATTTTATTTAGACAATGTTTATGTTTTTATACCCAATGAGACAAAAAAGCCACTCTATTGTTTTTATTTTATTTTATTTTATTTGTTGTAAAAACTTACTACGTTACCCTCATACATACGTGCATTTAAAAGAGGAACAGTTAGGAGGAGGAAGAATTAGCAGTTATGAATAGATTCGGTGGATCCAAAAAAGATGATATATCAGAAAAGACTGCGTAAAATCTAACCAGTTATAGAACAGAGGGTTACATCGTTACGTTAGGCAGTATTTTAGAAATTTCAAACATCCGTGTTTGTAGATAGTTCGTCTACGTAAAGATACCGAGCATCCGACGTATACATCAAGTATAATGCGCATTTGTGTACGTTGGAAAGACAAATGCCTATTTTTGAAATTACGTTACATGTATTAATATTATTCCGAACGACGTTTCCGTATATAACGCTTCGAGATACGCTGTTTGTCACTTGCCATCTTTGTGCCGGAGAGGCAGTAAATCAACAGCTGAAGTAGACTTTGTTGCCGAGCCGTCGTTGTTCCTTTTTCCTGTCGCGCTTTTAATTAACATTCTCATCGTATGGTATACTTAATAGGTTTCTTTGGTACCGACACCCTGCCAATCGAGAAATTGCAATTTTCATTTCAAATACCACGCGTCATCCGACCGTGAAGTACACAGGTAGACATTATTACACAAGACATTTTGTAGTAATAGTAACCTTAAGATTTAAGACCAAATTTTATTATTATTATTTTATTATTATTATTATTATTTAAATATTTTGTATAATTTTAGTGAAAAAGTCGTGGTTTGTTTTACTTATTTGATCTTAGTAGAAACTTTGAAATGGACCGCAAACATTCGTACAAAAACGAAAATTTCGCAAACTGATTATAGGCCTAAACAAAATATTTTTTTTTTCAAAAAAGATCACATGGAAAGCTCGTTCTCAATGACAAATTCAAGAAGAAGGCTTTAATGGGGTTGGTGTTCCGGCAGGAAATTAGGTCGGTAGATATTTCTCAACGCCATTAGATCGAAAAAAATCACTGCATAGTCTACACTAAAAAAATTCCTATTTATACGCATTTATATCAAAGAGGTATCGCGATACTATTTAGCTTAGATAACTATTTTTATTTAATCCAACTGTGAATCTTTCAGAGAGATCTCCACTAATGTTGTTCCTACCATTAATATGTGTCTACTATTGAATAATTTAAATCTTCCTGGTGTCGTATCCTGTCATAGCGAAATGTATGTTCCGACTGCTAACAATCTTGACCATACTCCAAAATTTAATTAAAATTTTGGCAACACTATATCACAGTTAGGAAATTAATGACATACATAAGTAATAGATATCTACATCTATTTTTTGTAGTGATATATCGATTGGAATCTTTAAATGCATGTATATACAAGGTAGTAGGCCATAATTTTGTCTTTAGAACCTGTATTTATTGAAAGTTCTTTTTGGATAGTGTATCAGTCGACAAATATAGTAAATAGTGATAACCACTGCATAAATTGGAAAGAGAATTGCTACAGAAACGCAGAGCAAGATCACCCAAAATCTTCATTTGATTACAAACGCTCTCAATTAATTACTGCTTATAGTTCCGATAACAATGGTATTCTCTTGGTATCACGTTTAGCTTTCTACAGTCCACACTGGATCGTTAAAATACCAATTTTATGTCGGACAATGTGGATGCATTTAATAGCCTATTAAAATGATGTTAAGAAACTACAGTGAAGGTATCTTTTTTGTCTTCCTTGAAAATGCAGGTGCGTTCAACAATATAGGTAGGAAATGCAGTCATCAAGCCATGAAAATAGGATCGTCGCTGTAAGAGATCGTTCCCTCCCAGTGTAACTTTACGTACGACGTCTCGAAGAATACCGCGCATCGGATTTGTCTTTAATGAATTAAAATATCTTAAATACTTCCATGCTTCGGCTGGCACATAAACGACGAGCTAATTGCAAGAAAAAATATTTATGTTCTCTAACAGGAAAGGAGTAAAAGACACACTTGCATAGATCTACATGTCTTAGGTTTTATGAGGTTAAATAATGGCGTCTAACGTGTTGTTGAAAAGGGCTCTCATAATTATACTAATTAAATGGTGGTTGTAATTCATATTTATACCATATAAAGCAAATAGCCTGGTATGGTGAATAACATCTATTAAAATAATTAATAAGGTCTGATGTTACGGAAGTATCAAAGACTTGTGTTTACATAATTTATAATTGGCGATTCTGGCAGGCATTCAAGTACCGGTCGTCAGTTCTGAATTAACCAAATAATTTATGCTGATACTTAGGGATCAAAAGAATCCCAAATAATGGGGACTTATTTGGGATTCTTTTGATTCTAGCACGAGTCGATTGCATTTTAAGCTGATTTTAAGCACCTTTAAGGATAAATTGCCATCCACCTATTTTATGGTTCTAACTACACCCAACTTTCTTTGAGGTGATGCTGTTTTCATACCACAAAATCGGCTAAATTTGACTTTCAAAGTGCACGATTTCTAGGACATCGATATATTAAGTTAGGCCGTAAAAAGCTGGATCTTTAAAGATGATTATTTGTCTGCTTCGTTGAAGTGGAAAGAGATTGCGCCATCTTCATTTCAGATGCGAGCTTAACCCATATTAATTAAGAAAGCAATTATAGATACTACAAACCTTTAACAGTCATGTAGCGCGTAAGTGGTCGACTTCGTGCACGACAAAGACCTCTTACTTACATGAAGTACGCAATTCGCGTCGCTAGATGCGAAATTACGAAACGAAAACAATTACTATGCGGAAATAAATCCGACGACGTAAAATTCTCTTATCAGTCCTCTCGCATCAAACGGCGACACATATAAAACGCGTTCGCTGTTAAATATTTATGACTTTTCATAAATCCCGAGAATTTCATAGCCGACATCAGAAGCATGTTTCATAAAAACGTTGACATACAGCAATTTAAATGTCATTCGCCTGACTTAAATACGAGGAAAGAAGTATATGCACACAACTATGCCGAACATCTGACTGGTTTACGTCCGTAAGTCGTATAGCAGCAATTGTCTCGTGAAAAAAAGGAAAAGAAACGCTACAAAGGTTAGAATTCCTGTATCATTATGAAAAACGTAACGGAATAAATTGATATTAGTTGCTTGTATAATCGAAGAATATTTTTAAATCGCTTTAGCAGGTTTCAAAAACTGCTGACAGAAAGGAATGATCGTTATGCACGTATTTCCATCATTAGGTGATGTATCCTTGGTAAGGATTAATTTAACATCTAATTACTTAGGGTTTGATACAAGGATTACTTCGATTTATAAAATCTTTTTGCTCGTCTTTTGTAAAATTATTAGTTTTCAGAGGAAAGCCTTTCTATACACTGTTAACTGTTAACCACGAAATAAATTTAAGAAGTATCTTATCTTTGAATATATTATTGTGGTTTCTATGAACATTTAAGAAAGTGCGCCTCACAAGGTAAGTTAATAAACGAGTATTTATTGTATTGATAAATAGGCGTTAATTTGATAAACGTAGTTCATTCCGATCACAAATTTTTTGCTTAATATATTAATTTTTGTTGTTGCTTTAACAAAACGAGATCAATGAACAATTAATTTTTTTCAATGTGGTTGGTCTTCTGCATTCTACATATATTTTTTATATTTGTTTAGTATAAATTATGGTATCGGCTTCCTGATGAGCAAGAATAAGTTTTCTAAATCATAAAATTGACAGTGACAAAATCTTAAGCTACTAAATGAGTATCTCATTTAACGGGCTTAATTAATTTTCTTTTTATAGTCCATGCAATCTTAAACATTAATAAAAATTGTAAATCTGGATAGTTCAAGACTAAGTATGTTTTATAAATAAATAATAAAATTTATAATAAAAAGGTAAGTGTATTTGTTAGCATCGGGCTTTACCTTATAATGTAAGCGAAACATGGAAGGTGTTGTGAAACATCACGTAAATTTTCAACTTGAGGATATCTTTAATTCTTTAAGAGAATCCCTTTTAACATAGTTTTATGGTAAATATTGCTCAGATGCATGAAACATTATGTGAAACATTTATAAGCTGTGGAGTAGCATAAGCATTGATACACTCCGCGCCACATTTAAATTTTTTAATTTAATCACATTATTAAATTTAATCAAATAATCGATGTGTAAGTAATCAATTTTCGGATAGTTCTAAAGTCGGTAGAAGGTGTTGGTTCTATTATTGCGCAATTACGTTAATTACGAACATTTTCTCTTGTAAATTAAAGATGTAAAATACCAAATTACCTACTTGACAATTTCTCCTAACCAAACCTTTTTTTTCTAACAGTATTAGAAACATAAAATTCGACTTCACAAGAGTGTCGGTTTCTCGCCCGTATCGGATGACAGCCGACATGACCGTCACCGAGAACCATAAATTAAATTCAAATTGTCTGACTATCTTTATTACCCATCGGCTCTTCACCAGATAATGGCTGATGTATTACTTGCTCGTCGTTAAAACCGAAGAGCTGTTCGTTAGATATGTCCGTATATGCATAATGTCGCCGGTGTTGGTTTGCGGAGTTCATCAATTCGAGCGGCAAGACCGGTGATATACGCGATATGTCGGCAACACGTGTACCGAACGCCTGTACAAGGTATCTTGACATGGTCGACAACGAGGTGTAGATGGCTGGTCCAAATGATATTTTTTTTTCTTTCGGTGCCGCGGACTTCGCCGTTCGACTTGTTAAATACCGTAGTGTCAGAGGGCAACGCGCAACTAGTTCCCTAACGAACAGCCAAGAAAACGAGCTACCATAACAGCAATCTAAACGAGATCTTGATTTTTCTCCTCGTTCTTAGAAACGCCGTACATAGAAGCATAACTAGCATGTAACAAGTATATGCGCGCACTGCGGTATTACATAAATCTAATTTGAATGTGCACTGTTCTAGAAACAGGTTGGTTTTTGGAGCACGTATGATAATGTCGAACATTATGTGCTAGCTTCTAGACACGGATTTCATTATAATCTTTGTTACTACGTCTAGGGAAGTTACTTTCCAACTTTGTTGAATTGTACGAATTTCGAACTTATTTTTTTACCAAATAAACGTTCTGGTAAAGTAAAGGCCTGCGTAACGCTACTGACATAAGCTCGAGAAATCGGCGCGTGGTTTTCTCTTAAACACAGTCAGCCGCCATTTTCAGAAAGTATATATTGATAAGCCCGCATTGAAAATTTAAGTGGAAGCTTTTTTTAGACTTTATTGAGTTATAAAGGGTCCTCTCCATGATAGAAAAGTGAACCTTCTTCTAGCTGCTCCTATTGGGTCATCAGCATATACGACAACCAAAATTATTGTTTGCTCTATGGGACCACTGTTTGTTAATTCTGATTATCCCAAAGGATTGCATGGGAAATCCTTCAAAGCTGAAATATTGAAATGTATTCATCTCGGTAGTCAAGTAATTAAAATGATATTGTTTGTCTTACAAGTAACTGCGCTGAATGTACTTTTAAATGGATATAATCTAATCTCTACGTAATTTTCAACTAACTCTGGACCAGTCATTTATACAATTAGTCCTAGATTCTCAGAATTGTCTCTACTATGACCAAGCCGAGGATGATTGGTAACTGTGGTTGAAACCGATCGTCACTGCCAGCACATCGGATAAGTGATAGAGTTAGATAGACTAAAAAACGAAGGTGGGCAGCGGGATGTCCCGCCTTGATTATAACTAATGCATTATTACAATTAATTAATGTCACATTGTTTTGTTCTTGGAGCAAGCTGTACATTGGATTACAGATCGATAACCTTCATAAAAGCGTGATCTGTAATGAATCACGTTTTTGGCATTTATTGAAAAGGATATCGCTTCGATAACCTGGTTCGTTTGGTATGTTTATGGAAAAGGTAAAAATGATGTTATCACAAATTCTTGTATTCCAAGTACTCAATATTAATATTTTTGACATTAAAAGTACGATGTATAAACTTTTTTGCTCTTTAAAAGTCAATTGTTGTCAAGATAAAACATATCAAGAGATTTCGACATTTTTAATTTCATAAAAATTCAACAGACACAGGAAGTGTTTAAATCAAAGCAATACGCGAAAAAATTACTCGTACGAATTGATCTCAATAATTTACTAACGTTCATTATAGCTTGCGATTTGCAAAAATTCCCAATGATCTCAGGTACACCCTTTATAACATAAATAGGAGGAGAATACATTCTTTCCACCGGTCTCCATATTTGTTTCTCCTCATTAAAACGAAACCGAATCCAATATTTCACGCAAATTATGAAACTATATATCTTCGTGCCCACGTCGAAAAGTTTTTAAGGCAGTGGCACTTCCTTCCAATAGGAAACACGACACATAACTAGTTGCAAGTGTCGCATTCCGCGGACATATGTGTATACGAAGCGTGGAAACCAAAACCCAATGGCGTACATTTCTCTCGCCTTACATGTGTCACTCAATCGTTGTCAGTCTTTAACAAAATTTTGCCCATTCCACATTCAATTCCTTCAACTCAACGCGGAATGTAAACATTACGTCGCTAATACCATTTCTCGTGTTTATTGTTGCAGAGTGAGGCAGCCTCATACCGAAGTGGAGAGTACAGAAGCTACTGTTGACCATCGGCCTTCCAATAAGTAGTTAATCAAGAGGATATTTTCCACCAGAAATAGTGTTAAATATATTTGTAAATAATAATAATAATAATAATAGTAGTAATAATTCTATAAATACGAGAAAAGCGATGATTTTAAGATGCGTAACTGTCGGTGGTGGATGTGAGTGATTTATTTTGTGATAATAATCTTAGTATAGTAGAGCGGTAATTTATTATAAGAAGTAATTATTCAGGTGTGCATGTGTAAATTTCTGTGATCTCACTAAATGGAAATGAGTTCGTATTTCGCAAACTCCTACATGCCGGACATGCGAAATGGCGGAGTTGTGTCTGCGGAGCATCCACATCAGCACCAGCATTACGGGGCAGCCGTCCAGGTGCCTCACGGTAGCGGCGGAGTACAATCGGATCCGAATTCTTGTGGGGGCGATCCATCGGTAGTAGGCGTCCGTCAAGGTATTCCGCCGCATCACTATGGCGGACCGCTACCCGCAGGACAACCTCCGCAAGGTATGCCTTACCCCAGATTTCCACCCTACGATCGGATGGATATCAGGAATGCCGGCTATTACGGGGCGCAACAGCAGCAGATGGAGACCAATCAGGGTTATAGACCGGACAGTCCGAGTAATATGGCGCATATGGGGGGTAATGGTGCGCCTAATGGACATCAAACACCTGTGGTTTACGCGAGTTGCAAACTGCAGGCGGCCGCGGTATCTCAGGGTGGTGTTTTAGGGCCGACAGGGAGTCCGCCGTTAGATACCACGCAAGGAATGAACAATCATCATATGGGGCACCATATGCAAGAGCAGCATACGCAGCACGTTCCGCAACAACACCATCAGCAGCAGCATTTAATGTACGGAGGACAGCAACCGACAAATATGCACCAGCAGCCACCTCCGCACCAACAACCTAATCTGCAACAGGCGCAACCACCGAGTCAACAGCCGCCTAACAATAATGCTGCAGCGCTACCAAGTCCCCTGTATCCATGGATGCGAAGTCAGTTTGGTAAGTTCCATGAGAATATTGATAACCAGATAGTAGCAGCGTTCTATTTTGGGTTTCGTATTCTAATGTTAACGAGTTTAATATTATATCGGGATAATACAATAAATTAATAAAATTGAATTGAGCCACGCTTTATTAATAATAGCAAGGTATCAGATTTATCAAGATCACGAAGGAAAGCGTGTAAAGCAACAAAAGTTCCAAATACATGCCTAATTGCTAACAACATTTGCTACAAGTTTTGCACAAATACTACTAAAGAATCACATTTTTAATTTAGTTTTTAATTCAGTGAAGGTAAGAAGTTTTGGTATTTCATAGTAAAAAAACCAGGAAGAAATCTGATTTGGCTATCGATTGTCCACGCACCTTTACAATATTTAATCCAACAATTCCAAACCACAAGCGAAAACATTGAATAATTGCGTATTTTGACTAACACAAAGAATTTGGTTGAGTTCATAATAAAGGATTGACTTTATGCTAGAGCTACATTTGATTTTCTATAATCATGTATTTCTAGCCATTTATGGCACTGTGAAGCTCATTACCTAAGTGGTCGCGAACATTACCTTCCGATAGATGTGAAGACTTCCTAGAAATTTTTAACCAACCTGTCAATCAAATTCAGGTACTAAAATGGTACCCGTATTACCTCTAGTTAAGTAACAATTAAGCCTTATTGTGCCTACTCACAGAATGCGGATTTTAGGGCTGATATATTTGCGTAATGAAGGATTTATGACTTCTTTTGCATAATAGAGCACTCCTTAAACGCAACGCGTTTGCTACCTGAGCGGAGGTCAATTGTTAAAGGTTCTTAAACTTCTCCATCGTAATAAAATTATAAATCACGAAAAACTATTAAAATCGCGGTAAATTATAGAATGTTCTGTCAAGTATGTTTTCCATTTGTTGCAGCAATTAATAAAATATGCAAAATTTACATATTTACAAGTGTCGACATTATTCATTTGTTAAACACGCCTGGGATGGCATCCATGTCCCACTTGTCGAGGCAATAAATTAGGTTAGAGTTTTAGATCATCTGTTTGAACTTTAAATTGAAGATCATGTGATGAATGCGTCCTTGCTCTTAAGTGAGACAAACCCAACCAAAGCAAATTACGCAACCGTTTACTTTTGTAGATAATTATGACGGCAGAACCTGAGAAATCGTCCTTTTCAACGAGCCATTCAGAAAAAACAATCACCCGCTGCTTTACAGCTGTATATCGAGGAAATTTCTATGTAGTACAGAACGTAATTTTGTCAAATAGGACTTTTTCAATGGGGAAGTCTTCAGTTGCATGGTAGATTTCGAACAGAAATTTTGTAAGTGTAGTCCGTGAACGGTGAAGTTTGTTAAGTAATTGTTACGAAGAAAGGAAGCGTGCATACATAGTTTATTGGTAAGACTGAATTATTCCCTACATAGATAGTAATAAATTTCAATAGAGGACTCAAAATAAAATAAAACGAAAACACTTAACCCAATTTAAACTGAAAGGAATAGGATGTGCACTTTATGTATTTGTTTTAATAATAAAACAAAAGCAAGCCATTCAAATTGGCTCAGTACCAGGTACGTAATTGCTTTGTTTATCGATTTGCGCTTATGGGGAAACTAAAAATCTGATCTACTTCGTACTTCCGCGACTACCTTGTTAATGATATACCTTTTTACCTATTGTCTATCGATAATAGATTAATTTAAAAAAACTTTCTTGAATCTATCTGATTCACTAAAGTTCAATTCTTAGTTCTCTAGTTCTCTTCTCTTCTCTTAGTTCTTCTAGTTCAATTATTTTTGTCTAATTTAGAAATTTTTAAATTGTCTGCTTATTGCTACGGCTTCTCTAATGCCTGTATATTAATATATAATAATTTTTTGATACGCAAGGAATTAAAAGTATTTATTTTTTTCTTTTGAATCACCAAATGTAATAGCACCCTTGTAAATATTTTGAATTATTTAGTTGCATTTCATTATATTGGAACAGAAACTTTGATCCAAGAAAACTACAATAAAGGAAACTACAATACGACTGTTAATAAACTGAATCAAATTACATTGATTTACTTAGGCTCATTTATTCTGGATTTATAATTGATCCACGTTGATGATGATGAATTCAGCGATCATTAAACCAAATTGAGAAGCCTCTGAATTTTTCTGTTCGTTTAACCTTTCGTGTTTGGGCCACGTCCATGGAATATTTTTGAATTGGTCGCATCACCCAGCGATATTGTATTGATTCTACACATTCCTGTAATGCGCCATTAACCTTATTGCTCAATTATTTATCTTTTAAGGTAACTATTTTGAAGCAATATGCTTCATAATTATTTCCTTACTTAATCCTTAGCTTTTCCAGCTTTACATTCTTCTATTTTTTCCCTCCTCCCGGCTTCTCTAGATCGCACTCTCTTTATATTCTTCGTGCCTCAGTCTCATTATGTATTAGCCATCTGAATTGTGGCACCCCCTTTTTGTCTTCCCTACCTTTTACATGAACCTCGTTTCGATACTGTTTAACTTTTTTCTTCTTTTGTTTCCTGGTTATTGCGCAAGTAGTGGGGAATAGAATGGCCTACCCGTTTCTATTCTCCTTTCGTTTGTTTCATCTACTAAATTTCCTTTGCTGTTGACCATTTTTATTTGTTCTAGATTACTTCAAGCTTCACATCACGTGTATCCGTTTTTCATCAATTTACCTATTAACATGGTTTTAATCTTGGTTTGTATTTAACCTTTATGTTTTTCTTTTTATCTCTTTCAATAAATATACTTATATTATTTTATTATATTTTTTCTGGTCTCTTCTATAACTATCAAGCCATTTTTCTACTATTTTGGAGGTAAATGTGTTAACGCCAGCGCTTCATTATCGTTCTGGCACAGACATCCAAAATCGATAGAATAAACAGCGATATCATGTTATGAAACAAGCTCTGAAAAGCACGTACTTCTAAGTAATAAATTGTCTACAAGGCAATCTTTCTAATGTTCGGTTAAAAATAAATTTAAAGAATAAAGTAATAAAATAATAATAAAAAAAGTAATAAAAATAAAATAAAGAATAGATAGAGCAAAGAATTGTCTAAAAACAAGTTTTCAACAGATGCTGAGACCTTTGTCGGTGTACAAAATCCAAAAGTAGGCCCAATTTTGCTAAGATGATATGAAATCAGCACGTGGGCATAGCTAGATAAAGAAACTAAAAATATTAAATGAATACTTATGAATTCAGTTAATTTTATCGATTATTTGTAAGAATGAACGATATTGAAAGAGGAAGTTTCTCAAAAAGGAAGACATTAAAACGCTACAGCAGCAGGTATTTCGAAAACAGTACTTATAATGATGATAGTAATAAAATAAGCGCGAAACCCGCTCTCAATCGGCTACTTGTTGAGTGCAATTTATGAAGCAAGCACCGGCAAGGATGTATTCGGGTCCTGGTTCGTGCAAATCCGACCGCCATCGCGGCCATTAAATAAGCATTCCGGTGATAAATTGTGACGCGATGAGATTTGATAGTGCTGTAAATTATTTAACCCTTTTCATAGGGTAATTATTATTAGGTTATGTGGTCGTAACGTTGCCTTATATTGTTTATTTTATGGCCTTTTAATTTGTACGATGATTCATATCGGTGGATGTTCGCTTCCATTTCGAATGATGATGTGCTGTTCCTTTTACCTTTCAATCAAATCTCCATAATTCACCACTTGATGGCTTCTTTATTTGCGATTATTAGCGTCGCTAGGCTTTTGTATGTAAATTTTGTTTGGGTTGCTATTTAAAGGTTACAACAATGCAATTGTTACGTCGTAATGGAATAAGAATAAATAACTTTTGGATATCAGAATTAAGACGTCAAAGTGGGAATCAACACATTAGAATATATTTTTCTTGAAAGCTTTTCGTAGTCGATTGATACACTGCGCTTAATATTTACATATAATTATTGTATTAATTTCATGTTGCCACGATGTATACTGCTCGTTAAAGGAATTATTTTCAAAACTTGTAGGCGGAATCGTTGGTTTGCTGATACGTATAAATGCCAGATCCTCAATGGTAAAGATAGTAAACGGAAGATTTCTAAATCGTAAGATTTATTTTATAGAAGCTACAGCCATAATGCTTTATAGAGCCTGTCCAATTATCACCGATAGACTTTTAAAGGTGGTAGAGAAATATAAGATATAGCCCATGTTCCAAAATTTTTCTCGAGGTGCCTTGCTTGGTAGAGTTGATAAAGTTTACAACGTGGGTTTCTTTAAGACCTTCTGAAATACTTAGAATTTTGCTTTCAAATAAATGTGTAGGAGGTCTATCTCTCGCCAATATGAAGAACGCCTGAAGAAAAAAATAAATTATTATTTCTTTAGTTTAGAAATTCTATCTACATTGACAGAGTTGTACAACACGCCTTTTAAGGCGGAAATAAAATTTATGGTATCGAAACAATTGAAACGTTATGAAAGTTTAATGCTCTATCGAATATTTCATATATGTTATGTGGCGCTAGAATGCAATTTGGTCGACGTTTATCGTTTCCAACAATAGTCGACGAAAAGCGTCGATGAAACATGACGCAATTTGTCACGCGTTGCCTTTTCCTAACAACAACAACATCAAGTGCGCCCTTGTTTTTGTGTATATACGCATTTCGCTCCTCATCTCGTCCGTTCCCCCTTCAACGCTCTTTTTTGCCGTTCTCCCTCGCCTTCCTTCAATTCTAAATCAAAATTTACAATTTACATTTAACAGAGACATCAGACTCCTACAATGCGAGCAGACACAGAAATATTAGTTTTTATTGTGCGCCCAGATACACAATTGCATAATCTCCGACATAATGGGGCCGCTCTACCATTTTCCATTTCGGGATTCATTTATTCCTCTCTTCTCTTCTCCCGGCGGTGGTCCCCTAGGAGACGTACCCGTTTCACGGCTTAGACTGTGAGAAGGCGGACGGTGGTTTCCGAAAAAACCGTTACGTTCTAATCGCCGTTTCGATTTTTGACGGTCAGTCACGGTAAGGTTGACATGGGTCCGACGTCCGTTTAGAATGGACGCGCACCGGATCGATTGTTAATCAAGGGCGATCACAGTCTATTGGAACGGGAGGGTCACAGACGGAATCATCCGTCATGCGAGCCGACAGCATCTCTAATTAGAAGATTCACGGCCGCCTATGTAGATGATGATGGCGATATCGCGTTGCGACCAGCCAAAATTCTTTGTTTTCTGGGAAATTTTGATTAGACTCGGTTGTCTAAGCTAGCTGCTATAAGACGGGAATGCGATCGAAATCTTAAAATAGATAATTATATTTTATGGCTTCGCCCCGACGTTAGAATTAAAATTACATTTCACGAAATTTTTATAAACATAATCGTTTAATTATCCTCAGAATGTCACATATCAAAATAACTTTTCGGGAGCAATTTTAAAAATTTTCGTTACACGGTAGTTAATAGGCTTTATGTTTGTAAATTTCATCAAAGGATCAATATCAATCTATCAACGGAACCGGGTTCAACCAATAAAATCACGAGTCCATGCTCTATATATCACAGCTAACGACACTCAAGAAAACCTTTCTTGAGAAATTATTCTTGGTGCTGAGGAAGTCTAGATGATGAATTTAAGATAACATAAAATTTGTTTAAATCCTTTATCCAGCTTTCTCTTACTCTTTCTTTATTAAATTATATAAAAAAAATCATAGAGGTTTTAAACCAAAACAAACGAAGAAAATATTTTAGCCGGAAGGACATGCCACAAAAATACATAAAAAGAGTGTAACAAAAATTTCGCCTAAAATGATCCTTACCGAAAACTATATTTTTTAAATAATGGCCCAAAACAAACAATTTTCGGAGACGCAGATCAATATTGATAGTCAAGAATAATCGATATACATTAAAGGTTGATTGCTGTTCTATTTTGCGTTTAACTCTGAGTTGAAAGTTCTTGTAACTAATCAACCACGAAATCCTTTGTAGACCTTGGTAGATAAAGTTGGCGATGTAGCCAACGAAGCGAAAGTTTAACTAAAACAAAATACGTGAAAAAACATTTTACATTGTATTTGCTCATATTTGATCTATTATATGCCTCCATTAAATTGATTAAACCAACGCTTTGCACATTGCTTGACAAAACTAATAATACATATAATCTGTTATTGCCTCAATTTGAATTATTATTATTACACAAGACACAAGTATAATCTGCACGATTAACAGTTAAGTTTCAGTTTTCCGTACAAAATTACCATCGATTCAACCAAGACGGTCACGCGAAACAATTAAATGAACCGGAACAACGCTGAAGAGAAGAGTCTGTATGCAGAAATACCTCATCAGAAATCACCTGGAAATTAAATCGCCAATTACTAAAACGTTGGAGAGACATACAGGAGTAACCGAGTTAATTGGCTGTCGGTAACCGGGTAATTGGTCAGTTTTTGCTCTCGCTACTACCATTGTGGATGCTATGCTAGCACAATCGTTATTCTTTCCTTTGTTCTTTTTTGTTGTTTTCCCTTCATCGCCTCATACGTCCGAACCAAAACGACAAATTTACGAATCAGTTATTTATTGCGAACGATTTGGCGTTTTTGTCGTCACTTACGCCACATGTAGGTACCACTGCGCCTGACGTACACGGGAAGTAAACTATTAAATTAATTGACTCTGTCTGTCACATTGATGATCATATCACCGGCAGAAGTACATTTTCTTGATTTAATCGTTCCGACGTTAAATGCCCACAAACGAAGAGAAAAAGTATATAACTGTGCATTGTAAATCGGGTTCTATTCGTTTCTTCGTGTATATCAAACGGGAAACAAGAGGGAATGGATAATTTGATAAATTGAACGTTTCGCGTATGTCTGTTGATGCTACGATAATACACCGTGTTCAAAACAAGAGGCTAGCAAAACATTTTGACTTCAAGTAAATTGTATTAATTAATGTAGAAATGGAAACCTAACGGAACGTTAGAAAAAAACTAAATAATTTAGCCTACCTTTATCCATGGCTCCAATAATAATTTTTCTATCTCTCACTAGCAATTGTCCATGGTTATTCGCATCACTATTACACATTTTCGATGTAATTACTGCAACGACTTGCACAGTACTGAATATTTGTCAAAGCTCGGTTATCTAAAGCCAGCTCACACTGGCACACTAATTACTTTTTCATATCTTTTAATGATGCATGGAACATTTAACTTTTTTTTTTAGCTTAAGTGTTAATATCGTTTATGCGTCATTAATATGCGATTTATAACGTACAATATCGTTATTGCTGTTTTAAATGTGCGAAGCGAAATAAAGATAGCGGCCAATAAATGTTTCTTATAGTTGGGGACAATATATTCTTTAACAAATTTAATGGCAGGAATTATTTAATTTCTGAATTATTCGCTATGGAATATCAATGCAACCAATTCCTTTACTTTCTCCTTACTGTTATACGTAGTATATGGTCTCTTTCCGCTGATCCTATCTAGCAGGGTGTGCAATATATTGAAACAAATTTTGCTTGACATTTTAACATGGTTGTTTTGAGGATCAATCGAGTGTTTGGTGACAAGTCGTGTTTCTTAATTACCGCAAATCTGCCGCGCAATGAATTTCGTAAATGAACTCCTTAAAAGACAACTTTCCAGCTCCCCAGCCAAAAAACGATAATTACCGAAAACGATATTGGTCTTATACGAAACGTGATTGAAGTTGGTGCGAAAGCAATTCACACTATTTTACATAAACATTTGTACCCGTTGGATTCACCCAACTTCAAAGAAAAAACCGTGTGGTATGGTGCAGAGCTGCATTCGATCTCTTTGGCAATAGATCATCGCATCTTTCCACTATAGCACTGGAGGACCACCGTGTTATTAACGCTAAAATACACCACAGTTTGTTTACCTCGGATTTTCCGAAATGCTCGCCAGAAACGTCCAAGGGTAAGGACCATCACCAATATCATGCTCAGGCGCACGTTACTGCTCAAACAAGTGTTTGAATTATTCGTTTGAATTATTCGTCGTATAGCCCAGACTTAGCACCTAATGATTCGTCCATATTCGGCGCGTAAGGACTAGGTTACCGAATTTAACCTAACCGAGGAAAATTACAGAAAATGTTTTGAAAATTGGCTGTTGCGGATGCAAAAATGCATTTACAGCAAAGGGGAATGCTTTTGTCAATAAATTGTGTAATACTTTACTTGACCTAGCGGAAGCAGAAGAACCTTCGTAGTACATTCGATCGCTAATCTTAGGGCGCACCTTCCTCTCCGTATATCTAAATTTTACATACCTTTTGCTTGGGTATTATTCCAAATCGTCGAGTCCAATCGCTGGATGCAAGAAATTATTTTTTATAAAACAGCAATGTATCGAAACTGCATCCCAAGCTCTTGCGAAATGTGCGTATTAGATCAAATTTGTATTTACAACGCGTCAAACAATTTCCAAGTCACAAATGATTTTCTTGATGAAGATTAAAAAATGCTTTTTTGGGGAATACCGGTTTCGTGTCGCACTACTCATCACCGGGCAAAACTACAAAGAAGAAAAGCATCAACCCCAAAAAACAAATGTGTTGCAAATTATTTTTCAGTTATTTAAAGTACTGTAAATAGTATCGTGTACAATCTATTAAAAAATAATTTTTGTCGAGGCTGATTTGTAGATTTGTCTGACGATGTGGAGTTTGATAGGAAACAGGTAGCAATTACTTTATTAAAAATTGGCGAGGTATTCAGAGCATATTTTCCTTCTACCGCATAAATCCCACTCCCACAGAGTCACCATGGGTTAATTAATATATTTGCATGATATTCGAGTTTTTAATACAAGGACGTGTTACAAGAAATATTCTTTTGTGAAAATTAATACGAAACGAATTATAACAGTGCAGCACGTGAAGGTTAGAATAAATTATAAATTAATAAATTATAAATAAAAATTCATGATTAAACGCTCGAGCAGGTTAACCTTTATTTTTTTTAATATCGTTGTACTTCGCTGAAGACATCGTATACGTATTATGATTATGAGGCCATAAATTGATTTTTTTCTAATGAGAGCCTCAGTATTTTATGAAATTTTTGAAATTTGTACAAGTTTATAAAAATATGTTTGACCTAGCTTATTTCTAGTTTTGACTTTTTGTTTGCTCCTGTTGTTTCAAAGAGAATATGTCTAGTCAGTCACTTAACGCAGTTGTTCATGGAAAAGCGGTCGAATTTAGACATGGAAGTTCTGTTCCTTTTGCTGATAACCTAAATCATGATCCTGCAATCGGGGTTCCAAAAATTTTGCAAAAAAAAAACACCTGCATTTGAATCTGATTCGTTAACTAAAATATCTAATCTCACATTCAATCCTTCCTATTTTTTGATAGAACTGTCCCTGTTTATACATCACAATTAAAACGTTAATCAAACGTAAAGGCAAAAAAAATCACGATTGCTTTATCGAATCACATAAACTCGTTGATCCAGAGAGATTGCCAATCGAACAAAACACTGTGTTACGAAAGAACACTACGTGTTTAGATCCACTTTTAACGTGCGAAAGGAATTCTGAATCGTTTGTTGTAAAATTCAAGTTTGTAACGTCATTGAGTGTTCCTTGTTCCTTGCTCATACAAAGCATCAGTTCCTGCTACACACGACTCAAGTTTGGTTTTTTAAACGGAACATCCTGTAGACTGTTTTTGGATGCCACTCTTCAATTGATGTCAAACTTCTTCAACACCTGCATATTACATTAATCCATCCTGCAAACTTTAGTCAACTGAATAACATTCACGCTCTTCCTTATCTAGAAAAAAATCTAGAAAGTAATCCTTTCAAACGTTTCTATTAGTAGTTCCATACTACGTTTTACCGAGAGTTAAGTAAGTGAAGTTGTAACAGCGAATTCAAAATTTTACAACCAATATTCGAAAATTTTAGAAATCCAACTGTTTTAAGAGCTGCTCTATAGCATAACATCGAAGCATGTATGTAGCTATCACGTCCTTACCACCAAAAGGAACAACTTGAAATTATGCAAATAGTACGGCTTCAGGATTCTCTGAAGAGCCGTTACCAGTATTTAAAAGGGATTTAGTCCGTCTATCTAACGGTCTCTGATTGGCAAACACACATAAGTAAGTACAAGCTTTCGCAATTGTTCCGATTACATTCCCGTTCAATCTAACGGATTTATAAATATTCATCGGGTTAAACTATCTTCTAATGAGGGTTATTCATGGCTTCGTGGTGTGTCTTTAGAATTCAGTCTTTGTGTGAACCGGGTGGAAACCGGAGAGGGTGCAGCTAACGCGAGGACGTCAGAAGTGACGAAGACGTATGGCGCTTTCTGTTCTAACACGGCCGCACTTCCAAAAAACCAATATGTGGGGAGAATACGCTTAGATGCACACAAACACGAGAGACCGAAGTAATTTTTAACTTAGCACGGATCTCTTAGCAATCGTCCAGATACCTTATAACCGAAAGAGAAAAACGCTTCACGCCGGACGGATTAAAATATTAAGATAAAATAAGACATTAATAACGTGGAAAGGTAAGGGAATTGAAGCAGGGAGAAAGAAAAAGACGTTACGATGATGGAAAATTTCCATTTCGATTCGGAACCACCATGTTCGCCGTTGTTCTTCACCCCATGAGACGATCGCCTCACCTTGAACAGAAATACTCCGACCAAAATTTTTTCTCCCTTTCCTTGTTCGTTATCTAATTAACGATATTAGATTCGGATGCAAAGCTCGCTTGATGAACGCTGCACTACCCCGAACAAGACGTGTAATTATTTTAGCTTGACTGTTCTGAGTTTGATTTATTCTTACACAGACATGAGCTCTGATTAGTTCGATGCTTCTTTAATTAACGTGTGGCTTTTTATTCTGACTGAATGCACATCCATAGTTGTCCGATGTTGCTGCCTCTTTCGTACGATAGCTCGCCATCTTCGTCTTTCGTTTCGTGATGCGTCCGGTGTGGGAAGGTCGCTTGAAATGAAATAATTTATCAAACGTCCGCGTGTATCTCAAAATCTTGCAATGTGCGACTTTTCCCCTGGTGGTTTCATTTTGTTCGAAAATGATACAAGGGAAGTTTAGGTAGCAACTTCTGTGTTGACTATAAGGGCACTGGAGTCTTTCATGTGATTAAATAGATTATTAGCGCATCTTCATACACCTTATTTCTTATCAAATCATTTTAATAAATGTCTCTCTATTATATCATTAAAAACCTACAATATCAAACCTCTTCATGAAGGCTACTTAAGAAAACCCTATATAAAGGCAACCTTAATTAAGATTTGTAAATTATCCGCTTGATTACTTGCAGCCTTCTTCTACCAACATCTTTTTTATTTATTTACTTTCTCATTTCGACATAAGACATACGTCTTTTCTTAGGCTGACTTGTGTTTATTTTATAATTTTTGATCAGATAGCCTGTGACATGCTCGCATGCGTTTTCCCAGTTACTTTTCGTACCCTACTGAATACAAATTACACCTTAAACAAGTGCTGTAGGAATATTAATTGTTGTTTGAATAAAAATCAATAATTTATTCATAGAAAATGCTTATCGATCGTACGTTAGCTTTGTCGGGAAATTATGCAAACACGGTTAGTGACTTATCTTGGCAATTACTCATCGGGATATTGGTTGAATTGGCGCGTGTCAAGAAGTATATTTTTCTGGTTCGTATAATAATAAGCAAATTAAGAATGAAATTATTATAAATTCTACTCAACCGGCCATAGAAATGTGTTATTATTCGTCAAATGTCAATATATAGAGCCCGAGAAGAAATCATGTTTGTATGTAAGTACATAGAAAGCTTTGAAGATTGTGGCCATCATTTGGGAAAGTAGCTATGTATTTGTCTGTTATATGAATTGTGTCTTAATTATTTAATTAATACTAAAATCGTGCTTGGCCTTAGACTGGTTGCTTGTAAAATAAATATTTTTTTACCGAAAAAATCGATACCTTTATCAACTAAAACACCTTCATCTTCAAAGCTGCCTATAGTTAACGTCCTTCTGGGAAGATTTTGTTTTTCAGAATCATGTTTAATTAAACAGATAAATACCTGCGGAGAAAATGTGCTCCAACGCAGGGTATAACCCTAGGGTACGACATAATTCATCATGTTAAACGTTGACTTCTTGAAATATTCTTAAAGTAACTTCAAGCAAAACTGATCTTGAGAAGGGCGTCCAAATTATATATTTCTTTAAATACTAATTCGGAATAGACAGTTAAATTTAAAAACTTTAAAAACGTCTTTTCTGTTGAGCAAAAAGTTTGCTTTCCGCAATGCTTCAAAGAATTTCAACAATGGTAGATAACAACACACCCGTCCAGTTTTATTATCACAGCTTTATTTATTTTTTAGCAATTAACTCTTGCCATGGTTTAATTTTTCCCCTTCGTCCGTATTTTATTTTTCGCTTTGATGCAAACTTTATGGCGACCACTGCATGTTCTTCTCCGTCTTCAGATATTTAAGGACATCTGTGGCCAAATCGATTGCAAATTTTTAAAATACTTCTCTTTTCACAGGGGAATAAATGGAATCATAACAGTTGCGAAATTTTGATAAAATAAATTTTTGAGATAAAATACGAGAAAACATTAGAGCTGTAGTTGTTTGGTAACAATTATTCCAAAGCATTATTTCTGACCGTGACAAGAAATAAAAATATCACTATTTTATACAAATATAATACTGTACATTAACACTAAATGGATGTGGTGCCGCGTAACTTCTATAAATCTATCAAAATATCGAAAAACAAAAACGGCTTATTGTTTTTACACCGCGCGATGCTAAAACATTTAAATATTAGGAACCGTATCGTTCACTCTCGATTATTAGTAGCATCTAATCAGAAATGATGAATAGCGCCACCGTGTCCCGAAGGTCTTGTATTTCCACTGTTCCCACACATATGGGGCTAGCAACATTTTTTCGAGCTATGATTAATCTCCAAGCAGCAGACGTTGGTAATAGATTCCTTCTCAACTTTAGAATTTATTTTTAGCATTTTCTAACATGAAGCAACTGTAAGACGAAGGTAGCTCGAATTGCTTGAGCAAGATGATAATATTGAAGAGAAACAAGTGGTGTAGTTAAGCGTAAGAATATCGTTTGGAGATGTATGTGATAGTAAGTTGTGCAAACATATAATGGTTACACGAAATGCATGCCAATGTATTAAAACGCTTTCCAAAAAGCCCACAACAAATAATTAACATTATCCTCCTGATGCGTGCAAGCAACAATTGGAGCAATTGATCTGAGAATTCTTCACAGATTTCGAAAACGTATATTATAAAATTATCGCCCCTTTTGTTGGTTTCTTTTAGTCTTTTTAGATGTAATTGTACAAATATGCGACAAAAAGCATATTTTTTATGCCAGATAATACGGAAGCAGTACCCAATTACAATTAGATAATAGAAAAATTTAAAAGGTTAACCATTACAACCAAGAACTGTTTGCAAAAGTTTGAGAGCGTATATCGCTATACCTAAGAACCTCTGAATATTTGTGCTAAATGGCATGATTTTCATATATTATTAGTAGTGGATGCCCAAGTAAAGAAACGTATAAAGAATCATTGTAGCTATTCGTTTAGAGTCTTCAAATAATTCACCTCGTGTGTATTACAGATTTTTGTACTAAACAATTTTAGTCGTCCAGGTTTGGATTAAAAACAGAATTCGTCAATTGTAGTTATTGCGCATTGTTCTAGGGTTGGACTTCACCAACTTCTTTGAGCTTTTCAATCACTTTTCGCCAGCCACTAATAGTGAGTTTGCAAGAACTAATCAGTGGGTTTTCTTTTTGGTCTATAGACCAAAGTCCGCCCAAATGTATTTAAAAAGGCTTGCGTCCTGCTCTTACGTGTGCTCACCACGAAGCACTATAAGGTCTGGACATGGAATTAAATTTAATAATTAAAAACCGAAAAATATCAAGAGATAATTTTACGTTAGTCGACTTTACGGTATTCCTTTATTAGGATTTCTAAATTACCGAAGGATTCACGACCAGATAATAATTATTTTCGTCTTACAACCGAGGCATCAGCGGTTGATCTACCGAGTACCAGGTTTTCATGCTTTCTAGTTTTTTCTTTCAACTTCACACGCCAACGTTCATACCTTTATACACCTTCTTCTACCTTTAGCTAAAAACAATTCGGAATTGTCTTTAAAAGAAAGAACAAGAAAATAATTATATACGTTTACACAAAGAGGAGGTGTTTTTGACCTTCTGACGCCAATCAAAAAAAAAGACCTAAGGCGGTCGGAACCTGCGTCTTGGATAATGAGTTTATAAACGATGTATAAATCATTTTCTCCTCTTTGCGAACGGGTACGTTTAAAAAACGGGTTTAGAAAAAGAAAGCATCAAAGACCTTTATTTTGTTGTACATTCGTGTACACGAGCGTAAAATTCTAATAGCAACAACGTCCCAATGTTTTATAGTAGGATTTATACGCCGAATCCTATCGGTTTTCGTGTCTTAACTTCGTGTATATTAACGACTGTTCTATTTTTAGAGAGGAAGAGAGGCCGACAGACGTATACAAGATACCAGACGCTGGAACTGGAGAAGGAATTTCACTTCAATCGGTACCTGACGCGGCGAAGACGCATAGAAATAGCCCACGCTCTCTGCTTGACCGAAAGGCAGATCAAAATCTGGTTCCAAAACCGTCGCATGAAGTGGAAGAAGGAGAACAAGACCAAAGGCGAGGGTGGTTCCGAGGGCGGCGGCGACGACATCAGTCCGCAAGGTTCTCCACAGTGAATCGCTTATAAGGAATAGTCTAAAGCAAAACGACAACAAAAGAAAAGACAAAAACGGTTCATTACGACATGTATAGAAGTTATATATTATATATAATATTGAGAAAACCGAGTACCTAATAACACATTTTAGTCATTTTTTCTTCGATGTGCATTTAGAGCTTTCCTCATCAAAGCGGTATCCCGGAAAAATTGTATAAATTCCCGAAAAAGTTTTCGAATGTTCGTCAAAAATCTTTCCCAATTTTTTTCTGAAGAAATCGGATAAAACACGAAGAAAACAAATACACATATAATACATAAATACAACACAACCACAATGACCTCTTTAACGATTTATATATATTATATGAAAATATTATTATATAAAATACAATACAAGAAAGTCCTCTTATTGTGTATAAAAGTCGATTTATTTAGTTCCAATTAACGCGATATTATTATTATTATATTAAATGAGAAAAATACGAATTATATTATAGTTTATTTATTTATATTTGTAGATATTATATATACATACTATATGTTTAGAATTTGGTATTAATGCGCGAAATATTTGGACTACAACGTTTGTATAACGGTTATTAAACAAAACAGACCGAAGACGAAAAAAAATAATTGATGGAGGCCAGTGCGACGTGCAATTATTTTCCAATGGCAAACAGCCCAAGGACTGCTACTGGAAAACGAGAAAAATGCGTATATCATTTAAAATCACCCAGTGAATTAAAAAAAAAATAACCGTGCCGATCTTGAATTAATTATTTCCCTTTTAAAAAGAAGAGCGTTGTTAATTTAAATAAAAGAATCCGCCGAATCTTAATTTAAAGTGAATTTCGCCCCCAATGCGAAAAATATGTGCGTGCGAAGAATTGATGAAATGAAACGATCAAGGTCAGTGGAAGACTATAATACTTTAATCTTGAACCTTGAATTTGTGTTTTTGTTTCAATATCGCAGCTAACTGGAGGAAGTGATAGAAGATGATCGGAAACGAAATATATTCCTCCAATTAGATCTCCGAGAATATGACGTGAAATCGTCGTCCGAAAGCTTCAAAAGACCTGATTTCACCTCTAACTTCTCAAACTATTATAACTATTATTATGTAGATATCTCGAATGTATGTATATTTGGTTTTTTTAAAAGGAAAAACGCAGAATATAATTATTATTACCTATGATAAGTGATGAGAATTGTATATATAATTTCGATAAAAAAATATGGAGAAAAGGATATGAAATATACGATACTATTTAAAGAAAATATGCACTTTTATGCCAAAGGTAGAGAAATAATTATCCATGTAGGATATTGATGAATTCAAATTTCATTCGTCTTAAAATACGTATAAAGGTAAATTTGTATATTGGATCTGAGGAATCCTTACGGAGTCCTTTCTTTTTAATTTAGCCTTGTTTTCAGTACTTTCATCTAAAAGCAATCTTAAGAAGCGAAAATGCATTAAAACTTACAAAAATCTGGATCAAATCATTGAAGGAGGTCTTTCAGTTTTTTGACATAAAACTAAGTCGAGTGGCAATAATTTAATTTAACTTTCGAGCATGTTGCTTGTTGTGTAATATGCAATATTATTTTGTCCTGAATTCTTCAATATTCCTAAGAATTATGTTAGATAAACGCTACGCTGGTTATAAAAAATACAGCGAAGTCTAGTTAGGTGTATTTTGTAAATGCTTTCAATATCTTTGCATGTAATTTAACAGGATTAAAATTTGCTGAAAGATTCGGTAGTAGTGGTTATTTAAAGTTATGGCAACGTTCTGTTAAAAAATTAAATAACGTTCACTACGATTTATCCAAAAGCACCTGCTTATCTAGATCACACGCTAGACATCCGTTCTATAATATTAATTTTTACAGAATTTACCAACTTTTGTTGCCCCTTTCTTATACATAGTATTTCCTAAAATACCAAAATAGATGCTTTTTTATTAAAACAGTCAGAAAAGATCCGCGACGGAAGTTATTGAAATGGATGCAATCTTGATAATCGCATCCAATGACTATCATTATTTATTTGGCGTGAAAGTACAGTAATAGTTAGTAATCTTATAACAATAAAAATAATCTTCTTCAATAGAGCTTTTATGTAATACTGCTTGTCCACAGGGAAGAATAAATAGATCTGAAGTGTTTAAAAACTGAAATTAGCTAAGAGTATTAATTTGGTAGTATTGGCCGTAAGAACTTTAAAGCAATAATCGTCCCTTCAGCCAAAATTAAGCATTTATAAATTTCACTTCGAACAGGTTATGAAACTTCCTTTGCAATATTATTGTAAATACTACTTGTAAAAGCACAGAGGCATTAAATCCGTACTTATGAAGAATCAACTTCAGTTTCTATTGGTTGCAATTTGCTTCTTAAAGAGATCGAAATACTGAAAACGAAGCTACACCTCTTCGAAATACCGAAATACACATGTTTAAAAAGAAATGAAGAAAACATATTTTGTATACCAAAATATAATTTGTAAAGGAGAAAAAAAAAACTGCGACTCGTATGTTCTAGTGATAAAAGAAAATAGTTAACGGAGATACGTAACATTGCTACAAATCAAGTATACGTAACTTTTAAAAGAAATCATTAAGTAATGTATTCCACATTCACATATTGATAGGTAAATTCCAAAAACTTTTAGAGATATTTATACGTATTGTATAGTGTAATAAAGGTCATTATTTTTCGATTGTACTTGTTCTAATTGCGAGGAAATTAAGATCATCCTAAATACGAATTAAGGGAATGAACTACATCGTATTTGATTTCTCTAATCTCACACCTTGATGTGAATGTGGGAGTTTTCGGGTAATCCGCAATGGCATGATGTATATTTGTACCTATATGGATAAAAAAAAAATAGCGTATAGTTATTTGTGCTGTGGTGTAATAATTTAATATATAATAGAAATACTCAGTTTGACAGTCTCCTCTTGTTTTCTTTTTTTTTTTAATTTTTACTATTATTTTTGTTTCGTTCCACGTTCACTTTTTTTATAACTCACTCATGTAATAAAATAAATTAATGGAATAAAATCGATGACGTTTATGTGAAGATTATGTTGACGATGACAATGATGATCATGATGATGTAATATATGATATTAATTCTAACATTATTCTTATTATGGTTATGATTGGATTATATTTTTCTCATGTCGAGAGATACGCAAATTTCTGTTTTTTTTTTTTAAGTATATATGATTAATACGATACTTTAAATTTTTTGTCTTGTGGATTTGATCTTATATATATGATACATATAATTAATATATGTATAAATAAATATAATTGTAAATTTAAATCAGCCGTCTTTCAATTTTAAAATACTTAAACCTTTTTAACCGCTAATTGCGTCAGAAAGTGCGTCACAGCAGCTCATTTTGCACTGTTGAAAATGCAGCAAGGAAATAATCGTAAAATACCTCTTTTTGTGGCGTTGCGAAATATTTTTTTGTGATTTTTCTAGCTTTGCGTATTATTATTCTGCAATTATTTTTTTTAACATCTGAACTTATTAAAGTTAGCAAATTTTTACACGTAAGTGAAAGGCAACGGATGTTGCATAATCCTGATTAAATTGGTCTTTCCACGGTAATGAAAGAGGTGGAAGGAAAAAAAGAACTGTCGTGGGAGATGAGCCACCAACTTATCGAGTGTACTAAGAAAATTGCCAACCTAAACAAAAAATTTATTCATGTGCTACGTTGTATTCATAAGATTGGCTGTGTAGTTACGACATTGATGAAGCTTTCAAATAAAGCAAAATATTAATCGAAGTTTAAGAGTAATTATTTTTTAATTTTAATTGTTATCCTGAGTGTTAGTGCTTAAACAAAATGGAGCATCTTTTTACTACATTGTTTCTTTTCTTATTATAAATAAACGGAAAAAGAGCAACAACATTTGGGGGAAATATGAAGTAAAGCTCGTCTTTAAAGCAAAATGGAGGACCTACTTCGCACTAAAACTTTTCAAAAATTTTGTTGTTGCGTCTCGTAAGCCGCACGTCCTTCAAAGCAATTTTGTTATGAGTAGCTACCAGAAGTAATAACTAACATCCAAGACTCGTTTAAGGTCAAACAAACCATGCTATTAGGTGCGTATCTGCCATTTTTTATACAATGGGAATAGATTGTGGTAGTAGACCTATTTTAAATGTGATGCCTCTGTTCTGTCGTAATTCGTCAAAACCTACTAACTCTCTTTTTAGTTAGTTTATAAAATCGCTCGACTTTTAACTGTAAATTATAGTTATAGTTAAGTATTAATCCTTATAATGAGTTATTTTAATGTTAAATTACAATAGCACATTTGTGTATATCTCTGCATAAGTGCCAAATCACACCTTCCAAGTTTACTAACTTGTGTTGAACAATGATTTACAATGTTAAAGCTCATTGGTTAATATACTAGGTTTTAGTGAGCGCAGTTGTGAAAGAAATTTAACAGAAGAAACTAAATACCGTCGCAAAGCCGTTCAAGTAAAGTAAGTTCACATGATTACGTTTTGCTGAATTAAAATTGAAGATTTCTTCAACGTGGAACAACCAGAAATCAATGGTTGTTCCGTACGTAAACTACATGCTTTAGAATAGAATGCACATACGTAAATATATTTGCTGGAAAATAGCACAAGTTAAGGTTCAACGCTAATAATTTTATTTCTTGAAAAGCGATTAGAAACATAAAAATCCAATATTATTAGGAAAATTTAGTAAATTTGCGATACAAAATTTAACTTACGCTCATAACTTAATAAAATTGTGCTAAGCATAGTATTCTTAAGTTCTTGAATGCATCAGTTCTTTAAGCCCAAATCACACATCCTAAATTATATAATTGTTGCCGTACTTCCATCGTTAACTAAGTAATCGTTTCGAATTGTTTCTTACATCAACCAACGGTATTCTAGGTATTTATTTGAAATATCGTTATACAAATCTCCGCAATATACGCTTGGTTGGTGGTCCTATCTTATTTTTTTGTATTACGAACATTTTGAAGGAGCCTCGTATATGAATTGCCGTTATAATCTTTTACTTTACAACCTTAAGCGAATATTTGCACATAAACAACACAGTTTATGAGCACTACCATTGAAGCAAACGTAATCTGTAATATTTATTTACGCTGTGAAATCTATTCCTATCTTACGAGTACCTATTATACTCAAGTTTATACGGCATATTTTCCATGAAATAGGCATTAGTGCATGCGATCACCGACAGATAGAAATATTTTCGTTTTTAATTTCGCCCGACAAATGAAGAAAAAACGTGTAAATATGGCCCAATTTCCAAAATATGGCAAGATGGCTTCTTTTGTGGGGATTATTATTGGTTAACATAGTGTGAATAGCTCCGCCTTGGTTCTACTTTTGACGGGATGATTTATTGATTCTCCCAACTCAGAGGGGTTTAACCTGCCACCCCGCAAGATTACTTAGTTTTACTAATCTATATAGGGAAGGTTATTTTTAAAATACAAAAAAAATTGAACTTTCTAATTGTAAGTTTATAAAGATTCAGCCGATGTACGTATCGTAGTACAAAAAAAGGTATTTTACTGGAATAAAACTTTCCGAAAATGTTTTTAAATTTATATTTTAAGCGTCTTAAAAACAACCACCTGAGATACTGGCGCACTTTCTAAAAATTTTTTAAAAACGCACAAAATAAACACATACAGATAAAATGAAACTGTTGATATGAAAAGAAATAACAAACAGCAATAGTTATTATCCCACCTAAAATAATATTTAACAATAACAACAACGTTAGCTTTAAAATAGAATAAACATAAAAATGAGGAACGTGAATTAAAACATTTATTAAGGATGGCGTGCGCCATCTGTAGAATATATTACCTACTCATGCTTCGACTTCAAATATATGGGGATCAGTCTTTAAGTTCGTTCGTTACCTTAAATTAAAGGTAAGTTATAATTTTATTGAAACGAAATAATTTATTAACGCAGGCTTTTTTACAGCTCTCCTTCTAAAAGAATCTGGTTAAGGTGTATCGAAAGGAACCACAGTTATACTTAATATTTGAAAATTATACTGAATTCCTTTCTTTAGGTTTGTTTCTGAAAACAATCTGTGCTTATGTAGATGAACATGAACTTTTCAAAGAATTAGGGCTAACATATCACAATTTTTTTAGACATAAAATACGTTTGATAATAAACAAATGTTTTGTTTCAGTATGCAAGAATTATGACCTGGTAAGTCCTTGCTAAATCTAATGTCTGATTATCTTTTTTTATTTCGTTTAGATTATTTGCATTAACTAAGGCAAGAGCAATTATTTTGCGATGAAAGAATTGCGTTAGGTTAATTCTAGTTTCGTGGCCTACAGTTGATTTAAAAAGGTAAAGATTGATTGAAGACTAATAATAATTTCAGTGGCATTCAGTCATGAAATGAAAAGAACTTGCTTAGTTCCATAATTAAAGTTTGGCAGAGAAGCTTCCACTTTACTAATTAATAGTTTGGCTATGCTTGAAACTATTATATTAAGGATTAATTACGTAACATTCAACCACTGGTCCGTTACTCAGCACGGCGAAATGACACTCAGAGTGCAATTTATCACTCGTAGATCATTCAGAGGTCACGGAAAAGATATAGACTGTTATTCACTAGGATACAAATAAAATTGTGGCACGTGCTAACGATTTCTGGAACGATATTTTTCTACCAAATTTACCAAAATAAATTTGTTACAAAATAATGACATTCAAACTCAAATTTCTCAAAAAACCATTGAAGATACCGCACAATGTTCGTAATCCCTGTGATCAGCAGGTCAAACTGCGTAAGGAACAGTCATCAAAATAAATATTTCAAAACATTTTTAGAAATTTAGAAATTTTTTTCATTTTCCAAATTTTCCTACGTCTCTCCAACTAACAACTTCATTTATAGATTTTAGAAGAGGGAATGTATGGCACTCTCTAGTGTTTCCCGGTAAATAGCTCTTTACATAAATCTGATGATTCTTCATTTGGCGCATAATTACGCTTAACAGTATGATCACATCTGCGACCTTTGCATAACAAAAGATTTTATTGCTGTCCATTCCTTATTTTCGTATTCTTAAAATACGCAATCTGTATCCTTATTGCTACACAGTTGTATGAGTTATACTAAAATAAACTCCAAATGTGAAATTGAAGACTGAGCAAGTGTAAACAAAATTGTATGTTTATAAACATGGCAGCTTTCACAAGCAAATTAAATTTTGCGTGTTAGTATTAATAATTATTATGAATGAAGACGCGCTCCTGTCAACAAATTCGTAATAAGTTTATTTATATCGACGTTTGTGTATGAAATACACATCAAGTATGCATATACTGGCCTTGGATGAATAAGAAGATAAAATAAATTGAGAAATCAGATGATGTTGAGCGACTTCTGGCCTGAAATGATCTTGAAAACGTCTAGAAATGAATATTTTGATATATGTGTAGTTTTCAGATTTTTGGCAATTATTATAATTTTGTTTTCTTTTAAATGTTTTTCCTACTCAGTACTTCTTGAGATATATTTCATGCGACAAGTAAGTAAGAAAAAACCACTACTTCAGTTCCTTTATGGGTCTTAAATAAATTTTTCTTCTTATTATGTTAGGTGTACTTTTGTTTATTTACAATTGGCAAAAGTTGTGAAAGAAACACTGTTACGTACTCTTATATCTGCTTCAATTAACATTTTGTTTCAGTGATTTTTAAAATGATTTAAAAAATACAAGAAATGATATAAAATAATTCTGCAAAGTAAAAGTCAAATTAATTGAATTAATTAATTAAATTACGAAGCAAATTAAGAAATATATAGCCAACAAAAAATAATAGGATCCTTTATGTCCAATGCTGTTATAAAAGCACGATCCTTTCCTCCAAGTTATACACTGCATTCTGCAATATTCCGCGTTGGATCGCATCATTCTGCTCCCCAATATTTTTTTTTAGTTCTTCTTGCATTTTTGGTCGTATTCTAAACACTAAATTGTTTAAATAACCAAAAAGCCAAAAATTCACTGGATTCCAGCGATCTTGGCAATTAGTTTGCAAAATACCAGGTTGTAACTCGA
This sequence comes from Oryctes borbonicus, assembly GCA_902654985.2. NCBI lineage: Eukaryota > Metazoa > Arthropoda > Insecta > Coleoptera > Scarabaeidae > Oryctes > Oryctes borbonicus. The sequence continues at coordinate 7,539,344 of LR736868.1, forward strand.
TCTTAAAAAATAGCAGTTAACAAGTCTTTAAGTGTTCAGTAAACATGAGGAGGGTAGGGAGCAGGATGCATAAAAATGCATAAAAAAATATTTTGCAACAGTGGAAATTCATAATCGGTTAACATTCGCAAGTACCGTTTACCAGTAAAAGCTACAGTTACGACTTCGTCAATCTATATTAAAATAAAAAATAAGAACTGATGATGAAATTAGCTGTGAAACCGTGCCAAACAATGAATTTCTTATCATGAAGTCCCTCTGGATTTTCTGTTGACCATATCGATGGTTTTGAGTATGACTCCTCCACGAAAAGGAAAATCCATAAAATATGGGTTAACCATTTAGGTTCAATTTTAATCTGAGTCATTATTTGCAAAGAAACATCGTACCTGATCGCTATATCTGGCTCCTTCAAATCAAACAGTCGTTGCATTTAATAAACTCCATATTTTGTTAGAAATATGCGCTTATCGATTTATTTCCTTGAAAAATTTTGCAGAGTACTTAATGAGTTGATGGTGTTGAATTGCTACTTATCTTATGGAAGAATAAAATAGAAAATCCTGCCGATGTACAACCAATAAAGGTGCCGCTACGAATAATAACTCATTAGACGCAGTACAAACTAAGTACATACGCATAGCGCCCATAAAATCAAAATTAAGACATTCACAATTCGAAAGAGAAGATATGCATGACCCTCCAACTACTAAACCACGTCTCGTCGTCGTAGTAACGAACATCTGGCTGTACATGTATCTCTCACTAGCAACGGAATTAACCCGAACACGGCAAGGATGTTATCTCACTCTAACCGAGCGTATGTTGTATCACTACTTGAATCAGGAGTTATGGGCAATAACAAGTGGTCTCTTAAAGTAATCTCCCAGTAAATCATACGGAGCGCGCACGCTGCAGCAGTTTGTCTTATTCTGGCCCGTGGAGCACGCGCTATATTTCGAGAAAGACAGCTAGAGCGGTACGTCGCGTAAGCACACAATGGGTCGCGAAGATGAATACAAGACCATCCATAAAATCGCAGATGATGATTTAAGATAGCTCTTGTCTTTTTCGCTACTTAACAATGTGTTTACAAGGTGTTTACGGCCCCAGCGATGGTTTATGAGTTTTAAAGGGAAAAGCAAAGGAGGAGACGTATGTATGTATGTGTGGGTGTCTTTCTCTCTATGTGTACGTGTTAAGTACGTATGGTTGTGTGTATTATACGATCCCGATGTATTTCGGAGTCCAAGGGATTCGGAATTGTATTTAAATGACCCCTAAACGAACGTTTAATATTTATGAACCACCTTGCCGCGTTACGACTTTATTTCTGCCCGGCGATCTACATCCAGCCTGCATATACGTGTGTGTATTTGTATAGATGTAAACAAATCATGATTTATCTTCTAGATTCCCGTTTTACATACTCGGGGCGGTGGAAAATGTAAATATAAAAATGTTCACGTAATGAACGTAACGAGAAAGTTATTATTAACAATAAAAGCATTGGTTTTAATTTCAGCATAGAATCATTTGTTTTTTTTTTTTATTTCATTTCTTAACTTATTTCTAATTATTACTAATTGTTTAATTTGTCGTTCGGTAGACTTCAACGATTAGCTGCAACGTTAAGTTTCTGTCGAAGTGTTTTGTGTTTTCTCATTTGAGGCAACTACAAAAATTTCGATGGAAAATCAGTGCCACTTTAGAGGAATGTTGTGCTTTCTTGCAGACCACGGACAAATCTTATTAACTGAGCGAATTAACGGAGTTTGGATACAATTTTTTCCCAGTCATTCATATTTACTAAATGTAATCTCCTAGGTTACAAAATAAAACTAATTTTCTTACCTCAAATGAGGTGTTGGAGGGACGTAAGTACGATTAATGAATCATCAATTGTTCTTGACGGCGAGTTGTAATGGAATTTTATATCCGTAACATTCTCGGCCGCAAATCTACATTTATGTCTCTTGTAACATAAATAAGTATTATATTTTCAGAAGGGTTATTACTACCGTTTTCACTGTACAGTGTACTATCCACCTAAAAGTTTTGTTAGTTTTTACCAGATGTTTCAAAGGTATTTTTATATTATTGAACGCATAGTAGATATCACAAATCGAAAGTCACCTAAGAAACCAGTGCATTAAAAATCAATGTTGATTGTTTATATAACAACACAATAGAGCGTGTATGTGAATGTAGCGTGTTCGGCGAGGAATGGCACAACGCGATATCTCGGGAAACAGTGAAGAGTCAAAAATTCTGAGAACTTTGTAACGATTAAGGCACGTACTTACTGATAATTTTTTTAAATAAATACGCCACCCTCAAATGGCATTACCAATCTGCAGCACACTTGTGATAACTTTTCTTATAGCTATTGCCAACCTATCTGTTTCGCTTTTCGGGAAAAAAATAATTAAAAAAAATAAATAAATAAAGTTAACTCGAACTCGAAGATGTAAAAGATTATGTGCTGCAGAGACAATAATCAAAGATTGGTTTATCGAAAATTTTAATAAAATCAGACAATCTCGGAGTCATATTGAACATGTTACATTAGAAGCTCACAACTTAAAAGACAAATATAACAACAAAATCCCTCAATGTAAGTCAAATTAAATTGAGTTTATCGCTTAAATGTTCCTCCGCTTCATTTCACACGTCTCTGATAACTGGTTACGTTTCTTAACGTTTCTGTTATCCTTTAATTCTTCGCCATTTCTGCGGGGTGCATCATAGACTTCATTCGCTAAATGTCCTCAAAGAAAATAGCCTAAAGGACTTAATTCAGAAAAACACGCTGGCCATCTTATAGTATCGTTTATACCTATCAATCGTCTCGGAAATACCCTGCTCAGCTGGTCGCTACTATGTTACTGTTATGAGCAGGCACGCAGTCTTGTCGAAAATCAATTGTCGCAAATTGAAATTAACATCCTCAAGCAAATGATGCAGTTGATGAAAAGGTCCAGATAAGGTGCTATTAAAAATATGGATCGATCAATTGGTCTCGCAATATTCCACACCAGACCTTCTTCGGAGATTGGTTTCTCTCATCCAATGTGGATTTTCAAGCGACCAGTAATGTGAATTATGACGATTGACTATTGCGTTGTTTAAAAAGTTGCTCTCATTAGACGATAGAATACTAGCAAAGAAATTTTGAATTTGTGAATTAGGTTCCATAAATTCTTTGATAATAAAGCTCATGGGCGATTGTAAGCAACACACCTATTTTGGCTGCATTTGTTTGCTACGTAGCGTACAATGCTTGCGCTGCTGGTGTACTCCCCATAAATTATCATATCGTAATGAAAACATAAACATGATGTTAACATTCACAATCATAACACGAAGACGTCGACGATTTTCAAACTTAAATGCACTTTCATGTGTTTTCTAGAATAAAAATGTTTTTGGAATCAAATAATTGCATCTTATAACAATCAATTTGTATTTTTAAAAGGCTCCTTTATTTACAATAAAAAGGAAGCAAAGGGAACTTAATAAAGGACGAGCAAAAAGATGATGGAAGTTATTTCCTACAGTACGTTGATACTAAGATTCACCTTTATGTTTTTATTATGTTTTCATATAAAAGAATACATTAATTTGTATTATTAACATGTACAATTACTTATGTAGTGCTTTCTAAGTGATTCAATTTATTTATTTTCCAATTCCGAATCGTAATGAACAGGTATAACGCGTCCTCCCGTAAATGTGTTCACAAACTTGAGACTATGTAAGTGAATAGATGTTATTACTCCTTCCATATATGCAACCAGTTATACACAAATATGTGTAGTTGGCCATATTTTCTAAACGTAATGGAATTAAATCGTTAAGTGAATAACTACACCCTCGCTATAATACTCCCGAATTCCGATTTTCACCTTGCACGAAAATATAAAACACAACTCCGGAGAGCTTTCACGTTACCCGGAAGTGCCGACCTGTCTAAATGCAAGCCAGCAACAAAAAAAAGAACGGGGAACTTTAAGCAAGCATAGCGGCAAAACATTTTATAAAATGAAGTAATAAACCAATTGTGCAGGCAGTCGATAAAGAGTTTAGTGAAAAGTGATCTCGAGATCTTCATACTAAACACTTATTTGGCCATATATTTCAGGCCTCGTAGCCGAGACCGCAAACAGCTTTATGGAAAATGCTGGGGTGGCTGCACATAAATCAATAATAACTCGGGGATATCGCCTTTCTTTCTCTACCGCCGCTTTGACGACGCCGTTTCGCGCTAGTTGCGTCTCCCTTTATCTCGTGCTTACTCTTTCACGTCGCATCTTTTCTCCGGGTACACCTAAAACATTTGCTCCGGAACATAATCTCCGATATTTTTGTTATTTTCCATTTGTTCGAAATGCGACAGGATTTATTTTGGTTGTACAATGGAAAAAATTAACTGTGGAATTATATACTGTACTCTACATCACGTAATGCTTTTCTAGAACATATAAATTAAGCGTATGATTTCTGCAAAAACTTTACACTTATTAATTATTTCAAACAAGCCTTTTGACCTACAAATTTCTTTGTTAGAAATTCCCGATACATCAACATGCATTCATTCATGCTTATGATCTTTGACTATTTTAAAGACAAAGAAGCTTTTTTCTAATAAGCACCCTCTAACTTATTTTCACAGTACTTTTACTAAAAATAGGTTAAGTATAAAACTAGAATTTTTTTCAGGACTCGATTTAGAAGAAACGCTGGATTTGTTTAAGAATATAAGATCTTGTGATCCCTGAGTGTCATGATATTTTCTTTGAATTAAAGTTGGGTAATTACGAAAATTATTTTTGGGAAAAGAAGACTGTGTCTGATACATACACTGTTTTAGCACTAAATATTTTTCAATAAAGGTAACAAGAAGGACTTTGGTGTAGTATGGCAAGCGCTGAGGTATCGGCACAGCCCGCACCATATTTCTGCTGTGCAAAGGCGAAACAGCATATCTAAATAAAATTTCTTTCGAGATATTAGGATTTAAAGTTAACAATTGTCCCAAATTAACACTTTAATACATGCTGGTTCGAAACTTGTACACTAGTAATAAATATAGGCTTTGTACTTTCATGTAAGAAAGATAGAATTCATTGTTTTGTCCTAAATTTTTTGCGGTTAAGTTGTTTTAGCTTTTTTTCAGTGGCCTGGCCTGATAATAATAAAGCAATGTACAAAACGTTGCTTTGTACGTTACATCGTTTTTCCACACAAAGATCGTAAGACAGAGAATAAAAAAAAAGAAACGAACTATTGTACTTTACCTTTCTCTTTATTATAAACAGGCTTTTATTAGAAAAAAGTAACACAAACTTAAATGTCTTCTAGTGCCCTACAACACGAGGAAATTAGAAAAAGTGGCCACAAAATTCACACAAACGTCTCCGATTCATTGGTTTGCCACCATTATATCATGACAATGAAGTTGTTTTGTTGGAAGAGCTTTAAGCGCACGTTCAGAACATGTATTTCGAGTATTCCTCAAAAGCGACGAACTCCCGAGGCATATATTCAGAATTACTTAAATATGGTGTGTGGCACTAGTTTAGCGTTTGATTTAATATTTTTAATTATTTTTATTGCTACAATGCTTGTAACAAAATATGAAACCAAATAACACGGCCACAATACCAGCTATGGTTGTTGTCTTCAATAATCACATTGCATCCAGCAAATGAATTGTTCTTTAACCAAGAGTAAAGAAAGCAGAAAAGCAAAAGCCACAAAGTATACGGAAAACTTGTAGAAAACAACTTTGTTGCTAATAGCTGATAGCATGATCAGGGAAACGTCAAGTAAAATATTAACTACGCGACATCACCCGAAAGACATTTCTACTATGGATTACGGTCGTGAAAGCCTACACTCAACTATGGATATATGTTGTTCATAATTTTTTATTAAAATTATATGTGAAGCAGCGCATACCGCTTTTGATACACAGCAAACTTGTGTATTGTACTTACTCCATTTAGTGAACACGGAAAATGAAGAAAGGTCTGTCTGGGTGACCAAATGGGTAAGTAAAAATCTTTTAGTTTAGTTTTTTAGTTTTAGTTTAGATTCAGATAATCCTAAACTAGTCTCCTAACCTTATAAAATTATATTCCAACATTTTAAATAAGTACAAAATTATTCTAGAATATAGGCTTCATTCTTCACAGCTAAAGAAGAAGATCCAAAAACACGGTCTAAAATCGTGCTAGCAATGGCTTGGGCATTGTAAGGTTAGTAAGTAACAGCAAAATAATTCAATTTTTGTCCAAGTTATTCATTTTTTTTTTATTAAATAAACATGAATTTTTGAAATTGTCATAGTTCACGGGATACTCCATAAACTATTTTGTCCAATTATATTGGATAATTGTCTTGTACTGGAGTAGATCCAATCCTATCACACAACTAAAAGTACTAATTTAGAACATACTTGCTTCAGAACTTATGTAAAAATCGAGATCTATTAAGAAAATTTTTTATATTGTATAAGTTCGTTATTCATAAATAAACGGTAGCCCAACTTTGGATCATTTCTTTAGTACATAACCGGCACCTTTGAAACAATATAAATTAAATATAATTAAATTGACATTATTGCAATTGGAATAAATGTGACGAATTTTGGAACTGATGTATAGATATGTGGATAATATTTGTAAAAGTAAGCTTATCAAACAAAGAATATTAATCTGTTTCTATTTTCATCGCTGTCCTTTGAAATCTATTTTAAATTCAAACACAGAAGCCTCCAACATCATTACGTAACATTATAAAAAAGCCCATTGTTACAACAAAAGCTGTACGCGTACTTTTAGATCTAATAATCCAGATAAACTAATATCCACACTTATATTTTTATCCGCGAACAATACGAACATATTTTATATTCAATAAACAAAGTATCTAGTAATGCGTTATTAAATACCAAGGCAATTAGATCGAAATTGAGATAAGCGGCGTTATCAGCGAACAAAAAAAAAGGAAAAATAGTAACAAACCGGCCTAGAACATGCAGAACGTATCTACGCTTGCTTAATTATTAGTAGCGTATTCACAGGTCTCGGATAAGGTCAACAATAGGCTGCGGTGCGCCTCCGCGAACGCGATAAAATCAGAAAATTGTATTCCGTTATTTTAACTTGTAATCATTTTCTGCCCAATTTAGGGGGAACCGGCCGTTCGAATTTGGCGCTTTCGGGGGCCATTCGAATTTGGGACGGTCCTGGTACGCTCCACCTCTAATACTTTGTAACTGTCAAGGAACCGTCAAAGACGCACGGCCCCCAGATTTGTCAAGGACCCCTGGCGCCGCCTCTGTTTCCAACCTATAGCGCTGATTGGCCGACACCGTCAGTTTCCTGAGTATGATTAGTGACTAAACACACATGAGGATAATCAAACTCCTTTACTGGATACTAGCGACACACTTCCAACCAGTGGTAAGTCCGCGAACTATTTTAATTTTTACCTATGCGCTCGTCGGATCAACTTCACTCCGCCGATTACCGTTCGCTTCATTGAGTAGTATTATTAGTTTAAAAATATTCAATGGGCGTAATATTATGTCGTAGTATACTGATAACAATTACATGAAGCACCAGTTAATTCATCCGTTTAAAGATAACTAAATTTTCACAAGAATCTCGTGAAATGGAAGAACTTGTTACAGGTAGTGATCCTTATATTTCATTTTATTTTCCTTTACCTTTTGGCGAATACATTTAATATTTGACAATAAAACAAATCGATGATAAACTTGACTAAAATATTTTTAATAGATACTGCTTTCGAATTTTTTTATTAGCGCCTTATTATGCTATTTATTAATGAATAAATTTTGCAATGTTAAGCATGTTCATATAAGCAAACTGAAGCACTTCCTACTAAAGTAAGCTTTGCCAAAATTCGAATCTTTTAAGAATTTGAGGAAAGCTAACTATAACATTAGACATTTCACACTTGGTGTGTAATATGTAGCATATATTGAGTTTATTTTCAGATTTTATTGTCAAAATGTGGAGATTTTAGGTATTTTATTCGGAAAATGTTACATGTTATTTTAAAAAATATAATTTATTTTTTTCAATGTATTGTTATCAAAAAGTTGAGCTTTCTGACTCCGGGTTTTGTAAAATAAAGAAATGCTGTTTATTTAGATTTTTTAATCGGAGAATGTTACTTAATCGAATAAATATATTTGTTGTCTGCTTTTTAAAAATCTCCTTTGACTATTTTACTTTGTTCGTTTATGAAATATACGCAATTATTTGATTATTTTCTTCCTTTTCCTCCTTTGCTTATTCAAACAGCAGAAACTTTGAAGAAAAATTAAATTTTCAGACATTTTTACACAGAAAGGGTAAAAGAATCATAGTATGTATGTTATAAAGGAAAAAGTTGTTGATTTCCGATATTGTATAGCGCCTAAACATTTTTGATAAATTTGCCTTCATTCAGCTACCGGAAGCCTTACGACTACAAACCGAGGTTGGCATTTGATGGTTCACTAGCATTTTCGTGATACAATTTGTTAATTTTATGATATCTATCATCTCCGATTAGATTTTAGTTGTACGACGACCAAAATAATAAGGATAAGTTTTGGGTCCGAATTTATTCAGCGTGTAGGTATCGCATTTATTTTTATTTGAAGATAAAGCCAGCATCTCAAACAGATCTAGAAACTAAGCTAAGTTAAAAGCAAACAAAAATTATATCAGCAACGTTTTCATCAAAATAATGAATCAAACTGGAGATTACCGCATCTGTTTGATAAAACTACTCACTGAAAAATGCTGAGTATGTTCTCTTCCCTCTGAGAGTTCTAACTAGAGTATAACCAACTCTTATGCGACTCTAACAGAGCCAAATTTAAGTATGTACATAAGAAATAATGTATGCGTGCGAAGGTAGTCTATAAAACTTTTTTTAACAATGAACTTGACTTAGAAACCAACACGAAAAAGTGTCGAATATTACTCCAGAAAAAATAGTATTAAATTATTGCTTTGAGTCGATGTTGTGTTCAAGGTATGAAATCAAGAAGTGGTGAAAAAGGTTACTTACAAGCTAAACATTTTTTAAACGAAGAAAATGAAAGAAGTAGGTTTAAATTAAATTAGTAGGGACAGAAGTAGCGCAGCTTGAGGAGGTGGGGAAATATATGTACCTGAGTGTACTCATTGACAGTAGGTGCAAAGAAGAATCGGAAATTAACCTGAGAATGGCGAAAGGAAACAGAAGTATGGGAGGACTGAATAAGTTACTAAGACCTAAGAGCAAGAAAAGCAAAGTTTGGATAATATAAGTAATATAAACTACGAAACATGAATAATGAACAAAGAGACTCAAAAAAGGCTAGAGGCGTGTGAGAAAGAATATTGCGGAGAATTACGGGAGGGAAACAAGCAGAAGATGGTTGGATCAAAAGAACTATTGATGAAGTGTAGGAATTACACAATAAAGCAGCGATAACAAAGTTAGTAAAAAAAGACGGCTTCAGACAAGAGATGTTTTTTCCTCCAATTCCTATTGGTGAAAAAAGCAGCGGAAAACAGAAAATAGAAGACAGCAATATAATAATGTGCCTAAATAACTCGTTAACGCTTTGTATATATTGCAAATTACCTTCTAAGGGAAAAATAAGTCTTCAAAATCTATACATTAAGGGTATAAGCCGAAAATACCTACGAACAAAATTATTTTTATCTTAACGAAATCTATTCATCAAAAAGATTAGCCGGCGCTATTCTTGGCCCTCAATCACTCTAATCATTTATGGCACAAATCGGTAATAATCATTTCTTGGTGGCCTTCGTATGTATAAACGTTTCGGTAATGTCGGTCTAAAGTAATCCACTCTTTTGCCTACGAGGTTCCATCGACGGTCTCATTTTTTCTCACACATATTCATATGTATCTGACGCTGTACAAGAACAACATAATATTTCACTCCGAATTTAGAAGCGTATAAATAGATCCGTCTTTTTTTCTTCTTTTCTCCGCGCTATAGCTCTCTGCATATCTATCAGTTACATCTGCATAGCTACGTTTTCCGGGATCATATTTTTGGTAGATACGCTATGCATATGAAAGCTTATTTTTTCTTTTTTTAGGAAAGGTGGCTTATTTAATGATATCAATTTTATTTAATGGATTTGTGAAATCTTATGTGTAGGTAGGGGAAATAAGTTACTTTATCCTTTGTAATAATACACTTTTGTGCTAAAAGATGACGGAATTAAATTTGGTTTGGCGTAAAATAGATAGCCAAACAATTACCTCAAATAATATTATACTAACCCATAATTCCCATGTACTACATTAAAGTGCTTTTTCCCCATTAGTATAATCAAAAAATTTACGTTAAAATGTGTCAATATTTTTTGTATTTACATGTATTGTTAGCGTGCTTCTTGTGCATCCGTCACTAGCTTTTATTTTCAAGTACAAACTGTTTTGCTACTATTTTGGCTGTTAATTTTTTCTGTAAAGGTCTACAGCAAAGAAACACCAAAAACCAAGACTTTATGAAAAGTCTGGATGTGTGAAGTTTAAGATATATATTTTATTGTATCTACCAGAAGGAGAGGAAAGCATTGAGAAAATCAACGCGAAAGCATAGAAGGAGCTACCCACGTCTGCATGACATCCGTGATGAACGTCCGCCGATTACACGTCTTATAAATGTAATTTGGATATAAATTTGACATGAACCACTTTTCACTAAGCCATTTTTTCATGTTTGGAAAAAGAAAGAAGCCACCTAGAGCCATATTCGTACTACAATTGTTATCCTAATTGCTAATGAGCAAGCCGGGGCGTTATCATGATGGTTCTTGGCTAGGTGCGACCTTTTTCTCTTTACCTCAACGTCGAATCGATCCAATAATTTAGCACGATGCCTTGCGAATCCAAAAAGAATCATCGCCATAACTTGGAATCATTTTAGCCCCGTTTGCCGGGAGAAACACGATTAGCCTATGGTTTCTCGCGTGTAGTAACGTATCCATGTCTCATTTACAGTAACATAGTGCCGCCAAAACTCACTCGTATTGCCCTTAAATATATCCAAACGTTGCTTTGAAACTAATACGCGACTCAGTTTTTGATCAGCAGACTCAACACCTATCCTGCCGATAGTTTCCTCATAGTCAATTACGTGCAAAGGATGTTTTGCAGTGATACTTACCATATTAACAATTCCCCTAATTGCGGCCGCTCTCTATCAGTTTAAATTCTTTAAACCAGTATCTGGTGGTAATGATCGAAGGTGAATAATCCTCATTCTTCTAACAATTCATTCATTCATTCATCTAACTTCTCTTTGATTTCCGCATACGTCATCCCATCCAATAAAAGAAATCGTAGCATTGTTCTCTTTCCATGATAGTAAAATTTAAAACTATAATTAAGCATTTCACATAAAATTGTTGTTGAGTCGAACATGTTCTCCGAAGAATAACAGTTCTTTTTTCTGCGAGGACCAAAACTTCACATAGTTAAGCATCCAGCAAAGAAATATTTTAATTTATTGTCGATTAATTATAACAACTTACGTTTAAATTTGTTTGAATGGGCACAATTTACGAGCTTTTTTCCGTTAAGTTCCCCGAGGTAACAATAGAATACAATCTTAAAAAGTTTTTTTATGAATTCCTTAGATCGCTGATTTCTCAAAATCAGCATCATACAAATTGCATTTTGTACAATGCATTTTAGATGTAAGTGAACAATTGTTATTTATAGCGAGAGCATATCACATAAAATTACCATGAGCACAAGTAATCAGTGAAGCTATTCACGCACGAGTATAATACAAAATGCAAGAATGCATAGGTAATCGCACATATAAGTTTGTGACTTTCCACAAGTTAAGATAAAATTCTTTTAATTTATGAGTAAATGACTAATTACTCGTTGCATGAAACGAGGCTATTTTTTGCGTTAATTTGTTTATGCATTCGATACAAGTTGCCGCTGGGTTTCTTTATACTAGTGGAAAAAACGAGGATAATGGAAAACTTTAGAACTTTGCGTTTATAATGCAAATGAAAAAGAGTATGTGCCTTATAGGAAGCTGCTTTTTTCTATAATAGTCATTTATTCTCTGAAAGTATACATTTGTATTTCTGAGATGAAATATTCTACAACTGTTGCCAATTAGTTTCCTGAAAATAACAGAAAAAATAAAGAAATCTTATATTAGCCTTTCTTTGCTTACTAAGCATAGCAAAACAATTTAACTAAGGCAATTTTGCCTATAATTAGATTGTAGGACTAGAGAGTTTTATATTATCTACCTAACCATGAAAAAAATGAATGACGTTGTTAACTTTTTGCTATCAAATAGCTGTGACATTCGAATACAAGTTGACCAAGTTGTATTCAAAAGATTGCATTATTTTTACGAATGTTTAATCAATACAGAACGTGTAAAATTCCTAGAAGTGTTCAAGTTTTTAACGAAGGAGGGAATTTGGTCCAAAAATATTCATGAAAGGATGATCTATAAGCGCTATCTGCGCTGTCATGTTTTGGGGTAAACAATTTCGATGGGGCAGGGAATCAATTTAAGATGACCCAGAATGCGGAAGACATGTTGAAGCAGGAACCAACGAAAACATAAATAAAGTAAAGGAGGTGGTCTTAGTAGATTGAAGAATAAGGGTTTCAATGATTGCTGCTGAAGTAGAGATATTAGCAATCATTACAATTTTATAAATCTTACATGGAAACTTAGGAATTAATACGATGTCAGCACGTTGGATTCCGAAATTGCTTATTCCTAAACAAACATTTTGGCGGCAACAAATTCGTGAGAGAATTAATTACGACGTTGACTAACGAGATCTTTTTAAAAAATTATACTGGGTGATAAGACCCATCGACAGAACAAAGGATCTCCGCCACCAGGAAAAGCAAGCATACATTCTTCATCAGGAAAACTGCTGGTTATTTTGTTCTGGGATGTTATATGGTTTCATAAATTTACTCGCAATTCCACAAAGAACTTAACTTCCATCTCTTCCGTAAGATGCGCTAATAGACGGCTACGGCAGCTGCATTGTTTATGAAGCTCTACTTTTTATATTCGTTATTCCCCTTGCAAAGTTCAAAGTAACTTCTTAATTACAGCTGCATCCTTCTGCCATATCATCCAGTAAGATCGCTACTTTAAATTTCTCAACCGTAATAGTTAGGGGGCAATAAGTTTAAGCCTGCCTTATCGTCTCGTACGACGATCAAAATTCCGCGACACTTTTATATTGCAAAACTTCGATATAAGTACCGGGAGTAAATCTCCGGCCTATTTATCAGTTTTTGTCTCCCACCGCAGAGCGATTCCTGATCTCCTTTTTATATTCTGACCCTTTCTTCCGATCTCTCAATCACGCGCCGAAATCCTTGTTTCTTTACAATGCCCGCTGTTACATTATTCATTATCGTCGATATCCCTCCTGCGCGTTCCAGATAGTTTGCGACATCGAATACTTTATGCTTTTCTTCGCTACTCACGCTCTCTTATGCTGTATCCCCTGTTTTCCTTTACAGCAATGTTATATAGCATATACTCGAGATTTTTGTATATTACAAAAAACAATTCCATCAGGAATTAACGTGGAATACAGAAATGAACTGGGCATTTCAAAAAAGATGCTTGTTCGAATAGCTTACCTTGAAATTCTTAAAGGTGGTACCTTTAAAATGAACTATCCTTGAAGCGAAATGCATAACATAAAGGCTTTACGGGGAAAAATGTTAAAATAACCCGATTTCATACAATGAAGGATGCAACTTTGCATATTGCTACTCTTGCTATACCTGTTTGTGTTTACAAAGCCAATCCCTGCATTTAGTGACAAGAGTACCTCTAGCATTATAACATTGGCAACTCTTCATGAGCGTGAATTCGTCGTTTTCAGGTTTAGTTTTGCATAATAAACTTTTAAATGTTGTTATTACAAATTCCATTAACGCAGAGTTCTTGCTAAAGAGATACCTACAGTATTAACCTACTTCCGTCAGGAAAAGAATTGAAAATAATGATTTAATAATTAGATCTGTGACTCTCTACAATTTATGGTGTTAGTAGTGAGTAGCCGACAACACTGCCTATATGAACATCGTGATCGAAAACTAATTAACTATACCACCTTGGGGATACCGAACGCTATCATCTGTTGTGAATCATACCGACCTAAACCGGACAAATGGAAATTAATGAAATCGTGTACGAAAATTCATTAATCATACACCAATGGTTGGAAGACTGATGAGAAAACCGCTACACCTTCCTTTTCAATGTAACGGTCATGTGCGGACCACCGTCCTACTTATTAGTCTAGAGGGCTGTTGTGGACTACCGAATATCGTCAAAAATATTTTGGCACTCGATAGAAAAAGCGTGTTAGTAATTAATCTCTCTAACAGATAAGGCGATTCTTTCAACGCTTTCATCTCGTATACGTTGGAAAGGAAATGGAAAATGATAGTTGTATAGCAGGAAAAAAAATCGCGTTGCATCACCTTGGTCCGCTTTCTCGACGAAACCTACTCGTTACGATAGTGTGAGAAACAAATTTGGTGCTTAGAGACGTTCTTGTGCTCCCTTGACGTGAGTGAATAAAACGTGTAACGTTGATTAATGATCTTCGAACGATATAGAGATAAGGGTACCAGATTTCGTAGCGGGAAAAAAAATGGTTAACATAACACGTTGTAGATGCATTGATTAGGGTCATGGAACTTTTTGGGAAAATATATACAAGGACCGTATAACATATACAAGAGTTTAACGAACATTTCTAGGTTAGGAATACAAGAAAAGTATAATTTAATTTCCATAAAGTGAGCTGTTATTAGTTTCCGTCTATTGAATTGTAAAAGGGTATAGATAATTCTTGCTATGCATATAAATAATTCTATTATATAAAATGAACAAGCAATGTACGCTTTTAACCAATAAAAAGGAGCGCTGGAAACTTTGAAAAACTCAAAACAATATTGAAATATACATATTTACCTTTTGACTACATGAAATTTTACGTCCACATTAATATCGTGTATGATCTCCTCGGGCTTTAGTAATTGCCGATTCTTCTTCCATCTTCCTTTATTTCGGCTTCAATTGTGTGTTTTTAAAGAGTGTTTATGGTCCTTTGGTTAAATTTTCACAAAGCGCCATGAACACTCGATTGGATTTAGGGCTACAAATTCGGCAGGCCAATTCGGAAGATGGAGTCCATCTTTGTTGAAAAGAACTCTTCAAAAAATTCTTCTGAAAAAAGATTTGCCTTAATGTCGCATTTACGTGTTTCCCCAATGCCCTGTAATGGTGACATACACCTCCATGTTGTAGTGCTACCATCTCCGTACTTGAGTGTAGGAACGACATAATGCTAGCCCTACGATGCGCGATTCTTGCCATTGTTGTTAAGTTGTTCACTTTAAATGGCTGTTATTCACACACTAACGTATCTCTTTGAACACTTGAAAGAGTCCTTGTTAAACGTTACTTTTACGAAAAATAGTTGTTATAATTCTAATAGCATCATTTCTTGCCGAAGCTCCATTACCTTACCAATATCTACATATGCCATATGTAGAATATGTCAATTAGCGAAGTTTTCATTGGGATGGGAAAATATGAGCGAGTTTATTAAAAAAAAAAAAACATTACGAGTTGTTGAAGTTGGTTTAATTTATTAAATGTAGATTGCGAAAAAAGGAATAAAAGCGACATTCTTGAGAAATTGCAAACAGTATTAATTTTCTAGCAAGAATTTTTCCTTAGGCGCCTGTTCTGGAAATCATTAATTTCAATTACACTTTCACACCAACGGATAGCTCAATCCTTTAGTGAGGAGACTCCCGGAGACTCGACTCGCCGCTAATTGTTACAAACCGAAAACATACAACTTCTTCGAGTACAGAAAAACAAGCCCACAACTAATTTATGTTCGCGTACGAGCCAGGTTGTAGCTTAAATGTATTAACGGTGTGTTTACAGAATAGCAAACAATAACACAGGCGTTATTAAATATATTATAAGCCGAAAGCGTGATATTTTTAATTAATCTCTGACTAGAGATGATGTGGATTCCATTATTTGAGGCTGATGGCTTCACCACAGCTGCTCCTTCAAACAAGAGCCCCATTCAGACTGAACAATTAATTAATCTGGTGTGTAACTTGAATCACTTACAAGTATATCCCTTCTATCTTTCTTGTTTTGAATTTATTTTCATTTAGAAATGTTTCTTTCCTTACTCTGGTAATTTTGTTTTTTACATTTGTTGTTGTATACGTTTTTATTATTTTTTGATATTTTATTTGGTTTTTCTTTTTTTGCAGGTTAACACAGAGAAAGCTATTTTAAATACATTGGCTTGTTAACCTTTATCGACGAAGAGTAAAAGAGCGATGCGTAGAAGATGCAAACATATAGAGCTACCATCTTTCCACAGTAGTTCCTTTAAGCTATTTATTTAATTGTATTTTTTTTTTTCATTTCTGTGTATGTACTAAACTTTTGTACAATAAATATAATAAAGGATATAAAATACTGCGAATACATACGGTTGTGGATGCTAGGCTAAGTGAATCTTGTACCTAATAATTTTTATAGTAGTGTGCTGTATCCAGACTTATCCGACTTATTTATTAAATAATGTAGTCATATGATTGTCTATGTCCCCAGAATTAGTGAGAACATTCAGGAATTTGTTTAAATACTGTGTCCAGACCAATGCAAACCTTACCTACTGTAAAATAAATTAACATATTAGGTTATGCTGAAGTAGCTACTTAGATGTCGTCTTCACCACAACACTGCACTTAAAGTGTGTCGCACGCTTAGATAGCAAAGCTATTGTCATCACTAGAGATGACAAAGACAGGTGAAATTATTATTTTTTTGCAGCAACTAGGCTGGCTCGTGTTTTGTCGACTCTCGGAGAAGCCAGTAGGCAACACGAACCCTTTCTTATGAGACGAATGGACACGAGTCTGTCTAGTCGCTGCAAAAAAGTAATAATTTCACCTGCCTTGGTCATCTCTAGTCATCACTAGTACTATTGAACTGTGGTACAAGAATGAAAGGAAAACAAATTATATTTCTAATGTAGGTAAAGCTTATCCAACTGTTTTTTTTTTCTCTTATACGTACACAACCTCACTAAAATAGATTCTGAAACACAAGGGATCTTTCACAATGTCTTTATTTTTCATAACCTGAGTGAGGAAAGATATTTATTTTATGAAGTTATATATTTCCAAAACATTACACAATTTTAACAGATCTCAGAAGACATCTTACAACAGCTCTCTTTTGCAAATACGGTACAAAATTCATGTAAACTTTGCAAAACATTCCGTCAATTTACCTTCACATACAAAACATTCCGTTGGTTTTCTTCAAATTCCTGGTAACGTAAACATTTCGCGGTTCGGTAAATGCACCGTTCTCTACAAAGTTTCTATCAATATCTATAAAAATAACGTGGCTGTCTCATAATTAAAGCAGGTAAACCATGTACAACGTGTTGTAAAAATTTAACTAATTTAATTAAAATTAGACGGTATCAAAATCTAATATAGCGCTGATAAGAAATAAGAAAGTTGATGATGACCAGGAAGAATCGAAATGTCATATAAAAATTTTGTCTACACCATTAGATAGAAGATCGAAAATGGTCTTGAGGATGTGTTTTTGGGTTTCCCCTGTAAGGTCATATTAAGGTGTCCGAGGTTAGAGAGAAAATGCTTCTTCTGCGACGTCATTTGTCACAGGTCCATTTAGTGGCTGAAAGTTAATCAGCTTGTATAGAAGGCTCAGATAATTTAATGTGAGGTTGCAGCGAGACAAGCGACTGTAGTTTTGCTGGAAATTATGTAAATTTACAATATTTTGTCTAGTGTAAACACAAAGAAACGTCTTTACACGAGTTGCGTTTCCAAATTAAGATAAACTAAGCAGTAATAATAATAATAATAATTGCTTTACAAAGCCTGTATATGCGTTTGGAGTTCTAGAAAACAAAAAGCTCGAAACGCACGTTCTTTTTCAAGCTATAGAAATTTTTTAGAAATAATTGGTTGGTATTGAGGTTGGCGATAGCACTGACTTGCGTCTGACCTGAAATTGTAGCTATTTTTCTACGATTATTATTGATTGTATTATATCAGAAATAGATTTATAATTTCATCAAAACAGTAGTGTACCTGCAATAGACACTATTAAATATTTTTACAAGCGCAGCTTTCTATGTACACGTACTAAGAGGATTAGAAGCAGTTTCGCCCAAAATGTAAGAACGGCGATGCCAAGGATACTCACTAAATTACCTAAAATGTGCACAAAACAGATATACCGTTCTGTAAAAAAAAACATTAGTAATAGCGATTGTTTAACTTCGGTCAATTGAAAGATGGATCTCCATGTTTCTTGTTACTATTTAATAAAAATGTGTTTGCAGAGTCAAAATATGACCAACCTTTTTTTCTTTAAATTTCATCTAAAACCAAAATAGAAAAATGTATGTATTTGATAACGTCAGAGTGGTGTTATAGTTTCGCAGATTCGGTGGCAAATAATATTAAACACCTGGAGACTTATCACCTTAAGTATATTTACTGGAACAGAAGAAAATGTCAAACATTCAAAATATATCGTCGTAATTTATGTATTTATACATTTTTACACGCACTTATATATGCTCTAATTTAACGTGAATTTATTATAGAAAACCTGTACGCTTGTCCGTCCACTAAACCCTAACAATAAATTCAGAATCATTATTAGCAGCGCGTATATCTGTCATCCGTACGATTCTGTTGTAGTTGTAGCGCTGCCCAACCAGATCAAGATCATTATTTTACATCGAAATTTAGAATGGAGACGTCTAAAAATACGTATCCCCGAACGTAGTGGATAGATACATAGGGATCGTAATGCGTATGGAGTAGACGACTGCGGCAGTTTAATTTTAGAAATTCGGAGAGAGAGAAAGTTAATTCGAAAATTGCGTAACTGTCTGCGAGTTGACGAGGGTTTCGCCAACAGTCCCACGGCATAGTTGGAAAACTTAAAAATTGGTCATGCCGTCGTCAAACGCGGTCCATTTCGAAAGTTTGCACAGCTTGTGTTCTCCGGATCTTTTGCACAATGGTCATCTGAAAGCAGAATTAAAATTTCTTTAAATGCTAATAGGTGGATTGAGGATAGTTCTTAAGGAGATGGAAGGAATGGTTTTACGTACTTGCCTAGAGTTATAAATTTCATTAGTACCTTCTCTGGTTATTCAATGTGTAATATTTAGGGAGCTCCAAAATACGCAATTATCAATACATTTTGGGAGAAAGTAAATTGTTAAATTACAAGAAAAGTTTGCAATAGCAATTACTTAATATTTTAATTGAACGCCCAAGCAACGCAGAAATATAACTATCGCAAAAACTAATCGATACGATAAATGAAACAAAAAAGGTTTTCAACAAAGAATAAAAATCACTTGTCAGTCTAGTTACGTTGATTTAGTAGCAAGTGAATTATTACTGTTTGATTGAAAAAAGAAGGATTTACGTCGTACCTAGCAAACGTTTTATTGGAATTGCCCATTGTTTTATATTTAGGAATTTCAGTAAAATCATTGTAGCGAATGATAAATCAAATGTTATACTTCATTCTGACTCCAACCTGGAGGCCGATAAATTCCTAGTTAGAGGCCTTCAGGTTGGAGCCAGAACTCAAGCATTACAGAAGATTAAAACAGAAAGAATGCGATGGAGTTCCTGTAACGTAACGTAAAATACAAAAACTATTTTGGTACTCCTTTTTTCATCTGGCAGGTTAATACAAAATAATTAACATAGATTCTAAAGGAATTGGTTGGAAAAGAATGCATGAATTAATAATCGTACATACTAGGCAAAGTTTTTTCAAACAAGGAGCGTGCATGCATGACGAGGCAAAATAACACCAACATGCTCTAGAACGGTAGCTTCTAGTGTAAAAATTCCAAATAATTAAAGCAATATATATATATCTATATATATAGAAAAGTATTAAACCTAGTTAAGGTCTAAGGTTTCTAACATCTTATTAATGGAACAGAAAATGAAATTATTAGATTTTGCCTGTAACTGAATGCCAGAATGAATTATTTGATTTATTGAACAGACAAAGTCACCGTTTTCTAAAAAAAAACACTTACAAAGGGAAATATTTAATATTGATCATTTGTATTTATTACCGAATTTTTGAACAAAAGAAGGAATAATAATAAAATAAAAGCTGAAAGTAAGTAGCCACGGAATCATGAAACCAAAGGAAACAAAACATAAGTTTCTGGGTATATGCATATTTTACTAATGAACAACAGTTACGTACTCCTTTAACAAATCACAAGAGTACAAAATGGTGCAGATTAAATCGATAATTATCTTCTTTATCATTACAAAGAAATGTGAATGAAAAGAAATTAAACATACTGATTAGGAAGTGGTATCAACGACCATTTTTGTAAATAAAAAAATATATTCCCTTTTGCCACTGGCTTTGTGCTTACAAATTTTAAATCAATGCCTTTCAGTTTGTATAACACTTTGGGATAATAGATCTCGTCCTTACCATTGGCTTTGCATTGCCATTTTCGTTTGTTATCAACGTTTCCACCTCAGATTAGAGGAGATTTTAACAAACTGATTAATTAATTTAATTAATAAATTTAAAAAAGGTAAAATAACGTTTCTCCAATCATAAAGAGTCCAACCTGATAAAATCTAAGATCTTTAATTAAAGAAATATTTGTCACCATCGCTCTTAGTTGCCTTTGTAATAGGCTCTTCATTTTGATTGTAGCAGTGTTAAAATTGTTGATGTGAAGCCAGCTTGTTTTAAATGTAGTTTTCTAGAAGCGTGCTTCCTTAATGGCTGATCTTGTCGAATTCGTAGCTTTCTGCACATACAAACACAATTCTATAATTCGTAATATTCTTTTTTCTTGATTTTGCATTTTTAATTCTGGGATTGTTGTTAAAAGATGTATCTTCACAATTCTTCTTTATTTAATATTGAATTTTATAGTAATGGATGTATTTTCGCAGTTCCAGTTAGTTCCCAAATTTATTTCATGAATTCACCGAGGAAGTTGGCATCCCTCGAAATTTGGAAAGAATTGCAATAATTACAGGAACGAAGTGAACTACAATAAAGTTACTTACGAGATGAAAATTCCTCCAAACGTTCTAAATTTATTTAAAAAAATTGTTTTAAAATAGCTATCGTTAAAAATGGTTAATCTCAAAGATATACGAAAGGTGTAAAAAGGGGGGCTATACTAAGTTTAAAACATTAATGTGAACAATGACGTGAACAGTAAATTTAACGTTTCTAAGTCTTTTCTATTGTTAATGGAGTCAGAACACTCACCAACGTAACATATTTCAAGATTCAACGTCTAAAATAATTTTGCTCAGCATCAAGCATTTTAACATCAAAATTAAAGAAGTGGCCGTTCTGTGAAGAATGGGTAATTAAGGCAGTTGGGCATGATTTCTGTCCCAAAATACGAATTTGCAACTTTTTGATCAAAGTACATCATGTTTTTAAGTTAGTAAGATGGGTAATAATTTTGAAATGATTGAAACCCTTAAATAGGGGTAATAATATTACTTCCATCAATATTTTTTTGTAGCTCCTGGTTTTTGAGTAAATTCATTTATATAGCATTGTTTAATACAATGCTATATAAATAACTTTCCACGTAGCTATTATTTGTAGATTTCAGGTTACATACACAGAGCAAATATATAAATAAATCTGAAATAAAAATACGGAAAAGGCAAGGGAGCCGGTTCGCCATACGCTAAACAGATGATGAAATACGTGCAAGAGTTTTTAATCATAAGCAGAATTGAAATATATTACAGACCGACTATTATAATTATTTGCGTGAGAATGCGCCCCCATATTTATACTCGTTTGAGTATAGAACGGCGGTCGCAAAGCCGCCGCGCTCTCTCGCATCTCTCATACAGAAAAAAAAATCATTATAAACGCGCGCGCGGAAAATATGAGAGAAAACAGAGAAAAATATTTTCGAAAATGGCTGGTGTGTGTCGCATGGAATTCACCCAACATAGAGGAATAGCGACGGAGCGGCCATATCAGTCTTCTTTCTCGGTGACAGTTCGTCATTTGTCAGTGTCCCTGGCACAGTTGGCGGAGCCTGTGTCATGTGGGACAAAACAGCATCGGATCCGACTTAGAACGTGACAAGCGGCCGTCACCTATGCCGACGTACGATCACGATCTAAGCGATCGCGAAGGGAGAAGTATCATTAAGGCGCTGTCATGTCAATATGATATTCGAAGGGGTGGCTGGCTGGCTCACTCATAGTGTTTCCTATACAAAAGGGACTTTTTTAATACCGACTGCGGTTTGGGATACATTCTGTTTGCATATTAGCTCGGGGAACTGCCTGATGGGTCTCTACGTCTGTCCTCTCTTCTGCCGTTGCTGTCGCTCCGCTTCAACCGAAATCAAACGCTTTGCGAGTTTTATTTACAATGCTAATATATTCATGAAATTAGAATTAGAATTCGGGATCTCCGACTCTTTTACACGGTGATTTTTTTCCATAATACTTATGTGTTTGTTGTATACATTTCGTGATTATCCGTCAAGAAACTCGATTTGTTGAAAGTTATTTAACGGTGTGTTGGGCATTAATTCACACTTTTCTCTGTTAACTAAATTCACTATTAAAAAATTCATCCGTACATTCCATTCGTAACTAAATTAATCGCCTGTTAATTAAAATTTAACTGAAATCATCTTTGAAAGTTAAAATAATAGCGTAGAATGCAAGAAATGCAAAATAAGGTAGAATATGGCAAAAGTGCAGGTATATCATCCTTCTTTGCAGTTTTTTCAACATAATATAGCGAATTACAAATAAAGTGGTTAGAATAAATATGTATAACCGCAAATTCATAAAATGTTAAGGTAAGTCTGCTTTGTTGGAGCTTTCGTATGTGCTAGGATATGGAGTACGTATATAGCTTCGGTTACATAATTTGTGGAGCTTTAATTCATATTAAACTTTCCAAATATGATACATATTCATTGGTAAAAGTAGGATGAAAGTAATATTAGATTATTCGGAGGCATCCACGTCTAGTAAATATTACATAAGTGAAAATGCAGAAATTATCAGAATGAAAGGGATGCGTAAGTATAGTTTTGCGCTTGTTTTGCCGTTATGAGCTTTGTTTTCAGCAACCACCTAATACTAAAAAGAATGATCACCTGCAGTATTCTAAATCTAAAAGTTTTAAAGCCTTCTCATACTTAAATGGAATATGATTGGTCCTTCGGACTCATTAAAATATATAAAATCTCAAAGGTAGATACAATAATATCTAGATCGAGACATCGAGAATAGGAGCTTGCGTTTCATATAGATACCCCACTTCAAGTATTCCAAAAATTTTGAAGCTTGAGTTCAGGTGTACCTTGGATTAAGATTCCCCTCTTCTCACACAAAGATGTTCCTCTTTGCCAAGGGTTGGTCGTTTAATTAAAGAAAATATTTTCTTGAATATTAGATAAGTACCACATATCTACAGGCCCGTCATATATAGGTCGGCAATGTAATTTTAATATTCGCCGAGTACATCTAACCTTCTGGCGAATTCGAAGTTGGCTCAGCGAAGTTTTTCTCAGACTCTCAGGCGCTGCAAAAGGTCTGTCATACAGAAAAGATCTAGTTCTGCAGATAGCAGGATAATGGCAGAATATGTGCACATCTGTTTCCTTCTCTTCCAATCACTGACGATCTTCTTGAACGAGCCCCATCCTGTATAAGTGTTTCCTTAATCGAGCATGGCCGATAAGGTGTTGTTGTGATTAAAGCCCTGATAAGATTCCTGTCAAGTTCTATAAGCTCGCCGGCTTAGTTTCTGCTGAGCACCATAAACACCCTCGGATGAGATAGACCTGTTTGTTGAGCCAACAAGAAATTGATTGATTCAACCAACTCTGTTCGTTAAACATACTTAACACTCTGCATGGTTTAGAACATCATACAATTGGTTGAACGTTTTAAATTGAGTCAACCTTAAAACTAATGTTCAACCAACCTACATCGAAATGTTGGTAGAAAGCAAAAAATGCAAGCTTAGAACCAAAAATAAACACGTGTACATTTCTCTTCACTTTTGTCGAGTTTATTTTGGAAGCACGTTATATTCTCAGACTAGGGCTATCGCCATATCTAAATAATTTGTTGTCTCGCGATAGAAATTAAACCAATAAACATTAACAAAATAAATAGCTATAACCTATAAATAAATTAATATTGAGGTATCTTAACAGCGTTTCTCTCTTTAAGGCGTTTGTCAATCATAATTATAAAACTTATTCAGAAACTAAAAAAGCAAATATCAAATTGTTATTAATAGCATTAACTAATTTTAATTCAATTAACAATCAAAACGATTATTTTCCTTAGTGACCGATTCTTTGATTAAATTTTACTCAAGATTGCTTATCTGTCTCTTATTCCGGACGAGATTAAAAAAAGAACCAAAGAAACTGATATCGAAAAATCATGAGGAGTATATGTAAAATGTAATAAGACTAATTTGCCATCGTTCCGCTAATTGGAGACGTCATTAATATTACTTAATGTCCACGGCAGAACCCGCACCGATTCGTATATATTCATCATTTGTATCAATTACAAGTCATTACTAATTTAATTTTAAAAGCTTTCATTAGAGGCGAACTGTTACAAAAAACGGAAATTGTTAATAACGAACTAATCATCCGTGGTAAGTACAAATAAAATAGTGTTAGTTGTGGTAATATGTCAATAAACAACAAGCAAAATAAGAAATGTACAGTTATGACTGTTTAAGTGCTATTAATTTATCTTGTTTACCTTGTTTTATATAATATAATAGATATATGTAGCAAAATGCCCAAGCCGCAACATTTTCTGCAACGAGAAATAGGGTTTTATTTTATTTTATTTTATTTTATTTCTTCTCTTCTGAAAATCTGCGCAAGTTAGAAGTTAGCTCTTTAACGCTCATTTCTCCATCTCTAAATTATTATTGCCAGCTATTAAAGTATTTATTCTCTTCGAGACTCATAGAGTCCGCAAAGCTTACTTCTCGCATTAAAAACTACCAACTTTTCTACTTCGACAATTAATATTTCACGTTGTAGCTGGAACCAATAAAGCTTTTAGTGAAAACTGATAATTCTTGCGAACATATCTACTTCACTTTATCGTGTTTCATTTAACATATTAACACGTACTACACGAATTATCGGTGCTGTTTAAGGAACAATAAATTGAAGAGAATAAGAGCACCACGTATGGCGCATCAGCTATGAGAGTTTGTCATGAAGCTCTAACTTTTATTATCGTCCCATACCGCAACGATCCAATATTCGGCTGAAAAAATATATAAAAAATGCACCTGATTTGGCAACGTGCGACTTTTATCTGTTTTATGGGGATAAAAAAACATTTGCGAGGCACGAGATCTTCGTCTATAAAAGAAATTGATACAGCCATGTGTCTTTACCAAAGAAGATTGGTTGACGGCCTCTAGCAAGTGGACATGTTCTTGATTCTTAACACACATACAGGCATAAGAATTAATTTTCTGTACATGCTTCCTCCGTTTGTTCTTGGGGCCTTTCGTCTTATTAGCCCTAGTATCGGCAGATCGTCCTTTACCGTGTACAAGCATTTAAGTAAGTATTTAACTTGCAAGATATAGACAGTATTAAAGACACTCCATTAGCTATTTATAACTGAAAGATATAATTTAGGTCATACTAAGAAATATAAAATTAAACTGCTTGCAACATACTACGCTGGCGGGCTGATAGTTGCGATAATGAGGTTGTGAAATGGTATCCGTTTTAAATTTTGGTTATAATTATCAAATTCCCTTTCATTTATAAATTCATTTCCTCATCAGTTTCGGTGAATAATTACCGCCAATTATTCAACATACATATCAATTCAAAGGCTGATTGACAACATGCGCACATCGCGTACACCCATATATCACTCGGCCATACTTTATTTCCTTCGCATACGAAATCTGAACTATTATTACTACAACAATCAGCTCGTTGTTGCTAAGATGCCTCCATTCATTTTTATTACCATGCGACATGGTCAGTGGTGATGTAAATAATTAGGCGATTGTAAAAAGAACCAACGCGTATACATTCGGAAAGGAACTATTTACTCACGTATTAGCTCATAAATCATGGCAACAATCCGGCGTTTGATTTATGGGCGAAGCAAACGATACCGTTGAATAAATCAGTTAATTTCTTTTACAAATTTTTCACTCTCACTCGCGGCAACATGATATCGTGCAATTTGTGCTTATGTAAATAGATGCAAATTGGCACGTATGATAATGAAAGTTAAGATTTCAGTGCGATTAGTTTATTTATAGGCGGATGCTAAATCATCACCTCAGTAGATGAAGATGCGTTTTTATTATCGTGTGCATGTATGCAGTAGCCTCAGCGAGCAGTCACGGTTTAATTACGATTGAAAGTCATTGCTTTAATAGATATAATCGTGTGAATAGTGATACAGTGGAAATGATACCTGGTATAACTTAAAAGCTCCGATAGTCAGTGATGTTAATTTCAATGTAGAGCTCTCTATAATCAAGTTACTGTTGATAACAGCACCGAATAACCTGCAATGCAACCTAGGATGAAAACAAATGGCGTTGAAAACTTCTGAAAATCATTGATATTGTGATTATTCACAACTGTTTACTTGGACTTTCACAAAGTCTCACAGAAGGGAATCAGACGCTGCCTCATCTGGTTTCTTTCGGTGATTATACCTGTTGTCCACCTACTGGAAAATATTCGCCGTTTCTATAGAAACCTATAACACGATCGAAATGTGGCACAAAATCCAGCAAGTTAAAATATGAAATAATTTGTTCCAAAACGTATTAGAAGGTAATTTCGTTAAGTACGTTAAGACATTGTTATACGACAAGTATCCAATGCTTGAGAGTTACAGAAACAAAGCAGCTACATTATACAGGTGGTGTACGCATAATGTAGCTTCTTTTCTTTTCAAATTCAAAATTATAACTTAACAAAGTTGATTTTGCTATAAGAAGAAATATTTTCGCCATGCGTTAGTGTTAAATCAGTTTAAACAATGCTACCCTTGCTGTATAGAATGTATGTATTTTATTCAACTTCAACCTGCGAGTTTTATGGGACACCCGAAGAAGGTATATAATGTATAAAAGAGAGAATAATTGTAAACATTCACGAAAGCATATTTGCTTAGAATTTATACTTTTAAATCATCTAATGTTAGTGCGCAGAACAGCTTTATATAGCTCCTTCCAATGGTTTCATAAAATTAACTTAGCTTTAGTGACATTTTGTAACTTCCGTGGAAGCATATTTAAGCTAATTAATAAACGTGTACTCCTAAATTAAACTAACTTTAGTTGTTAATTTCAATCTAGGGTTTCTTAAAATTATATAAAAATCATCACGTTGACGTATGCTGCTAATTATCCAGAGCAGACTGTTAAATAAGCAATTAAAATATAAATACAACATTATTAACCAAGTTTACTCTCAAATAGTTATTTACTTGCGTGTTCCAATAATATTCTTAAGCGCATTAAGCGAATTAAGGCATATACAGTGTATGCAACACTTCTACTTCTTGTTAGACTAAAACCATATATATGTAACCTGTAATCAAATAAAAAAGGCTTAATTAGAAAGAAAATTAATTACACCACATGCAAGTGTTGAATACTATTAATTGGTGTAAGTTAATTAAACAAAATTGCAAAACACTAACAATACATACGCATATATCCATAAGTATGAGGAATATATTTAATTAATAATTACGCTCCTTAAAAACGCATTGTATTAATAACAATTATATTTGCCTGATAGTACAACGAAGGGAATTATTTAAAAGAAGTGACATATTTCTTTTTGTCGACGTCTGTCAAAATTTTAGCGAGATTCATCGAGTAGTGTTGCTTTCAGAACTGTTGAAGGTGAACAAGTGTATGTATCTGTGGAATCACAGAAAAGGAATAATACCGGTCAGTTATTCAAAGAGAATCAAAGAGAAGTTGGATGCAATTTATAAATACCATACACCTTCGATGACCATCAGATCCTGGTATAATGAATTTGAGCGTGGCTAAATATCCGTCTTTGATGAGGAGCGGTCTGGACATCTCAATTGAACCTCTCTCGCCAGGAATAGAGTATCAGAAAGCTATCGGTCGGAAGGGTGCAGCATCTATTGACGAATGACAGAACAACCAAATCGCGTGATAACTTCAAAGCAATGCTTGGAGATATTTTTCTGCGGCGCTCTGTGGGTGCATATATATCGCTACACGCCAAAAAACTAAAGGTCGGTTGGGAAGGTGCGTTCTTCCCGACAAGCGTGCACCAGAAGGAGCGAAGACGATCCTATCAGCCGGAAAGTTATGACGATTTTTTGGGAATTTTAATTGATTACTTCGAGAAGGTATGCTGCTTGGCGGAAAGCAGTTCACGTCAAATGAGGAGGTCATTGCTGAAACAGAAGCCTATTTTGCAGAGTTTAACAAATCCTATTATTTCGATAGCTTCAAAAGTTCACACATCGCTGGACTAAGTTTATACAGCTGTAAGAGTTATATTCCTTAACGCAAGTACTTGTCATATCATCCTCGTACACAACATTGAAGCTTCTAGTGCGCTTGTTAAAGCACATTTATCTCTTCTCTCCATTTATTTATTTGGTAGTTAGAAGTTTCAAGTTCCATCAACATTAGAGCGATTAGTTGTAAATACAAAGAAAAAGCATAAAGCAAATAGACAGTGGCCAACTATGCCTCATAATAAAAAGCCCCATTATTTCCTATTATTACAACTAAATAATTAACTTAAATTAGGCGGCGTCTCCGACTTCTTTGCTATTCTTTTATTTAATAAACCGTATTGTTTCTATGGCAATATTTACACTAGGTGATTTCGAAAATTTTCGATGGGGTCGTATCTATTGAACGGCCGCTTCCCACGACACTCGGAGGCGAAAGCTTGATAGGAATTTACAATACAAAGTACCTTCCCGATTGTGACGTTGATACCGAGCGTTGATTAATTTATTCATCAGAATCGCTTAGCTATCCCGCATCTGCATGAAGTTCATCTTAGACCCGTTACAACTAACGCGGTAATACCGTACACACCAACGTAGAGATACAGAGATTCCCCCTTTTTAATATCACACGAAATGAAATATAAAGTATGTGTCTAATCCATAATACACGCATTATATCATCTGGAATCGTATTTGTAACCATCTAGCGCACACTCTGGTTTCACATTCCTTTCACAATGGCACCCCACGCTGACCGACTCTTGATACATTATAACATACATCCTACTTGAAAATTACAACACAGCAGATAGGATATACACGGTATACACAATGCACGCATACACGTACAAGTGCGGTACGTATTAATACATGAGGATGGTTTTTTTTCCGGATAAAAGAACTTTGATACCGAAATTAATATTTGTCTCAGCGTACAGGAATAATGTCACGGGACAATGTTTTGACGAATGAAGAAGACAGAATGCCATTGTTAATAGGTACTTATCCCGATTTTTTCTTCCTGAAATTAATAAGCTTAATATATTCAACTCCAACGGTTCTCGACCTCTGACATCCTAAGCTTTTTGTTTCGCTTTCGTAATATGAAAGAACGTCCTCCTAGTTTAAAAGAATTGAACATATGAAGCTCACAGTCCCTTTAGAAAATATAGTTTGGTATTAGTGTTTTATGTAATGCATCCGCTTTGCTCAAGTTCCAAAATTAAATACCTTCATCCAACATTTATTTTACCTCCGTTTAACTTTCATCAGTTTCAATTTTAACAATGTGATTTTATCATCAAACGCAAAACCGAGAATGGATAAAGACATATATTTGCATCTTTTGTACTTCTTTGAAAGATATACAGATACTTCTTTTTCTGAAAAATTGGTGAAGACTTTGAAGAATCTATTGATGTATTTATATAAATAAAATTAAGCAATAAAGGATAAAATGGTTTGAAGATGCATGTTCCTACGAAGGAAATGGGGGTGATCCAACCTGAATATAGATTCAGATAGTTTTTTAGTAGTGATGCCCCTTCGGAGGTGTTTGGCCACTATAATCCATTAACATTGACGAAAGCGTATTCTGACGATAGTTTAGTTGCACTTAGTTACTTATGATGCGTCAGCAGTGTTGGTGACTTCTTCTCCCCCATATTGCTCAGACCCATTTTCTTTCTTTGTTTTACATACGCAGGTAAGTTAAAATTTCTTCTTAACTAACGGAAAGTTGAATTATATTTCTTCATACCAAAAAGATGTAGTTGCAATGGTAAGCATGGTAGCCATCTCGATGAAAGCGGAAGCCATTTTTGATGGATAAGTAAATGTCTAAAGAAGTCCTATTGTGCTACTACCTATGACGCCGGGCCATGTGTGCCCGACACTACCGCCATTTGCCAAGAGCGTAGTAAATAATACCGAGAAACTGTTGTCTTTGTCTTCAAACAGAAACACCCAGATTAAATAACCGAACTCGCATTGAGTTGTACGTTCACCGTTTCTAAGAATAACTCATTTTTAAGATGAATTAACGCGTGGGCGCTACAAAACGCTAATTCTCAAGCTATAAGCTTTAAATATTTTGAATTCCACGGCGTTATATTTTAAATATCTCTTAACAAGTTGCCATAAAACGATAACACTGGTAGTGTCAACACTCCGGTAACCCCTTTTCTTTAGCGCTGCCGTCCGATGTTTGAAAACATTTCAGAATTCTGGCAGCGCACGTGTTTTTAAAACACAACACCATTCACCGTTGTTGCTTGCATCTGAGAAGCTTTGGCATTTAAGATAAGCGGGTGTAATTCATGGCGTATATAACCTAGCGCATAGGTGTGATGTAAAATAAACTTAATCATAAATTTCTTTGAATAAATATTTGTATTTTATTATACGAGTTGCTTGCCATAGTTGAGTATGGGTTAGAATGTGTACGGAGAGTGTGACGAGAATTAATGAGTATATGTATAAAAACGATATTAAAATATTTTGTGGTTAACCTCCAAAGTACTGGCGTATTTTAACGTAAGGACACCCAGAAATTGGAGTTACATGGAAAATAAATTAGAGAAGCAAGAAATTCGTGGGAGATTAATTGAATCACAATTAATCTTAAGGCTCATAATTTCAAAACTACACTAGCCTAGCAAAACCGTTTATACTCTCGATGTTTATTAATGTTTCATAAGATTAATGTGGCTCTTGAAGTTCTTACCTTGATTTTCTTAAGAATTTGCTAGTTGGTAGGTAGTACATGAATTACTGCTCCAATAGAGCAGAAAGTAGCTGATCTTCGAAACAATTTTCTTTTACAACAAGGATTCTTAAAAGCCTTGCCGAATTTGCGGATCGATGAAGAGGTTTTTGAATGCGTTTGTTCTCGATTTGTATCAATTGACTGTAGCAAATAAATCGTCGTCACCAGGAAAACGAACTCCGCCAAATTTAACTACTAACTATCGGGAACAGACTGAAGTATATCTTTTATGTTCCCAAGCCATTACTGGAAATTTCGGAACAACATTCAGTACGAAAACTTCAAGATAAATCGTTCCTCTCCTCTCTTCCATATGATAATCGTATATTAAACGATAAAAGATAAGTGCAGGGCACAAATCCTGAAAGCTAAAGTTAAATATTTGTTATTTGTAGTATCAAATCGCTTCACGATTCGAGCGAAACCAGAGATTTTGAAACAAAAGGCAATGTAAATTTATCACAATTCTCTCTTCCGTTGCGTGCGAAGACGTGTCAGATGTTGTTACATGACGGACGAGAAATTACAAAATTTCATTTAATAAACATCTGGTTGCTGAAGCTTAAACGCAGTCGCGAGACCTTGGGGAATCAAGGAATCAATCAGGGAATATGACCGAAATGACCACGGTTAATGACATGTTTAAGCAAATTATCCAGTATAAAGGTGCTTAGGATTGCAGGTACATTTTGAGCATTTAGTGAGGGAATTTGCACCTCCCATAAATAAAAATATGGGTACTTATAATTTGGACCTGTACCAGTGAAAATCTGGCTATGATTATAAATCGGTCACAATTTAGTTATTGTTCTTGTTTTTCTTAAAAAAATCATTGTAAGTTAACATAAAAGAAACTTCTTTTCTTTTTGCTTTATTAGTTTGGAAGCTGGTCAAATAGTACAATCGTCAATATAAGTTGAGATAGTATTACGTGTTGTAAATTATTTTAGCGATATTTTAATAGTTTTTCTTACGCTACATTGTTCAAATACTCTATTAAATCGTATTTATTTAAAATAAACTTTAACACATTTAGTACCTCTTTCACTTTGTACACATCACACATCATCCTGCGCACAATTCCAACTCAAGCGGATCGAGAGTATACAGTAACAAATCGCCTATCACTTATCACGGTTGCGTATATGCAGGGATAAATCTACCTGCTACCTATTGTGCACTGCATGTTCCATCAATCATATCTCTCCCCATTGCTATAGCAACCGGTCGCTTCGCTACTTCGCCCCACAATATTATTATTTTGCTCACTTGCTTTTTGCATTTGCACATACACCACCCTCGGAAGCGGCATGCATAAATTAAAAACGTGCCGCAAGTTTCTTCTCCGTCTTGGTTATTTCTCCGGCCCGTATTTAGGAAGTGCTCCCATTTCGAAACAGACAAAGAAATTGGTCTAGGACACCCGCTTGCATTCTGCGCAAATTTCTAAATTTTTGCATAAATTATCGTTTTATGACGTTTCAGGTTTTGCTCCGTTCTTCGGCATCAATAGGCGGATGTCGTAAAACCTTTGTGTGGTTTCGAAATTGCGTAGTTTTCCAGTAGTGTTGCGAATTCGGTCCTGAATGTTCTGACCTACTTTACTTAGCGTCCCTTATTATCTGCTGGATGGAGATGAGGTAATTGTCAATAACGTCTAGGGTATTTGAATATCTGTGCTGTTAAAGTGATGTTCGTCTCTTTTCCGGTATCTGGTGTGTATTTTTGAGTTCTGACATGTGTTTGAAAGAAACAATATTTTTCGGAGAATCTCCCAGCAGCAAACAATCACTCGAAAAAGTACAGTTGCATAAAAACTATAAATACGCCGCTATAATTATGAAGAAATTGAAGAGAAAATATACAGATTGCTCTGCTTCAATGTGGAAAATTAAAGGTAAGCAAATTTACGTAAAACGGAAATACACCAACTGAAATATAAACACCGGGTTCATATTACGCTAATTATTTAATAACAATTATTAAGTCATTATGTTTTTATTCTTAAAGAAATAGGCTATTATCTAAGTAATTAAGTCATTTTCAGCGAAGTTAAGTCGATTCAACATCCAATTTTATGGTAATTTTAGGTATAATTAGCGAAGAAATGCGTTTTTTTACTATAATATCTTTTTCACCACGCTACATCTCATGATTTACGCATATATTTACAATAAAATTTGCGTCAACCTTTCGGAAGCAATGCAGTAATTAAACATGACATGTATGTTGTTATAGACGGAAGTTTGAGCAGCAAAATTATAGGTTTCATAAGTATTTCTTGGTCTTAATAGCTCTTGTAATTTTTTTTTATTCTGTTCCTAATTAATAACACCATAAACAACATGTATCAGATATAAGGCTCTTTAGATTTATACAATTTATTACCATTATACCAGTTATGTAATCGTACAATTAAATTACTTCCGTTAGTCAAGCAGGTATTTTAGAAGTTAGCAAGATTGAAGATTATCTATTACTATACATGTAGAACAAATACGGTAAATACATTTAAGTTTTAATGGGAACAATGTGGATTGTACGTATTTTAAGACTTACCGTTAGTAAGAATTTCTATAAACTTGTACATCGTGCTTTAAAAGATTATGCTTCAGCATACATAGCATGGTAATATCTAAAATTCATAGAAAAGGGAATGAGAAAAATGGAAGCCAATGTAAGCAATGAAGAGTAAAGATATGAAGCATGGCAGACATTGGATGTTACATTCACAAACTCAGATCTTACCCCATTCACGGTGCCAGCCTGTCTTGCTCTTCTAATGTACGAGTCGATCCACTTGAGCAAGTCCCCATGAAAACCAATACATTTTTATTTATTAATCAAGTCGTGAACGACTTTATCAAAATCCCTTTGAAAATCAGATGAATCTACAGCCATATCCCAAGAGATTTGTTATCGTTGATCGTTCTCCACAAAATAGATGTAAAGTTCGAAATATGAAACAAATGCACAATCTCTTGCTTCACCGAATCAAACACGGTTACGTTGTTAATATTCTCTCGTTGATTAATTTACCCCGCAGATGGCTCCGCACGTATAAAGTAACAATACAGATAATAATACGTGCCCCACCTTGCGTGCAATACTTCGTTCTGTTTTAATTTAGTTCGTTATTGGTTTATATTTTGATAGAACAAAAGGTAAACTATGTGTCCCGGCAATATTGAGCAACATGCAACTCTTCAAAATTCAAAATTTTTTACTTGTTAAAATAATTTCTATTTAAAACATTTTATTTCGATCTTCTTATGTTACTTTGCTCTACGCCAAAATTGCCATCGGAATTATTCACAAGAGTTCACAAGAGTAAGAAGTTTTGTTGCGCAGTTGAACATTCTTGAAGTTACCGTCGGAAGAAAAACAACGAACCCTTCTTCTTCAATGTGTTCCATTATCTACGTGGTTCGATAGTTGAAAACTTGATCGCAAGTTTTAATTGCAGTCAATGCCGAGGCACCTTCATGACTATGCGGTTACAGCCACGATAAGTGCTTCCCAAATTAAATCATTACCGACGGAGCGCTGACTGACTAAATGTTAATTCCGATCTGAACTCGCAAACTGAATCCCAAAATCCCCAGTAAATTTGCGGTCAATTATCTTTTGACCAAGTATAAATGAGTTTATGGCAGGCAGAGTCGAGAGTCGAGTGACCGAAAGGCGAAATTACCGTCATATATCAGGCAGGGTCCGTCCTTCGATTTAAATTCGCAGTCCTTTTGTCCAGCGCCGGACGCGCAGATAGTGCTCCTTCCATAGACCCCGTGAAGAATCGCAATATTCAAA
The DNA here is from genome assembly GCA_902654985.2 of Oryctes borbonicus. Classification (NCBI taxonomy): domain Eukaryota; kingdom Metazoa; phylum Arthropoda; class Insecta; order Coleoptera; family Scarabaeidae; genus Oryctes; species Oryctes borbonicus. Next base: position 7,574,664 of record LR736868.1, read on the forward strand.
TCAGGATACCCCTTTTCTTTCTGCCAGAATCGCCTTCTCGGAAAGTGAACCGATTTTGCGAAGGTTACCGTCTATAAAACTAACTATTCATTCGCAAGTTCACGTCGGATCTCGGTGTTATTGTTGAGGAGGACGACGTCTGCTTACGGAAAGGGAGTATTTAAGCAAACATTGCCGGTATTCGATTGTTAAAGATAGACCTTGAAGTCTGATAAATTTGCATGTCGAATGATAAATGCAAGCTTCGGAGGGAAATAGGAGGTGCACCTGAGAAGATGTTCGAGTTTCACGTAAGGTAAGTTCATGACTAAATCTCTAAGCTTTCTGGGTGTATAAAATTACATTAGTTCGTTGCGTAAAGTGCTACCGTATGGCTGCTTGAATCAACCGGATGGCTCCGAGGTAAGATAATAATATTTTATCCATCCATCGAGCAAAACTTGAAGAACTAAAATCTAAGATTATATTTCCTTTCGTTTCTGTCATTGATTCAGCAACTTCCTGTTATTATAGCATTCATATGTGGAATTAGTAAATCTTACAAATGATTATCATCTGAAAATAATGAATTATTCTTAAGTATAGATCACTTTCTGATTTACAACTGATAGGAATATGTAGTGAGGCAATACGTAATATATGCATTCATACGTTCTCTAAAATTTAATATACATTTAGACCAATGAGATTATATAACCATTCATGCGTAAACCTAACTTTTACAAATATCTAACTTAAATATGTTGATTATTGCGTAAATAGTTAGTAGATAGAATGAATAGGGGTGATTGACATAGTTTTGATACCCTGATGGTATAAAAAATTGTGAGGCTTCGCAATCAAGTGCATTGATATTAGTCAAGTGATGATTTTGCGCCTGGAACCAGTTCCTTTTCTCAATTTTTACGTATGTGTGCGAAAACCCAAAGGAATTTTATTTATTTTATTTTAACTCTTATGAAATATTTTATGGAATTGAGTATAATTAGAGAAGGGATTTTATCAACTTTGTTTCACATGTTACATTCGTTATACAAACTTCCAGTGATGTGGTCATATTTCTTTACACACTTCCTTACTTAGATGTATAGATGTATGTGAAGTATTACGCTTAGATAAATGGCTGAAACACTTTTTGTCGTATCAGCTTTGTCTTTGTGCTAGATTTAAAATAAATTTTGTCGCAACATCTGAACCAATTCCATGTTCAAATTTGTAATTTACATCAATCAGTAGATAATTACGAATATACACCAACCTACAAATTTTCAGAAATTAAAGAAAGACAGATACTGGCTTCAGGTACGTAGGTCAATTATAGTGCGTATTTCCTTGGCTTCCTTAGCTGCTGGAGCAATTACACACTGACTATCACTGCGCAGTGGCTGCAGCTTTGAACGTTATAGAGGTATACTCAAATTTTCAATTCGTACTGGGAACACAACAACAGTTCTACGGCATTCCCATTTTTCCTATGTGTAACAAAAAAAAAAGTTTCAATGCGATATAGTAGCCAAAAGAAAGGGAAAATTTTTGTTTATTCGTCTCACTAGAAAGCGTTCGTGTTGACTGTCGATTTTCTCGAGAGTCGTTAAAACACGAGTCTGTTTAGTCGTTTTGAGAATTTGCCTACCTTGCCCATCACTGCTTATACCTTATTATCTTTTAGATCATCAAGTTGATATGAAGAGAAAACTTTTTTTTATGGAAAATACTTCTTTACTAATTTAATCCGAGTTCTTACTCGTACATCAAAAAAAGGTGACAACCCGAACTGTTAAGTTTAAGAGGAGTTAAAGACATGTCTTTTGTGAAATATCTTGAAAGGGTAACCTTGTGCAAATTCTATTCTCAATATTTTTAACAAACTCAACGCTGTAGGATCACTTAGATATGATTCAAGTATCGTATAATTCAGTCAATTATAATCCATACAAAGTATCAAAACATCAAGAGTTTCTCGAGGAATATAAAATAAAAAAGAATAGATCTTTGTGAAGCAATGTTTAATATGTTAAATGAAAATGTAGAAATTTTGAATAAAATATTTCTTCCTGATGAAGCTATATTTACTCTAAATGGTAAGGTTAACTCTCAGAACTTTCTGTAAGTTTTCTTCTCATTATTCTATTAGCTATTGGTCCCATACAAATCCTCGCGCTCAAAACCTGACCCCTCAAAATGCTGATGTCTAGGTTAGAATAATACATGATAGACTTATTGGTCCATATTTTATTGACGGAAGCCTTATTGCAGTAAAATTTCTAAATCTCTTGCGAGCCCATATCATGCTGAATGTTGATGAATCTTGGTTTCAAATGGCTGGAGCTTCACCACATTCTACCAGCGCACTCAAGAGTTCTTTGAATAACACGCTGAATTGGCAGGCTTGGTTCCACACCACAACCCCCAAGAGTAGCCAAATTGTGTTCAAACGATTACTTTCTTTGGCGTTACTCGAAAACTAAAGTTTATGATGCGTTTAAATACGCAATTTGGATGGACTAAAAGGCCGTGATGGTACAAAAAAATTCATTATAGTAGATCGTTTGAATTAATAGCGTCGGATTTGCAGAATAGTTATTCTCTTTGTCTTAAAATAAATCAGCTTGGAACCGTCAACCGTCTCATTTACATCCCTCCAATCCGACCAATAATACCAAAATCGTTGCATTATACAGCCCACGACCTATGAACAAATACTCCGAAAGAAGAAGGCGTTACAGTAAAGAAGAGTCCTGTATATCGAAAAGAGAAGTGACAGCTAATTCACATATAAAACGAACCCGTAATATCTGTAATTGCAAGTCAATTTTCTTGAACGGTTCTTACTATGCAGTCGTTCAAAATTATCGCCCGTCCGCTTGAAATTACATGACCCAGCCAGTCCGTACAGATTGTACTGCCGATCATCGTATTTTCCGAATAAAATGGATGATTTGCGGTAAAGTGGCAGCGCGCTTAAGACATATCTCCGCGAGCTTTAATACGGGTCCAGGCCGTATGGCATGATATCGAAACGTGCAACCATACACCGTAGCCGCTCTATTCTCATCGAGCTCGGATGCAAAACTATTCATTAGAGCCCTACGCGAGCATTTCCAGTGCGAATTTCGCTGTCGATGTCGTTCCGGCGTTACAGGCATCGGCTGGTAAATGGGTCTTCTATCATTTACCTATATTATAATGCGTTGTACGTTCGAAAATGACGGCTAATTTTATTTTCGCGAAGGAAGATCTTCGACGATAAGGCCCGCGTTATTGCGAAATTGTTCGACAAATAGCACCGTGTTGTGCGATGAAATGATAAAGTTGATTATGCAGCTGGTTTATAAGCGCTTTGCAACAGTAAATTATACATACTTCATTCGCCGCTCGACGCACGTACTATATATGTAGGTGCAAGATAGTACGGCGAACATTTTGTTGTACACGTCTATGGAGGTGATACGTTTCATGCTAGTAGTAAGTTTAAGAGGCAGCCAAGGAAGTCATTTAGCATTAGGTTTTTATGCACGCGGCTTACGTGGTGTTACGTGTAAAAATCGTATAATAAAAAGGCATGTGTGTCTGCAGATTATACGTTTGAGAAATGGTAAATTATATGGGCACGATTAATAGCTGTAGTAACTCTAGCAGTGCGTTAGATCAACCAAGCGGTAAACACTCACCGAGAAAGAAGGGATAATTTGCAAGAAGTGGTAATAATAGATTTGTCAAACGTTGATTGTTAACAATCAGCACCTTATTGTCGCTGTAATTGTTGGAATTGCTGTCTAATAGTACTAGTTGCCTTAAGAGACATACGCGGAAGGAAATCATGAAATACATCCTTATGTAGGCTTGTCGTAAGGATCCGTCCCGGGACAATTTATATTTTTAGATATAAGAAAAGAAAGAAGTTGGTGCAAATTCTATACTTGCCGAACGCAATTGAAAACGTAATTTTCATGCAGGATAGAGCTTTCCGTGGAGCAGTTAAAGATTTATTAAGTGATATCAGACATCTTAAAAATTCATGGTTATCAAGATCTGAACCCACTGGATCTTTGGCTTTAATGTTATTTAAAAAACTTGATGTTTAGAATACAACTAAAAACGCTGGAGGAATAAAAGACAGCATTAGGAAGCAAATTACTGCAATTCAGGCGGAGATATGTAATAAGGAATGTAACTTAGAGGAGGCTGGTTCCTTCATACTCTCAAAATATCCTACTATACGAAATAAGCCGATCGTTCAGCACTACTTCCCACATTATCGCCTTACACTTGAGTTTATTAAATGAAACAATCAATGAATAGAACGTTAAATAAAAAAGTACAAATATTTGACATTATTTATTGCGGAATTATTATTTTGCAATTAACTGTTTAATTAATTCTACCTATAACTTGTTACGTTTTCATTGGGTTGTATCTAAGTGAATATTCTGTACAATGTTCTTATTATGCTAAACATAGACAAGCCTTCGAAGATGATAATTACTAACTACTACCGCGTATGAAGCTCGGTAAAAACTTGGAGCACAGTGATGGCAAAGTTAGTACCTCAACAACTTTTTCGTGCTATTTAAAAAAGATATCCAACAATTACCAAGAAATATTCATTTCTTATTGGTACTTATCTACTAAGGCAAAAAAAAGTTGAATGTCTTCGGTTTCTCTGATCACCCGGAAGAAATATTTTGTCTTTTTGTTCCATTCACATAATTAATATGAAAATTATTAGCGCCATCGATCTCGTATAACCAGTATCTGTGTATAGATTTAGCTAGTTCTGTAAAGTGAGGAATTCCATAACAAAAAATTTTTTTGAATTTTTGCTTTCCTCGCGTGTGTATATTAAACACTCACTTCGTTTATTAGATTGTTTTAAGTGCAAAATGAACAAGTCCCAAATTAATAATGATTACGATCCCCTCGTAATAGATCTTACCAAGACTGTACATGATCACGGTGGATAATTTTTGTTTTTCTTCTCTTCTTGTTGATTAGCTCACGTTTGTCTCAATAACAAAAAGTGTAATGAAACGGCTTATAAGGCACGGTAATTCGAAATGACGAAAAAGACCGTTTAAAAAGTTTTAGTGCTCCTGTGAAGGTAATTATGTTGTATAAAAATGCGCAGTCTTAACTCAGAACCGTGTTATGCCGTAGCGACTTCCATCCACGCAGCTGAGTATCTTGTTGTGTTCTTTGCGTACCGATACCTGTTCGAAAACAACACGCCCGAGTTTCATACCACTTGGCAATTTAATAAAGTTAATAAAGTAATTTTCTTGCGGGCATTATAACCGGTATCCTCGGTAACCTGCTTTAACCGCGATCGAGGTAAACGCGTCCAGTGTTTAAACCGTAAATTACCCGTGTTTTTGAGTCGAGAAATATCGTGTGACCTACACACCAATTACATAGTAATCTAGCCCTCGCCATCTTAGCTCTATGAAGCAATGCGTGCATGCTGCAATGGCGGCGACGGCAATATGCCTTCCCTTTGTGGTACCTATACCTACAAATTGTAGACATACTATCGCCCATGAGCTGCAATTTATTTTATATGTTTTAACATTCTAATGTCGGCGTCGACACGAAGGACCTTATTATGTGTACTTTATTGGTACGTAAGAAATTTTACCGAGACGAATTTTATGTTTAAAGTTGTATTGAAGAACACATTATTTAAGTTTAATTAAAAGATTAGAATGAAAGCCTCTTTCCTTCTAAAATTGATTAAGGTATTAGAGTGCTTAGATATACATACAGATATGATTCACAATGGTAGGCATTTATTTAAAAAAAATACTCTCAATTTTATAACGCTCTTGATTGAATGGGACAAAGCACATCTTGCCTCCTTGCCCAAATTATTGTTTACGAAAATCACAAGATCAATCTGTTTTACAATAAAAAGCAACTAGGCTGAAAAAGTAGCCCACATTAATAAATAATTTTGAACCACAAACCGCTATTTAAATAATTCAAAATTGAGCTGTATAGCTAAGACCAAAGAAAAGATGATGTTTAAAATGAAGCTCGCAACTAACAAAATATTCAAAATTGATACCTCTTACACCCTTGACATGCCATTGTATTTAAAAGAAAAGAATCGAGTGATCTATTTTAAAGAATATACATTTTCCAAATGAAAAATGTGGGCTTTCGCTGTACTAAGCTTAGCTTACTTTGTCTATATAAAATGGCTATTAAACTAAGATTACTATTAAACGGTAAGGTAGGTAAGTCTTCCTCTCTTTTAACACCCCCAAAAAAAATTCTTCGTCAACAATTTAACCGGTGCAAAAAAAACATATTGTAATATAGTACACTGAAGACAGCAATCCTTGTAATCTTAAAATAAGAACGATTTATACTAAAAATTACAACTGGTTTGTTTAATCCACTGAAAAATGTAGTTGCTCTAACAAAAATTATTGTTGAATTTAACATGAAATGTCGCTGTCATATATTTTACTATATTTATTCTTTTTTTTTAACAATATATTTTTCTCCGTGTAGTGGTGTAATAATGGTATGAGAATATGAAATAACGAATCCATTATAATAATCCTTCCTACATCGTGAAGAAAGCAACCGTAAATGCAGCATGCTATACCACTTATGATATTTTAATCTCGCGAGGAATATCGAAGCATATATACTGATCAATAAACTCGAACGTTAGCTTGCTATTCAGCTGGGCGCCAAATATCTTCGAAACCGGTTCCGCCGTGCGGTCGAAGCCTTCTTATTCTTCTCTCCAGTGGTCGTGTTGCTCGTGCAATCGTCATTGCCGTATGGCGGACGATTTTTCAAAGCGGCGATCTACATTAAGTAGATGTTTATGTATATATGGAATTACCATAATCTGACCGCATTAATATGGAGTCGCGCGAGGCACGTAGAGCAAACGAGACTTTAACAACTGTCCGTCGGTGCCAGACATGGTATGTACGATTAAGGCGCTGGTTACCACTATATGCGGATGCGAACGGCGATTATTTCGAATATATCTTGTACAGTTGGAGAATTCAATCCGGATGGTATATAAGTAAGTAAAAGACACTAACACTTTCCATTCCTTTCGTATAAAGCGGGAAGCGCATACGGTTTAATCTTTCTTCTCTTTATCAAGTAATTGGAGGTAAACGTTGTAATTAAATGTTATAGAAAATTTCTTTGTTTCATTATTTGTTGGAAGAATTTGAAATTTCATTAAAATAAATCTGCAACTCGCATTCTCTAAAACTTGATTAACTTGTTTTTTTTTTGCAAAAAAAGTAGATCTTAGATTTTGCTAATTAAAAGAGAAACCCTGTTTAAATAATTTTATTCAAATCAAGATTCTCACAACAGTATATACCTATATATACTTCGTGTCTCACTAGGAACGGGGACCAGCGATCCTGGAAACTAGAATAGCTATAGTGATAGGAAGAGTTTGTTTATATGACAGTAAATTTTAAATTAGTTGATATAAATTCCAAAATGAACTGTTTTAAACGTCGCATCCACTCGTTAGTCTTTAAAAAATGTACCAGCTTTTGTAGGAAATTGTACGAGCTTTTCTCAATTATCTCTAAAAATTCAATGGTTTTCTTATGTTGTGCTTGAAAACCGCGTAGCGATATCTTTTTCCTTTTGCAGGTAATAGCGAAAACAGACCATTATCTGTAATAATTTCCCTATCAGCAACAAATATCCGTCGGCGAAATGTGAAAATCCGTGAATTTTTTTTTTTGGTAATTCCGATGTAATTAAATATTTGAAGTATCCAGGTATTAAACAGTGATTCCGTTCCTGGCGCTATAGTGGTTTGCACGCCCGTCTGCCAAATCAGAGAGATCAAGTTCGAAGATCACGGATTTTCAAATTAAACTATTTTTATTCAAAAGTATAACAAGAAAAAGGTCTTAAAACAAACAATTCCAATGTAGAGGAGAAAATCAATGTAAAAAATTAATCTAATTTATCTAATTCTTATACCTACTTCCTTATACTCCATATAACTTCGCGTACAAAAGCTAATTATTTTGATTAAGATTGTTAGGATCATTTCGTACAGGCATACAGTGAGACCACAATATCAAGATTACTGCCGGAATTAGAATTTGAGTGTTTCAGACATTGTTAGCAGATGTATGGCGCATTCTTAATTTATAATACTTTCACTTTTCAGATCAAAGAGACGAACTAAATTAAACGTGTTTAAAGCAGGCATGCCAAAAAAAAGGAAGAATATAAGTGTGATGTGCATCAGTTTGTATAAATGTGCTACCTGTCGTGCTTGTACCCGTATCCTCTGCTTCATATATTTACGTAATTGATTGAGCAGTACGGTACATTGCAAGGATAGTGAGGATACCATTTGCAATAAAAGCAAGTGTGCATAACTACAGCGGTTTCAAATTAAAAATAATCCTTACAGTCCTTTATACCGTCTGCACTGCATACAGCATAACACAGCTCGAAAGATGGTTAGGCAAATCATCTATGAAAGGCTCCAATGAATCATAGGGTTCAAGGTTTTGCAAGATGCATTAACACCCGTATATAATTTTACCATTTTGTGCACGGCAAGCTAAAACTAGGCAGCTCCCTCAATCATTACGGCTCCTTAGCAGACCTTGTTTCCAGATTTGTTAGAACTTAATTTATCTAAATTAATATCTTTTACCATGATGCGATTGAAAAAGTACAAATGCTTGCCACACCATGTGTGCGAGGATCTCTAAACAGCATAATACCACAACATGAGATTGCTCACTTTATAAGTACGTAATATAAGACAGACGTTATAGAAAAGATTTGAAAGACCTTTATACCTATTTGTTTTTATTCAAATTACCAAATAAAATAGACAAGAAATTTAGCGAATAATAATAAATAAAAATTATCTTCCTGAGTATCCTGCTTCATCTCAAAACATAATTTCAATGTATGATGTCATTGTGTGCGTTTCACATATTGAATAAGCGATATGATTGACACGGTATTTAGTATTTTCCATCGTGTACTACCATTAAGGCAGCATCCAAGTAGATTTCGAACTCACTTCGAAATAAGAAACATATGGCATGAACCACATGTATCCTCACAGGCGCCAATACTAAGATAGATTAGAGCAAGCACGAAATGATGACAATTTTGTTAGTATCTCGTTGCACATGCTGTGTATAAGACTATTTAATCAAGTAAATCATATTGTTTAAAATATTCTTAAAAATAGGCTAATTGGGCGAGTTTCGAAATGTAATAATAACAAAACATAGATAATATACGCAGATTAAACGGGGTCTTATAATTGGATGTTTTAAATAATTATTAGAATAAAACAACAACAAAATATGATGGATTTGACATTTGAGTGATTGTGCTAAGCTCGATTAATAATTATACGTTGTGGCATTGATATGGTTAACGTGACAATAATGTATCATAATATTCTTATAAGTTTTTATACAAATGTAATTAAAATATAAAATATTATTATTTTTTCTACAAAATTAGATAAAATCGCATTTAGAGTTAACATAATTTATGAAGGAATTGATGATATAACCAGCTTCTAAACCTTGAATAAGAGAAGGCACCGGCTATACAGGTATAATGAAACTTTCATCTTGCCTATTCCAAGATCGTTGGCAAAACTAGTTTCTCCTCGTCTTTCTTCATTCCATATTTTTTACGATCTCCTCTTTTGCACTTACAATTAGGCTATTATACACGCCAGATAATTATATATAATCCCACTCTTAATAAAATATTGGCTTGTACATCGCATACTCCGCAATGAATTGAAAAACTAATTCGAATTTCTTTTTCACTTTATTAACTCACAGCCGGGGAGTTGAAACATGGTCGCACATAGATATTGTACCAAACAGTGTTTACGCATAATTACGATAAATTTCTCCCTTCGTAAACATCCATAGCGATGTTTTGCCTTTCGTCGAATAACGTTGTTTATCCCGACATTTATTTAGAATTTATTCATGAAATTTATGTGAATAAGGGACAGAATAAATTATCGTCTGAATAGGTTTAGATCGCCATAATTTTTAGTTGTGCGTAGATCACTGTAGCAAGCAAGGAATATAATGATGTAAGCAAATAGTTTTCGCTCACATAATAGCTATGCTTCTAATTATACGTACTAGATGGAAATATGGACTGCGTACATTAGCATCAAATAAGTAGCATGAGCAGTAAACACGTATAAATAATTAATGAAGTAAATAATAATATTGTTAACTAACATAGCTGTGAATTAATTTAAAATACGCGAAAAATATTCATGAATTACCACGCACCAAATACATTAACATTGCTTGAATTACTTGAAGCTGGTAATTGGTGCGTCATTTGATGAAGTGAGTTAGCAGCGTAAATAGCGAAAAACGCAGTTATGGATGGAAAATCGAAGCCGAGGTGATTTAGTAGATATGAACTCTTATCTTCGACTGAGAAATACTAAGGTATCGGCACACTCTGCACCATACAAGTTATTTGCAGGACAATTGTTTCGGGAATTCCTATATTTGTATTGTTTATTCCTACGAATTCTCAAGATCTAATAATTTATGTGGTGCGGAGTATGCTGATACTTAAACGCTTGGCATACCACTCCGCAGTTCTTGCTGTAATTATTTTCGGATGGGTTACAAAGTTAAAAATTATTATAGTTAATGAATTCCCTTTTACGATAACAATATTGCAAATAATTGGCGTTATTGACGAGAGAACGATAGAGTTATTGAAAAGGAAATATGATTTCAGAAGACGAAAGAAATTTGTCCCAAAATTGCTACTTTGGCTCTAAAAATATCGTTTTCACAACTTTAACTCTCTTGCGTCCTAAAACTGTATTTAGCAAAAATTTGCAAGATACTTTATCTTGTTGTGGTTGACTTTTGAATCTCTTTCTAAGTACTAGAGGCGTGTAAATCCGTAAATTTGGTGTAGCAATTGCTAACTGACGCTAAGTCATACAAAGCGAATTGAACCCATGTGGTCAATCCTGCATTCTTGATCGTTTCTTTTAGAGCAATGTCAGGTATATACCAAGTATCACTTTAGTTGAGTCACTTGAATTCAGTATTGCTGCTGAAGATGATAGCTTAGCTATCGAAACATACGTTCAGTGTCAGTGAAGTGTTTGTCGCAAGGGGTAATAGTGAAGTCACTTGTTTCCAGTAAGCCGTCTTTGGTGCTGGTTACATCTCTAAAATCTAACAACAGCACAATGCAGACCAAGAGCATATTAAATTAATATTTTGCAATACATCAGCCGCAACTCAAATCACTTTGTCGATAAGAAATCAATCTAAATAAACATTATCTTTTGAGATCATCATGCAGAAACTTGCTAATACTCCAAAATAGGTATCATCTATAAGAATAGAACATTTTTCATAAGCCAGGAGACGCAATTACGGACATATTTTTTGAGCAACTTTCGTAATGTACGACCGCTATAATTTCCGCCTACTATAATGTGTAAATGTCAGGTTCAATGTGCATGCGTATTATTAATGTAATTATGTATATGTATATGTGTGTATTGTACGTCTGCGTGTGTGTTATGGTGTATAAGAAATACATTAATGTCCCAAAACATTAGCCGGATACGCCATCGCGATTCCACGGTGCACATGATTACGGAATAATCGCCGGTTCTACGCTAGTTTGAGGCGGAACTAACATTTTTGACACTGCCCTTGTCAACGCCGTATCTATACAAACAAGAGCATATGCTGTCATAATCACTGAAAATTTTTAGCTATTATTAGATTAAATTTGTGTGATCGCGGTAACGAGACCCTAGTTAGACGAATTTTGTTAGTTTATCTAATGTGCTACATGAAAGAGAACGAAAAGAAAAGATCGAAAAGGAATGAGCAAGAAAAGAAAGACCACCTCTTATGAGAGGGAAGCATTGACCTTGCAATGTTGCCAGATACTTCACCACTATAGCGCTGCTTGGCAGCTCCTATGGTACATAGTACATATAAGGGATTCTCGCACGAACCGATTAATTTAATATTATTATTAATGTTGGTCTCCGTTTTCTCTCTCCAAATAAACAAGAATTCCATAAATCATCGGCCAAAGTGGAGTAGTAGTGAACGAAATGCGTAATTCATGATAGAATATTAAAAATGTAACTGTGCGTACATAAAACGTGAATCGTACAGAATAAATTATCATTAGCGGCGCGCTAAGAGAATAGAACGTCTTCATTTAATAAACGGGTGCTCATTTTTCAACTCATGTGATCGTCTCGTCGGGCCGCCGGTGCCGTTCCATCGGATCGGATTGTCGGGGCTTTCTCAAAAACAAATACCGGCATCACATCGCCTTCATACCGACATACGATGCAGATGTTTTAGAAAAATAACTAATAGAATCTAGTCCACATTATCGATCTAGTTTATAATGATGATGTACAGGTAGCTATTTAAATTTAAAACATTATTAGGAAATTATAGCTGCCGGTATGTTGTTTCGATAATTGGACAACACGAACTAATTTGTAGTTGAGAGCTAATTACGATCAATAATTAAGATATTAAATGCACTGAAGTCACTCGGAATTAAAGGCAAATTAAGAAATTTAATCATTAAATTAAAAAAAATGCTGTACAGTTACGGATTTATAAGGAATGTGTAGTACCCCTTTTGAGAAAAAAGTATGTTTTTAGTCGCTTAGTAACAAAATCGAAATAATTGGTTTTCTATTTTTAATTAGCTTTACTCCATAAAGTAAGAGATTAAAAGTACCATGCACTGGACATTTTTTTACCACTGAATATTTACATTTATGTACGTTGCATGCATTGGCGTGTTCTTCTTTTTACAATGAAAGAGTTAGCATAACGAGTAGCGACTAGAATCACTAAAGAAAATAAAACAGAAGTATCACTTTTAATATTAATTAGGTAACTATTAATTACTTTCTTTCATTTACAATAATTAACAAACGTTGACATTCGTATAGCTCTAAAAATGTATGTGCAAAATGTAAAGAAATAGAGAGATTGGATTGGTATAAGGACATTGGAACAGGTATAAGCATTAGTAGGCCTAACTACCACCTTAAAATGGCTACGGGACTCCACACCGACATATTTCAAATAGAGATCTCTGCGCCTCCTAAAGAACCTCGAGATAGGGATATAAGGCGCAACCTGAATTATATTCAGTGATAGTCGGGCAGTTCTTAAGGCTATCAAAGCCTACTCATAAGAATCTCCTCTGATTCACGAATGTATTCACAATTTAAGGTACGCGGGACACAAAAACCACGTTACTTTGCGTTGGGTCCTCAGTAATCCATGAAAAGGCAGATAAATTGATTGGAGAAGCAGCAAATACATCCTTCATCGGTGCTAACCCCTTCTACAAGAGAGCCACATAAAACATGGGAGGACCTTGTACTGGGAAAGTGCTCCAGGACAGGTGAAAGCATTCATATCAGGCTCGCCTAAGACTAAAATAGTGCTATCGTTCAGCAAAGGGGACCTTAGATTACTGGCGGGATTCCTGACAGGTCAAGCAGCCAGCAAATATGACCTATTCCATCCAGGAAAAGCTGAAGATCAATTCAGCATTCGACAACAACATTTCAGTAAACCATTTCTGACATCTACGGAACTGAAGGATGAAGATCCTAGACCAATATTAAGGCTTATTAAGAACCTTCAGTTACTTTAATACACGTCAGGGCATTTTGTTGCAATAGATCTATTAAGGTCGCAGTGACTAAAGGCATTTATGCCGTAGCCCAATGATACCAATACTAATACTAATACTGGATCGGTATAAGACGATAATTGTAAGTTTGAGGGCTGTGCTTCATAAAGTAACCAGAGCGAACAACATTCTTTGACACTACTCAAACCATTATTAAGAAATTTAATTCCGAGGCTTCCATTATAGGTTACTAAAAAGACTAGCCGCAACAGCCTTTAGAAATCTTCTGAAGAAGCTGACAGCATGGTCAGCGAAACGTCAAGTAAAAAAAAAATTAACTACACGACATCACCCGAAAGACATTTCTACTATGGATTACGGTCGTGAAAGCCTACACTCAAAATACATCTTACTAATACAGCATCTTTCTCAATCAATGGTACAGTTAACTCACAAAATCATCGATATGTATTCATTGGAGGTTCCTTTCTTTGTTTAGGTTTAACTTGTTCATCACTTCGGCATGCGTTGACCACGTAAAATAATCACCGGCAAAGTTTAATGCACATACAATACCGTGTCAGAGCAAACATACGAAGAGGTATCATTGCCATTACCCTTATGGCATCATATTTCTTTGAGGGAAATTTAAATTCTAATAAAATCTTGAATAAATTGCATACCATAAATTCAAGTTGCAGTTATTGAGCATTTTTGGTTTCAACTGAATTCATTCCACTGCAACAATTACCACCTAACTTTCCTGATCAGATTGGGTCAATAGTTTCCGGATTTATTTCCGAACGATTTTCTTTCTGCGGTTACCTTAAATAAGAATTTCAGAATAACATAGCGCTATTGAATATGGACAATTTAAAAAGTCGCATACGTTTAGCCTGCAAAATATTCTCGCAAATTTCCTTCAGGAATTTCATAATCGGCATGCAAACTGTATGAAGTGTGAATGGGGCACGTTGTTATGACACTAATCTCTACTTCTTCTATTTTATATTTCCATTTCGATTCAATGTCCAACATTTTTACATACGACCGTTACCATAATACCTTTTTGTTAGTCGTTAATTAAATAGGATTAGATAAAAAATTAAATGCCAATTTTGCGTCATATTTTCTGTGATAATCTCGGTAAATACTCGCCATGCCAGACGTGTATATGTTCAATTAAAAAAAAACACGTGAATGCATGGAAGGTAAGTGTTCAAATGCATGGTATACCTTATGTAATACATTAACGCAGCGGCATATGGTTATCAATCACAATAACGATAGCGTCAAACTAAATGCAATAGAATTGTGGCTGTTACTGCTTTTTAAATACCGTATTCTGTCTTCGCATTGCACTAATAGGGATGAAATAGAAATATTACAATTGCTTTGTCGTGAATTGGAAAAAGTGATGTCGCTATGTCGAGCGCGAAATTCAAATACCGACACATGTGTTTCATCGGTCAATCTACCAATACGAAGACTATCTCTAGTCGTATGTCCTTTGAATAATTCCAACAATGTAATTTCAGTTACCTCATAAAAATGCCAATATTAATTCAATTTTAATGCTTCTCGGACCTTATTTTAATTTTAGTAAGCCCAACCTAATTCCAACGGCTCACAAATTATTTTAAGATCCAACAAAACCACTTTTTGATATATTTTCCAATTATTTTTTTTTTTCGGTTAGGTAAGTTTAGGTGCGTATCTTGATAATTACGTAGATTGCAGCTTCATTTTAAATAAAGTTGTCCACTCTCTCACACCTGCGTAAGAGAGTAAAATTAATGAGATCTGTCAACTGGAAAAGGAAGTGGCGCATTAAAAGTCACAATTTTTTTCATGCTTACCTAAACAGCATCTGCTAGAGCTTATTTAGGATTTGTTTTTCATCGTACTTATTTTAGAAAGGAGCTTAGAAAAAAAGATCCGCTTTACAAGGATGTGGGTGATAGGTATCAATGAAGGTTGCTTCGTAGATGGAATGTTACAAAAATGTACTTACAAAGTGTTAGTGATGTTATTTTGATAATGATATCGTTATTATTTAGCTCAAGCAGAATTTTTTGTGCAAGCTAATTCGATTTTACAGCGTCATATGTTTGCAAAAGACATATTTATTTATTTTTTGGATAACAAGAAAACGTTACTTTGTATCCAATATGGCAGATAGAACTGCTTATTATTGGCTTTCTTTTATATCTGTTCTCCAATAATTCAGCAGTAGTACTTAATTTATACCATTTAGTAGAAAACTTAAAGGATGCAACCAACATCAATCCCTATTTTTGATATATCGCAATACATGCTTTTTTATCTCTGACAATATTTAGAACGTCCCATTTAAATTATTCAGAAGCAATTAAATCAAATTAATTTGTAGTAGTAAATTGTTTATTAAACACAAACACATTCTACGTGTAAAACCCATTAGTATAATGAATTTACTGCTTGCACGATTTTAAAATAAAACCTGCTGTAAACTTTATTAAGCAGGTATAAAAGTACAAAATTAGCTTCTTTTATTTCTTTCATAAATTTGTTAGCAACACAAAATAATAAGCACGCATTTTATTATGAGGTAGGTCTTGGTATCTTCCTGACGGAAGAAACATCTGAACCTTATCATTTTTCAAACTGCACTATCCTGTTTGGTGTTTACTAATTCACCATATTTGTAAAATTTAAAGAATTTGTTGTATCCGTTTCAAATATCTATCAACTGCGGTGTATTTATTTTATTCTAATTTTAAACACATGGCGTCATATACACGTTTCTTGTTTAACTTGACTTGTGCGGGATAAACGCTAATAAAGAATTATTGATTTATATCCGTCACGACTTCATCACCGCAACAATGTGTGGCCGTCGCCTAACTCAGCTAATCTTCGAACATTTCCTAGAAACAGTGACATCGCCTCCTTTACAGTAAGACCAACCGCATCACATTACTGGAGCAAAAAAAAAACATGTCAACCGATAAGCGACCCTTTAATTTTCTGGTTTCGGGATTTGTCGGTGCGTCGCATATCGTATACACACCGTGCACTAAGCACGGAGAAACTTTCCAATTCGTCCCAGAATTGAGCCGTCCCGTGCGACGAGCAGGTAGTTCTGCGTTGAAAACCAATCGGTCAGCGAATATGGCGGATCGGGTTCTACCTATTAAGGAATGGATTCTTGAAAACGAGCAGCTGATGCCGTTAATGGCAGTCTGGATGTTCGGCTACCTTGATTTAATTGCTAAATTCGTGATTATATTCGTCGTGTGGGATATGTATTGTTTGGAGGCTCTCCCTATAAAAATATGTGGTGTAATAGGTTTAAAGGGAAAGCTCTCACACTGCAAGGAATTGCTTTTCTTCGGAACTCTCCTTTAATTTGAACCATTTTATATGAATTATCGTAGAGCTGTTTGTTTCTTTTTGGTGGAAGTGGGAAATTTAAAAATATAAAACAAGAAATAAATGTTACTGCATGAATGTCACTCAACTGCTTCAAAGCGAAAGTTGTAACTACAAATAGGTAGATTTGCCGACTCACACTTTACTTCTCGCCATTTCTTTATGCAAAAAGACCCGTACAACGAGTTTTACATTAGGCCACGTTCTACCAAAGCTATTTTGCAACCTTTTTCTTCTTTCTTATATCGTCTCAGCGGTTTGTTTCACAGAATTCCGTTTCACAAAGTGAATGAATCATTGTATATTTTGGTTAGTTCAATCGCTGAGAGACGAGACCATCCAGACTTTAAAAATGCATCTATAAATAAATAATCTATCGCTTTTCCACGGCACTAAAAACAAATGATACCAAATAAATCGCATTATAGTATCTTATAAATTATAGGAAATAATGTAGATGACGGGTAATTTTTAAAAACATTTTTTTTTTTTATTCTAAAAGGCATTATTGAAGCACAATTGCTTTTGTACTAACATTTTTTACGGCATTCCCACACAGGACGAATAATCACCAGAAATTGTGAGGCATTCGACTATGCACTATAGGTCCAAATTGACGGTATCCATTGCTAGAATGACATGTTTGTATGATTGTTGCCAGGCACTTACTATTGATTGATAGCAATACGATTAGGTGGCGTGTTCTCATGATATGAAGGTTAATGGAAGGGAGGGTATCGATGTTCTGTTAATATACCGAATTTTATTGGAGTACAATTATTTGTAGGTACTAATTTGTCGCTCATTACTTAAAGTAAGGAACATTTTACTTTTCGAAGTGTCACTGAAAAAAAATTGATAATTTTCGAGGAACAGGTGGAATCAGCGCATGTTTTATGAATTCAGTGGTAGCATATTTTAAGTGATTAACTTGCTGCAATAGTGATCGAATGACGTCACACCAATCACTAGTGCGTCTTAAAAGGACTTGATTCGGATTTTAATTTTAAGGATATTGAAAAGCCGTTTTCTCTTAAAATAGTGAAATTGAAATGATCACTTCTTGCAAACTGGCTATGTTTATTCCTAAATAATCATTGTATAAAGGTTCTATAGCAAAAACAGATCGCGCCATTCACTATGTGTTTAGTACAGCACTTAGCTTCTTTCTGATTTCTCTCATATCATCAGATTATTATGCTTATTAGATGTCTTCAAATTAAGGCCAAAGTCACTAACAGCCAAATCTTATGAGTATAAAGGACGACATTTATATGCAATTGTATGATACAATTGCAAATCTAATAACATGCACTGTATTCGCATAGGACATTTTACTAAAAGTTTCTTAAAAGTGCGAACCATTAAGCCAAACCACGAAGTTTGTGATCAGTCTCTATAGTGACCTTTTTCGCCTAAACATACTGATGAAATCGCTTACATGCAAATACAATAATATTATTACACAAATAATCGCAATTTCGGTAAGCGCTTATATTAAGGATCACGAGGTAGAGCGGACGTTAGACAGAGATACGCCTTATTCAAGCATTAAACAAAGATTCAGCCCCGAGGATAAAAACGGTAACGCACATACTTTTAATCGAGTATCTAAACTTCGTAGGAGAATGAGCGTTATGAGCTGCCACGACTGCTTGCCGTCGCTCTTTCGCTTGTGCGTCATGCAGCGCTCAGACCCGCACTATGTACGGTTTGAACGCTGCGAATTTAAGATACAAATAAATGTAGCGATACTGAAGACTCATTAATGTAGCAAAATAGCTCATACTCGTAGGGGGCTGATACATTTATACAAATATACATAAAAATAGGTCACCAAAAAATTTTTAGAAACAAGTAAGGAAACCACATTATAACATGTATATATTAGTAAAGTATACATATTTTTTTATATAAATACGAGAGAAGTCACAGATTTTGTTATAAGAAGAACAAATAAACGCACTTAAACAAAAACAACAAAAACAATGCATACAAATAATATAATTATATTTAAAAAGAATCTTATAAAAAATGTTCTAAAATAAACAAAAAAAAAGACTTGTGCTAAAACTCTCCCACCACAAATCTCAACCAGAAGTATTTAGAATCTAGAAAAAATACCTGGCAGATCTTTTTTGTGCGAATCTTAAATTGATCCGGCTATACCAGCCAAATTCGGTCGGTGGATTTTACCGAAATTCTAGCGTGGGGTATACAATCTCTACAACACATTTCAATACAAAGAAAGCTTATTTAAAAATTTTCTCGAAAGCGAAAAAAAACGGGAAAGCGTATTAACTTCTTTCTATTCGAAATAAATGTCTATATTACAATGAGAAATGGTTATCGATTCGCCTGTTAATGGATAGAAAACAGTTGTAAATGCCGTTGGAGGTCGAAACTATTTTTCCTTATACGAGTATCAGTGAGTATCACACGGAGTTGTCAGTTTCTGGGAGACACCATTAGGCAATGACGTTTGATGGATTCGGTTAGCCCGGCCCCACTGCATCTTGGGATTTCAACATTTTTCGTTTCCTTTCGGGGGTTTTTTCCCTACGTGCCGGCTGGGGAGCTGGAGACCGACGTTCGTTCGAAGCGAACAAAGACATCAAAATGATGAATTCGGTTCATCTTATCCCAGAGCGTGATCGAGTCATATTTCAGAGGCGCGGCGGATGGGACACGCGGGCTACAACTCTGAATGTTAATTCCATCATCGACCCGAGCCGGTAGGATTGCTATTTCAGACATGTTGCCTTTCCGCGCCCGTACATACATCACAGATGACTTTCTACAAATATAGAATTTGTAAGTTGTGCCCGGTATTATCCTTCAAAGTGGATATTACAAGTTACGTCTTAAAGAAAGACAAACACTTCGATATTTCACATCGAATTAGACGACTGTAAACTGAAAGCTTTTAGCTGAATGAAATAAAGAAAACTTTGGAATTGCAGTATTTAGAAATTCACAATTCTTAGAAGAAGGTTGATCAATTAATTTACTCTTAGATTGATCAAAAAATCGACTCATTTCTAGCATATAATTTTATCATACCTTACACCTAGCTTTTTACTCGGTCTAGTACGTACAACATTTATATCCGTCGTATCTGAAAAGAAGAAAGAAAAGCAAAATTAGCTGCAACAAATTATGATTCTCTGGCTTAATAAATAAGCAACTCTTCATAAATAATTTTATAGAAATAAGAATTTTCAATGCCTTTTAGAGATTAATAACACAAGTTAACACATCCTAAAGATACTGCAATACTGCAAATAATTTTTCAATGAATTTATGTTTTTTTTTTTTTTTTAGTCAAATTATACAATTTTATACTCGGAGGGACAACTTGCAGTGTTAATTTATAGCCAGCTTTAGAAATATTCAATAGATGTAAATTACTTGTGTAGTAGGTTTTCCCATTTGTTCTGTTATCTTTCCAAGTATTACCAACCATTACCAACCATTAGCCAGTGAAGTGTTAAGATGTTATTCTCGCTCTGTAACTATATGATATCAACGTACGCCAAACCAGTTTTATCGAAGATTTATCAATATGAATTCGACATTAAAACATTATGATATCTTAATGAAGGACAATCTCTGTAACGCAACTATACCAATACCTCGAGATAGCAAAACGAAACGCGAGAATTTTATTGCAGCAGGTAGTGTCCAGTGGAGGATGTGAGCGATTACGGCAGATCATTATCGAGACTGACCGAAGCAAGCAAAACGGAGAGCGAAACAAAACCGACAAGTAGTGCGGTTGGAAGTAGTCGCCGCTTCACGAAAATTTCCACTCAACTCGGAGCTTTGCGTTCGGCGTGCTTGCCAGCAACGGACATACAGGAGCAACACGACGGAATACAGGAAAGTCGATTACTTCCTTGTTTTGTATCGGAATGACGCTGCAATTTATTTAAGTACGGGCGATGTTATTGCTTATAGCTCGGAGATGTGATAGCTCGCGGTTAACGGAACGCGCTACTGTTGTTCTCGGCTGATTGCTAAAGAATTATGAAGAATCCGCGGCTTGTTTTTGCAGATCTTCGTGTGTAAAATCTTACACTCGAATGTAATGGTCGCTGCTGTTTACTACTTTTTGCGTCATTAATTTCCACGGTTTAATTAACCAAAGAAACTCGTAGGAACTGTTTTGTTCTCACTTAATGATAAATTTTCAAGTCCTCGTGCAAAGTGAACGTTTACACATCACTAGTAGCCCTAGATGTCGACTAATATTAAAATTTATTGGTAATAAAATAAATTTAGCAGACATATAAAATTGTAAAAGTATAAGCAATGTGAGATATTTTATAATATTTTATATTGCATGAGAAACCTTTCAAAAAAAATGAAGAAGAGTGTAAGCAGAGGTACGTGCAATTACTGAACGTAAAATAAACTAACAGAAAGGTGAGAAAAGAACGGGTGTGTAGGTGTGAAGGTATCTAGGAGAGGACAAGCCCAAACATTCCATACCTCCCAGTTATTAACATATTATGACGAATGATAGATGAAGGCACCCACGCTACCCAATTATACATTTAATACTGTAATAAACTTCTGTTAGCAGAAGGTAATGAATAATGCTCCTCCAGCTTTTGCGAAACTATTGCAGCTGTTTTCAGAGTCAATTTTATGTCCAGTTTTCCTGTCCAATGATTCAAGATTTTCAACCTAACTGTCAGTCAGGGTGATATCAATACTTGGAAAACATAGAATTTTTATTCCGAAAGATTTAATTGATGAATTTTAGATTTTACGACATTATAAAAAATCAATACCATAAAAGTTTTTCCTCTCGTAACACCAACACGGCGACGTACTGAATATTGGCCGGACGTTCACTCGAAATTAAGCCGAATACCTTATATGGTGAACCGGTCCACGTTTAATTCTTTCCTGTTTGTACAGTTTCGTCCATTCCTTCTATTATTTCTTTTATTTTTTGCAAGTCTTGATTATATTATTCTTAGTATCCTGCCTTAAACAAGTTAATTGCACAATTCAGTATCATATAACTTGTTGGTGCAAGCAATGTATGTACATTAACGCATAAAATGATCTTCTAAATCATTGGTCTTGAATGTTATAATACCACATCTTAAATACTGCATCCACACTTAGGGTGCTAATTACCGTACGTGTAAGTCATTTACTTGAGAAGATAATCCAATGTTATCTGCATTACGGCTCATTATTTATTATCCGACTCTACACTTTGCAGTAAATATTGCTTTGGGAAGATAAGCTGGCATTAAATTATGAACATACATCGACAAAGACATGAGGAATTGATTAATTTTTGTTGGTTTTGAACGTATGTAATATAATATATAAATATATAAGTAACTAATTTTTATATTAGTAGCGCATAGAACCATCAAATTACGCGGTAATGAAGCGTACCGGGTTGAACGGTGCGCCCAATAATTAATCACTATAATACGGTAGTACGATATACGCAAGTGTATTCTTTCCCCCCGTAACTAATTGTACCATTTGGCGCACCGCTAATTGCTAGCGCGAACGTTCGTCCAGATGTATCTGTTCGATATTATAACGTGTTATTAAGGCAGACAGCAAAAGGAGTCTGTAATTTCGTAATCCTTGGGACTTCTCTCGTTAAATATAACGGAATGCGGTCTTCTTTTTTCCACGTTCGCATTCGTTATTGTCATATTATTATTTCGTTCTTTCCTTTTTTCGCTCGTCTTCGTGTTGTTCGGTCCTATTTCGACAGGCGAACAAGGTGTACGCGCGGGTTGACGCGTATATAGCCGGAGCCGCAACAGAAGCCAGTCCTTTTATTGTGAGAGTACGCTGCATGAATCAAAATATTCCCAGTCTTAAAACCGAGATCGAATCGTTTAATCAACGTCCGTGTGTGTCGCCTCCTGGGGTGCGTACCAACAGGATCTTAAATCGAGAGACTTTCTGGCTTCTACCGTGCGGATGTTTTATGTATGAGAGAGGATGTAATGCGCCTTCCATTTTTCTTTTTCTTAATTCCAACCTTCGTAAACAATGACACCTGACGTGTAGATTAATCGCAATATGTGCTTAATGTTGTGGCTTTACAATAGCTAAAGCGGTAAATAGTTACTTAGCATAAGTATTTTTACCTACGGCAGAATTTCAATAGGTGTACAGTTGCTGTAGATGGAAAAAAACAACTTCAAACGTTAGAGCGGGTAAATAGAGTTAAATTATACGCTACTTTTAGTCATTGGGCCGTTGGAATCATGTAACCCTTTTGAAAGCAACAAATAGACGTAATAGATGTATCTATTACATGACCTGTTTTTGGTAAATTTTGAGAATTCAGAACTTTGTTGAGATTTTGTCGGGAATATACGAAAAACTATTCTTAAAATAGGCTAAACTTGATAATATTTAAATGGCTGCCATGTATGCTTTAGATTCTGCGACTAGTTTTTAACGTCAACTTCTGCGTCCTTTAGCTAGTTTCTAGGGTACGCTGCGAGCTATCCAAGTATCATTATTTCCAAATTGTTGTCGTCAGCATATGGTTTTCGTTTTATAATGAATTTGTGTGAAACTTGTTTTCTCTTGTCCATCTCAGTCTTCCACCTGAGTCAGTACTTTCAACACAACTTGATGCGTTTTAGTTAGGCGTTTTCTATTTTCAATACATTCCAATACGTTTCTATGGTACAATCGCCCATGATCACCGAATTTCCCTGCAACGTACATTAGACCATGTTCAATTGCAGCTTCAGCTGTAAATATTGAAGCTTCATCTTATAATCACATTTGGGATTATAAACCTCATAACTCCAATCTTCTACAACCTTAGCAGTTTGTAAATGGGTAAATGGTATGTGGAAATGTTTTACTTTTGGTTAATTGTTTGCTAACATACGAATGGTAACTCAGGATTGTATCGGACTTATCAGAAAAATCTGCTATTTGACCTTGGTGAGGCTCGAATGCGCTTAACTCAGCCTCAGGAAGGTGCAGACCCTCCTACCATCGTGCCTCCTCGTCAATAGACATCAAATTTCAATTCTTCTATACATTGCTTGCCCTTTTCTTTAACAATTATATCACAAATATATCTGTTTTATTTTTATATGCTTGGACTCTTTGCGAACTTAGAAAGAACTTTTTAAATAACATAAAATACCATTTTGAGGCAAAGAAAAGGGAGAAAATAAAGCGAGTGCGCAGTTGCATTATTTTGAAGGGTCTCGAGATTTCTCTACGTATTATCGATAAAAATTAGATATACACAATTTTAATTAAATATTTAATAAAGTGTTGGCGTAAACAATGACGAATACGCTTATAATTGTTCATTTAATATTTGACAGCGCGTTGGTGAAAGACTTTTTTTCAACTAATCCCAAACATTACGTTAACGTCAAAACAAACGCACTATGTAAACAAAAAAAAAGCGATGGAGACGTAACAAATAGCGTTAGACAGTTCGATTATTTTCTTCTATAAACTAAAAATATCAACTGCACGAAGTTTTCTTTCAAACAAAACCCCATTTAAGAAAAGATCCATTCCAAACTCGCACCAATATATCCGTCTACACTTAACGTTTCTTATGTTAGTCAAAACAAGTAGGTAAGATCTTATTCTTGGCATTTCCGCACCAACGTAAAGGAGCCGTACGGCGATAGCAGCGCCTAGGAGAGCGGTGGTGGTAATATTAATCAGTTAGCAGTGTAGCCCTGGGGGCATTTAACGAGTGATAACACTCATCAATATTCCATTGTTGGTCTATAATAATTCCTTCTTTAAAGTCGGGCCAACATCAGTAGGTCATATTAATATACACTTAAGGAAATTAGATAATAACTTATTCAGTATCATTAGCTTGATCGATTATTAATGATTATGGATGCGGTCTTATTACCCATAAAATTATGTGTTGTCTGTTATATTTATTACGCTAATTTGACGTTGATTTAAAAAGCATATTTTCGAGTTATATGTTCGCTCTCAATAAGACTAGTTAACAAATACGATTACAGACAAAAAAAAATATTGGGTACGATCGCCTTCTTTACTTTCACCTATTCGATTTATCGGGTTGGCCAAGAAATGCTTGCTTTCGACATAAGAACCCCAAGCAGAACACAAATTTGGTCGCTTACCAAAAGTTCATGTTATTTCCTTTATATATCCTTTAACTTGTCCTGGTCTTTGCAAAGTTCCGGCTGTTAGGACGTACATTGTTAATAAACACATCGAGTGAAGATTCATGAAATTGGTTCAGTGGTAACAAAACGTGTTTGAACTACAAGAAAATTATAGAAGAAGTAATTTTTGGAAATATCTCAGAAAGTAAGACCAACATGCTCTGATCTATGGATCATATTAATAACGTTTGCACCTGCACCGCAGCAAACACCTCCCGAAGAATTTGAAATCGAATGACTCAAATGAAAGCTTATTCTCCATAGAAAGCCCTAAATGTCTAAGTCTAAATGGGCGTTTGCAATAATAGTAAAAGAAACAACGAACAACTGGAAAAACAATATTCACAAGAATTGCTTAAAAGTGCTGCTGATCCCTTGTTTTCTTTTTGAAAAGACGCAAATTTTAGAGATTTGTTGACTGAGGTATATAAGCTACAGACTTTAAATTATCTCAAAGGAAGAAGTCGAGACTTGTTCATTCCGGTTCATTTTCCGCCTGCCAGTCTAGTAATTTGTAAACCTTCGGACGAACTTTTGCAGTATAATGTGGTGAAGGATCATCCTGCTTGAAGAAAAGTTGATGGTCGTCGACCATTTGGTTATCTTCTTCACCACGTTGATCTCCAACATAGTTTTAACTTAGTTATGAGAGGATCAAGGATGGTCTCTGACATATTATAGAAGAGATCATCATGTAGAGTTTTGTTAATGAACATGGGTCAACCAGTGAATCATCTGGTATTCCTGCCCAAACTTTTTCTGGTTTCTGTGCAGGTCGTTCTCGTATGTGGTAGAATATTCATCGTTCCATTATCGCACGTTGTGTTTGCTCACCTGAACACATTGAACAGTTGAATATAAATTTATATCGTAGAGTAGTTAGCTCATTCTTTACTTGACAACTTTTCCTCTAAATTACTCAGGAAAAGAATTATTTTCAACCCATAACCTAGGCGATCTCGCTGTACATGAAAATTTATATTCTGATACCTACCTAGTGAGTGTATTGTTATTTATTTTTGAATCATTCTGTACGTTAGCAAGTCTCCTCAAATAGTAGCAGGACAACAACTAAACCGTTACCATTGACGAACATTGTAACTGTAGGTTAAAATACGGTAAATTATTGCTTAACACAAATGTATTTGTAAGCATTACACATATCTGTTTAAATGTATCTCATCGAAGCATTTAGAGAAGTTACAAATTTAAAAACAAAGGATTTATCATTTGCGGAGCATTAAAAAAATAGGTACGCGAAAAACTAATTTGTCAAACGGATTAGCCGTCATGTTTTAAACGCGACTTGTCTTTTAATATTAATAATCCCATAAACACGTAGTAGATTTCTGGTTAGGAAAACCGACAAAAGAAAAATTATGACCATTTAGCAGTTCTTTCGGGAAAAAATGGAGCTCCTTGTATAGGAGCAGTCATCAATGGGTATATCAGTCACCGAAACATTTCTTCGGGAAATATTGATTGGTGATGATTTTTTAGATCTTGCGGCATTTGTTCCCTTCCGAGTGATAAGACCTTTGTGTCTCTGAACATGGAGGTCATCAATAAGCGGCCTGAACTGTAATCTGCTTTCTTGATGGTCGGGTTTTTTGTTTACGACTCATTTACTTTGAAATTTTTCTTTGGGGAAGCTCCCATTTATCATAAGGAGAAAAAACAACGGGGAATGGAACTGGAACGCTTAAGAGTTTCACAGTTGCTGAACGATATATTTCTTAATAATTATCGCACAAATTACACTATTAATTACCAAGATGTATGTTTATTTTTAGCAGGAAGTATATAGACAAGTTACTGGTTAGCTTCATAGTGGAAAATAAGTACCGATTAGAAATATTGATCTCGTCTCCTATGGCATTAAATAAATACATGTGTCTTAGTTATTTATTGTTATTGTTTAGTAAAATATTTTTGGGAATATCTTAACATAGAATTCCTCATTTTTACATTGTTTTCCGTACACAAACAAACTAAAAAGGGCTAATTATCTTCATTATGGTGGATGGTAAATGTCCACATCGAACATCTTCCGTTACTCTCCATTGTCGCATCATTTGAAATTAGAAAGAAAAGGAGTTTTAGTTGATCGAAATTTAGAAGAGCATCAAATATTGTTTTTTATTAAGCATGTATCGTAATTGGCTAGAGCTTTTGGTTTTGTTTTGGCTTAGTTCAAATTGCCACTAAACGAAAGCGTATTTGGCTAAGTGTTTTATTCTCCAAGAAAATTCAAGTCATATATGCAAATTATCCTTTAAAAACAAGTTAAAACGTTGTTGCTACTAACTTGGCTAATGAACTGGTATATTATTTACGTGCAATGACGGCCCAACGTGGTGTATAAGTTACAAAACTCATCACTGCCCAACGAGTCTTTAGTGCGAAAATAGTGCGTGTAAAGTGTTCTAAGCCTTCGTTAGTGTCACAATGTCGTTGTAAAGTGTTAAGCATAATTAATAATTTCCCAATTTGAAAATGCAGTTGGTTGGCGGATGACTGGCCACCAGTTGGTACAACGTCGTACAGTTGCCACAATATCCGTGACGATTAGCCACACATACAAGCGATCCGTGATCAGGAGCCAACGTCGCGCCAACTGACTGTGCTAACTGGTAATTGTAGCAAGCCCAAAAGAAAAATCTGCCATCGGCCCTGGTGGAAATCGAGCAGCTTGGTGCCTCTTTACCACTGGGACACGAAGTCGTCACATTAATAATTGTTGTTATAATGATAATAATCAAACCTACTTAAAGGCATCTTGATCTTTGTATTACTTTACAGTTATCAAAGTAAAAAGGTTCATGCCACATGACTGCTTACACTAAATCTGTTTATATCTGCTCTGCATTTTGGTTGTATAACTGTGCAACTTCACTCGAACAATTTACTATTTCTTTTATTGGTCTCGGGCGATTCCCACAAGAACTTGATAATATTGTTTGCATTATGTGCAAACGTATCGGTATTCCGGTGAAAGCATGTGTAACGAGATAAAGGTTTTGCAGGAAGAATCACGGCCTGACATCCTCCCGTTCTTAAGCTGGCATTCCGCCAAGAATCAAAGCAGAAACACCCCGATTTTACTACAATAAATTCGATCCACCCTTACGTAACGTGCAGAGAAATCATATTGAACCATGAGCACATGCACGAAGACCCTTCCTGTTAGTGACTATTCCCTTCTCTGTCTAGGAGTGAATCGGATTGATGGCGATTGCCACTTCGTTATTACTGATCGATTCGCGTTATTAATATGGAGTGACAACCGGGTGTGAAACGAATTATAACTGCTTGTTTCACATATTCCGCCGCATTTCACACGGACTGAAACCAATTATCGTTTTCGGGGTACGTGTCAACGTGGAACAACGAATAGCGATGCAAATGTATTGCAATTCTCGTCGTTTTTTTTGCGATTAGAGTTTCGAACGAAAATGCGCGAACATTTTTGTAGTTTCCGATAAGCATTTTTCCCATCTACAAAATCGCCAAATTCGCAAGTTCGAATTTTGCATGGTTTTGAAAGCATTTTTTAAGCATTTTAAAATCATACCAGGATGGTTTTAAGAAATGCGAGAGAACGAAAATAAAGTTATTCGTTTCTTAAGAAATAAAGAAATAATTAAAACGGCCAAATTTTGTGACATTTTGTGCGGTCACCACACACATCACTAGCCATTACAAAGCCTTACTCTTTTAACAAATATTACTGGAGCCTACATATTTGTTTGCTAAATACCATAAATTGTTAATAAACTTTGTAACTGTTATTTCTACGACTGATTTGTCACTATATTTGCAAGTTACCAAATTTTCTTAGAAAATAGATAGAGTTTGCTAAAAACCATGATTTTATATAAGAAAAATGGGCTCTCGCAACACATTGATGTAAGAAGCATATGAAACAATGCAATATCCAAATAGGCTTACGTCTAGGACTTGGAGACACGCCTTATCAGTTCTGGTCAAAGACTAAACTCCCGTGTACTATTGCCGGATGAAGTTAAATAAAAATAGCCAGTTGTTCTGTTATCGAATGAGCTGTCGAACTTGTTGCTCGCGACAGTCAATGTATAAGTAAAAAATCGTTTTTGGTCGTGTGCCACAGGTTGTTTCTTGTTGATTAATTTTGAATTTTGTGGTAATCATTTATTTATATAAATGCATAAAATAGGTTCAGCTTGTAAAATAGGGTAGGTAAATAGTTCGTTTATTAATTAAATTTCACGCTATCCTCCTTTTTTAATTTTCAACTTTTAGTATGTATTCATTACTTTGTCTTCTTGCTCTATTAACTCATCCCCTATGTTAACTTTTTTCTTGTTTGTGTTGATAATATGTGTCGAATCTGAATTAGCCTGCAACATTTTTTAAATCCAGTGCCTTCTGCTTTATATCCTCTGAAACCCAGCTCTTTTTGGATGTGGTCGCTATTTTATTTTTTTTCAGGGCAAACATTTCAAAGTAATAAAATAAAATCGCGAAGAATACTTCATACATTAAATCCGTGATATTTTCAATATCTAAAATAGGAATTTGTGTCTATTTCTACCCATCTTACAACATTGATTATAAAAACAGACGATGAATGTAATCTGATCAAATCAGAGTACTTATTGCCAATGCCAATGCTGCAAATCGCTTAAAAACCATGAAATTAAAAATGAATAATGTATGCACATCAAAATTCAACAATTCGAAACCGAATTACGCCCCGAGATCATTAGCTAAGCTAATTTACGAAACGCTACGTTAATATAGAAATCACGACGTCGCGAAGTGCTTACCACTTAATTAGTTTCAGCGAGAAGGCAATCATCTTCAGTAGAAATAACGTGTAATTTTCATTCTGCAAATGATACCCTCTAACGAAATGCGTGATTCGTTGGCAATCGTCGATGAACCAGTTCAATAACGCTTCAATTATGGGAAAGGGTTGCCATTCGATAACCACTAGGTGTAGATCAAAATTGATGGCGTCAAATAATTTTTAAACATGTCAACGAATCCGTCACCGAACGTATAATAATCATTAGAGCGCACACCTCGTACTGTCGTTCTACTATTACGGAGATGCACGCGGGGAGTTGGGAAAAAAATAGACTATTAGTCTGCGACAGTCTGCATCCGGTCTCAATTTACCCGGGGTAAATTGAATTCTGCAGCTATCGTTCGTTCGCCTGCTCCTCGCAGAAACTGAGTACAGTGTTGTTCTTTTTCCTTCGTCCGAAGAAGCGACTACGTATAAACTTCGGGCGATACAACTACCATGACTAGGTGTCTCCGCAATTACCGAAGACACGTATTGCGCTCAGGTATTCATCTAGTTTACAATGGTAATGTATGCGCGCCGTATAATAAGTTGTAATAAAAGTAAGCGGACCCATCAGTCAGAGACCCGATGGTGCACCTTGCCCGCGAAGGTAATCAGACTCATACATACACAACACGCCGTGCCTTATAAATTGCCCCTATCCATCAATACTTCAAACGAGCCATCGCCTTCTACCAAAATGTGTAATGCATATACAAGCCTACATACCTAAAAAGGTGCATTATATCTTACCTATGCGCGCATTTGATTTATAAGCGATCGGTTAGACCTGAATGATACTACGTAAATGAGACAACTGGAAATATCCACCTACCTAAAACGTGTATCTGCATATTTTGCAATCTAGATCCATCTAAAACTCAGAGAATATTGATGCTAATATCTGTATAGATAGATTTAGAAACTGAATTTTTATCGTCCTCATATGAGGATACTAATGTTAGGAACGTTTTCCGTTTTCAAGGAACGTTTACTAAATTTAAGAACGTAAGGGTCGCATTGGTGTTACGATCTTCTGTTATGATTGAAATTTGAACCTAAGTGTTAAATTAAGAAATTTATTAAGTTATATTTACTTTTTGCATTGCAATACATGCATGTAACTTTACTAATTTTTACTGCTGTTCTTTTTTATTTGTTTAAGCTTGTTTGTTTCTATTTGATTGTTTGTCTAAGTTCGTTTGTTTGTTTACTGATAATGTGCGTACGTAATTTGCCGGATGACGTCCTTCATGATTTTCTTGAATGAGTTTCTTGTGTGTTCGAATCTGATATGGGAGAGGCTTCACCGCATCTTGGTACTTACCTTTTGATATCCTGCGGCTATAGATTAAGTCATATATACATTTTACATTGTAAAACATTTTTTTTCCATGGATGCTAAAAACAAAAGCATTTAAAGTGAGTAGCTAAAGCAAAAGAAGGAAACGAATGTGGAGAGAGAACAATATATATCATTAGTGATAATGCCTACTGATTCAGAGGCACGCCGAACTAATAAATAATGGAAAAAAGGCACATTAGACGTATTGGTTTTATGTAAGGGCATGAACAAATTTTTCATGTCTCACCCTCTGAATACACACAACTTTTCCAGTTTATGAATAATGAAAATAAAATTCAGGTCGCCGCCGTAAATCAAAACCGGATCCCTCTTCCTTCGATACACATTAAACGTCCGATGCGATTTCGTTTGATTAAAAGTTCCGCAAAATAGATCGGTTTTTCTAATGTTACTATTAAATTTATTGTATTAGAACCATCCGACGAACAACCCTTGTAATTTAGAATGAAAGGAACACTGCGTAAGCAAAAATGTTAATCTATTGTATGCTTATTTTTTCCTTCTTAATTTATAAGATTAATTAGAAGAATATACACAAGTTAACGTACAAGGCGTCAAAAGGGGTAATATTTACAGTGATCGTGCATTTTCACCACAATAATGGTAACGTATTACGTGATGGAACCTTGTGGCTCTCTTTAAACCAGGATTAAACCAGCAATGTGAGAAAAGTAAATCGCAAGACTGGTGGCACAACATTGCTGGTCAGAAAGAGGCTAAACGCCAAATGTTGGATAAAATATGTACGAAAATTAGTACAATTTTAATAGCTTCAATAACCGAGTGACAAATCCGTCATTTCCTTCTTTGCAAAACCTATTTAATTTAATGCAAAAAATCATAACAACTTGCTCTTGGTTTAAAATCTGATTAGTAGTAAATGGAGAAAAATATACCAAATTCAGCATGGCGGATGGGTTGCTTACAAAACCACGTTGAGACGATATTCCAACACCTACTATCGAGTTGTAAATATTGTATAAAGTAGTTTCAAGCACTTTACCTACTTGTACGCTATATTTGTACTTTGGTCAATAAACTGGCGATTTTATATCATAGCGTGTATGAAAACAGCTTCCAAAAAATGGATAACAAATGTCCGACCATATCTGCTCTAATGGCGTTCAATTTTTTTCCAAGTTCTTTCTCCGCCGTTTAATTGTCTAATGACATTTATTAAAGATGTAGCGTTCGCGGAGAGGCCGAGCCCAACAAAACCAGATCTCCGCGCGGCGCGAATGAATAGATAGGGGTGCAGTGAATTAGGGGGTAGCAAGCGGTATTGTTCGGGCCGGTGCTGTGGACGGGAATTGACGAGAGGGCATTATCACCGGCATCCATCACGTCCCGTATCAATGCGCCGCTTCCCACAGGAGGAGGCCCAAAAACTTTGGTCGCTGTTTGTGAGTTCTGATCCCCTTTTACTTCCTCCATCATCTCATCCTACTACCTCGGGCAGCTCCTGCGGCGGCCGGAACCCGCTTTCTCCGCTTCTCTTCCACTACGGTCCCGCTTTT
The DNA here is from genome assembly GCA_902654985.2 of Oryctes borbonicus. Classification (NCBI taxonomy): domain Eukaryota; kingdom Metazoa; phylum Arthropoda; class Insecta; order Coleoptera; family Scarabaeidae; genus Oryctes; species Oryctes borbonicus. The sequence goes on from LR736868.1 coordinate 7,607,679, forward strand.
TGTACTTTGTATTTTTCGCTCGACCTTCCAGCATCCATTCCTTGACGTCTTTGCCAAGGGCATTTTTCATCTTTTCTAGTTTCTGTCGTGACGCATGTCATGTCCCCGTACGCCACAAATAGTAGAAGACTTTCTCTGAGCGACTTGCGGATAATATTCCACTGCATTATTTGTTGAAGTTTCAAACTGTTTAAATATTTATTGCATACATATAGTCTAGAAAGCCAATGTAACTGGACGGTAATTTCGAATGTTTCAAGTTACATGTCTTGCACTACGTTGGGTTAATTTTGGTAAACCTAAAATATTAACCACAGTTTCAAGTTTATCTTTACAAAATACGGTCTCCGTCAAAGCATATAAACATATAGCAGGTAAGGTAGACATCTATACTTATCTTACAAACTTAGTATAAGTTTTTTGAATAAACTAGAATGAAATTCTACGTCTTTAATCCGATTTATCCGATTTGTCGCTTACACAATAGCTTTAGTACGAGAAATGCTCCCTTAGTTTACTACAAAGTTGATCTCGTTTACCAGAGCTTTTCAAATACAAACTTAACCTTCCCAATTTGGCGGGTTTTTCTATTATTTGCTCAGATTTAACATGTAGAACAGATGCAATAGGATATTGTGAGCAGAAGTATTTTTTATATAGTTGCTACGGCAGTTTTACGTCCAGCTGGGTATAAAAGATTAAAGCTTATGATTACCTCGGGAACCCACATTGTTCATCTGGTTTGTATAAAGTAGTCTATGGCATTGTTACTATCATTCCCTAGCCTGCCCCTAGCATGATTGAGTGCAGTTAATTATTCCTGAACATGTAAATAGTGACTGGTGATTATGCAGATTTCATAGGGATAACAGCCTAACATACCTAAATGCTCATATACTGGAGCCATTTCTGCACTCAAGGATGCCTTTGTCTCATGGTCACATACAATTATGTTGCGCACAGCATCGATATTTTTCGGAACAACAGCCCATTTTGGTCGACTTTCACGAAAATCATGACTAGCGGAAGCTCCACAATGGTGCTTTATTACCAAAAGTTTAAATGATTCGAGGCATTGTTGTTGTGTTAGTCTTCAAGTCAAGATCGCAAAAAATCATCCAATGAAAATCCTCACGTGCAATTTCTATTTCCTCAAATAGTTGCTTTGTTTAAACGGCTGCTGTAAACAAAGTACTAGACCGATTCCTGTGCTGCGGCTGTTTCAACAACAACAAATGTAAAATTTTACGAAAACGCTAACATCAAATATTAGTAGCGTCATCTAGTGGCTATTTCTAAAAACTTAAGGTGCTAGCCTCGTACGTTATTTAACAAAGATGCTTATTCAAACATTGTAGGACGACAACGTAGTTAATTTTATCTCTCACTTTATTAACTTTAGCAAGTGAGGACCTGATTATCGTGTATCTCTAATTTTTACCTTAGAGATCTCACTGTATAGGAGCTTATGTAGGCTTTAGAATAATATTTTGAATTTTGAATAATGTATAGTCAGGTTACTTGTAGAAATCTTAGAACAAGCGTAGACTAAGGACATTTAATCGCTGTGTACATCTAACATTAACTATAATTAACCAATCTGAAGTGTAATATGAAATGGCAGAGAGATTAAAAAGATGATTGGATTTTTCCGTTCTTTTCTTTTGTTCATCAGTGTATACGCACGTGCACACCCACACGCACGTCCACACATACGGAGATCCACACACAAAAACATAGGATTCGGTTACGTCGCAGAAAACAGAAGCAGCCGTCTATGATATCCGTCGAATCATTAATTACAGAAACGGATCCAGGAGGCCATAAATAAAATTCGACGTTCCATTTGGCAACGTCGCGCGCGAGGGTGGGGCGGATGTGACGCGATGATGGAACGAGCCTCGGAGAAAAATGATCGCGTCAGGGAAAGAGCGACCGAGCGAGAGAAGGCGAACGAAAGGAGCGAGACGGATGAAATTTGACCGGGGGTTGCACTACGCTACGGCGGTCTTGATGGATTATGCCCTCTCTTGCGCGTAGGGTTCGGCGGGCGATGGTAGAGCCGAACCGGAGGAGGACGAGACGATGGTGAGGCGGGGAGCGGTGCGGGACGTCGAAGGGGGACGACAAAGGAGGCGACGGGGGACCGTAAGGGACGGGGTCTCTCTCTATACGCGACACACGTCTCCCTCTTACCAATTAGAATTCCTACGATTGAATCACTGATTACGTTATCTGGGATATGTCGGTTTGATTTATGTTTTGTTTTGAATTTTTAAAATCTTTTCTTTCTTCTACGTCTAGGCGATATAATGGGGCGGTAGACCGTTTCGGGGACATAAGGAGGAATTTCGAATTGGTTTAAGATATCTGTTTATTAACTAGAGATTAATATTTTACAAATATTCCAGACAGAAACATATTTTGAAAATATTTCTAGCAATTATTATGAAGTATCACGTAACTTATTAACAGAATGGAACCGAAAATTATAAAGGAATGGTACTCAGTGTTATTCAAAATATAATTTATATAATTGAATATTAGGCTGAATAATCTGAGATCATCATTGATGCTTTATTGTATAAGTATTAGAAAGTGCAGAATTCATTCAGGTACGGTACACATCTGATGCGAGCGATAACAGTATCTTTCGCGAAAGCAATAAAGCATATTGGTTTCTTGGTCTTGTATCTTTTGTAGGATCTGCTGTACAACTCAATTTTAAAGAAGGAGGATTCCAGAATTGGACAATCAACCTATTTTTAACGAAAAATTAAGATAACCATTTGAATACCTATTAAGGAAAAAGAAAATTTAAATGACCCATCATCACTCTTACATCTGTTTTTATGCTCTCTCGTCGCCTCTTCTCTTGGTCTTCCTTCCTCTTCTTATAATCCGGTACCTCCCAAGCTATTTTCTTTAGTATTCTCCCATCGTCCATTCTTTCCATGTGACATAGCCATTGCATTCTTCTCGCGTTTATTACTCCTTCGATTTTTGTCTCTCTGTGGCTATCTTATATTCTCTCGTTTGTTCTTCTAATCCATTTTTTTCCTCCAATTTATTCAATTTGTCCTTCTAGGTATAACATGTTTCTCTGTTCAAAAATATTCATAAAAAAAACACGAACCAACGCAGTGATATGCAATGAAAAATAGGGATTATTGTTTAGTGCAAGATAGCACAATCAATGCAAATGAAGAAAACACACCGACTATGTACAACATGTACGGTATATTCTAATATACGTCTTTTCTACATTTTACAGAAATCATTCAATTCCCATGTACATAATTCAAAGAGGTCTAATGTATCTGTACGTCTAATACAGCACATATTTTCTTGTCTAATCATATTTAGGTTAATGCGTGTTTTTATATAACCCTGTCGTAAGTAAGAATTAACGTAAATGACTTTTGTGGTGTAATTAGGGCTAACGCTCCATCGATTCGTTCATAAAATAACCTCCTTTTCCCTGGAATTGTTTGCAAGTTAGAGTAGAATCTGAAATGTCTTCGAAGACATTGAAAAATTTGCTCTAACACTTTAATGTGCTAGGTAAAGGTGTGTTCTCACACAGAGAAAGGATAACAGGTACGGATTACGTCGAGGCCGCACACAGAAATCGCTTAATTTCCATAAAAGCAAGGGTCCGCACTTATCTAAATCTTCCAAGGTCCTTTTTTCCCTTTCATCTTACGCGTGACAATTGCTGTGGAACAGTGAGCGAAAGCATTTCCGTAAACTTAGGTGACGGTCGAAATTGTACGGACATTGACTTCAATTACGGTTGAAGCGTATTAATGGGCGAGATATTAGTTAATGTCCAGAATCTCCGAAACCGTCAAATATGCGCGTGTAACTAATTGCACCTTTCGTTCGGAAAAGAACGATGTGTACCTGACACGGGTTGTTCTCGGTACCTTATATATTATTAGGTGAGAAGCACCAATGATAAATGTTACCTTTTTGAACATTTAGGGTTGCACTTTGCACAAATAATTGCGATGGTATCTTCTTGTAATGAGATTTTTACTTACCTCTGTATTTAGTGAATATCTATCAATCAATAAAGTCTCATGTGCTATGCAGTGGTTATTGAAGTAGAAGAGGTGGTAATGATGGTAATGCGTTAAACATTCCTCTATTTAATTAAAATAATGTCTTATAAATGTTACATTAAAATAAAATAATTTAGCAAAAGCAATGAAACCAAAAGATTTGATAAGAAAATTACGGAACCGAGCAAAAAGCAAAGAAATTCCACAACAGGTAGAACCTAGTTTCAAAAATAGAAGTAAATCTAGAGGAATGACAACTAAAGCAGATCGCTATTGCATTGCTCAAGGTTTTGAAAATAAATGGAACTTCCCTCACTGCCTGGTGCAATTGATGGAAAATGTGGAAACTTCTTCCGGAAAGGTCACACTTCCATAATTACAAAGGACGATGAGGTGGTAAAACTTAGTACTATGAAAAATGGATTTCCATAATATCAAGTCTTATTGCCTCATCACTACACATTTCGCAACCACCTCTTCCTTACATCCTTATTCGTGATGAGGCAACGTTCCTAGTTGCAAGTGTATTTTCACATCCGTTATATCAGAAGCAATTAACAAAAGAAGCAATAATTTTTAATTGCAGAATTTCAGGAGCCAGGACGGTAATGTTTTTGGAATAATTGAGTGTACGCTTTCACGACCGTAATCCATAGTAGAAATGTCTTTCGGGTATTGTCGCGTTGTTAATATGTTACTTGACGTTTCGCTGATCATGCTGTCAGCTTCTTCAGAAGGTTTCTAAAGACTGCTCTTTAGTAAGTCTTTAGAAATCTTCTGAAGAAGCTGACAGCATGATCAGCGAAACATCAAGTAAAATATTAACAACGTGACAACACCCGAAAGACATTTCTACAATGTTTTTGGAATTTTGATGGAACGTTTTCAGGTATTAAGAGCCAATAATAATGTAAATATTAACTCTATAAAATGTGCTGGTTTATTGCCCATTGCACAATCTCTTGAGAACAGCTACTACACCCATCTATATTTGCTCAATTTGATTAAATAATGAAGATGCACACACGGTATATTTGTTCGGGAAGGTTGCTGAATTTTTTTTTTCTTTAAAGTGTTTTATCAACCTGTGCGTTCTTTTGTAAAAAATAAAGTCTTGGTCAATAATTTTGTTATTTCAGGATAAATACAGTGGCAAATATTTGAAGTAATCCATTTTGGAATATTTCATGCATAAAAACCATCAACTGGATAGCATTCCCATAGAAAACATAAAAGCCTTAAACGACGCCAAAAAAACTGAACATCTCTCAACCCAGAAATCAGACTTACCTACCTATAACCTACCTTCTGCACCTTCTTATGGTCATTCTATTAAAATGTTGATAGAAACTAACCGCAGAATAAACCATGGCCATAATTAAAAAATCAATGGTTCTATCTCAAAAAAAAAATTAACATATATGTACATACTACAGCACGAATAAATAAATTCTTAATGATGCGGCATATATTAACATATTAAGCAATTCATCGGGGTGCTAGCTTTACACGCTATTTAGAAAGCGTCCACGGAAACCAGGGCTCAAGCATTTGCGCATTTTACCCGAGTATTGCCAAAAAAAAAAAGGAACAAACGAATAACGCGGCGCCATACGAAAGAACCGTACTTTTATTGCAGCTAATAAGTATGAGGCAGTTTTAAAAAGCGAAATAATTTATTGTCCTCATCATCGTAACAGCACAAAAGGTGTGGTTGTAAATAATGTTCACACAATATTTCGGACCGCGTATACACAGAGGAGTGCCATTTGTCTAAGCCTCTATTAATTTTAATTTTATCTTTTTTATGCGGGGGTTGATAGTCATTTGTTTAGCAGTTTAACGGCTACCGGTGGTTGTTAATGTTGTTGTTGCTCTTCGTCTTCTCCCATCTGGACCTCTTTTCTTGCCGCTCTAACACTAACAACGCTATTAGTGGCGTTATTGATGATATCGTAATGAGGTTATGTTCGCCTTCGAAATAGTTCCAGTTCTAAGATTTGATGATTAATTTGGTTCTAATACCAAATATGACTACAATTTATCTGAGTCCATTATGGAAAGCACTTGTTAATCTAGGCTATACGCTCAAAAGGTGCATTTAAGTATATAAAATTATGTATAAACCGTAAACACGATATCTACAGTTCATGTTCATTAGTAACCCTTGCCAAGTGGCACACTAGCATCTATACAGGAAAGACATACATTTTCAGGATCAAATAAAATGTTATAATAATGAACACGTGGTATTTTTGTGAAATGATCTTTGTTAGCAATTTGGAGTAAATTTGCTAATGCTATTTCAAAGCTTTCTTTACATTATTGATTATTTTAATTGACAATCATTTGGACTTTAGTCAACAACAGCGTTAGAACTCTGAGATAACAGATTTTGTTAAAAACGTCCGAAGAATTTGTAGGTCAAAAAAATTAATTTTATAATGCCGTTTATAGCAATACTTACAAACGAAAGGTCAAACATTTAACTGTGGAAGGTATCTCTGTGGACACAGATTAACAAAGACGCAGAAAAAAATATTTTTTGCTGAAAGACAAAAAACTTACATACAAACATTAGCAATTGTAATCATACCTCATTTTATACCATTTTCAAGAATAGAACATCAATAATGATAAGTGACATGGTGCGCCTAGAGTGCCTTTGCTACACCTAAATTGATCGTTGCAATTTAAAAAGCAAAGTTTTAATTGAACTTCCAGACGAGTTTTCTAACAGTCGTCGCATTTTCCCAAAGCTTTTAAGCACAACACAATAGCACTAAATTACTATCGTGTTGCGCTTGAAACCTCCTGAAGTTTTGAAATCTATTTTTTTCGATAAGTATCACAGTGTGTACGTTGTTTGCTCCGATGTATTTACCAATTTATCGTTGATGTAAGCTCTGTCGCTGTTCTTTTATTTACATATTCTAGATATTTGTATCAGGATATAAGGTAATGATATTAAAAAGGATACCACATTAAATTTTCTTTAAATACAATCCAGAAGGAAGTTCTGCCGATAAATTATGATAATAATCTTTTGTGATAGGTGAAAATTAAGCAAGATTTATTCTTACAGGAACTGACTTATTAGCAGCGAGTCATGTACATTCACTACATAATTTGTAAGACCTGTTTCTTTTAGCTTCGTTGCTATTAGCTTATAATTAATTTTCGCAGCAATTCATTCAATACTTTGGTTTAATCCTCGTTAAAATCTTATTCCCGTTTCTCCTTCTTAATTATCATACATTTGTTCGAATATAGAAGCAGTAAATATTTATCGATCCGGATGTTTTCTATGAGTTAATTTCCAACAATTTTGGGACCATTTCTGTATAAAAAAATGCAACGTACATCGTCATTATTTTCTTATCTAAGTAATCTTTGATATACTGTGACGTAATAAAAATTTGCAGTGGACTTCTATATTTTCTTTAAGCTCTAGTAAGTTCTTTTAAGCAAGCAAATTCAAAAGTTTCTACACATATCTCGATATGTGTATTTATCTTAATTATAATTACACGAAATTTAATCATATTTTCTTGAGTTTGAAGCTATTCTTAACGGATAAATCCACGCGATAAACGTGAGCGGGACACTCAAGTAATTCTTGCTCAATTCCTAAAAAATCTTGCGACAAATATACTTATGTGTCACGTCTTTGCGCGGAGGAATGTTGCAGTGAACAAGAGAAAATGGTCCTACTCTCATAAAAAATTTTTTAAGCTTCGTGTAAAAAAAAAAACGAAATTGTAATAAATTTTATCACAGCGTTTCCGCTCTAGAGTTAATCTAAATAACGTTCCGCCTAAATTGACTAATGTTTTCTACAGGCTATCAGGGTTCAAACAAGTCATAGTCTTTATATAAAAATCCAGAATATTCTCATTTTCGATATACATAAAAATATTGATGTTTCTAAAAGGGAGTCAGTCGATTTGCATTAGGGAGTACTAGCCTGTGCTTCAGAATTCTCTCAGTGCTAACTGTGAATTTGAAAAATGGAATTCGCCGTGTCGATAAAATACTAAATAGTCTTCAAGCGAACTCTACTTTAGGTTATCTATAGTCTAAAACCAGGTTCCGGCTATGTTTGGTGTTTTGAAAGCTCTTTCGGCAAGAATATTTGAGTTTGACTACCGGAAAATAAAACAACAAGATCAATACTCAAGCTGAATTTGGGGTCATCGTGTTCCGAAATATTACATTTAACACCACATACGAAACATTACTGGTAAATATTTGCCGAATATCGTTTTTTCTTTCCTCTCAACGAAACATTCCGCGAGCGGAGAAGAGTTCCGGTAGAAATTGGCATTCCATTTTAGTCCGGCCTCGACGGGCTGTACAAAAGAAGAAGGGTGATGCACAAACTAAAACGAAGAAGAATAGAATTCCGAATGTTGCGAGCGCAGGGTGTGAGAGGGATTGCTCGGAGACCTGGGGAACTCCTCAAAGCGGAATCATCATTTTTCTTCGTCCTACGAACAAGCAAGTCCACTTAGTCATCGTCCACGAATACAGTGACCGAAAATAGGGGTGGATCGAAGGGAAAAAATAATTGTTATAATGGGTCTGAATTGAAACCCTGCACCAAGGCTGAACGTTACAAATTGCCGACTATCATTTCTTATAAATAGAGTGTGGAGAAATGTTCGTACGTAATGCACTTGTTTTTTTTTGTGGCCGTAATATATACCTTTCTCGTCGTTTTGCTGAAATAAATCTAACTTGAAATTTAGCAAACATCTAACTCAGGCATTTTCTAACGTTCAAGTATGACTGCGAACAAAAATTGTATTTTAGAAATTCTAGCTTCCAAGTAACAATATTAATTTTTTCTTGCTAAATGTTTAAGATAGTCTTTGGTTTTTCAATTTTGTCTTCGAAAACAAAAAAATATTATGTTAACTAATAAATTTATTAAAATAATGAATTACGTTTATCGAATAGAAACTTATTTATCAATATAGTAAATATCCGTTTATTAACTTACTTTACGAGCCAAACAAACTTTAAGGATGATTAGGCATTAATAAATATATTCTTTATATCAATAAATAAAGAAGGATTTGATTATTTATTTTGACTGTTGTAGTTAACTAAAAATTACATTTTTATTCGGGTTTTATTTAGGTTTGTATATTTTATTGTTCCTATTTGGCGACGGTTCGTTGATTTGTTATTCGGTGTACAGGTTATATATTTTTAGAAGGAACTTTCTAATGGGTATAAGCAGTTCCAAAGTACCAATTATCATCTGTGCATTAATTCTGATTTGCTGTAAAAAAGAAAATCATCTAAATTTCATCTGCCATGTGTACAACAAGCGCTTATGTGATTACTTTAAATATTAGTGAGAAGAGGTTATGGTTAGTTTTGCCGAGTGAATATTTGCACCTTTCATGTGAAAGAAGCATATAAATCGGCGAAACTACATTTCCGATTTTATGGCTAGCTAATAACGCCACGAACGCCTTTTATAACGCGCTTAAAATATACATGCGCTATGATTAAACGGTTCAGCTTTATTCAAACCCGATGCGGTGTTTCGGCGAAACAATAAAATATAATTACATTTCACTTATCACTCATTCATCTGCCCTCCGAGCAGTGACGGTAAATAAAGCGATTCCCTGTTTAACCATTTCCTATTCATTACTATTCATTTCGTTCGCATTTTCTCATTTGGGGGGCATTTATCTTGCGTTTTCTGGGCCGCAACCGTTTATTATGTCTATTGTTGTGACGCTACCGCTGTCTATGGATCCGCGCAACTTATTGTTTATAATTTAATCGATGATGCAAAAAGGACACCTTTTCAGAAATTAATAATTAGATATTATTAATTATATTAACACCTTTTATCCTTAGAAACGGTATAAAACGCTAAAGGTCAAAATCCTAGATGTTTGTAAAAGTTAATTTAGATCTACCGCATAAATTAGATTGTAATTAAAACTAAACCTTGATCAAAAACATAGGACCTGCCTAGTGAAAGTATTTGAACGATTTTGAAAAAATAACATACAAAGAGGTTCCATAAAAAGGCCAGTTTCGATACCACAGATTGAGAATATTTAAATTAATTGCTCAATACTTGCTTTTAGATCGCTTATATTTTTTTTATTAGCAACACCTACACGTGCTCATGTATAACTTTATTAATTATGTCACAGCGCTGTCACACTTGATAACTATCCTTGCTCCGTTTTAGTTTCCTTCTGAGCCTTACTTAATTGGATAATTTATGATATCACTTGTTTGTACAACTAAAATTCTCCACATATTTTAGCGCGCAGTTCCGTAATTTGCATCTAAGGAATCTAGTTCTTTAAAAAAAAAGATATCCTCGTACCATTTAGAAGTTGAATAACGTCTAGAATAAATTAATAGGTGTTTGTAAATTTCGCACCGGCCACAAAAAAAGGCTGATTTAATATATTTTCACGCAGACATTAAAGTAGAGTATCATCGGCCTGTCGCTATATGGCGCATCCACCTCGTTCTCGTGCTGGCTGGATATTAATGTCGTGATAATTAAATGCTGAAACCGGGCTCACCCTCATTCGTGTGCAGGCAACGCAATGCTAACGTATCATGGTACATACCTACGGATGAGCTCATATTCATGAATAGAAAAATTTGCTGTGTAGGTGGATGCTGCTGTGTTGCGTAGATGGATAGGCATTTATTTTTTACAATCTTGTTGGAGTTGCAGATGCAAACATATAAATCTTATGACAACGAATTTTTTAGATGGTTGTGTAACATTGGAGAATCCTCTAATTGAATTTTTTCCCATTATTTTCACGTTTTCTCCTTTTGTGATTACAATACGAACCTACTGGTGTTTGGTGGTGGGGACTTAACAGGAAAACAATTCAATAACACGTATAAAAATTATAATGATAAAAGAAATGCGGAACAAAAGGAGAAAAAGTAACTTCAGTCTACAGTTATTTATTATTATTAACTGTTACGTACTTGTATCGAGGTACAATCTCCATTTAATTAGCGAAAAGGCTTCTTAATCAACAGAAATATTATCTTTGGCTTCTTAATAAAGCAATAAAATTCAATTCGGGCAATCAAAATGACCTTCGCGATAATGCACGTTTCAATAAATTACCGGCATGATTAATAAAGTTTCTGTTCATGTTTGCAGTGTGGGGCAAAAACATTTAGTTGTTTCTACAAGATTATCTTTGAACAGTTTATATGTTTTAGTATTTTGAACTAAACACCCGATACAACACTTTTTCAGTAATAAACACAACATTGTTGTCTTTTTGTTTTATTGGACGAAAACGAAGTCCAGTTAAATTTTTTGACATGGTGCATCATCTTCCAAAAGAATTAATTTCATCGAAAAACATTGATTTAACAATGAGAAACACTGATGCAGGGAATTGGAGTGTTAGAATGTAGCAATTTTAAAGAATTCCTTATATTCTGTAGTTAATACAAAGTTATTAATGACACCTCTCCTTAAGAAGGAAGATTTCCGTTGTACCACAAAAAAAGAAAAAAGAAGTGTGACATCTATCAAATACAAAATCGATGATGAATATACCCGAATTACGTACGTAAATAGGAATTCTTTTGTTGCCTCGTCCTAAAAAGGAAACAAAGAACACGCAAGAAATTACGCCCAACATACAACGCAGCGCAGCTTCGATTATTACGTCACAGTATGCCTTCTGAGGTAATTTTCAATGAAATTATGTGTAACTGCGGGGTGTGTTACGGTAGCTGTCGCGGCATGTGTCCGAATTCAGCCCTCTCCTCGCACTCTCATCTCCACTTCATAGGGTTCAACCTCAAACTCCAGCGCCTCAGTGTATTAGTTTCGGTCCAAACACCGGTATCTACCACCATACACCATCATCAATCTCAACGGTAATTTATTGTCTTATTTCCCATTGTCATTTTTCATTTGTCTCCTCGTATATGCGCCTTCCATTCTACGTCTTCATTTGGAAATCATGATGGCCGAAAGAACACCTTCAAGCGGGCTGCTTGCACACTCGAACACACGATAGCACGAAACGGTCACACTTAAATTTATATGTAGATTAATGATGATGTAGATTGTGTTTTGTGTATTAAGGCCCGTACTAAGCATGTTCCGCTGGTGTGTGTGTGTTCTAGTAGATGGCGACGGACGTTGTTTGGTGCTGTTCATTTGAAAATGCAATTAATAAAATGTGAGCTTGAGTCCGATCTAATTTCGTTTTGCTTATCCGCTATTCCGTGAGTTTTCCGTTCATGTAGCATGGGACTGCTATATTTAGAATACTTTCCCCAAATCAATGCTAATCCTTCGACTTTCCGTGACTAGAAAGGATTTGTTTTTAATATTACGGAAGGTATTTGAATTCATTGTATTTTTGGATTTTTTTTTTGATAGAAAAATACGGACGTCAATGGTTTGCACTATGGATGATAAAATATACACTTGGCGAATTGATCCTCTTTTTCTCCTCTTAATGACTAGAAAAGGTGAGATGTTAGAGTAGCTAGAAGTCTTAATTAAATTGAAGATGCAACATTTAGGGAAACGTTAAAAATTACATGGTTATGGATAAAGCGATCTCGTGGTTTTTAGGTGGGAGTTCCATATTCTTTGGGACTTTGTTCAGCAACTATCTGATGCTAATATTTAAGAGACCGTCGGAAATGTTGTAAATTCATGGAAGAGAAACTTGTAGGAAAAGTCATTTCGATTTTTATATTCTGAAAACTACTAAATCAGGCCGGAGGTTGTTATATTTATATTATTACTTAAGCCGTTCTGACAAAATACATGTGTGTGTGTCATACAAAATGAAGAGAAAAAAAGTAAACATTAAAATTTTGTCGAAACATAAACTAATGAACAATGGTATAAAATAAAGAAAATGAAAAAGAAGCAGAAATCACCAAAGAACTGAATGGATATAATTCCACAATATTGTAACATTATTTCTTAAAAACAGCAATGCAAACTCTATGCCGCTAGGAACCAGTAATGTAGGTACTTGTGATTGCCGTAGAAACATTCTTTTGCTAAGTACTGTACAAATTAATGTTTGAAATTAGTTGCTTTAATAGTCTGACTAACACCAAAGTACATTCTTAAGCTTACATTAAATGTGCAAGTCTTTGAGTTTGCTGTACTGTGACGCAATTCATGTCTTTACAACTTGCATTCCAGATGCATAACGATGGTAACATGAAAATTTTCAGCTTCCAGAAACAATCCCTGCAAGAGCCTCTCAGCAAAATGCTTACTATTATTCATACAATCAGTGTGAAAGCACTGTGCAATAAAAAAGCTGATAAAGTCGTACCTTGGTTTATCACAGTTCCTTGTTGCGAAAATTTGAAACAATTTTTGTTTCCAAAACCGAAAGGTGGTCCCAAATCGCGGGTTACAACATAAACAAATTCGGTAGAATTTCCTCGCGACTCGTGTATATCCTGGAAAGAAGTAATTACATGTGACGTAATGATCACTTGTGCCTCTTTTCATTCCACGGTTAAAACGGAAAGTTCTGTAATTGCTAGCAAACAATTTCTTATTTGTCGTACGGCTAATATAAATGAAAAAACAGCCCCACCCTCACCATCTACCATAGCCCAAAAGAAACCCTTACTACAAGTTTTCTTAAAATTTCAATATTTTAATGTTGTATTTTATTTAAAATGCGCAAAATTCATTTTTAATTATTTTTTTTGTTATGGAGAGGGATTTTTTCTATTTCTTATAAAAAAATGTAATTACAGCTACAAGACTCATAATATAAGACTGAAAACATACCATACTAACCCACAGATGTTTCGAAAATAATAAAAAGTGAAAATACCACACACGGTGTAACAACTACTCTATATGGAAGAGATTCAAATGAATACAAGAACAATGTGTTCATACAATAAACGAATAACTAATAGCACTATTATTCTATTATAAAACTAACATAGTAGGTGTTATTTATACAAAACACGAAGAGAGATCCCTTAAATCTGGCATACCCAAAAGTTATAGAAACGAGTCAATATTTCCCCGGCTCCGATTATCTTTTGGTGGAGTCGGCACTCTATCAACGCCCAGATGCGGAGACAATCTCCAAATGGGACCCATCCGTTCAAAAGTTCCGTATCGGTACGAGCTTTATCACCTTGTATCTCGCCGACAGATTCAACGGTGATACGATGGACACGCTTCGTACACTTGAGGAAACCCTTTCTTACTTAATTATAATTTGAATAAAATAGAAAGCGAATGGACGCGTTTGTGTTCTTGCGTTACAATTGAAAAGAAGTAGAAATTAAAATCGGACACCCACTTCTGCCAGAGATTTTCGTTCAGATGTAATTTATCCGCTTTAATGGGATTGCAGCTGTGCAGTATTATGTTCGTGAAACGTTACTATCTCTTGTTCTACATCAGAAAGTTCGACTGTAAAAAATGATACTTGGTCGCCGTGAAAGAACGAAGTTCCACGTTCTATTTGTCGTCGGTTTGGCAAGTTGGCGCAACTTTGGAGGGAATTATTTAGCGTTTATATTACGGGGCGGGTAGGTGCAACGGATCTCACGGAAAGACAGTTGCGAAAACCTTTTGACAACAACGAAGGCTAGCAGCGGAGAGATAAATAGTGACCATTTATTAGACAATTGTTCTGTAAATCTAATACACTACGTGCATTGTATTTATCACAACGGAGTTGACGTGAAATTTAGGAGGCTAAAGTTACTTCTACAGTAATGAATACCCCCTTATATTGAATTGGAACCTGCGGAATAAATACATTTTTAACTAGTTTGATGATCTCACACAAAGATGCGGTGAATATTGCTACTATTTGCGCTTTTGGAGGTGAGAATTATTGAGCAAGAACGATTCTTTAACAACAAGTACCGAAATTTGTTTTTTTTTTGAGAAAAGTGTGACAAATGGCACTTTATGTTAAAATTTACATAGTCAACTGTGGGTACTATTATTTATTCGACGTGTAAAAGTCTGTCAAAATTTTCTATTTGTAGAATCCAAGAAAGAAGACACTAGCGGTGGGTGATTCCAGTTTGTTTTTTTTTTTTTTTGAATGGGAAAGCATGCTCAGAAATCTGGAAGAAGTGAGGTGAAGTCCATAACTGCAACGCCGCTTTGAGGACTATCATTCAGATATTGGTTTAATTAATGAAGCGTGCCCGAAAATCCATCTTTAATGAGGAGTGTATAGGTCGTCCCAGTGAGGCGACTACGGACGATGTGATCAATAAAGTTCATGATGCCAGATGAAGATTAAAGGCATTGCTAATATGGTGAACATCTTAATTGAACCTATGAAAAACATGTGTGCGAGATCAGTACTGCATCTGTTGACGATTGATCAAAAACAGAATCGCGTGAAGATGATTCCACCAGCCGAAGAGTTATGCTGACGAGATTTTTTTTGGGATTCGCAATGCATACTCTTAATTGGTTATTTGGAGAAGGAAAGATCATTCTCGACAATATGCTGATTTATTGGACCGATTCGACGCTGAAGTAAAGAAAAAAAGACCCTATCAAGCGAGGAAAAAATTAGATCCGGTCCACTCATCGGCAATTTCGACAGGAAAATTAGTCAAGATGCGCAAGATATTGCAGGACTGGCGTTTCTGTTTGTGCATATCTGTTTTACTTTCAATATTTGGAGATGTTGGTGATGTAAATTGGAAATATCTTTGGATGATACCACATGGTGCCTATTACGTTATGTGGAAGTCGTGGCATCCTACCACTTAATGTGTAGAATTCTACAATTCCAAAAGATTGGGCGCGCTTATATTTAAACTAGAACTTTGTTTAAAATTTCCCTTCTCGAGCTTACTTAGTTACCACGAGAAGCTCTCACATTCCAGTATTAAAAATTTCCCATAATAATTGTACAATAGTTTACTGCGCAGTCATAACATTTCTTAGAATATATGAGGAAGCAGTATAAAATTTCAAACGTTTTCATAGAATCCCGTCTTGTTAGCTTAACATACGAGTACAGGTGTGAGCACTAACTCGAAATAAATTATTATCATTTACCACCCGTTATAAATCATTAGAGAAAACGACACCGCATACGTATACGTATTGGTCAATCGAATCGACAAATCCGGATGGTAGTCCGTGTTATCTTCGGTCATTAATTAGAAAATATTCAAGCGGTAAACGTTCTCGCATGTTTATATTTTACCTTTACAGGGACGTCAGTGTACCAGCGACAACATCTTAATTTAATTGCCCCGCATGCAAATGACCAAGATAAATCTCACCCTCGTACGAGCAACATGTAAATTTTCGGATATACATATGAATTTTATTTTCTTTCATCACTTACGCCCACCGCATATTGTACGAATCGTCTTCAATTATTACCACGTCATCGTAGCGTTTCTCTTTCTAGTCGCGTTAGGAGGAAGCCGCACGAGGAGGAGCAAACGCGACGGATTTATGGAGAGAAGATGAATCCGGGAAACTTGAAAATACAAGATTGAACTTCACGAGATATCAACACTGGTCGATTCAAGGCTGGGCATGCCACAATATTAATAGGGCGTCATGCGAGAACAAGTAAGTGATATACTGCACGAAGTGGACTTAAACCTGTGCGTGTGTTTCTGTGGTAGGACGAGATGAAGACGTAACGTGGTTACTCTCTCTGTAGGTTCGGATTTTATGTCTGTGTTCGCTTGATTTTTTCATTTACCTTGCACGCTGTGGGTATACATACATGCACAACATATCTACCTCGCCTCCCTAGTACCACACTGCAGTAGAGTAAGAATGATCGTGATGGCTGGGCTTGTGTTGGTGTTGGTATATACGATCAGACGATACGATAAAGGCGATGGAACGAACCGACACCGTTGTATCGATTCTAGATTTTCTATTTACAACTGTATTAAGTCTAGTTACTAGGAAACTGTCTCTTATTGAAAAATGCCTAATGTGCGACTATCTGGACATATCATCTAGTTATAATCTCCACGTTGATAAATACATCTTCAGGTTTAATGGACTAAAATGGTAATGCGACTTTTATGTACGAAACCCTTTTTTACGTTAACGCTCCAATCTATATGCATCGGATTGCTTTGGCTGTATTGTTTAATGCTTCATTTTTAGTAAGGTGTAATTGTAGGAAGCACTAAAAGGCACGTGAATATAAAAAGCAAAATAGCTACTGCCTTAAATCAGGTTACTTCAATCCAGCCTACATTAAACCGCTACAAACTTCATTGTTTTCCATCCGCTTTCATTGCCGTTCATTTATTGCCAGCTATTATAAAATAACACCAATATGGATAGGTAAAACATGGATAGCATTACGCGCGTAAAGGGCCCGACTGAGGCCTAATGCTTACAATGCTATTGTTTTGAGGCGGTTTAATATATGGCGATACTGTCGGTGCCGTTAATGACAGATGCTTTTCACACAGGCCGACATTAATCGAGATTTGGTAAAAGTCTTTGCTTTCGAATCGGGTGTCGCTTCAAGCCAGCACTTTGAAGAAGGAATACCGAAGAATAATTTTCAATTGGAGAACTACGATCAACAGATACAAAATTTATTATTTGGCTAGACAAACAAATAAATCCATTTGACGATTTTTAACTCTACATCGGCTCTTCCTCAATTTACTTCTGTTACCTGTAAGCTTATTTTTTTCTGTCTATCGATCTTGTGGAAATCATCGGTGTCTTAATTTCTCCGTGATTTGCATTCTTTATATTATTCTCACCTTCCTAAGACATTTAGACGCACGTTAAAAGCATATAACGATAACCTTATCAAACCAAGGAGCTTTCTCGAGCTTTGCTGTTTCATTTATTTGTGTGCTCTGGTCCGCGCACTTCCGTGTTTCACAGTGCTTTTTTTTTGTTTACTTTGATATTGACACCACAGCATATTTATATGAACAAAATTGACTTGTGCCGTGAACAGATGGTGATTGCAACAAATATACCATATTAATATTCCTATTAGTAACGCTACCATCGCTCGTTTTTTATAAGATTAAAAATGTTCACTAGAAATTACTCACCGCACGATATTTATGAATACACGAAGGCGTACATGTAACGACTATATTCGCTAATAATTAAAATTGCAATGCATAAAAATTGCACATAAATAACTTTCTTGTTTGTCAATTAACAATACATCAATATTTATTTATACTTCAGCACTAAATATATAACACTACGGCCGCAGCATGTGATAAATTAATATCATATTCTTTCAGCGTTGATAAATGTTCGGTTATTTTTATCTTCTAACCAGTGGTACTCATTAATATCCTTTCCAATTTTCTGCTCTTTCATGAAACGCATGCGCGATTAATTATACCTTATCTACTTAAAACAAACGAATACGTTGTATTTTTATCTTGTAACTTAAGAGGAATGCCCAATTTCAAAGTTGTAAACATTTGTGATCAGATCTACGCTGAAAATAAAAAGAACTTTGCGATGAAAGTGATGTATGTAACTACATTCCATATTACGAATTGTTTTTTTTTTATTTGTCTGGAAAAGCAACATTTGTTTCTAGGTTTTTTTTTTTACAAAAAAAAGAGCAAGTGCTGGCGGCAAAAAGAAGAAATCTGATCTCGTGCAGTTTTTTTTTATTGTAGAAACTGACAATTAGGTCTGCAAGCAAAATATTTAGAGCCGATGTACATAAATCAATAGAGGCAATAAAATGGTACTAATTGTGAGAAAAAGAAAAGGAAGATCTAGAAAATATTGAGAAGCTGAAGCAAGAGAAGCTCTATAGAAAAGAAACGACAAGAGATTCAGATTTTAGTGTAAGATACAAAGGAATTGCAGGAGTTGGTGAAAAGAATACCAAAGGACTGAACTGTTACAAAATTCAGTAAGAGCTTCGTCTATATATACTTTAACGTGAAGATGCCTTTCTATAGGCGAAAATTGACAAATTGGTAAAAAGGCAATTTCAGTTGAAAGCTTCGTTTCAAAAGTATTTTACATACTTCAAAGTAAAGAGGAAAAAAATAGAATATTTTGGAGGAAAAGGGTGCTCATCCAACAGAAAAATTATAAACTTATGGAACTTGATTTATTCTCCGTTTTAAAAGCGATCAGGTCCTTCATATTAATCTCTTTAAAATTCCAAACATATGTGAGTCGGTGTGTTATAAAGTCGTACGAATAAAAAAAAAATAAGGATAAGGAAGGTTACGATCAGTGTGAGGAAATTCGTGGAATACACGAAACTCATATTATTTTCTCATTCAACTATAAGTGGTTTAATACCATTAGGCATTAAATCCCTCTCCCCAATGACTGGACTTGGTTTATATTCACTAATGGTGGTCGGCTGGGAACAGTGATGGGATTTTAATAGTAGCTACGAGCGGTTATAAGAGCCCCAGTGCCTTAAAACGTCGCATCTACATACGTCGCGCGAATGTTTATACGGACATATGTACTTGCCACCATGTTTATAGATTCGAAATATCATCGGATCAGAGCGAGACGGAAGATCAGGGAGGGTTTTAATTATTGTGTATTTTACTTTTATAACTCAGTGCTTTAGATAATAGAGAGTTCCCTAATTTGGATGGGTATAAATTGCAATCTTAATATGCGCTCGTTTAGTTTTATGCCCGGCAAATTGAATTAAATTACGATCACATGTTTCCCTCGATCCTTTTTGGTAAGATTAAATAACCATGTCAGCAAGAACTAGGCTGCTTGTTAATTCTTTTACAAGACGCTATCCGTTTTATTAATGGTATTAACGGGATTATTGATCGTATCGTCGGAATTTTATGACCGCACTGTTTATTTAGTGTATTGCACTTAACCATATATGGATACGTAATGTCAAGATCGCGAAGAACAAGAAATTCTTGCCGTGGTTTTGTTTTATTTAATCTGCGATGCCAATGTTACCACTCAAGTCATCTTAGGTATAGTAGGATTAGCATGTTATTTATAGTTTTTCTGCTCCATAGGCATCCTAATTCTATTCCTATATAGAGCATCCTAGGATTATTATTAAGTTATCTCTACACCTCATACAGTCTTCCTATCTTCTTGAGTCTTGATTGGTTGTCTTTAAGGCAACATAGTTTCTTGATCAATTCATCAATTGTTATCCGAACCCCGAAATAATTGAAACCTTGCACTTGCTGAAATTAATGGTTTTTATGGCTCTTATTTGGCTTCTATTCCATTAGCGAATTTTCATCCTGCAGCTATTGTCTGGCCAAACAGCCAAATCGTTAGCAATATGTTAAAATCAATCAATTAGATCAATTGGGTGAGGCTCCGTATTAATTGTGTGAGCTCAGGAAGAAACGGTTCCCTGCTTACAGATTCACCACCACTAATATAATTTTCCTTGATAAACCTGCAACTGCTAGACATATATGTGTACATAAAGGGACGTAATATGATGTGTAAAAGCAAATTAGTAAGTCATATTCAACTTTCTTTATATTAACATCGTGTAATGGCATTTTAATTCGCTCTGTCGGCAAATCCTTTGCTTTCGTTCTTCGAAGAGACTGCAGCGTTTTAGCAATTAATTACTGCTTCAAAGCATGCTACTACGTACAGATGTTTTTAACGAGCGAATTCCAGCCACTCAGCTACTATAGTCACATTAACAGCACTTAGTTTGTATCACCTATAACAAGAGAGAAAGAGAATCTTTAATTATAATCTCTACATGCAAACTTGGCAAAGTGTGAGTTTATTAGCCGGTAACAAAAATGAATCTGAAGGTAGTGGAGCTTCTGATTATTAAGCTTTTTCCTTCACTTCCTTCCATGAAGGAGAATGAAGATTATCTGAGATAAGTGGTATATCATTATTTTGCAGAAGTAATCTTAATTTCCTGAAAGCAGCAACCTATACGAATAAATTAGCTGGTATTTCCTTACTTATGACCAATATTAAAAATCCTTGTTATCCTTGTTATAGAATAGAAAAAAATATGTTTTTTGTGTATTATGGAATCTTTTAGCACCAGTTTTGGACTTACGTGATCATTAAGGATAGCGACAATTCATCCGTGACTCCGCATTTTATTCGCACCAATGCGATGCGAAACGCTTTCTTAAATAAAAGTGCGTACCTGAATTCGCCTAAAGACCTATTTATATTTACTTTTGAGAAATAGCACCACAATATATCTAGCGTCTAGTTTAAATTGAAAAATCGCACGTTTCACTTGGATCCTTTGACGGTATTTATGCGGGCCAGACAGCGTAATATGAAGAACAGGAACAACGCGATTATTAATTGGGTTGATGCGGTGCCAAATGCGGCGATTTTTTTAATTACCGGAGCGGGAGAAGACACAAATAAGAACGCTTTCTGTCTCTCTGCTCTCGATATTTAGCTCTTGTTTGTGGTATGTAATGCCTTCAAAGAGTACTAAAGCCTTTCAGGAAGGTCTACATCAGCATTTCTGTAATGTTAATTAATTTAAACTGATGTCTAAATTTGAACTTATTTTGTATATATTGTCATCAAATCATGGGAGCCCTTGGAAAATTTTGAAAAAGGTGCCGAAAAAGAAACGGTCGTTTCACTTTTGTTTGGTACATAATATCGCTGCACAAACTGCGAGTTTCGTCTGATTGTTTTGCATTTTACTCAAGGATTATTGCATTTTATCAACAAAGACACAAACATAAAGCGTTGTTTATGCAAACTTTCTAACATCTTAATAAATATATGTCCATCATTCTAACTTCCATTTTAAAATGAATTTTTAAATAATGTGATGCTTTTCTGCAATGCTGCCTTGAAAGCTCGTACAGAAGAATATGAAAATTAAAGAAGTAAGGACTAACATAAGGGATCTAATGACTTTAAGCGGCCAACTAAAAATGCACAAAGCTACCATCCTCCGACAATATAAAATTTACATAGCATACTTCCTGTGGCCAAATTGGTTGGTTTCCAAAGCTGAAGATCAAATTTGTCGCCTATGGTAAGAATATCTGGAGACAGCTACGTAAATGTGTTGCGATCAATCACAGACATCGACATTTTAGTAGGTTCTACCGAATTGAAGGAGAAAGATCCCAGACTCGCCAGCTATTCTAACCACACACAAGGGCATCTATTAAGCTCGTAGTACCTGAATGGCACGACTATAATAATATATATTGCATATGTTTTTCGCAAATTTTCGGATGAAATAGTTTGGTAGCAAACGCTTGAATAGTTATGGGGATAGCTGCTTCGCAGCGGAAACATTAAAATGTTGTATGCTGAAAAATGTTCGAGCTAACTTGATACTGGAAACCTTCTTAGTTGACTTTTAGGCATCGCTGTAGATCGCTTTCATCTTAGACTAAAAGGGTCCCGTTCGCTATTAATTAATAATTGTATACATTTGACTCTACTGCAGGTCTCCATCTTGGTCCCCCTTTAACAAAATCCAGTATTACCTCTCGCGCTCGTCGGCCTTTGTATATTCATAAAGGAGCATCGTCGATGATTGATCGCGTTTGCACTGCGAACGTAAAACGTAATCATCAACCAAGTTTAACGAACGTGTAATGAATATCTGAAGTGGAAATTCGCCTCCGCGCGCTATATAGTAATTAAGATACAGCGCGTCTCGTCGTACTTTAAAATATTCATGATTTTAATCAGCGCACCAACGTCTGACGGCGCATATTGACAAAGATCTGTGCCGCAGCCACCGGCATCAGAACTATCGCTTTGTACCAAGGCGCGCTGACAACGATATCGCTGCTGCTGATGATGATAGTAAACACGTATAAGGTTGCCGAGGAGAGTGCCATATACGTTATTGGCAAAACGCACTTACTACAACCGTACATGTACGGCGATCTCATGCAAACTTGTAATTAGTTCATACATATTTAAACGTGTGAATGCTGCTCTGGATGCACGCTTTTGTATAGAAATATCATGGCATGAATGAGTTAAATGAATAAATGATTGTGAATAACCATATAGGTGCGTGTTAACTCGATAATTGTTTGCGTGTATCACAATTCAACTTTCGTAAGTTAACGATCTGTGTGATGCGTTTAAATTATCTCTGCCACAAATTTTTTTCTTGTTTATTGAGGACAAAATTTTGAGCCGCACAGAACAAAATAGTAAACGTTTAAGCTGTGTTAATCTGTCTCGTATAACAATACAAGTCAATTCCTTTAACTGTTGTGTTTTTTGACAATTAAAGCGATATATCGGTCGTAACGAATAACGTGCTGTTAATTAAGATAATAGCATATTGTAACATTACATGTCACCAAAAAGGTCGTTTTTATTACAGGATATAATAAAGACCCAAATATGTTATTATTTTGCCGAAGAAAATGTTATTTCCTCCACTTTTTTCCATTAACGCACGACATTAAGTACTAATTAAATAGAACTCTAATTGGATAGTACTATTCAAGTATTTCGTTTAATGTCGCCGTAAATTATAAAATAATACGGGCATATTTCAGCTACTCGAATTAAGTGTAATTAAATAGCAATCACAGACGAAACAATAATTGTGCCGCTGCTCTCTTGCCGAGAGTAAGGAACGCATAGACAGAGGAATAACGAAAAGGAATATGGAGAAATGTAGTATGTAGTGGAAGAAAAAAAGCAAGTATAGCTCGACTTTTACGACCGTTGCCAGTCAAAGCAACGGACCAACCTGGAAATTTATTCGATGCCATTTATTCAACATTTTATGGTGCATCAATATAAATGTCCTTACTGGCCGCGTACATTAGTCGATGGCAATTATCGTGTGTTTTTCAGCATCGCGGCAAAAACATGAAATATTAAACGGGAGATTAAAGATGCCGCATCAAAGACGTTTGTTCCTCGGGTTGAGGCTTGAAAAATACCACCGCCACGACAATCTAAACATACAACGGTATACAGCCATACACAAAAGTATCTGTTCATGATACTAAACTATAAGAAATACACGAAGGTAAATTGAACAAATATTTTCGATAATTTCTTATTATGTGCCTTGTACCTATCTATTCTTCAATGTTTTCTCAGAGGTGATTCTTTTCTCACCCTTACCCATAAATGTTACTTAAATCAAGTACATGAAACGTTTATTCTGCCATTATTACTAAGCGTCTCTTTGATTGTGTAATTTAGTAATGATTTTCAATCAAGTAGGCAATTTGTAGAACAATTTTTACATGCAATATACTTATTAGGCTGTAGATAAACGAGCCTTAAAAGCTCCTCAAACATTGCTAATATCTCGTTGGAGTTCTCTTCAACTGTCATTTAAACATATTACCAATGTTTATAAAAAACGCATAATACTAAAAGTTGACAAATCAATATTTTATAAAATTTGAAAGATGGGCGAAAACTTTTGTGTTTCGCTGTACACAAGACACACGGAAAATATTCGCACATGGCATATATGAATGATATTTTTTTCCGTTTTTTGGCTTTTCTCCGTAGATATATTTGTGTGCAAAAATATGAGGAAGGGAAACTCCAACACCACGGAGACTTTCGCACGAGGCTAAAGACTACCAACTACCCATTCTCTTAATGATGATGCTGTGTCGCATCAACGGTACCGACGGCATCACCACTACGTTTCGTCTTTCTGCTAGCGCCCCCATCAGGGTCAGCGAGTCTTCAATCCGACAGAACGCATTAAAACGCGGAATAAAAACGAAAAGTTCCACCGCCCCTCTCGTCTCCACATCTCCTCCGGCTACGCTTCCCGTTCCTGTTCTCTCTATTCTACAGCTCACTACGACGGTGGTGGTGATAAATTATTTACCAGGGTGTAGAGCTAAGTATGGTCCGCAGTACGGTTTCGGCTTTAGGTCGTTACAATGGAGGGAGCCGGCATTCTTTTGCGCTCTATCTGTATACGACTCCGGAGATTCAGCCTGCGGGATGCGGCGAAGGGAGCGGCGACCAACCCGGCAAAAAATCCTTTTATATATAAAGACGAGGAGAAAGAAAAATCGCATTTGTTTTGAGGCGGCACGGCGCTTTGATTAAGTACGTTCTTGGCGGGGCTCGAACTCGGGGCGCCGTCGCGGAAGATGGATCAGTGCGCGAGCTCATCTCCTACGCTTCATTTAACATATGGACGAATGGTACGCTCGTTTATCTATATATATGCTGTATATAACTACATGTTTGTGTATGTGTTGCGTGCATATGTTGATAAAGCATCGCATTTATTGAAACGGTTACGTATATCTTTAACGGCGGATCTTCAGTAATCGCAAATATGTTAAATAGGATGGCTATTATGGACTTCAAATTAATATTGATTTAATAATTGCAACATATTACGAAGAACACATTGATAAATAACATAACGAGTTTTGGTAATATTTGCATTTATTACTAGAACAGCAAGAGCTTTAGGATTTCTCCAATGATCAGTATTTACTCATCTACTATTGACACGAAAGTGCTACGCACCTTTCTAGCAAACGGTAAATATCTAAGCTGGGGTTGTTTATAGGCACAATGAAAAGACAAAAATTAAAATACAAACGCTTATAAGACCTTTTGGCATTTCCTTGGCATGCACACGTGCAAACTTATAATCATAAGACATATGTGTGGACCACTTTTTTCTAATTTTTGGTTGAATAAATAGGTATCTAACTGTATTTTTTTCTTTTTAAACTGGTAGGTGGCATTAAAGCGGTAAAGCGAGGTGTTGTACCTCATATATTTGATTATCAACCACACGGCAAAACACATCTGCTCAGCTTGCTACGCTCGCTGCTCTTAAAAGAGCAGGAAGCTTCAAGTGTTGAATCCAGTACAATTACAGAACCTTCAAACAATAAAGATAATCAAAAAAAAGTAGTGTCAACGCAAAAAATAAAAAGCAAAGGTGTGCAATGCAAATTGTATAGCGCTGTGTCAGTTATTTTGTCACCTCATCGTATGCTCCATAGAGATATTGGAACATCACCAAGTTTAAAGGGAATACCTATTTTGGGATGTGATAGTGAGTTTAGCTCAAGCAGCTTTCTAACGGAAACGTGCAGTGACTCTTATGAAGAAGATCAATATATTAGTGAAAGCGATTCTTTTGATTCTTCATTAATATTACAAACCACTGCGCGTTGTTTCTTCTTAACTTTGTGTTCAGGTGTTACCTTCGCTTTCATAGTACCTACTTAAATTTGTTTTTTAATTAGAAAACATTGATTAAACTTGTAGAAAGATTCAGCCGATATGTTTTGTTATTAATCCTAGAATAAGAGACGAAAACGTGAGTAAGCAAAGTTATTACCATGCGACATCCGCCTGTGCGATGTCCATGCTTGTTACATGGACTGACGTCGCAGCCAATAGCAGTACGCTTGGAATAATTTGAATTCGTAAAATGGTAGTCATACATAGTTTTTTCAAATATTTCTGAGCCCAAACATACATTTTATTCGAGGTCAAAACTACTTTTCTGAATTTTAAGGTAATATACACGTGACAGATTACAAAGTCCACCTATTTATAGAATAACGGAGAAGCTTCAGTCTCACAAAAGGCATGCGTCTCTGGCTTCCAACCGCCAACAAGAACGGGGCGAGATACGTTACAGTGGCAAGAAATAATTGATGAGCCATTGGTGCGAGATGATGCACAATCTGAAATATTACATATTTATAAATCAAGCCGAACCTTTTGATAGCCTGACAATGGAATAAAAGATAACATGCTATTCCTAATGTTCCGGTCCGGGTCCGGTAAAAAGTTGATAGCGCTGAATACAAATTGAATTTACTTTACAAATAAGGCGGGAAACATTTCTCGTGATTTAGTATCTTGTTATGGTTACTTTGCTATTTGTTTAAGTTTCTCTCGATATAACTTTTGTTTCAAGATCAGATTGATGGATCCAAGATAATATTTTTTGAAGTATTAATATGTGAACGAAGTAGCATGCATAAAGCTGTACGTATGTAAATGAGAAATTTTAATAATAAATAAATTTCATATCAATCTTATTGTATTTACAATATGATCAAAATAGGTAAGTGATAGACTCAAGAAAATAACTGCTGCTCTCTTTGCGGATGTAAGGAGGTTCACTTAAAAGGTCAATCAAACAGCTTGCACACGAAACCAATAAGTGAATTTGTACGTAACAGCATATTCTTAGAAACAGAGTGAAGGCAATACTGCAATTGGTGATTAAAAATCACAGGGATGATAATATCCTTGAAGCGTTGTTAACAAACTGGCGAAAACCCCTATTTCATGATATAAAAATCCACTACGTACTGAAAGGTTGGTGGATACCACGAAAAATGATAAATATGGAAAGATAGCATAACAACTTATTGCAACCTCTAGTAGAAATGTCTTTCGGGTGATGCCGCGTAGTTAATATTTTACTTGACGTTTTGCTGATCAGCTTCTTCAGAAGATTTCTAAAGACTGGTGTTGTTGTCTCTTGCTCCTCGTTATATATCCCATTTCTGTTCCGCTTTGCTGATCCATAACCGTTCCGTAAAATATTAACTACACGAAATCACCCGAAAGACATTTCTACTATGGATTACGGTCGTGAAAGCCTACACTCAATTATTGCAACCTCTTCTAAACCAGTTGAATGATAATAGCATAAGGAATGGATACTTCCAACAAGACAACACCATAACTCAAAAAACACTACAAACAATGAATATTTTAATCACAATACAGCAGATTTTCCTCCTGATCTACTTCAGATTATTTTATCCTTCCACGCCTAAAAATAGTTTTTTGGAATATACAATACAATGTTTGCGATACAATAACGTCTGAACCCCTCGTCAACGCATCTAGCAACATGAACTGACGAGTAGAGATTTGTAATGAAACCGAAGAGAATGGCTTTGGGTATTTACTATTTTGCTAAAGTTTGCTAAATTCTTCTTTCACCTTTACTAGGAAATAATTGGATATGTTCTATCAGCTTCTATTGCTTCCTTCCTACTTGTTAATTTCAACGTTAACATTTTTATTACAAGTAGGTTGAGTGTTGTGATGCAAAAGTAAAATATTGGTGGTGTGAGCTGTAAGAAGGTAAAGAGAATTATTTGTGCGACATCTATAGAAATGTTTAACCTATGATCTATGATTAACATCACTTATAGTAAAATGGTATTATGTCTGACTTAATGTTCTACATATTTTCAAGAAGTTGCCCCGTTGGACATTCAATTTGGAACAAGTTGTAGACTCTGATTTATGATTTACCTTTAAGCATCAAAGCTTTTTAAATATCCCAAAAAGGTGTTATTTTTTATCGAATTGTGAAAACCATATGTTTATAATGTGTAAAAGCTACCAGTTAATTTACCAAAAATAGAAACGTGTAGAACACGATGTAATACTAGAGGGGGCATATCTTAAAAGAAAGTCGCTGAACAAAACAAATACGACTCTTGGTGTTAAGCTCAGGTTTTACAGTATAAGTAGGTATTATTTATTATACATTAACCCTTAAATGTATAAGGTGGCTGTGTTCTTTAAAAAAGGTTTGGAAAGCTGATAAATTATCCCATCAGAGCTTAAAAATTAAACTTCAACATCGATAGTAGTACTTGTTAAAGTTTGAAAAGCATTTGCCGTTGCAATTATTGACGCAAATCCGTAGTGGTGTAGTAGCGATCGTAAAACAGAGAGAATGGCGGCGTTCGGTCAAATTAGTAATTATTTGTGTAAATCCATCTTCATTTGTCTCGGGTAGTCCGAGACGTTCGTAATCATCTATTTCATTGGTTACTGAATGGGTAATGAATGTTCCGCGGATTCCGTCAGCTACAATGGCACCTACTGAACGCTTCTGGTGCGCCGAGCACAGTGGGTACCCAGAACTGTACAAAGAGGACATTTGTATTTGTCTGTGCCGAGTTTATGTAATTTCCTATAGAGTTCGCCCCCTTCGCTTCGCGCAGCGCCACTCCTTTGGGGGCTAGCGCTTAGACTGGAACGAAAACGGCCGGGAAGTGCGTTTTTGTAACGCGGCACGCTCACATTCTTACCGGCGACCGATATTACAAAGCTTTCTGTGAGTCTGCATCGCATCCAATTCCGAGCGGGCCCCGGCCTGGCAGTGACGGATTGAAGGATATTTGTCATCCTCCCGGGTCGGCCACAGTGCTATCTGCCCCCTTTGGCCCCCATCCCATTTACTCGCAGCGGTCCCCAAAGCAGCCGCCTTTCTCTCAGATTGCGTTGATAACACTCCAGAACAAACACATTATTTTTCTATACCAGTAATTATAAGAGATTCCTTTATGCTCTTTACATGTGTGTGCTCAAGTATGATGTAGATACAAGATAACATTATTCTTCCTTACATTCACTATTATGAATATAAAAAACCAACGCTTATGCACCTTGAAATATACAACTATGTACAACTAGCCAACATATTCAGTTACAAGAATGGAACCAAGGGAAACAGTATGAAATAGTAATTACCATAAAAACAGGACAAAACGTGTACAATAAATTGGAGGTATAATCCATAGAATCTGTTATCTAAGTTGTTGACTTTACACTGCATGTTGTTTCAATTATGGAGCGTAATTAATACGAGACCTATGTTCGTACAACAAGTTGGATTAAAATGCACAGTTAGCATGATTGTTAATCAAATCAGTTTGAATCTTTTTGTGAACGACTACTTCGATTTGTACAGATCACTTGCTAGTCTATGAATTGGAAATGATATTTTCCATAAAATATTTAAAGAAATGCGAAACGAAAACCATTTTTAACTTAACTTTTAAATTTTACTCGACTTATAAAGGAAGGTATTTGTGTTGTTTGAGCTGTTTGGTCAAAGGTTCGAGCTATTAAAGAACGCTCTCAATATTTTTTTAAGTATCAAAAAACAGGTGACAGATCACGGAATTAGAAAAACAAAGAAACATACAAGTAGCTCAAACAGCATAACTTTGTAATGAATCCACCATGTACAGCAATCGGCTCAGACTTACATTTTCGCTATTGGAAGTAGCTGTATTATTCATAATTCCGACCACACGTTTATGTATAAGTAATTGCACGTATTGACTCGATATTAATTGGTGCAATTACGTTAATTTGAAACGGTTGCCGCTAATATGCTGTAATTATCTAACTTACTTTGCATTTATGATAGTGACAAGCGGAAAGGAAATACCTTTCGTCATTGTGCTAGTAAATAAGTAATGGTTTCTTTCAATACGGCAATAATAATTGTTCTTTCATTTTTAATTTTTTAAAATATTTTTACTGCAAATTGTTTCGCTGTTTACATAGTGCCCAAGAATAATTTATTTTCAATTAAAGCTACAGAAGCTCATCGAACCTAATTGACTACAGTTAAACAATTTATTAGAAGAAGTTACGGTTTGTTTAAGATATGGTCTCCGCGAAATAAAATAAATTCATGTCTATATTAGTGACAAAAAATCAAGGCGTTGAATGTGCCGGGATGTTTGGACTGAGTGAAGTAAGGTAAGTTCGTTGTTTCCGGTAGGAAATTAACGTAAATTTATTCAATTGTATTTCTGATATGTAACTTTAAAGAAGTATAGCCGGAAGTAATATAAGCAAAAATACTTTGTAATAACAAAGCGACTGCTACAAATTTTCGTCTAGGCTAAATTATTAACCGCAAATACCCTTAATGAACAGGTTATGTGGAAAATCTGGGAAAAAAATGTAGTACGTGCAATTTAAATAACTTGGACTAAACGGCCACCTTGTAGAATGCAGCTAATATAAATAAATCCAATGAACTGCTGAAAATTTCAAGAAATTTGAGTTACCACTCCAGCATATTGGGTGACAAAGAAACATCGACAGTTGCAAGAAGGAACTAAGCTAGATAAACTGCTAAAGGAAGTTGGTACCGATTGAAAATAGACATCCGGAAAAAAAATGCAGTAATATAAACGTCCCCTATACACTTGAACATATTTGAAAACTTTTCCCTAAACAGCTCACTTATTTATAACTTTCCACCGACGTAATTACATCCGCAGTAGTTTCAACAATTCTTTTCTTGAGTCAAGTGCTACCAAGTTTGCGACTTACTGAACCAGTTTCACGAAAATTAGCAACCCAACGAACAAGTTGTTGATATTAATCAAAATATGATACTAAAAAATACGAAAATTTAAAAATGTAGTAGGACTTTAGCTGCAGTGACGTTTTTACAACAAATAAAGGATATTTTTAGGAACATGCGACCGCAAGAAGATATACTTCCGCAATGAATTCATTTCCCTACGAACGTGCGGAAGCTAAAGTGTAAGGTGATACGGGAACTAAATGTAAGTTCTTCAACGTTTGTCTCATAGCATTACCGAAGTTATAGGTACGATCTGCATCATATGCACGGAGCGCGACCATTTAAATGCGCTGAAACATCGAAAGTTTCATTAATTCGGGAGCGAATTTCAGCGGAGCGCGCGGAAACGATAGTGTGAGAAGCGTTAGTAACTAATCAGCGAAGGATGCTCCGGTACCGAACTCCTCCAAGTTCGCTCCGTTTCCCAAGGCAACAGTCTCCTAATCTGCGATCTTGTCTCGACAGGCGGCCCTTTCCTAATCAAGCAGGGTCCGCACAGCGTCGCAATATAACCGTGTTGAACACGGCCTAATGGATTTATAATCCCAGGGCCGTAAGGGGGCCACGCATTTTGGTTGTTTGAGCGATGGCATTGGCGAAGATGCAGACGCGTCTACGTTTTGCCGACATTTATCATTGATAGTCATTACTTTAGCGGCGGATTCTGCGTCGATAATCTTCGGCAAGGCGAAGCACTGAACGGATACCGCGGAGATGGGCGTATGATCTATGAGTGGAAGGAAATTATATCATCAGCACGCAGTAAACTTCTTTGTTTGTTGGTAACCTGGAAAGCATGGCGTATTTGGTTTATTTTAATTTATACCAGTAATACTAGTACACTAGTTAGTACTGAAATAAATTTCTTTTGTCACACCACTGATGAGCTGATCTATCTATTAAATCAATTATTTTCATCAAAACAAGCGATACAAAGTGTTATTATTTAACGCTGAAGATGCGTCTATTTCTAATTTATTCTGACCCTCTTCTGGCCCTCTTTCTCGTAAGATGTACAAATCTCTTGCTACGACTGTGTTGCTTGAAGATTTCTACTTTATTAACGCGAATAATTGTACGCACAATGATCAGCGCTTTCCACCCGATAAATTTTCCTTGCAAGACTTGGTATAAATGGGTCGCGGTAGATGTTAGATATGGCACATAAACGTCGCGTATAGTACATACCACGGCAATTTATAGTTTATTGGCGGCAAGTTGGTCATCCACCTGCGCCATGCTTCACACCTTGATTTTTGTAACTTATTCTAGTTCCTTGCAACAAAAAGTAGGAATAGAATGTACTGTGTAACTTGGATAGCCTGTTTAGAAGTAAACTATTTATGAGTTTGGACTTTAGTTTCAACGTAGATGGCGCTGTTATTAGTGAAAATAATTTAATAAAGGAATATAATAAATCTCCTTTTATCTTTTTTTTTCCATTTGCCCCTAGAGTTCGTTATATTCACGCAAAAATTAAATAGTGGAAATGTCTTATGTTAGTTACAATGACGATTTATAATGAACCACTTCAAAATAAGCAAGAAACTCTTATTACTTCAAAAGTGCAGTGCCCTAATACGCCGCCTGCTCACATTATTATCCATAACAAGATGCGAGCAATTGAAACAAACTCCATTAATAACGTCGCATTAGTCAACACGAAAATCTTTTGATTGTGTGTTGCGCCATTTGAAACGCCAAATTAGCCGGAATTATGTAACGTAATTTGACGCAGCTTAATCTACCGACCGCGTATACAACGAAGGTATAATGCTGTTACGCCGCTGTATTCTCGAAAAAAAAGTCGGCTTAATATAATCACAATGTCGGAGAAATTTAATTAATGGAGGACAGAAACGCGCACTGTGATTAATTATTGTTCACAGTCGATGTACGCAGTTAATTTGTGTCATAGACGTAGGCAAAGTTTTCCCGGAACACTTTTTAATTCGTGATGATTAGATATCTCACGGCCCGGTGATTGAACATAAGCTACAATGTACTACATGAAGATGTATCCTGGAAGAAAATAGCTAACGGATGACGTTTCGAAAGGTAGAATAGATGAATCTGTTACGTGAGTCGTAATTAAAGGGTTTATCTTGAGTAGTATATAACGACTTAAAGGATGGGATTACTGATGTTTAAGAGAAATCTCTGAAATATAGCTAGCAAGACTAGACCAAGGACGAACAACCCTTGATTTCTAGCACGTTAAATTATCGCATTTCAACAAAAGCTGGTGTTCTGTGTCAAAACTTTTATATTTTATATAATTTACAGCTAAGCGCCTTGCGATTTAATAAAAATGATTTTTCTATAAACTATCTAAAAATTGAGTTAATAGATTCTGACGAATTATGGCTTCTTTGTTAAAGAAGCCATCGGATATAATTATTCACACTATTTGTTGATTCCACCCAATTATAGATACGTATCGAAGAGGATAAATAGTTACACATTCGTTGTGTTGCTTCGACAGAATTCGCTACCAGGAAAGCTGCAGTCCTTCAGTTCTCATTCCACTTCTTTTCTTTATAGGGTAACTCTTGAGAATTCTGCTCCTTTTTGCAAATACAAAACAACATCGCCGAAGAAGAATCTCTCTAAATGTGAAACGCATACTATAACAGAATCAAAAACAAACACTCCTCATTAAAGAGCTCTAATCTGATACGAAACTGTGCTTCTTCAAGGAGTCGACCAGTCCACTCATTATTCCATGTCGCTTTAGTCTCGATATCGTTTGCATCAAGTAAGCCGCGCGAGCACTAATGAAGTAACAAGTAGCAGCTTGACGAATACCTGCATTATAATAATATGTGCTACCACTAGAACTTCCAGACTACCTCCTCTCTGCCTACCTATATGGTAGTGTTAGCAGCGTACATATTCGGCTGACGACTATACGAGAGTCTTATTAATTAGTTCATTTTATATTTTATGGCGCTCCCATAAGAAATTCTGCCGTAACGCGTATAAATTACTTGGGAAATATGTATGTCTCCGTTGTGTTTATTTCGCGCAGAAGCTGTTGCCGAGAGAATATTTCGCTTGAATGTGATTCATTTTCGTACGACCATGAACGTACGTTTCATACCTTTTAGAATCTTCGTCGTTAAGACTGGTGTTTTAAGCTTTTTTCCGAAAGTTACGTTTTTAAAGACATAAAGATCGTGGTAACTCAACATGCAGCCCTTTGACTAGTCAGCAATCTGTTACAGTTCGAAATATGCGAGAAAATTTGCGTACAATAAAGTCCTATATACTATTTGTGAGCTGGTGGATAGAGAGAATAAGGAAGAAAATTCCAAATCTATACTATACAACAGCAATAGAACACTTTATTGACGTAATGTGAATAATATATTTCATTATGCCAACAATTGAAAAACCTTATAGCGACAACCTGTCGGACCAAATTTATTAAATTATATGGCAACCTAGAGTACATTATACCTAATGTACTTAAACAGAACGGTCATTAAAAATATAGACAATGCATGAACTAAGTCGTTTAAAACGCAAAAGTACAGAAAAACTAAAAGACCAACAATCAGGAAGAAAAAGTTACTAAATTGTATCATCATCATCATGGGTAAGTACATACATTCTATGTGTTTAAACAACAAAATCAATATTCTGTAATGCGCTCAACAGTTCATTAGCAACCGACTGAGCAACAATTATGAAAGTCTGGGTTGTTCATACTAAATGTTTGAAGTAATTGAATTTAAAATGGGGGCCACGTAATTTAATATATGAATAACATGGACTACCAGCATCAGCTTAGGAAACTGCAAATTAATACAATAATCAAGAGTGCACGCTGTTGGAGACTAAAGGAATACTTAACACAGGGCATGAAACTGCAAATAAAGGTGCTTCTTGAGTCACTCTGTTTACTACATAGACTTGTACCGAGCTTTAAAAATATCGCACGTAGTAATGTATACTTTAGGGTAACTCTATATAAACTTATCTGCATTAATGTCCCAAATTATTCCTATTTTTAAGTGTACATTTTATAATCCCACAATTTAAATAAGTATTTAGTAAC
Source organism: Oryctes borbonicus (assembly GCA_902654985.2). Lineage (NCBI taxonomy): Eukaryota > Metazoa > Arthropoda > Insecta > Coleoptera > Scarabaeidae > Oryctes > Oryctes borbonicus. The sequence goes on from LR736868.1 coordinate 7,642,940, forward strand.
TAACAAGTGCACTAAAAAAACATAAATAAGTGACAAAATTACCAAAAAAAATTTGCTTGTAAGTGGCAGAACGAAGAATCGAAAGGTAAGTCGAGAAAGATGTATACTTAAGATAAAGAAAGCAGTTATTTTTCTTAAATGTAGTATAAATTGTTCTTATTTAAGAAATACGCGGGTTTGTTGTCCCAAAGTTCTTCTTTGTGAACATAGGTGAAATAGTAGCTTTTAAACTTCTAGGGATGTTAATCGGTTGAAACCTAAGGGACGCCAACACATCCCTCGCTAATAGTTCTTGCAACGAACGCGTGACCGCTTTTTCCCGTCCAATTAATGGGAAAATATTTAGGTAACGAAAACAAGGCAAAATCTAGAATCGAAAACCAAAGATAGAAAGAGGAACGCGATCCAAAAACAGAATCCCAAAACTAAGAGTAGAAACAAGAACGGGATCTAAAGACATAACCCAAAAATGTAATGGGGATTTCCAACAATAAGATACGCCAAGGCTCATAAAGATCTTTGAATCGGTTCACGTGCTTACGTACAAACGAATAATTTCACGAAGGTACACTCGTTTCATTAAATTCAATAACACAATTACATCGGTTTATCCATTAGACGGATGATCATAAAATTCAGTAACACCACATTCGTTAGCCGACTCACTCGAGAATTTTGGATGGAATGTCGAAAGCAGGAAATGGCGAAAGAAAGTTCGCTAGAAAATTTAGTGAGAAATGCAAAGCACTTAATTCACCCAAGAAAACCTATTTTAAAAAAGCGCAACTCAAATTGCATCAAATCACCGACAGAGCGGGCAAAAGAAGTCAAATAACACAAACCGGTTGAAAAGTTAATTGCTACATTTAGCAGGAGATTCTTAATATTCTTGTTAGTTTAATACATTACATTTCGATGCAATAATTGCATCCTTAAATAATGTGAAAGATATTCGTCTGGCAGCGACTAACCTAAACTTATGCTAGAACAATGAATTGCAACTACCAATACTTGAAATTTAGTAATATTAAGCCTTATTGTTAGATCGATTTTAGTAAAATGTTTGCACTAATTTCGCCCTTATTTTATACGAACGCAGCGTTAGGACATCCAGTTCATTGTATCAAATACTGAATATGATATCCATCTTGCCAGTTAGCCGAATTTGAAGAAGTAGTCGTAATCGAAAGCTGAAAGTCGATAATATTTAAAATTATTCATATTTCTTTCTATATCTTGTTATTTCTTGGAAAAGCGGATTTGAATGAAATTTTACATCATATCGACGTCATAATGTGAAGTTGGTAGGCTAAAACTTTCTAGTTGTGGGGTGAACTGCGTGTATCTACACCTTAATTCACCAGTTTTTATTGTTTTAAATTCAATATTCTTTAATTATCAACATTAATAATAATAAATCGCCTTATTTTCACAATCATTCATAACAAAACAACATAACAAAACGGAAACGATTATCGTCAAGCATAAAAGTTGTATTGGTATTCCTGTGACGAGTGAACAAGCAGAAAAACAAGAAAATTCTTTTGACAACAGGTATTATTCAGGCATCATATTTATTTAAAATTATTAAAAGTAATTCTAACGTTACTCTAAAGGAAATAAGCCAAAAAAAAAGATAACTCAAAAAGCTAAGAAAAACAACTGAAGGGGATTTAAGAAAAGGATCTAGAATTTTAGCTTAAGAGGAAGAAAAGAAGATTTAAACGAAGAATGTAAGTGGATTATTAGAAATAATGATTATCTTTTAATGTCATATTTGATTTTAGAAAACATTTCAATATATGTTGCTTTATTACACAGCTTTAAAATGACGTTTAAATTGATTATGTAGGGTGGCCAAAAATTTGTGCAATTTCATGTAACTAAATCTTAATAAGTCTGCAGATTATTAACGTATCTGGTTTTCCTGGTCGTTCTCTATTAAAAACGTTGGCTTTATTAAAAGCAAGTACAAAATACAGAAAAATTCAACGCACTAAGGTAGTACATCAACCCATACCACACTACACATGAAAAATTGACCACATATAAATATAGGCAAGATAATAAAGATCTCAGTATGCTCCCAGCTCACAGCTCACAGCTTGCCAATCAGTCTATGCCAACTGTATGAATCTGTCAGTATTTCCTCAATCAGTCTTTATGCTGTTAGAGTTAACTAATGTTTGACAACGGGGCGCCATGTAGCAAATACAATGAAGTTGTTTTTATTCTGGAGCCTAGAACATTTAAGAAATTAATTAAGGACCTACTTCAGGTATGTGGAGCACGCCAATCGTCGTAGTTTATGGTGGCATTAAAAATGATTACACAAGATTTACCAGAAACCTCCACAATTTTATGTAGAAGCAACAATACCTGTACAGGATGAATCTCCATTAATGGCTCAACTAGAGTAATAAAACGATGTTTAGGGCACCTTTCATTACATGATTATTCTCGCAATTAGTAAGGAAATCTCTTATTGAGGTGTTAAAAATAGGCTTATTACTACAAGGTAATGCGTGAAGATCCCTCAATCTCGGGACGGACAAATTAAACGCGGCTTTCAAGTTAATAGCGTAATTACCCGATCGGAGAGTGCATGCCCCGAAGGAATTACTCTCTCGGATATTTTCGTACAACACGTCTGACCCAATATCGGCGCTTTTATAATGTCCGTCATTATGCGCCGGACGAAATTACTCCACCATCATTTCAGCACTTTTATTTCCATTCGAGAAGACGGGGTGAGGACAAAATAAAATACAAATACGCCCAACACGCAAACGCACCTCTATAAGGGATTTGTTTAAAAATGCGTTTTTAATGTCACCTCGCGCGATGTGGAGCAATTAGTGGTTTCGAGGCGACTTAATTCCAGCTATCTTCCAGCTACTGCATAAATAACGTCGAAATTCGAAATAATAAATAGCTTGGGTTTAATGGACCTGTATTATTTATGTAAATTATGTTAATGTTCGTGATTTCGATTGAAGTGTGAGATGATGCGTTATCTGTAAGTACTGACGGAGTAAGAGTATTCAGTGTATGATAGAGGTGTTAATTTATTTCGTCCTGGGTAGGACGGGTATATATATATTTTTTTTGTAATCCTTTTATTAATTTGCGATTCCTTGGTGGTTGTTGCTTTTATATCTTATCTTATGCGGTAGAAATTATTTATTAACCATTGATTACGTTATATTCTGAAGTTAGCAAATTATTTAGATCTGCAGAAGGTGATTTGTTAAAATTAACTGTTTCGCAGTTCATTTGTTAAGGAAAATTTGTTCGTTTTGATGAAGTTCTTTCCTCTTATCAACCCCATCCGAGGCCTCACTGTAATCATATTCAGTTTAACAAAAACTATACTTACTAACTTACTTATTTACATATTTCAGAAGACACTAACAACTTAACAATTAAAAAAAAAGGCTATTGGATAGTGTTAAATATGACTATTTCATAAGTATTTGTTAAGCAAAATCTTATTCTTTCATTTTCAACAAATTAATTAATTAAACCCGTGTGGTGCGGAGTGTACGAATACTTCAGTGTTGTTTGACGTATTTTCATTTATTTAACAATCGGTAAATATAAAAATCATACTAAGCCATAAAAGACAGTCACAAAGAAAATGATTGTTTATCCACTTTGACACGATCCTACCCGCTTATGCATTTTGGATAATCATTTACTAACATAAAAATACTTCTTTGATATTTTATTACATGAATATTTCTTGGCGAAGCTGCCAATATACATAGAGCACGGTTATCATTAATCATAGCATAGTGGAAAATACTTCTACGCGTACAAAATCCTTACGTATCGGTTCTTGTAGTAGTATTCGTATCTCGAAAAACTCGCCTTATTCTCATGTTAAAGCGATAAAATTTCTCTTTTGTTACGGCTTAATGGTCCGAAGGAATGCCAAAACAACTCAATTTTTACGGAGCGCTCGTGTTTCCAGAAAATTTGTACCGGAGAGCAGGATCGTCAGACCCGGAGTTTTTGTTCTACATAAAATTACCTGTCATTAACGCAGAGCACGCTAGATTCAGCTGACGAGCGTGAGTTCTGATTGGTTTTTAAATTGATGGTAGCTCCCTACCTGTAATGAGTGTGGGGCGTGGCGCAAACATCATTTACACCGGCCAACCGCTGACCGGTCTGAAGCACTCCGCAGTTATACCGACCTAATCGGTTCTCAATACACAGGGAAGCCATTAGGAGGACTATCGCTGCGTTTTATTCTGCTGTACTTGACACATTTTGGTAGAGGGTGGCATAATACTTCCGTTAATGTATTAAATTTTTATCTACGATTACTAAAGAATATACGTTGCATCCTTTTTTTTTGATTTTTAAATTAACACGATGTAAATTTTAATGTCTATTTTGTAGACAAAAATCTTAATGCATTAAAACAGGGTACAAGGTTTAAAATAAATATTACAATTAAATGAACAAATAAACAAATATAACAATAACAACGAATATATATAAGAAAAGAAAATTAAGCTTATCTTTCCCTAAGAACGTGTTTTTTTTTTAATTATTTCCGTAGCAGAATACAGTTTAATGCTACTGGCCTGCAGTTTTGAATTACCTTTATACTTGTTACTTTATACATGTTTCCAAAGAACATATTATAATAAAGAAAAAGGCCAAGCACCTTCCAAATCTCCAAACATTGTTGGCTTCGTTTGGTAATTCATCTTTCATTAACATGGACCAAAATGATATCTAAGTAACAAAAGTCTGTATTTCAATTCGGAATTGAATAAAGTAAAAACGTGGAGTAAATAAATTCTGAATAAGGATCAAACTAAATTAAACTGCAGCATTAGAAACGACCGCGAGAAACTAAAGAAATTCTCCTACAGAGGTAAATATTGATACATGAGGATTGAATTTAGTGCAAGTCCAAAGGGAAGAAAAGAAAAAAAAAAGAAATTGAATTGATCAACAATTAAAACCGGTAAAACACCAAGGGAAAAATTTGAAGCATGTGCTTCGGTTATTTGGAAACAATAATTGGAAAAGCTGGTAAAGGTCGAGTGAGAAAAGGGAAACCAAGTGTATGGCAGAAACCGAGTATTACTGACGAGTAAAGCATTAAGCAAAAAAACGACGATACCCATATATAAGACACTGATAAGTTCAATCACGGCGTACGCAATGGAAACAACAGTAATAAGCAGAAAAGAAAAAGAAGGAAACTAAAAGATCTAAAAGTAATGAAGAGAAAAATAATGAGAACGATATTAGAGCTAAACGTGACACGAGAAAAGGGAGAAGAACAGCTGATAGGGGAAAACACAATGTTCAAAACGGGCAGGTTACATAATGAGTGGATGACCATGAGGAATGATAAGAAGAATAACACAATGGATACTTCTATGGCGAAGAATAAGAAGAACAATAACAAGGAAGATGTGAAACGTGGACGTGGAAGAGAATATGGAAATAATTGGAAGACAACGTAGAAAGACGGAAAACAATGGAAGACCCACAAAATAAAATCTGGACGAAAAGACTAATCCACCCCTATTATCGGAGCGCGTTAACCATAATGCTAAGGATTGCAAGGACTGATGATGCTGAACTTGTTACACGTCTTGGGAAGGATGAAAATTATATTTCAGAACACATCCTCTTGCTGGAATTGCAGAGATTGGAAAGAGATTAACACAATAACACAACAGATATCTTAACATGTCCTTTGTAATATTTTGAACAACGAAATAAGTAATCGTATAACAAATATTCAAGTAATTTTAATTTAAGGTCACTTCCTTGATCATTTTGTGAAAACCACGAATTTATAAATATGCAAATAAGTTTGCCTGAGTTCATACATACACTTGACTTAAAAAAAAAAAGTAGTCACTGTATTTTATCTTGGACCCCATTGGTAATGCTTTATACGTGTCATTTCTGGGCTACTGACATTTTTAATATATGTACACCGGATTAGTTTTCTCAAGGCTAATTACTTTTTGATTACATTCCTTGCCGTCTAACGTAATCTATTTTTTTAACAACTTATAATTTTTATTAATTATAGTCACTGCGGCAAGGGCCGAAACATATTCGGATTTGCTCAACATGTCCTCAATCTAACGATAATCACTTCGATCTTTGATGTCTGAATAGCTTATTCTCTAAGGACATGTAATTAATTCAATAAGAGAAAATATTTTACATAATGTATTGGAATTAGCTCCTGTGAGGGTAAGGTATTTAATTATAAGGCAGCAAAGAGCTTCTAGGCTTTGAAATATTGGGTGTGGAAGTCACTATCATTTCGCTGGAGGAGCTTTTCGGGGAAACGAGTAGGTTTTATTAAGAAATAATAATAGTGGTAATGCCTTAAGTAAGTGTACTCTCCAGTGTTTCTGCAGAAAATATAACAATAACATGATGCTGGATAAATCAAATCTCAATTCATTTATGCCACACTTAAACAACAATAATTACTACTAATTCTGTATTGCAAAAACCTGCATATCAACACCAGTTAAACAAGTAAAGGAAATAGGAAGGTTGACATGCTGACTGTGGAAACACTTAACAGGCTTGTCCATAGGAGGTTCTCAAGGCTAAAGTTTAAAATATGGAAGCAAAATGAGGAAGTCTCGTGTTGGAAGAACATATCAGGATGAAGCAAGACCACAGTAACAAAAACACCAAGGATAGCGTCGGGTAGATTTAGAAAATATGCTATCGGTCGAAAATTTTTTTTCTCTGGACTAGTTCAGCGTGTAAAGCATTAACATCAAATTTAAATTTTGAGAATCTTCACCTGGAATATAGTTTCTAACTCTGCGTAGATGCAAAGATGACTAGATGACGTATGGCTCATAAGTATTCGCATGCTTGCAACAATTCATTATCCGATTATTGAAGCTTTTGTTTAAATATTCCCACCTAATGCGTCTGAAGTTGAATTTTAACTATGAAAGTTGCCATGATAAATAAAAGATTCGTATCAGTTCAAACAACGACGAATAGCACTAGATAGCAATGTCTACACTATTACTGATCAATCAACTGAATTTACTACTTTCTGAAAGTTGTAATGTAATCATACATAGTTAATATGTGAAGCCATCAATAGTAACACGAACACGAACGCAATATTCATCCACCGACATTAGCGTTAACGATTATAGTTTGTTTATATATAAACTAGAAAATATTAGAAAACCATTAGTGGCCGCGCACTAAGGCCGAAGTTATTTATCTCTTCTATATTGCTTGTTTAATATACGCCGTTAATGAAGATCTTGCGTGATATACGTTTTCATTGTTTATATGAACGTGTTACACTTTTCGGGAAACTTCTCCACGTCAATATATATGCAGAGGAAAGGCTTTTATCTAAAATACACCTATTTAAGATATTGCGATAAAAAAAACATTGGGATTAATATTTTAACGTATACACAAATTTGTGCCAGCATGCTCTCGTCCAAACGTATCCGTTCGGCACGCATGTTTGTAGTGAGTCGTATTGGGAAAGAAAATGGTAAACCTATTTCTTCAAGATTACTTTTTCCTAATGAATATGCATTAATGGACGAAATCTTAATGCAAATGCTATGTACGAATAATAATATCCTTGGATACTGAATATTCATCACATCCACGGACATATTACTCGACATTATTCTGATATGCTAATACAACGCCGTTCTTGTAAAGAAATCGCAATAAATCCACGTATGTGATAGATAATGTATAGCCTTTCAATTTCCAAATACTCTCGCGACATAGAGTTATCATCAGATATGGAAAGATAACGGTTAAAATAGAAAGATTTAGTCACATATAAGAGGTATTTGCTGGGGACAGTTTCACTTCTTTTTACACAACGGAAACGAACATTGTTTCAATCACTTTTCAAATATTGTCTCTTTCTTTCACATATTTAGCTTATACAGCGTGTGCCACTAAGAGTGGAAACCGGTGATATCTTGCAAGCTACAATGATGGGGGAAATTTTTTCGTAACAGGCATAAGCGGCAAAGGAAATCAATTTAGAATTCCAAACATGACCGCTAGGGAGAGTAGTTGCTAGGATCCATAGTAAATTTTGAGGTAACAACTAAGAGTTCCTTGATTAGTTTTAATTTTAAATGCTTCATTAGAAAACTTAATTAATTGCGCACCACTTTGGTTAAAATCTTTTTGTCATATTGTCAATAATAAGTGTGATGTAGCAGGCGTTGCCGCATCATGCAAAACTAAACTTGGCAGTTTTTACCCAAATTAAAGATTCGTGGGCTTCATTGAAACGGCATTTAGCGCTGTTTTAAACATGGCAATATGGGTCGCCCATTAATTGCAGTTTCTTTACTACTGTCGCCCTTGACTGAACATAGAATATTTTCTAACTCTCTCACTCCCTAGATAATTAGCCAGAAAAAAATGTTTCAGAAATCGAGCTCTCAATCAGCAGAGGATCCTTTACTTTGGATAAGTGGACAAACTAAACAAACAAAACGTGACGTGTGGGTGGCAATGATGACAGTTAGCTCCTTATAGAGCGCCAGCCCACTTTATGCGTGTTTATCTGGTAAGGTGTTTTATCGACGATTCTCATCAGCTGTATTGGCAGGTTCCAGAGATTGTTTTCAGGTCCCAAGTGGTATTTTCTACTTCAAAATTTGACAGCAAACACTAAAGGGATCAGCGTACTCTATTGTTTAATTAAGCAATTTGTGTGGTGCAGAGAATGCTGATGCACTTGGTGTTTGCTGTACTATTCCTATGGCTATTTAAAATTACACAAGTAAAGATACTCGTTAATTTTTTTAATAGCTTTTCAAAAGTGGAATACAGAATTGAGACGTTAAAATAAACAAAGAACGCAGGCAATAGACGCAAAATTGCAAAAGCGCAAATATTGAAAATCAATACGTTTTGAAGTAATCTGAACCGTCCACAAGCCTTGCCTAGCAACATGTAGACATGCCAAGATAATAGAATAACAAGATATAAAGTCCAAAACAAAATAGGAAATTAATTTTTTCCCATCGAAATGTTTAAATTGGCTGCCAAAAAAAATTTTTGACTTCTTATAACCCTTTTTGGTAGATTAAGAGATAATACACATGATAATTTATAAGGAAGATGCTTCCATTAAGTCCAAGAATCCAGTAAGTGGTGGCTAAACTTGTAACCCAATAATAGATCCATGTATGATCATTGTTAAAAAAGGCTAGAAGGTATTCGAGAAACATTAAAACTAATTTGTAAATATTTCAATATTTCTTCAGTCATAATATCAACATTAATAAAATCTTTTGTCCGCTATTGGAATTGCAATTGTGGCTCCTTTAAAGAGATCTCTGTACAATTTCGCGCTGTCTCATTAGCTAGATGTCGCAACGTATGCACGAAGAAAAATACTAATCATAACTTATTGTCAAGGCACCGTATCCGCACTGGAAAACGAAAGTAGTGTGACAAATGTGGCGTTGTAATGTTTTGCATATATAAATATTATAGTTCAGAGTAAACAAACCAACTCGCCTTGTACGGTAAGCGCGCATTAATATCGTCTCCGTACATTATGTACGTAATCTTATTTCCATTCGAATTTTTTCGGGCTTTAGCATCTACACGCGGCCGTAGCGATTTATCATATTCTGATTTAATACTTTTGCAACGAAAGTGAAAATTTACATACCACAGCTTCTTTTTACTAAACAACGTGGATACATCACATTCCCTACGCTTAGCACCTTAAATAGTTAAATAATAAATCTTTTAGTAGAGGAGGTGGGTACAAGGATCTGAAACGCAATTCCAAATATCAACGTTTAGGATAACTTAGTAGAATTATGCATGTAGATTGATTGGTAATAACGTGACGGTGAGTACATGCACATTTCTGAAACCAAATTTGGATTTCACGCTTGAATAACAGTTAGGAAATATCACGTCACCTCATAGGAATATGATTTTAATCTTAGAATCGTTAATGGACGTAAAACAGTTACAACAACAGGGCAAGCATTAGTCAAATGAAGCGCTAAAAGCATTTATTGAGACAAATGATAACTTACAAACGAATTGCAATTACGGCAATTCAACTGAAAACTCATTAGATAACGTAATCAATAAGGGTGCAAGTACGTTACGTAAGGCAGCCACCATAGTTACTATTAATTTCAGAATATGACTGAGAAACATAACGAAGTTGATGCTTCGGAGTTACATTTTAGAAGAAAATAACAGCTTTTGTGGAAGAGGAGTAATTTACTTCCAAAGCTAAAAGTTTCTTAACTACACGACATCACCCGAAAGACATTTCTACTATGGATTACGGTCGTGAAAGCCTACACTAACTAAACTAAACTAAACTAACTAAAAATTTCTTACTCAATTTAACGAACAACATGAACATCCTTTGGTCTCAGGAAATTTTGAGAGATGTTTAGAGAAATGTATTGCTCAAGTATACAGGATGTGCCACGATGAATATCGATTAAAAGTATATGAAAAACCTAACATGGAAATCTCTAGACGTATGTTCCGTACTTGCCTGTTGCTTTAAAATATTCTCAGACTTACATCAATTTAATTCAGGTTACTACGGAAGTAGATTTCAATTTTCTTCTTTTATAAATCTAGCACCTCCGGAATTGGCCTCTGAGACCCATTCAAAAGTTAAACGAGGTTAGTTAGTTAAAATTTTTGGGCTTAATTTGGGACTATATGTTCACAGATTATGGAAAGAAGGTAAACAAATACATATGTTCTTTATTATAAGTTAATGGTTGCGGAGTTCTTAGATAGATGAAATAACATTTTGGTGGACTTTAAGGGAAGGTTTGAAATTTTTGGACCTTTGAAATTAAAGCTTATCACATTTTAATACTTTACCGTGTTCTTCATTCCAGTCCATTTCTTCGCCAAAAAAAGATTAAATTTTTCAGCAATTCACATACCTCCATACAATGGTTTCCAAGTTAATTAATAAAATATAACATTCGAATATTATAACGGCACACCCTCCTCAGTGCCTATCTAATACTGATTAATTTAAGCAACAGACAAGATCTCTTTTTCCAAGGCTGAATTTTTTGAGAGTAAGTTTATGGTTACATATCTTTTTAGAAATCGTTAAAATTAGAAAAAAAAAATTATGGAATATGGAAGGTGGTTATTGGCCTTTCGGCAACAAATTAAAAAAAAAAACATGTCACAAAGTTGGATATTCCGCCGTGTTCAACCAAGCTGATTGGAATCAAACCACATTTTTACATAATTTTCCTTTTGCGCAATACTTTCACAAAAATCAACCGAGATAATGTTGTACTGATCAACTTTATTCCTCGCCGATCGTGCTCACGAGATCGATCGATAAATTGCACTGTATATATTATCCGTTCAATCTATATGAAGATATAGATACACCTAGTAAGTAATAAATCTACCGCTTCTAACCAGAATACTAATTGCTATTAAAACGCTCAAAACGGCAAAGAAGAAAAAGACGACCGCCGTAGCAATTACCCGTAATTTTTGCAGAATTTTAATGAACGTCTCGTACCGACAGGTCACTCCCGCTGCCGCAAAAATAAAAATCGGCAATTATAAGATTCCTCGGGATACTTTCGAGAGTACCACTCGAGGAATCCGCGGATAGGAGGCGATTTATCACGCGATCCCATATTAATTATAAATCTTTTTAATCTAAAATGTTAATTGTACTGAAACTACACGGTAAGCCGAAGGTCTCTGGAAGAGATTAATAAAATAAAACAAATGTTCATATCTTTTTAATTGATCTAAAGCACCGGCGCGGTTTTACTGAAAGCATAAAACTCGACTTGTGATGTTGTACGTGCCGATCCTTCTTCCTCCTGCTTGCAACCTTCCTTGTCCGCTACCACGACTACCACTTCTTGCTTTCCGATACACTCTGAACGTTCGTCGGGTATTATTCACATGATTGCGGACTCGATATATATTTATAAATCACTTAATTGCATTAATAACCGTGCCTCGAAGGGGAATCAGTTCATATACTGATAACTTAATTTCGCCGTGATGCTAAGGTGTGTAGGTTTTTGTTTTCAAAGTCCTTCCTATGTAACATATATTTTCTGCAATCTTACCTTCATGTATAGATTTATGCGAGCATATACACATTATTTAATGTAAGGCGCAGCTGCTAACATTCAAATTATATAGTACAGTATTATTGATAGCTTCTTTTTGGGCATTTTTTTGGTTACTTTTCGGGGAAATCTTTGTACGTAGTAAGTATTTTGCAAAATATGCGCTTACAGTAATAATGGTATCTACTGAAACAGAGCATAGCAGAAATGTATGTTTCTCTTCCTAAGAAAACATGTACAGGACGGTCAGAAGATTGTGGGTGGAATTGTATTAAATGTAACCTTGAACTAAATAATCAAAATATTTGTCAGAAATTAAAGTTGCTCTCGGATGCTTTTTGTAAGTGCTTTATCCGAAGATCCGGAAGATTTTGACGAAGCTTCAGATCATTTTGGTATAAAACTCTCGAATAACAAGTTATTTAACGAAAATTCATTGAAGTGTTAGGGCCCTTTGCAGCTCCGCTATCTATTCCAAGATCACCAGAGAGAAAAAAAACGTCGGTTGCTGTAAGCCCAAGCATTCGGTAGTTACTCAACAAAAATGCAATTAAGAGGGATATAATTAAATAGTAAGAAATGGCAGCAGCGATGGAACGAAAAACGGTCGGAAAGAAACCCTTCCCATCCATTAAAATCAATTTGAGTTTAAATCTAACCCGAAAAAAGCATACACCGAGTTTCGTGAACCGTAATTTCGCAATTAGACATAGCGCTTAATCAAAGGTTCATTTACCCGAAACATTACCGGGGAGAGAGCGAGGGAAAAAACGTTAAGATACTATTTTAGTTCTTGCGTTAGAAAGGATGTGAGGCGTGCGAGAAAAATGGCGTTAAATTTATCAATGTTCGTTGCAAGGAGATTGAAATTGGGAAGAAGGAGGTAGGGGACGCCACCGCCGACATATCCACACGGATAATGCGATTTTAGTTACCTGCTCATTAGGGCCACAACTTATGAGAAATATTTTCGAATTTGAGGAATGGACGCGTTAGTTCACCGCCTCGATGGATAATTCGAAGATAATTGGTTATTACGGCGGGAGCTTCGGGTTGGTTGAAAATATTTTTTCTCTGGTTTACAATTTTGATTGATAGTTTTTTCTCGTACACTAAAGCTTATGTACCAATTTGATTTAGGCTTAGAAAAAGTAATTACAACAAGTAATTAGTTTTACGTAAGCATTTTGGAATTAACAGATGGTCGCTGAGGATGCAGCGCATCAGACTCAAGGTCACTTGATAATCAATCTGAACCAGTAGGAGGTACCTGAAAGAATTATTAGTTCTGTAGGATCCATTTGCAATGTTCAATTTTGCATTTTACTCGAATTTAGCGTGATTTGCTCGTATCAAAGAAATGTTGAATATTCCTAGTATGAGAGAGAGTTGAGAATCGAAAAGAAACATTTGGTTTCTAGCTAGTTTCTGTTACTTACTTATCATTCGACATAACTATACGGAGCACCATATTAAGCACCAAATAAGACCACTCTATCATGAATACACCGCACCATCAATTCTAAACTTTTCAGTGATAGCGGTGCTTCACGTGACGTATTGTACATAATATCAAGACGGGAGACCCCTATATTATGGCGCTTTTTCAACAAATATTATTTATTAAGCTTATAAAAAGAAATAATTATTTCTCATTACGTATAATGATGCCACTTATAATCCTGACATGTACAACCAAGTAGCTTTATGGAAATTAGTAAATATTTACATCCCTAATTTATTCTCGAATTAAGATTTGTATGTGAAATTATGTTTTAAGTGGCGTTCGCGCTGCTCGCGAGAAGATGAACCACACCCCATTTAAATTTTCTTTCTTTGGTGAATTTATAGTGCATTACCACGATTACTTTCTATTAGGGAGAATTTTCTTAATTCAGATGTGGTGGAGAGAATATACTTGTTAATAATGCTACTACGTTGGTATAAATTTTATATAGAAACTCGACTAAATGTTTTTACAATCATTACGTTGACTAAATAATACAAACATAAATTGATCAAAAAAAATTATTAGCTTAGAGGGTCCACAAATTCATTCTTTTTTTTGTTATATTCTAACATTGCACCAACTAACAATGAACTTCAAACAAAAGCTTTCAAGGTCTTATTGAGACCACAAGTCAATATTCTATCATACGGGTAAATAATATTTTCTTTACGTATTGCTTGAAGCTTAATTGTAAACAAAGAAAGAATTTCTATGAACATAGCAATTTTACAACTGGTCCCAAATTGATTGACTTGCACTGTGCTATGATTCGGAAAATACCAACTTAAACATGCAATTGGGAGCTTCATATAATAAATTTGCTGCTGCTAAGCCCTGTAGTCTAAAAAAGCAAAAAAACATTGGACTTCAACCTAAAATTAAAATTAAAATTCTCCGCAGGACAAAACTTTAAAAGCATCTGAGCCAATGTGAGATGTCTTTTTTTCTAATAATGCGTTACTAAAAATGTTCGTTGGTCAGTCATACACTTATCCCAAAGTTTTTCTAGTAAACCCATACCCTCCTTCGATATGTATTCAAAAACTTCTTCCACCGCCGTTTTCAAGACATCGTCCAAAGAAGAACGCCGTCCTTTCGAGCGTTTTTTAATTTATGGAAGTCCTCTATGTCTCGTTTCTATAAAACCGCAGTCGTTGATTACTTTTTGGTAAACTCCGTCAATGCCATGAATCAGCACATTCTTTCGCTTACCATTCTTTGCTGAATGCTGTTCAATTATTTTATTGTTTGCTTATATCCAGTTAAAATTATCGTTTCTGCATACTAAATGCTGTAGGCATCAATTTACCCGATAAAAACTACGTTCTTGGCTTTTGTTGTGGGGAAGATCACTCAATCGCATGGATTCCTACTTCAGCAGCAATTGGAAACCCTTATTCTTCGATCTGCTAAAACCAGTTCCTTAACATTCTTGATATTTTCGTTAGTTCTTACTTCAACAGGCCATCTATCTTGGATCATTTTGATTTCTTATCCCATTAAAATGGTTTACAACAAAACTTGACCATAAAATATTAGGATGCATCTTTCATATATCTTGCTATAAATATTTTTGAGTCCACTTTCCTCCTTCGTTGAGAATTTGGCGGCATTTCTATGTTCTAGCTGAATCGCGCGAAAATACCTGAGTTTCGTATCCGGGGACATCAAAATTTTTTTTCGTAAACCGAAATTCCGTAATATGTTACTATCGTAAGCCGAGGTATCACTGTATTAAAGCTGTCTTAAATTTGGCTTTTCAGTTAATTAAATCATTTAATTCGAACATTTTTGGCACCCCAAACAATGGAAATTGATTAGTTTAGATTATTGGAATCGGAAATTCGAACAATTGTTGAACTTCTACCTGCATATTGCATACTAAACCCTAACATTTAAAAACAGGACAACGTTATCAGATAAGAAAAATTCGTCAATGATCCAGTATTCCAAATTCAGCCGAAGATACGAAATGATACATTTCATAGCGGGAGAAGAACCGCTTTAAAACAATGTTTGAACGTGTTAAGTGGATGATCAATTTTAATAACGATATAAATCTGGCGCACTTGTTAGAACTGATGATGTTTGTAACAGTAACGAGACTTATAACGACCATTCGGGGAAAACCTCTAAGACTAATCACGGTAATCTTTTCAGTAATGTCTAGTGCTAACAACTTTTCAACCGTTTAAGAAAATCACGGTCCATTAAAATTGCGACAAGGCCCGGCCTGTTCCTCTGCGGCTGCCGCATTCTGCACCAATTACCAGCGATGTTTACAATGCTCTAAACGTTAATCACCGGGAGAAACTTGCCTTTTAATTGGTTCTTTAATTGACGTTTGCAAACGTTTTATTAATATGGAGAGTTGAGCGGAATACCGAATTGTTCTCGAACGAGGACTGGCTGATTGATTCAACAATTCGAAATACTTTTTTTAATCAATTTCCGAGGCGACGCTATTATTTTAGTTTGCTCTACATAAACCAACAAACTTAAAAATGATGACTTTATAGAGAAATGCTCGATTTTTAGATTATTTTGGGATATGCCACGACAGCATAAGCGTATGCCAGGTAAATATGTTGTAATTACGTTATGTATGTATTCAATTCACTAACATTTAATATCGTAATTTTTAATTTTTTTATGGTTGCAAGTTTGCGAGGCGAACTAATGCTGATGACCTCTTCCGTCGATTTTCTCCCAGATTAATTTTTTTCTCCTTTGCTTTCACGTTAAGGTAAGATTTAATGTGTAAAACGAAATTCACCATCGGAAATTTAAATTATATTTCCTGAAGTCAAAATTAATTAAATGGCATTGTGTATCGATGAACGTTGTTGTTTTTATATTATTGGGTGAAGCGCTTATAAGCATTGATTACTGAGAATTTTGTATATAGTTTGCCGAATTCAAAGGTGTTCCAACCTCCGATAGCAAAAATCCCTATCGGAGGTTGGAACACCTTTGAACCTTGCCAAACATTGCATTGCACTTTACTTCTTCTTGTCGAACAAGAAATCAGTTGCCTTTCAATTAGTGTAATTCGAAACTGCAAAGAAAAAGAAACGTATCTTTGTCGCTTATCACACATTTTTCTTTTATTTCCATGGTAACTCAATAATAATTCATAAGAATTAGTTAAAAGGTAAGTTAGCCTCAGAGTGCTTTATGACCTGTTAGATGGATTAAATCCAAAGGTACATTTGGCCTAGTCTTCGGGAGAATTTAGCAAAAATCAGCGATTGCGTTGATATTTCTATCGTTTTCAATAAATGGAACTTGAGTGCGTTGGTTTGAGACCACCTCTAATCTCTTCTTTCTTCTTTTAAGTATTAGAGATTAAATGGTTCTAATTATTTCAATTATTGCATTTAAAGCGATCACATAATCACATCTGTGTATTGGTGAAATGCCCAATGCAGATTTTATAGTAATAAATTTAGTTCATTTAATAGTAACATACGCCTTTACCGCATAACAATAACAAATAATAAATGTACATTTTTAAGCCATCACATCAGAATTAATTTAATATTTGAATAAAAACCCTTTATTCTCCTAGTTGCCTCTTATTTTTGTACAAGTTCATGACTTATGAGAGCTGCAAGTTCTGTTCGTATTTACCGCTCCGGCAATAATTTTTTTAGAGGGTGCTGTTAAACCGAAGATATTATCGACCCCGCAGAATCATCCCTCTTGAAGTTTGCCAAATCTCCGAGAGATGTCGCAGAGGGTTTGCGAATTCCAGATAATTACTTTCTGATGCTTCGCTTCCCACGGCCGAATATTTCATTTCACAAAATAAAAGTTACTTTCTTCCAAATCGAGTGTTACGATGTCCAGAATTATGATTTCTTCCAATTTAAAATGATATTTCTTTAAATCAGATACGAGATCAAAAGAAAAAGAAATAGAAGGGTAGGCTTAAAGTATGCAGTCTACTATATTACATCCCTAATCCAGGGTTATCAGTTCGGCCGTCCCATTCACTTCAAACAGCCACCCATCATCGTGTAGTGCATTTATCCGCTACTAGATGGAAATGGGAACACTGCTCGGCGCGTTCTCCTAGTACAAGGGCTTGCCGTAGGGCGGTGTTGACGTAGCGACAACGAGAATAACTTGCGAGCACACATAAACCTGTCAGTGTATTTAATTACTGGTAATTATTTTTCATGTAGCGTTAAGTGGATTGCTAGATAATTTCATTCATAGATTTCTTAGCAATTTTTCTCTAGCGAAATTGAAAGTGAACGTTGCAAGTAGAGTTCGCGATGTTTCTATTTAATTAAGTTATAAATATGCTTGAGTTGATTCTTTTAAAAGCTCTTGTTATGCTTAAGAGGATGCACGGGCAATTTATTTTAATCAATTATGTTAATTCCTAAAACTAGAACAAAAATTTAAAACAAAGGTATTCAAGATCACTAAAATTACCTACTTTAGCTTCTGGATTCTATGAAGTAAAGCTACTTTTAACTTCTAAACCGATTAGAACCAATTAATAGAAATTACACATCATAGCAAGTTCATTGAAGACACCAAGAAGCTTACAAGTTATTGGCTGCATCTAATTCAACATATTTAAATATTAACGGGCCATATAATATTTTACTTATAAATATTCCAATTTAGTAGATTTATGAAGATATTACTGCCTGTTCTTTCTTAATTTGGAGAGCAACTTAATAATCACTTCAATTTATAATATGCGAGAAAATGTAAAATCCATGTACTCAACATTTGCTGAAGAGGAACCAGCTACTCTCTTAATGGTCTGGTGGGTATTATCCAACTTCTAATAAGAAATAGGCGTAAATAAGAAAAAAAGGATTCATGCTAGGAAATGATGAAAAATCACCATAATACACACACAGCAGTTATACGACTATGATCTCGTAAGGATAATTTTGGGGAGCCAAAAAGAGAATAACAATAGTCGATACAAAGAACTAGTTTTATTGAATTCTTCAGAAATGACAAAAATGTTGGCAACTAAAGGCTGTCTAATGATTGTGGAAACAACACTAAAACAAGCAAAAAGTACAATATTTGATGTGGAATCTTTGGCCTTTCATATGTACTTCTCGGTGATCTCCAGTTATACAGCAAACTTACAAGAAACTCCTGAAGAAGAAAAAGTCAACGGTAAATGGATAGAAAGTCAGATAGTTTTAATTAAATGCAAGACAGCTAAAGAAAATTTTAATTCAGACAAACTATAAAGAAAAACACGTTCTAAAAGTTTAGAATGTGATTGTGGAAAATTCAAATTAGTGAGGCAATTGTTGCATATGAAGCTGGTAATAGAGGAAATAGATCTTCTCTATTTCTGAAGGTGGCAGATAACAACCTATGTTGTTTTATGTACTTGAAGTATTGTAAAATGCAAACAATACGCCACTTCGAAAAGTCATCGTGTATTAATAGCTGCTAATTTTTAAAATAGCAAAACAAGAACAAAAATAAGCTAGATATTTATTCAAGCCGAAATTGGGCTTTTCCAAGAGCTTTTACCAGAAAGACTATAATTTGCAATTGCATCGTTATGATAAAAAGGTGACAACCGCATACTTTAGTATGTGGAAGAAGTCAATAATTGTTATGCTTAATAATAAAGCATGCTGTAAGTTTGTTGGGCAATAGACAATTTGAGCACCGATACTTTCAGCTTCTGCATAGTTCGGGCCTTCAAAGTCAGACAGCACTAAAGCTTGCAAAGCCCATAACTACGAATCTGACCAGATTAATGAATGTATACAAAATCTGACCAAAAAAACACATTACTCTACGGTAGGTCCTAAGCCACCAAAGGATCGTAAAAAATGAAAAGGCTGATAAGCTGACTACGAAAGCAGCGAATATGCCCTCCATTGATCCAAACTCTTACGGTGGATGGATTACAAAAGGACTACCTAAAACAGAGAAGAAAATCAAGAGACCTCGTACCTGCAAAATATATCAGAAAAAAGTTAGCCGAACGTATCCGTACCAGACTTGCCAGAGATAACAAAAGGGATTTAGCCAGGATAGGTCACGCAGCCCTATATAACCATTTACGAGCTGAAAACCAATTATGCCGCCTATGTCAAGAAAATCTGGTGACAATAGAACTCATTCTTTGCAAAGGTCACACATGAGATCAACACTTCAATAAGCCATTCCTAGCACCCAGTGAATTGAAGAAAAAAGATTTAATAGCACTACTGGGGTTCACTAAAAGCCTTCAACTGTTCCTCCGTCACATCGAAGGTTACAATAGGTCTATTTTGGTCGCAGCAACTAACGGTATTAATCTCATTGCTCGTACTTATAATATTACATTGGCATGAAAAACAAAATTCAACAAAAAGCGAATCAATGTTGCTAAAACATAAAAGTAAAACTGGTAAAACGCTGGTCCCATTCGACTATAACTATCGGGACTACTGGGCTATAAAGATAAAGTGAAGCAAATTCGCAAAATGACTTAATAAATTAGTGTACACGGCGCTTGTAGCTATGATAATTAGATGATTAGAAAAGCGCGTACATTCTCCTGTAAAATTTTATAAAACCTTAATTCTCCTCATTTTGCCTGAGTGTTGCTACTTTGTATTCAAAATTATATAAAATAAGATATAAATAATGGAGATAAAATAGTTTAAAAAATACGCGTTTTAACATTTCTTGGTTGTATAGTGGGTGTCTGATTTGTGGTAAAATGTGAGCAGCATCCTGGAAGAAATCGCGGAAGATTCATAACCTTCATTATGTGAACAGCAAATTTGTTTTGCCAAATATTTAACGCGAAATTTTTCACCGCTTCTTTTGCGTTCACTGGCACGCTGCACCGCAGATTGCAACATTGTTGAAAGCTACCTTTCAGATTTTTCGGCTCATTGCAAGAAAAAGCACGCAATAAAACAAAATTGTCAACGCACGTCCGTGTGCATCAGTAGCGTAAGATGCGCAAAATTTATCAAATCGTTTAGACGCAAACAAAAATGTCCACCTGTCGGATGTCTGCGGCGACGGTATTAAACGTTAAACGTTGGAGATTAATATTTTGACATTTGACAATATCACCGGTGTCACCTTAATAAATACGAGAGGATGTCGCGTTTGTAAGATGCCATTACAGAATTGGCGTCGGCCTCCGTAACAGGTGAACTAATTTCAAATGGCACATGCAAATAAATTTAGTGGAAGTGCACTGTGGTGGTGCCGTCGTCTGTCGTCCATGAATTCAAGTGACTGCGTGAAGTTTATCTTTCATCGTAGGATTTTATGATCATTTGACTTTTTAATACTACAAATCCCTGGAATTAAATAAAATGTTTTAGATGGGTTTTGTAGTAGGTAATGATCAACCAAAAGCCACTTTATTATGTGGAAGTATAATATGGATTAATTAATGTATTTGGGGCATACTGAGGAAAATTTCTTGTTTAAGGCAATTGGGTTTATCGTAACGCAACTGTAGCTAAAGGGAATGTAAATGAACAATTACATTAAACTGCTGTAAAAATAACATCACTAACTATAAAAGCATTCACTGTATATATTGCAATAAATACACCGTTATGCAAAGATTTTGTACGCAACTAGCGGTTAGTTTTAAAGATTTTAACTTTAGGATTTATTTTTTTCTCAGGAGTAACTATCAAAAAGTATCGTCGTCAACCGACTCCACAAATTTGAAACGCAGAAAGTTGTAAAGCCCTAAATATTGCTATTGCCTTTGTTAGAAACAC
The DNA here is from genome assembly GCA_902654985.2 of Oryctes borbonicus. NCBI lineage: Eukaryota > Metazoa > Arthropoda > Insecta > Coleoptera > Scarabaeidae > Oryctes > Oryctes borbonicus. The sequence continues at coordinate 7,664,341 of LR736868.1, forward strand.
CCAAACTACTTATTCTTCTTGGAAAAAAAAACTGATCGTTTCCAACGTCCAAAATTCTCACGTTGCCAAAAGCAAAAGTATGTCTATCTAGTATTTAGAGAACCAATGCGAACAATTGCTCTTGTGCTCTATTTTCCAACTATTAACTCGTATGTTTGATGTAACAACCATTAGAGTTGTCACATTTTGACGCCAGAAATAACATTATATTTGTCGCAATTTTCAGTTCTATCCGTGAGTCTGGAAAGAAAGCTATTGATTTTTTAGTGGGGTCGATAGCTTCTTTTCCAGACTCTACGATAAAACAGAAAATTACGATAAATGTAACGTTATTTATAGTGACCAGTGTAAAAACTGTAAAAGCTGTTGCATTGTCTCCAATGTAGCAACTACTCTCTTTCGCCGAACACGTCCATTTTCAGATATAGCTAGCTTCAAAATTGCGCTTTACTTTGAATATACTGATAGTTGTAGAATTTATTATCAAAATCAAGCAACAGCATCATGTTTTTGTTTTAATATCGTGATAGGACATGAATTTAACAATAAACGTGCGAAATATCGATTCTTCCATCGATTATCCTTTGCTACTATCTTCATTCTATCTTTATCAGCATACCGTATCACTAAAAAACACAGCTAATTCCTCCTCTGCACACATCATGTTAATCTGGTTGATTGTAAAGCATGCACGCTTGAACGATCGATTGAATTTCTAAGAAGAACGATCGTACTTCGTTTTCAAATACCAGGATCTAATTTAAGATTTTACACTTTTTCCCAATTCGTAATCGTACTTTCGTACATCAGAACAACGTCTAAAAACATTTTAAATACTTTAATTTACAAAAAAATGCATTGAAAGCGGGATGTACTTAAGAAAAAAGATAATTAAATTTTTTTAACTCTTCGGTACATCAGCGTCATTAACGCCTTGGCGTGATTTCCATTATTAGTAGAGTAAATCTGGATATGTATTAACCAGCGTTCGCTTTTAAATTTGTGAAAGAAACACGAAAGCATTCTTTGGGATTTCGAATATTTACAGTGTTACGCCGCATAAGAAGCCACTCCTTCTTTGGTTTTAATATTTTTTATTTACTGCCTATTAGTAAATTTGCACTCGTAACAGGCTTATTTACCATTTTTTATTAGCATCATACAACAAACTATGAAGGGTAAAAATTTAATTACAGACCTTATTTAGAGCATAAAAGAATGTAATCCTTCTCCGCGAAACAGTGAGTATGCAAACTAGATTAATTACGGAATCACGGTTACAAATACAACAATCACGTGCAAAGTGTGAAAGTGGGTATGCACATTATAATTATGCCATTCATAAAACGGCACCGTTGAACGTATTCTACTGTCATCCGTCGGCCAGTTCTAATTAGCGATCATTAATAATAAAAAAGCAAAGCTTTGTAAAGCGGCTACTACTTAATATGAACAAGCAGGTATATAGTATAAGCTTTCCTTGTGAATTTACGAAGAAATATTCGTTACAAAAATGTTAGCTTATTTCCACACCCACACTGGATCTTTTTAAATAAATTACTCAATACTGGACACTTATCACTTTGTCCGACTTAGGAATTTGTATCGGACAGATACCCAACCCGTAAATACAGAATTTAACGAAGCTGCTGGAAAACGGTTTGTGAGGATGAAATCTGCGTAAAAGATCCGTTTCTCGTTAATTATTTCCCGCTAGATGTTCATAAAAATTCATAAAAAAAATACCAAACGATTGATAAGTACCAAATTTAAACAAACAAATTTAGTTATATTAATTATTTCCAAATATATGGCTGGAAATTCTTCAGATGTTTCCGCAACCACTTAAGAAGTCACCCGTTGAGCGATATAAGCGATCGACTGGATAATTCCTCTAGTCATTTATGTGTGCGGTAAATATTTACCGAAATGGAACTATGGAACTTATGATAATAAATTCATAACGTCTCAATAGAGGCCCCATCTAGACGCCCGCCAGCGGCGCCCGTCCCGACGCGCTCTGACGAAGATGGATCACCCGACATCGCCGGACAAGATCAATTGAATTTCTTTCCGTTCACCGCTGATACAGACCCACAATGTTACCATCTACATCCGAATAAAATTCCCGTTCAACCGCCGCGTCATGTTACCACTACTGCTACCGAGTATTACGTATAGATACGCACACCGACGCCTTCGACGCACACTTCGAGAAAATGTAAGTATTTTTTCCAAAGTATCCCCGAAAGGAAAATGCCGGGCAAAAAGAGGTTGGAAAAAGTTGGACGGGATCCGCAAGTTATTATTCTATGGTCCGCCTGTCTATTTCGATTATTAATGTTATTAATGATACGAGGAGGACGAATAGTCTAGTAGTTGTTATAATTAATGCACGATCAGTCATTGTTTGCTCATAATAGTGTAACAAAATGCTGGGAGTTGTTTGCGCAGATCTAGAGATGTAGCGGGAGATATTCGGTATGGAAGTATTGGAAATCTCAAGAAGTAGCTACACCTTTCAGAAGAAACTATTATAGCGATTTTTTCAATTAAATCTGGTTCTGTACAATTTACTTAACATTCTAATCTAATGGCCTGTTAAGGATAGCTAACATTTCAGTTGTTTTATTCTGCAAATTCATTTGATATGCTTTATTTCGTCCAACATTTGGCTTGTCTTACTTATAAATTCAACGTATTGCCTTATTTTAAAAATAAATAAATTTAATTCCTTCGAATATGCGCAATTATTGCAAAATACATTAACAACCCGTTTTAATAGTCATTTAAATCACATCTGTACGATGTTACGAACTTGCATTGTAAGAATACGCCGAGCATGGGGGTCATGAACCCAACCTATCGAACAATTTTTGGTTCCCTTCTTTGTCACTGAAGACAGGTGTTATTTCTACAAAATAATTCTCTCTTTAATAAACCTTGATTCAATAGGAGGAGATGGAAAAATTATTGAAAAAATAGGACTGATTAATTGTTTTTTTAACCATTGAATTTTACAAAATTTTAAATCCTTCTTTTTACGGGAATAATAAAATCAAACACCTACTTGTCACGCTAGATGGCCAAGAACGTTTTTGGATCCTTTACGTAAGTGAAGAAGAAATTGTATGGACAGCAATCATAGATAATAGGTACGGTAATGACAGGTAGATATTCATAGTTCATTTTCCTTCTCATTATTTACTTAGCTTGATCCTTTTTGCTTCCTCGGACTCGTCCTATTAAACACCTTCCTCTAGGGAAGCTACTGCAGCTAACAATTTCATGCATATTTTATTAGATGTTAATACATTGACAGGTAATGAATGCCCTTTGATCACTATTGATTGGCATTTGAATATAGCTTAACCACCGCCGTGACGTCACTCGCTGCCTTGTAGATTATACACACTCGTTTTTCCTTGGATGCGATGTGAACTATACGTCGAAGAAACCCGTGAGTGAATGAGTAAGTTTTATTCATGTGCTCGTATTCGCCTGTATATGTATATGCGCGTACCGGAGCGTCGACATCGGAGATGAAGTTGTTACGTGTTAATAATAATTTGCACGCTGCTTAAAATGCATTGAAAATAGTAAAAATGCCTGCGATATAGCTGATTACGGCGTATAATTGAAGAAAATTACTCGAACGATTACCAAGTGCTAGGTGAACACCATCAAGTGATCTCGCCTGATATTACTCTTCATTAATATTAAACGAAACGCGGCAAAATAATCGCGTTCGCATACGTGCGGTGGCTGATATTACTTTTTGTTTTGAATAAAAAAATAAAAATTATGTTGGTTCATGTTTATGTATTACTTATTTTATATTTTTACATTATTATTTTTGTTATTTTCCTTATAATCGTGTGTTACCTTCGCACGTAAGTTTTCATCCCATGCTTAGCCACTTAGCTCGCCATTGGAAATTTACTTTCCGATTGTTTCCCAGAATGTTGTTGTACTATGTTCTACAGGGTATAGCAGCATACTAGAAGCATGTTCGTAAATTGGTGACTTCATCACTATATTTTGCTTTCTTTAGAAATATGATTATTTGAAATAAATTAGTAAATTAGCTCTTTGTCTACTAAAGACAAGATAAAAGCAAAAAACCCTACAATTGAGTGGATTTGATGGAAAAATGCAAGACAGAACTAGAATGAATACTGCAACGAACAGTAGCTCTTTCAATCGTACACTGTTGATAACTACCTTAAGCATGTTGTTGCATGGAGTAACATGCAGCAACATGCTTTATTGTTTTCCGGTATATTCTTAATACAGATTGATACACTTGTTCATTTTTCAATCCAACTCTTAAAGCAATCAGTTGGAGTAGTCAAAATTACAATTTTTAAGGCATAGACTGCTCTATTGGGCATCTGAAACCGTTGACGACCCACCCCCAAAATTGAGACAAAGTTGTAACCATTTTCCTCGACGCATGCCAAGAACGGATAGCTTTTGTTGGCTTCTCCTCATTTTGAAACATCCGCACAGGCCATTGACGCCTGGTTTCGAGTTGATACGAATAAATTCATGATTCGTCACCACTCACGGTATTGTAAACATTTTTTGAGCTTTTGTTATTGAACCGGCTCAAAGTCTTTCGACACCAATTAACGCAATCTGCCTTTAGTCCTTTAGTTAAATGATGGGGGACCCAACGAGAAACTAACTTATTGAAATGCCTCATTCTCGGGATGTCACATGTCGATCTCTTTCGATCAGTTGGCGCCCAGTAGCCAAATTTTTTTGAGTCACTTCCTCCTTTGGTGGCCCTATTCTAGGACACTCGTTGAGAATTGTGTGTCCACGCTGAAATTCGCAACTGCTGATATGGTTCTTCACTGTGAAATTCATACTTCGTAAATCTATCGTATTTACAATTAAATATACGTTTGATACAAAATTCTTGGACATAGCTAGTACTTATGATACAAACTATTTAAAAAAAATGCTTTTAAGAGTTGTTTTTCTGTAGGAGTTCTTTTCATAATAGTTTACGAATATGACATGCAATAAATAGATTTTCTCCTTAATCATGCTTGTTTGCTCAATAATAACGAGAGAGAATTCGAAATAATAAGAAAAAGCTATTTATGTTATTTCTGCTCCGTCTAAAGAAAGAATCTGGTTAGTGATGATTAATGAATTTAACAGGTTTCACCTGGTCATCGTAAAAAGGTGACGAACGTAAATTTTGATCGATTCTTAGTAAAACCCAACCGGTAAAGTTTTTACCCGATTCTTTCGAGCATTCGTTAAAATTCGATTGTATTTTGAATCGAACTCGCGTTGCAATCGTGGTAATTGCGGAAATTGTACTACCGTCGGTATATGAAATTGGTCCCGCTTATATGTTCCTTTTTCTTCTTTATTTCAGTAATTACATAATTTATATGAGAATTGTGCGTGGCGTACGCCAACAAGAACATGTCATTTACACGATTCATTACAAACGTTTGTGGTGGTAGAAGCTGCTATGCTCGACTGACTGCCCTGACCACGAACCGACTTTTTGCCGGTCCTGAGAATGCTGGAACTGAACTGAAACTAATTAAAAGTCGCTGTACCGATCGGAACTAACTGGCGGGGCATCACTCAAGCTTCTGCTTTTATTCTATCCTATCCCTCCTTTTCACTGGTTTCAGTTTACGAAATTTTATTGTAAATATTTACTCTCTAGATGTAAGATATGATTGTAATTAAAAACGAAGAATGTTCTATTAATTCCTTTTTTTTTTCATTTACATTTGTTGAATTTACAACGTATAGGAAATATTAGATGTAAAATCACAAGTGTTACATACATTCCGTCTGGAACACTAGAATGTCGTAAAAAAACGAATTATTCAAATGAATGCAGGAGGTTTTAGAGAATGTGGCGTTTAAAAAACTAAGTCAAACGCATATGATAGGTCACAGATCGTAGGTCTTTGAACTCAAGCCTCATTATGGTACTGTAAAATAGTTTTTGGATTCTACGTAAATTCCTCACCATAATTCACGTGCCTTATTTCAAACACCTAAGTACGTACTAAAAATGCCTTGAACGTAACACATAATTTCCTCTTTGTGGGAATAAAACAAAACGACCTTTCAAGTTAAACGTCGCTGATTTTTAAAGTACGCTCAAGAATAAAGCAACATGTTGTTGAAAATCCGCCGATACAGTTAAAAACTAGTCGAAAAAAATTACCCCCAAACGGATGGACATAAATTGTAATGCATGGCTCGTACTGGGGACGGCACATTCATCATTTCATGGTTGCGATCCGTGTTGCTCAAAGCACCCGCTTTGAAAAAAAAACACACAACACCATCATGTACACTTGCTTATACACAAATAACTACACTACGTCTCATAATAATTTGTTCGTTTTGACTTAATAATTCAACAGCAGCGATATAATGGTAAAGGCACAGATCTAAATTAAATTTTAAAATGGAAGATATACAGCTTTAAAATGGAATACTGACAATGTTTTATATTTAATTATGCGGAATTGTTTCGATTAACTTTTACAATTAATTTTACAAAAGCCTAATACGCTATGGAAGCTTCTTTACTTCCTATGCTGAATGGATAATTGATATTTTTTACAATTCTTTTAAAGAAACTATAGAAAGAGCATATTCAAAAAATTATGGAGTCCGGCCAATAAATTGAATTTTCTTGTAATTACGAATAGTAGCTGAAGCAATTTGTATCTAATTAATACTGATTTTTTCAACTGTTTCTCTTTATACCTGTGATACCTTCGATAGCTGTGAAACTAAAGCACATTTTTATATTAAGTACGCAATACAGGCAAAAATCGTCCCAAATGAGGTAATTTTTTAACAAGTCACAAAATGCATTAGAAAGAAGGATTCCAAAATACATTGAAGCAAATGAGAGGAATGAAATATTTTAATTCTGAATTGACCAAAAAAGAACATCAAACAAATTTTCGAAAACAATAGAAAGAAAGAAATAATCGGCCCGACTGTTTAACGAGCAAGAAGTAAATCCATAAAGAACGTATAAAAGACAGAAGAACTTTGCGAAATACTAAGAAGTGATAAAAGACAGAATTTGCGGAAATTCCATTTATGCCGGGGTCAAGACAAATAACCGAAGATAGGAATCAATGGAAAGCATCTCACAAAATCACATCAATCCTCGACACCTATTATTGCAAATCTGATACTCTTAATGCTTATTTACTTTATATACATTTAACTTATCTCGAGGAGAATTTAAAGAAGGACAAGTCCAAAACTATAGGAAGAGCTTCGATGAACAACGAAACTCACTTCGAACACTAATTCAAGAAAAATATTTTTACTTTTAATATATTTGGGAGGGTCTTCCGAACACATCCAAAAAATCTGAACAGTGGTGTACAAGCGTGCAGATGTAAAATGTGTGGACGGTAATTTTCGTCTCGTATCGCTTATTAGATTTTTATGGCGGCGGTACATCTGATCTCGAAGGAATAAGGCGAACGCTACTACACCGGTGTCACGGACCATAAGTGTTCGCTTATGTTTCTATTAAAGCTGCCGCTGTGCACACCGTTTGAAGAAACGCCCAAAGAAGTGATCTACGAGCTGCGGGTATCAACGGAACAACGATCCTCCGATGTAACGAGACTCGTGCCAAACCAAATACAACACCGCAAATAGATATGATGATGTGTAGGCTGTTATACGCCTGTAATTAAACTGGCGGGACACAATATCGGAATCATTAAAACTACAAACGCTCAACTTCTTATGGTGTAATTGCAAAAGCTTGTAGATATAGAAAAAATTTTATTACAATAATGTTAATTATTAACATTGCTGTGTACGTATTTAAGAAATTGATATTACAACAAGTCCATTTAATTCGCTTTTGGTATATCGCAGAATTAAGTAGCTTGGGTTAGAAAGGTTCCAATGCAAGTCCTATCTTTGTTTAAATCAAAATAGAAATATAAGTGGACTGACTACTCTTCATTTTTTCCTCATTTCTATATTAATGTCAATTTGGAAAACACCATGATGTGTTTTGGAAGTTATCCAAGCAATGCAATAAAATGACGTATTTGTAAAAGCTCTTTGCCAAAACTATTATGATTTGCAATTGCACTAGTATTCAGTTACATAATCTAATGTCCAAAGTTTTATTTAAATCATTAGCATTTAGCATAAATGTGTTGTTATAGCATGCTTTGCTGTGATCAAAGCATTCTAGATAGCAAAAGGATAACTCCTCTGGAAGATAATTTGGAAATTGTAGATTGATGATTATTTCTATACAATTATCCGGACCTAGGGCCGATTTGGATAATTAAAAATTTAAATAGCAAGATTTCTACTCGTACATTAGCAGTCATATTTCTATATGAGTACTGCTGCATCCTCTGTTGCATACAGGATGTTCTACTTCTGCTGCGAATGATGGAAGTCTCATTTCAAAATAGAAAGCCTATGTACCACTGCGTCCTTATATACCTCTCTTCAATTCATGCCAAAGTTCAGCAACATTCAACACAGTTGCCTACAATTTTATTAAACAATAATTTATAGTTGAAACTAAACGTGTTCCGGATTTGAACCCCGTCATGTTGGTTAAAATAAAACTCACTTAAACTTAACGACATGACACGGTTCAAACCCGGAACGCGTTTAGTTTCAACTGATTCTGGCCGTGGAAGCCTACGTTTTTATAATAATTTATAGTTTGAAGAAATTTTGTTGCTAATGCCGATAATTACGAGACAGACACGTTTAATAACGCAGCACCTTTATCTTAATAACGTGCTAAGAATAGGCACCGTAAATATATTTTCCTTTGTACATTTGCACACTTTAGATCCTTATAAAACGTGGGAAGGAAGGTCGACGTAGAAAATCAAGGCAACCTGTCCCCGACGATGAATTTGCATGGGGGTGCACTTTCGCGAGGGTAAAGTATCGATGTGTATTCAAGCACGCGAAACGCTCATTACCTTGCACTTCCGTTTGTTTCTCATATTGTTCTCGCCCTAGACCGATGCTCGCGGTCGTCCAATTTTGGTGTTAATGTTTCGACATTGTTAGGAGGTGATTAAAGTAAAATTCCTTAAACGATATTCGGTAGTAAAATATGGCCTATGACAGGATAATATTTTAGGGTATTAATAGAGACTAATTAGCCCTAGGATCGTTTTGGTAATCTTCGTTGTTGTTTATATGTTAACCGGGGAAAGTATACAGCGTAATCGTTCTCGGTTTCTTGTATTTGTTCAAGATCTGAACCAGCAAAAGAATTACAAATTTCTAACATGCACACTCGGCAACTTAACTAAAGCTTCAAAAGGAAAGCTTGTGTAATAATAAAGATTCTGGCTGTAGCAGTTTTGGACATTATACGTTCGGATCCAAACAAAATAAAGTGCCAGATTTCTATGGAGAGCTTCGTATAATCCTGAGTTGCTATTCACATGAAGCAAAAGAATGAAATTTTTTCATATGTCATACGGTAAATACATCAGAAAAAAATATGGTACTTAATGCAGAGTTGAAGCGCATTTTTAACGTAATAGCAGGTCTAAAGAATAATAGTTATTAATGAACCTTCAGTATATTAGTATACAGGATGACCCAACCTTCTATAATTGTCAAATTGCGTCGTATATTGTATAAACAGGAGGAAGCAAACATTTTCTGATGGCGTAATAGACATCCTAAAGCATCTTTCAGCATTCAATATTGAACGTCGAACTTTACCAAACTCCAGAAATGTCGTTTTCCTGTATCTATCGTACAGCAAATCATAATCTAACGTTTTTGTTTAATAACGTTTGTCCTTAACATTGAAAGTAAACGATATAGTTACAGCTAAACGCGAGTTTCGCATTTGGATGTTGCATCTAACTGTTTAGTATTATTTGGTTACCATAACAACAGTAAACAAAACATACTTGGTATTGGTTCATGACTGTTAGTAGATAGGGTGTTGGTTTGTTTCTATAAGGAGAAATTAAAAACGCAATGATATGCAAGGCGTCCAGCAAGCTATCACCATTGATCTTGCAACTGCTTTTCGGAATATTTTGGAATGTTTTTTTTTGCTGACAAGCGATACATTATGCTCTTACGTATTTTTTATTCGTGTGATCAAAAATGTGTCACCATGCCCTCAGTCAAGCTACTTCACAAGAAGCAATCTTTAAAAAATCAAACAATGAATGCTTTCGTGAGGAATTGTTGTATTCGGACATTAATTTAATACACAATTAACAAAAAAAATCAAGAATGTTGTACAGTACTTGATAGCCAAGACAATTTTAACAAGTTTTCCGTCAATAGCATCTATTACAGTAAACATCAGATTACGAATTGAAAATATTACAGAAGCACGATTTATTCGCTAGCTGTACAAGCTACCTTGTATCTCGTAAGCATTCAGAAGAAAATTCGCAATTTAGAAAATATTCGAAGAACCCTCACGTATCACGAAAACTGCTCTTGCGAAAACGCCAACCTCCTGTCTTCGTTCCCTACCAGTGCTACTCCGACGACTTTGCAAACTTCGACAACAGGAAAACTGGCAAGTATTTAATGAGTTGAGTGAATGCTTGCGTCGTTTTCTATTTGCATGTCATTCGTGCTGAAATGAACAGTCCTTGAAGGGCCGCGGGCTGTACGACCCCCGTCGTAGCAGATGGGGTCGAAAATTCAGCCGCCGCCACCACCTCCGCTTGTACACATCGCGCAAGAAGAACGCAGAAACAACAGCCTCGACCAGCAGCAGCACAACTACGCGCAGAGTAGAGTCTCTCTCTGTGTGCTGCGATCTTGTGCCTTCGAAAAGATTTATTACCTCGTAGAATTGAATGGTTGTAGAGGGATGTTTAGAGGTACGTATTTACCGCATAAATCGTTCTTTACGAGTTTGTTGATATGTATTACGATACGCCGGCAGCCAGTAAAACGCTAAACGATTAGCTGTTCATATTTTGTCAAATTAGTGGCTGTTTGCTAATTTATGAGGGCGTTTTATTTCTAATTCCTCCCTTTTTATCATTTGGCAGCACTTTTTATGCAACCGCAACGATAATTGCTTACAGTGTAACAGAGGGATCTAATCAAAAATAAGAATAACGCTGATTCAAAAAGTAAATGAAATTAAAGAATCAGGTGTGCATAGTAAACAGTCGTAGGGCCGTTGTTAACTCAGAACTAAAACTAAAATCTAATTTTTTTACCTGGCTTACCATGCCTCGCACTTAAATTGACTCAACGTGCTACGCGAACCTGAGTCGCTATTTATTCGACAAAAACCGAGGCAAATTGTTCGCGAGGCACATGAACATAACATGAAAAAATTGTGGACAATTGTGAAAGATCGTATAAACAAAATTGAATATTTCTACTATGTTGTTACGAAAGTATTAAAAGCAGTAAAAATGGACGTCTAAAAAATAATTAGGATATAGGTAGTATTAATGTCTAATTTAGTAATGCTACATACTATACTATATGTTGTATTTATTAAAAAAAAATAGAGTTTTAAAGTTTAATAATGCGTTGCAGCAGATTAGAAGCAGTTAAGTACATTCATATTACGTAAAAGATGGATAAGGTTCAAGAAAACTGCCTAGTAAATATAATTATTTAAAATATTCAATTTCAGCAAATAGATATTCAATATGAACAAATTTTAACATAAAAAAATAGAAAACAAATGGTGCGATGCCGCCCAAAATTCCTTTTTTTCTTTGAGAATTAGATTTAGAAACGAATTACACGTTTTCCTTTCCCTTTCCGTTTTTTTTTTTTTGGGTCGAAAACCTCAAACACGAAATTAACACATCATAGTACATTTCGTACAGCGCCAAAAATCAATCCACGGTCTGCCCAATAATAAATGACAAAAATCGTCCATCCATACCAGTGGTGTATTGTCGGGGGCGAGCGTCCGGGCCGTGAGAGGGTGAGGCGATCTGACGGAGCGGCTGAGAGAAAACAACCCGACTGTTGACATTGATGGATTGTATTTCGTACAAATGCCAAATTGTGAAAAGAAGAGTAGACTAACGGTGGAACGCATACCGGAGAGTTGTAGACGCGATCCGAAACTAGGGGTTAGATCAATTATCGGTGAATAATTCCGAGAGCGCAGAGAGGAACGTTCTGAAAGCTTTTGCCTTGTGAAAGGAGAGGCGAGGAGACGTGAGAGAAGATCGTATTTTTTAAAAAAATACGCTTCGAAATTCGCGTAAAAAAGGCAAATTTTTGTATTGCTTGATTTAAGTTCGGATACTCGATTATATTTAATTTTAGGCACAAATTTCCACTTTACTTTAGTTAAGATTAACAATGCGACATTTCTTGTATAACATTTTACTTTCCTAAAAATCAAATATAATATAACACTGTTACTCGCAAAACCAAAGAAGCACGACCAAAACATTGTTCTTTTAGTCGTACACCCATAAATAATCGCTTAGGTAATTTATTAAATTCAACGTAGGCTCAATTTTATTAATAGAGAAGAATTAAAAGAAATAAATGTCGACTTGTAGGCTGGAGAGCAGCCATAATGTCATCTGCAACATTCAGTTGTTGCTCAGGATTTCCACAGTTTAAACGCTTGAACTAAACTGATGAGTAAGGTTCGCCACTTTCCGTGCGCTTCACAGAAGCCGGTATGGGAGCGGTTGTCCGGGTGTGTGTTCCGTAATATACGCGTAAGCGATCTTATTGCAGTAGTAACGCATCCAGTATGTGTTTGGGGTTTTAAGAACGACTCCCAAATTCCTGTGTTTCACGAGAGTCGGCTCAGAATTCCAACTTTTGCAGCAAAGGAAACTAAATATAACTCGAGCACTATTATTACGTATATATATAGGAGGAAAGAGAAGTCCTTCAAAGATCCATTGAGGTCAGAGTAAAAAATTAAGGAATTTTTCTTCTTTCAATTTTAAGGTAAATGGTAGTACATGTATTACGAACAAATAGCAACAATTCAAATAAATACTGGATCGCATTTCTATAAGAAGTAAATATTGGCTGCTTCAAGGCTCTACTGGAACAGTTTGCCGTATTGCTAATTAATAGTCCACAGAAAGCTTTTACCAAATATAATTTTGGCGCTTCGGCCGACCATGAGTTATTATTACGCCTGCGCCTGTAGAACGTAGAACTTTACTCTGAGAGTTGCAAGCTCTCTGATAGTCAAGCATCCCCTTAATTTATTTTATTATATATTCAATCTGAAAAAAGTACTTTCTCTGGACGACATCCAAGCAGCTACATCAAGCTTTACCATTTCTGAGCTTTTGAATTAAGAATGTTGTCTGGAAGTAATTAAGAAGCCAAGTTTAATATTGGTATATTTATATTTTAAATATTTCTTCACGACAACGATATTAGCATGTTCAATAGATAAACTTAATAATTTAATAAACTTTATGTCTGTAATACGAAAATGGATAAATGTGTTTTCCTACGTCACTAGTAACATTTTCCAAACGCAAATTATCTCAATCTGCTAGATTGCCATATTAAATCAATTTTAATTACATTGACTAAAATCAATTTTATTTGTGATTTGGTAAACTTGGGTACTTAATACCTCTTCGGTATATTTTGAGCTACAAGTAAAACTACCCACAACAGTTACATTAATCATTGATTTACGAATCGGGGAAAAAAAAAAACCATTAAAACGCCTAAAATGAAAAATAACAAACTTTGCTCCAATTTCCAATTTCTTTCAACTCCTTCCTACTTACGTTCTGCTTTTCCTACACGCTTACTATACGTACATCTTTCCGAAGAGACGCTCGTATAATTACAGTTTTGTTAAGTTATATCGATCGGGGGCACAAGACGAACGGTTTTTAAATACACCACCAGCGCGAATGTTTACTAGGAACGGAGAGACCCGGACGGAGGGTATGGTGCTTTTCCCGTATGAACGGCGAAGGGAGGAGAAAAGTTCAGTTTGGGAACCGTCATTTTGTAAAACGACTCCTCGTTAATCATCTAGTCGGCCCTGACTGTCAATCATTGCATGTTCAACACGAAGCGGAGGATCCGCACGAACGAAAGAACTGTGTGAATTCATCTCGTCTTTAGAAAAAAAAATACTTACTGGACTACCATAGTTTGGTAAAACGTATCAAAAGAATTATAATACCTTTTTCAAAAGAAAGTTCCTGCATATTTTGCGCTTGTCTCTACCTTAAATTGCTAACGATGGCGAAATCGTTATTTGCATTTAGAATATATTGAAGTTACTAATAATAACATAATGAGTTACAAATTCACCAAGAGTATCAAGTTAAATAATATAAGTATGGTCACTATTTTCTATTCAGTAAATAAGCGTACTAGTTGTATTTTAAAATGGTGTAGCGGAATGCAAGATTTTTCTTCTGTAATTGTTGCTAGCAGGTCATCGACAAAAACTAGAAACAAGATCGAAGCAAGGACACGTTGAGCTACACACAGATTGTTCGGTAACATCTTTGAGGTGAAAGCTCTAGCACTCTTGTGATCACTGACATCTACTATCCAAACATGATTGGGAAAGCTCCCAAAGATTTGCTCTTATATCATACATTCCTTGTTTCATTATTTATTATCAAAAATATATTCCTATTCACACAGTCGCAAGCTTTCAATGAGTCAAGGAAGAATGCCATCTCTCCTTTCTCTGGGTAATATGGATTGGGTAAAATGGAATATTGCAGTTTGAGTGGATTTACCTGTGCTATGGCAGAACCATGTTAATTTTGATGAAATGGATGACATTCATTTGCAAATTCAACCAATCTCTTGCACAATTTGAAGAGCCCTGCAAATATACTACTGGATCCGGAATTGTCAACTCAACGAGGATCACCTTTCTAATGGGCCTTGTTATAACAATTTTTAATCGTCCCAGAAAGAAATCTTCTCTGAATCTTCTCTCTCTTTCTTATTAGAAACCATAAAACTTTTTGAAAAGAGGTATACGCACTTTAACAGTAATACGAGGTGGGGGAAAGTTTCCAGCCTAACGCAATACTTTCTTCGCCAGTTCGTAAAAAGAATTACCATTATTATGCTTGTTTTTTTAATCTCTCCTCCCAATCACACAATCCTTCTACCGAAAAGTAGCAGAAATAGGAAGAATGGACAGGATAAGAAACGGAAAAATCGGAACTAAACTTAAAATAAAGCCTTTGAAAGAAAGTATAAAAAAAAATAAACTTAAATGGGTAGAGCACCTCATAAGAATGGAAAGTATGGGCAAAAACAAGAGAAGGTGGCCTAGAAGGATATGGACTAATAGTGTTGTGGACATTGCAAGGAGAACTTGCGAAGAGGAATGATTGATAGAGACAGAAGAATGCGTAGGGTGTTAAAAGGAGAAACCGCGACACTTCGGGTAGGAAAGCACAACGCTGTAACTGTAAAAACAAATAAAGCGATAAGAACATACGACTTCTTTCTATATTATTTTCACATTTACAATACACTCCTGTAGTTTGATCCGTTGCCCCCGACTCACCCGGTATTCATGTATCTTGCCTTACAGAGTGTCTATATTTTTAAATTGACTCAACAGGGCATACATACTTATAAATGTGTATGTTTTACAATGAAAAATTACAACAAATAAATGCCACAATACGACTACGGAACTTGCTCAAATACAAAGTCTAATTTGCTTTTTATATATCTATGCATAGGCTTCTGTCCTTCGAATAATTTTGAGTTCAACTACTCTTATTTTAATTTAGGAACAATAAACACAAGGCAAAACGTACACGAATTTAATTTCAACCGGCGAGCGCTTTACCATGCAGCATCGGCGGCAGTTTACCCCACTTTTCCAGCCTGACTAAATCGTCTGGTTCTTATGCAAACATATCGCTCAGCTCGCTCCGGTCTTTCGCTTTATTCTAGACGAAAACTTTCAACCTGACTGACTGACAGCAGCCGGCACTTCTATGCAAATTGAATTGGGAAATTGTTACACAATATTACGTTCTTTTTCGGTTATGTGACGTCTCACTATTTTAATAAATTGCTTTTCGGGGGACTTGTCAGGAAAATTTTTGCACGTTACGTTGGTTTGCATTGACTAGAAAATATTACTTCTTTAATATACCGACTACCAAGAATTATATCTTACTGTTGGTGTTCAACGTTGTAAGAGAAAGTTATTTTGAGGAGTTATGTACACTAAAGCATTGATTGCTTCAATATTAGGAACATTTTGACTGTCAGCTATTCGGAGCATCTTGGTCATCCTTGGCCAGTAGCAAGTAATCCATGTTTTTGCAATTCAAACTTGTGCTCGTTAAAAAGTGTATGTTAGTTGATTTCTTCCCCTCTTTTTATATATTCTTTGTATGTTGATCAAAATTTAAATTTAAAGCTGGCCTAGTCAATATATTGTTTTAAACATAAAATTAATTGTCTGCAAATCGTCCTAAATATTCTAAGTGAACTTTTAGCGTTCGTCTCACATTTATTCTCCATATGTTTTTTAATAATCAATGAGATATAGGAATCATCCGTTACGTTTGACAAAATTTTACTAATGGAGTTCTTCCAATCAACCATTTCTAGTTAGATAGTTGGATATGGAAATTCTTATTACATTGAGCTACATCTTTCCACCAAGATTACTGAGATAGGAAAAAACCGCCCTTGTACATATCTCCATATTTCGTCTGGTAATTTGTCTAACGTAAAGCTAATCTTCCCATTAAAAAATCCTGTAATCCGATTCAACGACAAAAACCAGAAAGTGGTGGATTCCATCCCCTCGTCAGCAACAAATTTACGGGCAACTTGTTGTTCCGCAAATCGAGTCTAATACGAACCCTCTCGTGGTGCGGTGCACGGCGAATATCTGCAAGTAATCTAATACCGGCGGCCATTCCAGCTGTCACTCATGTCATTTGCCTAACTAACCCTGTCATTGATGTCGACCAGACCTACCGAGCAATGGCGCGTCTGATGAGTATGCGAATATGAGTAATGAAGTAAAAGACGGTCCGACAGAATTTCGAGAACGTGGCACTTCAATCGAGCCGAACGAATATTAGCGATTGGAATAGCTGCACGATACGTTGTAGGAGTTACGCAAGATGTGTTATGAGTAGTAAAGACGGATGGATAGTTATTCCTTTACCTGCGTTTGTTCTACTGTTGTTTGAATGTGAAAGTAATGTAGTGATGGATTGAAGTTGCACAAATGCCCTAACCGCGAGGAAATCGTTAGGAGCAGCGATTTTTCAATAAGCTTTTGTTTTGAATATGAATCGTGTCATTAGGTGCTTTATCTTCTGAATAACAGACCGGCAAGGAATTTAGATTAGCGGTTTAGCGGAATATTTTTCCACTCCTTAGAAACTGTCCATCAACTCGCGATCCATTAGTGGCTTAGGATAATTGCTCCATCCAATTTAAATATAAATAAATAAATAACTCTGTGTTGCTTTAAAATAGGAACTGCAGTTATGATGCTAAATAGTGCAGAACAAACTTGGAGACTTTGTATTTGAAATTTTTTTCCAGAAAAAGCAGTGCTGATACAGTCTCTAATGAGATTGCATATTGTACCGCATGCGAGACATGCTCTCACATTTCTTTAAACCGTATATAGATTGAATGCAGCAATTCTGAAGATTTTGTATCCTTGGCGCAGTCAAGTAAGGTCCATAAACTATATCGCAATATAATCGCCCGTGCGTTGAAAGGTACTTTCGAAAATTTCAACCATGTTGGATGCTCAGTTATTGTTTAACAGTCGTTTATGCAAATCGATGTGAGTGTTTCTGTATAAACGGAAAAAATCAAATATTCAGCCGTCATTAAATTCCTGCATTTGAAAGGTACGACTACTTAAAGCCAAGATGGACGGTGTTTACGGGGACTCTGCATTATTATATGCCACAATAAAATTTTCACTAGCTGAATGTAAACGTAGTAGCACCAGCTTGACGATGAACGTTCGGGACGGTCGAAAGCTGCAACCATTACCGATAACATTGGAAAAGTTCACTGAATAGGGCTAGACGACCGTCGAGTTGGTTATAAATAGCAGAGGCTGTGAGTACGAGTTTGTCTAAAGCTTTGGGCATGAAAAACTAATCACGTGTTGAGTACCGCGCTTGCTCACTTAGCTCCAAAAACGCATTCGAATGAACATTTCCAAAACTCTGTTGAAGCAATTTAAGAGAAATAAGTCGGAATTTCGACAAAAAAGATCCTTATTTCTATGTTAGACTGGAAACTTTTCAGACTGCCTTCGTAAATACTACGCCAGCATTAATTTTATCTCTACTTTAGTTACTTTTATTTTTAGCTCTAATAACTAATTGAAAAGTGAATTTCCCAAAATAATTTAAATAGCAGAAGAACAAGTTCCGAACCGGTCTTAAAACAGCAACTGTAAGATTAATTATCAAAACTTACGTAATACAAACCAAAATGATTAATGAACTCTCATGGATGAAACGATAGATCAAAACTTATGAATATTTACGTTAGTACAAATTAAATATTTCTAGTACGGGGGGAACCTCCGATCCAATCATTGGAATTAGATCCGAAACAAAGACAAATTTCTGGACGTGGAATTGTAATTATCGTACGATCTAAGTATCGGTAAGAATGCCGGGTTTTTAATTGCTCTTGATGGAGACCACACAAAACAATCGCGCGTCTCATCACAATAAGACGGGTCAATGTTGCGGACGCACGTCCTACTTCGTTCCTTCGCCTTTGTGCTGCTGATACCGTGATGAAGCTGTCGATATGATATGCGATAGTGGTACGCTCGTATGACAGGCCTGTTACACAAAACATTTTAACCTTCACTCTTGTAATATTTCAAGCTTAGCCGCTGTACACATGCTTACTTTAGAAATTCTATTCCAAGCGTACGGTAAAGATATAGCGGCAGTACTAGTAACAGTTTAAAATACATATTTGTGCTGTTGAATGTTACTTTTAGCGGATTTAGTGTTTTCAATTGGAGGTTTGTAAACAATTCATTAAATTGGTAAAAATATCCAGAACTTGAGGCATTGAGTAACGTCATACAAGTTGATTCAATTTTAACCTTCATTATGGTACCTCGCTTATTATTGAAAATAGAGGGTTGGTTTAAATTTGGCAGTGTTTGTCTCAACTGATGCAATTGATTTATTGGATGACGAAGAATCCTTTGCAAATCGTTAACCTCCGATTCTTGTAACCAATATATATAAATCGTATTATCGATAAAAAGCTCCCTCTAAAATAAAACAAGGATTTATCCTATATTTAAGAAAGACGATCAAACCAAAATGGAGAATTGTTGTCAATTCTTCCAAATTTTGCAAAAATTTTTGAGAACGCGATTTACTTTTGTATATTCATATTCTTGTATACCCCTCCCAACATGATTCCGCTCGCGGACACTCAACAATAATGAATCCAGTCGCGCCGGCGTCAAGAATTAATTTACACTAACTTTAGTTGCGCATTTGATACCATCGATCACAGTGTCTTAATAAAAAAAGCTTCCGCAATTACAATAAGTTCGTACCATTTTTTTTTCATAACGTTGGAACTGTATATCAGTATCAACCATGTACCTTACACCCTATTCTTAGTATTTTTTTTTACCCTAATGGAAAACAATACGCGTGAAATTGGTAAATTCCAGCGTTGAAGCTAAATACACACGACGAGCTACCGCCCCGGAATTCTAGTGAATAGAAATAATTTTATTTTTCGTGCATTGAACAGAGGAGAACCTACGCAAGTTCTCGGAGCGCAACCAGACCGCTTTGGTCATCCCCATGACGTCTCGTGTATAGGAGAACAGCACGCACACCCCCGCAATTTTACTGGTCAATGTCCAGATGAAAAGAATTACCGATGTTCGAGCAACAGCTGCAGATTTGCGTCAATATATGCCGACAACAAATTGAAACTTAGTCCATAGAATGTGTCACGTATTTTTCTATGTATTGTCGAACCAAATTGAAGGTTTGAAAGGTATGGGAATATGGAGGCTGCAAAATATACGTATGCGGGCGTGTATGGAACATAAGTAAGCTTTATCAAGGTAGCAACATTTATTCCAATTAAGTATGTAACAATGGCGAACTCCTTTGGTATCCGTTGAAAAATGTTTCGGAATCAGCGTGGTTGGTAGCCATTCGAATATAACAGTTGTAAGCTGGGATGTTATATTGACGAAGCAACAAAAAAGCTTCTGCTCAAATTTTACTTCATTACTTCTTGAATTTTTAATATAAGAGCCGAATAACGTTGACGGTGACGTGTTAAATAGACATCAAGGAAAATCTCTTCCAAATCTCAAAAGATTCTCACTGGAACGCCGCCAGCATACTTTAATCTTCGGATCAAGCTAGTGGAGCTAGTTATCGTTCAACGTATTAAATCGTTGCAAATTTGTCTCAATCGTCAAATCTGTTAACTCTCGGTGCTCCCGCCCTCACAAAATATATGTTGTAAGACTCTGGTTAGAGTTGAAATTTCACAAACCAGTTTTTAATTACACGCCACGGCGGTCTTTTTGCAAAGGCACCTTCTAACAACTATAAATAATAGATCCAAACGAATGTTTAAAATTGTACTCTGTCATAAATAAATGACGAATAAAACAAAAACGTTGCTCACACTACAGTGTATTGGGAATAATTCTTAAAAACATCACAGATAAATATGTCTATTTCCTACTTCGTACGCATCCCTTTCCTTTGCGAAATGATTTATACATCTAGCAGTTTTGAGTAGCAGGTTTATTTGGAAATAAAAGTTTCCGTCCAATAAAAGTTTACTGCAACTCATCCCGTTATTGCAGTAATCAGGACGTCACAAGTGCACTGCTTACTTCTGTCGAAGATTTCCATCAATTAGGGGCAGTAAAAGTGAACTTTCTCCGCACCTCCTCGTGCACGAAAGGCACCGTTGCAACTTTCGGTTTTTTTCCTTTTATCAATACAGTAACTGTAGCAGTCAGAATTTGTTTCACTTTTACGGATTCTTAACTTGGCGGCAGAATTCTGTGTAGGTCAAAACCTCCAACAGGTAAACAAATGCGTATAGAGCGTGACTTCCTAATGATCTACATCTTTTGCGAAATTTCTTTGCACAACTTGAGAATGTAGGGGTAACGTAAAGGTAAAAGTGTCTTGAAAGATTTAGGTCTGGGATCTGTGTATACACAATGGCATCATAATGTGGTGTTGAAACTGGTTATTTAGATTTTAAAGCACACCAGCGGATACCTCTTAACTATATGATTCTCCTCCGTTTAATAAATAGTCGTATTTACTATATGTTGCGAAGTTTTTACAATTTTACTCAAAGATCTACTAAAGCCGCCATTTTAATAAAAAAAAAAAAACTTAATTTAAAGAAAAGCTCTACTACATTCCTTCCAGGGCGATACTCTTTACGTATCTCATAAGTAAATGTACTCACCACAGCTAATGAGGTGATGGCAAGTTTATTTGAAACAACAACTTAGAACATTCGATTTCTCATGGTTTTCACTAAATTATTTATCCGTTTATCTATTGAAAGCTTTTAAACACTTTCGTCGGCTTTGTCGACAAACTTAACATCTGAAGCAATCACGGACAATTCAGTTTACTGTGCCAACGGTACAGAAATTTAACTGTCGGCACTTGCAGTTAACTAAAACCAAGTTTATTTAAAAGAACTAGGAATTACAAATGCTTTGGGGTCGAACTTTAAATAATCGAAATAAAATTGATGTGTACGTTATAAACACGACATCAAATAATCCAGGCATTCGTTAATTAATGAGAAAAACAAAGCACCCAAACTTGAAATATTTGGAGGTTCTCTACAAATTGTAACAATTCTGACAACATTAAATTGTTTGTCGATACTCTGTGACATACGGCGATTCCTGAATGAAAATGTGGAGTTAAATAGAACTAAATCCGTGTGAAATGGCAGATTGAGTGCAGGCTTTCACGACCGTAATCCATAGTAGAAACGTCTTTCGGCGGCATCATCCGAAAGACATTTCTACTATGGATTACGGTCGTGAAAGCCTACACTCAACTATTGGACGCATCTACGGGGAGGAAATCTACTTGAGAACCAGCAAGCTGGACAAACTATGTAAGAAGAAGTGCCAACTGCTTGCCTCTGGCATTCCTGCGACACATTTCTACAATGGCAGATTGTTTATAAATATCCAAATAATGTAAGCCTGAGGTTTCAAACCTTGCAAATTCTAAAAGAACAAAAGAAGGTCGAACATTAATTGCCATATAAAAAAAAATAAATTCTAAAGGTGTGATTAGTGAATAGTAGCCACCTCATCACTTTAACATCAGAAAATCTTAATTTTTTAACCTCTATCATGGTGCTCTGAAAAGTATTACTTAATCTAAGTATGACGTCGTTAAAATCGTTGCGTATAAACGTGCGTTAGATGTGCTTAAGTAATACTTAATGTCTCAAGAGTTACTTAAAATTTAAAACGTATCGGTGGGAGTAGCCACTGGAGAAAGTAAAGAATTCCACCCTACACCATTATCTGCTCTTATGTTAAAGCATACAATAATCTCCATTAAAATAGGATGTTGCTCAACATTTTGGGAAAATGGTATTGCAATATATTCTTTAATTTTATATACAAACCCGCACTAAATATGTATTACTTGTTGATTTATTTTTAAATTAAGAAAAGTTCTATCGCGAAAACCTTGAAAACCATAAACTAAATCCAAAATTAAATATTGCTAATTTCAAGAAATCAGTTTGGGCACTCTTATATTATTACTATACCTGTTTTCATTGACTCTGAGTCAACTGTAAATTTAATTTGAATTTGGTAAAAAAAATATGAACCAATGCTTTTCTATAATTTTTTTTGTTATTTATTTATTTTGTTTATTAATAGTTAGCAATGATTTCAGAATTTTTTACGAATTATTTTTCCATATGCTTTCTGATATGGTTATCAAACTGCTGTTTACATTTACACTGGTAGGCGCATTTGTCACAAGAAAATAGCGTTTCTCCAGTATGGGTGAGCATGTGACGGGATAAAACTGCCGAGTCCGCGAATTTTTTGTCGCAAATCTTACAGGAATACGGCCTTTCACCAGTATGTACTAAGATGTGCCTCTTTTTCGCAAAACTACTTTTGAAAGCTTTGTCACAGTAATCGCAAGTAAAAGCTTTCTCTTCTGTGTGCCACACTAGGTGCCTCCTTAATTTTGTGTCACTTGAGAAGCGTTTTCCACAATCTTTTCGGTATTATTAGTTGTTCTATGAAGTTTTAAATTTCCATGTGTTGGACATGATTTTCCACATACTTCACACATAAATTCCACTTCAAAAGACCTACTCTTGCAAGAATGTTTCAATCAAACTTACTTCTAGACATCTTTTAACGTCACAGCGGATACCATATTGAGTTTTAACTAAAATAGTTTTCAGAAAAGGTATCATCACAGACTTATTAGCAAAATTGTGTTTTTTCAATTCCAAGTTTGACCATTACACATTGCCAAAACACTACCACAAATGAAAATTCTGTCTGGGAAATGTATCCTTAGAGATATCATTATATCCTTACTCTGCATATCGGCTCCCTATTTTTGTCCAGAAATGCGATTTCTCTTACATTAGCAGCAATCAATAACGAAAACGCATTACGAATATTGCTGTACAGCGATAATTTTATGATCATTTCTGGTTTCGCGTCATTAACTCGAGAGCCCATGCTTTATTAGATTACCTCAATTGCGTATGAATTCCTGACATATTCCGAGGGCAAAATAATTATATCTCTTCCCTTAATTTACGGTATTATTTTGGAGACACCATTACTCACAAAATCCAATATAAGATAATGTATATGGCTTTGTGAGGTGAAAAAATCCTGTCGAGGAATGTAGTGGCGCTCAACTAATCAAGTGCTATGAATAAATATTAGCAAATATGCAGTTAATAATTAACAGTACCAGGATCGGTAAATATGAAAATACGAAAATCTACCGTTCTTCAATTCGAAATTAAGAAGTTAGTGGAGCTCTTTATTGCAATCCACCCTTGTTGAAACCTATTGCTTTAGTATATTACGGAGGAATAAAGCTTGATATTGAAGCTGCGTTGATGAACATTATTCATCGTTTGATGCAGAGTTTGGACCAAATATATTGTAACAAGTATTAGAATTATTCCTAAATTTTTAACATTTCCTCAAGATCATCTTCTGAGACATCACGCTGTTGTGAATACATACAATTTCCTTAAACATTCCTATAAAATCATTGTTTTTTATTATACGAGCTTTAACAATTATATTTTGGGACAAAGTGTAATAATTTTAAACTGCAAGAAATAATTAAATTTAAAAAAAACAACAACAATTTTGATAAGTAGAGGACTCTAACTAAGTAACTCTAGTAACTTGCCACGTCTTCTTTTCGCTTGTTAACTGCTCGAATACGTGCCGGCATACCTCTTAAAAGCATGTTGCAAAATTAACGAGTTAACCTGTACGAAATTTGTCTTAATTTGGCTCTTAAATTAGCGACTATTTCTTAGATAATTCTTCATTTATTGCTGCAAATTTTCTTTTAATTTCGATTGTTCCTGTTTGTCTGTAGTGTTTAGCAATATTTTTTACTGAAGACTTTAACATTGCTCAAGAATTTCGCCATTTTTATTTCGTTAGAAAACAAAGTGTTGTCAAACGTTGATATCAATCGTTCTTTTTGATTTTATTACCAGTTTTGAAGTATTGCAAAGTATTCTAAAGATATGATAAAAATTTGAAAATACTAAAAGTTCCTACTCTTGAATTAGTTCATTCCCACTGCAGGTAATAGGAGCCCTGGAATAAATAGGTAAATAAAAAAAAAAACGGAAAATTAAGTTGTTCACGTTTGAAATTAATATCAGGGTTAACTTCCCGCAATAATTAAAAACTGCACACCCAAGATCAACTTAAAAACGAATGACTAATGATGTTATGACAGTTTGCTGCTGAAACGTGTATAATTTTCTTAACCGGAAGAATTATTAATGATCTTTCGGACTAATCGCGCACCATAGCTGCACACATGCATACGTACAATAATTTATATTGTATACCACTATGCCAACAACAATCTAAACGGAATGTATAGCTAAAACCAACACCGTCCCGCTTGAACGTGTTTACCGTCTCGTAAAAATGGGCCTATAACAATTTATAACCCTTCAGTTTCATAACAGTCAACGAGAAGTGAAAAAAGAAGAATAAATCAATAAATCAAATTAACAACATTAATTAGTTAAAAAGCGCCAGACAAAGCCGTTAACAGTAATAGTGGGTAGAGTGTGGTGATTGATATAGATTATAACTCCTGAGTTGGGCGTCCTTGTAGCATCGACAGAGGATAGGAATTATGCGTCGTGTCAAGGCTTCTATAAGTGGACTTGCTTGCTTCTAAGCTATGCAATTTTTTGGGATTATTTCCTCTTACATAATTGTGATCTTGAATTTCCTTTGCAGAGGTACTAATAAGTCAGGTTGAATGTCAAAATTTTATATAAACGTTTCCAAAAATAAAGATCCAGATTTTTAGTACGGTGGTTAGGTGATTAATAGCAACTCAAAAACTTCAAACTTCATCACGAATTAAGTCATACCTTCGTGGTGACTTAAACCTTCCATAATTAACTTTTTGATATATCATTTGCTTAATTTCCCTTTAACTAGACAATGTTACAGGTACCATCAAAATTACAAACAACGCATAAGAATAGAATAAAAACCAAAAATGCAAGCATACGATCATATATTATAAATTCCCTCTTGTTTGGGCTCAAGTTAAAAGTTCTGAAACAATTAAAGCATCTCCAGTATCAAGAAATGTTTGCCTTACTAGTAACATATTATATCGAAGCAATAAATACTGGTTTACGATAAATCGGTTGCTATAACCTTTCCCCAGTTAATTTCTTCACAATTGAAATCATCAAACGCCCGTCTACATTTTATTGCCATTTCAATTTTCTGCATATCAATTTTAAATCGTTCGCACGTACACAAACACGGGAAATTATTGGCAATATCTACGAAACACATTCCATTAACGCCTAGCCTAATGAACGTTCTCCGCCAGTACGTATCGTATCTTTCCGTACGCACACATACGGTGTTGGTAAGCCACCCTCGGTAAACGACGGGAACGCCAACAATAGATGATTGGGGCCGATACTGATTGGTTCTCGTTCAGCTTATATCGGCTACTGAATCTCATTATGTTCGATACACACACGCATCTCTATTGTGGCTGTTCGGAATAGGGGAACGCTTACATGGATGGAACAATGATGCTCTCTGTACTCGCTCCCTCAGACTGTGATCGTTGCTCTGCTTGTGATTTTAAACATACGCGACGAACAATGGATTCAACTTTTTTAATGTGGGTATGAATATAAAACGCGAAAGCGGTAATCGATTCAACGGGTATCGTTGTTCAATTCCCGTTTCAGTACTTACATGCTGCAGCAGGTAACCAATGCTAGTTCCCCAATGTAATAGTCCAATTTTTACATTTGAAATATACCAAAAAGTGAATGTCTAAACTTTTAATACGTACATCCTGTACGAGGGTAGCGCCTTGCTTTCTCAAACGACCATTAGGTGCCCCTATTAATATTTGACAATTTTCGTAAAATTTGTTATTGTTGAAGCAGTACCAGCAACAAAAATAAACAAGTAGTTTGTTTACAGTGAGCGTCAGGAAAAGTGTTTATAATAATAAAATACAAAAATAATTAAATACATGGTTAATCTAGGTTTATTTCTTTATTTTAAGTACTGATGCAATTAAAATATAAATCTGAAGTATTACAATTTAAATTAAAGTTGCGACACATACTGTATATGGGAGATTTGAATAACACCATATACACTGGGCGTATGCGCTTAAAATAAAGTTAAATAAATGAAGAAAAGACATTGTAAATGGTTGAGCACAGACACGTAAGAGGTAGGTACACTATCAATACCACAAACTATATTCTTCTTGGATTTTTTAGGTAGAATGTATCTCTCCTTCAGTGATGTAGGCGATATCCATAACTGAAGAACTTGTATGAATAATATTGATTCCGTTATCATTCTCGTTATTGGGCGGGATTGTCCTGTTCCACAATAAATTCCGTTTTTCTTAGTATTCTAGTGCCTTTATATCTGGTTTCGATCAACATCAGTTGTTGGTCCAAAAAAACATAGAAGCTGTGCGCAACATGATTGAAGAGGATCCGCACGTAACTTACCTGTTAACGCCAACGATCTTAAGAATAGTTTCCTCCATGGACGATAGGTATCTAATCCCATAATTATGTAAATTACCCCAATAATAATATCTCTTCAAGCCTGGTTGTGTTTGCATTTGTAAATATTATTTTAATCCATTTAGGTACCTGCAGACTTGTTTGTTTTGTCAGGGGTGTAGCTAGGGCGACGGATTACAAAGAAATATAATAATACTTAAAATTAAATAACTTTTCATTATTTACAGATTATCTTCCAATATTATAGAGATCCTCAAAGCTCATACAAAAGTAATAAAACACAGTTACCCTGTAAATTAATTGAAAAATCAATTCAATTTTTAGTTCGTTTACGCATAATCAAAGCTACGCGTACCGCATAGACGCCTTTTCGTTCTTACAACTTCAATTAGAATGTTTTATGCCCTTGCAGCAACTAGAATGAAACCGAACTTAATTGCAGATACTTCCGAGAAGTGCGTGACCTACATTTTTTGCTCTCCCGAAGCTGCTACGTACATACCTGAACACTGTAAAATTCACCGTAAAGTTTATAATAGGTCGGAAACTGTTACGCGAGTGGGGTTTATTTTCACTTTAGCCATACCAAAACTGGGAGAAACATTTATACGACTGTGACTAATTTATTTACTGAAAACAGCGATTGTTTAATAATGTTTTCGCTGTCAGAACGATATTTACAATCGTATTATCTACAGTTGTAAAATAGGACCCGGAATAGAAGAGTACTTACGATGGATTTGTGTCTTGAAATCGGTACTGTGTAGACCATTTTGGGAATATCTAGAATATTTTCAGTTAATTCTTTCCATTATTATGGACAAGATACAAATTTCTACGTGAACTCAGCCAACCTGAAGGCTATAGCCGGATAAGCAAGTGAAGTCGGCTCGTGAACAGATTTGGCTATTTTCTTTTTCTGAAGTATCGTTACATATAGGATTAAACTTTGCTCTTTATATTGAATAAATTCATGAAGCGTAATAATTTTTTCTTCAAAAATAACTAAACAAGTTTTTTTTAATTTATCAGTATCCCTTCCTTTGAATCTTGCGGGCACGTATCTCCAACAAGCATCGTCGTTTTGGTATTGATTTCCTCATCCATCAATCGAAACTTCTAACGCATTTTGTTGAATCTCAAAATTCGGAAGCTATGCTTTCTAATTTGCAACTCATTGTAAGTTATAGCTTAATTAATGCATGTTAGAGTTAAAAAAATTCAAACATTACAGATGCTCTAAATAGGTTTAATCAATGTAATCCTCGTTTACTAGAACTTCAAATTAAAAATTAAAACCTTTTATGTGCTCATGCAGAAAGTAATGTAAAAAGCATTGGTTGTCTAATAAAAATGCTAACATTAGTAAATTGTGATACTTTCATCAAAGAAGCAACAGTATCACAATTAAAAACGTCAACGACGATTCAACGTTTCCATATTTAATAACCTTAACTCTTTCCATAATGAATCTATTATCGCGTCAATACTGGCAATAAACACACAGATATTAATCAATATCCGAGACAGAACCTTCACATTCTATCAATAGGAGCAATCTGCAACGAAAAGTAAATAAGACGGACGGAAAGGACCAAGGGGGTTCTGGGTGGGGGTGTTGTAAATTTCACAGGGCAGCTGGCGAAATAAAAGAGCTCGAGCGACAAACCTTAGGGGGTAGGCACCCCTCCCGCCCTACACCGCTTTTGGGGGAATAGTTGACAATATTTAACATTTATCAGAACGTGCTGGGTTCACGTCGAGCCGGACACACCATTGCACACTCACACTACACGCTTCATATATGCGACAAGGTCGCAAATTCCCGGTTCACTTTTGCATCGACTATTTAGGGGTGAAGTTCAAAGTTTTGCGGTGGTTATCGTGCTTAGTGGTTCTATATTTAAAAAACGACGGTGTTGTAAAATATGAGCGTCTCGCAACAAAGTGCATCCTGCGATTATTGGAGCAGTGCCAATCAACAATTATGCCAACAATTTCGTACAAATGGCTACTCAGATTATAGGCAGAATTGCTACAACTACAACGCTTCCTATGAAAATACGGAATATTACAGGGGAACCTATAGTTGCGATTACCAACAGAAATTAAATGACGAAACTGTCAACAAATACAAATACTTCGGTAACAATTCCCCTCAAGAAAACGTCAAGATGGAAATAGATGAGTCACTCCTATGTGCAGTTCCTTTCCAAGCGTGTGGACAACCGGTATACAATCCTGGACTTCCTGAAGTCGCTGAGAATCCTATTAATGAGGTTATCTCGTCGACAAAATCAACAGATTTCAAGCAGGAGTCTCCAGATAAGGCCACCGATTCACCCGCGCTGCGGGCGTTGCTGAGCAAACCACTAGGAAAAAAAATAAGTTATTCGTGCAACAACCAAGCTTATACTAACAGTCCTGAACAAAATAAAAATGGTGAAATTCAAGAGCGTGAAGTTGTCAATGCAAATGTTACAAATCCACCTGGTCAACGTATGGAATGCAATTCGGAAATTCAAAATTTTTACCCATGGATGAAAACAACAGGTTAGTTATAAATATTCGTATAATTGATTTGGCTGAATAATATTGGATCTAATCAATAGAAGATAAGTGCTAAGCTCAGCTTATTGGAGCATGGTGCTGTGATTAACAGCACACTTGTGCTGCTAATGATCCAGTTACATATATAATGTTTACTTTTTGATAATCATCCAGGAAATATAACAAAAATTATTTATTCCGTTTACTTTCCAGGTGAAAGTGCATCTTCAGGTAAGCGCACCAGGCAAACATACACCCGCTACCAAACATTAGAATTAGAAAAAGAATTCCATTTCAACAAATATCTCACAAGACGTAGGAGGATCGAGATAGCAAACGCTCTCTGCCTAACCGAAAGACAAATAAAGATTTGGTTTCAAAATCGTAGAATGAAAGCTAAGAAGGACACCAAGTTCAACGCGCATTTAGATTATAGTGAAGATATTAACATGAATCAGAGCGGTGGCTATGGAAATACAATGCCAGGAACGTATACGCTAGGCGGTGGTGGGCTGAATGTAACAGAGACTTCAATTGGCGATCAGGACAGAAGCAATTACGGAAAAAAGGTTACGGAGAATTTAAATCGTTTTGATAACATATCTGGGCCACCACGTATCTCATAGAAATATGCTATTAGGTACTTTATATATACATAAAGAGAGAGAGCGTGAATCAAAATGTACATATGTTTTTCCTTTGCTAGTAATAACGACAATGATTCCTACTAAACTTAGTCACTAGATATAAGTAAATTATATTTATTTTTTTATAATTGTACATAGTAAGCTAAATAATTAATCAAGCTGAATTGTAAATAATAAAACATCCAAAAATATTCTTATACAATTTATATATAAAGGAAATAAAAGCGTGAAGCCTGCCGATTCCGTTTGTTTCATGTAAACATCTTCCATGTACTTTCAAGCTGGCTTAAAACTTGGGTAGCATGACTCAATGACCAGGCAAATTTGTAGATTTCTATTATTTACGGATATTCATTACCAACCCTTGTTCGGATTTACAAGTTTCATAGTAGCCGAATTTGTAAAAATATTTTGACAACCCTTTTCGCAAGCCGACGTAAATATGATAAATTGTTGTCCCAGTGGATTTCATTGCAGTAAGCATAATCGCCGTGCTCCGCTTTGAAAGGATTACATGGTGCAAAGGGAGTGTTAATAGCTTTTAAGACTTATTTGGAAATATATTAATACTCGCTTAATTCTATTACTGAGGTACTAAGATTATTAGTATTATTGATTGTGCGGTGAATACATAATTTACAACGTTACTGATTGTAAATGAGTAACAGGTGAAACATTATTAAAGGACCAATTTTTGCATTCGAATTGTTTTTTTGTTGTCTTCGGTAATTTGCATTTTGCCTGAAACAAAAGCTCCTGAACTTCTCTTCTTATTTTTACTAATGTACAATTAACAAAGCTCATCACCTAACAAGTAATACCAAAGGTAAGTAAAAGAAATTTTTAAAATGCGTAAACTCTGCGTTACTGTAAATGTATTATACATAATGAAACTGAAGCTAATTGCTTTCTTATACAGCGGAAGTGAATATATTTTGCTTCACATCTACTTCCTTTTACTAGCTGCAAGAAAAGCATCACAAAAATACTGTGAAAATAATTACAAGGTTTGACCCTTGCATTTCTCACGTGATATTGCCTTTATCTTCTAAATCTAAGCATTCAAAGCTTGCACAATAATGGTAGCAACGACTGTGGAGACACACAAGTTTAATTAACTAATCATGGACAGCTGTTTCGAGGATACGTCGATCCCCATTTTCAACCGTAGACACAAACATATTTCCTAAACAGGAACCGTTCCATTTTGGTCAATATCTGCGTTGGCTTTAAGATACAAAAATATAGAATACTTTATTGTCAGCAATATTAATTTTCAATAATGTATAAATTCATATTATTATTACCTGAACAACACATAAGTATCGGCAACCTCCGCACCACACAGGTTTAATTAATTATACAATTAATCCGGGATGGCCGTTTCGAGGACACGAATAATCCCTATCAGCATCGGTTGATATCAATACTTAAATCTTCTCTGTTAGCAGTAACTGCTGCTTTTTGGAGGATAAAGATTTTTTGGCTTTATGGCTTTATGTGGAGAATAGCAACCAACTTCAGGGTTTCGATGAGCTCTAGGTAGCTTGTAGATTTTTTTTAATACATCAACGGCCTGAGACAGAGTTAGACGCTATGCGTTCGAGCCCCATCAAGATTAAGCATCATATTCCATTCGCATGATAGGAAAAAGTTGCTTCAGAGGAAAGAGGAAAGAGTGCTTCACCTCTCACAGCAAGGGAACCACTTTGCACAGGCCATTTAGTCTCTTGCAATTATAACTTTAAAACTTTAAGCTTATATACCCCGTTGGATCATAAAAAAGACTTCAGGACGCATGAAATTCAATATTTACCAACCTATTTCCTACCACTCTCCACAGATTTCAGTAATTGCCACTAATGAGTGGCGCGAGCGTGGTACTTTAGTAATATTATTTTTTGTTTAGGAAGTACTTCAAAGACATTCCCAAAGAACTTATCCTGTCAATAAACTACTTGAAAAACTTAGTAATTGATAAAAGCTTTTCCATTTAAGGTAAAGAGGTTCAAATTCATTGTAGGGCGTAAAGAGTACCAAATCGGCATTTGGAACAGTTCAATTCACCTCAGCTGTACACTTACCAACACATTACGTAATTCTAATCGATAGAGTTGGAATAATTTTTGCATCAAAACTTTTGTTTTAATAACAAATGTCTTATTACTACACGAAATGCTAGTTAGGTGAACTATTCTTCTGGATTATTTTTGAATAAAATAAAAGGTAATGTTAGGTAAGTGAAGAGCGAACAAGATCAGCAAGAACTATTCACACAGAGGAAGAGTAATTTTAATCTTTAATGTTTTGTTTTTAATTTAAATTTAACCTTGCGTAATCTTATAAAATAAATATCATATCTCACGACTTGTTTTACAAAAAAAAATTCCAAGAATATAAATCTACGTATAACATTTACTTCAGTAAAAATAGCTAATTTCTCGTTGAAAGTTTTATACACGGCGACATATAAAACCTAGTGACATTTAGATCTGATTGAATTACGTAAGACGTTGCGGTAATTTTACAGAACGTTGCCCACTATCAACTATCTCCCGATGTCAACTTTAACGAAGGCAGGTAATAGACAAGTTGCATAATTATTATAATTTAGAGACAGAGTTTAATAAGAGAATACAATCGCCGCTAAATATAACGCAAAAACCACCCATTTACATTCCAAGAGCGGGAGAAGCGTCCATGATTCACGCACTGTATAGCATCCCTCGCCTTGGGGTTAGAAACTTTCTCCTGCAGCTGCATCCGAGGGTGCGTCTGCGCGTTACTATTCCTAAGATGGCTGTGAACAGAAGCTTACAGCTTTTTAACCATATTCCGGTATTATTTATATTTTTGTTAGTTTAATTAAAATTATTCTTAATTGTGGTTGCTAAAGAAATTGCGCAACGTTTTGTGAAGTAGTTCATCAAGTTCAGGTAAGAAAGTTTAAGTTGTTTCGAACTTTTTAGTAAATTTTAATAGATGCTAACGGTGTTCGCGGTTATAAGAGCGTGGTATTTGTGGAGGAAGTATAAATTTAATTTATGTTTATATTTAAAAGTAAATCCTGTGTTACTACCTATTGAAATTAAATTTAAATTAAATCAATTCGTGTAAAGAAAGTGCGACAATAAAATTAACAGGTAAACTCAAAATAAATTAACGCTTATTAATTGTTCCAAGCATTATTTCTAGCTTCATGAACTATTAGGAAAGCGATGAATAATTTATCATTTATTCAAGCATAAGTGGCTTGTTTACTAAGCAATTATTAATTACTTTGTGACTTGTTTATAATCAGAAATGATTATTAATCGATACTAACGACTTTTAGATGTAATAAACAAATAGCAATTTCTCATGACTCTCATGACTACGTCTCTAGTAAAAGTCTTCATTGCCGCAGTATATTTTAAAAATCCTCCCTGACGTAAAATTAATCATGATTTGCTGATTTGGTTATCGAAATAAAACGAAATGCTAGTTGTCTGGAGATTTCAAGTACGATGTAATAATCACGCAACTAAGCTTATTGCATTATAATTTTATTAATGGTTGGTATTGTTTTTCTCAGAGACTGTGTATAAAAGGTGAATGTTGCTAGAAGATGTATTAATTTATCGCCTTTATATGTCCAATATTATAAATTTTTTAAATAAGCCGGTAAATGTGACTCACAGTAATATCAAGAAGGGGAATAATTTACAAGAAACTATCAACATTTACATTTTCAGTATTTCTTTAACAATCTCAAAACCATATTTTTAATACCGATTTACTTACTCATGAAAGGCTATTTGATTAACTAACTCGCTGCCAAACAGAACTATTTGTAAGAATGTTGAATACTACTTGCTACAAACCATTTGCAACTATTTTAATCTATATGCTTATATAACTTATACATTAAAGTTTAAATGTAGTTTAAATGTAAAGTAAACGTATCGAATGGTATCCAAGCAATATTATAAAAAATAGCCAAAGTATGGATGTACTTGCTATGTTTAAAGGAAATAAAAATATCTTGAGAGCCTTATTTTATTATTACATATTCTAGGCACCTAATTGCAAGTTACTACTTTAAAGAGGTAAAGGGGCAACCTTGGCTAACATATGAATACTTCATCCTTCGTCTTAATACCGAAGACCTATAATATTATTATATACATAAGTAATAATTTAATTAAATAGGGTCTGTGACGGTTTGAAGAAAAGAATAGGCTGCTTTATTCTACAACACAATATGTCGCTCTTTATTTGGCTAATAAAACAAATCTATGTCAGTTGTTATTACTTACAGTAAGATAATTCTAAAAGCGGCAAATCTGATCATCATCACAATTAAAATTCGTGAAGAATCAATATTTTAAAATAATTTAAAAGTAAAA
The DNA here is from genome assembly GCA_902654985.2 of Oryctes borbonicus. NCBI lineage: Eukaryota > Metazoa > Arthropoda > Insecta > Coleoptera > Scarabaeidae > Oryctes > Oryctes borbonicus. Next base: position 7,699,268 of record LR736868.1, read on the forward strand.
CTGTAACCTGATAAAACAGAACGAACGAAATGAATTTAATATTAAACTATAAAAATACAACAATTTCTTAAGCGTAAAAAAAGGGAAGAAAGACTGAAACCAGCTGATAAATATGATTGTTAGATGTCATTAAATAAGAAGACATTATTGTTATTGAACTAATAATGAAGCTAGACGATCACCTAATACTCATGTACAAACGCACGTTTCGCCCTGTTACGACTCATCAGTGTCCATTTGCGGTAGGTGATAGTCAATTAAATAATTTGTCGCATATATACGGAATTCTTGGAAACATATATGGATGGGAGTGTCTAATTAAAAATCACTCTAATCACATAATTTATGGAGTATTTGCAAACACCTTTACGATTGCGACTCGTGTTTCCTAGTACCACGATCTATGAAGGCCGCAAGGATCGATTAACAGCTTAATCAACCAGAAAAATTAATGAATTAATAGTAAAGTGAGACTACCACTTAACTATCGTGTGTGTAGATTTTTTTATTAATTCGGCCACAATTCATACAAATAACTGCATGCAACAATACATAATTTGTTATATTTCCAGTTCCTTCCGTGCTTGTTCTCACAATTCTTTTAATACACATAAAGGTAAATTTATCTGTTTTAAGAGCGGTAAACTACATTCTTTTCATCTTAATAACAAAATGAGTACACTTGTCACGCACAAAGTACCAAATTTTATTTTACCAAATATATATTAAAAGCTGCTTCGATATTCACTAAAATTCACTAAAAAAAAAGCCAAAGGGTGTTGAAGTTTGCTTTAATATATAGTTTCGATGCAGAATATTTCCTTAAGAAACTTATTTCTACATGTTAATGTTTTTGACGTATTGATTGATCGCAAACTATAGCTACGCCAAGCTTCCCAAACTTCCTGTATTATATTCAGGAACATTTTAATGTCCTTCTAACAAATACCGAGTTTATATTCAAAGATTTTCTAGTTTACTTCCTGGATCGTTTTTCTCCGTTTCTGCTTCACTTATACTATTCACCGAGTGTTGAATATTCCCCGAATAATTTATAACAATAACCGTTTAATGTATAGAGTACGCCAGAAATAAGATAAATATTCTTTTAAATCCATTAGGACGTGCACATGATAAATCGACCGGTGGACAATACGGACCATTAAGGGTTTCAATAACGATGATTAAGTTTCCCTAGAAGATCAACTATTATCAGTCCATCAGCGATCTACTTCTTATCAGTTCGGAAACAGAACGCGTTCTGTAGCAGAAGGGAATTGATATTTATATAATGCTCATACGTGCTATATTGTATGGACGTTATCCGGCTTTTTCTGGCAGTCTTTATTCGGTAAAAAAGAAATTATCACGTACTCATGAAGTTATATAGTCATCTTGGAAATGGAAGGTTTATTGTTATTATATGCAGTTTGCATTCGCTGCGCTTAATTGTTTTGATCTGCAGATCAACAGGCGACGTATAATTGTTGGTTACTCTCGTGCATTTGTGCACAAGAGCAACCAACCATTGTAAATGCAGCAAATGGTTTCTATAGATTAATTACACCTTCACATTTGAATGCAAAATGTAGCAGAAGATAAATTAGAGGACTATTTCTGACAAACCAGGTGCTATATTTGCTGCATCACTAAAAATGGAGAACCGCTTTTTAATATGAAGTTACAAAGATTGTTTTAAAGAAAGCATTTTGAGCGATTGACGAACGACAAAATCGCGAATATTATGGCTAACGTTGACACATCAAATCACGTATCTTACCTTTGTAAATATCACAAATATTGCAGCTTTTCGAAATTAGCGGTTTGTACAAAAATTAAAACAATTTATTCGTGGTTATTCAGTGACTTACTTATCCTCTTACTTATCCTCAGCCTGATCCAGACTGGCTGTGTTCAAGATGAATTAAATAATTCAATTTCATTACGCAGTTATATTTAATTGTAAGCTACACATTAAATAAATTAAATTAAATAATATATCTGAACAGATTTTCGAAAGAAATGCTTTCAGCATCTCCAGCTATTATATAACTTGCCGTTGGTGTAATAGTATTCGGTCGTTATTCCAACAACAACAAATTCCTTGAAGAGAGTTTAAGATTTTATATTGTGAAACATCAATAATTAGAATATTTCAACATCTCCTCGTTTACAGTTAATTGAATGCACGTTTGATTCAATAAATGCACAACGGCTTGTATGAACGACCTCTAATAGGAACCCCTGCGTTATACGACGGCGTTTTGAATGGACACGACCTGGGTCCCGGTCACTAGATCCAGTCGAGCCACACTGAAGTCTGTCAGTTATAATTTATGATGGCCGTGTGATAGGAGATTAAATACAAGAGTATGACATGCTCGGCACTGATATCTGATGCCTGTTTTTTGTAGAATATTATTGTACATTACTACGCTTGGTAAATACGTTTTGAAATTTCATTTGTTTTATTTTTGCCCTTGTAGATGCAATCCTAAAGTAATATTTCGTTTTATCCTTTGAAGGGCGATTCATTACTTATGCAAGGATGTAAGGAAAGCAGTATTTAAGAAGCACTACAAAAATGCCTACTTAACATTGCTAACTTTGAATGTTTTACTCGGCGCTACAGTAGTTGCGCTATTAATTTCAAATCGTTTCTGTTGGCTGCTGTCGCCTTGTAAGTGCGGATTATACCTACATGTGTTTATTAGCTATTGACGGGTTCAGCTGCCATTTTCTAATTAAAACTGCTATACATCTGCTTCCTATGGTCGTTCAGTTACTTTAATCTGGCATTAATTATCACGTTAATATCATTTATAACTTTGTCAGGAAATAAATAACCTTCTCATAATATGAACTGTTTGAGAGATGTCGACAGCAGATATTGTAAATTACTACAGTTTACAAATTAGAATGTTATGGACAAAATTAAAAGTAGTGAATACAAGTTTTATTGTACAAATTTCGATTTTATCTAAAAAAAAACATAAAATCTAAAGACGCATAGAGCGGTTAATCCATCCTTTGCCTTATCAAATTTTGGCGTACACTGCTACTTATAAAATTCAATTTGTGTCCAACCGAGTTAATTCTGTAAAATACCGAATCTCAAAGAATAATAAAGTTGCCGATGCTTAAAGGTCCAATGTTGAAACAAGAACGATTCGATGTGTATTGTTACTCATTTCCATTAATCAGCGGAGGAACATTGGCCCAGAGATGTAGAAGGGGAGAAGATTCTTCAACAAGCCTGCTGTATGCATGAGTTTTAATCATTTCCAAAAATTAAAAAAATACCTTTGTATGGGCAAAGGCATGCGATGGACTTTAACAGCGGAATATTCAAGTAATCCTTGCTCGATAAGTCAATAAGAAAAAATCTTTTGACAAATACATGATGTGTGCGTCACGCATTTGGGGAAAGGAGATTTCCATTTGAAGAATAGAAAACAGCCCTACAAAAAAAAGCTAAATTGCAAGCCCGTGAAAGGTCAATGAAAACAGACTTCATTAGGAATTCATTGCGTTCGTGTTTATGCACAACTAAAATGAAACAATCCAAAAATAATAATAATAATAAAGATAGCAAGAAAGTACATGTATTGTATTAAGTTTATTCTCAGTTCAAGAATATCAATATATTGAGTATCGTATACTTAATTGAGAGCTACATATGATTATTTTAATGTATTTCGTTTGAAATTAGCTTGTACTCGAAACATATCTTCAAATGAAAACATTGCTATTTGAACTAAGTGTTTGAGATAGAGTTCATCTTCAGCGGTTCATCTTCTCATCCAACGAGGCATGGTTAAACTGATTCGATCAGACTCTATCAAAGACTCAAATTAATGACGTAATTTGAGTTTTTGATCGAGTCTGATCGAATCAGTTTAACCATGCCTCGTTTGATGAGAAGATGAACCGCTGAACGAATTACTTTTGTTGTTAGAATTTAGAAATCAAGCTGCATTGAGGCTCATAGTCTTCCCAATTCTGATACTACGTCCCATTCTTTCAATATGAAGCTTTTTTGTAAAGCCACTATCTTTAAATGTTACACCCTTAAACAGGCACTCTTCAAATCTGCTGCATAATGAAAGACGAATCTTCTTCCGGGGTTGACTGCGTCGCTTGTGGTGATCAACGCTCCGAGAACAAATAAAGCAGTGGAGTTGCATTAGATTACTTTAAAGGCATCAGTATCTGATTTATTGACGTTCTTGTTCATGCGTACCAATGGAGTTCTTGCTGGATGTTTGTGTTCGCTTTGGGCACACTAAACACTACAGATGAACGCGTTATGTAATATACTAAATTGGAAGACATCTTTAATGTAAATTGTGTATACCGGGCTTCTCAGATTTTGCTGCATAGCTAATATAATGATTATTTCAATTTCAATGAAGAAGATCATTTTTTGGGATGAAATTCTAGGGTAGGATACGTACTTCTAAGTGCATTCTACAGGATGGTCCAAAAATAGCCCAATGAAAAAAAATTCTTTGATTGATTTATGAATTACTTTTTGAAGATGTAGTACCGTTTGAATTTAACACAACTAAAAGAAAATTACATAAAATTTCCTCAATTGTAGCTCAAAGCTCAAAAAGCTTTTAGAGAAATTATCATTTGCGGGTTCTAAGCGGTACAACAAATATTGATATCGAAAACTATTCAGTGTCTCCGAAAGTATTTATTAATACTATAGCCGGACAAGTACGTTTTCCGATCTAATGATGCCGGTAACTATCTAAACGGAAAAAAATCGCGGTCGCCACGTAACCGCCGACGAACGTCACTTCCAATAAATTTGAAATCGGTCCTACCGACGGCGTGTCCGCATCAATGCCAGAGAGAGAAGAGGACGTGAATTCGCACGTTATTGGAAACAGCGCACTTCCATTAGTCCAGATGTGCCTGCCAGTGCTGTACGCTCCGCGCGTATATACGAGAGCCGTGAATATGCAGCTTATACAGGGGTGTGTATTGGTACATAATAGGTTCAGTGACGTGTTCCACTAACCCTGACAGGAGGGTCGCGGGTCGGACAAAACGTAGATCGCACGAGGGCGAGGCGCGGCGAAGGGTAGCGGGCCGAGCTGATGGATTACCCCGGCCACCCTGTCAAACGCAAGATGGATCTGCCATTTTCAAACTTACTCTTTCACTGTAAATACCTACTACTCCAATGGCAGCCTTGTTGTTGTGGTGGCTGTTGTTGTTTCTGCTGGTACTGCAGCGAATACATCGAAATTGTATTTCGCAAATACACCAATACGTACGATACACGAACAACAGCGAAAAATAAACTGGGATGGTCTTTGGAAGTATAGATTTAATAATGGCTGCTTCGGCTATGTTAATGAAAATTTTCACGTAAAATATATAAACACGATAAACTTTTTGGAACACTTTAACCACCATATTTGCTAATACCTATTCATATTTTATAACCTGCGAACTCAATAGTATGATTTAAGCAGAGCACTCGGTATGTTTCCGTTCTATTTACTAGTAAAAAGTAACCGCGTTTTAAAGCAAAGAATAGCTAATAGCTATCGACGATGACAATCACCGGCGTATGTATAACGACATAAATCTATTAAGTGATCACGACACCGTTCACGATGTGACTCAAATTTCACTGGATCACTTATCACTGGTATTTATTATAGTTTTGAATTGTTGATTGGACATTCTTCGTCCAATTCAACAGCTTGGAAACACTATATTCAAGTAAAACGCATACAGAGCGATCATTTTGAGACACTTTCCGCAGAGCGATGATATCATTCGTCTAGGGAAAATGGTCTTAGCTCTTAAACTTAATTATTAACTATTCCTGTCCACACTTTCGTTTCTTATAATAGGACTCTATTGCTCAATGTGATTCTTGTCAAGCCTACATATAAAATTCCGTTTATTCACTTTATATCTAAGTGAACTTGGTAAAAAATCAATTTAAAGTACATCCAATTTAAGGGTCTTTTATACATTAAAATAAGCTTATTTACGCAGCTGCTGTAAAATAGTTTTTCCTTTCTCAAATCCTTATGGGTACGGCTTAAGGCATCGAATTCTAGTATGCAACTTCTGACTTCTTCGCCTTTCTTTCTTTTTTTTTCGATTATACGTTTCTTCCATTACATAGAATATATTTTCTTTGTTCTTAAGTTCGTCCTTGCCAACTTACCTTCTTCTCGCTTCTGTAATTTCCTGCTGCATTATATATCTGTGTCCATCCTCATTATGTTGCAGTACAGATTTAGTTATTGATTCTCTAACTCCGCAAAAATTAATATATCCCAACCATGTGTTTTGTGTTGTTTTAAGATTACTCATATTTTGCCATGCATGTAGGTAACTTAGTACGAGGCGAAGTAGTATTTCCCCCAGAACCATTTTTCTTTTTCTTTGGCTTACACATGTAAGTAAGAACTATTTTTATTAAAACAAGGAGTGCAGAATAAGTCTTAGCGTAAGAAACTAAAATCACCAACAATGCTTTAAACCAAAGTTAAAGACTTCGCTTTTAAGTCTCGTAGGATGAACATAAGGGATTTGTCAAGTGACGCTATTAAACAGTCATACAAGTTTCTGATTTTGTAGAATCTGGCCGTGTATACGAAACAAAATTAAATTTTGTTTTCTTTTCGTCAAAACACCTTGAGTGCTCCTAGCACCCTAAGATACAACAACGTAACAATATAAAACTGCAAAATAGAGCTTACGTTGAATTTTCACCCGGATTTTCATCGTAGTAGGTATAGTATACAATATACGACGAACCACTTTCACACATACGTATAATACTAATCAATGGTAAACCTAATGCGATTTGTTTAATAAGAAAGACCCACCCCAGTCGAGAAAACCATTAGCACCCTTTCAAGATTTTAATGGAATTCATGTTAATAACCCGTGAAAGTGCTGTAGGCAAATCCTAAAGCTCCGTTAATTAGAGACTGAGGAGTAGCTGCATCCAAGCCTTTCGTGTGAGACAAATTGCAACGGTGGGGCAGTTTACGCCGGCAGTCGGTTCTGGTTTATTAAAACAACCGTAATACGCAAAACGGAAGCAGAGAAACGCGCGGAAAGGTGAAGGTTATTCGCATTCGTAGAATTTACGCATTGTAAAAAGAAAAAAATTATTTATTAAAATTCCAAGTTAATTAAGTTTCTTTAATTTTTAATGTAAAAAATTATAATAACGATATAAAGATTTATCAATCTTCCTTATTCAAAAAGTTGCTTCTCTCAAACAAAGTCGAAGTAATCTACATCTGCACGTTTAAATAAACTTGTTATTAAACCTCCAGCTACTGACCCTGCATTCGCCGTCAAAGTGTTTGACTAGCTATAATATATTTATCTTTCGTAAATTTTCGTACATTTCGACGTGAAATTTGACATTTATTTTTGTTGCAGGACCAAACAAACTAACGTATAAAGGATAGGTAATGTATGAATACTTTGTGAGACAAAGGCGTTCTGTATTGTTGCAGGTATAAATTAATATTTTGGTTACCAACAGTAGGCGTATGGATCATCACAAAATTTATTCATGAATCATATTGCTAAGCTAATAATACAATTACCGCATTTACTAGTTATTACTGCTTGTAATTTAATAAATACATTAATTGTACTTACAAAACGTTTTATTTTCCCCGAATATGTAAGGTGACAATGTAGCTGCTATCAACTTAGCGAAAGCGATTTCAAGAGATAGGATTTAACAGAACATGGTCGGATTTATATTAATCAGAATCTATTGTGCTAGGATCAGGCTATTTGCCCAATATCTCAATTTCTATTATCTTAACAATTCTTTGTGCACAATTATGACCGTATAATAATAAAGAAGAAAAAACCCAAACAGTATTTGTACATACTGTGCATGTGACTTATTCAAAGCATATTACGACGAAATTCGCTTGTCTCTCTCACTTCCTTTTAAATGATACGCTATTTATATTAGCTCGCATACCTTATAAAGCTCCTTTTCAAATACCGAAACTATGAATCGTAATCTTTGTACAATGCCACTTTCCGATATCCGTATTTAAAATAAATATTCACGTATATAACTCGCTAACTTTTGCTTGTATTTACATCATTTTGACATCGTTGCAATTCAATACAAATATTTATATTGCATCGAGCGTTCAACATTCAGAACAACCCAGATCATCTAAAAATAATTTAATAAGAATGCAGATTCGAAAACGAAACAATCAAGAAGAGAGCTGTTGAGCGATCGTGTTTACTACACATCCAAATATTATGATTAATACCAGAAGTCTGACATGTTTAAAGCAAAAGTTCACATGCATTCAAGTCAAATCACTGTCATATAACCGAGTGGAAATATACACATAAAAATTAACACATGTTTTGTAGAAGTAAAATTAACAAAACCTCTTTCGATGCGTCATTGCGTGGACGCTTCTAAACGTTCGTGTTGTCAACAAATTAACCGAAGAATGTAAGCGGTAAACATAGGATAAGTGTTCTTCCTATGGAGCGTTACATAGGAGGAAATGAAATTGAAGGCTTGCCGATACTTAAAAATTGGAGAGAAATACATATTGGTGCTAGACACAACGATATTCGCTTCGAATTTCGTTTTATGGAATTTCTTATTTCCGTATATTGCTCTCCAAGTGCATTAAAGGTTTAAAAATTCAGGGATTCTGTACTTCTCAACAATTGCATCAAAGTAGATTGATTTCCTTAATTTTAAATCTTGCCATCCCCTCAAATACAAAATCAGACTAAGTACTAATTGAAATACGGTCACCCTTTTGATTTTGACGAAATGAAGATTTTTAACGTTGAGCAAAATTATTTTAAACGTTGTTTCTTGGAAATGTTTATGTTATTAACAAGCATTCTCATTCCATCAATTGTAAGAAGGACATCGAAAATTTAAGTTGCATTCATGCAGATTTAGTCCATTAATTTGATATACGTATTTTGCTTTTCTTTTAGAAAACCTTGTATCTTTCCGTCAATATTTTGGAACCGTACACATTTGTCTTTTTGCTTCGTTGTTAACAATGTGGAGTCTATCATGAAGTTTTTCAATGCTTTATGAGACACCGATATTAAAAATGAACCAATCACTCTACAACTCCACTATTGCTTATCCAACGGTTTGGAAACCCTTGCTTTACGCAATTCCTCACATTCAACGCTTTTTGAACCAGTGCACCATCTTGTTGCCAGCATAAATTCTGCAGATGATTCAATGGAACATTGTTATCTAGGAAGTTGGAACCGTATATGCGAAGAAGATCCCTATTTGGTGTCTGCTCCTATGGAACATTTTCTCAAAATGTTCATCCAAGCGCTTAATCCAAAACGGCCTGTAAAGTAAATACTTGCGATTCGTTGTTTAAGCTGTAATAATGTAAGTAAAGTATTTTCTGTGGCATCTAGTTTTATGTAGTGAGCAAAAAATGTTAGCAAAATATGAAGACCTTGCATAAATTGGTTTTACTGCTTTCCCTCCAATTGTAAGTAAGTAGTTTGTACTGTTTGCATTTGTCAGTTTGTATAAGTAAATCTGGATTAAACATTACATCCAAATTGTTTAATTGTAAGTACCCAATCACCATCATGTCTGCTGTAATTATTTAAAAAATAAAGGAAGCGATACTAAAGTCACGCTCAATTAGCTTTCTTCCAAACGAAAATTTTAATAGTCGTTAAGCTTCGAACCGTGTGCAACCCATAAATCAAATTTAAGTCGCTTCGATGTCGGTAGCACATTTCGGCATTACTTACATGGTTCCGAGTGGGCCAGGACACCACCTTAATTAAAAAAATTCAACAAAATTTAAACTTCCATTGTCATGCTCATAAATTAAAATTAAAGTGGTATTTTGTATTTGTTTATTGTATCAATTCGCCGTGACGCAGTAAATAACGCTGCAGCAACCTGAGACTGCCAGACCAGCACTTTTATATAAGACGAAGAAACGCTATTAATGCGGTCGATGGAGCGTTAAGCGCAGGTACACCCACCAGTTACACTCCCGCGATTGGATTTCTTTTATTTTACGGAAATGATCCGTCGATTCGGTTTCTTTGTGACACATTTCGCAATATTGCCATACGATATTTATTGCCAACGAAGTGAGAAGCACGAATTCTTTCTCGAGGGAAGGAAACGCTTATAGCTTGTTCATATCTTATTGGATTTTAAGAAGAGAGTTATTCAAGAAGGAAAAAAACACTCGCTTCTTTAAAGTAAGGCTCGTCACGATCTTTGAAAGAATTCACCTTAACAAGAAATAAGGCCGGTATTTGCTGGTCGGTTAATAAACACCCTACTATCTCTGTACATTAATAACGAATGCAATACTATGAAATCGAATTTGTTCACTAAAAACGTTAAGAGAAGAATTCTCTGTGAAGGAGCTTCGTGGATATCCTGACTTTAAAACAAGTTCTGAGAAGTTACAACCGTGATCATTTATCGTTCTTGATAATGCATTGACACCAATTTATAAACTGTTTTGTACTCTTTTGCTCCTTCAGCATTCGTAAAAGGAATTTTCTCCAAAAATAATTTTTTGTTCGTATGATCTCGTTGCTCCTTCTTTTTGGCAAGTAAAAGAATGCATTTCGAAAACTTCAATTAAAAAAATTATTAAAATTATTTTGTGAAGGAGAAAATATTTTATGAATGCACAAAATCATTTACTCCACGAGCATTCCCCCTTTTTAGTAACAGTTTGTAGAACGCGTTGTCTTCTTGGAAAACTCTTTCAGAAAGACAATTGACGTTTGGTCCTGCTGGAAGCATTTACCCTCTTTATGGCAATGTACTTCCAGCATAACTATGCATTTTCAGTAACACCGCTAGAGTTCGAAGTCCACAAAAGTTAAATTACTGTTCAAAAAATTCCACACCATGACAATCACATAAGTACAAATAAAAAACTAGAAAAATATGTTCGGATACTCGCTAACAAATAAGTATGTAAAAGAAAAGCATATTTAACTACTGTAAAATAAAAAATAAAAATTCTCTGGAAAAAGCAAAAATGTATTTGAAGAAACGCGGAAAAGCAAAACATTGTTCCCCATTACTTGAGCAGTCATATCAGGATATTATAGATAGTGATTTGAAATTATGTTGGCAATTCGAATTCAAAATTTTTGGAGACTTAAATTTTGATAAATTTACACACTTTATTCAAGCGTTTGCATACGTGTTTTGCTCGTAACATACCTACTAATCCTAGCCAATTTGGTTCAGACTTTAAAATCGTTCCTAGCAACGTTCTTAGCGCCTTAAAAAAACACTAAAGTAACTATGGTCCATGGAGATGAAGTTTAATTTTGTGTGAACCACTATGTATAATTTTTAATGTAGATATCCGAACATTTACCTTTTAACTTCTTGGAAAATTGGAAGGATTAGGCCAGTAATCAAGAAAGGTAACCGAGGTAATATCTTCAAATGCAGATCAAAGTCCCTACAATTGCATTAAACCTTACCTATTTATTCACCATCATAGATTTAACTGTAAACAATCGAACTACTACGAATTTAATCGAACTTTATCAAGAATCTTGTCAAATGAATTCAGGTAGATACTATTTTCACAGGTTCCAGGTAAGCCTTCGGCACTATTGCTAATGAGATGTAAATATTCAAGCTCTCTACAATTCGACTCTGTCCTAGTGTTGTTGCACTATTGCAATATCTTAACAACCATCTATGTCATGTCATTCGAGACGTCCAGTGGAGCACGTTAGGGTTCAAATTTAAGTCCAATTGTAATTTTCTTGATCGAACAGATGATTTCAAAATTTGTTAACTTAACATGCGATTGCTTGAATTTGCAAAAAAAAAACACTGCAATTAATGTTTGGTGCTCTTTTAATAGTATTCAAATTTAATGTTGATAAATAAGCTCTTATCAGACGAAGATATTTGACTACAAAGTCTCTTATTAGTCAAAATCTACATTAGGAGATGTTCTAGACTAAACATTGTTTGAATGTATGAAATCTTGTCGACCTTTTTGGTGGTGGCGAACTCTGAATTTTGAACATTGAAATATAGAAAATCAGTTTGCTTTAGCTCGACTACCACAAACATTTTCCCATTAATTTAATAAAACAGTACACAATCGCTGTACATTTGGTTAAATTAACAATCATAAGTTTAAAAACATGCAGTATACAATGAATAGCTCTCTAAATGTTAATATCATATTATTCTATGGCGAAGATTCGTTGGTAATTCATTGTTCGAAAGGACCTAGAATAAAATGGTTCAAGAATTTAGAACAATATAATTGTCATTAAGAACATTTAAAATATAAAGGACATAGCATATGTTGTAATTTGGAGGGTGAGTCGGGAGGAACGGACCAAACTCCGGGAGTATATTGTACCTGTGAACATAATTTTTAAAAACTGACATGTTCCTGATGAATTTTATTTGCTTCCACCTGTAACGTAATTACAAATAAATAAAATTTCAAAAATACTCTTTTCCATGAAATTCGGTTAACAATACTTCTTACAATATTCACCACATGCCCCGAAAATTTTTTTGCAGCATACGAAAAAAAAAACACACTAAATTAAAATGTATTGCAGGAAGTATGGAACAGTATATCCGGGTACTGTGCCTTCAATTTTTCGATCCGGTAAATCATAGAGCGCAGCACAGCAAAACCCCCTTAAACATTATACTGGAAAGCAACATTTTTACTAATTATAATAAACCCTAACGCTTTCTAATGCCGTAATTTCATAAATTGTCCACAATTTCATACAATCTTCTGAAAGTGTAAAATTACTAATAATCCCACAAACTCCGCACACTTTTTATATAGAATTAAAGTAAAATGCGCTGAGCTTTATTATCACGTTCTTGCAAGCCGTGATAGACGAAACAATATAGGACGAGGAGTACTTACATTAAATGCGTTCTTCATAGTTACGGGTAATCAAGACGGCAAAGAAGTATCTAGGTATGAACTCCGTAATAAATGTGGATGAGGATAATAATGTATTCTTGGTGGTTCGCGCAAGTACATATTTATTAAACTACAAGTTTATTATAATATATATCCTTTAATCAACGACAACCACGATGCTTGGGCCATAGCTCTGGGGTGCCCAAATCCCACATGCACTCAACGCGATGTGGATATAAATGTCTGCGGAATAATGCATCTCCAATCAACAACTTGTAAGTCAGCGTATTGCGAAAATGTTGAGGTATTAAGTTATTATAGTGGTTAATTTATAGTCACCGTACATAATACTGTGTTACTTCGTCATACTTGTATGTTATTTATGTCCGTAGATGGCTCCAACGAAAAAGTGCTATATAATCTTAGAACTTTTTTCAGTACAAAATAGCTTACTTTGATTAGAGAAAGTACAGTATCATAACATATTATGTTGTATATTGTGTTAGAAGTAAACGTTATTATGGCAGCATTGAATTCTTTTACATATTCCAATTTAAGCAGCTTCATCTAAGCATTTTAGATTCCTAGATTACATCCACAGTTATTTTGTATTTAGGATACAGCTTTGCAAGAGAGCGAACTGTACGAAATTACTGCTAATGGAAATGGTCGCGAGTACTCGGACCGACTGCTGAGCAGAGAAAATTTTACAATCTGAGGTGCATATTTTTTTAGAGGTAGCGTCTATACTTATAGGAGACACCCTTAATTATTAACTGTTTCTGAATAACAAAAAACAAATCTATTTATTTTCTCTGAAGAAATTTTAAAAAAATAAGAAGAAAATAAAAAAGCCTTGTGCTGACAAAATTTCCCTCATCTTCTTCATTTTCCTCTTCCATACCCCTTTGCATTTTTTTGATTTTTTTGATCTATCTTGAACGATTAAAACAAATATGTTTTGCTGTATTGAAAACTAGCCGTTTATTGATTAATACGTGCGGCCTTGTCAGCGCAACTTACACTCATTGCTTCAAAATGATTTATTTGAAAATGTTTGAAGCAATGCGGCATCAGTTAATGTGTTCAAAGCTTATGAAATTTGACTTACTATTATTTTGTGAGACACCTTAACATGTACCTGTACATGCCTTCGGAGGCCCCATTCAAGAATTGGGTTAAATGAAGGACTTTGAGTTTACATTCGAACAAGATTCTGTCGGCTAAAGAACTGAAGCCACTGGACCATCGTAAGCGACGTGACTTTGCTTGCTTGGGCTTTAGAGTAACTTGAAGCATATCATAATTTTGGGCAAAAGAATATCTGCTCACAATCAGGTTAAATTGGTCAAACGAATTGCTGTTTATTGTATCGATAAACATACACAATATGATATAAAGAATATATTTATTAGTGTCTGAAAAATTTTTAGTCTTTCGCTTTAAACGGGTATTTATTATACTGATAAACAGATGTCAATTCAATAAACGTAGTTCATTGTTATAATAAAATTATTAGTTAGTACAATCGTTGCTTTAACAAAGCGTAGTTAACGAACACGATTTGTTGAATTAAGAGCAGTCTATAGCTAAAAGAATTTTTTTTCGAAATAAATAAGAAACAAGAGTGTTTCAAATATTGTCGTAAGAGAATGTAAAGAAGACAAAAAGTAACAAAAGCTAAATAGCAACATTTTAGCGGGGTTATATATTGAATTGCTCACAGCAGTACATTTAAATTATTCGAATATATAATGCTCAAGATTTACTACTTCAATACACTGTGCGTGTTGAAATTATAAAACCCGCGTAGCCAGTTATATAATATCTAATACGGGATGTAGCAACAGTTAAAGGTATTTTATGAAATGAGTTTTTGCACCCAGGTCAGGTTTGGGCGAACTAATTTGGAACATCCTATCAAAAAAAATATTTGGTTAATAACAAACTAAGTCCAAGTAAAATCTCCGTGGAAACTCGTTTTAATTTTGTTCGGGAAAGGATTAGCTACTTTCCTCTAGTTATCTGTGGATAACTGGATATTTTCTATACACAATAATGATCTACAACAACAAATCACTTAAGCGTATCTTTATTTCAAGATATTAGAAATGCCTCTCGTCTCAAATGCAAAGCAGCATATTCGTTTGTATCTAGAAACCTTTTCTCAGAAGCAGATAAATGTGAAAAGTATGTCTACAACATTAGGGTCCTCCTTCTTTATTTTCTCGAAAACAAAAAGCACGTTCTCATATACGGGATACAGTCTTGACCTTCGTCTTTAAGGCACCTAAAATTATGCAAATGTCATCTGGTGAGCACGCATTATAATAGAATTGCCTGAAAACTTCATGCTATCTGTTACGTCTTCGTTTTTGTTTGCACATACCTCTTTTTTTTTGTTCAGAAATAACATTGCACAACCCGCACGCACACGCACACACACAGATCTAGAAACAGAAGGCTTTTAAATATGATGCACACCATATTAATTGTGTGACACACAAGTTGCCATTAATGTTATTCGCCTGCTGACCCAAGAGGTATAACCGGCGAAACGGGGTGTCATTCGTCAATTTACAATCACTTAATACAGGTAGTTCTCTCACGCTTAACGAAAAGGGTCGTTCTAAAATGCAGTTTCTGTCAGTGACATATCGGCGGACATCATTTAGGCGTATAACTGAAATGATTTCCTAATAGCTATCGATAAATCTTTTTTGTTAACTTGGTTAAAGGAATATTGCACTAAAAGCATATGTAATAATACCATATCACTAGTTTTATGATATACTTACCTACATCATATTAGTTAAACGTTTTGCGTGTTCTGTAGCTTTCGGAGCAGATAGCTAGAAATAAAGTTACAATGTAGTAATGAATCACGTACTCGAATACTGTGGCACTGGAACACTGAAACACTTCATTATTACCCCTTACCACCAACACTTGAACACTGAAACTGTACGCAAGTTTCGCTAGCCAAGCTATCATCTTCAGTAGCAAAACAGAACTATTCAGTTTCAATGTAGTAATAAACAGTGTGAGACTAACAAATACATATACGTAAAATTTACTTATGGATATATGAAAAAACCAACTTAAGAAGCTAAATTCTCACTGGGTTACACAAGCTTCCTCAGTTAACATGCTTGAAGTTGTACATACCATACTTACCACTCTGTGCATGCAATTAATTTTAAATCAAAACTAAGAATTTTTTGATTCACTAGGGTCAGTTGTTTTAAAACAAATAGACTCGCATGTTATCTTACATTGAAATTTTTTTTTTGTATAATTATACGGAGAAAAATATAACAATAAGTACAGCACAATATGTGGCAACGCCACGATTTTCGTTAGGCCAACTACATATCGTATTGGATTAAAAAAAACCTGTTGTAATTCTTATTGTAAATTGTTATTATCTTTAAAATACAAGTGTTTGTTATCCCAATTTTTTCTCCATGAACATGTTTCTTTTCTTCTCCGTCTAATAAAATAAAATAAAAAAAAAATTATTTCTTAGTCATAGAAAGCTTTTGGTGCACGTAAGAAAGCTATACAGTTACTTGATGCTTCTATACCTAAATCTATTTATTGTTACCAAAAATTGTTACAAACCCTTTAAAGTTTAGAGAATTTAATTCTTAAAAAGGAAAAAATCTCCTAATTCCAATAAATTTATTGAATATATGTACTTATGGAGCATCAAAACATTTAGCTTATATTATGAATGTATGTATAAATTGACGAACATGCTGGTGGTATCTTGCAGGCCCGTTCTTCCGTTTCCGTTCTTAAAGGAACTAATACCCCATTAATTGGGGCTTCGATAATAACTAATACATAGCTCGAAATCGGTAGCAATTTGTTAAAGAGTTTTTGTTAGATTTGAGCCATCTTTTTGTATTTACCTCATTATGAATTACTCACACAGTGTCAAGATGGATTATTTGTAATTTGAAGGCATTGAGTCAACATGGGTTTAGGCACGGATTTCCAACAGAGGCAGAGACTGTGAAATATATTCAGCTTATTTTAGTTGATTTAGCGAGGGCCTTCCACTCCACATTAAATATTTAAGAAGCGAATAAAATCATTCTCTTTTATTCTAATCTCCGCACAAATATGATTTTCGTAGAGGAAAACAAATGTTTCTTTGAGTTTAAAAAATAATAATAATTTAATGCTAAACTTGTAACTAAGAATAAGAACTAAGTAAATATAATTTTCCTTTAAAACCCAACAAAAACTGATGTTGAAATATTTTAAAAAAAGCTGAAGAAGATAATAAGCATACTCACCATGCTTATTTCCTTTCTTTTTGCACACAGCAGCAATAAACCACGAAGTACGCACAGAAAGAAGAATTCAAAAGAACAAGCAATACACAACTATTTACGAAGTGGAATCGCTAAACCGCGCTGTATGTTTCCAAATCACCAGCTTTATTATCAAGATTGTTATCAAATTAGAACAATTTATCCCCCGAAAACTAACCCGCCTTAATATATCAATTAATCGACGAGAAGCTGGTTAGAACGTGTAGTATCCGTGGGGTTATGTTATGAAGGTGTTTACATGGGGATGATTTAAGATAATAAATCAAAGCGCTACTATGCAGACTTCATTCGGGGGTTAATAGTCGGGTCTTCACACTGTCATAATAATACCCTGTATAAAAATTTACGACGTCGTAAATAAAATCGCCTCTTTTGAAGCCAAGTATTGTGTTAATCGTCGAATCTTCACGTTCTTATCGCATCCGTAAACTAATTTTTCGCATTCCACGTGCTGATTGTAGTCTCGACAGCTTCTTATTATGCGTAAGATTAATTTTAATGATAACTTGAAATTGCAAAAGTAAATATGGACCGTTTCTGTTTAATAAGTGCTGAAAAAGTATTCTTAGCATTCTTCGTACTGAAAATTTTCAGATGATTAAAGTAACGAGAATACTGCAACACAAGTTACATGTTTAACTATACTATGAAAAAAATTGTAAATTAAAGAAATGGTTTGTTGTCTAAACCAAATTTGCTTGAAACCTTGATAAAATACTAACAACCATAGCCAAAAGTTTGAGGGAATATTGTTGAAAAATAACATTGTGGTCTAAGATTACAGAAATCACCTGATAAGCTTGCTCTATATCTGAGATAACATAGTATACTTTGTAATGGAATGAAAGCGACTTTTTGGCCAAACCTGGACTAATAATTGTCAAAACCATGCAAAGGTTTTTGAAAAGAATTATGCTTCGAATGCATAGATGTTGGAACTTATTATATGGAAGGATTCTGAAGAAAAACTCTACACCCTTCAATAACTAACACTGCTTGCAAATTATTTTTAAATCTTTTATTTTGTTTTATTTTTTTTTGTCCTTTGATTTTTTATTAGAATTTAATTAGCTTTTACAATTGTATATTTGAATCCATTTTACTTTTCAATGTGTAACAAGCAACCATTGTCTTTTTTGTCTCATTGAATAATAGCCACTAAAAAGTTGAAGATAAAGTTTATTGTAAACTTTGTACACTATTTTTTGTCACTTCCTGCAACATTTCAATTAACGAAATTTATGAATCTTTAACACTTTATTAATTAGCCAAATCAAAGAGAAACTTCTTTAAAGAACATAAAAAATTCATAGAAGCTGATTTTCGTGAATGTCGGAGCTTTCCACCTTAAAAATTTTAAAATGACTTAATAGTAAATTCTACTAACTGGCACTATAGCTGTGTATAGGTACACAACTCAGCTGAGCATCAAATCTTAAACAATTCACAACAAATTATCAATTTCTTTAAAGCCGCGAGTCCCGCCTCTTGCCCCGCCAAAACTCCTCCCAGCGCTTGCGCCCGCCGCCGTACAGCACGCCGAACGTGTCGGTCCCCACCACGCCATCCGTTTCACTTCATCCCGTTCAGCGAAATCCTAACGAGTCGGCCCATCTCGCTTTGCCGTCCCGCAAGGAATCGTGGTTCCGCTTCTCGCATACACTAAACCCAATCAACGTGTGGTACTGGGCAGTCGTGGCGCCTCTACGCAATCGTCTCGACGCGAATGTCTATCACAATCATATAAGCTTCCACGTGATATAGTTGATCGGCAGTGCAAGAGTGTCCACAGGTCCGTACATTGCTCGCGATGTCATTCAGTGGCACTTGAGATAGATACTTCCTATACTATAGCTATTATATTGCAATAATCATCAATCGTCGGAAATTTATAAGTAGTTTGGTTTCACGTGTATGCTCCGTTAAAAAGTGCGTTTTGATTGGAAAGTGATTATCGTTATTTATTGAAATTTGGTGTATCCTCATCAATAAGAGACATCGACGTAATCGTATGACTGATGCTTCTTGTGTTTACGTTGTGATTCAGTGAAATAGAGAGACCATACAGACATGATGTAATAACTCCTATGGACAGCCATAAGCTAACCAACATGAGTTCGTACCAATTCGTCAACTCCCTAGCTCAATGCTACGGGCAACAGCCATCCAGAGCTAACGCTGAAGCCCATCAAGCTGCTAGTCCAGGAGCCGATTACTATAATCCCAATGCGGCTTCGGCTGCCGGCTATCCACCAGCTTGTTATTCACCTCCCCAAGTCGGTCCCCAATATCCCCAACATCCTTACGCCACCCCGGCTCCCGGTCACGGTTTACAACCGACGATGGGCGATTACACCCAATTGCAACCGCAGAGAATCGCCGGCGGTGCTTCTCATCTTCACCACGCCAGTCCGGGCGCGCAAAGTCCGGGTATGCTCAATCCATCGGCCAGTTGCAAATATGCCGACTCCACTTCCTCGACGAGTGTCGCATCTCCTCAAGATTTGAGCACAACCGGTGCACCGACGAGGAGTACGCCGCCGTTAGCCAACACGCAAAGCTCGAATAGCGCGAGCAACGTTACGATAACGTCGAAAAGTTCCGGTCTGACGTCGCCGCTGTCCGTAAATACCTCTCCGCAGGGGAAACAGGCGACCGGATCCTCAACGGTGTCACAGAATTTGTCATCGCCTGCCTCCAGTACAAGTTCGACGTCCAGCAACGAGAAATCCGGAAGTAACAACAATAACACGAAAGGCGGACAAACTCCCAATCCACCGCAGATTTATCCGTGGATGAAGAGGGTACATTTAGGACAAAGTAAGTCATAATATTAACTATGAATTCTATCTTGTTCAATTCAATTGATTTACCAACTAATGTTAAGTAGTAAAGAATGTTAGTATTATAAGACCAGAATCACACTAACTAATTATTTCAATCAAGAGAGAAAATACACCTCTGCATCCATACGCGTATAAAAGGTAACTATTGGCAATTTTGTAATTAAAAACTGCTCTTTTAAATTTCAAATTCATGTTGTCTAGGCATATGACAAGGGCAATTAGGACTGCCATACAAA
This sequence comes from Oryctes borbonicus, assembly GCA_902654985.2. Lineage (NCBI taxonomy): Eukaryota > Metazoa > Arthropoda > Insecta > Coleoptera > Scarabaeidae > Oryctes > Oryctes borbonicus. Next base: position 7,719,655 of record LR736868.1, read on the forward strand.
CATGAATAACGGCTATTCATTTTAGTAAGTTGCCTGAATAACACAACCGGCAATTTTAGTTTTGCAAACTAGCTCTAAAGAATGCATCAAAGGCATTCAATTATTACAAGAAGGGAATTTCTGTGTGGATTTTATATATCACATTGTAGAGAATGATAACATCTAGAGCGTTGTCCATTCGATGTCAGTAACTATATTTTAATATCAATTTTTCCATATTTGCAAAATATAGCTCCTGGAGATAAACATCTTTGTCTATCGCGCAGTAGATGGCGCTGCGATTTGTTCCAGTCGTATCTGCAACTTATCCTCAATAGAAAGTATATTTGTACAATGTCCTTTATCACTTATCAAACATTAAAAATAAATTTAACCTGAGTGCCGCAAATGGGATAAGGTTGGAAAAAGGGTATGAACCCAACTTATTTAAAGGCGCTTATTTGAGCTGCGCTTGCTGCAATATTTTAGGTGCTTACGAAATCGCGTCTTTCAAATTACATATTGTATAAGCGCACATGCCGATAAAAAAGGTTTAACAGCTATTACAGTTTTCGCGACGCCGTTCTTTTTACTTCACACACTCTATATCCAGCAATTCTTGGCATTAAATTCCACATTTTGTGGACACAATGTTGCTACCAGCTAAATTAACATTGAAATTAACTTGCATAATGCTGAATTAGTGCCAACTGTACGTTCTTAGATCAATATTTTAATTTTAATTTCATGTTGCTTTGGAGGCTATAATAATGTATCTACCAATGATGTAGCTAAAATTTGAACACAGGATTTTTTTTAGTAACTATTGACTGTTTACATAAAGAACACAATGTATACAAGTAACAAGTAACAAAGTTGCGTTGGGAAAAGAGCAGAATTAATTTTCATACTTAAACAAACATTTGAGTACACTTATCCTCTTTGTACTCTTGCTCGATTTTAGCCTGTTAGCAAGTATACATTTTAATTAAGACTTGAGAACGTTGTTTTGGTAGAACTACGATCCCTAAAGTGTTATACACAGCTACATAACCAAAGTTAACAATTGCGTTAATGTCTTTCTACTGTAAGCTTCGGTACATTATAACCGGTGAAATGAAACAGGAAAATCTTGTAACTCCTTGTGTTACCAACTTCTTTAGTTAAATGATAAAATAGAAACGATCAGCACTATCAATATGCTTTCTGAGAATGATATAATTGGTGTATAAAAATATAAACAAGTTATTTTTACAATACTTTAACCGCAATTTACACCGCAAAATACGGTGTCTTTTTAGTAATTCTTTATAACAACCAGAATTGCAAAAAAAGTATAAAAATATGCATTGTACGTACAACTACTTATTCTAACATTAATACCATCAAATTATACTCAATAACCGTGATAGGTTACTTTCCAAGAATTCCCAAATCAAATCATTGTAATGAGTTACGTTTATTAAAAAAAAAACAAACAGTAGTATGGGCTAATAAATCAAGCGGCGTGTTGTATCCCACATTCGTCCGACGTCAAGTCTATAAACGTACGGCAAACGATGGGCCACTAGCCGCCACATGCAAACCTCGATCGTCCCGTAACTTTAAATATTAATAACGCATTAACACATCGTTCCCCTGCAAATGGATGCTATAGTGAAGAAGGTTAGATGATTCAGATTTATGTTACGATCAAAGGAGATGATGAAGAAAGGATAGCGGCATTTAGTGAATTCACTAAATGTATACCGCTTTTCGACTGGGAGCGGTTGAATTTATTTTAACCGTACATTCTAGATTATGAAGATTAAATTAACAATTTTTTGTTTTAATGCGTCGTTTCTTGTCTTAAATAAAATTGAATTCTATTCAACCTATTGGTACTATTAACTCTTATGTTACATCGCACGCTAAACAGTAATGTTACGGAGGTATATACGGAGGAGCAGCAGAATGTATTATTACAACTGGGAGTACATTGCACTTTTCCTACACGATTAAAAACGTTATACTGCGATACGCTATTCTACGGCAACAAATAATCAACGATAATCCCTGTGAAATGGCGCATTTTTTTTTCAATGTTTATCACAAACCAAAAAAAAGCTTGCTCTTTTATTGTCTTCGCTTTTGGAAAGTTGCCTGGCAAATATGGCAACAACAACCACAATTTGCATTTCGTTGAGAGACTATTGATACATTTAGTACAGTAGCATAGATAAGGTCACAGAAGATACAGATGCGTGACTTGAATCGTCCTCTATCCTTTCTTGTTCTTCTCTCCTTTTGTATCATCCATCAAATTTTCAAATGTTAGCTGTTCGAATCTTGTGTTGGATATTAGAGGAAATCTCCAATTTTGATTTTATCCCTTTCCCTAACAATTCACGCAAATAAGGTATATCTTGAAATGCATATCTCTAATTCATTACGTAGAATTTCATTAATTTACTAATTTCAGATGATTAGTCTCAAATGAATAATAGAAGCTGAGACTTACAGTCTTGTAATGTTAACTGTGATATAAGTAAGCGCTGTGGTCGGCATACAACAAATCAAATATAGACGATACCTGAAGTAATTCTTTACTTGGAACTATTTCACAATGGACACTTCCACAGATTCGACTTTAGATTCATATTAACGACATTTGAGTGCGGAGTACCTAGATAAGTACCCAGCGTGGAAAATTATGAGTAATAATACAAGTGTTCCCAAAAAATAAGTTTTTGGATTTTGAGGAAACATACAAATTCTGTTAACCACGCTTTAGTAATCCCTGCCAATGCTATGAATCAAATGGGAAGCAAAAATGGAACTACGAAGATAATATACACGAAATTTATCGTAAGGAGCAATTTTCTAAAATCTTCAACCTACCTATAGCAATGTTCAAAAAATACGAGCTTTAGAGATAGTAGATCTGAGGAAGAAACTTCCGTCGCCATTTCATCTAACCAACTCAATCAGCCCATCTTCTGTTTGGCCCTTTCCATTTAGATGCAAATGCAATAAATATAGCTAATTTCAAGTTTCAATAGAATCCAAATGCTTAAGCACATTTTGTGGTACGAACACGTATTTTACAGCACCTAATATTCAAGGAAAATTTCTCGGTATTTGGAAGCTTTAAACAATTTTGCTGTGAGGCCCTAAAGGACCTCTCACATGAAAGTTAAAGTCAATCTGCGTAGTGATGTCAATACCATTTGCACGTTAGTCCCAATAATCTAAGTTTAGCGATGAGCTAAAAACAACTTTTAGCGGCATTTTGTTTCTTTGGCAATAAATTTATAGAATTGAGACAGTAATTACTTTACAAGTAGAAAGATTGCAAACAATTGAAACGCTGTATTAAACTATAATTGGAGGTAGTCCTTGGTCGTTGTAGTACTGGACATGGACCTGGTTTCGGATACTGCAATATAATTAAGTCTATAAATTGAACATGTCTTTCATTCGACATTTAATATTATTTCTTAGAGTCTATATTTATGCGTTAGTATTCCTCTGAGATTCCTCTTTGTTCTATAAAAATCTAGCATTCACTATCAGAAAGCACCAAATGATAATGCCAATTAAATGAAGGAGTATTTAAAATTCCAAAAAGCACAATACAACAACTAGAACTTTCAATTCTGCATTTTGGGATAGACATTCCACAACATAGCTTTCGCACCAACTCAATTACCAATTCCTACCCAATAAGTATTGTCGAAGCAGACACCGTATAATTTTCCAAGTGATTCCAGCATCTTACCCTCAAAATTTAATATGCTGCGTTCTTATCAAAAATATGGTTTTGTTTTCGTTATTTGAACAATTAATAAGAAATCAAATTATCATTTCTACATTTCGGCTCTTTTGAGAGGAACGAGTTATGAGTTTCGACTGTCAACTTGGACGTAACGAAGAGTGCCGAAGCAAAAATTACATTCGACCTCATAAATCTCCGGTAAAGATAACGTCGCGTTATAGAGATGTCGGGATACACAATTATTATTGCTCTCCGATAGAGTCCGCTAGTTCGTAAAAGATAATAACACATTGTAATACGTGCATTTTTCTTCGGGGCACGCAGACACTTATTCGCGCAGCAAAATAAAAGAGAATCGGAGACGAGAGAAAAAAATTATATGGGAGAGAAGAGATATACAACAACGCCCCTATACGTGGCCTACACACTACAATAAAATAAAATAAACAGACCGCAATCATATCGCCATAAATATGTCCGGGGTCTTTATGTGGCGGAATTGAAATGGGGTGTAAATTTAACGGTCGACATCCGCACTTCGTAACTCTCCAAGAATCAACAATTTAGAAGGTAGAGGTATGGAATTGCGTTGTACAATAGAAAAGATGTCACTGTGGTGAGATTATACGTTAAAAAAAAATTGTAGATGTTGAGGATAATATTTCCCAACAAGAGGTGGTTGATTTCATCATAGCATAATATCATCTATTGGAGCAATAATTTTATAATTTCATTATCTTCTGAATATTGTTAAGAATATTAATTCTTAGAAGCTGAACAAATCCTATGTAAGACTCCCTTTTTTAAACGACTCCTGTGTAATAATACGTAGCCAGTACCTTTAAATGAAACTAAAGTAGGGTAATAAAGGAAGGATATAGATATTTGTCCTCTCGTATACAAGAAAGTACAGAATATGCACAAATAAATTAAGTACTTATGCGATTAAGGTAGCACACATCGCAAAACACGAATAGAAGTAGTGGAATTAACCTAAACGTTGCTGAAGAAATCAAAATTGACGATAAACCAAAAATTTGAATAAAGAAATTAATGATACACGACTGCTAGTAGACTGATGCTTTGGATGTAATCAAGTACAAGCGTTTTACTTCTACATTTCCAAGCGTCTGATTTTAGTCATCCTGCTCTTCTAAATTCATTTTTTTCAGAACTCTTCTTTCAACATTTATTTTATTCTTTCACATCTATTCAATGTTGGCTATTGCTCCCACCTAGGCTACGATACAGATTGATGTTTTAGGGTGCATCGACTTTTATGAAAAGAGTCTTTATTCTGCAAAAAGACTGCCATCAGAGATATAGCGGGGACAAATAACTTAATGCAGACCTTTATTTGAGATGCTAAAAGTACTAACTCTAACATCTAGCTATGATATTTATTTACTCACGTTAGAAGGTGCTTTATTTTGACATTTGTTTACATTTCCTTCCATTGTATTACGAGCCGAAACAGTGTTGATGACCTCCTCCCTCCAATTATCTCCAGATCTGGTTTTCATCTCTGTCTTAGGCATGTAGACGAGAACTATTTTGTTAAAAAAAAAAGAGTCTGATAGACAACCTTTAGTGCGAGAATTTATTAACGGAATTATAATTTTTTATACTTATCAAAATATTATTATTATATATGAGATAAACAAGTTTCCGCGGTAAGATTTGTTTTCAAAATTCCTCCATAAAATATGTAAACCTTCAAGTTGAATATGAAACTGTTTCAACGAATAACTTAAAAACTCCATTGAATTAGAAGCTGCAGAATTCAGAATTTCAAAATCGGGCATCGAAGATGGGCATTTACCGAAGAACATCAAGTACAATTTTTTTTTTCATTTTTGTTTGTTTAATTTTAGAAAATAGAACAAATACAAATTATGTATTTTATTTAAGCTTATTAACGCATTTTTGCTCTTTTGCTATTGTTGCTTTCCTTTCCCGTTTCAATTTTGTGTCTTATACCGTCCTAGACCAAAAGGTCTAATAGACAATAAAGCATTTATTTGTCTACACCATGTTGTTTAAAACCAAATAACGTTCGAATAACATAGCAAACAGTTGCTACAGAAGAAAGCCTTTAACAAAATAAATTCAGTTGACTTGAACATATCGACCTTTCAATGTAAATGAGACAGCAATGATGAAAAGGGGTATTGTAATGTTAAACGCTTTGCTAAAAATAATTAGTTTTTTTTAAAAGCGTAATGTATGTTACATACGTACATTACATACGCAACTTATCATCTTGAAATTTCATTTTACTGGATTGATGCAATTTCACCTGTACGCAAGGAATGGTACGGTGTTCCGGAGCAAGTGTGCTGTTGGAACATACCTTAACTCCATTATTTTGGCTTGAATCAGCTGTATATTTAAGCAGAAACTTGCATTCGTATTCAAATACACTTCAGGTGCGTTTATATTTTCAAGTCGAAGTTGGCGTTGATGCACCAAAATTCGCAAGGTGATTCGCCTATCTAACCTATTATAATAGATTTAGTTTCTTTAGTACTACCCAAATCCTACATTGAAATCTTCCCTTCAAAATCCATAATTGTTTAAATGGTTGAGTTCATGGATTTTGTAAATATTTAGGTCAATAAATAACACCCCTGCTTAAACAACATAGATCATATAAATAAAATCGATATAAGGGACAATTGGTTTGTTACATCCAATCAGCTATCAACACAATGGAATTCCGTAGCAGGATAAAACAAGCAAATCGAAGAAGGAGTACACAACCGTACAGCAAAAAAAAACTAGATGTTAAAATTTCCGATGTTCAAATTTATTGGCGAAGGAACAACCCCAAATTGTTCTTTTTACGTTGATTGGCATTAATATTGCAAGAGATGAAGCCATTCCTCCGCCGCGGCCCCAGCTTAATAAAGTATAATTTATATAATAACTGGTCGCCGGGACATATCTATACAACGGGCAACCACCATTTTAATGCGAGTTAAAAATTACCTATGGATATATAGTATGTGTATATGCAACGCTCACGTTGGAAATTTGCATTTAACATCTTAATTAACATGGAAAAAGTTGCCAGGGCCGCCGCGGTCGCGCATCTCCACGCCCATCCACTTCTTGCTCTTGTTCTTTTTCATCTGCGTGGATTTCCATCATCGATACTGCGAAGCCTGCAGACGCGGCAGTCTTGCTCCGTTCCGAAGAAAAGATGATTATCCAGTGGCTGCTATGGTCCTCGTAATCTTCATTTGGATGATATTGTTTCTTCCACTTGTAGAGTGACGCGAAAAAAGATTGTTTTAATATCGAAGAGAGAACGAGAAACATTAACGTTACACGCTGAGAGAATAGCAAGCAATACTGATATATCGCATGTATGTACTATGTAAGCGCTGGTTCGTTTTCGTAATATGCCGCTGTCCGCCGGATATAGACTATTATTCATTTGGTGTCTGACGTGCATTGGGGTTTTTAGGCAGTACCCTTTCTGTTGCTCTGTAATTTAGATAATTGTTTATCAATTACCGGTTCCTCGAAGAATTTAAATTGAACGTTTTGTCTCTGTATATTTTGCCATGTACTTTTTGGGAAGCGGAATACGTTCTTCGGTCGTTAATATTAAGAAATTAAACTTGAATTTGCGGTATCGCGACTACTTCTTTAAGCATTCCATTTGGAATATGCAGGTTTTAGGCTATAAATCTTACAGACCTCTTTCACTTATTGCCAGTTCAGAAAAGGACTATGTGGCTACAAATGGTAACCAAATGATTGTTTTAAATGCAGTGGTACCTCGGTATACGATAGCATTTTGTCACGAAATTTTCGGGTTGCGAAAGCAAACGTTTTCCTTTTCAAAAACCGAAAGGTGCTCCCGGATACGAAACTCGGTTTACAACTTTTATTCGGCAGAATTTTCGCGGGAATCGTGTACTTGTCCGAATGAGATACTTATATGCAACAGAGTATGATCGTTTGTGTGGATAATCCCCACTATTCCAGCGCTTCGCGTCTGTTTGGAATACTTACACTGAGAAAAAAGTTTAATAACAAACAAATTTATATAAAATAAATATTTGAAATTTTTCAAATTTCTTTATTTATTTTAGACAATTGTGGCATTCAGTCCTAAAAACCAGATGATATGGGACGATATCAGGCGGACAGCCAGATTTCTATTGATATATTTTTTAATTTATTGCTTGGATGTTTATTTTATTTGGGATGAACTACGTGTATGCGGGCTAGTTATTGCCTCTTTATGTTGTAGCTTTCTGAGCCACAAACTCCAGATTTATCAAACAACATTACTTACGGCTTGAACGGATTAATTTTTAGATTATGTTGAAGAGCGATGTTATAGATCGAGTTGAGATCGGTGTTAATGCAACAGCAAACCGCTAATCTTGAATATAAACCGCTGAATATCATCTGCATGCATACGTGTAGATTATAGAAAGCAAGTTAACAGCGTAGATGGGAAAAGGTAAAGGGCCAACTATCGAACCTGGGGAACCTGCGATACAGACAACGTTAGAAGGTTTTGTTGTATATAACACTTTGCATCCGGTTATTTAAGTAAGTGGACGTAAGCGTTTATGCAAAATCCAGTACAATATAATGTATGAAATAATACGTTATGGTTAACTGTGTGAAATGCTCTGTTGTAATCTAATGTCAGCATGTTCCTTTAAGAAAATACAACTTTGGATAGTTATGAGACACCCTGTAGCTTGCAATATAGTTTTAAACCATGCTCAGCAATCAGACCTCGGAACAATAAACAAAGCCACAATCTTCTGAGCCCGCGGAGATTATAATTGTTGCAAACAGGCGTTGAATATCATGTTGGGCAAGCTACATAGTATTATTTATAAATAAAAACTTCGAAAGTTGACCAATAGTTAGAATAGGGAAAGTAAGTATACAGTATACACGTAGTATGGCAGTATCCATCCAAACGCGGGCAAATAACGTAGCCATAATTTATATAAGAAATTTTGGCCGTGCTTCTCAGGCGCGGCAGCAACAGTGACTTCAACAGGTGTATATATTTTGCCAGCGTCTGAACAATCGAATATAAACCCTGTTGGGTAATAATGCGGGCAGGAGCAATGGCTTGTGACCCCTTGAGCCATAAATATCCCGGCTAGTCTTTGGGATTGTACTCTCTCTACTTCTCTATCCTTAACCTAACACATGCTATGAACACGTCTTAATTCGAACGCACTTCAGCCCTTCCGTTCCCGCTATTTTCGTCTCTATCGCATGTAATACATACGCGATATGTATGTAATGTACATACGTAAGACAACATATGCGTGCATAGATTTATACGATTTTAATATAGGAAAGCAAAAACGTCCGCTATAATGGCATCCATTATCGACTGTCGGCTTTAATTTTGTCCGCTTCTTGTCTCATCAACGTAAATGGCATACGATGAAATAATGAAAAATTACAGTTTTTGCAGCGTATGTAATATAATTTTGACGTATGAAGGAAATCGGTGCTTTAATGATATTATAATAAGCGGGTTATTTTATTTGTCCAAAAATGTATTGTAAAAGTATATGTAATTACAATTTCCTTTTGGGTGCCAAAAGGAAATTGTTATTACCTTAAGAGCATCATTAATAATTACGGTGCAATGGCGGAAACTTCCGGCTTAACTTAAGAAGGTTTAATGTTATTTATTGAAATAAGAATCTTTGTGGATATTAAGAGGACAATTTTCAATAATAAAATGGGTCCAGTTATATTAATTGCTGGATGAGGAAAAAGTAGTATGACCTAAAAGTTGCCACCTGCTTAGGTAAAATGAGCAGATGCTGATTATTTACAAACAAAAAGTCTACTTGAATAAAATGTTGATCAGAAGAGCTATCGTGAATGTGGAGAAGATGAAGTTTTCTAAAGAATATTTCCGAAAAAGAATCCTGAATGTGACCTAAATGGTGGTAAAAAGTAAGATAATGTATGCACAAGGCGGTAAATTAGGACTGCCGCTGGCCCCAATTCTCCTAGGCAAATGAGAACGTAATACAAGACCACAAACAAGGTAACAATATGAAATGCATAGGTATAACCATCAAATGTGTCAAAATAAACTCTGTAAGAAATACGAGAACCATACATCGAGAAAATTGAAGTGAATTAGGACCAGTCGTAAGGCGACACATAATAATAGCTTTTCGGACTGAGACTTGGAATTTGCTATGTGCCTTGTGAATAATATGGTCTCTAAATCTAAGGTCGAGAACCGGAACGGTACTAACATGTGTCAATCTAGAAGTGCATAGATGCAATTTTTGCAATAATTGAAGCACACACCTTCACCAGGCAACTTTTGTTACAGTCCACGTACAGTAGAAAAGTGGTCACCAATATTAAAATAAACAGGATTGTTGTTGTAGCAGGATTGAGAGGCACAAGAAAACAACTAAACAAAGTTATAGAGACCTAATTAACGTTGGAAGCAGTAAAAACTCAAATTGGTTAATACTTTTTTTTGGCTGCAACTAGAAAAGTACAAATTGCCTCAAACTGGCCGAATCTGTTCTTTGATAATGTTTGCAATTTAAGAAATAAACGAAGTGAGAGACTACGAAGCATTCTTTATCTTTATCACCTATGATATTAAGTAGTAGAGATAAGTAAGGAATGGTGAAAACGTTATATTGAATAAAACAAATAAGGGTATTGATATGTTTCAAATGAAGCAGGAAATTACAAAATAATCACCTTTTCTATATTCTACACTCTACTTGCAAATAGTGCAAACTATCTACTTACAGCTATAAGAGTGGTATGTGGCATGTTCTTTAAAATCCTCTTTTCCTCATTTTCGGTTGTTCCAAATCCTTCTATTCTAGATATTCATTTCAATTCCTTTTTCTAACTCCTTATTCTTAGTTTCTTCGTAATGCTCTTAGACTGCTTTCACTGTTTTTTAATAGCTTTGAATGTCTGCTTTAAATTAAATTGTAGTGTACGCACTTTAAACCAATATTCTATTATGATATATAACAAGCAACACATAAGTAAGTTCGTAGCTAGGTGACTATTTACTTGTTACTAAAATACAACGTACTACTCCAAAAATAGGTACTTATATATAAATGGCTTAAAAAGGCTAACAACACCAATATGAACAATGGAAATGAGACTATAATTTGGGATTAAGTTGGACAAGACCGTGAATAACAATGATGCTAAGCTTTTGGTTTCTAGATTAGAAACTGGACAAAATTTAGAAAGAAAAGGCTGGGTTGCATTGAATTAATATACATACGATCGCGTATGCGAATTATCGCGTCTAAGAAAGCCATGAATGAAATAACCTGGCTATATCCTATTGCTCTAACTTTCTTTCTTTGGTAAGATATGGCATCACTTATTGGGAAATATGTTTGGACTCTTAAGGAATGTTTGTTCTGCAATAAAAAACAATGAGATCTAACTTATCGCCATGCAAAAATGTTTCCAAAATATATAAGTTTTTAGCTTTTCCTCATATTTAATGAACTTGATGATCTTTTGTTTAACGGCGATAATATGGCGATAGGTATTCCGTATGTTAGAACAACAATTAACTTCCACGTAAAAATTAACACAAGGTTGTAAACTATTTAACAAATTACCTTTAGTTACAAGAAAAGCAAATGACCTCTACCCCTTTAAAAGGCTGGTGTTGTTGACTTTAAACTATCAGAGTGAATGACTTCTGCTTACCTGTTTAACATTAACTTGCGGCGCATTCTTGCCGGGATTTTCTTTTTATATACATGTTCTGGAATTATTATTATTATTGTAAAAACTACCTTCCGTTTTCCAAAATAAACGCCTATGGTACGCCTAGTAAATTTAATGGCAGAAATCGCATAATTAGGTAGCATGCAGTTACTTCCTATGCAGTTATCGTACAAGTTTGTATCGATCTCAGTAGTGCAATACCTACTAATTAAGTCATTAACTATTATTACGGTTTCACACGTTATGCCTATCGGTAGATTCCTCTAACATCGTCATAAAGGGGGGGGAGGCTAAAATTAACAAGGTTACTGTTATATTTCTTTAGCACCACAAATATAGCATAAATTTGCATATGTTTATTGTTAAAATCGAGATTCTCCTGTGTATTATTATAGCGGATAAAGCATGCACGCTAGCTAGCTACATAGCGCACACGATTTCGTCTAATTATTTAGATACGCGGCGACCTAATTAAATGTTTTATTGTATTAATTAAATAATAATTTTAACGTAGGCTCTATTTGATGTAGAAGCAAAAATTTGCAGAAGAGACGTTACTTTCATAATTCACGATAACCTCTTGCCTGATCGTTGTTCGGAATGATTTATCATCCGTGCAGGCACCGTTTGATCTGTGCGTTTTAAAAGATATCGTTACACATTTATGTAAATAGCTTCTGATATTGTTATTGCTACTGCTATAAAAGTATGTATGAGTATTTCAGATACGATGTATAATATATTAGAGACCAATACTTATGGTCTTCCGCACATACGTAGAGTAGTTAGAGTATTGTGGTAATGCATAATTCTTGGAACAAGCATCTAAATCTAGATCACCTCTTCGTAGTTCTAGCTGAAAAATAAGGCATTAAGGCTATGTTTTCCTGATGTTAAACGAGTGATTGAGGAAGCAGAATGAGCAGCTCGTATAATTGGGAGAAAATCATTAGTTTGAATAAGCAGTTATTTTAGCAACGAGTACGTATGTTGGAGGATTATTCACACCATAAATATTTATAAGGTTGCCCCGATGGCTGTCACTGGGGCAACCTTTCGTTTTACAGGGTGTACTACAATTGTGGTATTAATTACTGTACCAGAGCACGTATCTATCTTAGAATGGCCCTTAGCTATACGCAATTTTCCAAAAGTTAGCATTTTGCTTCTCCCATCTCTTAATCCTGTTCCAACGAACAGAAAATCGAGCTGTTAAAAACTTGAAGCGGCCCTTAAACGTCTTGAAGTTGGAGCATAGTCTTCGCAACTGTTAATTTCATTCAAAAGCGATATCTCGACCATTTTCTTTTTTCTTCTTAGAGAAACCTATGTGGACATATCCAGGCAAAACATCTGAATCAATTTTGCCAGAAGTTAATTCCTAAAATTAAATGAAAAATTTTAAATTTTAGAGGTTTTTCAAAATAACACACACAACTTTCATAAAGAGAAATACATTTTTATTTACAGAAATTCTTTTATAAAATCGAAACATAATGTGAACGCACGAATACTGAACATTTATCTATTGCTAAGAGAGGATTTAGTAGCAGTTGGGTATTTTTTAAGGTTTTTCGGTCTTCTGTAAAGCAGTTGTACCTCTAATTGTACAATGAACTTTAGCAGGTAAGTTGCGTGAGGATATTAGGTGTCCAAGCTTAAGGCTTATTTCGCAATACACCAGCTCTTAATTCTATTTTACACCGCTTTGTACTATATCACAATGGCCTTCTGCAGATACTGTAACCATGCTGCTTATTTGTAAAATTCTGATTTCTAACATTCATTCCAGTTGCAAAAGTGGATATTTCTTGGTGTTCGCGGTGTTATTACTTCAATGTTTCCGACATACTTTATGTTGCAAATAGCGAATATCAGAAATACCATTCATAGTCATATACCAGCGTGTATTTCATGCTTTGAAAATCCTGGCGCAGCACTAAACGCACTACCGCATATAACATTCTAACGTAAACATGCACGCATGGCATATAATAAATATACATATCTGTTGGTGGTGTTACCCGTAATAACACACCTATAAAAGTAATTTGTAACTCGGCTCGTAACTCTTTTTCGTCCAGGGCAATATATCTTCTTCTATATAACACAATTATAGCACGTTGATATGTTAAATATATTAACCCTAATTCATTGTAGACTCTAACCTCATAAATTTACACGTTCGCATGCGTACGAATGTATTAGTTTGGGTAGTCTATGTAAGCTTACATGTGGATAATGCTGTACGCTGCGATACTATGAAGTCGAACACTTTTCTCCATTAAAAACCATCTGGCCAACCTCGATTCCCCTTTCCTATTATGCTATTCGTATATCCTCTAACGTCTCCTGCACATTTAGACCCCAGAAGCAAAAAAAAAAAAGCTCGTTGTTAGATTCAGGGAGGTTAACTGGGTAATGAAATACATCTGGCGTAATGACAAATACTGTGTTTTTGTTATTTTGGCAGGAATATTAAACGAATAACGTTGATTTTATACTAGTCGTTTGATAAATTTCCCTGGAACAAAGGTGATTTGCGAAGTGTTAACAGGTAAGACGGCCAACAACAAGTAAAATAGCGTTTGAGGTGATGGTATCGGTATAAATTATTTTTTAAACACTCTTTCGACGATCAGCTTTTCGTAAGTGGGAAAAATAATATATCTGCTAATCAATTTAACCTACAGTGTTATATTGAAATTTCTAAAGTGTAAAGCTATGAATTTGCGTTCACTTTCGTTCGTTAGAGCAGGCAAGCAGACAAAATCAAACCTAAGCAACAATTCCCAACCTATCATGAATTGAGTTGGTGGTTTGCAATTCTTAATCAATTAGAATGCAAAGTATATTACGTGGATCCACGTTTTCACTGCTTTACTACTGTTCAACCACATATATCAAAGATAGAAAAAATATTGCTTCTTACAGCAAACGTATTTTGAGGAAATCCTCAGAGAATCTATGATTTCGCAACCTATCTTTGGGCTATGATTTCACGTTTCCGTTATAACATCACAGTTGTTTATTTAAATATGATTTATTATTTTATAAACATAAGAAAATAATAATAATTTAAATAAAACAAAATATTGTTCTGTATTAAATGACAATCAAAAAATTAGAAGGGAAGGAATCAGGTACCCTATAAAACGCTAAATTGAAACTTTTCACGGTAGTAAAGTAAGAAAAAACAAGATTATTTAAAGATAATTGAATTAGTTACTTTGTAAATTCTGGGAAAAGGGAAGAGGATTACAATGATAACAATATCGCCACCGAAACCTTCTAAATTCTACAAATGTTCGAGAAACGATAGAAAAATCACGCGATCTATTTCATTTAAGGTACGAAGTCATTGAAGAAATCTGAATGAAAACGTTTTCCAAGGTTCTCTAATAATGTTGGTAGAGTATTATTTTCTGCTCTATTATATTAAACATTTAAAATATTCTTGTTTTTTTTTTTTCGCCTTGGGCAGGAAGCCAACGCCGTTATTTATTTGTTATTCTAGTATGACAGTATCTATTGCCGCGATTAGAATGAACATATTTATTTAAATTTAATTTGAGTTATGTGCCTATAAAATTCTAACAGCTGACGATTTATATTTCTCGCATTTCAAAATGTGTATTATATCAGAGACCGCTTAAAAAAAAACCGCTTTACGTGTTAAATAGTTTCTAAATATCAAACCTACGTGCATATTAACGTTTCTTTCCTAACAAGAAAATTCAATTACACAAATGTTCCTCGGTTCTGATTTATGTATTTTTTCTGGCGTCGACATCTAGCGAAATTCAAACGGACTTTCCGGTGCACCAATAGCCATTTTATGAAATTGTGCATTTACTTTCGACACATATGTTTCGGCTTATGCTGAGATCTATTTACTTTGGCAGCAAGTGCGTGGTGTTTGGTTTTTAGATGTTGCTAATAAATCAGTTGGACCGTAACCATAATAAATTTAACTAATATATCATACAAACTAACGCGTTGTAAATATAGTTTCCAAGTTACGACGTTTCAATTTCTGTATTTCTAGACTCGCGAGAATTCTAACGCTGGGAAGGGAATGCTTGCCGTGTTTCAGAGACTTTGGTCAACTTTACCATGAAAATTTTGCTTTGCCAATTGACGTATAGATATTTACATTTGCGTTATCAATCTTTATTAGGCAAGGTATATTATATAAAATAAATTAGCGGGAATCCATACAACGCTTTTTTATGAAAATAAATAATCTTGTATCAAGATTTTCAGTTTTTATTCGAATTACGCCCATATGTTTATGGGACTTCCATTACTGTTTGTGGAGATTGGCAGGTTATACTTCCAATACCTATCTGCTACGTTTAAATTCAAGTAATTGCAACGGTGTTAAGCTGGTTGGATTTATACCAACCCTAGTGCGGTGTATTCTGAAAGCTTAGTAAATTCCTCGTAGAATATCAATGGAAAAACCATACATATTCTTCCTTCTACCAAAGTTGCTTTAAAGCTTTAGAACAGACTATTGCCATTACAGCAGTAAAATAACTGACTCGTTAAAGCAACTTATCTGCCTATTCTGGTCTACTTTTAGTTCATCCTAAGGCAGCTGTGGTATATTTTTTTGTGCAATTTCTTACTTTAAGTGATCTTCGATTGCAATATTGACTCCGTATTGGATAAACTTGTTCACCTTTCATGAATAACGTAGGGCCTGAATATTTAGGACCCGCTCTAAGGCAACGTGGTTACCATACTCTAGCTGATTCGCTTCTTTCTAAAAGCGCAGCAACATTATAAACAATTATTACGTATTTATTGTTGACTCTCTCACATTTTCCAACTTTAAATTTTTGTAATATAAACAATATTTTTTCCAGCAAAGACTGGTAATTTGGGAACAACATAAAATAACGCCAAATTTACTTAAGTTAATTAATGTAATTTTACCACTGGGTATTTTCATCCCAACAAACTAAATATATTGAATTCTGCAGCAGATTTCATTAATAGCTGGGCAACAAAGGCTTTATTGCAGAGTTAAAGGCCTTATAGAAGCACCGTCTTATTTCACGCAGTACTATAGATACCTTCACTAATATTTAATGAGTTCACAATCATCGAATAATAATTGATCACAACGACCACACATTGTTGAGCCTCTAGACTTATTAGGTTACTACATGCGCGCTCAAGTGCGATGCACAAAAAAAAAGGTCCATGATCTTAACGGGTTCTCATACAATTGAAATTAATCACATCACCATATATCTTTACCTTGTTGCCGCTGTCAAGGAAAAAGTGTATCAAATTTAAAGTGAAAGAAAAAAACTCGGTCTACCTATAGAACATAACGCGACTGACAACAGCGCGTGACTTTGTGAAACAGTCCTTTTCCCTACCGTTTCGCGCATAGTTCCCTCACGATAATTACGTGAAATAAATTATAATCTTGATTAATTAGACGTGTTCTTTACGGAATTCTTTTCAGGTCCGGAGAATGTTTACTTTTTCTTCGGCATTAGAGTTATAATTTATCGTCGTCGTTATTTCCATATTTTTCCCGGATTACTCGGGCAGCGGAGAAACTCGACTTTGATTTGGTATTACTGATTATGCCGGTAAGTACATACGTATGTAACATGAACGTGGACGCGGATGAGGAAGATAATAACTCATGAATATTACAAAATAAAACAATAAATTATTCATGCTAGAAACACCAAATAGATTCCAAGAATTACATTTGTGTGTTTAATAGCATGGAAAAGAAGCATTTAGATTTGGTAGTGGTATTGTGAAATGGTGTATACGAGGATGGTACCAGAAGTACCCGTGTTTGGAGACAGATGCCGCTTTGAGTCAAAATCTGTATTACTGATTGTGGGAACTACCCTTTAGAAATTTTTGAAATCTGCCAGGCTTTCAGTTTGATATAAGAATATTAATTCAATAAGTGGGATTCGTTTTATGAAGCTGCTCCCAAAATACAATGACGTCTTCATCATTGAACATTTGGACTGAAACTAAAAACCGAACAGCCGTGCTAATCAGGAGTTAAAAATGAACTCACTTCAGCAAATTCGCTGTCGCTTGACAATGAGTTCCTTTGAAGTGGAAACTGCTTAAGTTACGTATAGAAGAGGTTTTGAAACTTTCTTTTTACTTCACTTATTGACTTGTCCTTATTCTCTGCGTAAGGCAAGGGGAATTACTAGATTGGTACGTGTAGAATTAGATAGATCATATTTTGCGGTTTTCTCCGTTAAAGACAAATAGTAATTGCTAATTTAGGAATATCTCCATAATTTTAAGCTCTTCTAACACAACAGCAAGGTCATGCGTTCTTATTGATATTGAACATACTTATCACACTTCGTACTTCTACTTCCATACGTAAGTACATCTGCAGGATTGCATTTAATATAATGGAAGAATTATAGTACTGCCAGCTTGTTTCTCGCATCGGACATAACACTACCCGAGCCGCCTGCATACACAAATACTCCTAATTAAAATTATAATCTCATCTATCAATCGGCAATCGAAGTAAAACAAATTATCGCACCGTCCTGTACGCGTCCATTGGCAGCCACTGCCGCGCCCCACACGCACCGTCTACAAAACAGAACATTAACCCGACAAGTCTATCAATCAAATGTATCGCCTTTTGATAAATACACTCTGATTGTCTACAACTTGAGAGAGAGAAGAGAGGAGATCGGTCTAAAAATACACATACGCACGCACACATCGATGTCTACGGACGCGTATTGTGTACACGTACACGACACTCGCACTCAAATGCGAAGTTTCAGTTTTACGGATCGGAAGATGAGAAACCAAAGAAGAACGATTTTCCAAGAGACGACAACTGAAAAACGTAACACAAAAAAGCCCGTGCGCGCATTCAGATGACGGCTGGACCAAAGGATGGCATTTATAAGAATTTCGAGATGTGTTTTGTAACATTTGGTTTAAATTAGTTCCTCGAATTATACAGAATGTCTTAATTTCGATTTTAGCAAATGCTACTGGCTAGATCCGTAAAGTATGGGAGTGAATTGGATAAGAATATAACTGAGCTTTTTATGTTTAAAGCTTTAAAGAGTAACTGTGTGGTAACTAGCCGGTAACCTAAGATCATAATGTACTTTATCATCTAAGTTTTAATATCAAACCTAATCGAATTTATCGCGTATTTGTGCAGCCATCTTTCGCTTTGTTTCCTCAGTTAATTCTAGGTACGAGCAAATAGTATCATATCACTTTACGAAAATATATCAAAAAACCAAGCTCGTTAATCTGTCCTAAAGGTTATGTTGCGGAGCAAACATGCATTATTAGACAAAATACTTGTTGGGTGTGCTCTTTCAACAGATTAATTAAGCAGTTTAAGTTTACAAAAGGAGATAGCTTTTTTTCTTTTATACAAAGACTGTTTCATAAAAAAGAAACGATTTGAGGTTTTGCCAGATAAACAATTTCGCAATTAACACCTCAAATAAATATTTTATGGCATCTGGATTTTTCTAATTAATTTTTACGAGCAATAATTACTTACAAAAGAGTTGAGTCCGCCATGTTTCTTGTTCAACTTCCGATTTATAAAAAGCCTTCTGCATGATTTCCTTCTTTTCTTTACTTCATTATGCTGTTATTAGTTCATCTAAAACTGTTTTATGTTCTTATAATGTCATAAAATGTTTATTTCAAGTGTTAAGTTTGAAACACACCCGAGCATATTTAAAAAGAATTTTTGAAGTTCCTTGGCCGCTTAGTTTATAAGGTAGTAGAGGTATTGACTGCGATAGTTTACTTTTAAAGCTGCAGTGAGCTAAGGCACAGTGCACAAATATTTTTATTGAAATCTTTATCATATTTTCAAAAACTCAAGCTTTCCTCTGAAAAATGTAAAAATCTGTGGACACCTTTTTTAGCGATTATATACAAAAGAATTACATTTTTACGCAGCAACAATCAGCATCAATGTATTCAACAATTCCAGACAGTTTTTCACCAATTTTGAGACATACATCAAGCTAAAAATCTTGGACTTGGTGACTTTGAATCAAGTATTGATTTATGCTTGTATTAGCGCCTTGAACCACTTGTACATGTGGTAGAAGCTGACGTAAATGTGCTCACTATACTATAAATGTACGTATGTAAAATGAACACATTTAATACGATATAAGAATGTCCAGCACGTCCTATGGACAACGCAGACCTACCAGGCCGACAACACAAAATAAACCATCAATCACCCCGTGACTCGGAACAGTTGAAACAAAGCGATATAAAAGCAGCGGGAAATACGAACTATAAGGTTCTAACGAGAAACCAGCCCGTGTGGTACTTAGCGCAAGATGCATTGTACCGTTGATCTTTTTTATTCAATTATAAAAACGGCTCGAACCAAGATTCTTTAAATAGATGATAAATAGATTCTTACGAATATTTCGTATCGTGTACAATGCCTGTAGGTGATTAAAGCTATGCATGAAGAATTAATGGATATTTATTGAAGCCGTTCGATATCACCGCGGACTCCTCCGTGGGACAGGAATTTTAATTTCTCCAATTGTTTCAGCGTTTGTATACATCCTACAGGCGCGAGATATCATAAATTCACCTCCTTAAGTAAATGTAAGCAAAATACATTTTGATTGCACTGAATAGGCTGACGCAGGAAATGTAATCAGAAGCAAAGAAAAATCAACAACTGAGATTTCACAGGAAGCTATTGTAGATAACGGCAATCAAAGGAAAATTAGTTCATACCACAAAGGTATCGAGATAATTATCTGAAGAATGTCGACACTAGATGGAAGTGCTAATTTTGTAAGCGTAACGCACTGAAATCCTAGAGCGAAGCAAAGTGGGAGAAGACGAAGAAATCATTACACTCAAAAGGCATATCTTATACAAATTGTGAATAATATGGAACTACCTATATGCTTTTACGATGATTTTATTGTTTTGTCCAATCCAACAAATTCATTTCTAATGTTTTGCTTAATTCTCGACGCTATGGCACCTATCAAAATTATTATTTTGTTAGTTGCCAGTACCTGAAATAGTGGTCAAATCCACACAAAAAATGTCTAAAAATCTTCAGCAAATCCTGATATTATCCATTAACTCGTTGTAAAAAAAAAAAATTAGCAGGCTCTTTCAAATCTCCGTATTTTTAACATGTTTGTGGCGTATGTCGTCGTCAAGGGTTTCTGAGTTTTATAGTTAATAACATTGGCTTTTAATCATCTGTTGCGACACAACTTAGTTCTTCTGATTAGGTTAATTTTTACGTGATTCGTTGTAGGTATTCGGATTGAATTCGTTGAATCGTTACTTCTGTATACTTGTTTGTAGTGTAGACGCTTGTCACCGCAAACGCAAAACTGAACAAAGTGAAATTAATACATAGAAACATATAAACAAGTATCGACACACTCCGCACCAAACGAGTTGAATTAATTGGCTCGGAGCGGGTGCTTTGAGGATGCGTGGTCCATTATCAACCCTATGACGGAATTCGATTGGAGTTTCAAATTTTTTAATAAAAAGCCTTTGAATAATGTTGGTCCAAAAATCTGTGAATCATCGAAAAACAATTCCTGTTAAAGAAGTTAGCATTTAGCACAACTATGCGATATCTAGCGACGTATATTACCCTATTCGAAACAACTTATGTCTGGTACAGCACCAGAATTATATGCTGCAATTGTTAAATGCTTCAAAGAGGAGGTTCTATTTGATACTACTATTTATCATTTTCCAACCAAACTGCTTCTTACAACAAATATGGAAAAAAAGAAAATGCCTACAAAAAGTTGAAAAAAGAAAGAAGAATTTAGTTCTTACAATAAATATAAGAATTATACAGAAAATTTCAGCACTAAGATGAAAAATAACCTTTTACGGTTTCTTTGCTTCCTTTACCGTCTCGCAAGCCAACAATTCAGCCTCTGTCGAATTTGTTCAACTGGCGGTAGGTTCCAGGCTGCTCTACTCTAGGCAACATCAAATTCTCAAAACACAACGAAAGTATGACAAGAGAAATCGGTGAAGATTGAATCCAAACTTCCAAGGAATGCATCTGGCGTTGATGATAGAAAAGACTGCATGAAGTGCCAGATATGCCATGACCACTTGTCCCATCAATCAACCATTATCTTTGAATGGTTATACGTTTCTGCCATAATCGGTCACCCCTTGTTGGTCATGTAATATCATTAGCAGCTACTTACCAAGTATTTTAATCCCAACAAACATCCAACAGAAAGCTTATTATTTATTATTTTATTTATATATTGAAACGAAAGCAATGCTGCTACTAACCTCTTCATATATAAACATAAATCTTAATTTCAACAAAAAAAATATAATACTTTAATTTGAAATCTTTTCCAGTAGAATGTCCTTGGCGTTTGATATTAGCAGATTTATAAATCATGCTAAAAGTATTGGCTTGGTCAATGCAGCGCAGAAACATGTGCGATTCTTTTTTATAGGAACATAAATTTTGGCTATGTCATGAACATGCTAATACTAATTTTAAAATCGATCTGGTGAGTTTCGCCATGGGAACAGAAGCTTTAGGAAGGAATTTCGGCTAGGAAGAAAAAAACAGCATATACCTATGTATGCAGATGTAAATTCGCAATGTTGCTTACAGAAGGGGCATTGCCAATCACGACATGCTTACGGAAACTGATAATCTGCAACAATTGAGCTTCGTTAATTTAATTTAATATTACATTGTTTTGATGACCCAGCTGCATGTTTTATAACATTAATCGCATCGCGTACCATGTTCTGGAATGAAGTCTTGTCCACTCCACCGTTTCTAAGAAAAACAAAAAAGGAACTTACATACATAAATTCGTTGAGATTTAGAAATTTACACACGCCGCATTTATTTCTGCCACCTTATTAATAATAAAAAGAAAAGCCAGCTCGAAATTACCATTTTGCCAAAACGCTAATATATTCTCACATGCTCTGCTTTATAGCTCTAATATAACAATTAATAAGTCTTTGATCTTTGTCCCATAAAATAGAACATTTCCATTCCGAAAATAGTCGCGCCGTAGATCAAAGCAAGGATCCTTACGAAAGATTGATGGCGGCTATTAAAAATTATGGGATTCGTTTTAAATTATATTTTTCCATTTCGTTTCTTTACAATTTGGCAGTAAATTTGTAGATTAAAGTGAAAATAGAAACGATGGTGTTTCGCAGAGTTACCAACTAATTCTCTCAGTATTTTCCTTATGGTAATTAGATGGAATTAATTTCCACAGTTTTTGTAGAAGGATAATATAAGCCCAGCCAACGATGGTAGTGCGGAAAACAATTACTTCGAAATGTTTTGAACTGGTTGGAACTTCTTCACTTCATTGATAACTTCTTTCCAATATATTCCTTATTTGTCCAATGGTAAAAGCAAAGAATGATACAGACTTTAAGAAATATTTGTTTCTTCAGGTAATTCAAGATTCTTCACTAGCGATTTTGTTTCCACCACTTATTTCGATTTATTTATAATTATTGCTAATTACCTGATTCGTTTAAGTGACAATCTATTAATTTTAAGCACGTCCATTAAATTTCAATTTTACATAAAAAGCCATCAAATTAATACACTTTTAATTAACGGCCAATTCCATTGAAAACAGCATTTTTTACAAGGCCATTGCTTTAATTTACCTCAGCCTCAGACTTGACCATATCACGCAATTCAGCTTGTTATTTTGGAACTGTCCATCGTTTATCAAATTAAACTATGGTACAGTTTACATTTAGAACAACTGCAATGCTAATTTCAAAGCTTTTTTTCGCTAGGAACGCAAGATGCTACACACTCGGTGATGAAATCGCACATCATGAGCGCCCAATGGTTGGTATACTTTGTTTTCAGGGGTGTAGCTAAGAAGAAATACATGACAAGTATACATCCAACAGGGTTTTGACTAAATATGATATATTGCTCTTATACTTTTGCACTTTCACTCGCTCGCTTGGGTGGTCAAACGCTCTAAGTATTTATGACAGAAAATTGACAGATTTATTTGAAGATGTAATACATTGCTTCTTTAGCTGAAGATATAACGGGAAGCACAGTAAAATAATCAATTTAAGGGAACAAATACAACATTAATAACTATACCCACGTAGTTATTATTTTTAATCCGGGATAGATTGTTGCATGCTAAGTTCAACCCCAAAAACGAATTATCAAAAGTCTAATTAGTTTTAGTGTTTCTACGGTGAGTTCCAAATAACTTTGTTATAACGCGAAGGATTTCGCGGAATTGTAGAGAAGCATGCAACGAAAACCTAAAAGTTTAGATAGAAAAACTCCGGGACTAATTAATAACGCGATTTTAACCTCTTTTACTTGATTTAACAGTATTGTATAATTTTCCCTGCCATTAAATAGACATGTTCCTTTTACTTTTGATTAAGAAAACTATTTACGGTATAGGTATTTTAAAACTTTATCGTTAAAGAATATATTTATTTAGTTGGCATAGCCGCTTCAAAAGCCCATCAACAAACCAGTTGCATATCTTGTTGCTAATTTGTTGTTAACTCTTTTCCCGAAAGTTGATTTTGTTACTCCAGCCGATTCAGCTACGGCAGATATCAATACGAGCTAAGCGGCGTATTTTGTTGCTAATTTGTTTTCCAAGCATTGATTTTGTTGCTCCAGCTGTGGCCGAGAGATGCTAGAATATTAAGCCAGCGCAACCATTGCTGTAACTTGTGATTCGCTGCAGGTATCTAGACGAATTAAACGAAATATTGAAGTCGAGTTTCGTGAGAATACACCGTTATTACTATCTTTCTTAATTATGAATTCTTGAAACAGGCGGATTTTTTAAGCAGTTGCATCTGTCTTAGATAATTTTAAAATTATCCACTAATTTTGCAAATCAAATTAAACCCAGGGGCTAGCGTTTTCATTGCAAAAGAAATGTCGAAGAAATCTAATCATTATGTCTGATTCTGTGTTAATGTCGATCCAATACAACAAGCACCTTAAACAGGTACATCCAAACATGCTAGAGATTATCCAGATTGATACGTTGGATGGATTAAAGTTTTAAGGCTGGTACGATCTATAGGCCTGATCTCTGTGCAGAAGATCGAAAGGCTGGTACAGGTATGGTAAAAACATGTAGACGGTAAAAACAACGCAGCAGCCATTCGTTCATTTAGCATCAATCTCTAGTATTTAAATTATAGTCTCTTTTGCTATCATCGGTCAACGATTCAAAGACTAAATTTTGGCCATGGTAAGTACCCCGCACACTTGCACAAAATCAAGATTATTGATTTCCCTACGTATTCCTATACTGGCGAAGGGAACAGCCTAATCCATCTTATGCTAGCGTGCAGTTTTCACAAAGGTTTCAATGGAGATCTTCATGGACTTTTTAGTTACCAGTGATATTCTGTTACCTATATCTATTGTCGTCTTGCAGAACCTGTAGAAACCTGAACAACGCACTTTTAGTTTAGATAATAACCCGCAATATTTACTAGCATCCAACTAAGCCAGGTAGTTACGAATTACGATGACATAAAATAGTATATTTTGCATTTATTTCAGCTCGATAGCAATTGAGGTTACAAGGGCCGTAAGCTCTTTACAGCTCTTTTAGCTTTCGTTTTAGGAGTATTTTAGTACAAGAGCAATTATTTTCGGTCGATTGATGCTTAAACAAACCGTACATTCCACTCTTAAAATATAAATAAAGTTAATCCGGAGGTGCAACTCGCAACTACGCAAAGAACAATAGCGCGCGATAACCCTGAACGACCTGTTATTTACCTAACCGGTGTTTATAAGCTCAGCAGAGAATCATTATGTTCTTGTTGTAGAAGCACATCAAAAGTGTTGCTGTTCAGATTAATTAGTAGAGAGCGAAGCCTTGCAGAACTAGAATTGCCATAAAAGGCAGCATGTATCTTAGAAATAATTCTAGATTTGCGGTATACTGGTAGTGAACGTTTCTATATAAACTTAAAATAGCAGTTATGAGCTGAAAATCTCATACTTACAAGGTGGAGCGAGTAAGAAAACTTGAAAATGCATATTTGGTGAATCGTAGTTACGTTTGGAATCGAAAAAAGAAAGATTGGTTAAAGTTCTAGGTATGTAAGTGTATTAAAAAATACTTTTGGAAGAACCCATATTTGGATCTGCTGAGGTTTGTTCTCGTAACTTATTTGTACTGATTGCCATAATGGTCATTGCAATCATATATAGGCATGTAACTCAGCATTCTGTTAAAAGTATTTTTGTATGAAATATTTTATTTTATGGAAAATAACCAAAAGTTGTTTTCAGTGAAGAGATGATGATGTAGTAATCTTCTGTACTATTCTTAATAGAGTCCTATCTTTGAAATTTTGTATTCTTCCGAGTTTTTCCACATATCATTTGTAGTAATCAATGTTCACTGTCTAGACTAGCTGGTATGACGAATATAGTGAGCTTGCATAATAACGATTTGGCCAACTACAAGAGGTATTGGCTAGACATGAGTTACTATTACGCTTGCGCCCGCAGAGCGTCTTAAGAAAAAAGAGCGTCTTCCGGTATACAAAGCCTACAAAGAATTTAATATGCTAATTCAGAGCAACCGTCAAAATTAAATCAATATCCACCTTCCGAATATCTAAATTCATGGATTTATGAATTTTCTGTTTTTTTTTTAATGCACATCGAAGTCTTGAGTTCTCTCTCTATTGCCATAAATTTATACATGTATACAACATAAAGCGCTCAACAGAACAACTTCTGAAATATTACATACTTGCGTAGACGTAGACGTGGCAAAAGATTTTGGCATTCACTACATGCAAAACAATCCGGAAAGTAAAATACGCCTTATCGTTTATTATAACATGAAATATGTGCCTAGTAGAAATCTATTCAATGGCCACGAAATATTCCACGAGAATGCTGAATATAATCCACTGCACACTGAGAACAAATAAAACTAGAGGTTAAACTATTTATATTTAAAGTCATCCGCGAAAATTGTATCTCGTACATTAAAACCTATCGCGTTCGCCACGTGCTTTCAACTCCCAGCTTGTTTTCCAATTTCAATTCTAAAGTTATTTTGTCGTTCGGAAAGTTAGCAAAAGTTCTCGCCGTTGCGGTGGAATCATGCAACCACGTTTCTATGTCTTGGCGACTCAATAAAACCTGAAAATATTTATCCTTTCAGTGAGCGCTCGGCAAGTCTGGCTGCTCTCGGTAATTAATCAAAGTTCAGCCGGGAAGTTTGAAAAGGAAACAAAACAATGGATCGTGTCGGAAATATTTTGATACGATTTCACTATCGGCCTTTGTTAATCATTTTTAGTCGGATTACTTCTGCACGAGAGCCGTCGTTAGTGTGTGTGTGTGTATCATGCAGTTTGTGTGTCGTCTGCATGTGGAGGACGATTTTCCCTATTATTTAGTTTGCCATTGCGGTTCGCCGCAAATGATACGGGGACGCGAGTAAATGTATTTAATTTACATATGCGCATTTATTACTACTAGATAGAAAGAAATATCGAATAGATATAAGGAATGTGTCATCATTCTGGAATTGTAAAATTGCGTAAATAGTAAAAAACTAAAATTTCCTAACGAAATAATAGACCTCATAGAGTGTCCTTCAAAAATATTTCTGCGCGAGTCCTGCATTTGGGTATTGCATAAAAGTGGTTTCATGTTTTAATATTATTTGGTTATCATGATAACGGTAAACAAAACATACTGACATTGACGATCTAAACTATTGATTCAAAATGTCGAGCCGACGTGATGTTAACATAAATTTCAAATAAAAAAAAAATACATTGTGAACATATTAAACAACTTTTATTGTAATTTTTATTGCAATAATTAACACGAATATATTCTAAATAGCTACGCAGGAGAGCTGCTACTCCTGCTTATATATCTATAAGGAACTGTCGAAATTCCTTCCTTCCACCTTAACACATTTGCGAAATCGTCTGTAAAAGTGATTATGCACCTCTTTTAGCACGTTAAACATTTCAGTCTAGAATGCTTACATTATTCGTAACTTTATGCATAAATCACATGTGTTAACTCTTAGCCACTTAGACTTAAAATTTTGAATAAGCGTTTAAGACCAACAATCTCGGTATGTTGTGTTCATGGTAACCAAACAATACAATAATCGTAACATTAACAACATCAACAACAAATACAGATACTCTTGGAGGATGGCATAATTTTAATGATTGTCTATTAATGACAAAAAGGTATCATTATAAATTGTTCACATACAGGATTTTAAATGGCACAAACGTAGAGCAACGACATCTCTTAGAATATCAAGAAGTGTCCAGGTCAAAAACATATATTTTCACAATGGTGTAAAGTGAAAATGATTCGGGGTGAAAATATACAAGTCCAAGAGTGAAAGTTCAATAATCGTAACCCGCGGTGGAATAAGAACTGCTGCTTGTAGCGAAGTAACGGATACTCGCAGCAACAAGCTTGGGATTAAACGCAGAACTTCTTTTGATCCTACTCGGAGGAGAGGCAATAGATAGAAAATGTTTCGTTGGAAGGCATCAAAGTCGATATTCAAAAGGATTATTTACCTAATAAAGTTGCATTGTATGCTCAGAGCTGCCTGAATCTTTTGAAAAAAAGCACGCCCGTCACTTTAGCAAATGCTTCAAGAATAGGGAAGGGCTAAGTACAAATATGTGTACGTTTCATTATGCTACCATATCAATTGGTAAAATTAGAAAGAGTTACCAATTGTGAATCAAATTCAATTAAGTGAGTACTTTTTCTTATTAGGTGCGATTAGCAAAATTTTCAATTAATTTTATTTATTCGCTTACAAACCAATCCTAAAGTCTCTTTGAACCGCTTCAAATGGTAAAAAAGAAAGAGTGTAACCATTACCGTTGACTTTCCAAGAGTAAATATTTGCTTACGAGCGCACAAAATGGGGATAAGCCGTTAAAAATCCCAAAGGATCATCACAGATGAAATACTTAAATTTAAATGTGGGGTGATTTTCAATTCATTGAATGATTAATACAAAATAAATGATCTAGCCTCGACCCTCCATGGTTTTCCCGCAAAAAGAACTACTCGTTCCCTATAGATGTATTCACCTAAATTTATCATCCAGCTATTTTTTACCGCACTACCGACGGGCCAACCGACGTGGCGTGTCACGTGATACAAGCTACATATTTAATTTAATTTATGGACATTTTAAGAGCCCCATACACACTTGCATTGCAATTACTTTTCGAGTCGTGTTACTGTCCGATGTATTGTTTGAAAAGAGAAAAAAATTAAACGATGTTGTAATTGATTAAACTTTGTTCGTTTTCGGCCGTCGTCCACTTAGCTAGCGCGAAATAATTTTGATAAAATGAACATTATATCGCCGGTGACTAATTTGTTTCAAAGAATTATTGCTACTCAACTATGCGCTTTGTATCATATATGACATACGCACTTTCAGCTGAGCGGTCTCTGCACCTGTTTGATTGTGTCTTAATGGAATTTTGAAAGCTGCTGGCTGTTGGCTAGAATATTTTCTCGTACTGGAGCGTATCATTTTGGCAGTTAATTATTTTATTTTGTCTAACGCTACAACGCTAAATGATTTATAATTCTAATTTCCATGTAGGTAACTTTTTCGTATCGTTCAAAAACACATAAATTTAAAAGCCGGTATTAAACTCTATATCCGTTTTCTTTAATGTCGCTTATTTTTACATTCGATTGGAGAACTTTTCCTTCGGAAAGATTAATATGCATAAAACTTAGCTTTAGTTAATATCTGTAGAATTAAAATTAATATTTACAAAATGAAACACAAGAATCAATACACGATGGGTTGCTTTGAAGCAATCTGCTATTTTGTAACTGCTAACTATCGTTAGTAGTTTATAGTAACTAATATTAACCAAAAGAAACTGCCATTTTCTGTAGCAGTTTTCCGATGTACCAAACAACTAGACACTCGTGGAGTGCGTGATATGTTTTATCACACTGTGAAACATGTACGTAGATTTATAGCAGTGTAGACCGCTGTAAAATATAAAATGTTTCTAAATATCTCACTTCGAAAACTATTTCTGTGCATTAAAGCCGGTGTAATTTTGGTGCTTATGTAATAAAATCATTAGTCTGTCTAATCTCTGCTAATTTACTGAAGCGCACAGAAAGTGGAGAGCTTTAATGTCGAGACTTTTTAAATAACTCCTTTGACAAATTACATTATTTCTTTAAGAGCACATTTCTTACCATAGCATTGCCTACAGCCCAGAAAACTGGAGTGCTTTCGCAAATACGAAAGGATCTTTTCCCTCCTCCTAAATTGTTGGAGTATTTCGTTAAAATCTTATAAATTTATTTCTGAACGTCAACTTGAACGATTATCACAATGAACCAGATATTCCCCACAAATGTACAAAAATAAATAAAATGATTGAAACTAGTCGAACTAAAGTTGTATGAAAACACAATTCCCACAAGGATGTCATTTATCGAATCCTCATTAATGCGGGCATTTAATTTAAATGACAAAACCTTTTCTCGTTGTTACGTAGCAATTATTTTCGTATTTACAGATCGCCTTTTCTACGATATTTAAACAATTTAAAATATGAAATGTGCTGCTAATTCCCATAATTATCCGCCACTTTTTACATCCTCCAACATGTATAATTTATGTAAAGAAGACATTTTTCTTTCCTAATTAAAATAATAACTCCCGCCACGCGGGTTAGCCTTAAAGTTCCTATTTATAATAAATACATGTTACTTGTTCGAATTTAATTGGATAAGTGCATAGGCAACTAGAACACCGATGCTATAGTTTTGCACACGCGAGAGATAGATGATAGACTCAACACTTCCTGTAATTTGATACTGTAGTTAACGGAGCGATATGTATCGCATTTGAATTTCATATGGCCATAAGCTGGTTCGCAGGTATAAATCTATTGTGCATAACAGAAAGTTTATGTCTATTGGGAATTTAGAATTATAACTTTTAATCTACTAGATATGTAGGTATATGTCCATTATAATATTATATATCAAAAGAGCTTCAAATAGGGATTGGTTGGCGTCTCCATTAACCCGAAATATTTCATGGCAAATCGTGTAATGTCATATAAAGAAAAATCGGAAAATATTATAGAAGAAACGTCCCAAACGCGCCTTATAATTGTGCTAATGCTTTTACTCGGGCGCCAATTTCATACGTTCCATGAAATATCTGGCTCCACAATATATTAACTATTCCGAAATGTGAAAATGAAATCTAGTAAATAAGTTATCTGCAAGTTTATGGGTTATAAATTTTTTATGAAATCTCACGCCATTGTTTGGAACATACAAGTACCATTGTGACCGCGAAAATCAATCACTTCTGCTCTTTGATTTTCAATTGAAATTTTATGAGCTATTTATGCCTTGCTTACCTAGTAACCAGACTTGATAATATTAAATAGCACGCTTCGCATGCACAAAAAGTACAAATTTATGCACACGTGAACATTACACGTACGCTCATACATTTATGTATATATATAGTAAAACTACGTTTATACACACTGGAACGTTTGGCGAAATAGGCAGAGAAGGGTCGAACATACAATGTTTGTATAGTATTTGGATCGAATAAGAAATGCTCCGATAATTTTTCTAACCATTTATAACTGTCTGTCTATTTCCTTTTTGATGTGTCTTCCCTTGTCCCACCCTCTGTTTCTGGGGTAGGCGATCACTTTGCAAGGGTGAAACGTGAATAATGCCGCATATACTATTCGATTATTTCTAGCAGAGTTCGCGTTTGTAGCACCACGAATTCAATATTTTATAAGAAAATAAAAAGTGCGCCGCTGAAACATCCGAGATGAAATAATACCAGAACCTATATAGATGGGTGAAATGTTGCTGATTGCCAAATACGAGGAGACTCTGAATAGAAATCTAAAGACCAGCAAGTAAAACGAATTTTGATTTAAAGCAAACGCTAAATCAATAAAAATAGAAATAATGAAATGAAAATAAACACAAGACAAAAAGAAATAAAGGAAAGCGCTCTGTATGCAATGGTGTAAAGTTGAAAAAATGGAATTGTACAGACGCCAATATCAAACAAAATTTTAACGGTGCTAAACATTAGCCAGAAAGCGAACATTGCGCGTAGAAAGCCTGTTCCCTGAACAGCGGTCAACCGAAGACTTTTGAACACGGAATTAAAAGCATGATCGCCTGAAGACTACATAAATTGATGAAACAAAAGGAAAAGTTAAAAATAGGTGGAACTTCACGAAGATTAGATACGCACGGTGATGCAATGTACTGTGGACTGAGGAAAATATGTTCAATATTTTCATTGAAATCGTTGATTATTTGTTAGAATGGCAGAAACAATTTTTTTTATTTGAACAATAAACAACATAATGAGGATCATACGATGGGGTCGCTGTACCGGTCCAGTTGTCAACTATTTAGCCAAATGGAAGAAGGAATTCACATAAGGGACCAGAAAATGCTGTGATAAATGTCTTACAACGAAGAAAGTCCAAACGTGTATCCCCTTTAAGTCGTAATGTAACATTACTTAAAGAAGAAATAAATTAACCGTGAAGAGTTGATAATGTCTATTTTCTGATCTATCATCGACATGGGTTTACCAAGAAGAAGCTACAAAATCCCAGAACGTAAAATAAATTAATAACGATCAGGAGTAATTCAAAGTAAAAAGATATAAATACTGAGTTGTGCTAAATCTTTTATTTTGTTATCTAATTCTCTGGGCCGGTTTTGTAGCTTATTCAGGGTAATGAGTTGGAATTAATTTCCTTCAAAACTATTTGACTCTATTTTCTATTACTAATGTGCACACTCGAATTAATTTCTTATATTTGTACATTAAAAATACAAAGAAAACCTATAATGGAAAGTAACTACACGATATTTGACATTGACATTCGAAGCCTACATCAAGGTATGTACCTAGCGAGTAGGAGTAAGGTAAGTTTCCACCGAGTAAAAACAAGAAAAAGAAAGTTGAAATGAAGATCTGAAAAACTGTTGACTGTTGGCAAAAATGAAAGACGTCGTAAGGCTACAAGAACGGTAAGAATTAAGTCAGCAATGATCGCTACAAAAATAAATGGGAAAAAATAAGAACAAAGGGAAACCAATCTTCCAAGAATCCTAAAACAAAGATACCACAGATTTTGAAGATCCTTTACCTCCATAATCAGTAACACCAGCTTAGTGAGATATTACGAGATTGTGATGCTGCCCAACTTAAGATCTTTTCTTCGAATTTTTCTCAATATTAAAGTCAAATTCAAAGTATAAAACTATGAGCTTTAATAAATTAGGGTATTATTAGTATTATTGGCACTTTTATGGATTTAACCTCGCATAAAAGGAAAATAATTCTATTAACATAATCCTGAAGGCATTAATTTCAATTCATCGCAATGAAAGAGCCGCAAAATTGGCGGCGAATTTTAGTGTTACGTAATACTCGTGCACTTCCGCTCTACTTTATAAACTTCATTAAAAATATACTTATGTTAATCACTAATACTACTATTTACGGCATCAATTGGAAAACTACATTAATGCTATTAATTTTCCAATTTCTTCTCAGTATATTGCCCCTACCTATTGCTTGCATTATCCTATTCAGCATCATGTGAATTAACATAAAGGTAATAGATATTTCATTAAGTTATGAATTCATCGTCTACTTGTTTAATTAAGATTGGCTATAAATTACGTCAATTATACAAACAACTACTAATTATTGAGTTTATGGTAACGGTTTGCGTCAGCTACTTCATATTCATCATTACTCAATGGAAATTGATGGTAATGAATTACAAGTTAATGTTAGTTTCAATCATAATTACGTACACATGTAGGAGTTGCGTTAAGGGTACGTATCCAGTTTATTCTTAATAGTTAAACATGGACATTATGCAAGTTTTATTAAATCAGGCTTCCTTCCATTTTCCTTTATTATCTTTTCACTTTTTTTTTTTTTTGATAAAGAAAATCATCCTCATCAATTGTTTTGCTTATTTTGAGATGTTGAATACAGCGGTCGAACCGGTGGAAAAGCATATAGGGCGTTATAAAAATTGAAAGTTTGAAATAAACTCTCATTAATTTTATTTTTTTAGGCTTCCTAATTTTTATAACGCCCTATACCAAAACTATTGGTCAAAATTGAAAAAATCAAAAATAAGGAAGTTTATAAAAGAAGGAAACGCCATCTGGGGACACATTGTACGTGTAATGAATGAATTTGTTAGCTCAACGAGACTCAAGCTTCCAAAAAAACTTTCGTTGTAAATTCTGCAGTAAATCTTCTGAAAAATTAAGCAGTGGATGCATTACTGGAATAGAGTAGAAACCAGAAATTATAGGACTTTGCGGATTCAAAATGAAGCTCAATTAGTTAGTAAATGCCGAAGCAACAATAACCAGGTCCACTAAATGAACGTATCATACACATACACTTGAATGTCCACTTCTCAGTTCATCAATTACCAATACACACCATCCACGTGTAAACATGGTCCGAGCATTCACACGACCAATAAAGGATTAGCTACGCGCGTTTAGAAAATTCCATTATGTCGAGTTTTTTTCCGAGCACGGCGTAGAGTGAAAGCGTCCGGTGGATGTTATTTAGACGTTACGGCGGCGGCGAAGAACATTTTTCATGACCTCGATATTACAATATCCCGAAAGGGTCATCAGACATCTTGTCGTGGAAGAATGACAAGTGAATGACAGGCGCGGGAATCGGCAACTTACATTCAATTCTATGCCGTGTAACCTTGCCAGTCTCCGCACTCGCTCTTTCCCTTAGCATACGTATGTAATGTAGATATAGGTATACACGCTTAGATATACATCCATATGGAGATAGGCGTCGTGGTTGTGGCGATTCAATGAACTTAATACCGAACGATAATAACTTTATTTGAAGTGACATCTATCGTAAATTGTACCTTCGTTTATACGGGTGTATGCGTGTATGTGCAAGTGAGTTGTTAACGGAGTTACAAGAATCGCTTGATATTTTTTTTAATAATTAATGTTCGACATAGTAAGCATTCATGACTAGGATAATTAAAGAATTTGCTTTATGTGAAGCTCACATAAGGGCAATTCCATATAAAAGCCGGCTTTTCATGTGGCGACAATAACAGAGTTTGTTTCCTTGCTGCTCATGAGCCGAGACTACCAAGCTGTAATTTGGTGATTCGGCTCATCCGTTTAGGCACAACAGCTTAGTTGTAGAGGAAAAGCTCAACATATTGCGGATTTACCACAATTTGCTATTAAAATAGCTCAGAATTCTCGTCATGACAAATTCGAGTCTGTATCTGCTGATAGATTCTCTGAAACTGACTCTTTCCTCGTTCATAGTCTATGAGTATATCAAGTAGCCGCGCAAGTGCGTCTTAGCTCTTAACAAGTAACAATAAGCAAACGAAAGTCAGGCGAATTCCTTTCATTTGACATTGGATTTCCTCAGGCGTCGACATTATCCATGAATCCCAGCATCATTCCCGGCCGGACGTTCCCGGACATGCTAAATATATAGACATGTACGAGAAAATACAGACGTCTGTTTATCGGCATATATTTGTATCTGTTATCCACTAATCTTGCGTTAACTTTCGATTATACAATAGTTTCGATAAAAATCAACATCCAGCAGAAATATCTTCGACTAATAACTGGAATCTTTAACGTTTAATTTAGTATGTGAGTCAGCTCCTATGTCAGAAGAGGTCAATGACGTTTTTATTCTAGAGAATCTCAATTTTTCATTGTTTATTTAACGCGGCGATAATTCGTTGTTTGTTGCAAATTGCTCCATATCCATTTCACACTAGGATAATCCGAGGCGGCTAACTTCAAACGATACGATTATAAGATTAGAAACGAGTGCAACAAATGTAGATTAGAAAAATCCCTCAAACGATAAATACATACGGCTCGCGTGCTGTAAGAATATGATAAGAATATGTTTCTCCGAGATATGCTTATGTTATCTACGTATCCAAATGCAGAAGTGCAGCTGTAATTCGCTATGCACCGCGCAATAATGCTTCTATAATCCCTATAGTAGGTTATATATATAAAAAAAAGTGTTGTTTGGCGAGATCCTAGAATGACTATGTTAAGCAGGAAACATTTATAGACGCGTGACTTCGTTTTTAGTATCTCGTTAACTGTTCGATAATGCTATTTTTTCTCGTCATAATTATGATGAAAAATAATAAGTAATAAAGGTCTTAGTTGGAGCAAAAGTATTTATAAATGCTGCGTAGCAACACCTTGTTAATTTATTTATTGTGTCAAAAAATCACTCCAAAACAGCTCTGTAGCAACAGTAACCTAAGATGGTCATTTTAACTGAGATTGAGAGAAGGTTGGTTCATGGTCAACGTGAGAATCAACTATTCGATCTGTTATAAGCAAAACTTCAACACTTTGACGCGTTTTAGAGAAATAGGTCAGCTGAAGTCTTTTCCCAAATCTGGAGCGAAAAGATTGCCACTAATGAGGACAAAATGTTGGACGTGTTGTGACAAAATGACTAAAATCCATATTTCTCCACGAAGGTAGTGTTAATAGACATAGTTGCCGACATTGGTCACAGGAAATTCTACCCAAAGATCACATAAAATAACCGCTTGGAGAAAAACTGATGTCTCTGAAGATTTTTAGCGTTTCGAATATTATTTCTTGCTGTTGTATACGGGGAAAGTTGTTTAAACATAATTGAGAAGTATTTGGCACTGGAGAATGTAAGAATATAGGAGCGATAATTGACAGCTTTGTTGAGTGTTGTAAAAACCACGGTTTTTACAACATACAGTGCAAGATGAGTTCCACGGCTGCTTTCGCCATTCCAAATGCGTACCCGGATGGAACCAGATTTAATTATCAATCAATTTGTCGCTAGAGATCCAGGATTTTGACCCTGAATCAAAATAAGAATCAATGCAGTGACATATCGAACGCTCCAGCCCTCCCACGAAATTTACGCCTTCTGCAGGAGAAATAATGGCAATGATTTTTCGGGACTATCATGATGTCCTGTTGCTCCAGTCCACAAGTCAAGATTTTCAAGAGCTGCCGTTGATGAATGTGACTTCATAAAAATTGATCTAACTTCCTGTGAGTTTTTTGTTTTTCGAAATCTCGAAAAAGCACTAAAGATGGATGTTAACGACCACAAGGTCGCGGCTGTTAAAAGATATTTAGCAGACGAATGAAAGGAAGTTATTTTATGATGTATTAGAACGTATCCAAAAGCAAGGCGCCCATATTGAAAAATATTTTTTTATTGCTAGCTTTCATGCCTAATCCAAGAATATAGAACAACTCATTGTTTTTTATATGATGTACTATGGCGGCTACAGAAGCCTTACTCCATACAATTTGAACGTGCGGTATAATCAGAACAGTATCGCCCTGTGGATTGCAGCACTTTTTCTGGTAGTATAGAGTATTTTTAATGTTTATTTGTCCTGAACAATGAAATATGAGCATGATTTAACGCCAGCACCTGGAACTAGACAAAGAGCAGCTTCTCGATACTTAGCAAATATACACTAATTTTGAAAACTTAATTGCCTTGTTTCGGTTATGCAAGTACTTAATGATTTATTATAGTTATTCTATTACACGAATACTAAAAACTCCGATTTAAATTTTATATGAGCAAGATGAATCATAATGAATAAATTACCGTGCACCAACGCGAATTACAAAAGCAGTTAATATTAAACATTACATCGCAAACAGTTACCCTATCTGCATATTCCCAATGTTGTATTTTATAATACATCGAGAAATTCCGCTATTGATGTAATTATTTTCCGTCTTTTAACAGGATTTAAATGGTATATGATATTGCATAATCTGCAGGTTACCAAAACAAGAAAACCTACTGATACGCATCAGCGAATTGGCACTAAAATTTACATAATGTTTAATGTTTTCACACTCCGCAATTAGAATTCACATCAACCGCTCTAATTATATCATTAGTTAATTGCGTTTAGATTAAAGAGCTAATTTGCGGAATAATTATTGCGGCGTTAAAAACTACACACGAACTATCAAAGTACATGCCGATATCGTGTTCAAAGGTTTCACTTAAAAATTACGTAATGAATTATCCGTATATTATGCTTAAACTTAGCATTTACCTGCGGTTTATCTCATGTCTATTACTGTTATTATGTGTGCATACGTATCCGAAAATGTCTGGATTTAGCTAATTTTCACAACCAATCCCTATGGCTGATTGCTTATCTATTTGCCTTTTTTGTATATTCGGTAAGCTTACATTTAATTACAGCTGTGATTATGAGTTTCAAAATCACACACCATACAAGTTAATCGTGTTAACTACTAAATAAAAATATTAAAAACATTATTGCTATTACTAAACTCGACGAGTGCTAGTAAGTCACATGCTGATCCTCAAAAACGGTTGCTTTCAAAAGATGTCTATTGAATATTCGACATCTCAATAAATAGACTCATTTTGATTTTGTTAACCGTTAACGTAAGACCCAAGTAAGCAATTGGGAGCTCCATAGTGGTCACTCTTCAACAACTTCACCAGCACTGAAGATATCATCCTTTGGCTATCATTACCGTTCTCTAAGCCACTAAGAAATAATATATTTTATATCAAGATTTAAAAAACATCAGTATGCTTCTATAAAACATGTGTAAGGATGGTCTTTATTTGAACTCGAACAAAATAGGTTATAATAATGATGTAGTCACCATCATTAGAAGATCGACTGGAATGTACTTGAGGTTTAATATAGCCCCATTAAAATTACTCAATTAGATTGCTGGCTTCTATTATTGTGATTATTATCGTTACTATTATAACAAAAACTGCTTCGTGGGCCAGTGGTAAGAGAGCCTGCTCCTGGCTGGGGCAAGCTTAGGCGCTGTGCGTTTGAGCCCCACTAAAGCCAAGTATCAAATTTTCGTGGCAGGCTCGGTGAAAATTCAAGTCAAGAATTTTACCCTTTACAACATATGACAAGTGAACACATTATGCACTATTTACGCACTAATAGGATCCAATACATTTCAAAGCTTAGATACCTCAGAGTTCCGTCAACACACGTAAAAGGCACCTATTTGGCAGATGGTGCCACCGCCAACTTTAAGTGATTGTTGTCTGTACCCTTTCCATGTTCGTAACTCCGCCCATTTTCAGCATGCGTTTCTGCAGGTTTTTTAATTAAATTTATGTCGAAAAATTAATTGGGCTCATTTAGACACCACATCATTACGAAAATACATGCAATGGTTGAATGGTTTGGGAACATTGACCGATATCAAAGCAATCTCATGAGGAAACTAAGTAAGAGCTTACTTCCAGACGAACTCTTCATAATATCGGAAAAAATAAGGAATACTTCAACAAATATTGATAAAAAAAGAGGTATATGATGTCTAACAAAATTCGATAAATCAAAGTATACCTGGATCTCTTGCCGGCCTCCTATGTGACTTGTAAAAGCTTCCTCCAACTACCATTCGCAGCTTCGTACTTGCATTTTCACATATTTCCGTAGCAATAGTTTATTTTAAAGAAGTAATTGCTAGAATCAGCACATCAGCAATTCCATGATAATATTTCCACGTCATTATTACACGATCTCGGCGACAAACTGGCAAATCCTTCAAACTCATTCTGATTAAGATGGTGGATATATAGATATTTTGCAAGAACACCCACCGCAACTGGGTGTAAAAGTAATCGCCGATATAATCACCGTGAACAAAACCATAAGAGCTTTTTCATCCAGGTACACCGTACATGATGCTTTAATCGAAAATTACCATTCGGATCCTTTGGCGAAGACAGAATTCCATCGCATTCGACCCTTTTAATAAATAGCTATTGAGATATAATTTGCTAGGAGGGCCTTCAATAGCAGACATAAGCCACACACCAGCAACAATCTGGTCCGTGATACACACAAAGTCACGCTTCTTAGGGATTTTATTGATACCACGCAATCACATATTGAAGCGAGATTATTTCTGAAGCTGCTACTATTCATTTTACGCGGTATTTTTAAAATAGACTATATATCAAGGGGGCGAAAATCGTATTGACTAATTTTTCAGCCTACAATCATCATAATAGCATTAAAGCTTCCATCAAACATAATTTAAAGCTACCGGAATCGACCAAAACACCGATAAAATTAACCATGTGAACCAGCTCCAACGGCAATCCACGATCGACCACGCTCTCTGGTTATACATCACGTATATGTTGTACAGGATGAGATTAATTATTTTTAAATAAACGGCAACTTATTCATTTCCCAGAAAATGAAAGATTTATAGACATTAGAAATACAAATTGTTTTACCGAAATCATTAACATATTATTAATCTTTCGGTTACGGATCTAATAAATTATTTAGGAGCGTACTGGAAAACATATACACATACACACACGTAGGTACGCAATGCATGGTCTCAACGAAAGCTTCATTCTAACCGATGGATGCCGATGGGGAATGGTGCCTGTGTGGTTCTCATCTACTCGAGAAGAATTGGACCGCATGTGTGTGAGCTACCGATGTTCCTAGGCGCTTAGACCATTTACACTGCGGCCATTGCTTTCCTGTCATCGTTGCCACGTTTAAAAATGTCTTCTTAATTAGTTTCAATTTGTGATATAGTTACCGGTTTCTAATATCAAGAAGTACAAACATTGTTGCAGGTAACATAAGGGTGATGTTTGCAATATGGACATCCTCAAGATTTTTTTTTAATATGAAAAGAAATTTAGCAGCTCTTTTTAAGGAACTTAAAGCGGTAAGTTTAAAAAATAATGGAATTATTTCCGAAGACAAAGCGTCAGAAATAATTAAAGAAAGGAATACCTACCAATATTGGATAGAGACTAAACTTTCATCATCTAGAAGAAAGAAATATTTACAAAATCTTTAATCACATGTTAATTTACAATAACTCTTGCCCTAAAATTCTTCAAATTTTAATAATTACTTTTTAAATAATAATTTTGTACACGGGAAACTTCACAGACAACACAAATTATCGCACTGGGGGTGAACATGTAACGATTTGTTAGCGTTGACAGAAACGAATGCTAGTATAGCTATGTTGCGCAATATGAAACGTCTAAATTTACATACGAGCTGTATATCTTAGTGAAACACTAACTGGCCGATACTGTGTAAATTAGTATAGTACAACCTTGGAATTCCTGCGAAGTCTGCTCCAAATTTATGTTTTTCTTAAAATTTCTTGGAGTTAATTATTTTTTAAATATAGCAAAGGATAAAGCGCACTGTTGCTTCGTTAATAAATAGTATTTCAAACTTCACATGGATGATTCTTTTGTTATAAATTTTTTAAACATTTATAAATTATAAATTTTATAAATTTTTTAAACATTTATAAATTATAAATTTTATAAATTTTAATTCTTTGCACAGACATACACAATGTACTAAAACTAAACTACTAGAGCTAAAGATGTTCAATTATAAATGACAAACGTAGTAGTTACTAATATTGAAAGTCAGTGCTGCATTTTGATGATGATGATGTCGGTTGAAAGATAACGGAATGAATTATAGTCTCGCACTGTATATATAGAAGATTGAAGCACAGTATCGTTATTAACCTTTGCACAATAAAATGCATTTGTTGATCTGAACATTGGACGAGGAACAACGAAGCTGATATCATCAAAAGGCTTAGGGCAGTTGACTCGGCTTAAATCAAGCGCCATCGTGCAACCGTCAGCCACAAAATGGTTATTGCTGAAGATTCCAATTTATGCGCCTTGAACAGCGAAATGAAAGACCGAGATTTTCCATCGAAATGAGCAATGGAAGCCATATCTTGAAAAATAATTTATTTATTTTTATTTAAAATTTGCAATCTTACATAAGATTGCTATTGAAGCAGTTCAGAGATGATTTCCGAAGTATTTGATGTTTCTTTCAATTGATACATATCCGTGCCTATTCACTTTATGTTTTAAATCAATTAAGTTCTTCGTGGCTCGAACATCGCGCAAAATTGTAAGTATCAAGTTGTTCTATTTGTTTGTACTTTAATGTTTCATTTACTTAAGTATGTTATCCAAATCTTCGATATACAGTTTGTGCAGCAACTTTAATTTAAATTGTAATGTATTTTAATTGCATAAGACAGAAGAGAGAAAAATACCTGAGACAATGGTAATAAGCGCCGATGCAATTGTTGCTGCACGTGATTAAACCATTCTCCAAAATTTGTATGAGCTCTTGCCCCAATCTCATGCTGATGATTTCGCTTTCGTCTATTTACATGTCTAAATATAGCTCAAGGAAGTCTTGGGAATTATCTGTACTACTGTGTGAAATTATCACTTTATATTACTAATCATGTGGAAAATTACAATTACATCATACTACCAAAACTTATAATTATCACGCTGAAATATAATCTCTCTGACATTCTTATCATCCAATAAGAAGTACGTGTGCAGTGCCACAGTACCTCGTTTTATTTAGCAATTCAATCGAGGCGTAACAAATAAGACCACATACATATTCTTCTAAACCGATAAAAGAACGTCTAACACAAGAATACACAACACTTGTTCAGGAGCGCTCCTACGAGTTTGATTGACAGCTATGATTTAGTTATTGTACGTACCAAGCGACCTACGGCAAAAAGCGGTCGTTAGGATGCAAAATTAATTATCTGCGGCGTGTTTATGAGATAGTTGCTCAATGCACATCTCACTCATATACATATGTATGTACATCCGCGTGCACGCATATGAGTAAAAACACATTTGACTGTCTTTGACGATATGGATCTCGTTCATCATTAAATATAGTATTCGTATTCATTCCACATACGACCTTATTAGGTCATAATTATTTCTACAGTTAGAGTTACAATTACGTGTTTAGATTTCGCGGATAATAAATGCTGGTGCGTTTAAAAATAGCTCTAATTCATTGTTTTGAATTAATTATAATTGCATTAATAGTAATTACCGAATGAATTAAGCATACCAGTTTTAGATATGACGTTTGTATTTTTAAGTTTACGTATAGGTAACCATTAAGGCTTATTTTGTTTAAATTTTGTAAAATAAAAATTCTTTATTTTGGTAACTGAAGTGATACGGAATACGTATCATGATAAAACATTGCAATACATGCCGGTACCAGAACTTGCGTCTGTTATTACCAAAATTCAGGTTTGAGTCGTCAGTTTTCTTCCTTTTCCATTTCCCTATTCTTCCTAATCCAAGAGTCCCTTGTAGAATTAGTCACAGGAGAATCAGTGTTTGTTGCGTCCCTGCATTGCTTGTTGCATTATGCTGCTTCTAAAGGTAAAAGTTTCGGTTTGTGTTTCGTCATCAATGTAATTTTGGAAAAGAAGGATTATCAAAATTTACTGCAGTCAAAAACGAACGCTATCGCGATTAGATAAGGCAAGGCGAGGCGAATTGTCATCGAAGTAACCCTTGTTTATTTGCACTTTCAAGTTCAAGGTACTCGCAAGAATTTCACTTCTATTTTGAGGTTCTGTGAGTCACATGGGGTGCTTAAAAAAAATGTATTTATTGCCTTTGGATCCTAAATGCAAAATTAGATAAATGTGGCATGTTCGGACATTGTAACATGGGCTTTCTGAGGGAGCAAGTATGTATGTACGGTTCATATCACATGATGCCTCACAAAATAGGTCATTATTCATCACCTCTAACCTTTAATTAATTATATAAAATGTTTTACTATGACAAACGTGTTATTTTTAACTAAATTTGCAATACTTAAAGATCTTAAAATATTTTAATTACGACAACAGCTACATTTGGGTGTTAATATTCTGATGTCAGCACAATGGAATTAACTTGCTTTAATTCATAAAACCCTCTAACGCTACGTGGAAACATGTACAGATACAGAGGAGAAGAAGGAACCGTTGCCTTATGTTGCCAAGATAAAAAAGAATTATTGAAAAAAAAACCGAAATACTGTTAAAAGCATAATTATCGCTTAACAAATATTTAAAAACATTAAGCATTTTTTTTTCCGCCACCCGGATTTAAGTCGAAGTATGTGTGTTTCTGATTCTACCTACGTGGAAACGCAACGCCTTTTAACGTTTAGTTAATGATCTCAGAAGCAATAAACACGTTCTCGGTCTTCGAATCAAAGTAACCGCTACGATTTCGTTCTTCGTTTTGCAACGTTTCCCCGGCAAATTCTGCAATGTTCAGGTCTGTCAAAAAATGCATATTATTAATGTGAGATCAAAACGTGAGTAATGCGCCAAGGATCGGTTCTTTGGGAAAACGAGACTATCGGTTTCCTTTGAGAAAGGGAGTAATTGGTCCGTTGTCTTCGGTATTATTTATGTATCTTGCTTTCTATACCCGCGACTGCTACTCAAACTTAAAGGACGGCCATTAAAATTTTTGGAAAATCTCCCATACTAATCTATGAGGTAATAAATATTAAAGATGCGATTTTAAGCACGCACACACGAACAAATATCGGAATACACGTATGTATGTGTGTATACCCTACTACTATGCGACGTATAGATATAAAATATTTTAAACTAACAGGTTTTTCCCCTCCGCGTAAAAATACCAGGGATTCTTAACGAATAGTTTCAGCTACGATAATTCCACGACGGCGAACTCCTTCCATGCGGGATTTATGAGTCGCTGTCGCATAATTAGAAATTGATTAATTTTTATGTTTTGCAAAGCGGCTTACGCCAGTTGCACCGGGACCGGACGGCCGGGGAAAATAAAAACGAACACACTTAAAGCGATGAGATCTGACATGGAAACAAGCTCTCTTCTCCGCAAACACACGAATGCACGACGCTCGCACACTAGCGCACAGGTATTAGAAAATGCTTTTTGTAAAGGCGACTTTTGTAGCAGCAACAGCGGCCTCTTACATATATACCCATACACGACTACATATAAGTTAAGCAGCCTATCGTATCCAGTTATTTATAATCTGGAATATTTAACTACAACTGTTACTAATTTACGAGGTCACCGCAAGATTTATGGCACTGGATTCTTATACGTTTCGGATTAAAACACACTTGATTTTTTTCAGTGTGTAACTCTGTGAACGTTTTAATGTGTGAGTGTTCGTATCCTTAACCATCATCCACGTTGTATAAGTGGAGATATACGACCGGCTGATAACATCAAAATCCGAACACTACCGAATCCACATATAATTTATTACAAT
This sequence comes from Oryctes borbonicus, assembly GCA_902654985.2. Classification (NCBI taxonomy): domain Eukaryota; kingdom Metazoa; phylum Arthropoda; class Insecta; order Coleoptera; family Scarabaeidae; genus Oryctes; species Oryctes borbonicus. The sequence continues at coordinate 7,764,539 of LR736868.1, forward strand.
TACGGGATCCTTTATTAGAAATTTTTAGCCGTGTGGGATATAAAATGTCACGGCGTAAGGTGAGAATTGCGTAAGCCGCGAGGCGGTTGTTTACTTATGCACACAAATTGTTATTAATTACAGGTACAATGGCTTTAACTAATTCGTATTAGAATTTATAATGAATATCTACGCGAATCTAAACAGGTAATATCTACAATCGTGGAGTTTATTTAGATAACCATCGTAGTCGTACCTTACCAATTACTTCAATAAATCTAAGGCGATTAACGAATCAAATGAAGTTTCATCAGATGTTACGAAATTAATCGCTCAAGATTTTGGTAATTTTCTTTGGTTGTATAATATAATACATTTGAATATTCTCCCATTTTCTTTCCTCTGGTGACCCAATGAGGTGTCCAAATTGTCACCTCACCAAATATTTTTCGAAGAAGTTGGTGTTTCTTGATATTTATGGATTCATATACGACTCTCTCGACAGATAAATACGTCGAAAAGCGGAATATCAGTTTCGTCATCTGCCACAATTTAAAACAAAATTAATGTGCGCCATTCTTCAAAAGAATTAAGGTTTTAGTGCAAATTCTGACACGCTCTACTTTTAAAAAATTTGAAAGCTGATATTGCACAAAACCACTGATAACTTCTTTTAAATGCGGGAAATCGTGTGCCTCAACAACTGAGGATCCAGTCTTGAGTTGATGATCTAGAGCAGTATACGTGGGTCTGTTGTCCTCACTAATTATTTTCTTAATATTTTCTTCGGTAATGGCCGTAGACGGACCTCCTGCCTCTTTCTGATGATGAACAAAGCAGTCGGTAAATTTTAGCAAAAGAAGGTGTTTTTCCGTTAAAGATTGAATCTAAGCTTCTCTTGAACTCATAAGCGCTTAGATATTTTATGAAATAATAAGAGATCATGATTTGAAAAGATGTCCTCTAGTTAATATAATTTTTTGACTTTTATCTCGGCAAAAAAAAAGCTTCGTGCTTAACTAAAGCAAATATAACAACTAAACCTCAACTGACGGACAAACAATTGGTCTAAATAACAGCCTGTATTTCCTTTTCCATGGCCGACTGGATTTTTCTATTCTCAGTGATATCGGCTTGGCCCTCGTATAATCGCACATAACCCTCCAAATTTTTCTTTACTAAAATATTGCCACAAATATTTTTTAAACAATATAATCTGTTATAGCTTCAGGCTTTTAGGTGTCCTGATTTCACTTATTTTGCATTGAAGAATATCAAAACGAGGATTGAAAATAGAAAGTCGATTTTATCACGTCACAAAAAGAAACAAAAAAGAGGGCAAGATCTTTTCGTTCGTGTTTATTACATACATCGATTTCTATGTGCAATTTTGCTTTTGTAAAATCATGGATGCTCACTATTTGTGCATATTTTGTTGACTATATATTGCAGTCAATACTAGAAGGTACAGAGCAAAATAGATGAAAAGATATGTCATTTCTTGTACGTGTGATAACGGCCTAATCAAATATATAAATATAATAATAATAATAATAATAATAATAATAATAATAATAATAATAATAATAATAAAGCTTGTCGTAATCACAGGTGCCACACGGTCACATTAGTGGGTAAATAGCGTACCGCCTGGCTTTGTTATCCTCTGACTGTGAAAGGCGAAGCCGAGTTAAGTATTGCCTATCGTGCAAATGGTAACTCAGAATTGTAACGGCTCCACAAGAAGATCCACATGAAAATCTCTGTCCTTCGAGCGAAACTTTGAGGAAAAAAGTGTCGCTATTGTCGAAACAAAATTTTTTGTTTCTTCGAAAGCGATCGCTTTTTCCCAGTTTCTGCTTTCAACTTCTCAAGTAATGATCTTGTCTTTTTTCAAAATAGTCGATTAACACAACTCCACGACTACCGTCAAACCGTCGTCATCACTTTTACATCCGTCGAAACATTCTTCGGCTCTTTCGGAGTGGATTTACCCTTTGACTGTGCCTTGGCTTTTCGAATGTTCTGGTATATCCAAGTTTCATCAATATCTTTGTCACACATATGTAAACTCCACATTGACGCTGAGTCCCACGTTTGTGATTTCCAAACCTACAATTAGAGTAATTTTGAATAGACAATCCATTATCTAGCATTAACCTATTTTAATCATTTGCCCTTAAAAGCAGCCAATCGAATAATAATTGTTTTTCAGCAGGTCTCGGACACTTATTTCCAGGAAGTAAACGTAAATAGATTAATCAGTTTCTGATCCCACTACTATGGAATCAAGAGCTTCAATGTTAATCTAAGAGTCCCATTACACCATAAATCACCAGTATAAAACAATTGCTTCGTATTACCACACTTGTTTTTCATCTGTTTCTTTTACAATTCCAATTTACATGTCTGCGATTTATAGCACAACCTTTCCGTCCGTAACATCGGTAATAAGCGTCACAATATCACGAGCGGGCAATAACGCGCCGTATACGAGTTACTCTCACGAAATCATTGATTACGTCGTGCGAGTTAACAGCAGATCATTTATCAAGCCGTTTAATTAATATTTATTATTATGCTAAACTCATTATATTAATGTTCATATATAATTAATACGATTCCGGTATCGTTTGTTCCTCGTAAAAAATTCTTAACGTAAGCTATCGTCACTGGGTTAATATTAGCATTTGGAAGACAGAGCAATTATGTGATTCAATCCCAAATGTTGACATATTAAGCTTATGATGGATGGGATGAATTGGATTTGTTATACGTGCGGTATAAATTGCGCAAAAATTAAATTCATTAAAATAGCTACTTGTACGCCTAGGGTGTGTGCAGTAATTGAAGAAGTAATGATAGTGCACGCGGGAAATTGTTTGCTGTTAATATCTTATAATCTTTCTTTAGGAATATTTACGTTTTTATCTTAATATGGAAGAAATAGAAGATCTGCGTCCGATCTTAATCGATAATTTTGAACGGAAAATGTGCAAAAGGACATGAAATGTATCGAAATTATTGCTATATTGATGATGATCCTAATCTATAAATAAGTTCAGCTAATATCATGGACATCTGCATCAGAAACTGAAAAAGAAAGGAGGCGATTAATAATTGATCCTAGCGAAGAAACTTATGAATAAAAACGAACGAAGCACGCTAAAACTAAATAACAACAAGAATTGTTTTCTTATCCTAAAACACTTTCCCAGTACGAAACCTCTTGATTATCCTCCCACGTCTTAATTGCTTGTTCTATGTGGCTCTCTTGGAAACCACAAAAGGGGCTCGGTGAAATGATTGCTTCTTTGGCCAACTTATCTGCCTTTCGATCGAAGGAGGAATGAGGAGGATCGAAGAAAATGATTCTTCGATCCTTTCGTGGCTCCGTACGCACTGTAAAATAAGGTGGTTATTGCATCTCAATTACCCTAGATTGTGTACAAATCAGACCAGATTCATAGTGCATGGTCTTTGTTGCGATTTATTATCTATCATAGCTTCTCGTATTTTTTTTATTTTCCTTCCATGTGAGTCATGAATAAACGCATGAAACGCAATACAAAATTTTACTGATGTAAGCAACATCTGAACTACTCTCACGAAATGACAACGTTAGTGAGGAAATAAAGAATTGTTTTTGTATCCATTTATCCTACTACGTTCTAAATATAGTGCATTGTAATACATTATTGAAGCAATAGAAACCTGGTAATGGCCTCTCTTCTACCTTTCAAATTACCCTCATGAATACGGGATAGAGAACAAACAACGCAGGAAATAAATCACACTTCCTTAGAAGGTCAGATATTGTCACTCGTTTTCGAAGAACTTTCAGCTATTGGCACGTTGAAATTCGCATAACCTTGAACGATAAATTTTCGGTAAAGTGTTGCAAATCGTATGCAAAATGAAAAAATCTCATGCTGGGAGAACGAGGTCGAACCCTTCTCTGCTATTGTAGCAAGGCGCTTGTTTGCATAGCTCACTTTCGAGTATTACTTGCTATTTTTAAGTAGATAACGAACTGCATCTTTCCTTTTCAATATTTCCCAAAAACGTTACACACACACTCGACGAATTCTCGAATTTGTTACGCTGTTCTGTAGGAACAAATTACTTTTAATTGCGGTAGAAGAGGATGGCTCGGTATGATAAGGAGGAAGGTGCATTTACAAGTCCTTTTCAGCAGCGTATTAAAAAACATTTTCGAAATTCGACGCCTGTAGTTAATTAATAAGCATTCCGTCATTATAATTGGCTAGGAGCCAGTTGACTTTGTATTAATTCACCATTTGTACGTGACGCAAATATGTTAATTTGAGTTAAGCCAAATTCATAAATTTAATATTAATCCGAAATGTCAGACAGTTGATTTAAGATGCACAAACTCCGCGCTTGAATAAATTATTTTGAAAATCAAAATACCATGCACAGTTATTACAGCGTTATGATTAAAGAGTAGCGTCGACATCATAAGGTCCCACACGAATGGTTTACACGGTATTTTAGCGTATGCACCTACATGAGATCTTAAGGCGTTAATTTAATAAACGGAAACAATGCATAGGTGCAGATATACGTCGAGATTAATTAGCCTCAAGTGCGCTAAGCGAATTGTTTTAAATTGTGCGTAACGCAGCGAAGTAATTAGATGTTAATTCTCTTACATACTGTGCAGTTTTTATTATTAGATGCGGATTACTTAAATCTTGGTAAGGACTATGTAACTTCATAAGATCTATTTCATATTTTTATAGTCCCTGCAGTTATCAGCTTAAAACAGATGGTATAGATACAGTACCTCTCCTAACATAATGAAAGAAATAGTAATAGTAGAGTAGAAGGTGCAAATATGGAATATGTTGGTAATGTGGAGTACCAAAATTTCTCAATAACGTTTGTAGCTATATCTCTACCAAACGAGTCGTGAACTTTTAAGGCAACATATTAGAAAGAAATTATGGAAGATGATCTATTAAGTAGAGAGAGAGTTTATAGATTGATCCACAAAACTGCGAATTTTCATCTTTAGATTTTCGAAAATGTACAAAAAGGACTCGTTATTATATTAGCAGAGGGAGCTGATTTCACCTCACACGACATACCCAAATAAAGTTCCATAAAGATAACCTACTTTATTTAAGACAACACACATGCAGACTTACACAATCGGCGTTTGTATTTATTTTATTTTCCGTTCTCAAGAATGCACGCGTATTCTTTTTTGATCCTAGACATCTTTTTGATTTCTGCCAACATTCTAATATAGGTTGGTCGAGCATTCATTTTGAAAGTCATCCACTTCAAAAGATTCTAACCTTGTATATCGGTAGACGTAAGAGCCAGGGAGGACCGTCTATTAGTGACAATAGCAAGAAAACGCCTTTGCAATTATTAAGTTAGTGCAGAAGCTGATCCATCCAAATTTCAGCGAGAACAGTTAGAAAACGCAAGATCAAAAGACTGTACGAAAGAATAAGGCCGTTATTGTTCGAAATTGCGTTGCTTATGTTATGAATGCAAATAATTCACTATACAGAGGATTAAATATAAATGGGAGACTAATAGAACTTTAGATAAAAGAAGACCCAGGATTACGATACAAAGGCAGGACAATATTCTTGTGGAATATTGTCCTTTTCATATAACGCAAGTTGCTATTCAGCAATCAAATATTCCTGGGTCGAGACCTACAGCTTGTAGTAGAATAAAGGAATCACCTTACAGACAGGTTTACAACACAATTTCTGCCCTATTTATTTATAAACAGAATAGTACGTAGACGTTCTATGAATGACATTAAAACTACCGCTCGTAATACTTTTTTTAGAAGAGTTTTTGAAAAACTTTTTCAACGAGATAATACTCCCTGCCACATAACTTGAAAAAGTGAAGAATGGATACACGAAATTGATTCTATTCGCTTGCCTAACTTCCAGGCCTAAATCCAATCGCGTATTTGTGATACTAAGAAAGCTCAGCTCACTCATTAAAATCAGAAGAGATCATACTCGATATTAATTTGCAAGTAGAATTTTATAATTACTGTAAATATATTTCAACAAAGTACTAAATTTTCAACGTTTCTGGTTAAAGTTTTATGGATTAAAGTTAAAAGTAAAGAACCTTTTGCAAACCGCTGAGAGTAACATGCTACAACAATGCTTAACTCAAGGTAAACAGCATTCTCAACTGAAGATATCATGAAGTATTGTTATACATGGTAAAGCCACAGATCTACTGTATTTAAAAAGCCAGTCTCTATCAATGTATTTAAACTAATCGCCGAACAAATCTATATCAAAATCTACACACAATACGTAACATACAAGAAGTCTGCACCTACATATGTACATACATGAACCCGCGGATACGAAGACCGTAGAGTTAGATCATCGGGTTATAGTTGCTCTCTTCGAAAAATAGTTCTATGAACAAACGTCCCCTCCTACGGCGACGTCTTTCGCCCTATCTAATTTATGGGATCCGTTCGGTATTTATACATCTGTTCGGATGAAGGAGCGCGCACGTTTATAATTCATCGTCTAACAGGTGAAAGAAGGACGGCGGCGGCGCGGGGAATTGGGTCAGTGAAACGAAAATTTGCTTAAGACAAACATCTCGGAAAAACGTTCCTCCTTCTCGACTTATTGCTACAAGTCGGACTGGCTCCGCGTGACGTAACAGTGTCTCCTCGGCGAGGTCCGTGTTCGCGTCATGTACATTTTGATTAATGCACTTCGTGTAAGTGAAAAAATATGAGTAGTGGATGGGTACGATTTACTTCAACGTCCTATTAGCAAATGGTAACCGCTTTTGAAATCTAAGTTTGGAAGTTGAGGTTGAATCACAGAAGCGGTGAAGGTATGAGGTCACGATACAATTTGGTTAATTCTACTTTTGATTGCCCAACAGTCTACGGATTATTGTTAGATTAGATCGTACAGGTTGTGCAACACTAGCACCCTTACCGTAATTCTTCACTAAAACTCGACGCATGCTACGATAGTCTAGAATATCTGGGTTTCACCAAATTATACGAAACCGGTAGCCTGATTAACGTCTCTTGCATATTTTTTTAAATTTACAGCGGCGGGGCGCCGACGATGTTGCCTTGTTGACTTACAGTTGTAAGTAATAGTTATCATTGGCCAACGAATTCGTTTATTATTATTGCTACCATTGCAATAGTTTTACTTTCAATTAGTCCAATCAATTTTAAATACACCGGAAACTTCCGAACAAACACTAGAAGTAAGGAGTAAATGTAACCGGTTTTTGTCTAAATCTGCGTTTTGAAAATTTTTTTATTCTCTCGTTGCTTATTTTCATTCTTAATACATCATTTTCCAATAAAATATATTAAAACCAATAGAAATCTATATACGAAAATGGTAAATATTGAACACATTCTGTAGCGCGTGTTTGATCACATTAAAAATACATATATAGAAATAAATTATCCAAAAGGATCGAGCGCCAACCGAAATGCGTTCTCCTTTTTCTAAACGCGTACATTATCCAGAAACAAACTGACAGACATTTTAAAACGAGTCAAACAAAAGTCCCATTGTCCCTACTTCTAACTTAGTGATATTCACTGCCTAGTCCGACTGTCACTTCTAGCATTCCCCGTTAAGTAACAACATCTGACACATTCTCCATATTTCCCTCCTTTCCCGGATCATTCCAGACGTTGTCGTTGCTCATCCAGCACGCTCGACTCAAATATCTGACGCTGATTGGCACTTGTACCTTCTTGTTCTTATTTTATCTGACTACAAAACGTCGTCTAATCACGTTGGCCGAGCTATTCACGTGGCGCTCGTTGTATGGGAATGTGGGTTCGCTTCTTTTTTAATCACACCGAGATACTTAAATAATTTATTAAAGGAGTACAAAATAATAGATACGCAAGAATTGTTTTCTTTTCTTTTGGCTTGTGTGTTTCATTTTTATTGTATTTTAGTAATACCTTTCTTGATGATTATGAAAGAATTAGCCAATTTGATGGAAATACCGTTATTATTAGACTGAGATCAAATGCTTTAACTGACTCCAGCAACTCTTCAGCGTTGGGATAAAGAGAGAAAAACGTTATTTGGATCATTTCTTTAATATACATTGCAAATTTTCGCCTTCTTTGGGGACCAGATTGAAAATATTATAAGGAGTGTTGCAAATGGCCTACTGATACCAAACAAGGAAGTTATGCACTTATTTTCTCCTCTCTTTTCTGTTCTTTACTAACTTGTTTCGTTGCACCTCATCTGTCTTTCTTACAGTACATCCTTTATTGCTATATTCCGCGTTTTTTTTTGGGTATCCTTTGTTCTTTTAATCATTGGAATCGGTTCCCATATACATAGTTTCCACTGGTATTTCTTCTTTCATCCTTATTAAATGAACAAATCATTTTAGCGGCTGTTTTTCGAACATCCTTGTTAGAGGCCTTATATCTTATATCTTAAATATTTCATCTCTATCGCCTAAAGTTTTATTCAGTACCCAGGTTTCACTCGAACTAGCATTCTTGTGTTGTTACATATTTCCTTATTGCTAATAAATAACTTGTCGAGAGCATGGTAAGCACTTGTTGCGCTGTCTATTCTTTTGTTTATTTCTCTCTTCTTTCTTCCGTTGCTTTGAACTGTTACTCCCATTTACTTAAAACAATCTACTTCCTCCAGAATATTTCCGTCGAGACCCACTCTCTACACACATCGCTGGATCATCAGCAAAAGCGCACTCTGCTGGTTTAACCGGTTTCTGCAATCTATATTGCTTTTACGTGCTTTTGTGTTAAGTTCTTTCAAGGCATTGTCCATAGTTATTATAAGCAGAATCGGGCTCAGTACTCTTCGCTCTTACAATATTTCCAGTAAATCAAATAACATTTGTTGACTATTACATGGAATAATGTTTTCTTGTGAAATTTAATGAAAACTGGAGTCAATTGAAACGTTTAACTTTACTTTATATTCAAAAGAAATTTCCTAAATTTAACCATATCAACTCAAGCTCAAGAAGTTTTAAACATAAACATTAACATGTTCTTGTCTCCGTTGCGGATATAATTATAATGTTAGTGGTTACATAGCATATACCATATCGTTTGGCAAAGCAACTTGTTGTTAGTTTGAGCATTAGTTTTAACATACTTTCCTTACATTCCTTTAAAAATGACAAAGATTCAAAATAGACTTGTATTGACCCTCAACATATTCCTGAAACTTGAACTGAACTGAAGAAATTGGTAGATATTATAGACCAGATCTTGTAAATCTTTGACTTAAGTTTTAACAAATATATGTCTGTTCATCATGGAGTATTGGCGTAAACAAAACTTCTGGCTTGGCGAAAATCCTAGTTGCCACGCCAAAACATCAAATTTATATCCCAACTCTACACCCGTCTATATGTTTTGTGTTCTTAAATTCTTGGTACTTGTCGCAATTACATAACTAGTAATGTTATGTTGTTTATTACACCAAAAGTTTTCGTGCCAAATCTCAAGTCAGGTTTTTTTCTACAAAAAGTACAACCTGTAAGAGAGCGTTATTAAACAACATTTCGAGATGAAATTTGTGCAATCTATAGACGATCTAACGAATTATCAAGACTTCCACGTATCAATTCCTTCTTGCCACATATCAATTTCAATATCGCTTAAAAATAAATACATCTGCGCTGAAATAAGTACGAACATGCACTTTCGCATCTCAATTTGTCGACTTCAATAACTCCTGCTTTTATCGCGTACTCGTATGTTTGTCATAAAGCGTACATTCGGAATCTCCAGTGTAACAAATTGCCCGCTTTCTCGAATATATCAAATTAGTAACGGTCAGAGCTCGTCGCGGTGACATCTGCTGGTACTTATGTTAACTCGGAGTAAAGAAGTGAGAGATCCCTGAATTTTCGAACATGATGTTCGCATTTATAGACCTTGAGTGCATTCCTTGCGCAAAAAGAAGGATATTTTGGAGACTTGAAGAAGAATAAAAGATTCTCAATGGTAAAAATACCCTATTTAGGGTAATAAAAAGGTGTAGTATTAGTTGATATTTAGTAAAGTGATGGATGTCTTCAATTCAAAGGGATATAAAGATTAATTGTCGTGTAAATAATTCATTTTCTCGCATTGTTACGGCAGACACCTTCAAAATATTCCACTGGTTCTTGATTTATAGTTACAGAAAGCCTAAACAAGATAGATTTATTCGTCGAATATGCATAAATTGATCCACGAAGAGACGAATGTTACCGACTAGTGCTGAAATAAAGTTTCTATTTTGCTAACTGAAACTAGAGATTAGCAAATAGACGAAATATCTCCATGACGTATCTTTGGAGAAGATACCTCTCTTGGGTACTTTCCCATTTTTTTTTTATCCTATACATTTGAAAGGTAGATGAATTATAAAGATAAGTCCATGCATTATTTACAAAGAATTACACTTGCAAAATGAATACGTCCTACTTCAACAACTAACATTTCAAGATCAGCAGAGGTTCTGCATTTGTATAATTAAATACGGTAGGCGGCTAAACATGATATCTAATGTTACGAACAGCAAATTATATACCTCTCAACTTAGACTAGACAATGGAGTGATGTGATAATACTATTCGCTTTCAACAAGTCGTTTGTCATAATCTCACCAACCACTGCAGATGCAGACAACGGTTTTGTCAAAAAGGGAACATTAAAAAACAGTTATTTCTAGTTATCTAGAATCTTTATATGCACTTCACTTGAAAAAAAAAATTCTTCTTCTTCTCATTAATCACCTTTTTACCTAATCATATTCAAGCAACAACAGAAAAAATTATTTGTAAATCCTCAACAGCAATTTATTACTTGTTGCACTCTGTATACTTCATTGAGGTACTGTGGTAGTTATCTATGATTCCTCCAATTCTCTTCCAACTCTTCTTCTTGGCGACGCGTTTCGTTCAAACTTAGGTGATTGTAGAGAATCATAAATTTAAATATTTCAGTATTTTCTTTTCTCCAAAACGGAAGTTTTATGGCTAGTTTATGGCTAATATCACAGGGTGCTTCTCTCAAAATTTCAGTCACAGCGGAGCAGTTTGTATTGCACATAAAACGCATCCGAAATGATTGAGGGTCTACAAGATTTATCGTGTTAGAGATGGAGATCCGTGTGCATACGCAATGGATATTACAAGGAATCTTTAAAAGTCTAATTGTTTATTGAAATTTGCTGAATATTGCTGCATTTTAGCTTTCATACTCAGATTTTCTTGGATAATGTAATAAAAATCAAGTTATTGATAACTGTTGACTTTTCTGTAATACAATTGGAATTATTGAAGAATAAGGGTTATAGGGCGAAAGTATCGAAAAGTATGTAGATGGTTTGCCTTGAAACTAGATCTCGGACGACTATACATCGAGTGTCCGTTTAAGAGTGGATAGCAGCTCTGTTTCAGCAATAGTAAATCCTAGCAATTAAAAAAAATGCAATTTTATTAAAAATATGTGTGAGCGCGAGCTTATGTCGTATCTAAGGGAATTCGGAATAAGTTTGGTATGCCTTAACGGACAGATAGCCATGAAACAACAAGGTGTCAATGCTAACATTCGCACAGTTATAATTCCAAAAGAAAAATAGATGGTAACCTCTAGCTTCCGCTTTCTCGTCTATTTTGAATTTTTATCAATAATAACTTACCATGAGCCTACGTTTACCATTTAAACATTTCAGAAAAAGAATTAAAACATATGCTTGAATAAGGTTTTTTAATCTTCTTAATTTTTTCTTTAAAACAAATCCAAGTTCTTTTAAAATCCGTTAAGACAAGCCAAACTTACTGTGAATTCTTTCAGCTACAATATGGCATAAACTCACACCCTCGCTTCATTTGAATGAATGCGTTATCCGGTGTTAAGACAAATTTCTCACTCACCATTCCATTTGAACTTTTCGAAAAATTAGCAAAAGTAAATTGAAGTTTTTTTACAGTTTTTTAAATGTTTAAATTTAATCGATGATCACGGTATCATTAGCTCACTGAGATTTTCCTTTAGACGCTTAACAAGTCATTGTTGTATTTTTTAATCTGTATAAATATAAACATCTTGGACGTAATAAGCCCGATAAAGTTTTCCTGTACTAATTAACTTCCTACTTCCAATATAATCTTCTAAAGCACACATCACACATATAGAAAGACTTATTAGCATTATAATTCTAGAACCATAACATTACAAATAAGAATTTTAGCGCTGCCATCATTTACTCGCTGACTTAAAGCTGAGCGCACAATGAATCGTTTCGGGTCAGATCCACTTGGAACGAGATTGCTGTTAATGTTCTCTTGTACTAGACGGCTAAATTGATGATCCCATATTGAGTCGGTTCTAATTGGCATTGTCTAAAAGCTAATGATCTATACAAATGCTAATAATCACTTACATGCTATTTATTTAGACATTTTCTTCTGCCAGAAACAAGCGAGCGGCATCAACTCGGTGGGCGCATATCTTAACAGTGCTAAGTAAGTTCTTCAACTTTTACCGTTTTACGTATTACGTTCGTAATGGATATAGCACACTGGATGCATGCACTACATCATTGGCTTTCGTCCAGCATCTGATTTATTCAGTGGCAGCTAGCGGCTTCCTTGAGGGAGCGACCCGGCTACAAAACACCTTCGACGAAGAGCGAAGTGAATTACGGCCGGCGATGTCACTTGGCCGTGTACTCCCCGCTTGCGAAATGTTTGTATATCATTTCGGTGTCGTTTTGAAGATTGCGATGTTACGTTTTAACGTGTTATAATTGGATTTTCACCTCGCGGTCCGAAATAAACGGGCCGGCCGACACGTGGGTGTTCCCTCTTCGCGTTCGTAAAGCATATTTATGGCGCGTATAACACTTGCGGGTGCCGATATAAATTTTCGCTCGCGCGCCGCTCATAAAGACCGCGAAAATTTCGATTGAGTTGTTCGTCGAGTTGTCGCTACAGATGAGCCGCATTCATGATGGCGTCGTCAAAACGTATGCGATTCTAAAAGCATCATTTAGTATAATCGTTGAGCAATATCGTGGAATTTCCGCCAAATACACAGCGTACATCGACAGAGGTCTGTAGAACAAACCAAAGACCTATTCATGATTCAAGATAATTATTCCAATTATTTATATTTTTTTTTAAAGCATACAAAACCCACAACGCATTTTTGCACTTTGCATCAGAAACCCCCACATAGTCCGAAAGTTACGGTTTGGTGTGCAGTCATATTACCTGATATTATTACATACCGTACCACACAAATTGTTGAATTAATTTTGAATTCCAAAATTGAATTTTAATTGTTAGAAATAAAAAAAATTTCTATAAAACTATATTCTTTCTAGGTACTGTTAACGCCAATGGTGAGACGAAACGACAGCGAACGTCATACACCCGATACCAAACGTTGGAATTAGAGAAAGAGTTCCACTTCAACCGGTACCTGACGCGAAGAAGGCGCATCGAGATAGCCCACGCTCTCTGCCTAACCGAAAGACAGATCAAAATCTGGTTCCAGAATCGACGAATGAAGTGGAAAAAGGAACATAAGATGGCCAGTATGAATATCGTTCCTTATCATATGTCCCCCTATGGACATCCCTATCAATTTGACTTGCATCCTAGCCAGTTTGCACATCTAGCCACTTAGGATGCTAGTCCTTATGCGATGAATTACAATTTCGAATAGGTATTTTTTGTTTCGTTTTCTTTTGTTTTTTGTTTCCTCCCGTTCCCAATTTTCATTTCACGATTTATGAGTTCACCATTATGAATTGTTAGTTACAGTAGCTAATTACTTCTTGTTGTTCGTTATTGTTTCCTTGTATATAAATCGGCATACATAGCTTATGTTGTCTTCACGTGTAGAGCAGTACAAAGATGTAATAATGTAAAAATACGACAAAACAAATTCGGAAACACAGGGAACAATACTAGTATTAAATGTGTGTTTAACGTGCTTGATATAGTAATATACAATTAATGTGGTATCTAATTGAGATGAAGCAATATTAGAAATGAAATGTAGATAAATGATGATCACTCACTGCTTAACAAATAATTACATGAAAAGTCCAGCAATAATTCAGGTATGTGCATGCATGATTCTAAGTAACACCATAAGCGCTAATTGTATCAGTTCTTGTAATTCTAAGGAAAACTGCATTCTTTTCCTAATAAAATGCTCGTGAACATATCTTTACCACAAAAGGCTAGACACTAGATTAATGTTAGAATTTTTTTTCGCAAGCTAAGTTATTCCAAGGAAAAATACAATATATGTATGGCAGCGTAATATTTGAAATGTTACAATATAACTGGTGCAAAAACAAAGCAATTTAACGTAATAGAATAATTAACATTAATATAAGCAGGTCTCTCCAATTCTTCAAATTTCAATAATTAGAATTTGATATCGATTGCAAAGAAATTAGAGTAGTGGAGACAGTTATTTACATTTACCAGTGAAACCTATATAAAACCAAAATATTTATATAAAACCTCTCAAGAATAGCAATAAAACAGGATAAAACTTTGTCGTTTGTAACGAGTGTAACTCGTCGTAATCTAAATCTTCCTCTGGGCAAAGCATGTTAAAAGTTAATTAACTTTGACATAACTAACAAGCATGACTCGAAATGTCAAGATTATTTATATAATTGTATGTCTGCATGTCGCAAAAACAATACAGTAACTATGGGGGTTATCGTACTCTTGCGTTAGAGTTAGGTTGTCGCTCAGTCTTTTTTTTTCCACGATACCAACCAAATTAAAAATATTTAACTGCAAACCTTCTCTTCGCCATTTCTCAAGTTTAGAAAAAAAGAATTAAAACTTCATTCTTTTCACGTCCAGTCTGTAGCATAGGATGAAGACGAATCCAATAGCTTTTGTAGCGTCTCTTGCATAGGAGATGATACCAATACGAAACGATAATAACCTGCATCAATTCTGCCAAACATATGACTGTCTATCGCTTCAAGTGATAAAAAATCATATACCAAGCATATGTATATATATACGGATAAGTACATAACCCGCGTGAATTGGTACCGCGTATTCAAGAAAAATTACATACGATAGAAATAAAGTCGGGCAGTTGTTGTATGAACCCAGCTTTAGAGCGTCCGCAAGTTATAAGAACACGATGCGATACATTTGTCAAAGTGGTATCACCTGTTGCACTATTTTTTGCTGTGCACCACATTTGTTTATCATATACAGGTGACTGATATACAAGCGTTCATCTTCGAGGACATGTAGCGCTCTTTTAAAATTAATTCAATCGTTACATTATACGTTATTAATTAAAATTAGAGGAAATAATCCCTTTAATCCATCCAAATGGAAGTTGGATGGCATCTTGTTATATAAAATAGGCGTTTACGAATCATTCGATAAAGATCTGTGTCCTCCGAGCGAAGCTTTGAGTTACAAAAACAAAAAAAAATAATCCCTGGGCCACCAATTCCATGACTATTCCAAAAAACAGTCGCCATCGCTTTGATGGCCGCCTTTGTTATCCACTATTTCGATTTTGTTTTCCCTTCAAGAGTGCACCGGTGTATGAATGGATGCCAAAATTGATTTCCAATTTACTTCACTTAAACAGTTTCAACGGGACTTTGGAAATTTTAATTCGAATGTTTTTCTGGTTTTGAGTCCCAACGCGCGGTTAGCATCTTCAAAGCATGTCCAAATCTTCATTCAGTCATTATATGTCAAGCACGGTATTTCGAGATTCGCGTAGCCTGTGCTATCTCTCTATCTTTAATTCGATTAGCACCGTTTGGTAAACTTGTTGTTGCTAGTGGTTATAGTTTTTGGCCGTGTTAAATGTTTATCGTCAACCAACCTCATACGACCACTTAAATTCAGCTGCCCAACATTTCACCGAGGCAAATTCAAGAACAAATCTAGAAAGTAAGGACAGACCAAGTTTAATGTATACATAATCCCGCACTCCAATAATTTTTGATTCTGGTCGCATTTAATTTGCATTGTTCAAACTTTTTAATTCTTACATTAATTTCGCCCTATGCTATGTGAACGCCTGTTAATAGTGTCCAAGTGCATCAAGTACATTTACATCCATTCAAAGTAGATTATCATCAAAATTATTTTTTGGATCCGTTGACGATTGTCAAATTATTTGGGAGAGCCTGTTTCAAACAAATGCGAAACAGTGCCCAGTATTAATTACGCGTCAAAACAAAATTGCAAGTAAATGAACACAAACAAGTAATGGAATGTTTATTTATTATGATCAAGTGGAAGGTCATTATAATAAGACCTTCCGCCTGATCACAATAATGAAACTATTATCAAACATTGTATTGTTGAATCATACCAAATTAGATACCACAATAAATTTAATACTTATAATGTAAATATTTGCTTTTCTCCCTATAAATTGCGTAGATAATATATGTATGTAAAATTAATATAAACCAACCTCCTGCATCTTCGTCGAATATTGCTGTTTAACAAACTGTGTATCCTCTCTTAATACTTTCTCTCATCCCCATATATCCGTGTAACATTCTTTCGGTAAGATACTAGAACAAAAACTAACAATTTAATCACCTTCAAACATCTGTATCTCGTTTGATGTTACAGATTTCCACTTGGCGTCACTGCAAGACGAAGGCTATGCTTTTCATCAAGCCATGGGGATGGGAGGAATGGGTCCCATGCAGCGTGGTCTCTACGCGTGCGGCAGTCCTTACAGCTAGCCCTGGGCCACCTATAACGGAGACTGCGGACCTTCATAAAGGGTCAAATCGGATCATTGTGCAGTCTTCGGCTTGCGATATCGCGACGAGGCGCTCGATTGCGAGTTTTTAAGAGTGAAGGGCAACGTGGCGAGATATCGCAAGTTCGCTTTTTATAACTTTCTCTCCTATTGTTTTATTAACGCGAATCATTCGTTGCCAATTGGACGTTACGCTCACGGCGAATGTTTAAGTGTTCTGTGATTCGTACACTGCAGCAAGCACATTTTCCCTTACACGCAAGTTCCACTAAATGTAAAAAAAAAAAATCGAGTACGGAAATAGTTCCCATCACAAATACATATTATGTAGAGGTCGAAGGAAAAAAAAAACGTTCTACCAAAGTTAAGAATTGATTGGTTGATCACAAAATCAGGATGACATTTTTCAGCGTTGAAACGTGCAATATTTTGTTACTTATCCGTTTTGTTAAGACTTATACAAAGCATTGTATTTATTATACATTTATTATAGACTCGTTGAAAAGGAGAAATAAAACTGAGAGAGCGTAAATGATAAAACAAAGTGTGATTTAATAAATTAATTATAGATCGTTAGATTACTAGTGTACATAAAACTTTAGATTAGCGGTGTACTATGTTCACTATAATTTTGTAAATATTTGAAGATAAAAAAAGAGAATTGATGATACTATGTTATATAAATATATAAATATATTAATTAAAATAAAGCAAGAAACAGTAAACAGTAACGAAACAAAAAAAAAAACCTACGGCAAAATCGCCAATGAAATGGATAGTATTATAATACATGTAAATATCTCGAAAAAAAAAAATATGTGAACACTTATGTATAGAATACCTCATACGTATATCAGTTATAATACCTATTATACTTAGACAAACTAAAAGAGGATTTTCTTTCTCAAAGAAAACTTGCGGAATTCTTTGCGAAAAAGTCAACGTGACATAAAGATGCTGTTTATGTTTTCTGAAGCCCGTACTGAGGTTGAATGTATAATTGTAATATATTGTGTATAATAATATAGCTCAAGATATTGTTCAACATTCTTTGTTCTTTTTATTTATGTCTTTGTACTCATGTGTGTGTGAATGCAGGTTAGACTTAAAGCAAGAGAAATTCTTAATATTTACTGTTGTAATTGTCCATGCAAAATAAAACTATTATTAAAATTATGTTGTGTTTTATTGCGTAGATGTTACCGCTACCATTATTGTTCGATAAAGTTCCCCAAGCTACAAACTGGCATCGCTCTAGTTACAATGAATAAAATAAGAAACCTTTCTGTAGTAATACTTTGCGTCAGTCCTACGGTCTTATGCTTATGGATGTAACTAGAAATGCTATGCAAAAATAAAGGATTCACTAGAAACCTGTTAAAAGGTAAACAAGGTTTGTCTAACGCGTCTATGCTCAGGTGTTAAAGGTCATCGCAATAAAGACCTGTAGTTATAGAACCGATAGCTTCCACCACTGCTGCGCTAAAAATGTTACCGACTGAAACCAGTATTGCACAACCAAGCGCTCCAAAAGAAAATCTTTTCGGGGAGTGAGCCTTTTGGGTGCGCCTGAAGCTGCTCTAACTGCTTTACTTTCATAGCTCTATAGATTCCACCCCTTCCATAACATAACTCTTCCCTTCATCAAAATTCCTTATAACAGTTCTAACGTTACTTGGTACTCTTACTTGCACTAGAGCTGCTAATAAACAACTATTTAACTTAGTACTCAGAATTTTGTTTCAAAAATCGAATAAAAAATTTAGCAAAAAGTATCTTCCATATAAATCCATAAGAAAAAGTTTCTCCTCGTGTGACAGGCAACATAGTGGACAACATTTAATTAACTGTTTAGATAATTACAAGTTCAATCAAAGAATCCATGCAGTTTCCTTTTGTTTCTGGCACAATTCGAGAAAGCCTGCTTGTCTGTGTTAGAGCAATACGAGTACTCAGCCATGAAAGAGCTTTAATACCATGAACATTTTCTATTTTCCTTCTTATATTCAGAAGTGCAGTGGCAAACGTATGTCACACCAATTATATCAGCCACTAAATTTGTTGTTACCTTTGTAGAAACTTTTCTTGTAATAAATAGGAGAATGAAAAGACTTCTTTCTGGCACATGTTATAGGTGTCGCCTTTAGTACCAGTGAGTTTGATTCCGTGCACGTTAATATTCTTGCCATCACTACAACCTTGTAACTAAAAGAGCAGTCGGCTCATGAATACATTTGAGCCACTAATGTGAAGAATATGATTAGCTTCACATTGCTTTCAGCACGTTGTTTCTAAGGACGTGATAATAACGATTTACAGAAGTTACAGTGATGAAGCTTAAAAATAAGTTTAAACAAACAAAGATGTAGAAAAAGCTAACTCATTAGTTAATTCATTAACGTACATTTGAAAATTCGATTTAACAAATGGAGCCAATACTGATCAAACCAAATGTACGTGACGTACGTTTTGATGGAAAAATACTAAAACAAATAATGTAACAAATTGCATTTAATTATTACCAGGCGAGCTAGAGAATAAAATTCAACCGAATAAGAGAAGTCTTTTTGTCCCGTCAATTTGTTTATTATGAAGATCTTCTGCAATACCTACGTATATAAATTTAAACTGGGCCCATTGTGAATGCAACCGAGTTTCAATTTATAACGGCGCGATAAAGACTGTTGGCATTATTTATTATTAAATTCGTTTCTAAAGAGAGGAGAAGAAGTGTTCTACATTCACCGTCGATGATAAATTACGCTTATTTCAAAATGTGTTTTCTATAAAACCTAAACAAGTTTGAGATAAAAGGTACCAGTTAGACAAAAGCAGTAACAAATATTTGAACTGCCTTTGCTAAAAGATTAATGGTCCGCTTGAATGACATTTGATTATGAATTAAATTCCATTTAAATGTCGGATGATGTAGTGATTACGTTTCAGAATGATATCAATCTTCTTGTCGTTTCAAATTTCGAACCTGTTAACTCACTAATTATTATAGTAGCCGCTTGGGAATTCGCTCGGGAGCAGTAGTCGGTGGTAACGGAGCAAGTAGGGTGTATGTTTGCGTTCGAAATCCTCTCATGCGACATGCAGATTTGCGGTTGCTCTAAATCTCAGTATCGGAGAACGTATTCTTTTAGAACTGCGCGGCGTATATCACGAGCCACTGTCTGTCATTTGGGAAAATGCAAAGCGATCCACTGCTTGAAGTATAAAGACAGATTCGCATAACTCGCATTGAGATACCGAGAGTCATATGCAAATTTTCAGATGTACGTTGGCGAAGTGTATATCGGAATGCCTGGTGGTCAGACATCAAAATGAAGTCTTAAAGTCTTCTTTGTCAATCTGCATGTCCTTTTGAGTCATTGTCACAGAGATACGCGGACGCATTTGCATACAAAGTGCATCTAGTGGTTATTTAAAAAAAGAGACTTCATCTATATTCTGACCGTCAACTTAGGATGTAATATACGATCGAATATGTCAGCATTTTGCATACTAAATCCTTCTAAATGCGTCCGCTTGAATATCGGGATATTCTTTTTGAATTGTACGTATCGTGGGAAATTTAGTGAATCTGTAGAAGTGGAGTGGAGGACATGTAGATGTCTCTGGTTTTTTGTATCACAGTTATCTGCCCAGGGATTGAAACAGCAGATGCACATTAATCGGATTAACAATTTAAAAATAGTAAATTTAATCTCAAAGCTCAAAGCTTCGAATATACGTTGGTTTAATGAATAAGCAATTTGGAGAAAATTGCCTAACTTTCAATTAAAGTTTATGCACCCAATTATATCAGTTTAATACCCCTTTATATTCTTAAGTTTCGCAACATTCTAATAAAAGACGTATTAAAACACGAGCTGTTATCTTACACGTTGGAAATAGCTTTGCATTTCGTAAAGGTTGTGCCTAAGAAGTTCTTAGAGATCTGTTTTCAGAGTTGATTAAGTTAACTATTACAGCAATCTACTTCTATATGCCGCAGTGCTCTGTATAATACAGGCAACACTTCTCCACTTCGTAGAACCAGTTCTTCTGCCCTTTACATTTACGATAGGTAGCACTATTGTGCGCTAGAGGACGCATTTAAGGAATATACATTTGTCGTAAATATAATTAATTACGTGTTTTAGTTCTAAATCATTTGCAAATGCATTTTTCGTTTTTGCAATGTTTTTTTTTTAGCATCTAATCTAATTCTGTTCTAATAATACGTTTAATCAATGAAACAAGTTTAACATTTAATTTATGTTTCTTTGTAAAAATAATTCAAATTTAAGTTACTTAAAAAAATAAAAAGAAGAAAACAATGCAACGTATCATTTGTAAATGAACAACAATTAACGCTAAATATTGTTATTTGTGTGTACCATAATTACTTACTATAGCTAATTAGATGGATCTGTCAATACCAGTTCTGCAGTGGCAGTTGTCTAACAAACAAAATTAATTATTGCTAGTCTACCAGTTGCATTATAAACCACGCTGGTGAATATTTCTCAAGCATAAGCCCATATCAACAAATTCTGCTTTACTACTTAATTCCTTCATTTACAAGAACTACTTTTTGCTGTTGGGTTGATAACCTATTACTTACTGCACCGGCGACGTCTCTATGCTATTTTTTAACGCCAATTTTACAGAACCAAATAATCTCAAAATGTTCAAAATTTAAGAGCCCTTTCCTTGATTTTACAGACAAATAATAAATTTAGTTAACGAAATAAAACGTAAAAACACACGTAGGCTTCGACTTACGACCTCCATTTGTCGGACAAATACGCTACCAAGTACACTCCCAGAGACATGTCTCTATTCATCCTTTACTTGCAATAACTTATCATTTAAAAAGGACCTCATACTTGTTTCAACGCTATTTCGTACATATAGATTTGAAGCTTTCCATATTTGTTTGCAGTTTCTCAAACGCAAAAGGAGGGACAAGATTAAAACACAATTTCTACATGTAGCAATACGTTAGGATCTATTTTCCATTTCATCAATACCAAGTATGACCGCAGTTTGTTAATGGTATTGAGAAGATCAAATCAAAGAATACTTTGTTTATAAACATTTTCTGTGTATACAAAATATACTGCTTTAAAGAATATTATTTCAATAAAGGTAATCACATATTTCCTACTTCGATCCATGGAATCATTATAAATGCTTAAATTTTGTTCTTTTACTGTTAGTTGGGCGAGCTGCAAGCAATCGCACGTCCTTAAACCGAAGACTAAATTGTCTAAGATCAAAGTTTTTATGAGAATTTTACTGATGAATGATGTGCTTAAAGCTACACATGTAAATTTTCCAGACTATTAGTGCTCCATATACCTAAAAAAAATCCCTTTGTAATGCTGCTTTCAACTACGCACCAAAACCGGTGGTGGTGATATCTTATAACATTATTTAGACTAAAGTTGACGGTGTAGATCAACTATGTTATTCATACGAATACTCACGAAGAAGTAAGTAACTCTGAAATTAGTGGAGCAGTTAATTTCAGAGCAACTCCTACCTCTTCTGTTTTTAGGAAGAAGCATATGTTGCAATGCAATTAAGGCAAAAACATTGGTTTCCCAAGTATCAAAATCCTGAGAATTGAGGTACTACATTTGTTCAGGAAAAAGTGATAAGAAGCAGAAACATGCTATATCGTTCTACATTTTTATCGTTTTTTAGTACATCTTATACGCGTATTTACCAAAAGTTTAAGTTGTGTTAATGTTTACCTATTTTTCAATTACTATTGACTTTGCGTAGTTACCGCAGTTTATAATTTTGTTAAATTGGTTGGTAAATTACAAAATCACTGATGCAGACGGTTGAACAGTAATATATATGTGTTTATCTAGTTTTATAAATTGTTATCCCTAATTTAACCTACAATTTTTAAGCTCCGAGACGTTAAATAACTTAATTAGATCTATGTGGGTTACCGTACAGAATTCCTTCTACACGTATCTGGTTAATTAAGATATGTGGGCGCCGAATTTGAATCCAACTACTTCCCAAAACTAAATAGTAGATTTTATCGCGGCATACATGAACGCCGAGCTCAACTATAGCGTAAATACTCGAAACTTCACACATATTTCCACGACCGTAGTGCCGCCGAGCATTCAAATTAAGAGTGTCGTATATCACCTGCTTCTTCTTATCAGGCTTGTACATACGAACGTTTGTGGCATCAGTACTCGAAACAGTCGTGTTAAACCGGCGGAAGACGGCCATTATAAAAGAGGCGGCGATGATTGCGGTATACTCGACTCCCTCATCAAATTCTGGACCGGGATCCTTTTCGTGACAGCTGCACACTGGTTCCAGTGACGTCATGCGACTACCTCCTCTCCTTTTTTTTCCTGCTTTCTTCTACCTAACCGATTACGGGCCATTTTATGGGGGAAAATTGAGCTCAACGTCTATAACGTAGAGTTTCGCCAGCTGATTTTGTATTTTAAAGGTTGTTTTAGTTCTTAATGGATTTCCGTAATTACGTTGACTGTCTTTGCCAAGTCAATTCATCTTTTGTGAATTATTCTCATAAATTTTTGATTTACTTAACAAAAACCAATTAAATTAATATAACTATGTAAATGGGAAATTAGCTGAAGTGCTGAAACCGTAGATATACCAATATATCAGTTTATTTTCGAATAGTGTGTATGGATCTGAAACCCAACTATTTTCGAGACATACTGAATTTTATTAATAACATTGATTGCTATTAATCTATTAACCCACTTTAACATCGGCAAAATATTTTTATATGTCGAAGCACATGTTAAAAAATATTTCATACTAATGACGTGATGTCCTCAATGTCAATTGACGTAGTACGGCTTTCCCAAATTTACTTGAAGTTAAGATCCTTTTTAAAAACTTTGCTTTAACGTACATAAATATATACAGTGCGCGGTAATTGTGGAATAAATTTATTAAGCCTAATGTAATTTGCTTTTTGAAGAGATCTTTTAAGCTTCCCCGGTTCGTGATTTTGAAGTAACGACGTCATTAGCAATTTTTTTAAATAACAACTTCTATTTTTTTTTTTTTACTTTGATAGGTCTAAATGGTATCATCAACATTTTAATATCTCACATCCTCAATAGCAAAGATAAACGCTGTTGTTCAAAAAATGAGAGGATTATTTCCTTTAATGCAGTTAGGCGAGATGACTATTTTGATAATTAAATATTCTCTCAAAGAAAAGGACACCGGGAGTTCCTATTTAAGATAACTTTTGATGAGATTGTTACTTGAAAACCAGAAGTAGGAGAAACTTAAAACACATGCCAGAATAATTGTTTTAAAAAAATAAAATGAGCCTATCCGAATATTTCTTCGATAAATAAATTACTTCAAATTTAATGGAACTATTCCATAAGTTAGCCACTCACAGTAGGTGTAAATTAACTTTAATATTTATTTGGTGGCCGCTAAAATAAGCTCTTTTCTGATATACCACCATCCTCCAAAAACAGAGTATTCCTAACTACATAATGCAGTAAATATATAAATATTTGTAATTATCGTCTGATCCATGTACTGCAACTCAAAAAGACTAAAGAAAACAGCAAGTATCGCTACGGCCTTCTCGTAATAGACAACGCAGAAGAAAAATACACTCTATTCAAACGCCAAATTATGTTTTTTAACAACACATTGCCCAACCGCTACGGATCCATTTAAGTTTCAGTTGATAGGAGAGTGAAATCATCAGTAATGCCAGTAATTCGCCAAAAAGCAATAAAATCACTTCTTTAAAATTTTTTGAAAAGCCCATGAGTCTCAACTCTATTTGGAGAAAACGGTAAGCTGATTTAAAAATTCAGTATGGGGTCCTCGAAATAGTTGTTCCGGACTAATTAATTCAACTTGTTAGGTGCGGAGTGTACCGAGACATTAGTTTGGAAATCAATTAGTAACAAAAGATGATCGCTAATTCTTTTCTGAGTACACCAGAAATGGTGTAAAACTCAAACTAACAGTAACAATAAAACACATTAGTTACTACTTCCTACAAGAAAATGAAACCTGAGTAGAACTTTAAAGATAATTTTAAATGTACAGCAAAATACGTAGAATGTAGAGAGGACAAAAATTGTTGTGCATAGGTGAATTCTGTAGGTAGCTTTGATTTCTATGCGTCAACTTACGCATTTAAATTCCAAATGCCACTCTCTTTCTTCAAAACTTTAATATGTTTATGTTATTAGCCTAATAAATTACGAAATGTAGCGAATATATGCAAAACGTTGCACATATTTGTGTAAATGGATACCTACATGCATTATATGAAATGTCACTAGGTCAGGCAAATACGTATTTAGCCAAACGAAAGGTGTTTAGACATCGTTCATAATATAGAAATAAGAACTGCTTATACCATATATATATCCTTTTTAAGACATAGCTACTCGTTAATTGTTAACGATCTGTAAACGATATCTACCACTAAAAAGGAGTTTACTGCTGCAGTTTGCTGAAATAGTTATTTTCACTTAATTGCACTCATTGCATAAGTCAACAACAGTGATGAGGTAACCTATTTCAAAAGATTTCGTTCCAAGCGATCTCCGCGTTTCGCCGATAATAAAAATGATACCCTTAATTTACCTCCATAAATAGATACATCACAAGTGCATAGCCATACTTGGGCCATAGATACATAGTAATCTCAAGGTCATAATGGGGATCTAAAATTTTATAGTTTACGATGGTATTTCACAGTTAATCGCTTGACAATTACGTGATAATGGACCGTTAAATTTTAAGCACCTACAAAATTCGACAACAAATTGCAATTTAATTAAATGTTTTTTATCCATCATTGTAATTGGGTTTAGTTATTTTAACGAAATTATTTCATACATATAGACGTTTCTTTCAAACGATATTTATCTTTGGAAAAATCCAACACATGACTTGTGTCCCCTTATTTTTTAATTAATTTAATTAAAAATAATATTGTTATTTTATTAGTTGCCGCCTGAGATGTGGCAATAGAAAAACAATTTAAGGCTTTCCGCTTATGTAGAAAGCACTCCTATATCAGTATCTGTTCAAAATATCTAGCAGCGCGAAAATGGGTTCACAATGAACAGATTCCAATTGAACATCGAGTGCAGAATGCCAGGTCGCAAATGCTCTCCATCCGTCCATTGGATACGTTATTCGACATATGGGATCCGGATTCATTATTCAACATTTCGGATTCGATAACTCGGACCTGGATCCGCGGTACGAAATGTTTAACTCGGATTCTTTATCCAATAGAATCCATAATCTGATAACGTGAATTCAGCCCCATTCTCTGACAACTTTTCCGAAGCGAATACATGCAATAGGTCGAGTAATTCGATCTTTTCTGTATTAAACACTTTCTAAATTGCAAAGTGATAATGCATCCGGATTCGAGAATAGGATAAAAGATCCGGAATCGATAACCGGACCGTAAATCCGGATATCCGAATAATTTTGAATTTGGATAGTTTTGGATCTGGATATCCGGACAATATATTGTAATTAATTAAAGAAACTCGATAGTTCTAAACTTAGCTTCTACCATAGACATGATTAAATGACTAAATTGATGAATGCGAACTAATAGTGCTTCACATGAAACAAAATAGTTTTGAACAGCTACTCTTTTCGTATTGTGGAATAACAATCGCAACGAGACCGTAAAGAACAGTTGTAATTACGACTAGTGAAATTCTTTTAATAACAGAAAGTGAAATGTTTGTCCTAAACTGGTTTCATAAGCTCTTCCTTGTAAATAGGAGTCAAAGTGAGACTGATTCAATTATTATCATTCTTGGAACTAAACCCAATGCGTCACCATAATGGCGAAATAATCGATTTAAATCTTAATATTTACCCAATACGCTCAGAGACAAAATTATCAAATATTTTTTGTTATCACAATTCTGATACTTCTCATCTAGTGGATGGAAATATTCAATTGTATCGAAATATTTTTTAATTTAAATATTTTACAAAATTTAAGGATTATTCTGAATTATTTGTAGCGAGATTAAGCGATTAATAGTAATGACAAATAAATCAGTTGCGGAAGGCAGATGAACCAAACCTATGTTGTATATAGAAAAGTTGGTGAACAGTAACTTCATACAGAATGGTAACTTTGGAGCTAGCGGAATAATTCTTTGGGCAGGAAGAACGCACCGAACTCGTGGAGGAGATTGCACGAATGACTTCTAACTTTCATATCGAAAACATTATGCAAATCACGGTTTATCATATGCCACCCATATTGGATAGGAAAGATTAGTATTAATGCACGATAACCCACGACCATATAGAGGTGCTTAGTGGCAATATTGAACACCACAGAATCAAACATATTCTTATCGAGAATATCTGGGATGAGCTTACGACATCCCAAAGACCTGAATTTGAGAGGAATGGAATGCAATTCTTGAAGTTTATATTCAAACTCTCTCACTTACAATCAGTAGCACACTAACATGGATGAAAACGGTTACTAGAGCTCGTGGAGCAACTGCTCGATATTAAATATGCTCTAATTTTAGTCTAAAGACTAATACGATCTGTTTTAATACAATTTAAATTTAAAGCAAATATTCCTTAATTTCAATAAGATTAGATAATTCATCCTTTCCCCTTCATGAAAACTTAATATAAAATTTTTATAATAACTTCTGATCATTATAATTTAATTTTTTCATCTAGAAAGGGTGTAAGTGCTAAAGCATTCCGTAGTTTTGTCCATGAGTGTATATTAATTACATGGAAATACTAACATACTAAAACAATAAGGCACCAATATAAGCTGTGTAGATTATATATGGTTTTAGTATCTTATGTATTAGCATGCCAGCAAATAAATTGCTAACTTCCAATGAATCTTACATTAGAATTATTTCCTAACTTCAACACTAATAATTTTAGTAAGTAGAGTAATTTTAAATACTCATAAATTTCAAATTTCATTACAGAGATTCAAGTCTCATTCCATTATGCCCTGTAAAATTCTCAATAATGTAGCATTCGTAGCGTACCCGTAGCACATGCTTCTCTTCCATTTATTATCGAATTTCTTATTACTACCACAACGTTAAACGCGATATAACGTATGTAAATCTAAAGGCGTAAATAAGAAGATATCCTAGCCAAAAGCAACAACATCATCTCTTAAAATCGCCTCATAACTTTACAGAGTTAGTATAGAATTAAAACAAGGAATTATTTCTTACATTTAATTCTTTAAGCATATAGATAATTAACTTAAACAACCGCAACGATTTAAAGATAAATTCCTAACGGTTTCAATCCGAAAAATATATTCCAAAGAGAAAACACATTGTCCGCGATACACATTCTAAATCTAGAAATTCAATAGAGTCCTATTTACTCAATAAAATCTTCCGGTGCGAGTTCCCTCAATAAAAACGTCCTTGCAGAAAAATGTTTAAAGCGAACAATACAACAAATATCGTAGTGCCCGTTTTACAAAAAAAAAGGGTCCCGTATTGCCCCTTGGAGTGTCAACCCATGAGGTTTATGACCCAGTATTAACTGTCTCCAATAATAATTTATGTTAATGGCCCGGCACGCCTGAGAGCCGAGCAGGGTTCTGAAAGCCCGACAGTTGGTACCAGAACACTGTGAAAAGTGGAAGTGTTTCCTGCGTATCTTGTGTTAGCTTGAACGCATTCGATATTATTTTGGCTCAATTCTATCTCTCAAGATTTTAATTTTCGCGTGATTTTTTCTACATAAAGAAGCTACAGATCGTCGCTGCCGTCAAGTCTGCAAGCGGTAAGTAAATTCTCGCTTTTCTATCGGAGATTTTAATTAAGAGAAAGAAACAATTCGACGCAACTAATTTTAAATGCGCAGAAAATGAACCGCTAATTGATAATTGAATATTTCGCGAGTTTTCATAATTATTTCGATGGTTAGTGAACGTCTGCTCGATGTCTGTTGATATTCAAATTGAAATTAATTTTAATTGCTAATGAATTTAGTCATCTGCGAAGGCACCTTGCCCAGTCAGACGGGTGCGAGGCGCTATCCGTTAGTTTCGACCTACTAGGTGCATGAACTTCGAAAAAAGTTTGATATAAGCCGAACAAATGTAAAGAGATACTTACTAAAGTTTTATTGAAATGCTGTATTGATTCTATCTCGTTGGCGCGCCATTTTTCGGGGGCTGATAAACATTATTCAGAAATGCTCTGCGCGCACCCTACGTATAACGCATGCGTCTATCATTTTTGAATCAATAATCCAGTGGAAGGCTTCTACAAAGAGTGAAAATTCTATTTTTAGAACGTAGGCGGAAGGCTCTTGGCAAGCAAAATGACGAAGGGTGTAAGGTACGTCTATAGGGGATTTTGATTTTATCTCCTCGGGTGAATCTATCGCATGAAATTTGAATAAGATCATTTTCTTTTTATTTCATCATCCCGTATGCGTATTTTCCAGCGTGAATTCCTCTTTGGATATATTCGCAGCATTTCATCGGTTTTATATATTCGGATTTTTTGGCATATTTATGAATATTACTTGGATATAACGGTATTTAGAGCTGATACACTTGAACGTACCACTTTTCAGCATCATTATTAATAGCATGTTTTTATAAAGATTTAAATTGTCAAAACTCACTTCAAGAAGCTACGGAATAAATGCTGTTGCATCCTCCTGGCGCTTTAAGTTGATAAATAATTAAATACGATATGAATTTAAAGTAGGCAACGATTGTTATTAGAAGTCCTCGCTGGATAAGAACTAAGGTACAGATATGTATTGTTTCAACATCTTAATAGTATCTTGAATGAAAAAATTCGTTGAATTTCATGGTTCTTCAGTAGAATTGATTCTCAATTCATCATACACAGCTATTACTTTATTGGGGTGATGATCACTAACCAATTCAAATCAGAGACCATGTGAATGCTGTTGTTTCTATATTTCAATATTAGACAGGCTGTCCATCTAGTGCGTGGACGGAAGATAATTCGTTTTCTGAGCAATGTAGAGGAAACGTTTTCAAATAAAAAAAATTCAGAATGAAGCAAATATATAAATAGTATACACGAAAGTCTAGGCAAAGCTGTATGTTCTGTTCAATTATAAAGTCCGCCACTATAGAACACCGGATTTTAGTAAAAGAAGGGCAGACGTTTCCTCTTCAGTAGCCAACATTGCTGCACTGAGGCCTTATATTTTGCGATTTATGGCTTATACGTTATACACCTAACAGATATTGTAAAGATAGATTGTTATAATCTACAAAAACAATAACGAAAGAGTAATAGTCTTAGCTGCTTAACTGCCGACAGATAAAAGAGGTAATGTTAGTTCATTGAACCAATAAGGTAATAGCCAAGATAAAATTGATATGGAGGAACAAAAATAAGTCTACAAATGTTAGATAGAGGGAACGGCTTCATTTCAAGCAACACTGACTAGGACTAATGAGAAAAGCAAGCATGCGAAAGCTGGTAACTTGGAACGATATCCTTGTTTACGACTGGGATCCTCAAAGCAGTTTATGACATCTTGAGAAGAGAAAGAAAATACAGAAGAAAGTAAGTGAAACTAACAAAGTACCTATCGAGAATTATGAGAGGAACTAATATTAGTTCAATTTCATAAAACAAAAGGTTACTATATAACATTCTTTACTTATTTCCTAAAGGTATGCTAATAATAATAATAAAATAATAAAAACAAGTAGAAAGAGTGAAGAACTTCTGAAGTTATGATGTGCTTACTCGCGAGCGATTGGTGAAGTGTTGGCTTTGAGCTAATCTAGATCTCGCTTAAAGAATAGTTTCCACGAGAAGGTATAATGTATTTATTCACAGTACGTGTAAAGTGGCTCTTAAGAAAATGCTGTTCACTGAGGTAATGGTGTAATAAAAGCTTCCAGGAGTTGCCTTGTGTTTACATTAAGAAAGTTGTACGTTTCCTTGTGTGTGTCTATGTATGTATTCAATATGGTTGCTACCTACTTCCATGCTCCTTTACGTTTAATGCAATTTTTAGTATATGTAAGAATTAATCATAGATTGTGGCAATATGAATAAATTTCAAATAAGAACAATAGAGTTGCGTTGCGTAGGGGTTGGTCCCTGATTTCCACCTCCGAGGTTTTATGGAGTAAACTCTAGCACTATAGCCTGGGAAGAAATTTTTAATTTGATATAAATTAAATTACACGTAATTTAATAGCAAATCGATGTTGGTAATCTAGAAGACTAGCTGGGATAAAAGATAGATGGATGGACAGTTGAAAGTGATTTCACTTGCGAAAACAGTGAGAAGTTATTTGGAAATTTAATTTTTAATTTTAATTTTTAATTTAATAGGTATCCCATCAATGCTAAAATTCCAATTATAAGACTGAGGTAAAACTGCTATAATAATGTGATGTATCGAATAACTTGTGTAAAGCTGAAGGATAATAATACACCTTTTACAAATACGCGTAAGCCTTGCATATGGCTGCGCAAAGACCACCTCCCTCTATCAAAATTAATTTCAAGATTTAGTGAACTTAAATCCAAGGTTTCATCAAGCTGCGGCAAGTGACTCAGCTGCAAGAAATTTTTAAAACTGGCAGGTTACTCATTTATCTCAACAACATTTCGTCGACTTGGCTATTGTTTTTGGTAAGGAAACACCACACAATCGAGAATTTCTCGCTGATACTGCGGATTCTAACGTGAATTTACCAATCTCAATGATGATACCAAGACAGGATCTCCAAAGACAGCACTCAAAGAAACCTCGCTGAGTTCAAAGTCAATCTACTGCTTGCTGTTGTGGTTATACGCAAAATTAAAAAGACACACTTCGTATTGTGGTTAAGCAATCTTGTAAAGTGCTAAAACTATTTAATTTTTTAGAACCAGAACATTTCTTGTCAACTAACTTAAATTAAATCAACATGTTTCTATGCAAACCTACAAAGGTTTAAAAGGTAACAGGTTTCCAGTGCACAATCCTCATTCATCAACGGTCCAAATGTAAATCTAATTAAATCGGTTGCTCGTGAAAATCCACCCACAATTCGAAATTATTTCGAAACGGATAAGAAACGACAAGCGAAAGAATAATAAATTCATTCGCCGGTTGATCTCTGGCGCCAGAGTCGGTGGCTGCGTTCCAAATAGGTTGCACGCTGCCGCTCAAGAAACGGGGAGTTAATAATAATTTGGACAATGCATTAACTATCGCGATTGTGAGTACCCCCGCTTCGACCGCCGGACAATGCGAATTTTGAGAATTGAAGAAATCACACGGTGACAGTTCAAATTCAGCGAGATTCGAGATGAAAAAGTGCTCGAAAAAAACCTGTTCGCGAAAACGAATTCGATAATTGGATGCGTCATTGTGTCTAGGGTCCACGGTCGCGATTCAACAAAGAAATATACGTATATTGTTTTAATGTAGCAGGTTTTTGTCGATTGTAAAAACAACTAATTCTAAACGTATAAATAGAAAACGGTAGCTTTGTCTCGCACCGTCTAGACATTTAGTTTATACGTATGAATCTGACGCCGTTAGAAAGAAAGTTAAATTTATAGCACGTCTACTGTGCTTAAATCCAAAAAATCAAAGTTCAGCTTTCACTTTCATTTGTATTATTTATAGCGATTGCGTTACGAAATCTTATAATCTAGCATTTGAATTGTTTACCTTTCAATGTAAATGAGTAATGAACTCCTAAATGATATAGTTTCCCATGCCTGCACTTTTTAGCTAGAACGTACGGAAAATATAATTCACTTTTAAAAATAAAAAATATGACAGTAAGCCTTAGGGTACTTCTATTTCACAGCCAAATCTCATTAGGCTCAGCATCGATATCTTTTGAAATAACCAATTCGTCACGAAATCAGGACCACAACGAAATTCTATAAACCAGTTTTAAACACCCTCTTTTGACGGTGCTTTATTAAAAAAAATTGAACCTAGCGATTCGAGATGTTATTGTTGTATTTACTTTAAACAAAGCTTACTGTAAACAAACTACAACCCCGATTTCTGCGCTGTCGCGTGGCATAACATAATCCCAGAACGACGCAGATATCTTGGGCAGTCTGCTTACGATCACCCTTAAACGTAGTCCGCACAGCAAACGACATGTTCTGATATAATGCTGGTTGGCCATTCACCGTCATCAACTGATATTCGACCATCTTTTTAACGTTCTAAGCTGTTATAAAATTATCTTTAAATGCTTCCTGAGACTCTTTGTATGCTTCTGAGCAGTCTTGTGGAGTTTAAAGTTCACACATAAGCTACAAAATCAAAAAAAAATTGTTCACCAACAAAGACTGTTTCCACTGACAATGGCGTCGGTTAGCGTACACACGCGCAAAGCTCCTCATAGCGCCGTTCGATTGTACCATTGCTTATTCCCGGGCGTGAAAAAAAATTTTTAGACACCATCTCATTTGTAATGGCAACCATTCCCAGCAATCAAGAGCGTTAAAACAGCAAGACAGTGGAAAACTGGCCAACTACCATTTATTTACATAGACTTAATAATACAGTGTCATCAATCCACTATCTAATTTATATGGCCATATATATTTTTGTTGTTAGCACATGTGCATGTTACGTAGCTTAAATAGAATGAGTTATGTGCATCTGGCGACGCTAGCTTGAATCACATTTATTCCATCGAAGAACAGTGAAATAAAAATAGTCGTAGTGTCAATTTACTGATTTATACGTAACTTTAACGGCCCGTAGCACTCAGAGCAGCTGTTCATGCGATGATACTCTTTGCACGCCAGTGTCTTCATATATCTTGAAATATTCTCACCAAATACTCGCAACTGTAGCATATTTCCATTAAAAGTATACAGTTCAAAGACCTTATACGATTAACAAAACTGATTTATTTCACTAAGCTCACTTAGAATTATCAATTACGCAATGAGCTGAAATACTTCTCTTCAGATGAAATCAAATTCGTAGTCATAATGCTACAGATCGAAATCGATAAAAGTATGTATCATTTCATTGATTACATAGGTAATGTATGTATACCTGCGATATTCTAGGGATACCTGGATCAGCGTTGTTAAAAATAATTAGTGGGCGTCGCCTATAGGGTTACGTGTCCGAAGAACGGGCAGTACCTAATAAGAACATTAGTTTTAAGTACGTTTCGATCGCTGTATACTTTTCTCTCTCTCTCGAGAAGGGCGAAAAGTGCGAACACACCACACGGACGGGTAGTCACGTCTTCTGCTCCCACAATGGTCTAGCGCAATTTTCTGTAAAGTAATAAAAGCTGAATCTGAAGCAAAAGCGTTTTGAGTCGCCTCTACAAAAGAGAAGTTTAATTTATAAGGAGGATGGGACAAATTTATAGAACGTTCTCTACCTACTCCCACTATCCGAGAATAAAGCTGATGTCATTGTCTTGGCAGTCGTTTCAGATAAATAACAATTTACAAAATTATTTGCCGGGAAGACTTTTTATTGTTTCTACGTAATGGCTTTTACAATTATAGCATTTGCAAGGTGATTTCGGAGATTTGAGCATATTTTTAAGTAGATATTCCGTTTCACCGCTATCGTCTATCGTCTTATGGAAAAATTTTGTCATCTGTAGAGTGTACTAACTCCAAATAAATATTCCGTATTACAGAGATTTAATTAATTAATCCGGGACAGCTGTTTCGAGGATACGTTGCTCCTCATCTTTAACCGTAGATTAAGTAATTAAACTTGTATGGTGCGGAGTGTGCCGATACTTTTGTGTTGTTCACCAGACTACCCCACAGTCCTTGATATCATTTTTGAAATAATGGTAAATTTTAATGCATGCTCTGACGTAGTGAACAAATCGTTTAAATTTTGCAGGGCACAAAAATCATCTATGCCATAAGTCGTTTAACTCTACATTTTTTTTTGGATCTAGTTAACTGAATGAGGATTCCTTGTGAACATTTCAGTGTCCAACAAACTGACGGTAGTCAACGTATTGATCAGTTCTGGTAATATTTGAACATTGTTCAATATACGGCAAATTGTATTCATAATTATAATAAACGGCTCGGTAGTTCTATGAGCAGAGTTAGGTGTTGTGTGTTCGAGTCCCGAAGCACGAAATCTTAACACTCGACGATATCAAATAGTCGATGCAACAAAATACTGTTACATAGGTCCTACATTGCTAAAACATTCGGGTTCAAGTATTCTAGACATTCCAAGAGAAACTGTCTTACAGTTGACCGACAAAGTTAGAGTGTACCTAAATAAAGATTTGTTGATGATAAAAGTTGAGTCGTACTTAGCGAAAGCGCCCAATATACACAATAAATGTTCAGTGATCCTCTCCACAAGAGGATGCAAAGTAGATCTCAATAAATTTTGTTGTATTTATGTCAAAATAACAGTTTTATCTCAAGGTAGATACACAAAGTATTCCTGTTATATCTAACGACATCCTCTAATATCACAAACTTGTTTATAACTTGACCTCTCCCATATGACTTCAACATGTGTACAATTTCTATTTTAATAAACAACGTATTATCAAAACGTATGCCAAATACAGCTCCACTTCTTCTGCGAGAACCAAAAAAAAAAAAAGAAGAACGGTATCCCCGAAATGGCCAGCATCCTCACATAATACCGGATAATTGTGCAGTTCACATTCAATGTCATTAATCTTAGCGTCTGTTGAGGCAGGTCGGAGAATCGAATTGCGCTGTGTCATGCTATGGCATAGCACGCCATACGCATACTATCTCCGTTTATCTATTAGCTGGTGTGGTAATTCATGTTTGTACCTTGCGCAGGTCAAGAGTTTGATCGAAGTGAACATATGTTCATGAAGAACACGCACACATACACAGTTACAAACAAACAGATCATAGAAACGCGTTTAATTCTTCGCGAAAACTAAACGCAATACACCCGGTGAGCTTTCATTCAAGTCTATGAATCAAAGGAATTAGCCAGTGAATCGACATTCTGAGCAAATGTTAATAAATCAATGCTTGCGGAGGATTGATACCATTCTTGCTCCATTTTGATGACTCACACCCTATTTTGGAGATTGATAGACCGGAAATACAAAACAGTCGCCATTATAGTTCAATGCCCTTTAAAATATTTACTTTAAAAAATCGGAAAGCAACAACTTTTCGATTGCCAACCTTATGCACATATGCTGTAGATGTTCCCCTTGGTTCTAATCTTAATTGCTCCTGTATTTCCCAGATGAGTATTCTCTTACAGTTACCAAATGGTGTCTTAAAAACTCTCGATCCCGCTCTGTCTTTGACATGTTTGACAAATAGCTACATTATGTTAGCCTCACCACCTTTTTACTTTGTGACGTTCGAAGTATGAAAAATCGCATACTTGGATAAGTCAAGAAAGACACTTACCGAAACACTTGTTGTAAGGACTTGGTGAAAGATCTTTTAAAATGCTAAGTAGCATTTTTTAATTATAAGAAAGGGTATATACGTAGATTAGAGAGTCATGATTGTCAAATGCGCTCTCACTAGAAAGCTCATTTTTATCTTGAAAATAATTTTTTATTTTGTGAGGTCTGGTTGAGGGCATGAATTGAGTCTTACAGGCTGTCTCGTAAGTTCGTAGCTTCCCAAATGGAACATGCTATATAGAATTGATGGAATGCTTATTGAATACTGAGACAATAAGACTTATTGTTCCAAAACTATAGGATTCACAGCGATTTTTTTAAAAACCGGATTAGGCAAAAAAATCTTATAATCTTAAAGTTGTAGCCTGAATTATGAATTATTGTTTTGTATGCCACCATACGGCTATTTTTTAAAAATCTTTTGCACACCATTTAGATTCTTTAGTAAATTGCTGAAGTGTAACGAGGATTTTGACGACCAATTAAATATAATTGCCTTTCCTCCAAGAGATTCCCTTGAGAGCATCAGATACTGCAATTTTAACAAGTGCAATCAATAAGACTTCACTTATAAATAGAATTCGTAACGTAATATTCATCTTATTTCTGGGAAATGATTTATGCAAAAAAATACGTGCTTAAATTGAACAGAACTATCAAAGGGTATGGAATGAATTGTGTAGAATAACTCGTTGAAAAATACCTGTAAATTCGATTAAGCATGCAAGCAGGTACACATAGTTTACTATTTATCCAGAAACTGAAACAATAGATTCTTACATATTTCTGTATATTAATATGTATGGCGCAACCTCTCATAGCTGAAACTATACGTTCGTATGTAGCTAGAATTTGCATCGTTGGGCGCGATTAACTTTTATATGCCTGGCTGAATACGAATGTAATAAAATTCATCTAAAGGGGCATTCTGGAATACGATGTACGGAAACAATGAAATTAGAATTCTTTTTATTGGAATGAATAATTAAAAATTATAGTTGAAGGCATCTTCCTTGAATAATTGATCAATTAAATACTTTCCTAGAAACTTCTAAGGTAATAAAACTCGTCAACCGTGTAGGTTTATTGATTTAATGGAGCTGCACCGAAACGAAATTCTATAAATTAATTTATTACATTGGTTCATTCGGTACTTGCAGCGTATCGTGAACATATGACCAAACGGCTTTAGGTATAAATCACTATCACAGAACATGGCAATTAACGAGTATGAATGTTTTAAAAATAATTTACGGCATAACTTAGTATGCGTATCGCTCATTTTAGTATATCATAAACTAATAAATGGAACTGTTGGCTTTAAAATAGAGATAGGCTCTATAAAAAGGTTTATATCGTTTATGAGCTACAAAGAAACAATTATTGAGTATGTAACAATATTAAAACTGAACTGCCATCAAAAAGGCAGAGATAAGCAACAAAGTTGCAGTTGTATCTGCTTCTTTCCATATGAACATTGTATACTGATACAGAAACAAATCTCTGTTTTACATTGTTTCTAACTCAATTAAACCAATAACATACCTTTAATACTTGCCTTCTGAGAGTCATTTTTTTTTAAGAAAATTAAAGAAAGCAAAATAGATATTGTTTTGATTGTTAGAGAAAGCACATAGAGTAACAGCTTTTAACAAAAAGCTTCCTAACAAATATATTCGCCAATAAGCGATTAGTAGGATTTTAAAGAATTTGTAATGTTGGGAGTAAATTTAAAGTTCTTAATAATTCTTGGGTTGACGCTGAAGAATCTCAGCTTCGGATAATGCTGAAAATCCATTCGAAAAATCGTTCAATTCAACGCAATATTCAACACAACGGCCAAAGAACTTCGAAAACAAACAAATTCAAGCTTCAAAAACCGAAATGTATATATACATGGCAATATTGAGATTTAAAGCACAAATACGTCTGTACAGATTTTTTCACCTCATGTATACCTATATATTGCTCGACGACGTCTTGCACACCCATTCAATTCCATTTTCAAATAAAAATAACGTGCCTGTTGGAATAATAAATTCTGGACTAGAAGCCAACTTACTATAGCATAGTGAAAAGTGAATTGTACAAGTTCAAGGTTTAGCGCTTTTTGTGTGTAAAAGAAGCATTTTCACCTGGACGGTAATAAATTACAAGTGAGAGGAATGCAATACTGGAGGAAGAACAGGTATACGCGGCCTTTCTAAACTGCTTTCTTTCTTAAACGAAGATGCCTTTCCGAGACGTCGTAGATTGATATAACGCCGGATTTCTTGCTTTTCTGTCGTATATAGAATATTGTACAAAATTAGAAACGAATCATATAAGTTTTAGCATGTAAGAGGTGCCGTTCATTTCACTCACGTTTCTATTGTTTACATCGATAGGCACTTTTGCATGAATACCAATTTCTTAAATGATGAAAGTCGATGGATATTTACGGACAGAAACGTATTTATGATTAACTATTTTACTTTTACAGTGTTACATAGACGCTTACGCAATAAAGGAATATCTAACGAAAAGCACATTTTGGACAACGTGCGTACATGTGTTCATTTATCGTTCTATCTTGACCATGTGCTTATTTACAATTCTAATGCGTGTATCGTGCGCATATCAAACGAAATAATTGTGTATAATATCCTCTGCGATATCGATCTTGAATAATAAATAATAATGAATGAATTTAATGCTTTCCTTTTTTTATTCTATTAGTACTAACTGTATAACAATATGCTGTTTTAGCTCACTACCGCCGATTACATTCCTTTAACATCAAAGGGGGCTCATTGCATCGAGTTGAATCGCTGTTTCACTTCTAGGTCTACCTATCTATACGAGTTGCCGATGGCAAACCCGTATGAGACTATAGGAACCTCCCGTTCGATCGACCGGGAAGTGCCCCAGACGCACCAAACAGGTTTTGGAGCTCTCCTCGAGGTTGACCGATCAAGAATTTGAGATATGCGATCTTCGCTAAATGATAGAAAACGGCGATCTAAGCGAAAGAAAACCGTACGTAGTTACCCTAGACGTGCATGTTTCCTATGTAAAGTCATCTAAATTAGCGGTAAGCTTAATTTGTGTAAATAAGGCAGTATTTCAATGGTTAGGTGCATTTAATCTAATAATAGCTTTAGTGGCAAAAAACGTTCAATCAGGTTGGTGACTCAACAAAACTAGTTTTCTTTTTTTTTACAAGCATTACGAAGCAGAATTCATGCTGTATGCGTGTACTAAACGTGCAGGCATAACTGTAGATCTTTATACGTTAAACCGGTGCATGGCCCTTTTAAAAGAATAGCAAAATTAATTAACTTTCCCACTACTCCATTAATAAAAATTAAATATTTCAAAGGCACATATATATTTTATTTGCACGTAATAAATATACGACACGCTGCAGATACACGATCAAAATGAATTGAAAAAAATATGATTTAATACGTAGTTGTAGAACGTGATAATGAACGCAGCAATAATCGTGACCCAAAACTCCATTTGAATCTCATATTGTCGACGACCCACTTCATATTTAGGTCAAATGATTTCGTCACGTATCATAATTTTCTCCTGCGAATGAATAATTTGTATATTGGAATTGGCCCTCGTTATCGCGATGTTCTACAAGAGAGATGAGACATTCACAATAAGGTGCACTAACAGCTCGAAAATTTACAACATATTTTTTGGAGGCTTTATCGCACGATTTTGGACCCCTCCAAAAATTTGAAAGATTTTTGAATTTTCTCAAAAATTCGGAAACTGTACCAGATATAATTTTTTTTAATTTGAAGTATACATAGTTTCGCGGATGATGCAAATTATTTTCGGAAGAACTAAAAGCTCCCTTTCACATAGAAAACGGTGCTGTATGACAAACAGTAAAACATTAAAAGTAAAAATTCAAAGAGTTCTATTATGCAGATCGTTTATCCTAATGCATATGGGTATAAGGTGGTAGTTACAAGTGATATAAGAGAAGCGTTTTTTTTGCAATATAAATTTGTAATTTGGCATAATAGCAACAACTATGTATACTTATATGATAGCTAATGTGTTGATGATACCTTGAAAAATACTGAACAAGGAAGCGTATTCTCTTTTGAATATGTAGATTTCAGTTTAAAGGATTAGAAATCGATCACTAGTGTCGACAGGTTCCATTTAGAAATATTCTTCAGCTGTTCTTTGGGAGTTAAGGGTCTGGAAAGCGTTCAAGGTGTTGTTCATGAGCGCTTACTTTCATAGCTATTTTTTGTATTAAAAGAATTCATGAAAACGTTTGGACCACCGTCTGGAAAGTACACGGCAAATCATTTCAGAACCATTCTAACAGTTGCTTTCCTCCCATATATAAGATCAAACAGTGTTCTCTTGAGTGATTCTTGAAGTATAAACTCTCGGTTGGCGATCTCCAAAAGATAAAACAGTAAACACTAAATGTACCCAAAAAAGCAACGACAGTGATACAACGTCTAGGGGTGCTTTGTTTTAGACTATGATAAATTTGATTAGATTTTTTTCTGGTACAGAAATTCGTTACACAGCGCCGCTTCTTACGCAAAATGGACCTTATGTGTGATAAACAAAGGAAAAGAGTCTGTAGCAAAAATGGAGGGTACAGGGTGCCCGGTTCCCCGTTACAAACTTTGCTGAAAATAATTTGCATCATTCTTGATTTAAATTATATCATATTATATCATCACGTTAATTAACAAATAATAATTGTTTCTACAGCGCTATGCTTTAAATGCCAAATACGTCACTTATTGCATTTGCTGTTACTTTAATTTGTATATTGCGGGTTTTTTTGATTTACCAGAAACACATAAATAATAGTGACTTCGTTCTGAATTACATCAAAACTGCATTTTGCAATGTATCTTCTCATTTGCTTTCTACCAAGACCTGTCAACCAAAGGTGATTTCATAACTACGTACGTACGTGTTTAATAGATAACAGAACACTTCATACGTATAGATTTTTTTGTTCTCTACGTCCCATTAATATTCTTTTCTCTGTTAGATGTATGGCCACTAAATTAGTTTTGGTTGACAACTGGTAGCTATGTGAACCTGATCACTTGGAAAACCCAAAATAGTGAAATGCAGAGGATGAAATATTTTCTGCTATTTAATCCATTTTCCCCTAGAAGTATGGTTATCGCTTTTAGCTGAACCATCAAAACTCCAGCGAAACGATAAAATTAATCTGAAAGCATATATACACAATAGTTTCCTTCATTGCCTTGCGTCCTTTGTATAGCGTGAAGTTTATCAGTTCTAGAAATAATATTAAGCCCACAAAATATAAGGCAAATCACACCACGCAGAAAGTTTCATCCTAAATGGCAGTTAGAGTCTAGATTTATAAACCTCGTGAAAGAGATTCTACCCGGGCAGCGTTTAGCGGCGCGCTGAAGATGCTTTGTCATTTCGTCGTATAGCTAAGACAAGAGTCGTCTCGTACTTGTATAGAATGCGTGTATAGCATAGAAGAGAACGGTCGGCACACGATTTTATCACATGACAAATTTCAGGTAATCAGGACGTAATGCATATGTGTGTGCGTGCGTTGACGCGCGCACAGAATCTGCGGACATGGGATTCTCCAAGGACTATTCAGAAGCACATCGCAGGAAAGAGAGGCCGCCGACGGCGCTAGCGTCGAGGATCCTGATTTTAGGCAACTACGGCCTCCCACTACGTCGTGCATGCACATTTCAAGGGTGCTGCTCCGCTGGAAATAAGGGCGAGCAAAAGGGAGGATGGAAAGGAGAGAGATAGGCGTAGGGAGCGGCGGCGAAATGAAGAAAGAGAAGGAAGGTGTAACGCGCAGCAACATCCAGTAGTGCGCGGGAAAACTGGGCGTGAGTCGCGATCGATCGAGCATCAGGGACCTGCAAATCCCCACCCATCTCCATAGCATCCCGAGACCGTGTCACAACCTACTGTCACAGGCCACGGCTTCGGTTTCTGTCAACAAGATGCGCGATTGTTGTTTGGGGAAAAAATCGAGTGAAATCTCGTCAACATACACTCTTCCATGACTGCCGTCGTCAGGATGAGAGGAGACGTTTTCGGCGACGATCTACGACGACTGGATGATGGGATCCAATTAGCACGTGCGAAGAACACTCTCAAGGTACGAAACCTAGCAGTAATGTACTTTCCTTTTTTTTCGGTTCGTTAGACATTTAACGGTTGACATGACGCCGTTTAAGCGGTAATTAATTACGTTTTATAGACGTACAAATTTGTAGATGCAGTATTCATCTAACATAACCTATCACCACTCTGCAACATCTTTTTTCTGCAAGATCCTTCTACATATCATTATTAAATTAGTAGCAATTCATGTATTCTAAAAATAAACCAAACTTTATATACACTTCGTTCATCCGACCTGTTTATTTATGCATGCAAAATTAATTGAAAAAAGGATTCTTTATATTACGAATGCTTTGACTGGCATATTACACCTTATTCGATGTAAAATAAATCAACTTTTAATTGCTTGCAGGTATTTCCCATTAATCATTTTTCAAATATAAATTAGTTTGGTAAATACACTAAATTGCATTAATTATCGTTTCTCTACTAATTAATAAAAACAAAAAATATATATTTCGTGCAATGCTGAAAACAAATTAGTAGTTAAAAGCACTTAATGCTCCTTTACATGCTCATCCTGTTTTAAATTGAAATTAATGACCTGTATGGCCTTATTTTGTTTTTGTAAATAGGTGTATTCGTAAATCCTAAATCTAACAAACAAATTGGTTTCTCCATAAATGGTCATTTTTGTAGCAAAGGAACCTTCCATGAATGTCAGACAAACTGTTTAAGATTGACTCCAAAGGTTTTCTAAAATTGCGGTAAACGACAGATAGACTTCTATAAATTATTTTCAGTATCGTAGGACTCTTGATTAAATTAGAAACGGATATACACCCATTTCAAATGGAACATCTCATCATGCCACCAACTGTCCATATCACGGATCCTGTAACTATTGTTACTGGCATTTGCCATAATGGTAAAAGCAATTCTAAAATTTCTCTGTGTGTATTGCTTACGCGACTTCTTGCGCAGTATTTGTTTCTGATTTCCCAGAAAGCTATTCTTGATAACATTTGTCTACGCTAAGGGTATCCACTGCGAAGTTAAAGATCGACATTACAAAAACATCAAACCGATAAGGTCTGGTTTTCTATATAAATTTACAAGAAAGTTCTTAAGTGCCGTTCTCACCCTCCCCTTGAAGAAGGTATCAAACCTTCAAGTAAATTGAAGAGATTTGAATTAATTGATTGCAACTGAAATCCTTAAGCGAAGCACGATATCCAAAAGCAAAGTTCTTACGGAGATTCCCCAATCTTCCAAATAACCTAATCAACTCTATAGTTCAATTTTTGTAATATACGTACAAGTCCAAATATAATTTCGTATCTTCACGTTTATTATTTAATATATTAAATGAACAATAGTAGACTAGCTTGGAAGCATTAACTTTCTTCGTCGACGCCCACATTTCGCGAACACCGTCTCGTCTGCCGCTATTTGTTCGAATATAGCACTTATTTGTTATTCATAACGTCGTATCCTCCTATTTCCTTTAAGTGCACTTATATATTCCGCCCGCGTCACCGCGGCAATCAGACTGTAATTGAATCGTACGAAATTGTCTTATACTCAGGCTATTGATTGTCGAAAATATTCAAACGGCGTTGTCAGTGCGCTTCTAACGACCTCACTTTGTACATTTCTCGGTCAATTAGTACGGTGAGAAATTAAGATCCGCTTTAATATTTGCGTCGCGTACTAAGCATAAACGACCCAGTAGATTGTTAATTAATAGCGAATAATGGCGTTGAAAGCAATTGGGATTACGCCGGATGATTTATGAATGAAGTTTAACGAAATATTCCTCCGAATTTGCCTTCAGAAAATATTCAATAGCCTACTATATTGTTTTGATATCTACGAAAAATAATTTTCCAAATTATTATCCGTATATTCGATGCATTTGAATCAAAGTAACGGTACTGAACTGCCTTCGTAGCAGCTTTAAAATGGCTA
Source organism: Oryctes borbonicus (assembly GCA_902654985.2). Lineage (NCBI taxonomy): Eukaryota > Metazoa > Arthropoda > Insecta > Coleoptera > Scarabaeidae > Oryctes > Oryctes borbonicus. The sequence continues at coordinate 7,808,860 of LR736868.1, forward strand.
ACCTTGGGGGTGTCAAGGTATTGATTTCGAACCTCTCTAATAGCTTTACTTTTCTATACAACACGCCAAATCCTTATTCTAAGGCGTAGATTAAGTGAAACTCGAAGGATTTGGTGAAAATGGTGACTGCGCCTAATTTGAAGCTTATACTTATTCAATGCCCCTTGAGCAATTTGGAAAACCGTAGCAGTACAAACTATTTCTCAGCAAATCCGGTTTCCAGTGCAGACGAGGACGACGACATGATATATCCCTTGAATAGCTTAGCACTTTCCAGCTAATTAAAACGATTGAATCCTTTTTTCACTATTACAGCGTAATACAAAGACTTCTGTACCTGTCGAAGAATTTAACCTGAGACCGTAAACAAACCTGCGGAATTGTCCGTAGATTTTATCCTCCTATATGATTGTTTTTGAGATATGGAAACAAGTCATAAGGAGCTAGATCTGAACCATAGGGTGGATGGTCAATTTCTGTGAAGCTATATTCAGCAAAGGCAGTTTTTGCAAGTCTTCACTTGTGAACTGGTGCATTATCATAGAGCAACAGGACCTTGTGTCAGTTTTTTGCCCTTGCCTTTCACTTTAATAGCATCTCTGAGGCGATGCATTAAGCTTGCATAATACTGCCCTGTTTACTCTTATTTAGATATTCAATCATTAAAATATTATCATATTCAGGACGATCGGCCAAAAGTAGTGCATTTACTAAATTTTACGTTGATCAAATGGCACTTTGGAAACCGCATACAGAGAAATGTATTGTCCATCATCTATAAGCTGCGAAGTTAATATTGTTATAAATTGCCAAATGACAGCTTCAATCCTACCAATTAATCCTCTAATAATTAATCTGTCAACATAAATCCCTCTTGACACTATCGGATAAAATAGCTAAATCCGGTATAACGCCCGAAAATCAAAGAACATTTGAGTAAATCAATATCACCAAGACATAGTGCATTGATAAATTAACATCGTCTACTCTCTAATTGCATAAAGGCGGACAACGGCGATTTCACAATATTTTTATGAGAACCAATCAAGCCTAGTATATTAATTGCTCCATTCTCGTGAACAAGCGAATAAGAATGCGCTACAGCCAATAATCTATAGCATCACATAAATATCCTGTTCCGTAGTGCATAATTTCCTTGACATTTACAGCATGGTTTTCTAATAAATTATTCTTGCCCTAGACATACATACATGGTCGTGCGGACGAATATTGCGGTAGGTACGTTAGTTACCATGATTGGCTTTAATTATTCATAACAGCTTTTGAGAGTGCAGAACGGATTGCAGGTCATGCGCATATTCATGTCTGTGGTTAAGCGTGCGTTTCGAAATTCTTAATCGTTCACATTGTGATATTTCAAAATGACGAAAGGTTAGAGCAAAAAAATGTTTGATTCATGAGCAAACAGGAATAAATGCTGTTGGATGCCTTAGTAAAATCCAATGTATAAAAATAAAAAACCATGTCCTAAATAATCGCAAAGTATGTAGCCTTTTAAGGGTTGAAATCGACTGGTGCTTCACCCAGCACCGAAAATTCTTTTTTTTTTATCCATAATTAGACGTCATTAAACTCTTCTACCTATTTAACTTTGTTGATAAAAACGCAAGATAGCAATCTAACCTCATTTCGTCAATACAGCTTTTAGTATATAATTAGGAGCGTTATTATGTTACTGATACCGTTTGTAATGTAGGGTGATGTATAATCTGCTAATCTGCTTGCATAATACAACCTATAACACAAAGTATTTTAGTATTACTTTTAGCCACGTAAGCACATGTGGTAATGGCTCCAACTCTCTACAAATCTCCATAGATTTTACATGTTTATTCCATGAATCTGCATCTACATGTAGAGTGTTAATTTTTGATGAGCACAAATTTGCTAATCTGTCGTGGGACTTCGCACATATTGAAGACCAAACGCCCTCATTACTACCTAGCTAGATGTATCTCATGTAGTTGAGTGAGATAGTACTAATTTTTGTCTTAATTCATATACATCTAGAGCCAGTTTGCGTCATAGTAACTATGATTTATTTCAAATGGAAAAAAAGTAGCGAAAGGAGAACGTTACACGTACATACAAGTTAATGACATACGATAATCCGGAACAAGATCTCGGTTAATTTGAATCCATAATTCGCTTGCCTACTACAACTTCCATATGAAGTTGTTTTGCAAGAGTTACCTTGTTTTTCAAATAGGAAGTGTTACGTGCAGAAAGTACATATATACATAATTTATATATTAATATAGAATTCCTTCGATAATTGAAAGTATTAGTGCTTTTACAATTTTATCAGTGATCTTCATTGGTGCGTACTAAATGCAGCAATTAAGACTACACTGAAAGAAATATTTTTTGATTCTTGCCATTCTTCAGCTAGAGTTTGGAACCTTTTCATTCTTTAGTGAATGGTACGACACGTTGATTGTCACAATTGTTGCGAGGAAACTTAGGTAAAGTGTTCTCAAATCATTCCTCACAGAATGCAGCATTCATCTCCTCACAGTAATCAAGGGCTTCTTTACTCTCAAATATCGAGCAACTCTATATCGGAACCGATATGGAGTACGATAAACTGCCTTCCTTTGTCCATTGAATTTTTGAACCTGGTTGACAAACCTACGAAAAATTTTTTTCGAGGAGAGGTGACACTTGCATTGGTCCACACTACTTCTTTGTGTGGCCTTCGTTCACCCATCCCTCATCCAAGTAAAATATTGCTCTGCCTTCCCTTCTTCATCTTGCAATTTAATCTCTTTCTATTAAAGACTATTTAAAGATGGTTTTCAAAAAGCTATGTAATGTTTAACATTTTCTTCAAGTTGAGACGACGACTGGGATTGCTCTTAGTGTCGATAACTTATCGCCTCCTTTCCACGAAAGCATCTTGAATATGTTTAAAATGCCATTTTTCTCCTCCAGAGACGAACGTCTCCCAAGAGAACGTTTTTTCGCGGCGAAAACATCAAATTAGCAGGGATGTACTTCTTCGCTCATTATTCGACGACCTTCTAACCAAAAAGCCATGTGGAGGATTCAGTCTCTAAATACTGTCATCGGCATGATCATAGCAAACACAAAACAGCAAAAAAATTGCCAACGACAACCGGAGTAAACCGAGTAAATCGGTTTTAATTACAGCCAATTGAAGCTCTTACTTTTTAAGTCAAAAATTTAAATCGCTCTCCTTCAAATTGAAACAAGCCATATTTTAAGAAGTCTTACAACAGACGATACAGACGCACACTACCAACGTACAAATAGCAATGAAGGAGGGTTCTCAAAGACTGAAGTTTTTCCCGTTATTGATGGCTCATTCCATACAAAGTGTTATTGAATTTTATTCTTCAAATGTAGTGTAAGCTCATTCCGAATTTTAATGATTTGATTCAATTAAAAGACGACGGACTCTTTATACTTTCTTTACTATATTCTTTCCTTCAGCGCATTTAGGTCTTTCCCTACTCCCAACAGCTGCTGCCAAATAAATCTGCTTATATGCATCTTATTGGAGGAAGGACATCTTACGAAAATACAGGAAAAGCCTGTATTACTGTGTCCACAAGGGATGGACACTGGGTAGAACAGCCAAGAAACAAAACAATCTTCCAATTATTCAGATTTTAATAAGCTCTCGCAATTAGTTTATTGCTTCTTTGGAGAATACCGAAGTGAGTGTCAGATGTCAGAAAAACAGAGAGCTATCTGTCAATTAACACTCTCTTTGGTATTTTCTGATGATACAATAAACTAATTGCGAAAGCTCAAGTTATAAGTGGCTGTTACACTTAACACCAATTTCTTTGCCTCTTTGGTACTTAAATGCAATGTTTATGTTACCTGGCATATGTTCAAAAAATAAATTGGACATCTCGCTGACATGAATTTAATTGGTTAATTAAATAAATTTAAACATCTTACAAGTTAATAACGTTTCATAACAAAAAATTGCAAATTACTAACTACTACGAAATTAAATAAACATAGTCCGTAACTTCCTGTTTTATTCTCCAAGTATATTTTTAGACCAACAGCAATGAAATTGCGGAGACAACCATCGCCTACAATGCTTACTTGTCCCCATATACTATACAACGGAATAATTTATCAACGGAGATCCTCTCTAAATAAAAGATTTCGGACATTTAGTGTTTGGGTGTGATCTCGAAACGAGTGCTTAGAAGATATTTATAGATTGTTAATATGAATTCGTCAAAGAGATTACTAGTTACCGTGTAGCGTTAATAGCCCTTAGTTACTCAACTCTCTCGTTTTAACTTTACGATGCCTGCAAATAAGGGCGTAGTTAGCACTTAAGTGTGTATAAATATTAAACCGCCGTAAACATGAATACGTATTCTACCATGTACTACGTACGAGTCTGAAGATTTATGAGCTCCGAATGCACGAATACGTATAGTACATACATACATAGGTATGGGTATACTGAATGATCAGCTGGTAGATATCGTTGGGTTAAAAAAGAATTAAAACATTTGTTATTGCAACTGCAAAACATTCCTTATAGGTAATAAAATTCTATCTCTTGAACTCATAAACTTCGGGTTCAAATAAATGTTTACATCCATTACGTAATTATTTTTCAGTTTCAGAGTTTAATTTGACGGAATTCTATTTCGTTGTGCTTATAATACAAGGCGTGTGTATTGGCGCAAAAACTACAAGCAGCGACATCCTTTGTTCAATTCCGAATCGAAAAAAAAATGTTAACATTGTACACCGAGAATATCATACCTTTCACAGATCGGAGACATCCGAGTGGAAATATATCTCGAAGGTTGCAGCAAGACCTTCGTGAAACTGAATACACAAGAATTGCTAATGTTACCCTTATGTAAGAAGAGCAAATTTTAGACGCGATACAAGAAGATTTCAGCCCCAGCATGAAATATCCGCAGTAATAAGACCGCTCAATTGATACACCAAGAAACCTTCATCCGCATCATGCTTTTGATGCTAAGAAATGATTCAAAATGATCGTCCTGTAATCCCGGAGGTGACCCTCCAATATTATTGTATTATGCGAGTACAGTGCTGTTCCTTCAAGATATTCCTGCAAACAGCTTCTTGCTATTAAGACTTCTAATTCAGAGCCAAACGAAGAACGTCGCTGCATTTAGAAATTCGTAGCTTCAATTTATAACTATGCTGCGAAAGAAAGCAACTACACACTTGCATATTTTGTATTTAATTTAATGTAGACGATGCACAGATCTGGAATTTGAGAAAATTAATGCAATCAATACAATATATATACAAAAATATAAACTTATCCATCCAGTTATCTCGGTTAGTTCTCCATATAGCTTTATCATTCTGTTTCTCTTTAATTCCACATAACACAATGGGAACATCGACCCTTGGTGAGTATCGAAATGACATCGCGCGACTTAAAACTCGAATATATAACATACTTGACGCGTATCTACCGTTAAGTATGTACATCGAGGAAACGGAGAAATGGATATCAAGGTAGTGAGTAAATAGTGAGTAAAACTGTAACAATATCGCTGCCATAACGTACCGGCACCGTTCAGACGGTGGTACCGCCGCGGAGTCATCGACATTTTTATTGAAGGTATTATACATTGTCGCCATGTTACGCAAGAAGACGTGACGCGGATTCCAGAGCATGTCGTGGAATGGTACATCTCATTGGAGATTAAGCGAGCACTCGACATCCATGCTGCTATTTATGATATTAAATCTGAAACTTTCATACTTTCACGTTGGAATATATTACATTTGTTGTAATGTGTGGAATCCTACTTATTAAAGTTTCTACAGCGTGTGTTAATATTTTAGCTTTCGTGTAATCTTTGTGCGGAGCGTGCCTTTCTCGTTTATTAGTCTTTATCTATACAAAGCGAAAAATTAGTGTATGAAGGGAAATATTTGCTTTACTTACAAGTTTGGACTCAACAAGCTCATAGAAAAGCAAATAAATACTTTCTTGCCTCAAGAAGTTAATTGCTTGCTGTTAGCACTTTACTCTATTCAGCAATTTCTGGATTAGCCGCTTGAATCTCTCAAATTTTTCACTTTGAGTAGTAGTACTTGAAAGGAGAGAACTAAGATAACAGTAGTACTATGGTGCGATGCTTTGCGTGTCTTAAGCAAGCGCGATGCTGAAGATGAATACTTGAAATTGCTGAGTTTTTGAACAAATGCGGATACCGAGCTTTAAAGTTATGCAACGGTGACTTGTGAATTCAGATATTAACATAACGGTGATTTTAAATATTTAGTACCCAAACTAGCGTGCTGACTATCAATGCTCGTTCTTTGTTCCTCTAAGGTGATAGAAGGACCAATGGTATGAAGGCGAGATGGGCCTGGTTGACTGTGATGCCGACTAATTACATATATTCTCTAAGCATCTGCAAGGCATAGAATATGCTAGACTTCAAACCAATTCCAATAAACGATAAAAGCACTTACTTTAAACAGAATGAAGGTAACTAAGAGTGTTGTGCTGCCTTAATAATATGAAAACTGAACGGCGCCCCGATGAAATAAGTCTGTGATTTAGGCTATTCGAGAGTAGAGCACTAGATAAGCCCGTCTCAATGAAAAATAGCTAGATTCAGGGTGCACGTGCATCTAGATGTATAATTTCTTGTCAATCCAATGGAATGGCGGTACATGGCTCAGAATCCTTCAATCGACTGCCTGTATTTGCGGCTTATGAAGAGGAAAAAACTATCTCATATGAAAACTTCTTAAAAGGGCTATGATGAATGAATTCTTGCTACGCCGCCAAATTCACTTCGACGTATCCGAATAAGCGGAGTACATTATGGTGCCTGATACTGGGCAGATGGAACCTTCGCGTGACTGTTGAGATTCTGACTGGACGTTGTCAGTTTTATAAGCTATGATTAACCGACAAAGACCTATCACGTGGAGACCGCCAAGCTAAAGACGAAAGGATGGAATACATTATGGTGCCTGATACTGGGCAAATGGAACCTTCGCATGGCTGTTGAGATTCTGGCTGGACGTTGTCAGTTTTATAAGCTATGATTAACCGACGAAGACCTATCACGTGGAGACTGCCAGACTAAAGACGCAAGGATGGAATACTCTCCCTGCAGGTATCCTGCATTGGTATCAATAAAAAGGACGATGTGTTAACGATATTATTGCCTAAATGTTGTGACATGCATCTCATGCTCTTGTTAACCATAACCATAAGCAGCAGGAACAACGACAGTAAGGAGGATTGTTCGGCCAAAGCAGAATTTACATTCCTAGGTTTATTTTCAAAATGTAGTTCCACGGCTCTTGACCATTAATTAAAATTACGCGTTGAGGAATAAACATTGGGTTTTTGGAAAAACGGTTCAACAGTTCTCCTCATCCATTCGGTTCAATAGTTAAATTTGTTGGTTCTGATTATTCCAGACCTGACTAAAATTATCTCCATGTCTCATGACTCTGATGAATTAGCTGTCTTTGTACATACTTCACCATTTGTTAACATCTTTTTAATAATAATATATCATTGTATCTACATCAATACAAGTGGTTATCTACAAGAAATCAGTATTGTAACATCTTTATTTTAAGTTTACACGTGTTGAAACTTTGATCCTCTCATAATACCACTTGCGCTACAGCAAACGCTGGATGTAGATACATTATTACTAAAGCGACCCGTGTTTTATGGACAAAATTACACTTCATATTGTGTGCGCGTGTTTAGTTTATCAGCTTGTCTGCACATAAATGCATATTGCACGATCCCAACCAGTTTTTAAAGTCGGTCGCCGTTTTAAGCTACTACCATGGAAGAAAACAACGACCAAGAGTATCGTATAGAAATTGCATTATCGCAGGAATTCTCTTCGCCTTAGTAGATATTAATGCATACGAGCGAATAAAGTATCCACCGCAGCTTCAATTAGCATTCGCACATATATCATTTTATTGTACGACTTCACAAGGCCTTGTGGGAAATATCTTTTTATGTCAGTGCCGCATATTTACATATGTACACACATAGACCGCATAAGCATTCTGGATGTTGTGTTTTATTTGAATTTTCTCTCGGGTACTATGCTTGTATATGGTCGCTTTAAAATTATGAATTATTACCGCCTATTTAATCTTCTTTGTAGCGAAAAATTAAAAGCCCGATTCATGTATACTGTTTTGCCAAAATTATAAATCCTATTAAATCAGATATTTTGTCAACGTAGATGAACCTAAGCTGCAAACTCACATTGGCAATATTCCAGGATTGCTCTTGTATATATAGGTTTATTTTCGTTTTATTGTTATTTAATTTTCATAGCGCCACAGTTACATTTTGATTGACCAAAATGTAACAAGTAGATATCTCGAATCAAATGTTTTACGCGTTACATAGGCAAATGCTCATTCACTAATTTGTTATTCTATACTTTAGGTACCTTCTACATACTTATGACGATTGTTGCTGAAATCTCGGAACTGATAAATATGCTTTGTGATATAAAATAAGAAAATTATGGTAACTACGATGCCGGCCAAATTTAGACACATCCAAGGTTCTGTAGGTAAGTGACTTCTCCATTTCTATATCTGAAAGATAACTAACGCGATTTGCTCATTTCTAGCACGTTAGTTTTTGAGTTGCATTCTTTTAGCGCGTATTCTTAGTAAATTATAGATGGCAAACAAAAGAATTAAGGAAACCTAATTACCAATTCATTGTTGAAATTCCAAGTTTCTTCGAGATGTTTCTTAAATACATTGAAATTTCTAACAATACATGTGGTATTAATTCCAATTATTTAATTTTTTATCTTTTATATGAATTTCGAAATGTTTGCTAGTTCCAGATAAATGTTAACGTTTACAAGTTTCATGTAACTGAAAAAAAAATAACTTAACTAATACTTTCAATATATTGTATTGTGTAACTGTTTATCAATACCCGAATAACTGCAGCCCGCTATAATAGCGCATAAAATTGGCAATATTTTTATTTTGTGCAAGAAGTATGGCGGTCGTTGGGAACTAACTAACACGTGGTTGTTGTTGTCAGGACGACCAACAAAGTTAAAAAAAAATTTACTCATTTCAATTTCATCAATATTTCGGTTGTACCAGGGTAATAAGTGAGTTGCAAGTAGACAGCCGAGCTTGTGAATTCAGCGATGTACATGTTAAAAAGTGTGAATTAAGAAAGGGACTATGCAACGAAATTTCTTTAGTCCTCAGTTACGTCCGTCCAATTTGCCTCACAAAGTAGGACGCGGATGGCGGGTTTAATCCCCAACCCTATTTTCTAGAGGTTTTATTTTTTATTTTCAATTTCTGATGATTAAACCGGATTTTGGGATATATTTTTGTAAAATAAATGAATAAATACATGGATGAATTGCCTTTTTATTACAATACACGTAACATTTTAATTGGCTTCAAAACATGAAAAAAACCGTTGCTCGCTACATTTGATACACATCTATTGATCTATCTACTTATTGATTTTGTTAAAAAAAAATGTAATTCATGGATTGCTATCATTATTAGCTACTTTTACAAAACTTTTACTCAAGTAGGACATGATCGTGGCACTTAGTGGCAGTCATTTACATATCAAACGTTATATTAACACAGAGCCAACAGTTTCACTTTCGATTCTAGCAAAAAACGTGACTTTTATCAGCAAACCTACGGCCTAAGACAGGAATCAAACTCGTACCGTTAACATTGGAATATGCCTGCCATTCAATCACCCTCTCAATTAGATTGCTTATTGCTGATCGGTCAGATTAGCTTAATCAGGTTTTGCTTGGACTTCTATGATTATTAAAATTCGCAATTTAGCTGCTTCACAGCTGCTTGTAGTAACAGTATAACTGTTGAGATATGCACATGTACGTTCGCGATAAGTTAAGTAATGATCAAAGGGAGAAGCATCTTCAATTAGCTATTAAAATAATCTAAGATGCTGCAACAATTGAAGTTAAAAAGATAATACTTAGCTTTCTTAATGCAACAGGTATTTATTACTTTAATTCGCGTCTGGAACTTCTTATACAAGCCACAATCTGTGTAATCTAGGCTTTCTTGAAGAAGCGTTGTTCTGTAATTTGCTAGTTGTTTACTTAGTACTAACATTATGTAATTTGTTTTATTGAGAAGTGCTTTTATGCTCTTGGCGAAACATCGTTTACACGATCAGAGAAATTTTTACACGGCGAGTAGACATACAAATACCATGTCGTAAAATGGTAATTAGAAGCGAGAAAATAACGATATACCTAAATTTAGTTTTTAACCAGAAGAAAACTTCTTAACTATCGTAGAATTTATGAAAGGAAAGTTTATTATATCTGTTTGCCCATCCAAAATGTTGTCCGGATCCAACGGTAAACCTTATTTTATAAAATAGCCTCCTAGAACGTTTATTTTGTAGCTCTTATTTATTTTAAAAAGAATAATTGTATTTGTCAAAAATATACGTATGTCCTGTTTCTAATATATATGTTGCTATGATTGTTGAATCTAACTTTTTAGAGAGTTATTATTATTATAGAGGGCTACTTTATAATCAAAGTTCTTTAAAAAATTACTCAATTTCAATTAAATCTTGTCTAACTATGGGACTTTTATCCATTGCCTAGAACTTGGTTCTAGATTAGAACGAAGTGCTAATTTTATAGCGAAGATGCAAAATTCACAAGCAATGCTAATACTACTACTTAGAATTAGTAGCATCAACAATAATCTAATTTCCCTAAGCTATTCCAAATCTAAATAAATTCACCTTTCTGTAAAAAAAGAGATGTCCATTTTAATGTACCCGAAAAAGAGCAGAGAGTAAAATGTTCTCCTATTCAAATATCGCAACATAGCTTTTTGCAGTCCCCGGGGAAATTATTACGACACCCATGTATGGCATCGGGATATTAAAACGAACAGATTCGAGATATCGGCCATTTCGAATACAGTTTCACCTTGCTGCATGCGTTTCCGAAACAAAAACGTTTCCATTTCTCGAAAAACAGGTGAACGTGTTCGTTAAAAATTTCATTATTTTTTCGGTGATGTAAAATCGACATCGCTTCAAACATCATCGCCGTTCAGTTGTCGAAGGGAGAACTTCTAAATAGCCAATCAAGTAAATTGCAGCATAGGGGAAGGGGATTACAAGCGAAGAACGGAATTACCGACTTCTCCCCTTATATTTTCAGTCGCAAAGAGAGATAGGAATATGACGCTTTCAAATTAGCCTTCTAGTTCAAGCAAACATCTTTGAATTTAAATTGCCGAATCAGCATCTAGTTATTCGCGTACCTGCGTGTAATATATTCCATCGATGACAAACAATTTTTTTCTCTAACATTTTCTTATGCGGCGAACTTAAATTGATACGAGATAAATGATAGAAGATTGCCAGTTTTGTTGGAATAAATTTCTCTATCTTTGAATGTTAATAAGAATCTTAAAAGGTTATGTGTACAATAGAATTCTATTTCTGGCTTAGTTTCTACATTTCTACCTTTCTTTGTGCAGTGATGATATCTTTTAAAAATCGACACTTTTGCGCATCACTTTAAAGAATGGCAGATCGATTAAAAAGAGGCCTAATCAATCACTTAATGCAGCGTATGAGATGTCGTGAAAGCACAACCTTATACTATAAATTATTTTGCACTGGGAAGTAATGAGACGATGCAGCAGTCTAAGTACTTTAGCTTGTTCTTAACTCTTATCCTACATAATCAATATTAATAACCAATAAACATCTGACCGCCAGCTTTTCCTTCTACAAACGAATGTGCACTTTATTCAGCGAATACTTCCGTGCACCTAATGCCCTCTTGCCATAAAGTTGCTGTATAAGGCAACCATTATAGTTAAAAAGCTTTAGGTTTTGACTTAACCAGTCAAACTTAAAGCCACGAAAATTAGCGCTAAGGTTTTCTAATTTTAATCAATAAATAGAAAACGCTTTTAATTGCGTACGTGCCAATTTTGTCGTAACCAATGAGTAATCTCTTGTCTGTTTCTAGCCGCAATGAGTCCGCCAGAACTTGATGTAAGAAGCTTGCTTTCTTACTGGAAATGAGTAGGCTACTACTGAGAATTATCATGGAATGCAACTAGAAAGTTATAAATTCAACAGAATCATTTTGCAGGAAATTTTTGGGAAAATCCTGAAAAGTATTTAGTTGACACAGTCCGTTACAGGTTGGTATAGTCACATGTAGGCGCTTGCTTCTTCAAATTAATAATCAGTTTTGTTGTACAACGATTTGATTTCTATTATTTCGGACAATGAATGAATGAATAATTCAGATGAGCGGAAAAAATTCTGCTGCCTGTTCTTCCACCAAATGTTCAAAATTAAGCGAAGTGGCTGATTATATAAATGCCTAGTCTAAGTTAATCTAATATTCCGCTACTTACTGTATTTCTCCATTAATAAAAAAAAGAGAAAAAAAACATCATTAGCTACTGCCATAAATGAAAAATTTAAAGAGTGCGCCCGAATGCACCTGGTCCAAGGGTCTTAATATGCATCAGTAGAGATAGAAGATTGTCTACTATCATCGTCTACTTCAAAATCTACAAAATCATATCACGTTCAATTCAACAGTTTCATCATTGGATAATGCTAGATGCGTTTAAACCGTAACCTTTGCTCATAATACCCTTATACCGTTGAACTCTGATAATATACAGTATGTTATATGTTTCAGAAAAGCAACGAACGAAGATCCCAAACGACGCTTCACGTTAATGCTCTACATCTACCCTGTAGATCCGAATTTGTTTGAAATCGAGCGACAAATTCGGTTCTAGAGAGGTTTGTGTGGTGCATACTAAGAAACGTGACCAGAATTCTTTATCCGGCGATTGAGTCAAGAATTCGCCGTTCCGGGTCTGTTGCGAGAGTATGAAAGTGCATTTGTCGTTTTCTACTTTTGTGACGATCTACACACGTTGTTACATAGAAATATAGACACATTGTACATTAATACGTTGTACGTAGAATCTTTGTAATGATCTCGCCTTTAATAGAATATACTGGAAGTTATGTAATTAATTGTAAATAAATAGATAATAAAAGAAGTAGCTTAAGTTATAGATATAGAGATGTAATCACACACCATTCTCTAAAGGGAAATAAAAGGCAATTGACCGGTTTTGTATTAATTTAAAAAGGAAATATTAGAAATTACACATACTACGTGGTCAACTCTAAAACTTTTAAATATAAATATATAAAAGTCCGCTACCAATCAAACACGAACGTCTTCTTCAGTACTTTCACAAAGTACTTGAAAAGTAACGCCTGAAAAATTATATCATCGGAAAGATTAATTAATTAGGGGGCTGGTAACGTCTAGTCTTTAATTCTATTAGCATCCAGCAAAATAAAGCGAGGAACTTCTTTGGAACTTACTTTAAGGAGAGTTAACATGAGCATAAAATAATGAGGAGATCATTAAGTGTTCAAACCGCTCATGGGACTTTATTGCAACAAGATCCTGGTAATTGGGTAACAAGTTATAGAATTAACAAATTAGATAATTTTGGAACATGTGTTAATTTTCGCATCTTTGGCAATCTATATTTACATCAATTACAATTCATTTTAAATTGCTTCTGTAATGTTCGTCACAATTTGCTTTGTCACTGAAAGGATTACAATAAAAGTTTCCAGTTACTACTACTTACTTTGTTAAACCACAACTGGCCCAAACAACTCCCTAAAGCACATTACAGGACTATTACCTGAGTGTATACTTTGATGCTTAACCTGTTTTTTAAATATTCTTTGAACGTGCCATTTGAAAACACAAAATTTGAAAAAGTATGCAACTCACCAAAAATAGCATTGCCATTTGCTCATTAAAACGACAAAACGAACACGTGCTTTAAATTAAAAGGTTGTTGTAGTTGCTGATTACTAATCAGCTGCACCTATTATGATCATTACGAAAAACATTTGTTTCCATTAGTTTCGATTTAGTTTAGCACAAAAATGTATTTCCACGTTTAAAGAATTAATAAAATAAAGCAGACAATTCTCTTGAAAATCGCCAGAAATTTTAAAGCTTGCCAAATTACATTAATAAGAGGACAAATAACATTAAGATCGACCAGATTGACGTTTAATAATAAAGATTATTTAAATGAAATGTTTAGCGTCCACACCAGAATATATCACCAATAAAAGTTATTTGGTAAAAGTATCCATTAATTAACAGGGATACACAAGCTAAACTTATTGCTTTATTGATCTATTTTCTGTAATCTAACTGCTTGAACAAAAATATATGGTCAATGAAACAATAATTATAGTCAAATATATAACACCACCACAATTTTCGTTAGAGCAACTACATGTATTATCGGATTAAATAAACGTGTTGTAATTTTTAGTATAAATTGTTCTTATTTTAAAAATGCAAGGGTTTCTTGTCCACAATTTTTCTACTGATGCTAAAATTTATAAATGGCAACTAAAACTCTTAAACTTCATTTCATGAAGGATTTTTTAGTTGCATTGTAGCAGTCGTGTTCAACAATGTACATCAAAGCAAAATCCTTATTACCGTAGCTAATACTGCTGATAGTTTTTAAATGATGCAAAGAACAGTGGAGCATATTTCTAAAGTACTACAGAATATCTAGTTTTCCAAATATATACAATTTATGTCAACCACAGTGAAATTTGCTTATATCCTCATATCGATTAACACGTCCCATTTCCCGAGGTCGTCTGCACCTTGTATTGAAACAATGCAAAAATTTATCGATTGCAATCTTTATCTGTTTCATGTACAGCGTTCTTCAGAACGAAATATATCGTTACAAAAGCAGCCACGCACCGACGTCAGAATGAAGATTTTTTGTTTACAGAATTAACAGCATAAACCGTATAGATGTAATCTAAAAACAATAAGTTCGCCTTAAGCTGCAAGTAGATGCTTAAGCTCACTTTGATTTGCTACTCTAAAAATATCAATATGTTTTGTTCACTGTTGTTATGATGGCCAAACAATACTAACTCGCGTTTAACTATTACATTTATATATTTCTTTTATTTTCAATGTTAGACATTAGTATCATTATAAAAAAATTGTTGAAGATATAAATTTCGTATATGGCGGTTACAGAAAGATGTTAATTTGGCAAAGTTTGGTGTTTAATATTGAACAGCCTGCATACTTCGCTGTAGGTGCTATAACATATTTCTAGATAGTGGCCAATATGCAATTTAATCTCATAAAAATTGACACTAGAATGTATTTGCATTTGAAGACAAAATTTTAAATATCTCGAAATAACCGAATGAAATCTGCATTATGTTAGTTTGCTTCTAGATGGAGATACTAAATACGTAATAATGTACATCGTATTCTATTGAAAATAGAAAAGTAGGTGGCCGGTTCGCTATTAATCGATCATCCTGTGTATATGAAAATATGTTCAAAAGATATTCTATTAGGTCTCTTATTTCATCAGAAAATTTTAACTTCCTCTAATAGGTACAATTTTTACAATTTCAGAAGGTTCGACCACCGGACCGTATAATTTATTATGTTATAATGTTAGGCTTGGTTTGTTTCTAAATGCAAATTTCATTCACTTAAAAAAAACGTCGGATACATCTATTGATTACAAAAACGAACTAAATTAGGGCCCGTGCAGGGCGTTATGGGCAATTTCTGTTGTATATCGGTTATTCCGCGTAGAAGTATGCATATCTCAAGAGTTCCACAGTTCTCTTCACTTATCCAATTCATTAAGGATGTCATTATGTTTACTACGAGATATCCTGAAAGCTGACATCAAGGTAAATGAAGATATTACAAAAATTTAAAGAAAGGTACCATTACACCTACAAATAGAATCTTAGGTGCTACGGTAATGTATATGTACCACAATCCCGTTGTAGAAGAGAATGTGGGCAACCAGTTACTCTCTAAATCTAGACTTTGAAACAGTTTTATGTAATGGTAACCTTCGATCAATCGTAAGTCTTCCAAATCTCTTGTAGGTAACTTCTTAGCTCGAAAAGAAATAAAATTACTAATCAGCATCCTTAGAAGAATTGAAAATTGAATAACACACTTTCTCGCAATATTTCAAAACGAAGACATGCATGATGCTCCTAGCAGATGCTTATTCACAGCAACAAGTGATGATAATTCCACGATTGTCCGTTACTCTTATAATAATTACCTGCTCATTATCATTTATATCTTTCAGATCGGCTTGTTCTCCATCCTAACGAGCTTGTAGCTAATATATCGTACGAAGCGTCTGGCTTATACGTAAATTGGATTTATACATTGCGCCAAGAAGAACACGTAATTATCATTGCTCCGGAGAAAAATGAGTGGAATAAGACGAAGTTCGCCGTGTATTGTAGTTTAATTTGAGATTTTTATTGCCATCGGAATCATTAATCACGGCTTGTTTAGCGTTAATTTGTATCTCTTTTAATGACGATGGCCCCCACTGCGACTTAAGTCTCTCAGTTGTTGTTCGTAATGAATTAAAATCGTTTTTACACAATGGAATGTTTCTTGTCTTTTAAAGAACATTTCACGGACGCTTTCTTCATTAAAATTCTATAAGGACTTGTCGATTCCTCGTCGAACTGCATGAATTATATGTTAATTTTAATTAACTTGAACATTCAATGTATAAACAGGATAAAATTGCTATATTCATTACATTATTATATTGATCGAATACTTCCGTTTGCTAGAACATGTGGTTTCATTTTACCAATAGCTCAATAGTATTAATGAGCCTGTCAATAGAACGGTAAAGAAAGAATTGGGAGTCTGGAGCTTTTGTCTTCCCGCTATTATCCACTATTATCCTTAGGAGTGGAGAGTAATCGAACTACATTCATAATAAATAAAAAGTTCGGATTATAGATGGCGCGGCGGGTATTTAGAACTATCTCTTAAAGAGAATTGTGCGATACGTAAGGTTGCAATCATTAGTACATTGGATTTAGAGAGTGCTCTTAGTTAATGGAATCTAGGCGTTTCCTAACTTTTATTTAAAAATAAATAAAAAGAGAACTAATGTTTTCGATATGAATTCTTGCTATATCCGTCCTAGAGAAAGGTACAAAGAAATAGAGGAAAATATCCAATAAATATGATGAACACTCGAAATTCTTCCGTAAAGAATGTCCAAAAGAATTCTTAGTTTAATGGCAGAATTATTTTGCTAACGTTGAGTTCAATCGTTCAATCAAGAACACGATTTTGCAGGACCTAAAAGGTATCATAAGTTTATAGCAGTAGAGGATCACATCCACGCATCCATTTATTTTTTTAAAATAAATTCCTTAAAAATACTCTAATTATCATAGAGCTAACGTACTTGGCTATTAAAATATAGAATAAGCAAAATTTCAGGCCGCATAATCCTTTAAGCTTATACATTTAATTTGCTAAATTTGGAGTAGCCTTAGTGATCGATATTGGAGAGTTAATTTCGTTATAAACATGCCAGGAATAAGCAAGTTGCACAAATTCTAATATTTATAATCACCTCAACTCTTTCCAATTCGTCATTTAATAGCACACCCTTCTTTAATATAATAATAATAATCGCTATTGCTCTGTACAGCATTTTCAAATACAATTTGCGGATAGAATCACATCTTACATAACCTTAACGTACAAGGTTAACAGCCACATTTAACTTTATTTTTAGAATTCCATACGCAAGTACAAAAGAGAAAAACCGATTTCACAAAAATACGTGTATTATTTTTTTAATTAATAGTACACGTACAGGAATACAGGTTCGCCGCTATATATACGTTGGACGTAAATGCCAAAAAGACCAACAGGAGATAAGAAGGTAGCGCGCTGTGAGCACCCAACCCGGACACAAGATTAATGATAGGCGGCCTTAAGATTCAAAAGTGACATGAAAATCTCAGCCTCTGCATCAGTCCCAACTGTATCTTTACCAGGTTTTGTTCTAGGTGTACTTCCTTCAGGTAGGCAGCGGACGCAAGAGATTTAACGTACAGCCCGTCAAAGATATACTCGCGATTAGTTTTATTACACTGTCCGCCACCGAGACGATAGATACGCAAGTTATTTCGAGAGACGTGTGAGGTAGAGCTATATCAGCAATTTTTCTAGATGCATGTATGGAAAAGCTAAATAATATGTTGTATATTGTTACACGATTTAAATGGGACCTCTTTTTAAGCTAAACCATTTATGAGGCATTGAATATGTATAATACTAGCCATGTAAATTAGAATAATTAAATATCAGAAATGAGTTTTGCGCTAAAAAACATTGTTGAACTCTTTCGAGACAGTCGATAACTTAGTTTGTTCCATGAAAAAGTACGGTGCAATAAAATTTAATTTGGTTAAGATGTCCGATTTCCGCAGTGTCTTTCCTGAAGATGTTTCACGATTCTATAAGCGGTTGTATTTAGAGAATATTAAAGGTTGAAGGTTCCCTGATGAGATTCGTTTCTTTTAAATATAAAAATTTCTTCTTTGAACAGCTGTCTACGTCTATAAACTGAGACATTCTTTAAACATGGAGCTATAGCATGTATTGCGTAACATAATATCGCCTCTAGACAGCTAGTTGGAGCAAATAATTCACATCTACAGCGAGGAAAAGTTCGTGGTTCTAACGATTGAGTCTATTGAAAGGAAAGAAAATTTGCAGAAGTATCTAAACAAAATAATTTCAGTTCGTTGTTCAATGCATTTGGACAGTTGTAAGAGATTCATTATAACAAATTATTGAGAGTGCTTCCAAAATTAAAAAAAGAACGTGCAATTAAAATCAATGAAATAATTGAAGTCGCTGCACCGAAACACAATCTAGCACAAAATATGTGTGCTGTGTAAGACTTACTAAGTAAGTAGTGTAATGCTGAAAAACTTGTCATAAAGGCTGCGAGAAATCGCGTTCAGCAATTTACAACTGCGAGGCCTTTCTAACCCCGTTCTCTATTCTTCATCGGCTTGTATAGTGTCTGGTTCCTTTCTATATCGATTCCCGAGGTCTTATTAGATAAATATATCTCCAGCCATTGTTATTACCGGGTAAATGGCTAAGTAACTTCTCTTCGCCCCATATTCTTTCTTCCATTAATTCTCATCTTTAATGTAACTTCTTCCTATAAACACGTAAAATATAAATTAATAGGAAAAATAAATAAGGAAACACCCATATTTTGGAGGAATTTTCTCTCTTTTGTACACACTTAGAACTAGCTAAATAGCCTTACGTTAGACAAGATCTTCTTCCTTTTATGCATACTTAAGGGTTCAAAGCGAAGAAAAAATGCGTTGGCACTAATCCCTTAGCCACCAAATCCGCCTATTATGGCAGATATTTGTGTACAAAGTAGAAGAACATGTGAATTCATTTTTTAACATTATACCTTCAAAGACGGCTACCGCTAATCGTTTTATATACATTGCCACTCCCGTGGAATTATTTACAGAGGACATTCTAACCTTTTGTTCTTAAATTTTCGTTCCAACGCGTCATACCCTATCTCTAAAAATATATTGTTTATTGTCTTGATGATCCAAAGATAGCAGATACTGGTCGGAAATTTCAGAAAGTTTTAATTATCCATTGTGTTTGCGCAATTAACTCGCAGAACGAGGAAGTTTTAATTACAATTCAATTGATTAAACGATCCCAACCTCGCCGGTCTGCCAACAGCTTGACTGACAGATACAGATTTTATTTTTATTTAAATTACCGTCGACAATACACGATTCCGAGTAGAAACAACGCCAAATCGTTCCGCCTCTGAAAGCAAGAGGAAAAAGGACGAAAGCGAAACTCGCCGGCTATTTTTAAGCGCTGAAGGCGTGCGATATGTGAAAGAAAAATCCAATTAACGAATGGAAACGTTCTAAACAGTGTTTTCGGCCATACCGCGAGATGTCAGAACATGTGTTGTCGGATATGTCTATGTTGAGACGCGAAGAGATGTTTTCTTATGTCATCTGGTGATGGGATTCTGTCACATATCTCTCGCCAACTCCCTACCGTAAGTTTGAAGTGTATCTTTCGGGACTTATGTAATTAGTTTACGCTTCGCGTGGGTAACGAGACGTGGTAAGCTCATGCAACAGTAGCTTTTGATGTGGTCTTAAAATAGTCAGCTTCAGAATAAGAGCTTGTCGTTCTAAATAATTGCTAACTAAAGAATGCGTACCACAATCAAAAACAGACACTTGTTAGAGTCTCAAGTTAGTTGATAGGAGAGGACGGTATGTGACGAGAAACTTTTACAAACTTTATCATGAAAATTCCATCCACGCAATCAACTTAAAGAAAATAAAAGAGTGGGTTAGCTGCTTCCCAAGAGAACCACAGCTATTAAACAACTCTACATCCTCCTTTCACCCTTACTCAAATAATAAATTTGTGATGCTCTTCTTAGGTAGCCGGCTACATGGATGTCCTCTTATTTTGAAAAATATTGTAAAATCTACGTTTTATTTTCAAAATTAAAGTTCTTCATAGGAAATTTTGTACTTCGCTACCGTTCTACGCAAAAATGACTCTTTCAATGAATAATTATTGTACCCCTCGCTTATTGCATAACTGCTCGTAACATGCTTGCTTGATGCAGGAGTAATTCTAAAATGTAATGAGAAAGGAAACGCTACAGCTAAAGCACCTGCACTTCCGTTTTGTCATATATCTTAACAACAATTTTCTGCCAGATGTAAATAAATTTGTTCTGAATTTAGCGATGCGCCAAGTATATTTAGATTCTAGTTAATCTGTTAGGGACGCAGATAACTAAATTGAACTGTACTTTAAAAATTCCTATTACGTGATTTATTTTGATACTTGATTCATCACAACATATTACTTGTATCCTTCTCTATCACGTGAATGAAATAATACAATTGCAGCCAAAACACCGACTTGATTAATGATACGGAAAAATTGACCGGCAATACATTTTAGGTGGATTGTTTAAAAGCTATCTAGAATTTTTTTTTCCACTGAAGCGTGAAACTGTCTAGAAAGCAGATAAATAATCTTCTACCGTCCGTCAGTTACCTGCACAATTATTCTAATTGGACGTTTGAATACTTCCTAAGAGGTTGCGCGTACATTGAATTGCTCTTAACGCTGCACTTTTTCTCGTTTGATACACATACATACCTAAGCTTTTATGCAACTAAATTCATCTAACGCAAAGCGCTTTTTTGCATTAATCACGCAGTAAATTTCATACACTTCGCTTACTAGAAAGGTGGAACCATGTGGGTGTTTTAACATTTTCAACACCAGCGAACGTGAATAATGGATATTTCGTATGCGTAGGTTTGAAATAAACAACTCTTCTTGCTAGACACATTTGAAGTGCCCTTGGTATTAAAAAATAGTAACAATTGTAAGTTCATGGAGAGGGTAATAAATTCGTTGTAAGTAGAAGAATTTGTACATCATCTATCATAGGAGAATAGGTTCTATTTATCCTCTAGTACGTTAGGTTGGTCTAGCAAAAATCGGAATGGAGTAGTTTGCAATGATGTACGTATACGTAAAGTATATTTTTTGGCAATAACTAGTGCTGTCGAAATCGGAAAGCAATCTGCAATATGTAAAATTTAACACAAATTTGAAAGATGGAAAGCTTATTTATTTTATTTTTATGTTACCATAGAGCCTGCGTCAGCTCCTTAATCATCTTAAAGCTAAAGACGCAAGCTTTGGAGGCTGTATTTGAAGATGGCACAGTGTAGAGAGAATGAAAGAACTCCTGATATTTATACAGGATGTTCGTCTAGTGCATGGGGGAAAGGCAATTCCTTTCCTGAGCAATTTAAAGAAAAAGTCTTAAAAAAGCACTCTTTAGTATTCCTTATACTCATTTATCATTTTGAGATAACTGAGATACATAATATATATATATACAAATTTTTGCGAAATTCTGCTCTTTCTTTAACAACCGATGTTTTAAACGTCTTACGCCCTAAATGACTGATTAAGCATTTCATGAACGTTTTGGAAATACATCCGTATTAACTGCAATCTCTCTATTAGACCTTTAAAAAATATATCCGTAGATACTCCATTAAAAAAAAATAAAATAGCCATAAAATATTAAAGTAAATAAAATTCTAAACATCACATCAGGGGCTAAGACATTTAAAATATCGGTTGTTAAAGAAATAGCAAAATTTCGCAAATATCTCAAATTATTTCAACTATCTCGAAAACTAAGATAGAAGGAGGTAATATACGCGCTATTTCGTGCTGCGAAAATTGAATACCTTGTATATTTCAGTTCTTTTTTATATTAGAAACTCCGATTATATACGAAGACGTTTTGCTTTATGCTGCAGTTTTCGATGAGCAAAGGTGGTACGTAAATGAAAACAATACGACTAGCAAAAGAACATTTCCAAGTTTGTTATTTCATATTTGATAAGCTGCTTAGTACCTCCACAACCCGAAAAGATGTCTATCAATTGCCGGAAACCACACTAAAATTTGTGCCCTAATTATGTTTAAAAGGTAGCTTAAAAATATATTTTGAAAAACTAAAAAGTGGGCTCTCCAATATATTAAATAAATAATCGCTAGAGCGATGTCATTTCTTTAAAAAAATTCTTCTCCATTCTCCATCGGCAGTTTCATTAATATAATTCTATTCTTTCAGTAGCGCGCATCTTTTCTTAATACCATAAAAACTGTATAAATTCACCTCGAATAAGCTTCCTAGGGACGTTGAATTTTCACCATCGAAAAAATTATAATAGATTAAAGTAGACATTTAAAATAAAGAAAGCGCTATGGAATGGAGAAACTGTCAAGCGGTTGCCGAGTGGGACCGGGGTCGGGGGGACTCTACACAGAGGGCGCGCGGAACGTAATCTTGAAGGGTAGATACAGAAAGAGTCTTTCGGAACGTTCGTTTCTTATATACAATATTTTTTCTCTGGGAAAACTTTGTTGTTTGAAGCTGTGCGCCGCTAAGCGATCATTAATCATGAGTAAGTTTCGGAGAGTGAGTGACGTGTCGGAAAAGAACGGGGCATCAGAGGAGCGGCAGAAGAGCGGCAGCAGCCCTGCTCACACACACACACACACACACAAACGCGTTCACCACCGCACGGTTCGGTCCGCCGCGGCCCCCTTCACGTCGTCTACGACATCAGAAAAGAACTCCGGGGAGCTGCTGCTGCTGCTGCTCTCAGAGAAAATTGCAACATCTCGGGTTTCGAGAGGAGGAGACGCACAAGAAGCAGGAGAGAGGGGTATATTCTCTCCCGACCCCGTCGCCTGATCCGCGCGATGAACTCTCGAATAAAGGATTCTTCTTCTATTTGATGACGTTGCGGAACGGTTTCTCTCGACGAAATGGGATTTTTGTTTTATCTTAATTAAATGGTCGCCGTCTTCTGCTTTCAATTAAGATCCACGCAAATGACGGTAAGCCTATTGAGTTTACCTTAATGGCTTGCAAAAATAGCGTAAAAGTGAACTTTTATTAAATATAAAGTGAGCACAGTTTCCACGTTTTAACATCTCATGCTTTTAAGCAAATTGAGATTGCCGAGAAAGCTTCTATTTTACTTTTTAGTTTTTGTGTCCGGTGAAAGAATGGACGTTTACTACTACACAATATGGTTACATATTCCCATCCTAGCAAGCAAGTGATTTAACCTTCCCCCTTTCTTATGAACCTAGACCATTTTTAGTCTAAAGTTAAAGTAAACTTAGTACGTGCAGAAGTATACGTAACATCTCTTCAGATATTGAAAATGTCAACAAATACACCAATCTTGATTAAGCAGAGCTAAGATAATAACGTTTAAAGTATGGAGGACCTACATAACGCATTTATGATAATAAATTATCGCATATGGCAATAAATTTGTAACACCGTTAATGGACCGAGCTTCCGCCAAAGTTCGAGTGTAAAGTGACGCTATAGTAAAATGACTGGGCGTGATGACATGTCGGTTGTCACGCCGAGGATAAATTCATCATTGCCCTCTTCTCTACTTGGTCCTCAATCGATGACGTCACGGCTCACTCGCTCACCACATTGCGTAGACTCATACGCTCAACGAGAGTCGGAGCCTTACGCGTATACTCGATGAACGCATTTTATTTACGTCCGTGTGAAATATGGATTCGAATGCCAAAACGTGCATCCCTTCGCCGAAGAGGGTGGAAGGCAGATACGGAAACGCACCGTACACATGGCGTCGTTGTGTGTTTTCTTAAAGCGTTGTCGTTATTTAGCCTTTACAACGCGGCCGACTGAAGGGGAGAGAGAGGTCTTGAATGGGGTCGTCTCGACTTTTGTCGAGAAAATTTGATTTGAACTATTTCAATCCGGAGGACCATTTATTCTTGTTAGCAAGCTACCTTTGTTGATATAAACACTTTAAAATCAAGGAATGACAAATTATTCTCTTACCATAAGGACAGGTGGTAAGAGCGGTGGTATATCCATATTTAGTTAATACCAATTTCCGGTTTACAAGGAGATTTGTTTAGGATCCGTAATGACTACCGTCGTGCACGCTGCTTAAAATTTTTAACTTCCCGTCCAATGAGTAGCATTAGTTGTTGACGTACCTTTAAAAATTTCTCCTTTAATTCTGGAACAAGGAGCATTTACTTTACTTTTTGTCGAAGGCCAGACCCAGATCCTTCGCTGAAGTGCTCCAAGACAAGTAAACTCCACTAACCTATATAAGATCCGCCGTTTTTTTATTGTTGTTTTTAAATCGATCGACTATCTTCAGCTCCCGTTTAGTAAACCGAGCTCTGAGCAGGTCTGCAACATCCTGATTCAAAACCGCTTGTCTCGAGACGCCCAGTAAACCGCCATGTCGTCATATCAAGATGCTTGAGGATGTCATCCTATATGTGAAGGGGATATAAAGTTCTGGCGCGGGAAGCGAGTCCTGTGGGACACCTCCCAGGCACGCAAAGAGTGAGGTGGATGTGCATCCATTGATCTTACTAGCGAAGCTGCGTACAGGCAGAGAGTCTTAAACCCCATCCGAGGCGTTAAGGAAATTGGTATAAGAAAATTAAGCAGTAGCGTTATATTTCCTATAATAAACATCACTTCTGTGGATAAGGCTAATTCACTACTAAGCACTAACAAGACATCTAATATTTACTATCGACATTCTTTGTTCTTATGCAAGGTCAAAGTTTCAACCACAATATTTATGAACTTATCTAGGTAGAAACAGTTCAAGATCATCACGCAGTCATAATAAGGAAATGCAACAGCCTAAATGTGCTAGGTAACGATGACTGGTCATTCCAAGCGCTACAAGTGAAGTCACCCACTGAGGCCAAATGACTGGCCACATTGTCGACTACCACATTTTATCTAGATGCGCATACATTATTATTTAATAACCCGATCACAATTTACATTGATACCCACATGCATCGTGTTAGTTTGCTCGAATCAACCTGTCAGGAGCCCGTCTTCGTACAAATTACACGCCACGAGCGCGCTCTTCGTTATTATAGTGTTCGATGCGACGGCTGGAGGATTTTTATTAAAAAATGGCGATGAAAATAACGAACGGTTCTGCGTGAAAAAAAAGTAAAAAAAAAAAGGGAGGCAGCCGATACTACACGCGGGCTTCGACTCACGGATTAAATTAAAACGCCCCGTCTAGATGGTGGATGTTATTACATGCGAAGAGAAGATCGCAGAGTGAGGCCGCTCCTTCTGCAATAACAATTTCGGTGTGTGCCAAATTGAAAATTCTTGTAGTACTATCCCTCGTGAAATATCCATTACAAAATTAATAATGCTCTCATATTGATTTTATAATGTGTTATTCTTGTTTGCCGGTGGGAGAAAAATTTATTACATTGGATATCTGACAGAAATTTTATAATTACCATGCATGGAAAGATATATGAAAGAGAAATCGTGGATTTCCAGATAATAACTCACCTGAGGGTAGTGGTATATCACTTCTTCGGTAGATACCTTTGCACAAAGATCTTAACAGAGTCGCACATATTTTTTTTTTTTAATAGAAAGGATCAATAAACAAGAATGGCAAAGATCTTCAAGAACTTTGTGACTAGAAGTATTGCTAGGATTTGATGAGTCAAGATTAGAATTTAAACGATCTAGTTGCACGAAGACACTCTAGAGAAATGAAGCAGCTACACAAGAAGCCAGATATTGAAATCAGGAAGAATAGGCTGTGCAATATAAACAATCTTTCTTTTTTCTCAAATATTGCGATAACTCATAAAACTCTGCGCTAGAATCTACGTTATTTTCGTAGTAAATAATTACTTTTATTCGTGAGAGCTAAATTAGCAGCGTTCTTGAATTCAAAATTATTTTAATTAGATTCCTACAATAAAACAAAGAAGAACCTTCAGAATATTCTAGAAAGTAATATGGCAGTCCTTCATTCCATTACATATGTGAATGTGTACATATACGAATACATAAGAATATTCTCAAACACAGCAATGGCTGTTTCGTCGGGACCTTTAGAAATAGGGCACGTTCTCCTAATGGTAGGAATTTTAAAAGGTATTATTTTTACAGTTGGTCCAAATCCCTCTCTTTTCACAAACAATAATAGGCACCAATACAAAATCGGGGCACCCTTCTGAGCACTCTCTCTCGCCGAGGCCCAATGGTAAACACCCCTGGCATTTTGCACGCTCGAATAATCTTCGCCTTTTGAAATTCTTCTTTCCGCCGCCCCGGACAAAATAAAAAATTGCAAATTACTTCGGCAGATCATTTTTTACACGGTCGGTCGCGGTATTTACTCGCAAGCATTGTGTTCATGTTTTTCGAATAATACGAGATAGCTTCGGATATAACATATGCATGCATTATGTATAAGTATATGTGCCTCTAGCGTACGTTGTAGTGAGTATGCGTGGATATTGGCTATTGTTAAGATCCGAGGAATATGTTATTAGTTTCACTGGATCGAATTTCAACGAAATTGATGATGGTTGGTAGACGAGAGGTTCCTTTTTATTGATTTATTTAGTTGTACTATACATATGTAAAGCTTTGTATGTACGTTTTAGGTAATACATCTTCCGTTGAGCAAATATTTTCCGTTATTTTCCAAACACAAAGGGCAAATTTGCTGTATTATTATGAACGATATGGAAGATGCAAATGTACAAATTTGTGTCGGTAATCACTACATGTATCGCTTACGAAATTGATATATTGTGCATAATGTCTAAACTTGAATACTTCCGGCAATTCGCTCCTCGACTACAATGGAATAAATAATCATCAAGGTGTGAACAGCTACGGATCACGTGAGGATCATATAAATTTATGTATAACCTTTGATTGCCCTCCTCATACGAAGATCTATCACAATAGCTACCAACAACCAACCAGAGTCATTTGGTAGTTGTTAGCAACTCTTTATTTCATATTCAAGACAGTACGGTAGGTAAATGATTAATTAATCCTGAAAGCGACCCTAACCCATAAAAGATATTTAGTAATAAGGACAACGAAAGTCGAAAAGGTTCCTTAATGATGCGAAGATCAAAGTAGAGAAACTTTATGCAATCCGCTTATACCAAATCAATCATTGTAGGTACAAATCTGATAATAGATACAACTAGTAGCAGCAATAAACAATACATAGTTTATAGTATTTCATGTGTTGTTAGATTGTTCTCATTTAAGAAAGAATTACAACCTTTCACGTGGGCTTTTCTTTAACATACAAAATAATGAAATGTTAAATGGATCTACACTGGCTGCAATTGGAAATTCACCGCTCGTAAATAGTTGGAGTGTTTCGTTAATATTTTATAAATGTATTTCTGAAGGTTAACTAAAACGATTGTTTGTCATATTGTATTGGTCTGGATTGTTTTCAAGAGCCAGATGTTCCACGCATGTTTTCACAGGAACATCAATAGTTACAATCTAAATGAACAAAAACGAGTAAGATGCCTGCGGTATGTTTCAAGCAATCGCCTACAATCGGCGTAATGGTTTAGGGCGCCATCACTTCAGTTTCCAGGTCACCATTAGTACTAATTTGTGGAACAGTTACGTACGTTATCTCATTTGTAGACCATTGCCAACGAAATATTGCATCAAGATAATGCTCCGCCTCATACAACCCGACAAATTGACGCCGTTATTGACCGAAAAGAATGCAAATCTGCTTCCGAGACTTGCGAAATAGCCAGTTCCCACTACCAACTGAGATGAGCTATGACACCAAGTCAATATAATTTGGCAGGAAATACCCCAAGAAATAATATCTACCTTAATTAATTCAATGCTTAATCGGGTTGCTGAATGTATTCAAAAAAGAGGTACTTCTATCCATTATTAAATTTTACTATTTTTTTATTTATTTTGTGTCATTTACATGTTCATATGCCGTACAAACATTTTTGATATTGATAAACACTATTTTGCAAAAATTTATTGGTAGTTCGTTTTTAATTGCAGGCAATGTAAATACCTAAAAACTTTCCAGTGCAGGAACCTCATTGAAACCTCAAATTTCTATGAAACATACTATTCAAAAAAACGAAAGCAGCGAACTTGATAAGTTCGTCCTCCTACCTTCCCGCTACTGCTCTGTTACGCGGAAAAGTTTCCTTCCGCACAGAATATCAATATTCTAATTAACCTAGTGAATACTCGCTCTAAATTGAAGTAGGCTAGGGTGAGAATGATTGACAGCGCCGTCAGCTGCGCCGCGATAGCATGAGCTATTAGGAAGTCTTAAGATTACGTTTTGATAAATATAATTGCAAATCGTTCTTTAAATAACTTATTACGAGAAGTGGCGGCGTCGCTCGTTGAGACCTAAATAACGACCAGCGGTAAAACGACGTTTTTTGCTCACGGGCTTAATTTTCTCCCTTTTCTTTTCGTGTTCGTGATAATGAATAGCGGACGCACCTAATAGGGAAAATAAAGTATATGGGTAACTTGGTATCTAAGACTTTGAATAAAAATCTTACGTAAAAAAATCAGCTTGTATATGCCGAAAAATTATGCTTACCTTTGATAAGCTTTTAGGGGTAACATTTAAGAAACATAAAATGTGACTTCTTTTTCACGTGTTTAAGCAATCCAAAGTACTTTTTCGCACAGAATATAAAAATCACTCAATAATTGTGTAGTTACCTTAGATTTTATGTAATATAAAGAAGAAACTGTAAACGCAGCGTTGGAAGCATCACACTGCCAAAGCAAGCAACTGTTTACAATCCAAAAAACGTGAAAAGCTCGTTTTTTGTCTTTAATTAAATCTAATTTAATCTCTTTCTTATCGTTTTTGTTAGAACTTTGTACGTGACGCCTTTATCGTGCCTCTTTCTTCGATTTCTCTGGCACCTCTTTTACCCACCAAGCATTCTTAATCAGTCTTGTTTCCTCAAGTTTTGGCTTCCTCCTTTCAGTAATTTAATTGCTGCACTACCTCCTTCACTTCTTTTTTTGTAAGTTCTTCCACTCCCGCTCATATTTTTCCCATTGCTATCGTCTCACACTGCTTTCAATCTGTTCATATTCCTTCGGCAATTTTTGAAACGCTTGAAATATTTACAATAAGAATCGCTAAATTCTAGCTATTGTCAGCAAGTAACATCTTTGCGTTCAGCACAGATATTGCAACGAAATCTTGACATTTCAGCTATTCCAAGAGAAATAGAGCACAGTGCCATATCATTAATCGTATGCAATTGACCTAACCCGCTCAAATATCATTACTGGCGGAATATATTTTACCGTTCATATCTGCACGAAGAAACAGGGAAAGAAGCGCACAAAGGGGACGCCTGCAGAATTTGTAATAAAATCAGTTCTCCACAGTACTAGAGGAGACCAAACCGTAATCATTCAAAGTCAATCAATCAGCGGCGGAAGGAAATTCAAGATGGCGGTCGATCTGATCACCAACTAAATGAGATGTTTGCTTATCTGGGAGAAAGCGAGCCGTCGATAAAGTGCCCTCCCCATAAAACTTTAGATGAGAAATTTAACCGCAGAAGTCTGCTCCGCTAACTTGATTATGATTGATAAAGAAATGAAAATAGGGTTTTTGTCTGCGAGATACCGTTTACGGAAACAAGTTTAGCAGGAAATTAGTTCGTTATCTATTAAGTGGCTGTATTCTATTCTCTGTGAAATTGTTGCTTGTATGTAGATGTAAAAAAAATTAGGCTAATTGAATAAAAGTGGAAAGTGTTGAGAAGTAGCAGATATTTCATGGAGTGGCATATTTTTCTGTTTTCTATTAACAATTAGACCGTTCAAAATTCAAGTCTTGTTATAGGCCGTCGTTTTATTGTTATTATTTTAATGAAATGCTGCTATGTAAGTATATATAACAAAATGTACACTGAACAAAATAAAATGCGTAAATGCAATAAGAAAGTACAGTTTCTTCCTCTCAATACCAAATTTTTTATATCTTTGATGTTCTATTCATCCATCTAGATACTTAATAAACTAACTAAACCGATAGACAAACATTATTTGAGTTCACGCTGTTCTTCCACACGACAATGTACATACATCCTTTTGACAAAAACCTTTGTATCCAACATTTCAATATAAAATATAAATACAATAGCAGGGGCGAGATATTTTCAAAATAATCACTTCGCGAGGAAAACTACATCATTGCATCAAATAGAGGTTAAGAAGGGAATTATGGTATTTAATTGAGTTAAGTCGTATCGTAAAGATTAACAAATCTGAAAGTTTCCTTTTCGAATGCTTATAAATAAACACGTAATCTGAAAAAAGCATTTTGTGAATAATACCTCATATCAGGATTAAACAAAATCATCAAAATAAGAGGATTTCTATCAATCTTCTATATATCACCTTCGACGGTCCAGGTAAGGCATATTATTTACGATGCATCGTAAACTAATGCCACAAGAAAGTAATCAAATTCTTTTACGGAAGCCAAAGGGTTATATTGCATCTGCGAAATGTACTATGCATGATTTATTGTCGCGTTAGTTCCGGGTTTTGTGGTGTTGGTTAGGCCATCCTTTATCGTACCAACCGTAACATTTGCAAATTTTGCTATTGAGAAATGAAAAGGAATTTTAAAAAGGGTTCATCTTACTAAATCGAAAAATACATTTCTACGTTGAAGGAACACTTTTCAAATAAATATCATTTTTATACACAACTCTAGCTCCTTCTATTAACTTATCTACTAATAATTAATAACAATCGCAGCAATACTTAATGGGAAACGTGAGTTTGATGTAAATGCAACTGCATTGAATGGTTATTGTGTGGCGTTTGTAGTGATTACAAAAAAAAAAACATGTACAAGCAACATCTCAAGGATCTCGCAGTATATACGTACATTTCCTTTCTTTTTGTATTTTTCACATTATTTATTCCACATTTCGTATTCCCGTTTATAAATTGTTGCAACATAATCGAGGCCTACGTCATTATATAACTCTCATAATTTATCACAGAGCATGCTACTAGTAAATACTTTACCGTGGTAACAACTACTGTTAAGAAGATCTATGTATATGATAAATTGTATGTGAATGATGTGTGACTCTCATAAAAAAGACAAGGTACCAGATACAAACGTGATATATGTTCTCAGTTGCTGAGTATTCCCGATAAAATTAATAAATAACCCTATATCCGGATTACGATATGCTATAAAACTAACAAGAATGTCTAGAAAAAGACCTTCTTCTCAGAGCTTCTGGTTTTGAACAATTTGGCAAACATGGCAGATCGAGGAGCTATGTGCAGTTATTTGCTCTTTTATTTTTTCAAAATGAAGGAATTAGCAAGTGGAAATTGTTGAACTTATTTCATTTAAGGTATCAGACGATGCAGAATTCAACGGATATTGTCCGTTATAGTAACCATAATAATTGTTTATTGCCACACAACCTAGTAGTCAACTATAGCCTAATTTGCAAGATTACACAAAGAGAAAGTATAAAACATTATTCATATGTCTCATCATGTGGTTAACAGGTGCTTTCAGCATGGTGTTGGTGTTTGCTTTAGGTGCTCCAACAGTGTCAAAGAAGATACTATAAAGTTTATTTGTGATGGAAGAGCAAGTGATGAAGAAATATTTTTTAAAGTATGATAACGAAACTCCACGTTGTACTGCTCACTGCGATCACTAAAGGAAAAAGGTTGTACTTCGAAAGTACGAATCTGCTACCGAACAAGATTAAAATGTTAATGTTGTGTGACATACGCGTATTTAATCTGATATCTGTAATTTATCAAGAAGTTAGCAAGGAAAGCAGAAGTTGTTTATTGGCGTTCAAAAAAAGTTTGTTATTATTACGCTAAGCATTAATTAGCGGAAAATTTTCTGCAAAATGTTCACAATCGTAAAAGCTAATTATTGCGTTAAATATTTTTACATCGTCTGCATTTGCTAATTTGCTCACGTACAATTTGAAAAGAAGAGGTCTGAGATTTGAACCTTGAGGAACGCCGGATGTTGAACAAGAGAGATCAGATGGAGAAGTGTTATAGTAAACATCACATTTCCTTGCAGTAGGGTGAAGCTTGAATATGTTCTACGATTTATATTGAATTTATATTTATTAATTTTTTGTAATGGCATTGCATCGTCAACGCTATTAAATCCTAGTGAGGATTCTATCCAGCTGCTTGCGGTAATCAATTGGTTCTCTATGATACTGAATAACGCGTGCAGATTAATTGACTTACCCATCACAAAATCATGACATGAAAAACTTTGCGCAGGTTTATATATCTCCGTAGAGCAAATTTTCACTTTAGCGAACTACGGGGGTAATTCTGTAAAGTTTTCACACCTTTATATTTGAGTTGAGATAAGATTTTTGACTTAAAGTTCGGTGATCAAGTGATCATATTTCTTCTATGACCAGTTCAGCACTGAGAACAACAGGCTGTGTTCGTATTAAGTCCTTTATAGCCTTTAGACCAGTCTTACTTTTCTACTTTGCTTTTATTCGCTCCAAATTGGAATGCGCCTCCGTCCTTTTACAAGTAACATGTATATCTTTAGAGCAAGTTCACCGGAGACTTCCCTATACTACAAAGAACATGATGTATGTATATTCTATACAAGGGTACAACTCTTACAATTTAATATCCGATCACTCCACTGACATTTATTTTCTCCATTGCCTATACTGTTGAGCAAATACTCGACTACAATGCTATAATTCTAGGTTGGGTCTTGTATTAGTTTGAAGTTTGTTTTATATTGTTACTAAAAGTTTAACACAAACTCAACCAACTTCAAACGCTTGTTAGACTAAAAAATTTCCATAAACGAAATACTTCAACTAGCTACTAATCATCAATAAGTTCGAATTGCAACAGCTTCAATAATATAAAAAAAAAAAAACATATTTAGGCTATTGGAAGAAAACGAATACAATTATTCGATTATAATTCATCCTTTCCTTTTAGTTTACTTCACGTGGTAATTAATTGGTAATAAATTAGTTCAGGACCGCGTTTCGTAGATGTGTGTACGCTCCTCCGCTATCTTCTCTTCTTCCTTTTTTCCTCTCCGCGATCGTTTTGGTTTCTTTCTATATGTCGCTCGCTTATTCGAGAATCCGTCCGAGTCGAAATTTATAATCATTAGAAGTAAATCATATTGAGACTGATGAAGCACTTGACACTTTCTTATGATTTATTGTTTTCGTTGATGGTGCTTCAAGCTAAAAAGGGATCCACAATTACTGCCTTAATTCAACCAATGAGCTTTTTCCATCTGGGTCTCCCTTACACCTGTTATTATGCCAAAAAACTACCTTTGACACGAGATTCCTCAGGTAGTCGTCGCACTGATTAATAGGTTCGGTAATTTGTTGGTAATTAAAAAGGATATTTTTGGATGTAAGAAGAAAGTTTAATTACAAAACAATATTCGAGTCAATTAAAGATTCAATCATTAGCTTACACGCATATTGGTAAGTTTTTTCAAAAATGTAAGAAGTATGTTCAGTTTTCCAAGTGCTTTGATCATAAAACCACATTATTACCTTGCTTAACAACAAAGTTAGGAAGTGCTTTTGTATTTTTAGAATATATTCACTACTATCAGGGTTTCGATAATGTATAAGCACGACTTTTTCGTTCTACAAAGCTTTCCTATCCGGTTAGAATAAACCTTTGTACTTTTGTTCAAATGATTATTCAGTCGGTTAGCTAGTCTATCGTATCCACCCAATAAAATTTTAGTTCTTTCTCCAATAATTTTTAGAAATCGTAACCTAATTGTGTTTGACAATAACCTCATCAGTACTACGAGTGAATGCTGTATTAACTATTTCTGTGCATCGGGCTATTCATAATCAAGGGCAGGAAATTATAACACCTTCCATGTCGGCTGAGCCTCCTTTGTGAGAACAGAAACAGATGCTGGGCGAAAACTTACTCTCAGTTATTAAAAAAAAATCTTCCTAGTAACATTGTAGGAATATTGTTGAGGTATAATTCTGGTTTGCTGCATAGGCTGGAGCACATCGAGTCAGTGAGGACACCCCACAACTCATTCGCTGCTCGAAATCGCGGTTGACATATCCACGCAGAGAAAGCTAAATAAGTTACAACTACTCAAATCAAAAAAAAAAGAAAGTTCAATATATAGAAAGCAGCTTTACAATAACTATTAAAGAAATACAAATATTAGAAAAAAGTAATACGGAAGATACAGAAGATATTTTTGTAGGTTCGTACATACGTGCAAAGAGCTAAAGAAAATTTACTTTGAATGTGCTATAAAACATATATTTCTGTATAATTGTAAACCTCACAGTGAACATTATATAATGTCACGCTTATGCGCGCGAGGAAAAAAATAATCAAGAAACGGAAAAATAACTGACACGTCATTCGTCATGTCCACATCAAACATATCTATGAACAAAAGTTAATTTGCGGCATGTAAATGCGATGTGAAAGGGATAATTTGCATATATATGAACAATCCATATTCAGGTACCTTTACAACTACACACGGCACATGCGGAGAATACGTGGAGTGTAGCTTGGAAGGCACTCCAAGAGAAATATCTACCACGTATCAGCTGACCTAACAAACACAAGTCGAAGCAACCGGCCAAATAAAAAGCCATTTAACATTAGTGAATATGAACGATCGGCTATTGATCACTGTCACCTCGCACAGTTACCAGTGTACAAGCGTTAGAAGTTCCTACGCCGAAGGATACGATGATAAAAATTCAAAACAAACTTGAAAGTCTAAAGTCCGTAATACGGCGAGTGTTAATTTAAATAAATATTAAAATTATAAGGATGATTGACGGCTTAAAATTGGGAAATCGAGAAAAGTGTGGTGCATACGGTGTAACCATTTATTATACTTACACCATCGTACGCATTGTAATGAATTGATAGAGCTTGAAATGATATTTTAAATTTCGACAAATTACATGTAGGTAGTAGGAAATGTATGCATTAGAGAAAAGTGTGTGATATAAGACCTTGAGCACATCCATTTAATTTTATTTACACACATCGATTTACATCAATGTATTTTATTGCTCTGGGCAGCATCGATAGCAATATCGATAACAATTCCTTCGTATGTGACGACTCTATAATTGTTTCCTTGCAGTGTACGCTAATTAATGATTTGCTTTATTGGAATTATAGTTTCGAGGTTCCTGGTGTTACTGAATTCAACTCTTTTCCTTTTCTATTAAGAAGCAATTGCGTAAACAAAGCTTTTACGTAGTAGAAATGTCTTTCGGGTGATGTCGTGTAGTTAATATTTTACTTAAGTAAAATATTAGCTACACGACATCACCCGAGAGACATTTCTACTATGGATTAGGGTCGTGAAAGCCTACACTCAAAGCTTTTACGTATTAAGATCCTAGAAATTTAAGCACCATCAGCTATGTTCTCTTAATTGACGATTAAGGCTGCATAACCAGCATTCTTTCGAAATTCTAAGAGCTTTGCTTGTAAACATACAAAGGTCCATTGCTCTTTTGGAGGTGGCCCAATATGTTGCCAGATTTCTAACAAAATAAAGCAGACATATTTGGCGTTGGCTAATAACTGCAGATAAAACATGAAAACATCAGTATACTCCTGAAGCCAAGGCACAGTCGAAACGGTGGACTACAAAGGGTAAATCGGCTTCGAAAAAGGTCGGTAAAGTAATGCACTGTTTCGTGGAATAGTCATGGAGTCTTGTTAATAATCTTCAAAGAGGAAGAACAATAAACGGCGCACTACGTACCATTATTTGACAAGGCGAAGGCGGAAATTGAGGCCGCATTTGAGAAAAAGGTAAGTTTTGTTCCACCGAGATGTTGCCATGTCAAAAATTCACGAGTTAAGCTTCCTCCTAGGCTCCAGGTTTTGCTCAGAGAATAGATCTATTTTCCAGAACAAGATTCCAACAACTACTTAGACGGAATAAATGAGCGTATCGTTGGGAGAAGTGTATAAACTTACAAGGAGACTATATTGAAAAATAGAACTAAATTTGACAAAACAGCTCTTCGTTTCTATGTTCCTTGCACACAAATCTATAAAAAATACACACTTCTATTACCGCAGAGAATTCTACCCTAGCGCGTACCGTCCTCTATCCATTTTCATAAATGTAGAGCTTAGCCGAAAGAAGAAAAAATAATATACTTGCACAAATTGCACGTAAATTATGCGTCATACACCAGTAAACGCAGTTAATCAATCGACAATGATTGGTCGATATTTTCAATTAGGCGAAATACTTATTAAACCGTCGAGTCGATGGGATCTCCACGTCGCAGTTAATCAGGATCGGAAGTGATTAAAAAATTACGACTGCGCCCTTAATTCATATTCAATTTACGATTTATTCAATTAATATACGAAGTCGACGCCATACAAAAAGAAAATTTACCTCGATGTAGTTATACGAGGGCGCAGAAAGAACCTTCCACAATGTCAGTACCTAGAATACCAACACGAAATTTAATTACCTTAATGATTCTGTAGAATGAATTAGAATTTTATCGTACGCCGATTAATTTAATAATAAAGTATCGGCTTGTTAGCGTCACGCTGGTAGACGACATATTCTTATTTTAATTTTTGTATGGAAAAATTACGGATAAAGAAAAGATTAATTCCTTTTTATAGGTCACGCTGTAATCTAATTATGTTAGCACGCGCTACATCACAAATTAGTAAATTTAGCATCGTCTAAAGAATTCATTTTTCTATAAGAAAGCTTTTAGAATGATTATAACTTAAAAAGGTAGGTTCGGAAATACAATTCAAAGCAAATTTTTCCCATAAAAATTAAAAAAGCAGGCAACTAGTTGCACTTGTTAGAAATTCCATATATATCTAATCTACGGTCACATAACACCTCAGAAACTCGCTCGTATTGCACTTAAATATGTCTAAACACTTCACGCGATTCCGCTTTTGACCAGTGGACGCGGCACCCATCTCATCGATGGTTTTCTTATACTCAATTCTTCATGAAAGATGTTCAACTGAGATGTTTGCAATATTAGCAACCTCCCTAATATTCACTTGGCGATTTGTTAAAACGATAGTCACGATCTGGCCAATCCTTATCAAAGACAGATATGCGGCCACTCCTAAATTCATTAAACCATGAGTCTCTGATGCTAGTCATCGAAGGTGTATGCTCTTTATGAACTGCATCCAACTTTTCTCTGATTTCTAGACACGTTTTCCATTCAAAAAAGAAAACTGGGCGGCATGACTCCGTAAATACATGAACTTGCTTTCAACCGTTCTGCAAACGATACCACTGTATGAATCTCCCCGAAATTTTGACAGGCGCCGACTAAAGAATAGCACTCTTAATTGGTAACGTAGATTTTAACATAATTCTCATATCAGCCTCGTATTTCGATGGATTTTCCTGGTAGGTGTCTTTGGCAAGAAGACCCAATGAGGTATTTACTAAAATAGTCAAGATACGGATATCTGCCTTTAAGATCAAAAATCATAAAAATGGTTGAACGTCACATTCTTTATTTATCAAGTATTACGAAGTAGCGCATCAAATTCATGAATTCGCATAAGCACAAGTTTGTCTTTGCCTACATGTATAGGAATTAGAAGTAAGCTGTAAGATGGTGCATTCGCAGGAAAGTGTGTAGTTACTTTTCTGCGCAGTTGGTATGTCTATATTGTATAATGTATAATGGTTTCCAATATAATATTCTCCTAACTCAACTCCCCAGCTACTTAGATAATAGGTGATAAAAGAAGTTGAAGCTTTTGAAAATCAACTTAGCCGCAAAAGAAGGATGTTAACTTTAAACGTATTGCGAATTATAACATAAAATTAACGGATTTATTGATATAAAGGAAACATTTATTAGTATCTAACGAAAAATCCCTAAACTTCCACAGCAAGTAAGTTAGCAAACGTCACGCTTCATCTTTGTAAACGTAGTTCATTGTTGAAATAAATTTATTAGTTAATATTCTGTTTTCTTTTTTTTTTTGTTGCTTTAACAGGATGAACACGATTTATTGAATTAATTTTTTTAATTTACTTAGAACCTACAGTAAAAAAAGTAAACACACCTCCTCTTTCTCTTTCCTCTTCCAGAAATTTATACCGAACGTAAAACATGTGCCAGGCAAAGGCCTTTTATACCCTTTCTGTATTGTCTACAGTATTGATGCCATTAACCCAAGTACAGTACCACGCACAGCTACTAGCTCCCATATGTAGCATTAGACAGCTTCACCAATGACTACTCCATTTAATACCACAATACGTTTTTCCGCACTCCTTACACGAAGAGAAATTTTTAATTAGCTTCAGTAATAGGTGTGTAATAGCTTCCTTTCAGTGGCAACTAATTGTGAGTGTTGCAAATCAAATCTACAGATAATAACGTTTAACTAGTGCAACAACTGGACAAATACCATCTGCTCCACCTTAATTATCTTCTACTTAACAATGAAAGTCCGGGTTATTGGGTGAAGGTCAACGTTGTATACAAATATAGACAATCATGTTCCATAAACGTCCCCGTCCAAATAAATAATGATCTTTGGGTTATTCACTGCGACGTTTACTGTTCTGCCTAATGGTCTTCATGATTCAAAGGCATTTCGGCAGCAACTCTTTACGCTGACTGGGCGACACTACTGAACGGTGTGGTGCAAGGGATAAATGTGCATTGTACACATGCACCCGGGTAAATTCGTGTATAGGAATGCCGATCAGGTGTGGAGATGGAAATGGTGCTGAACCGGTCATAAGCTAGGAACGTCGCTAAATGTAATACTCTATTCTATCAAATGGTGTATTTAATTCCTTAATGTATTCATGAAGTTTTTGGTTGGATAATTTATCATTGGAGATCCGGTTAGGTGTAATTTGCTGTAATAGCTCAACGATGTCGTAACTGTTATATTATAGCTATTTCAACGGTTATAAAAACCAAATGGTAAACCATTATCGTGAATTAGATGCTCTATTAGTGTAACATTATGAAAATTAAATCGTTGAGATAAATGCCACCTATTAAAATTGAATTCATCAAACAAAAGGAATTGAGATACCAAATGGTTACGGCTACAGCTTACAGACGCTTGTAGAAATTCATTTCAGATGTGCACCTCTAAACGGAACTTCTTGCAAATTTTTTCTAACAAAATTAAGAAGCATCGCGTTAGGGAACCACCGCTAACATAATTTACATGTTCAGGAAACTACTAAATGCTTAGCTTCGTTTTGTTTGCGCAACAAGAGTTTCTTATCAGTTCTATGTCGGTAGTACGTGCTATCTAATAGGCTAGGAGTGGCTATAATTGGTCCAACGATTCTTTAATCTCATCACGTCATTAAAGCAATTAAAAAAAATTGCATCCTTGTGAATATAAACAATTTTAACTCTTAATTTCTGTTCGATCGAATATGGACTCATCAAACTCAATCAAAATCCGCTCCTTCATTAATATTTGATTCAAAGTGCTTGTAACGTAATGTAAAACATAAGGAATCAAAATAATAATCCCCTGCTGCGCGATCTTTAAAATTATTTGGATATAATTGGCCTCATACTTGATGTATATCTAAATAAATTGATACTGTGACATTTAATAGCGATTATACTATGCTATACTACAATTAATAATTATTAAAAATGCCTTACTGATTGTAAATCGAACAACAGAAGCCTTAGATAACATTAGTAAAAAAAAAGTAAAAGTAAATATTTACTTTAAAAATACCTAAAAGTACTTTTAGTTCATATCGAATACAATTTTCAATCAACTTTTAATAGAATGAAGAAAGACGAAACTAGCTCATAATTGTTGGATTAACGTACAGCTAAGTTATTTTTGTTGTGAAAGTAATATGGACAATTTAATCCTTATTTTATTTCGCTTCCGTGGCCTATCGAACACGACATATGCTAATTAAGGCTGCCATTTTTCTCTTTCGCCAATTTGCCCGTGAATTGCAGCGCCGGAAGCGGAGCCGAAGAGGGAAAAGCCCAAAAGTCGTCGAGATACCAAAAATACGCTCATAATGCACATTATTTATTACGGCACGAAAGAAAACATGTCAACTTCTGAACCGTCGCCAAATGTAAACGAAAAGATCAGACGACGTACGGAAGCACGTCCCACAAGCCGGGAGAGACCTAAAATATTCAACAACACATCGCAAAAGTGTTCAAAAACAGAACTATCCCAAGAATCAGACATCATTTATCAAGCGTGTCGTGTGGTCCGTAGACTCCCACCATATTGAATATCGGCCACCGAACTGACATTTACAAATGAATAATAATTGTGTCCTTTTACTTTCAACAATACGCTGCTACGATGCGGCTTTATGAGTCCGGCTCGCTTCTTTCCGCTCGCTAGGAGTTGTTCTTGGGGTAATTCTGTTTTGCGCGA
Source organism: Oryctes borbonicus (assembly GCA_902654985.2). Lineage (NCBI taxonomy): Eukaryota > Metazoa > Arthropoda > Insecta > Coleoptera > Scarabaeidae > Oryctes > Oryctes borbonicus. The sequence goes on from LR736868.1 coordinate 7,849,852, forward strand.
CCACGTCTGGAAATCGTCCTTCCAACGCTAACGACAGTTTCCCGAACCTGTCGAGATGTCGAATTTCGACGATATGCTCGCATTCTAATGGCGTCGATATATCTAATTGTCGCCGTTAAGGAAATAGCTTAATGTGATCGTCAGTCGTGTAAACACTCTTCAGCGAATCATTCATTTTCAGATAACGAGACTTAATTAACGTTAATATTGAACGATTTATTTTCTTCTTTTTAGCGAAACGTGGACTCCATTAGCGTACGTATTAAATAGTTATAGGCTCTTAGAAGCATTTCACGGTCTACAATCCGTAACGAAGCCTAAATGCGTATCATAAACTGGCAACGTCGTATTAGTTAATAACAACCGCCAATATAGTATTTTTTCTTGTGTTGTATATTAGAGTTCTGGAAATATATAAGTAAGGTATGTGCTTACGTTTGAAAAATAAATAAATGTATTAAGGGGGAAAATGTTGAGGTAAAATCAACTCACGCGATGAAATCGAGCTCTAGGTAGGTTAACATCGATCACGGTATGCTGCACTATTTTCTTTTAGGAATTAAAATCAATTCAGTTACTCGAATGGCCGACCGAATGACCGAATCTGTTCTACAATCGTTGCTGTCATTAATATTTACATCTGAAGGTGTATAACTTAATATTATAAAAATTTAATATTTTTCTCTCTTCTTCGCCTCTTCCAATTTAATGCTTCCATTAACTTTAACTGGCAGAAACAAATCCAACGTCTTCTTAAAGTCTGGAATTTAAGTGTTTTTAGTGTTTCAGTATTGTTGCTTCTCTTATCGCATTTTCTCTTATCGCTATTAACGCCCGCTTCATATCATCCTGAGTGTACGATGATCAATCTGGTTCCTCTATATGCGTTGGTAAAATTTGGAGGGCGTGCACCAGAAATTAACGGAGAAACAATTCGACATTTACCAAACTCATTTTTACACGGCGAACTTTAAAAGGAATCTTTACACTTAAAGATGTATCCATAAAAAATTCAAGGTGTATTCAAACTACGGCCAATTGATAATCAAAGACGTTTGCAATAGCCACAAATCGTTACAAACTTAGTGGAAGCAGAACACAATTTTTTGGCAAAGTTTGCCAACAGTGAATGACGAAGCAAATTTTTGCCTTTCTGGTTTTGTTAACAAGCAAAACGATCATTTTAGGGGTACAGAAAACCCTTGTTTTGTTCAAGAGAACGTGAAGCTTGATAAAAGAATCGTTGTTTGGTGCGCAATATGCTCCGAACGAATAATTGGACTCTTCATTTTTGAGGAGGAATGCAGTTACTGTTAATGGAGAACCACAGTTGGAAGAACTTAATGTAGAAAACTTGTGGTTCCAGCAAGATGACACGTCTCTCCTTAGAGACATCTTCTCTGAAGGCTACTCTCAAAAAATGGATATTGAGTAGGCACCTCATCTCCCTGATTTGACGCCACCAGATTTTCTTTTGCGCAAATTCCAACTGCAATACTGCGCAAGGTTAAGTTAACATTATTTTGAAATAAAATGCTGCAGTATGAAGGATTCTTCCATTCGCCATAAAGTAAGCCTGTGTGATATATAATTAAACCTTTTAATACCGTGTACCACTGTTAGACATTCCTATAAGTCCTATCTATCCTCTACACTCTGAGTTTACCTCTTCGTCTAAAATAAGAAATTCAGAGCAAAGTAGTTCTTTGTGCTTACATTTCCCTTGATTATCGTTGTTTGTAAACACGGCTTTTGTGCAAGCTTTAAAGCGGAGATAATTCTATTATAGACCACTATAAATGTACAGCGAAACACATCAAAACTTGATCGATGTTGGATACGGTTCGATGTGTTTACGTACAACAGTGTCCATTTGTGCATATTGATTCTCTTTAAAATCGATATTGTAACGAACAGGTACCGGTAAAACGTTATGAGCCTCTGGAGATTGCAAGTCATCGCGGTGCAACTGCAACTTTTCAACAAAAGCCATGTGAAATAGCCCAGGTGAACGTTGTAAAATTCGGCTTTCGTTCCTGGCACAAACCTTCTTTCCGCATTATGTTTATACCTCTACCCTTTTCGTACGAAGAGTATTGACGAAATTTTGCAATGTAACTGTATTTGTTAGTCATACCGTCTTGCACCCCAAAATGTTTTAATAGTATTCAGTGGGTCTTCAATATCTTTGATTTTCACATTTATATTAATATTAAAAAGGGCGGTGGGATGATATTAGAGAGAGCTGCTTCATTAAACTGTGACCATTGCGATATTTTCAAAACAGTTGTACTTCGCTTTGGAATAATAATTAATAATGCTCGTGAATTTAGGTTGAACAACTGTCCATTGCAAGTTAATCACTTTATATGAATTCCGAATACTATTCGGAGAAAGAACTAAGTCTAATTAGATTTCATAAAAAAGAAAAGGAATCGTCATCTAATTAGTGCTTATTCACGTGGAACACACCCAAGCTTTCTCCATTCGATTACATCTCTAAGCTGTTACTACACAAGCTAGTTTTGGTAGGCTGTAGCATATTTGGCTTTCAATTATAAGGATTTAGTAAGCTACCATCAGTAAGTGCGTTACAACCAATTAAATTTTAGACACTTTAAATTTTTCATCACGTAAACAGTAGTTCGAAAGGCTCGAAGTTAATTAGACAAAAAAAAATAAATGAGGATGTAATTAGATGTAGGCAGTTAATTCGACGAAAGTCATCAACATGTAATTTTTCAACTCCTTTCGATGAATACAAAAAAATTTCAATAAACGGAAGATGGAATATATTTGAATTGTAAATTGAATTTTAACTGAAAATATTTTATATTTGGCGTGGCGCAGATCCAAAAAAAGAACTTAACGATCGTTAAAAACTGTTAGCGAAAGCGATAATGAATAACTAAAGTAAACACTAAAATAAGGCGAATCACGAAAAAAAGGATTTGAGCTTGAGTTTACATGAACTTTAGGGAATCATTAGGCAGAGGGCAAACTAGTATCTCTAATTTTAATTAAATAATAATAATAATTAAACAAACAGATTTAAATACATAAATTGCGGCTTGAAAATTGCTGGCATTATAGTTCGCCCAATTACATACATTGTGATCATTTGGGTACGGTCTACATCCGTTTAAATTGATATTAAAACAATAACGTCTTATTAGTTAATGTACTCAAGAAACACAAAATGCATTAGCAAAAGAATGGCGGATACCCCCTGCCCCTCAAGTAATGGCCTACGCACATGCAGACGTGCGATATACAAAGACAATATAAGGTGGCGCAAAAGTTACTTTACGCTTATCAAGTTAGAGTAAACCTCACATAAAAAAATGCATCGGCGTGGGGTCAAGCGAACGTGGCAGAAGTTCAATTGCTGTACACTGTCCAATTGCTCTGTTTCTGAAAACTTGACTGAGGTGCAATTGAACCCATCTGGTAACATAAGCAAGAGCTCCATTGTGCTGGAAGTCAAGTTCATTAAAATTATCCAGTAACATAACAATTCCTGGTTGACTGTCCTGAAGTAAATTCAAGTATTTGTTTCCATTGAGATAACTGTGTCGCTATTTTTTCAAGTGGCGAAATTACTTGTTCTTGACGGTTATTCATTGAAAGTTTATTTTGAAGATTAATTAGGTGCTTTTGATTTTTCCCTTTTTTTGTTTGTTCTTGCCAGTTCTTTGATTCAAGAAAATATGATTAAGAAACTAGTTATCTCTATAAGAAAATATTGTTTGGCCGATTTTAAAATAGAGGTTGACTGAATCCAGACTTGGATATTTATTTTTTTGTATCCATCTCGATTTTACTCACATTTTGCTATAATTAAGCAAAAACTCACGATTTCATCCATAACGACGCTTATGCAAATTTTTAAGATCATAGTGTGAACGAGCAAACTACATGTTCCCAGCAACACCATCTAACGCGATAGTGGAAAAATAAACAAGCGAGCAGCACTAAATAAAATGTTGAGCATTTCAAACCACGGTTAATCGTTTGTGAGGTGATTCCAGTCCGGACGCATAATAACAATCCTGTATGTAACCTATTATTAAGTGGAAATGATTAATTTAGTGCTCCTTCTATTCAGCGACGAACGGCATTACGAAAGAGTGGCAGCAGTTAGCAATGGTAACAACGAACATCACACGACGTAACATCTTATTTCACGAAGGAGCGCAGACTGTGTAAGAAACGGGGGTCTGGAGCCGAATAACCGACTGCATTGAACAACATTGTCGGGTAATGAATGGAAACGATTAGAGCAAGGAAATGAACCGAATGCGACACAAACGATATTGTTAACGGTAGCTACGCTGATGCAGGCCCTAAAGCTTCTGTATGTTCGCCTTCGAGAAGGATATATCGTTACAATTGTTTTGTCGTAACTAACAATTTGAAATTGGCCGTATTTTCGTATCAATACTGGTATAAATGTTTGGTCCAAAATTGAAAAGAAAAAAAACTGTGCTCGAATATGAATACATTTAATTTAAAAATTAAAAAAAAATTGTTCTGAGACTCGATATTTTAAGTGCACTCTGTTAGTGCACTTAAAATATATAAGTGCGAGTATATACCGACGAACTAAACCCAATGATTTGTGGATCTTAATTGGTAAGGCTTAATTGGTCACTCTGTAATGTAAAGAGCCAACGTGTGTAGCAGAAATTGATCCTATTTCAATAGTAGCTGGCGCAAAAGATAAATGTTAAAAGCAAACGCAGAAAGGAAGAAAACTTAGCATTCCAAAGGTGCGAAGAAGAAATCTTGAAGGTTCCTATCTTTTCCTCTGGACTTATGAGATGCTTCATGCACAAACCTACCTTCTCACTAGAAATATTGTTTTAGAAGTTGAAGAATAATTGAAAACGTAAAGGGAAAGTCCAGATAGAAGCAGAGATGATTACGAATTAGTTAGATTGGATAGTTTGTGGACGGCAGACTTTAAAATTTTCGTAATAAAAGAGAGATTATGCAGAGTATGAGAGGAATGTAAAACTAAACAAATGCAGCTAATCATTTTACAGAACCAACAGAAAACCTCGACATCATCAATTTTGTTATCCTCACTAGTTTTATATTCATTTGATAAACTTCACTGGAAACCATGAATAATTCTTAATGAGCAGGAGAATTTAGTATATTGCAATGTTACAAACGAACGTACAAGAGATTATCCGTCATCAGCACCATCTACACAGCTCATCTAGCGACTTTAGTTTGTCGATCTATCAAAACTAATGATCCCTCTCATTAGAGGTCAGAAGAGGTCCCAAGATCGATTTCTGAGGAATTCCTCTGTATATTCAGTGATTTGTATCTGCATATGCAATCGTGTTAATTTTTTTCTAATCCGTTGTTAAATATCTACAAGAAAGCTACCTAAATGCGACTTAAGGTTAAAGGCAGCAAAAATAGAATTGTTCTGGTGCACATTAGTAGAATTAGTAGCGATAGCTGTTAGTAAATAGCATGCATGGACGTTTCTAATTAACTAACACTAACTAAAAAATTTCTAACCGAATTCGCATTTAAAATAAATTGTAGAAATACAAAATTTGAGTTCGAGTATAAAGGTATAAAGTTAATTAATTATCCAGATTCACCATCGCCTTATTCGTAATTTTTTCACAGCACATACAACCACATATCCACATATAAGTACATTTTGCAGTTATTGCATGATGTTTTCGAAAGTACATATGCTAAGGAATCCATGTGAATATTCTAAATATACACACGAAGCAGGAAACGTTAGTTTGATGTTAGGAGCTTATAAAGCTCAACGTTCATAGTACTACGTGCTGTATGTAGACGTATTCGTATACGTACGTAATTCATAATTAATGATGGTTTTGGAGTTGACGTCCCGACACGATTCTCCGGTGAGGAAAGACGTATGTTTCTTCTTTAAATGCATTTTTCATGTTGTAATTTGACAGTTCTAAAATTAATTCGCGAAACAGATATTGTTGTTGTACCAGCGATTCTATACTTGGACTGCAGCTGCGAAATTAATCTCGGAATTTTAATAATCGCAAATGAGGTTGTATGCAGTTTGATAGTTGCTGTCCCAACAACGACGTGATTCTTGCGGAAAATGCAAGAAAGAATAGAAGCTTAATGTTATCAGGTTTCAAATGAAATCGGCTCCCCTATAATAGCTTATAAATATTTGACAAATTTAAGGCTAAATGCGAATCTCTCCTAAAAACGCCAGACACCTAACCTTAGTATTTCCAATTACGTTGGGAATGAGCAGATTTAAGCTTTTCAGTCACTATCTAATTAGTTAACGTTTGCCGGAGCAGGATCAAGATTGTGTAGAAAAACTCGCCATATTTCGGTAATACCAAATAAAAACACTTACTACGCACATATGTATCTAAAAGGCGAGAAACTTAACAACGGCCTAAAGAACATCAGTCTCCAATCATTTCGGTTCGTTCGACGTTATTGTATTTTAATAGTAAATACAGGGCGAGTCAGGGGGAACGAACCACACCATTAGTGTACTGAACACGTAAAAATACTATAAAAAATCTCATATGTTCTTACCTGATTTTCGCTTGTTTTCAATTAAAGAATAACTACAAATAAATAAAATTTCATACATAACATTGTTTTAATCACAGCGTTCTACATACATACTTAAAAAGTGCATTATACCTGCAGCACTATGGCTTCCCTTAGCTTATAAATCGTGAATGTCAAATTTACAGTAAATTTATATTTTCTTTGAGACTGTACTATGCATTTAGATACTTTTTAATGAAACTTGACAGTGCTTTAAAAAATAAGATCAACGAAAGCAAATTGTAATGAAAAAAAGAGTAATAACCAAGAAATAGATAGAGCTAATCAAACTAATCATCGAGATTTATGTCAAATATTGCTTTAATAACTTAACCATGCAAATAAGTATTTATCCCAAATTTTGACTAAGTAATTTTGAATTTTAAAGTGTTCAGTACTGCCAACATTTAAAATCTAAGATTGATTACCAATCAGTACCAAAGTCAAGATAATTAAGCAATAGATGAGTTTTGTGATAGAGCAGTGCTTTATTTTAATTAATTTTAATTGTTGGAAAACCAGTGAGAAGCTCTGCAACTGCATCACTTACATTTTCAACTTGGCTTAACCACAATAGTACCTTGCATAGGACGAAATTCGCTGAACGTACCACTTATATTTTTCAAATTACACAAAGATAACTATTAAAATTTTTTAAATTGCCTGCTCTAATATTGCATATTGATTCAAGTAAAATAAAGTAATTTACTTAGAATCTTCTTTGTAAGAATATTTGGTAACTTTATACAAATAAGTATTTCTACGACACATGATGAATGTTATATAGACTACCTAGTCATACAGTATGATTTCCTATCCTGATTCACTTGAAATACTTCAGAAACTAAAACAAAAATAAAAATTTGACGTGCACCCTGACCCCGCTGAAATTTTAAATAGAATCATCAAATGAAAACTTATTCTCCAAAAGAGACGCTAATGTATGTTAAAAAAAATATTTAAAAACTGAAAAATGCGATCTACATTATGAAACTGAAAATACCTTTTTGAAGAAGAAACGTAAATGGCAACATTCTTCTATTCTACCCTTATGTACCCAACCAATGTTTTGATGAAGTTATCATCCTATTTAATGCTACAGAAGGCTGAAAGGCGGAATTAAAAGATTTTAAATTCCTTATCAAGAATTTTAGTGTTTAAAAAATAAAATTTGTAACCAGTATTTATACAGTGCGTAGATACATAAGCCAGTACACCCCTTCCTCGCTGTTACATCATTTTTATGTTGTGGCATCTTACTTTTAATTTAATATAATCCATGATGACTCTGTGTGAGTTAAAATTTATTTTTAATTGTTTTTGATACACATAAATTTAGTCTCCCGAGTTATATGTTTAAATTTCCTTTAGCGCACTTTCTCAAAGACGTAGAATATATTACAGCAGGCAAATGTAGTAGTTCGGATACAAATCTAATCAAAAATTGAGCATCATCGCGATTAAATAAATGAGTGGGGTGAGCTAATTTTATACTTGACTTTAAGTGAAATTTTCCTCGAAGCCACATGTGTCTGAGTGTATTTTCAACAAGTAGGTGTTAATCCCCAGAATTCTGATTGTAAGTCGCATTAATTGAGCAAAAGTAACTGATTTCCAGAAAGAAACCACATAAATATAGCGTTTATTGTGTCCACTCCCCGACCCCCAAATTTCATCTAATTAATTTCCATAAATCATGAATTTCTAAAATTTTTCAATTTTTCTCCCTTGCATAACATTACACGTTGGCACACATTGTACGTCATTTTTATATGGAAAACAATTCAGGCGATGTTTGGAAAATGGAGAAAGAACTGTCGGCAATTTTTATGGCAAAACGTCAAATGCCTTTATCTTAGGCCTATCCGAGTGTTCACGAATTTTTGAATTATTTCAGCTAAATCATTTTCAAGAAATCACACCGTGTATTTTATGCATATTATGTTATATATTTCTTTTAAATAAGTTTTAAGAGTGTTTGCTTACAATGTGCCTGTTGTATTATTTCCTGTGTAAAGGAGTATCTGAGTATCGATTATCAAAGTCTGAATATATCCATCTTAAGGTTATGCTGTACTCTACTACTCAAACATACCATGGACGTACGTTAGAGGGTAATTTAAAAAACAAGTGCTATAAAACTAATAGTTGAGTGTAGGCTTTCACGACCGTAATCTATAGTAGAAATGTCTTTCGGGTGATGTCGTGTAGTTAATATTTTACTTGATGTTTCGCTGACCATGCTGTCAGCTTCTTCAGAAGATTTCTAAAGACCTTAGAAATCTTCTGAAGAAGCTGACAGGATGGTCAGCGAAACGTCAAGTAAAATATTAACTACACGACATCACCCGAAAGACATTTCTACTATGCTATAAAACTAGTCCCACCTCAAGTATGACGTATTAATTTCTTTTTTCGCATGTTAGTATAAGCAAATCGTGTAATAGTAGTATCGTCGTCCTATTCTACACGTTATTCCAAAATTAGACAACCTTGTTTATCAATTTACCAAACGATGTTGGCAATAACATTGATTTAGATTGTCCAAGAATACACGATCAACGAAAAGAGAGACTCTTCAAAAGATAAGTAGCTGTTTTGAAATGAATGCGATGTACTAATAAGCCTTGCTAGATGTGCTGGATGGATTGCTATAACTACTGTAATGTAGATCAATCCATTTATACAATTACAATTATACAATTAAATCCAGTATTGGCAAGTACCAAATCAGCACCGAACAGTTTACCAACACTTTGATTACTGCAGCAACTTATAATACTTGATGAAGTGGTGGTTATAACTACAACTGAAAAATATGGGTAACTCATGAATGTGCTTTTTTAGTAGATTCTTTTAGTAGAATGTGCAATATCAATTATTAGATGTTTCAGAAACACCAGAACGCCCATAAATTCATAAGTACTTCAAGGCATTGAGCAGTGCAAAATTATTTGCATTCTGAGGAAAAATACATACCGGTATAAGTGTAGAAATTACTAGCATTTATAGAATGCCCTTGGTATATATCTAGATGTGAAATAGCACGAAATGCTTTTTGTATAATTCCAGCGCGTATCTATGCCAAGCATGCGTTTTATTTTGAAACAATCTGAGGGTTCTAAATAGCTTTCTCAATAACATGAATGTTATGTTATCCCGCTGAGGTATTTTCAGCCAAAAGGCATCTCACACCTTGCCTTTTAATAATTATTTCTTCTATATGTCCATCTCTTAATTATTTTCTCTTTTGCAACATTATTTTATGATGGCAAGCAAAGCTCTTGATACGTTTGGGCCACCTTTGAGCTTTACGAAGATACTGTAGTCAATAGGCATGTTATCTATGTAGAATGTGTTGAAAACAGAAACTATACAATCGATACTGAATTGAGAGGTTGCAATACGAAAATGTCCTTCACAACTATGAATTGTTTCTTGAGCAAAACGCGAATAATAGCGAAAGTAGCTCTTGCTGTACCCTTTTAACAAATTACTAAAAAATTGCGAACAAACTAAAATTATTCCTAACCCATTAGCTGATTTTCATACTCTAAAGGCAGTAGCCGATAATTCTCAAAACATTCAAATAAACGCGAATAAGAAAATGAAGCATATTGCACTTATTTCCCACCTTTTTAAAAAGCAAACGTGAATGGAAAATGTTCTTCGCCATAAGCAATTATTTAGTTTCCTTTAATTCACTTTCTAAAAGCGGTTTAAATTCTAATATAATTCGCTAATAGAAAATGGAGTACCGTCTCTGTGCAGAATTTGATGATAACTCAAGCAAATTGGATAAACAAATAATGTTATCGGATTCGACGTCGCCTATGTATTGAATATTATGAAACAAATTCGCTGATTGTAGATACGATTTGAGAAGATTTTATTCGAATATTGATTTTCCTTGGGAGTTGAATCCATGGATTTCACCTCAAGTCGGGATATATGAATGTACATATAAATATAATAAATTAGATTTTTTCGAGTTATTTTCCCATATAAAACAATTTAAATATTGCAGCTTTTTTTTTCTATTCCTCTTCCCATAACTCCATTCTTTTAGAGTCGAGTGGTAAATTCTAAAATTGAAGGATGTTAACTTCCAGGATATCCACATTTTCCTTTCGTCTTTTTGTCACTTTTCGATGCATTAGAGATCAAAAAGTTCGCCGAAAGTTATTGGTCGACACACTCCGATGTTTTCGAATCAGTCCGTTTGTGTTTCCTCGTCTCCCATCGTCCTTCTTGTGTGGAAAAAGAACGATATTCTCCGGAGGCGCGCAGAGTGACGAAACTCGAACTAGCCTATTCCTTTCCTCCTCCGACCCATTAGAGCAGTCCCGCTCCGAAGAAAAGGCATGCCCATTCCGAATGCGGTGGGAGGAGTAAAACACTCGCGCGGAGTACTTCGTCGGTTTTCAACAAACCTCCAGTTACTTCACAGCATCGTATCAATAAACGTCTCGTTTGTGTTTTTCCCTGAGCGGACTCGTAGATTTCGGAGCACGTAATTTTTGCTATTTGCGATCTTTCTATTAGAAGAAGTGCTTAATCAAACTAGATAATATACATTCTCATTTATTTAATTAAAACATTTTTCCTCAAATAGGACGTGATTACATTTCTACTTTGTTATTTTAAATTAGAAGATTTAGAAGAAAAGTGAGCCTTGTGAGGTTTTCAAATTTTCGCGGGAAAATTAATCGCATGTTTACGTCCGCTTCGGAAAGACCTCGTGCATGAGCTATCGTATTTCCCACTCTAGCACGCCAGCTGGCGCCACTCCGTCGTCATCCATCATGGTCGGTGACGTTCGACTGTTCGATTGGTTAGAACGTAGTCACGTGGTCTGTTAATTGGGTGCTGTGGGCGTGGACGTCAACTTGCTGCTTGTTCGCAGGGAGTAGGGGGAGAAACGAGCCTTATGTATTAGGCCAGTGCGCTCCGTCCGTCCCCCACCTAATATCCATCTCGTACGCAGTGTCCATGTGTGCGCGTGTAACGAAGCCTTCGCCTTCGAGAGCTCAGAAAAATTAATGATCATGAGCTCGTTTTTGATGAACCCGGTCTCCGGAGCTACTCTACCTTCTAGCTATCAGCAGCCTCAACATCTAGCCGCCGGCGTCGTCGTCGATCCGAAGTTCCCGCCAAGCGAAGAGTACAGTCAAAGCAATTATATACCGTCGCCTGGTGGTGATTTCTTCGGCGGTCATCATATAACGCAACACCAGCAGCATCACTTACAATACGGTTACCACAATCACCATCAGGCATCTTCCTACGGTCCGAGTAGCGTTCCAATCACAAACGCCGGATATGGAAGCTACGGTAACTACTACCATCCTCAACTGCATTCGCACCATACGCTACATGGTCATCAAATCAGGTCTCCGATCTCGCTCCATTCCGAGACCCAGCAAAGCATGGTGTCGTGCGGAAGTATGCAAACACACCAGCAAGCATCTCAACCACCAGTTTCCAATTCGCAGAATATACTGCAGAACTTAGCCGATATCACGCCGAGTGTAACGCAGCCAAGTGATGTGAACTCAAGTGTGTGCAGTCCTGCATCCACAGGGCACGGACAAGACTCTCGCGGGTCACCTCCCGGCGGACATTCTTTGCAAGAACTGGGATTAAGACTTGAAGATAACGGTTCTGATGAGCAGGAAGATGGCGATGAAGACCATGAAGGTTCGCCGTCTTGTATGGACGAAGAAGAAGAAGAAGATGAAAATGGTGATAGAGTAATATATCCATGGATGAAGAAGATACATGTGGCAGGAGCATGTAAGTTAATTTAGATTAATAGGAATTCTCTTCATGTTAAAGGAATTTAATTAAATGTAAATGTTAAAACGTTGGTCTTGTATATTTTTAAATAAAGCATTCTGAAGAAGATGAGATTGTCGTAACATTATGGATTATTTTTCAAAACTACTAAGGAAACTACAATTATCCATATAACATATATAAAATAAGGTCTTTTATTTAGATGCTTTAAACACAGATATTTGCTTGAACTAAATATTAAATCATCTTTAAAACAGCTAATCACGATTATTGGAAAAACCTGCTACGGCGATTAAGTGCAATTAAAGTAAGACACGTATTTCTTGAAAATAGTAAAGTACCTATTTAACATTGGCATAAGCATGACAATAGCACAAGTTGAAATTTCAAAACTTTCTCAGACCACCATGTTTACGTTTCAGAAATGCTACATTTTAGATTTAGAACATTAATTACGATCCCGGTAACGTACAATTAACTTTATAAACTATTCATTAAATAAACATAACAGTTTTACATTTACAGCATAGAGCACAGTAAAAGTGAGCCTAAATCTATAATGACATACTTGAAACCAATCTATTACTTTGTGTTACTTCATTTTACTTATTGCAGGCTGAATAATTTGATGTGTTCCTATCGACTAAAATGTACTATTACAAAAAAAAAAATTATTGAAAGTGCCATAAAAGGAACGTAGATTGTAGGCTCATTTTTTAAATACTAACTTAGTATTGCGAAGGCCGACCAGTAGGTTCTTGTATACTAGTTTTTTAGAATGTAATTGTCAATGAAGCAACTGAAGCAAATTTAGCGTCAAGCATCTTATACATCTAAAAGCATTTCTTTTCGAAAGACACAGTGTTAAAGTCTAGTAACAGCTGAAAACGTTTGACCGAGCGCACTATGCCGACCATTTTATATAATATAAATTCTCTGGATCGATTCCAAACGCACTCCTAGTGATGGCAACAATTTATGCATATTACTTGTTAGAAGGTTATTTAAATAAAACATTTTTTCAAAAGGCATTTTTGAAAGAAACTTAGCAGTATCATAAAATGACGACGCATCTGTTGTTGGATTTAGTAGGTTACAAAGGCGTATCATTATATCATTAAACCATAACATTGATCAATATTTTTACATTTGGCAACTAGCTTTGAAAAAAAATTAAAAAAAAAACTTAACAATTCACTAACTCAAATAGGCATTGAAAAACTTATTTAATCACCATTTGTTGGCATTAAATCAAACTATCTTCTCTTTCGCTGGTCGATATCTACATACTTACATGTAGCTACATCTTTTTATGTTATGTAACATTATTTCGTAAGTAGCATTGCAATAAACGTTCAAGTAATTCAGAGAACATCATGAAGTTATTAAAACGAAGGCGGTTTATTCACAAAGTATAATTATACCGGTACTATATATTAACGATACAATGAGAATACACGCCCATTTATGTAAAATTATAATTTCGTACGTGTACAGGTTTAGAAGCATATAACTTAATATTAAAGTTATAATGTGAGACGGCTCCATGCCTATACGTTCATCGAATACATCTAACATTATACATTATCTAATTATGTTGTCAACTCAACGCTTTACATTAATCGTGCACTTGACACAGATATCTGTTGGCAACAATAGTCTTATAAAATTATTAGAGAGACGTTAATACGCACGAAATGAAATTAAAAAGGATTAAGGACGAAAGGCGAAAAAGAAGATTATTTAAACAAATTATTAAATGCAATAATAATAATTAATAATTTTCTTAGATTTCTTCGTTTGGAAAAAAAAATAGAGTTTTTTAAGAGATGGCAGATATTTCAAAAATTCAATGATAATTGTTATAGAAATTACTCACATTACTGCAATGCACTGGTAGGAAAGGTAAAAGATCAACTGTTGCTCTCATTATAGCTTATTATTAATACTTGGTATCGTTAAACGCCAAGGTGTCGGCACACTCCACACTACATCAAATATTTAAAGAACGCGGAATGTATGTTTCGGGAATTCATCGATTGTCACTGTCAATCAAATAAAATATTTTTCGAAGTGCCGAGTGTGCCGATACATTAGCGTTTGTCATACCATCGGTTACTGTTGTCAAAATCTCTCAAGTTCCCAAGTGATCACAATAACCGAAGTCACAATAACCGTATTTACACATTCCGCATAAATGATTGAATACTTACTACGAGAGCGTCTTGTTAGCTTTAAATATAGGGAAGGGGACCACCAATGAAACTTGTCCAAATTAATTTCGATATTTTTATTGGACTTAAATCCAGAGTTTCAAGATACGGAAAATGATTTAGCCACAGCAAATTTTTAAAACCGAAAATAGAGTTCAACTGAGAAAATCTTCGCGCTAATTGGTGCTTTGGGTCGGCTCAACAACGGAAATTTAAGAATATTTATAGTATCGTGACTGATGACGAAACATGGTTTCATTCCTATGAATCTGCTGTGTGGTTGTTTCAAGTAGAACAGCTAAGAAGAGTTTTCCGTTCCCGAAGTGTGACGAAGAAATTTCAAACTCTTATGTTGCTACAATTCCTTTGGAAGTACGAAGAGCGGTTAATGCCGATTGGTATATTACCGTTTATTTGCCAGAAGTGATCGCCGTGCTCCAAAAAAATAAATCGCAACGACGAATCATCATTCACCACGATAATGGCAGTTCACATAGAGCTCACAGCACGATTGAGTTTTTAGTTATTAGATCATCTTTCATACAGCCTTCATCTAAATCCCACCGATTCTTTTACGTTACCTAGAATCGAACGGTCAACGGTTTGAGTCTCCGGAAGAAATCGATGCCTTTAAAATAGCGATTTGGCTGTTCGGACTCATAATTGGCATAACTGCTTTAACAGTTGACTTGCAAGGATAAAAACCTCATTACCGATGTACACAATTATTTGATAGTCTGTTGTTCAGAAGGTTTAGGTTCCTTTCCTAAATTATGAGTAAGTTATCTCATTGTATATTGTACCTGCAATATTTGAAGCTTTGGTTAAATTGATGGAACTTTGGCTACTAAGCTTCTCAAAATTGTAGCAAGTACATCAAAGATTTTTTCGTGTTGGTCTTCCTTCTTTTGCTAAATACATGCTTCTTTTTTATGTGAAATGTTATTTGAAGTAACTATTTTCTTTATTCTTAAAGCTTCTCAAGCTAATATAACGTAAAAAAAAATCGATGTTTTCCTCATAATCATGGAGATTCCATCCAAGAACATGAAAAACGGCTCGTGATAAGTTAGAAATCCATGGAGTAAATTGAAACTTTTTCCTTTGCAATGTAATACGCATATGTCCAATCTTCTAGATATTCTGGACAGATTTCATCGAAAAATATAGTTCTACCTTACTAGAAACGAGGTTTTCTGTACTTACACCACATCATAAATGGAAGCTCTATTGTGAAACACAGCGTTATATCTCAGTCTTGCAACTAACCATGCACGAACAAGACTTGCAGTTGGTAACTGTATGCAAGATAAATATAATGAGGCTACCTGGAAATACGGAACGAACGCACGTGAACATACTTCAAAGGAAAACGGTTATTAAATACCGCAAACTGGAAAGATTTTGCAAAAAAAAAAATTTTATGCAAAATGTCTATTAAAAGATCCATGATATCGGCCTCATTAATAAGTAGATGAACGAAAATGTCGACTCATTCTGACGTGAGAACACCATGTGTACGTTTGTGTTTCCAGCTCATGAATATGAATAGCTCATGATATTCAATAAACCGGCTTCATATAAGGGATTACCGTGCATGCGCCAGTTATTCCTTGAAGTACACGAGCATTTTTCATGTTACTAGATGGAAAGTCCATTTCTCTCGGAGAAAAATCAATTTTTGTTTTGTATAAATTGAAGAAGCTTTAAGAAAATAAGAAAAAGGAAATCCAGGCAATTTGCAAGTACTAACGTATGACAAAATCAAGTAAGGTGAAAACATTTTTATTGTCGTGCTTGCTATCTACACCTACTTCTTGAGAAGGTATCAAGACACTCATCACAATATATCTCCGATGAACATGTAATATCTCTGTTGGCTACAATTTAAATTATACAAAATCTTGCAAAATATTTTTAGAATTAAATTCTTTATAACACTTCAAATCCTATTATGCAGCATATACACTTCAACAAATTTTCTTTTATCCTGTTTTCATAGATGACTCCCCTTACCCATTGTTCAAACATTCTAAGTAGCTTACCGGATAACATCCCGACCAAAAAGCGTCACCCTTGGAAAAGACCTCGAAAACTATCTGTGCCGAGACAAGGCTAGATAAATCGCATCTCATTTATTTCAAATACCTCACAACAAAATATTCACGCCCAAATCTGCGTTTAGCGCATTTAGATATTCACTAAAGGGTACTAAATGGCAACCTCAACGACAATGGTAAGCTGTACTTGAAGTGCCGGGTGCAAACACGAGCCTCGAGCAGAATACGACGTTGTGTCTTTTCGGTTAGAACCGTTCGCCGTAAAGGAGGTAAAGAAGGGAATTACAAATTGCCGCTCGTTTACAAATAAAAGATAATAAATTGGAGGTGCTTAAGAGATTCGTTGTGTCTCCTCGAATCGACTTAAATAAGTGCGTCTTTCTTCCATTCCGTCTCGTGTTTTGACTTCTCCTTAGCCGAATTTGATGGATTTTAGAAGATTTTTCTTTCCCGCTTTTGTTGCGTGTGGTCAGGTGTCGGTCGGCCTTGTCGCCAATTGATAGTTTAGGAGCTTTAGATGGATTTTTAATCGTAGGTAATTTATTTTGGGACCTCTTAGGTATACTGTCTATCGCACTACTACTAAACAAGACAAATCTTGGGTACCACCGAGAAAACAACGTACTGGAAACACCACTTAAACAACACTTTATGGTTGTGTAAAGTATCTACATTGTCAACTGAAAGAAACGGTAATCAACCATGATTAAGCGAGAATAAATTACCTCAAAATATCGCAGACGTTTAATGTTACATTTTATCTTATTCATGAGTTAAAATTACGATAATAAATGACTGTGGACAAGAGGATTGAATTATGTTATCGTTAAGGGTAGTTGTATTATTTTATCGCCTAGTATATTACTTTTGTTTGTTGATTCTAATTAAAGAAATAGCACTTAGAAAAGATTACGTTAAAATGAAAACAATAAAAGTAAATAAAATTTGAAGGGAAATACTTACAAGGGATGATCCCGAAGCCGAAAAATCGAAACATTATGAAGCTTTGAGAACATGTAGCTAATTTTTGCTGATATTTACTCTATAAGAGAGTGAAATTAATTTTTAAAATTTGGAAAATTTCCACAATATGGCAGGAGATAGAGTAAAAGGTTTAATTTAATTTTTGGGAACGATAATAGCGAAATATTTTAATATCGAATTATTTATCGTAAAGTATGCATTTCAATCCAGTAGAGACCTCAAGCGATAATTTCTACCGCGCGTTTACCTAAGCGTAAAATGACCAGAAAATGTACATTAGCGGTAATCTAACTAAATTCGGTTACCATTAAATGAAAAATGTGTATTCATCCCATGTAAATACATACGTTAATAATGAAAAGATGAAATAATAATAATAATTAAACAATACGTTTAAGTAAAGAGGGTCTCACATAACAATTTAGATCAGAATTAAGAATGTGTAGTGCTACGATACAGACATTATACTTTGACCTTACCGTAGGGTTACAACAATACCTTCCACGTACGTGTTTTTGAATTTGTACCGTGTGATTACTGCAGACATTGTTAATAAGCACACCTTTTAACGTTTC
The DNA here is from genome assembly GCA_902654985.2 of Oryctes borbonicus. Classification (NCBI taxonomy): domain Eukaryota; kingdom Metazoa; phylum Arthropoda; class Insecta; order Coleoptera; family Scarabaeidae; genus Oryctes; species Oryctes borbonicus. The sequence goes on from LR736868.1 coordinate 7,868,080, forward strand.
TATGTAATTTCGTGCGATTATTAACATCAGCAGATACGTATTGGCAAAGCAAATCATTGGCATCTGTGTGTCAAATTAGTGCTAAATATTGCTCTAATTTCGAGCTAACTATTACACTAATTGCACACTGCCTAATATGAATACAGCCTAAGGCACCAAAATCGCAGTAGCATACTGTATGTTGTTGCAAAAATATAATAAAATTAATCAGCGCGACCGATTTCGTGCTTTATGGACATCCGCAGGCTAGCTAAAAGCCAATGATTGCTTCTGAGTCAAGATCGTCTTTTATTTTAACCCTTACTGTGAAGAATTTATGCGTGAAGTCACCATGGAACGTTTAAAAATATAATAACATGACATTCACAATCATTTTTTTTACAATAAGAAAAGTTCGGATACAAAAAAGTTTCAGTTAAGAAATTAGTTCGCTCCCGCACAATATATAAAATGCGCTTTAGGCGTTCCTCCTAATCTAGTGAAAGAATACGTAAAATTATTATTAATGAGTATGTAGAATTGAAGATGAATGAATGAAGAATTTTCCATTATTTTTAATACTTGTTTCTTTCAGAGTCGCAAGTACAAACGCTTATGCTTTTTATGATTCATTAAAAATTCTGATTTTACTAATGAAAAAGAGGTATTTCTAATATTAGATTTATCGAATAAACGCAAGAATAATTTTTATTTTTTAGTGTCTGCGTATTATTGATTGGGTTTTCCATTTACAATTTCTGCCTTTGCAGTGTTTGAAATTTCCTGTAGAATATTTGCCAATAAATTGAAATTGCTCTATTCCTTTCTCCTTGAGATTTACGTTCATATTAACCCTGCATATGTTATATTTTAAAAAACATACTTATACTCTTCCTGATATAGTTGATATGGTTTTTCGTTTGGATTGGAACAGTTTTCCTAGCAATGATATGCTTCAATCATAGAACATGGTCAATACGATAGCATACATGCAACATCGAATTTAAAAGGTGGCACAATTGTCAAATAGATAATAATTATTATTTTCACGGAAACGGTGAAACATTAATATTTCAACTTAAAGCCGCCAACTTAAAACTACCGATGTGAGCGGTGCAATATTAGCGACGGTATCGGTAAGCCGGTATAATAATTTATACATATAATATGTAACACTTACCCAATTCAAATGAAAAGTCCGTTACAACGAACACAACCATAGCTTTAATTGCAAACTGCAACAGAGAAATAAATCGCTTACACACATTGTGTTAAGGTTATAAATTTTAGTTCATTTTTATTGCCAGGTGAAACAGCGTTGATGCAATTTCCGGCAGATCAGGGTTATCTTCATTTTGCGATAATACGATTTTGTTAAGAGAAAAGAGTCCAGTAAATAACTTTAAGTGCGAGAAACTAAAATTACATAATTATATCAATATTATACCGTATTTGGACAAGCATCTTAGTATTCGCATGCAGTAACTAAATGGAACTTTCCTCATAGTAACCATGGCATTTTTTATATACCTAACACCATCGTACCTGCACATTTCAGCGTATTCACCATGGCCGCGGAAGGCATTTTTAATGGTTTTTAAGTCATCAAGAGCGTTATTTGCTTGAATTAACATAGTAAACTGTGGATGAAATAATCGAGAGGAATATAAACAAGTTATCGACAACGACAGTTTTTTCAAAGTTTCTTGGTGGAAACTTAAAAATTTCAATATTATTATGCGGCTTTCTCTACGAACAAGAAAAATTGAACTAATTCCCTTTGGGCCTTATAACATTAAAATTTCCATCCGCGGAATAGGGACCCATGTGCGATAAATTGGATCCAGTTTCAGGCTAAGGGTACCGTCAACCGTTACTCGCATACTCTAAAATTTAAATAAATTCATCATTTTCTAGATAGAAATATTGAAAACACTGTCACGTATTTAGGAATAAATGAAATATAATTGTTATTATTATTATTGTGTAACGCAGCCACACTTATGGCATAGGAATCGAAAATTGTCGTCAGAAAAATATATATTATATTCCTACTCGAAACAAAATAAAGACATAATCAAACAAAGTTTTCACTTTCCTTCCGCCGTAAACAATGACAACATGAGAATGATAGTTAAACATTATAATTAACACTTCATCACCTTCAAATAATGTCAAGTCACCGAGTATAAAAAAAAGAAACACCTCTTTCAGCGCTTCTCGCCATACCGTAAGCGATTTATTCACACGGTCCGTTAATTGATATGTGGTGCTGCGAAAAGAAAAAACAAACACAGAACGTACTCGCGGAGAGGTGCTAAATAATAAATAGGTTAACAAATCGACTTGTTAGTCACGTTGGGTTAGGTCAGGTTTTTGTATTACAAATTGCAGGTGATTTGAAGTAATGAAGGCTCATATATTCAAACGCTGGCGCTCCGCCGTTTCATCTCTTTCTAGCATTATCCGGATCTTTCTCTCGTCACGGAATGTATAATTTCCACATATAGATACACGTACCTTATGCGTACTTGTAAATGTACCAACAACCCAAGTATCTGGTACACAATATACGTACATTAGAGCATAAGTAATTTTATATAGCGCTAGGATGAAGTTGAGTTGAAGCATTTATTATCTTGATGGTACGTTTTCATGTAATTGGTCCATTTACGGTTCTCAAAACAAGAACGATATTGTGGGTATTTAAAGTATCATTAGAGATAATCAACGGTTGATATATGTAAAAATTGTAATTGTTTTACGTTGTTATTTTAAATTGTTAGTCTAGACATGTCCATATTTAGTTTTTTATAGACATCAGTTTATCCTAAAAATTTTAATCATTTAGTTTTAAATATGGATATTAAACCGTCTTGTCATAAACGCTATTTTCCATCATTTCTGAATGTCTTCATTACCGACGTCGAAGGATTCTTATAGCTGTGATACACAGCCACTACAGATTTTTTTTATTCTCCAAAATTCACACATCTTCTACAAGAAAAGTTCCTTAAGCTCAAACACAGATCCAAAAAACAATCAAAGTTAAATTGTTGTATAACTCAACTTGTAGTTCGACGTTAGTCCCGAGATTCCTGGAAGAAAAAGGTTGGGACCCCAGGATTTCCCGCAATTCGTTAACAAGCACAAATTAATTCACGTAGTGCATGTTTAGTGTTTAGTTATTGGGGGAAAGTTTTGTGATGGAATGATCGACTGCAGAAAAAGTTCTTTACGATTTATGCGTTACATATATTTTCTAATTATCTATGAGCTTTGCAATTGCTTCAAAAATGTTCATTTCAAGTGCGAGTATTTTCGGTATGTTAGGAAAAAATAAAAAAAACTTAATAAGAATTAGAGCGATTCCCGTAATATACGGTTTGTTATCCAGGGATAACGGGATGACTTTTTACCTTCGGGATCCCGGAATAACAAGATCCCGTTCTCCCGTTTGAGAAGCACTATTGGAAATACGTTTTCCTAAAAAAAAAGAAAGGTTAACAATGTTAAAGCGGTCTCTTTATAGAGTATAACTAAAACCAAAGATGCTGAAGTAAAGAAGGAAGCATTATAAGCTTGATTTGCAATATACAGGTATTGACATAAATTATAAAAAAAATAATATTGTTTATTGAGTCATCAGTCCTTACATTCCTTAAAAACATTTAAAAAGTAAAAAAATACTAAAATGTAATGATGCAGTAAAATGCGCATGCCCCCAGCTTTGAAAACCTCCACTGACTTTCAAATATAACTTGCACATTATGCTTCCACTATTAGGGGATATATCCTTGAAAAATTCCTCTTGAGGACCTCTTTTCTGATCCGTATGGAAACTACTCGAACATGGCCATCAGGTCCTGGATACAGATGAGCTATGCGACCCATCTTCCCGTCGCTGCGCACGACAGCATCGTTGATGATCCTTGATGAGGACTAGCGTTGCTTCGGTTAGGCTTTCACGTGTTTACTTCCAACATACTCGTTGTTGCCGATACATACTCCTGACTCCATCTCTTCCAAAAATGTTGGCAGACTTGAGAATCTTTTGAGTCGACTGATTTCTTCTTCACGTAGATCAGCATCTAGGACTCCGACCAACGATCTTCCAATGAGAAAATGAGCCGGGAAAAGGTAATGAAAATCGTTTGGATCAGATGACAAAGGTTCTATCGCCAATAACTCGTTTCAGGCAATGCTTCTTACCGTGCATTGTATGCTGGAGAAATCAAGCAGACTCCCAGATATTTCACTGAAATGCCAAAGATGCTAAAAATGTGAATAGAAATTGTGAAGCATACCTCTCCGAAAATCGATAGTTGCAAATAATAAAGACCAACTTATACAGGTCTTCGCGAAAATTAGAACAGATACAACATTGTGCATGCTTTAACGAATAAATAAATGGTTGCTTGTGTGATTGAGAAAGAGTGGCAATAGTGGAACCTTGCTGTAGGTGTCACAGAGTTTGAAGAATGATAAAATTTCACGAAACAACATATGAAATAATTAAAAAAAAAAGCATTAAATTCATATACGTAGCGTTGTAAAAGGCAAGAGAATCCGCTTGTATCACAATACAGATTGTATGAGTTGATTTTCTTATAGCTTAACCTACCTAAAAATTCAACGAAATGTAAAAGATAAACGGATGGAAGAATTAATAATTTACATAGTATGTATGTACATGAACCTTGTTGGATTTTACACTATTCAAATTGCAATATGTAAATGTCAATTTGGATCCTCTCTTCCGTAACGCATACATAACTTTGTATAACTGTAACAAGAATTAAAGTAATTATCTAGAATATACTCTTCCTGTAAACATATTCGTAATTAAATCTCTTGATAACGTAGTGGTATTATAATTAACAAGTCAGATAAATAGATCTAATGCTGTAAACACACAATAAATAAAACTGTATTCTATATTCTTATAAATATTTATAACTAAAGTTACATCTGGACAGGCTATTCCTGTAATTAGTTCGTCTACACTTTTATGTAATTAAATGCTATACTTATTTTAATCGTGTAATTATAGCAGTTGCTAAGCGCTCTAGATTGTAGATACTCATGAATATGTAACGCATACATATGTATAATATGCATCTATGAAGAATATTGGTGAAATTGTTGCTCGATGTGAGACAACCATAAAGGATATAGCAATGTAATAAGTTATTTACAAACATCCAGTTTATTTATTTCTAAAAGAAATATATCATTCACAACGCGGGCTAATTCGAGCTATCCCTGACAGTAAAGAAAATATTTTTTTTTGCAATTATGCTGGGCGACATTGTGATATTTTCAGTTTACTGATTCTCTTGATTAAATGGATAGGGAATATAAACTTTCTTATTTCAAATGGAACACTCTGTGTATTATGAGATTCGTTTACCACCGTCCATATAGATCTAAGATATTTTAACGTAATTGTATATTATACTGGGATATATGGATGAAGTGCGTACATTTACACATTAATTCATTATTTTTTTTTTTAATTGCGGAATTCGAATTATATGTAGTTATTATTAGAATTCTGGCATTTAGATAATTTATGTTATCACTTGTTTGTTTCCTTTTTTTGTGAGACTCCATTAATATTACTTTAGAGGGAATAATCAAAGTCAACAGTTATTTTCAATAATTTACTTCTTGGGAGTATTCTTTCACAAGCAGTTGGATTGATATTCCTCCGATACCAAGTAAATAAGAAAACATTTTTCTGACAACAGACGTTTTTCAGCAATACTGGAAAATTCAATTTAAAACAACGTACAAAGTATTATGTTTAGTTAGAAACTATAGAAAACTATAAAATAGGAAAGAAAAATAAACTGAAGTAGATGAGAAAGACAACAGCAAGAAAAGGACTTCGAGCATTAACTAGGACAGGAAGAAAACAGGATTTAAGAGGTGAATTTGAAAGAAAACACTAACACACAACACACTATACTGTGAGTAAATCAAAATCATATGTTAGAAGGGCATTGCCAATAAACGAGGCTTGTGATTATCTTTTAATTTGATATTTCATTAAGAAAACGTAAATATGCATCAATATCTCTTCTTCTGTATTAGTTATGCGAATCAGTTCTAAAATGTTTAATAATTGGAGTTATTCTAAAAGCGTATTTTACTGCCTGATTGATTTCTTTCGCAGCTATTTGAAAAAAAAATCACAAAATAAATCAATTCTTGAATTAACAGCATCTAATTGAACAAAGAAGAATTTGCTTTTCATAAAATAGTAACATAAAGTGAGTACTTTCAGGGTGTATCACAAAATACCGCGAAAATACAAAGTACAACTAAAGTATCATCAATGAATAAGGTATGAAATATTACAACAAAGCTAAGCCTACTGTATTAATTCACTTGCTTTTTATTCGTGACTTTACGTTGATCTACTATGTCCTAAACCCATAATGCACGATATCACTTAACTTGCATTTGAAAGCATTAAGCAAAGTATTCACTTCACATCTAATTCGATTGAATCAAGACCGCCATGAAATTGAAATTAGTTTTCGGGGTTCGATCTTTATTCATGATGTCACCCATCAAAATTTTAAAAAAGTATTTTTAGAACTTTAAGTAGTATAGGCCATCGTCAAAAAGTCTGAATGGTGAAACTACCATTCGTTAGAATATACGAGGAACTAATGATTAGCCCATGATTGCAGAATATCCGGGAACCAGTAAAAAAATCCTTCAAGACCATTTTTTTTAATGAATTTACAACACTCAACGTTACAGTTAACTATCTTATTTCTACACTACCATTTAACAGAGTAATCATTGCTTATTACTAGTAATTGCTAGCGATTCCAAATATGTATTATTACATCTGTGCCTAAAAATTTAAATAACATAGAACCCATATAATCTTAGCGCCTGTTCACATATTTAGCAAATAGTAACCAGATCCTTGGTTTTTCGTCTCGAATATAATGAATCCTTGTAAATTATAGCGTTTATGAAACGCGATAGCGGAAGGTTGGTTCTTTACGTAGTCTACATCTACATGACAGTGGCAGACCAGCATCCTTACAGTTACTGACAATCTGTAACCAACTAGAGCACAAAGAGTAGACTGCAAATAAGGTTTCCGAAGAAAAATTTCTCATAGTTAAATGAAAAAGGAAAAAAAACGACACCAGGAAAAAAAGAATGAAAATCTTCTGCTGGTTGGAGGAAAATTTCAAAAGAAACCAACAAATACCATAATTTTTTAAATTGTTCAACGTTTATTTTTTCAGAGTTTATGTTATCTTTAATTTATTAGAACTGTGTGTCTTTATTCTTCAAGCAATATTTAAGCTTCAGTGTAAGACGTAGGTATTTGTAAAATAATACTAAAATATATTTTATGTCATAAGTGCATAATATATTGTTTTCTTTAGTACAAGCATATGCCCGAACATAAAAGTCTCTCGTCATTATTTGTTATTTAATCAAATTCCTGAATTTTTAGCTTTTCTTCTATAACTTCTACTTTTAATTACGGACAGTAATTACAGACAAGAAATACCTGATACAAATAGGTGGTTTGTAATTCATCGTCACTTTCAGCAATACTAGATAATTCTAAAATTAATAATAATTGTTCACGCATTTCAAATTAATTTAAACAGGTGCTATACCAAATGGCACTTATTTCACAATTTCAAGAGATATTTGGCGAAACCAATGACAATTACCTATAAAAAACAACCAACTATTTGGTAACAATTTAATATTTACGGTAAGCACCCTTAATTTCTATATTCAATATTTAATGTATACATAAATAGAAAGCATAACATTACAGATTTAATCCAAGCAAGCCTAAGCTAATATTCATAAATTGAATTGCCATAGGTCATAATATCCGAAGAAAAACGAAAATTAATCTTAGGTAACGCTTTTACATCGCCGTCGGAAAGTTGAACTTGTTCCCTCGAGTAACTGTACCGTTCATCAAATTCATTCTTGTACTACCTATTAAACACATTTTATACTTTGAAATTCCCATCTAATGACGAGAGTTAAACTAAGGTTATCTACTATATTGATACGGCTAAGACGGCGTAGGCATAATTTTCTTAATGTATTCTTGTCGGCCGAAACGGTGTATGGACGTTTTTATCGCATACAGCGCGGATAAAAAATAAAATATTCCATTAAAGTAATTTATTTTGATTAGTTCTGGATTTTACTAGCGAGCGAAATTAATTTTGACGTTCTGCATTTTGCTTGGCCCACAATAAAGTTTTTCTAGTACAGCGCTATATGAGCACGGCGCAATTTCCTTCATACTCCTATTATTCTCCGTATAGATTTTCACAATTATTCCGCAGTTTTTATACTACACTGATTTATTTCTTTGACTATTATAATAAATAGAACGAATTTATTTAAAGAATAAAAACACGTTGTTTAGTTGGTTAAGGTGGTCTAGTAGCGGAAAACGATATCGAATTATGATGGACGTTTTGCTTTTATTTTTTTTCCGGTTGTTTTATAGTAAATGCAATTTGTTGGTATTTTGTATCAATTATTGTAATAACCGGTAAGTCCAATTATTTTCCTTATAGTACATGTTTTATTGCTACTAAGCGTATAATATAATTTGCAGACACCTGCTTGAAATCCAAATATTATATAACATTTGTAAAAATAAGTTCTACAACGTTTGGACAACATGTTCCTTTCAAAAATGGTTTCAGAAATATTAGTATTAATTTCAGTAAATTCTGCAAAATCTTGAGCAAGAATAATAACTACCGTTATTTGTCCTAAAACAGTTTTAGTTTAGTTATTAGTTATTTAGATAGATTTGGTTGGTTTTATACACGAGCCATATAACAATTGAGTTGTTACCAAAATTATATTTTAATGAATAAAACAAAATTTGGCTAATTTAAAAATATTTCTAATATTATTAGTAGAAAATTATCCATTTCCAAACACAGGAGAAGTTCTATAAATACCCTGCCTTGGCAAGAAAAACATATTTTTATGTGTAAAATTTATTTTATTTTTCAATCTAGTCTCTTTCGAAGTCGATATACTTAGTTCAACGGTTTTCCATCTTTTGTATCCTTTGTAAAAACTACGGTTTTCCCAACCGAGCAAAGTAAGCATTTGTTTTTGCAATTACTTAATCATTTGGGCGAAATCTCTTTCCGACAAGTCATTTTTTTTCATATTCTAAAATAAGAATTGCTGGGGGCTAAATTTGGCTAATATGATTGGTGCGGAAGCTATTCCCAAATTAAGTTATGGAATTTGTCCATGGCGACGATTGTACACGCTAGTATTGTTTTGAAGAGACAGAATTCTTTTATTAGCCAAATGCAGGCCCTTTTTTCTTATGTAGCATTGTTGAAACAATCCAGTACATTGTTATAATATTCGGCATTAGTCGTTTTACCCTTTTCAAGCTAATCAACGTGGACTGTGCTGCGTATATCTCAAAACATTGTGGTCATGATCTTGTTGGCCGATAAAGCGGCTTCGGCCTTCCTCAGCGTCAGTTGGCTGCGAAAAAAACACTATTCTTTAGTCTTTAGTGTGCTGCGATGTCAATCAACAATCATCAACAGTTATAAATCGACGCCAAAAATCATTCGGATTGCGCTTTAACATCGCCAAGCAATCCTTTGAAGTCGACACATGTGCGTGTTTATGATAAATTTTGAGCAATCACAGCACCCATCTTGCAGAAAGCTTTTTCCAATCATTCAAGATCGGAGTTCATTTCTGATGCGGTGATCTCATCTGGCCGATCTGGACGTTCTTCATCAAAAGCTGGTAAGGCTGCATTTAAATTCATCTGTTCACTACTTTATGATCGATAACGAAGAGTCTCCATAACCTTCACTGACAATGAGTGCCACTTTTATCTCATCTTTCTCAAAAACAGATATTTAACCACTGTTTTATATCCGATATTTTCCTGGTTACTTTTACCAAAAGTAGAACTATTTCAATTCTAGTAGCGCCACCTCTTGCCGAAACCTGTTGCACAATGTCTGTTTAGGGCTTGCGAAGAATTTTGTCTTACATCTATCAGTTAGATGAAACCATACCATTTTAGTTTGGTTCAAAATGGAGTACTCCTATTATCCTACATTATTGATGGAAATAATTGGGAATTGGTTTCTTTATTCAAGTTCACAGGTTGGCTTATTCACTTTTAACATTCCCAGCATGTTATTTCACGTTCTTTCTTCAATTTAATACACATGCATAAAACACAACAGTTCTATTTGTAGTTATCGTTCTATCGGCACTAGCTTAATTAATGGTAATTCTATTCTAACGAAAATAAATACGTCCAAAATAACGTAATAAATGATTACGTTTGGTGTAATAATCTTGTTAATTCAGAAGAAAACTACGTGTCAATATAAGCAACACCTTTTTTTCTATTATTCACTACGCTCATGAAGAATTAATAATTTCTTTGTTCGTAAAATCTTGTATGTAGACGTTGTTGTTGCCGACGTTGTTTTCCTCGTTTTTCTATTGGCCGCCTCGGCTTGCTTTGGCAGACAATAACGCGCGTCGAACGCCAACGTTGTTTGGTTCGGTAATATTTTTTCTTGCCTTTTTCTCTGTCCCTCATAATTTACTCAGAGTTCCCGGGAATTTTTAATACGGACTGCGTAGCGACCAAGGATATAAGCGAACCGATCGATATAGACTTTGGGGGCTTTAACATTGACTCGAAGGCATGTAGGAGCACAAATCAGAACACATCGGCATACCGAAACGTTGAACGATGCCGGACCACCACCGCAAACGGCGAATACCTTTCTCGCTGTCAGCCCGACCCGAATCACTGCCCTTTCAGTTTTAGTATCCACGGATCCTGCTGCTTTTGTGTATTAGGTGAATATTAAGTTATGGATAAAATAAAACGGAAAGTGGGTTGAAGTTAGATTTAAGGAGTTTTATCACGGTATATTCGATCCTTTTCTGTATCTTTTTCTGTATCCTTTTCTGTATCCTTATCGTATTCGTTGATATCGTTTTGTTAAAGCAACAAGGAATGTATCACATTAACTAATAAAGTGTTTATGCAATGACCGCGTTTATCAAATTGAAAACGGATAGAATTAAAACAATGCAAATGAACGGACAAGCGACCACTATTTCGGCATAGCACGGCTCAGAGGGAACTCGCTGGAACGGTATCGGTGTCTGATCCTCACAGTTAAACAACCAAACGTCCGTTGGGCTGGTTCGGCCATCGTCGGCCAATATCAGCTTGTCTGTTATCAAACATCCGATAGACACGACATTCTAAAATACTGAAGAATTTTCTAGATCTAAATTCTAACATTGAGGAAATGATGAAAGCTTAGATCAAAAATGAAAAATTTAAAAAGATCCACTCTAAAGTGTGAAAGAGAAGAATCCAGAAGCCAAACAAAATTGCTTATATCGGTTCTTATCGATTAATCATGGCCTCTATTTTCAGAGGTACAGCGAAGATTTGAATTATATAAAGATGAATGATGAACTGTCTTCAAGAAAACTAAATTGTGCGAATATATTTAATTGCATTTGATTTCTTGAAAGACTACAATGTTCGTACTTTCACACTGATACATATTTTTAACGGGAAATTAAGTAATGTTAATTGCTAGAATTACTTGGATCTATTCGAGCATAAAACCGCAGAAAAGTTAAAGTACCAATTAAGTACAAATTTTATGGCAATTTTATTGGCAACCTATGCCAGATAGGAAATGTACACTGCCGTTCACTGAAGTTCGGTCATACAATAAAAATCTATTATATCGTATACAATTATTAATACATAAAATTAGAAAAATATTAAGCATACACTCTTTTCTAAGGGATTAAAGCCATAAATTATTATGTAAAGTAGAAATATTGCGACAACCACAATAAAGTCTCTTTTATTATCATTCCAAGAATTTCTCGGAACTACCGATCTTTTGAAACGGGTCGTTTGGGGATTATTAACGAACAATACATTTAGGAAATATACCGCAGCATCACTCTTGTTTATTTATTACAGGTGTAAAGATATAAATTTGCTTCATTTTACTGTTAAACGCGTGTTGGTGTGCATCTGTCGTTTTAGCGCGAAAGTTTTAAGAAAATTTACTTCAAAATGGCACGTGGCAAGCCTACCAGTGTAGAAAAACGTTCACGCATTATTACGTTGTTTGAAGAACGATATTCGAGGCGACAAATTGCTGAAAAAATAAATATGAGAAGTTCAACAGTAAATGACATCATAAAGCGATATCGGACAACTGGAACTATAGAAAATCGTGTTCGTCCCGGAGCATCTAGGAAAACAACAAAAGCTGAAGATTTGTGAATTGTATTATTAAGCAAACGCAATAGAAAATTAACAACGCCACAAATAGCAGCCGAAGTCAATCGCGGCCGTGAAGAACAAGTTTCGGCGAGTACGGTAAAACGTCGACTTCAACAAGCGGACCTTCATGGACGCATTGCCCTTCGAAAACCTTATTACTTCGGAGCAATACAGCAAAATGGCTACAGTGGGCCCGTTCTCATCTAGATTGGTCGTTAGATGATTGGAAGCACGTGCTTTGGAGTGGCGAGTCAAAGTTTGAGGTTTTTGGGCAAAATCGACGAGTTTATGTCCCAAGATCTAAAACCGAAAAGTGATCCCGAACTGCATTGTGCCTACCGTGAAGCAAGGGCGTAGTTCTGTGTTAGTGTGGGGATGTTTCTCCTTTGCTGGGACGGGAGATTTATGCAGAGTGCAGGGTGTAATGGGGAAGGGAAATTATTTTGCAATACTTCAGAATCATGCAGTGCCATCAGGATTGCGTATAATAGGCCGTAACTTTACATTCATGCACGACAACGACCCAAAACACACTGCGTTAGTGTGTAAGAACTATCTAAAGGAGCAAGAAGGACAGCACACCCTCAAAGTAATAACGTGGCCCCCACAAAGCCCAGATTTGAACCCTATAGAGTTGTTGCGGGATGAACTGGACAGGAGGATCCGAAAAATATGCCCAACTTCACAAAAACATTTACGGAATATTCTGCAACATGAATGGATTAATATTCCACAATCCGTTTTAACAAAACCTATCGAAAGAATGCCTAGAATAGTTCGAGCGGTGATTAACAGCAAAGGAGGTTTTTTCGATGAAAAAAAAAATAATGTTCAGTATGTTATATTAGGCCAGAATAACTTTTTATTTATTTATTTTTGTCTTTTTTACCTGTACATAGAATAAAATTGCATTTTATTTTTAGTTTCGTTTGTTTCTGTAACCTTTTCATGTTTTTTACCAACCGACCGAACTTCTCTGAACGGCAGTGTATGTCTATCAGAAACAATTATTAGAGATTAATTCACGTTTAACAATTATATGATTGTGTATGAAGAACACGTAAATATATCATTTGAAATTGTCAAGATGAACCTCATGTAGTATGCATCATGAAACGTTTTAGAAAAAAAAAATACTTTTTACTCAAGTTTAATTAATAATTATTTTGAGAAGCAATTCTGGATTGTCTGATATAATCTTAGCATTATAATATGTAGCAAGATGGTAGTTCTCAAGATAGGTACGCAGTCACACTGAAATAAATGTGTGTACTTGCCAGTTCCACGAAAATAGGTCACGTAATAAACGTTTTCTAACCCCGAATGAACGACATTGTAACAGACATTCAGCGGATAAGCATGGGCGACGTATGTATATATATACAGCGGTTGAAAACACTAGAAATTACTTCCCGAGTCATTTGTTCTTGGTATCTGTACTGTGTTGAGAAATTCTGTGAATATTTAAAAAATTAACTGAAGCACTGATTGTGAGTATGAATCAAGCAGAAACCACAATAGACGTTTCAATTGATGAAATGTATTCGCCTATTGAAGTATCGAAAGTCGCAAAAATCTGCAAGAAACTGGTGCACTGTAAAGAGAAAATTCAAGAAATGTTTGTCCCAAACGCTCTTCTCCGATGATTTTAACAGATCCTTGGGCAACTGTAAAAACAGGGCACTTTAGCGCAATGTTCTGTAATAAAGAGAGGATGTGTCTGTAGATGCAACTCGAAGACCTTGGCGATAAAGCTCTATTTCGACAATGTATATAGTTCCAAATATTTCAGTGCGAACAAATCAAGTTGCGCACGATGGAAGGAATTACGGTCGCATGCACATTTAACACAATCGAAATACTTAAGACTACATCCAATGAAGATGTGAGCAGTGACTTCTGCCGACGATTAAATTTAATTGGCCCGAATAAACATACGCCGCTCATCGCCAGCATGAACGGCAACAACATTCGAAAACGAGTCCCGTACGTTACGATATCGAATACTGGGGTCTGACCTTGCCTCATCCCGTCCGAGTCGGTGCAATTGTTATTTACGTCTGATAAAATGCACGATCATCGTCGGGACAATGAAATCGCTGCTAACAGGCAACTCGGGTCGCTTTGAACCGTTCACCGACAACCGCGAGGCAAACATTTACTGTTTATTTACCATGTCTAAATTGTTCACCGCCGAATTGTTGCAATGTGACGTAAACGGTACAATAAAAAGACAACCCACTCTCCCACTCGTCCAGCGTACTAATTAGCGTTGTATTCAGAAGAGATCAGGCTGATCCTTTCGTTCGTCCGACTGTTTTTTTTCTTCTATTTTGATACGGTTATTTGCCGCAGACGCTGATGGGAAAAAGTCAAAACAAGTCCGAAGAATTTCAACACCACGCCATGTACTTACACATTGGAAAATTAGGTTGTTTATCTACTCATCTTTCAGTAAAAAGCTAAACCGTACATTTTACAGAACCGTGCATTGTAATATACACTTGTTAATGCATTCATTCTTTTTGTGTTTAAGATATTGAATCAAACACTTAATTTTACTACAGCTGTGTTTAAATGCGTTTAACAATAAACAATTAAGAAAAGTTGCAACATATACATTAACTCTAATGAGCAGCAACAATAAAAGCAATACAATAACAAGTGCGTACAAAAGAAATAAATTTATTCTATAAATACTGAGGCTTATTTCGTCTTAAATAGATTCTTAAACAACCTAACATTTACTTTGCTGCTTATAATCTGATAGATACATCTGTTCTATATCCGATTCATATTCACAAATTAAAACTATAATTGCGTACATAGTACATTTACATCCTACCTTCACCACAACCATTATTATCAAGTTTTTTTTTATTCTTAATTATAGATACCTATAAAAACGTTACATATTGCCTATTATATGTTGACCTGTATAAAACAAATAGCTACACCCTGCGATTGAAAATGATATCTTAATAGCGGTCAATCATAATATTTTAATTTTGTAAGAGATACCTAAATTAGCGGTATTTGCATTGCAAATTAGAAAACAGGCGAATTTAAATCGACCTTGTTTTTCAATTTGTTTATCGATAATTGCCTGCTTGTCAATAGCGCAAACGCACCCAGTACCGAATTAAAAATTATTTTCGAAACACGAGCGAAAGGAATTTTAATTCGATTTTCTGATGTCGAAACATTTCTGTAACCTTAAATTAATGCGTTAATTTGACTAGTCAAAATTTTCTAAACAAACGCAACGAAATGTATTTAATTGGACTTACAACAAATAATTTTTAATTAATTAAAAAAATAGCCTAACTCCAGATTTATCTCTGCTATGAAATATTATCGTGTCTCAGAAACATTAATCTTTGAAAAATTTTCTGAGAGAACTCCAGAATACAACGTCTGATGGAAATTGCAGCAATGAGATATGTAAAACGAGAGGACTAAAAAAGACTATAACTTTTAATTAAGGAGAAAACGTTTCACATATCATCACCGTCAGAATGATAGATTATTTCCATTAATTTTAAATAGAATATGTATTTGATCATATTAATACTAGCATTCTTATTATAGCGGGCTTGTTGTATTGGAAAGTGACCAGTTGAGTGGACAGCATACTAAAAATACTAATTCTAAATTAGATATCGGAAAACTACTACACTTATTGGCAACCTGGTTGATTTATTAGGTTTCATAGAGAACCCACTGCTCGGCAAAGCTATTGAATAAATTCATTAAATTTGAAGCAATTTTCTTTATCGAAGAAATGGCCGAACAGGAAAATTTTATTTTATAATTTTTTAAAATGACTACCTTATTCTGATACGTCTAAATGGTACTTTTGAATGGTCTCTGAAGTACCCATGTTTCAGGCTTCTTTAATAAATTAGAGAGCCCTTAAAATGTTAAGTGATTTTGAAAGTTCTGAGGTAGAAGCATTTTTAAAAGAATATGTTTTAGAATTAAATTATGGTAAAAAAAAAATAAATGTTGAATTGTCCGTTGGTTCATGTGCTGACAAACAGATGTCGAGTTTGGACATTGCAAAAAAAAGCAACACTTTGCGTTTCTCTAAACCCATCCTAGGAACATGACCCGACTCGATCTTGGGTCAAATACTGCGGCTAACGAAAAAGATAGACTTTTTGAAAGTGTTTTTATGTAAACAATAAATTAGAGATGTATAACGGTTGTAGTGCCCGCAGGCGTTATCAAAAGAATATAAAAGGCTAAAATAAAATAAATACGAATATAATGCTTTTATAGTCTTTATTGCATTGCTCTTTCACTGTTTCAGCCAACGGATCGTTTACTCCTGGAATGGAACCAAAGCGACAGAGGACAGCGTACACGCGACACCAAATACTAGAACTAGAGAAAGAATTCCATTATAATAGATACCTGACGCGCCGTCGACGCATCGAAATAGCTCATACGCTCGTATTATCCGAGCGGCAGATCAAGATCTGGTTCCAGAACCGCCGTATGAAGTGGAAGAAGGACAACAAGCTGCCGAATACGAAGAACGTCAGGCGAAAAACGAACCCGGCCGGAGTGACCACTACGACGACGAAGGCAGCGGGCGGGGGAGGCGGAGGTGGCGGAAAGGTACGCGGAAAAACACAGAATTCCACTCCGCCAAATAACAATGATAAACGAAAAAACAACAATCCGAATAGCGGCGGCGGAAGTCGAGCGGAAATGGACGGTCTTAGAGAGAATATGTTGGATATGTCTCTGACTGGACATCATTCGGTAAGGAAAAAGTATATTGTAAAATGAAAGTTTTATGAACGGAATTACCGGTAAAGTCATATGAAAATGAATCCTGCTACAAAATACCTTTTGTACGTAAGATAATTTTGGCCTGTTACTCCCTTCAGAAACCATACCTCAATGTTTTAAATACTCATGGGTATCATACAGATGTGGTGCTTTGTTTCACTGAAATAAGAGTCTTTCATCTTTGTCAGTTTTAAATGTAAAGAAATGCTATGATAGCTCTAAGTTCTTTGCGTAACAGCAATTTTTACGAGGCCATATTCCAATTTTGACCAATGACTATAGTTAATCCTTTTATCCAAAGCCAAGGGCTTGGATTGGGTAAGTGATGATGGTAAACTTGATGCAGGAAGAGTGCTAAAAAGATATTGGTTAACCCGTTATCCTATTAAACCTTAAAATTAATCAAAACCGAAATTTTTAGATTCCCTCGACGATCGGCGGACATTCGCACGGCCACCATCCCATCAATAGCAACCCCAATCTTCACCACCCCGGAATGTTACACGGCGATCCCGGAATGCATATAGGATCGCTCGGTTCCCATTCCCTGACGCCGCTGAATGCATCGCCCGGCTGCGGACAAACCGCGAGTCAACCGCAAATAAAATCAGACTACGGCCTGACGGCGCTTTAATTACAGTGAACGATGATGGCACTCGCGTAGTGTGACGTACGTACGTTGGTTACGTTCAGTCTAGCGTTCTCGAAGCTCAATGCGTTTAAAAAAAAATATTCAAATGCAGAAAAAGAAACGGAAGTAATCTCTTTAAAACGACGACGACGCCGACAATATGTGTGTATCGTAATTATCGAGTGCGAGTCAGTGAAGTGCGTTAAAGATTTCAGTTTTAACAAAATTTTGCATTGGCAAATTTTCGATTTCTTGTTTAATGGATGAGTGTTGGAGATGCAGTTTCTAAATTGGTTTGGGGTGGTTTACAAAAGTTCGCAATTATATTCTTCACACGCAATGAAATTTTAGTATTCAAAATTCAATGTAAACGGAGAAAGAATAATGGGAAAGTTGCTTAAAACAACTTGAAATATTACGTTAATCTCAGCAATATTTCAATCAATAATTTTTTAGAAATTTGAGATAGAAGGGCAACGTTTTAGCTTCCGATACAAGCATCAGTATCAAATCTGTCAAGTCAAAGTGAAGGAATTATCTTTGCGTGGCCTCCGAGGCGATTCTCCGTAGCGATTAATTGTTATTATATTTTTGAATCAATCTTCTTAAATTTTAGCAATGCTTAGCTATACTAGATTCAAATTTGAATGATTATTGCCCTTCTCCCAAAGACCTAAAAAACATCTTTTTTTGGTACCACCTCCTGAAAAAAAATACTCAAAACAATGCCGATCAATGCCGACTGTAACGTTGTTTTAACAGTGCAACCGCCTCGTAAACTACTAACTTTTAATACATTTGTACCACTTGTTTCTGCAGACGTTGCAAATCAATCAGATCTAATTGAATTAAATCGGTTTCCCTACCGAAAGCGATTTTGTCTGGCCAATTAAATGTACTTGGCACATAGGCACACCTATCGGTTAAATAAATTACAATGTTACCAACACACCTTTTAGAAAATTGTATCTTTAACACTAAACCATAATTACATAATACATTTATGAATTTCAAAAGATATTTTTGTAAAAGTGAGAAAACGGATTTTATAAAAATTTATCGACGAAAACGAAAAAGACGGTATTTTGTGCCATTTCAAACATCTATTTCTATCCGTTGTTGTATCGTTACCACAAGCGGTATTTCTGTTCAGTTTCGCTACGATTACTAAAAGCAGCTTTTTATATGAACGAAAATAAATCGATTCTAAGATAAACCACGAGATTATCAATTGTAATGTAGAAAAGAAATCTTGATTTTGTGAAAGCGTATTTGTTTAAAGTTGGGAAGCTTAAGTATTGCGTTATTTTCATCGGATAATTAAGATAAGCAACTACATAGTTTATATTAGCATTAGCCACGTATACTATCACTACCTAATGTAATACTATTCGATCTCTCCTATTGAATTTTCTGGTTCTCACCAACATTAATAATTAAAATCCCAAAGTTTCCCACGTTTAAACAAGCGTGCGCCCTGTTTTGAGTTCGTATTCTGTCTAGTGAGACCTGATAAGGGACGGAAATGATGTAAAGATTGTATGATATTCCGTTTTGTTCATATTGTGCATGTATTTGTAAGGTAATGACCCCATGTGTGATCTTATAAGAGTATAAAATTAATTACGTAGGTAATTTAGTCTGTAAATATTATATTAGAAATAAAATCATATACTTCTATTAGAACGGGTTTTATTGAAATTATGGTTTTCTATCCCCTAAATTTTAACGTAAGAAGCTATATTATAGCGTAACAGAGAGATTTGGGAAAACCACGACAACATTGAGACTTCAAATCAACGACTTCTAAGTAGACTTCTAAGTATTCATCATCAAAGGTAAGGATTGCAAGAACCGGTTTATAATTGCATTTTTACAAAAACATATTGACCGGCATTATTTCAAAACTGCGGTATTACTTACATTACTTTTCAAATCTAAGATGCTAGCGCTGTTGTTGATACACCGAAAAAAAATTATAATTTTGCAATTAGCACGATAAATAAAGGAGCTTGAAAGCAATTCAAAATACACAGAATAATTATTGATAGATGCTATAATTTATTAAATTTGATTCAAAAAGGATAATATTCAAAAATTATCTTATCATAATGATCGCATCATGGCCACGCAATATTTATTTCAATCGGATGTGGCTCATTCTTACAACCTTTACAGCTATCTGTATCTGTTTTAGAAACACAATTCAACCCCAATTTCATTATTATGCTCTTGTTTTGTAAAAAAATTGTCGAAAATAAACGTTTGTTCTAGCGCAGAGCGACAATTTATCAAACGTCGACGCATTCATGTTGATGGACTTTATAAAAAGAAATTACTATTTTAATGTTACTGAAATTAGACATTAAATAGTGTCAAATATCTCCACAGTACCGTATTCGAAATAAAAATACATATTTTAATAAGCGTGCATATGTATATTCACATTAAAATGATCACAAACAAATCCATCCGTTTCTTTAGTTAGCAACGGTATAAAAAAATTTTTCTAACGTTTTGAGCAAAGTTGATCATTAGCGTAGTTAAAATAACTTTTATGGGTGATTTTTCATATTCCACAAAATGCTGCGCATCCATTTATTTACACAAGAACATTTTGAGGTTATATTTCCCATCAGAAACGTATAGATATTATGACGTAAGTGTTTTGTCGGTTAGGTCGTTTAAAAATAACAATATTCATTTGGTTTTTGGTTAATACAATTGAGTTTTTAATTTATTTTGATTCGTTTTTTATTCACGCAGTACCTACTTTTACTAACAGTAAGTGAAATTCAAGAAAAGCACGAAGTATTGAAAGGCCCGACTAATTCATAAGAGGAATTATAGAATATTTGTGGAAAAATTTACCTTGGATGGCAGCTAAATTCCTTCTTAAGCCCTCACTTACCTTATAATAAAAGCAATACGTTACCGAAATGAAATTGAAGTCCCGATTTCATAAAATAATAATAAAAGGTATCTTTCTAATACTTACACCATAAGAGAAACAATCACTGCATAACCAATATTGCACAAGACACAACAAATGCTAGTGTTTGAATGCTACCTCGTAATCTAAGAAACTATTTGGGATTTGTTTATTGTCAAATACACTACAGAAAGACACCGCCAACATGTTTTTTGCTGACTCAATCTCTTGCTTGGAGATTCATTAACGTTCATATATTTCCAAATATCAAGAATATCTACTTTAACTGGTGTAACATGTTGATATCGAAGCGAATTGTCACATGTGATAAATGTAAGGAGTGTCCTAAAGTACTATAAATTGATGTTGAACTATGTACTACCGTCTGATCCAAATTTACTCATATCCTGCTAGTTGTAAGGTATATTTCTAGTTTTATAATTTCTTCCCATTTGCCTGTTTATTGCAATTTATCAAGATCTTATTCGTAAAGAAATCTTCTGTGCATGGAAATTGAGTAGTTCAAGAAATTCTCTGTTTTAATATAGCAATACATTTTACATATGCTTCACCGATCAATAGTGAAGCAAACACAATATGTTCACCATTTTTTTTTATATTAGAAGACTGATCCCTAATTAACAGATATCAATATCCCGTTGTGCCTTCTTTCCTGGATAATAAGCAACTAATCATTTTCAGAAAGTAAAATAATTTTGGTTCCTCTGGGTGACTCCCTCTCCTGGGTTACAAAGATTTTTAATAATTACGGATTCAGATGTTTTTGTTCCTTGATTCGTAGCAGGTTGGAACCAAAACCTTATCTCAAATTATTTCTCCCGATTAATAAAGCATTAAACAGAAATAATTCCGCCCTAGATTAAGTAGAGACCATTTTTAGTTTTGGCAAAATCTTAGAGAGAAATTATTATGAGATTAATAGGTGAAAATCAACGATTATCTTATCTTTACAATGATTTTTTAATTCCTCCTCTTCTTTACTAAGTAATACATATTTCTCGCCACAACTTTTTCTTTCGTTTTCTTTATACGAAATCCCAATCCTTCTCGTACCAAATACATAATGTTTGGACTTCCATAAAAATCTGCAGCTCCATAAACTTATTTCTATTTTGAACATTCGCAAGCGCTCTCCTTAAAGATATTTTTCTATAGCATCTGCACCTGTGGAGGTTTTCCGTATGTAATTTCTAACAATGTTAATACTGTAAGAATATCTATGGTATTTTACCTGTTACCCATCACGCGTATATAAACCCTGGCAAATCAAATAATATGAGATCATGAGAGGCATATGAGAGGTTTTTTTTTCCCATAAATTATTTTATAACTACAAGCGAATTAGATGGACAATATATCAGGCTTGGGTAACTAGAACCTGATATTACTTACGGTACATGCCCGCCTCAGTAACCCCTATTCTCATTTATTTTAACGTGGCCATTAGAACAGGCGATATTTTGTGTTGTGACGATAACAACTAACAACAAATATATATTTTGCGATGTTTAATAGTGTTGTGTTGAGCTTCCTGAACAACTTGATAAAAAAATTGTTGGGGTAGAATAAAGCAACTTAGGCTAAAATAAAACAGCGTAGCGCTAATTCATAATGCGCAGGACGCTCAAATTCAGTTTTCGTGGAAGAAATAAATACACTGCGGTGTTGTAGTTAATCAAATTGACCTTGAGCATCATGACATTTAAAAGCGATTATATGAATAACAGCATACTACAACTAAGTAACTCGTTTGTTAGAAATACTTTATTACTAAGTAGCGACAGAAAGAAAAAATTGGTAGAAATGATTTTAGAGTTGGAGGAACGTAATAAAAAATGCTTGGTTGCCAGTTTATCGCTATCCGGAAGGAAGTCCTAAGCCAGCAGTCTTTGGCAGCTTTTGAAAAACTACACAACTTCAGATCAATTTAACAAAAACCTGTTCCAAACGAAAGAAAAAGGAGGCGATTAGAAAATCATCAAGGCAATATACGTGAACTTGGATTGAAGTTAACGTAAAATTAGTTTGAATCAACAATTTGTGTTTTACTAAAGCAAGCAACCGAACACATTCCTTAGACACTGTTAGTAACGCCAAATTCAGCATTCGTAGAATTAATTGAGTTAACTAGCAATAAAAATAATAGTCAACTTCAAAAGTAACGAAATAGAAAACTTTTTAATTCCTATATAAAATGCATCTTTTATTAAACCTACCACTGTAACAACCGGCAACACCTACAATTGAGGAAAATACTAGGAAATCCAAAAACATTAACGTGTTATTTAGACTTAGGCAACAGAATCTAAACCTCTGAACTGAATACTGCGGCATTAACCTCGTATCCCACAAATAATTCCCAGAGGTGCAGTTTTCGACTGTCCAACCCTTTGGTCACTGCCGTCGACTAACTTCTGGCTACTCCCCTGTGATTTTGGCGATACGGTCGAGCTGCGTGCTAATTGTAGAAAAGCCTTCGACAATCCCTTTGGACAGAGTATAAATTTGTCAAGTATTCGTCTTATTATGCACTTGAATACACCGAGAGCGTCTGTGTAACGGCGGTAGCACAATAATAGGATAATTTACAAGAAGGTCTGACTTGTAATACGGTCGATAATGGTGAAAGTGCAAGTTTAGGTAACGATACATTTTTTTCGTAATACTCTCGCATATTTTTTCTGATAAAATGCATGTGTCTACATCTGGGTAATTATATTTTGCATACAGATGAAAAAATTTCAGCTTCTAATAATGGTCTGACAATAAATAATGACCGGCTTATACATATGCGTTTGTGTAAGGTATGCACATATGCCTTTTTAAGTTTTTTGCTTATTTAAGAAAACTGTATAAAATACTTGCAACCTGCAACCCTCATGGCAATATACAGCAGTGCCATGAAAACATACCATTAAAACTTTTAATCTTTTTAAATAAGGTATTCTTAATTCAAAAAACCAAACCGCCGTCCTAAGCAAGAGCATCGCATCTGCGACTTGCACATTTTTGAGGTGTGTAGTTGTTCTGCTTATCTACCATATTTATCGCACTTAGAATGATGATACGTGAATAAAACCAAGCTAGAAGATTGCGCTGTTGCCACTTTTAGGACGGCAGTATATTCTTACGTATGTACAAAAAGTTCTAAACTTTATTTTTGGAACTGAAGCCTCCGTTCTAGCTTTGTTTGTTTACTAAAAGTGTACCTGTACCTGACAATAAACGCAATTTCTTATCTTTAATATAAAAAAGAAATCCTTTGCATTGCTTTAATAAAGACAAATACGTTAATCTTTATCTCACACAAATGTAACAACAATGGTCGTCAATCCCTCTACTTCTCCGGCTCCACATATTCCATCCCCGATGGTCCATCGGATCAGGCCATTTTAGCAGCGGCGGTCGAACCCTCTTCTGCTGCCAATCTAGGGGAACATGCTTCAGTGAACTATTTTTACACAACAAGGCCGTATAATCTAAAATGGCGGTTCGCCGTTCCGAACAAAGGAGCCTTTTTTTTGTAGCCCCAGTGAATATTATATTGGGATGGAATCGCGCGGTGTGGCATCGTCGTATATGGTGGTGGAAAGGTTATTTTTCAAAGGCAATTTTAAATATCAGTTATGGTAATAGCGTGCGAGGATCAGATGCTGATGCGGAGAAGGAAACGCTGGCGTTGAGGGAGTTGTGGAGAGCGTAGGATGAATTTTATACATACATAAATATTCCTATCTCTTTGCATAATCTTCCGATTACATACCGTAAGATATGCAATAACATGGAAAGCGATTTTATGTTCGGTTACCTATACCTTATGAGTATAATCTATTTTACGCATAAAAGCTGAAGGAAAATGGCCTTTTTTGATATATGTGGATTACATTGAATTGCGTTTATGTTTCAATTTAGTTATAGACTTTTAAATTTGAAGCAAATGCGATGTTGTACTGTCATGTAAATACATGCACCTTTTGTTGTTATTTTCATTTTATTATAAACAGCTAACACTAACAAATAAAAAAAATTACAAACATGTTAAATTGCTAACGTAGAAATTCTGCATTTGCATTCCCATTTAGGCCATTACAGATAAATAAGATAGTGTGTTATGGACAGTTGAGTTTCATCTTCCTTTAATAGGCCGCATATCTGAAATAGAATTGCCATTAATTTTGTGAAACAAAAAAATTGAAATTTCACGTGAAGATTTCCGGTGTATGGAACACCTTCAGGAAAGGTTGTTTGCAATTGATTTGCAAAATTTCGTCGTGGTCGTCCTTCCGTTAGTCCGGTTGTTGCTCCATAAAACATCGATTCCGTGCGCAACATGATTGCCGATATTGCAAGATACAGTTGCCGTGGAGCATATTGATGGCTGCGATAGGTTCAATTTTACATGAATAAGCCTAAGAAAAGACTTATGTAAATTGGTAAAAAATTCCACAAAAGTACTTCAAAATTCGACATGCGGCAAATATTCCAACAAGCTGGAAACTAAGCAGCAACCAACTGTCTGGGTGTTCCCAGGTCATCCAAATCCAACAAAAGTTGTTCATTCACAAAGCACTTCCAAGAAAATTATTGCTTATTTCTTTCGTTGAATGGTACATAACAAATTATTTGCCAAAAGTCATCAACGAAATCGATTAGAACAACCAACAACATCGTGTCATCCTCCATTACGATAATGCCAGTTCTCACACAGCACGATTATTTGAAAGAGAAAAGATTAAATTAATGTCTCATTACCCGTATTTGTCACATAACGGCTTCCTTTTGCTCATGAACATGAAACAAAAAATGCAGGGAAGCTTGAGGAGTTTATCACCTCAAGCTTCCCTGCATGAAGATGATGAAGCTTTCGAAAGCTATGTTGTGGAGATACCGCACCCAGAGTAAAAAAAATATTTCAAGAATTGGTTCGAACGCTTGCAAAAGTGTGCCAAAAATGTTTCTTTCTTTCATTGTTTTTACAAAAACTTAAAGAACATCCCTCGTATTATTATTGCGGGCATTTACTTTATTTTACAGCCACTTAAGATTCCTTTTTTAATTCCATCCGACCACTTTACATACCTTCTAGAATACATGTTTATGTTCTGTGTGAGCAGCATTTTCGGTCTACAATTAAATATTTTCTCTCCGCATTAGCGAGAATACAACATGTAAAGTAATACTGTCATGCACAGCTACATATTTCATATTAAATATAAGTTTAAATATGCAAATACGATGAATGTCATTACTCATTTTGAAATTAAAATGTTCCTTTTCAAAAGAACAAAAATATAGACCATAAATTAATGATTACGATCAATTTTTAACATTTAACTATTAATTTATATTTCAAGTACTCTAGAAAACAAGTTAATTCATTATACTCCAGACATTATCAATAATCCATTTTAAACCCTGTACCACCTATTACTTTTAAATTACCCTAACGTTTGCCGTCCGTGGAACTCTGTACTTTCCACAATGCAACAGTAACTTCACGAAAGCGAACCAAATGATCATGAACTGGTCACTCGATGTCTGTCGTAAAAAGAAAATTGAAAAGCTTTCTCGGAAATATGTTTATTATCGATTTCATGTGTTCGAAAGAGTGAGCTTTTTGTTCGACGTGGCAATAAGAAAAACGGAATTGATGTGAGTGTAACTAATAAATCCAATGGGATCGCAGCAGCTGTCTATTGAACAATTTAATAATTCCCGGAATTCTAATAGAATAATATAGTTGTTCCAGTGTTTCTTTCGCCCATATCTTAAGTGATTGTTAATGTCTAAAAAACGTAATTATTTCGTCTGGAAAGGCGATACGGCTATTTCGAAAAAAATCGTCAAAATGTTACTGTTGCTGTTGATTGGTAACGCCTGAATTGAACCTAACCGCGTGAACCGTTGATTTTCTTCAACGCCAACGGTATACTTTAATTTGATTAGAGTCTAGGGAGCACAGTAGTCTAGTAGGCTCTATTTAAATTACATCTTCCTTAAGCCCGAATAAATTAAACGGGTTGGAAAATAATCTTCTTAATAATATACGTTAACTTGGTGCTACTGGCAGAAACAAGCTAAAATTAAGTCATTAATCAATTGTTTTTAGTTATTCCGAGATAATTGCCAATTATTCAGGATTCGTGTTTACACCTATAAAGCCCTGAGGTCCAATACGTCTAATACCAAACCTTAAAAATGGTTTATGCAACGTTTTTTAGTGTCATTGTGAGAATCTTGCGGCCAACACAAAATTCCCTAAAATGTAATAACAAATAAACAAAGTTAAATGTGTTTTGACAGAATCTTCTTGTCCTCAAATCCCTTACTACAAAATCCAATAACGAACAAAAATAAAAGCCATCGTCCAATTTAATCCTTTGATGTCTGTTTGCGCTGAGCTCTACGACCAGTCGGTCGGGATCTATATATTACCAGACGCTTTGATATGTCTGCATGCCGACCAATTATGTCTGGGTAGTGTGGGATGTGCCCGCCCGTCTGACTCCTCGAAGCCTTCATCATTCTCTCCCGTCACAGAAAATATTAAATTAACTTTATTTAATTTATTAGAAAAAAAGGCGCCATTATATAGCGATCGGATCGGATGGTGCAAGTTGCACGTTTCGATTAGGATGTTCGGAATGCGTACGAGCATGGGAAAATGTTTGATGAAGGAACGAGAAAACAAAAGGAAATACTTCAGCAATCGGTATTGAAGTTATTAATACCTATATTTCCCGAACTATGGAACATATAGGCCCACCATCCTGCGAGTTTCTAGTTTAGAATTAAAAAAAAAAATTGCAGGGTTTTATTGAAAATTTTGGTACCAACCAATTTACTCTTTGTTGAGAAATCAACGTGACCACACCTATGGTAGCCTAAGTTTAATCTTTCATAGATTCTGTTACTATGTGAAAAACGATGTTGATGCTGACAACATTCTAAATTAGATTGTTTACACGTATGAAACGGAGAAAAAAAAACATTATTATGATGTGAAAACAAGCATCTTGTTTACAGTCTGCAAAATACTGGCAACGAGCGAAAACGGCACGTACGTACGTACGTACATATATGCGCAATATTTAATAAAGTTGTTTGATTTTCACTCATCCGATTAGGGCGAGCGTTGGGTGGAAATCGCCAGAATGACGGGCTTTTTCTATCAATCATCATTTAAACTGTCTCTGCGATCGTCCGTTGTTAATTTAATGTAATTACACGATACAATACACACGCGCGTTCACATCTCACATATCTGCGAGCGCATCTGGTTTCGAAAATGTTAATTTATTTCCGCCCGAAAGCAATTTGCCTTTTCGCACGGAAAAGTCGAAATTCGAATTGTTTCGTTTGCCCGTACGATTCCAATTAATGGAGGTGGATAGAGTTGCAAATTAGCTGCCCTACTTAACGTGCCCGATGGCAGGACAAAAAGGATGTAAGAAAATTAGATGAAATACTTCGTAAAATAGTGGAGGATGGTAGAGCATTGTATCTTTCTGTATACTTCTTTACCTACTAATATCTTTGTTAAAAACTAAAGTCATTTGTTGCAAATATGGAAAATGGTTTGAACGTTATTTAAGGTGAAAGTTACTTCCGCATATAGCCTCTCTCTCACGAACTAATACAGCAAGTCGCGGAAATAGCATTTACCAAGAACTTATTCGTAGCGCTATGATGGAAAGCACTAGGTAATTGCAATATTCCAGAAAATAGCTTTCATGGTTCTTATTCGTTGCAAAAGTGTCCTTTGTAGGCTTCTCGCGTATTTGTTACTGGTTGTTTTCTCGATTTTATTATTACTCTCCGAAAGAACTGATTCAAGTACCATTTAAATCGAATATAGACTCAGTACAGTGCATTGCAAAAAGTGTCTTCAAGTAACAACCATCACGATCACACTGGAAGAAATCCTGATGGTACGATGAACGCTGTAAACGAGATAAATATCTTCTTCGCTAATTTAGCAAAACAATTAAACAATTTATGAAGCTTATTCTGGAGTCGTTGGTTAAGTCCGTACGTTGATTCATCGCTTTAAGTATTGCATTCATTAGATTTGTATCATTAATGATTATATTGTGTATCGTGTGTACGGGGTGTTTAATGTGCCGTACTCTCTATCTGTAACTCACTGTTGCAGATATTTTTTAATCTGTAAATAAGAATTACTCTAAAGCTTCTTCTACACGCAAGAAAAAACATTTTATTGTTTCTATAACCTGAGTAATTGGTGTTTATTTAGAAAGTGCCTCATATAAACAACTTTTCTGATACTTTCATCTTAAAATTCCGTTATTTGTCATCTCTTCTTTTCCAAGAAGTCCTCAGCATGTTTTATTTCATCTAATTTATGTTGTTTTTAAGATCGGGACAATTTCCAAGTTATTGGATCTGGCAACTTTTAACTTCACAGTTGTATTTCTAATTGAATAAATTTGTCACAGTATGCCAAATAAACAATAGTGAAAACTGATTAATTAACTTCATCCGTTACAGTTATAATCTACATTTAAACATGTTATTGACACTGACCATCGAATTTACGATACGAATTTTTGATTCGTAATGCCGGCACATTATAATCAATCTCTTGAATTTTTTTGCCGTGCCTCGACAATGACTTAACAGAAACCCGGTCTAATAGAATCACTTTCGATTATATTAGGTTTGAATAATTGCTTCATAAAGAGTGTTCCGATCATCGGATCATTAATTTCATTATACCTTCGCCGGTCGCTATCATCGAACACCGATATTGTCGCAATCTAATTACCCATTTTTGTAGTTGTGCCTTCTTTTTTCGTTCGAGCGCATCACGTACGCGAGTTTCATATACGGCAGCCATTTTGCAGTCGAACGTTGCATGCTCTGGCAGCTCTCTCGATGCAAGGGCGACCCTCCTAGTCCGAGTCCTGGTCAAAAGCAGCGGGGTTCCAGCAAATTGAAAACATGATCTCATCTCACCAAGTCGGGACCCTCTATCTTTCGGGGTCCGCTTGATATGACATAGTAATTTATTACGAATCTATACGGACGATGAAGTGCTTTTCATTCTGCTCTTGTTTCTTGTAATATGTACGACGAGAAAATGCAATTAATTTCGCAATAAAAATGTGCTCTGAATGTAGAAGCTTTATAGCATTCTATTAGCCTCTCGATGAAGTAAATGATAGCCCCAATGGCTTCTTTTGAAGCTGTCTAAGGAAATTGTTCATAATACGTTACTCCCCGGTATTTTCAAATTCTGTTTGGGACAAGGAGGTGATATTCTAAAATCTGTGTCCCTCAATGTTAGCTCCGTAAAGAAAGTTTGATTTTTTATTTCATTGTAACAATATGATGTGATTCCGAATATTGTTAATAACAATAATAATGTTACTGATAATTCTCCCTGAAAATTTTCGCCGTTCGCTTGTGGTAATTGCTCGTAAATAAATGCCCTGACACTGAAACGAAGGCGTTGTAGTTATATTAAGACAAAAGACAGAAGAAGACGTTTAATTTAGTCAGATAAAAGTTCTTGCTAGTTCTTAATATCGTAGAAAAGTTGATTAGGCGGTAAAAGCACTCGTTGATTAAGTGTAAGAAGTGGCGAGTTCGAATTTGAGAAGGGTGCAGAAGATTGGCAGGCAATCTCCTCAGTGGCTCACTGGGAGTTAGTCTGGACACCCGCTGAATTCTAATTTCGTCCGTCCCTGCGTGGCGACCCTCGCTCACATACACACACACACACACACGTACATATACACCGGCACACATAGGCGCACATGCATTGATACCACCGTCTGCTTCGACGCATTCCATTATTTTCATTTGAAAGTCAATGTTGACGACGAACATGAAGGATATTGTTCTTAATGGCGGTTATTGTTTTTTGCCCTCTTCTTCCTGGCACACACGTCAGCGATGTAAAACATCAGTCAACAAGTCTTCGCTTAATAAAAGAGAAGAAAGAGGTAAGGAAAAATGTATTTACTTATTTCAAATGTTTCTTGATTATATTAGTGCCTGTGTTATCATCGCACGTAGCTGCGTAAGTTGAAAAAATTGAGTTGTGCGAATGTATGTATGTAGCATTCCTCTTTCTCAACATTTAACATAATTTCAAGTTGCAGGCACCGCCACAATCCCAATGTATAGCGCATCCACCCACTACGTAAGTAGAAGATAATTCTTTCCAAGAACAACTTACAGAAAAACATTTCAAATAAAAATTATGCGAAGACAAATTCTGCACAAGGTAAAATAATACTCAAGTTAAGGATAAGTAAAACAAATTGATTCAGTCTCACAATTCTCCATAAAACATATTGAAAGCGACCAGTTTGGTGTAAAAAAAAAAACACATCTTCAGGGCGTAGAATTTATCGGTATAAAATGGTCGAAAATTTTAGAACTACGAAGGCAAAATGTCCTGAAGTAAAATATAACATGTTTTATTCTTTATAAACGAATAGATCCTTAAAGAAATTATTTTCTTCTTCTTAATTAAGGTCATAATATAAAGCAATTGTAATGTAAAAGACAACGGACTAAAATCACGCGAACACAACGAATTTCGTTCAGCAAGCCCATTTTTCCACGTAGGGTTTGATAGTCTAAAAGGCTGATAAGTCGCGATTAATTATGGGAAGTAATTGAAAATTCACGGGTAGAGCTCCTAAAATCCAAAGTGTTGTGGCAACCAATGGTTCTACAATTGAGTAGATAAAAATGTAGGCTTCTACGGCCAGAGTCGGTTGAAACTAAACGTTTTCCGGGTTTGAACCGTATCATGTCGTTGGTTAAAATAAAACTCGACACGGCACAAACCCGGAACACGTTTAGTTTCAATTGAGTAGATATTAAAACCATTTCCAACAAAACTAGCGGACGCACATATAATAATTGTTCGATTTCCATAGTGTACCGTTTCTTCAAGTACCAGTACCTCTTGCATCGGCTAGCTTCAATAGAATCAATTTATAGGTTGACCTAGAACATTAATAGCTTATTACTCAACATGATTGCCTAATAATTAAGGGAGATCACAGAGTTTATTAGTTATAGCATAACTGTGTAACGGGAAAATATGTCAATGCGTGAAATAACGATCTTTGAGCAATGCGGTAGAAAACTTACGCGGCAACGACACCAGAAAAGCAATTACCAACGTATAATTATCGAAGTGAATGAAGTGTGAATTAATTACAGTTATCAGCATATGAAAATCTGTTCTCTTTTTCGGTCTCGTTCGTCCTCCTTCCATCGCGTAACGTAGTTTACAAATTACACACTCTTGTTAGCTGGAAACGTTGATTAATAAACATCTAGATTATAATAATTATTTTTGATTAATATTTTTAACGTGCTCTAAACGATTAACAGTACCACTATAAATAACATCCTATTTATAACGCGGACATTCGTATACATGCATTGATCCCGCGTATTATTATACACTTTCGAAAATTATTCTTGGTCGTATTCCTTCATCCGCTATAGTTCGAAAGGCGAATATAGAACGAACGCTAAGCGAACACAATGAAATCGTCAATTGACGGAAGGGAGAGGATCGCTTAAATTTAGACCGCGTACGAATTTACAATGTTTGGATTGACAGTCGACACTGAGAACATTACGAAGCGGAAATTGAAAAGCAAACATTCAGCTGGTGATTTCCGCATAATTCATGCCGGACTACACTTAATAGGAATTTTCTTAATGAAAGCAACCTCAATTTCTGATGTATGAGAGGCGAGGCGCGTGTTGGAGCTGTCCGATGCTCGCTGAATACTTTAAATTGTCAGTAATTTCGGATCATCTGGTTTAGAAATTACGTTTTCATATGTGATCGGCGTACCAAATGAAGCAAAACGATGCTTTGTTCCAAGTTAATAACACCAAATGGCTGACTGTGGCCGCGATTAGTATTTATATTTTGAGGAGTATTATAATTACTAATAAACTCAAATTTGGAGCAACTCCAATTCTATACATTTACTTGTTGAATTATTGCGTTTAATTAAAGTAATTTCTAATTGATTAAGGAATGGAGAATAATAGAGGATGCACCGACATATCGTGAATACTTAGTAATAAAAAATAGAAAAAAAAATTTCTCTCAGAGCCCCAGGAAGGATCTAAACAGAATGTTTCTAGACTCTACAGCACATTATTAAATTAGAGACTCAAATAATCAACAATCTTCATATTTTATCCTAGTTCTACAGCTTATACAGAATATTACGCTTCACTTCGTGACCTACTTAAAAAAATTCTCTTTAAGATCCCGCATCTCAAATCAAAAGAAGACAAGTGGCAGTAATTTATGATTATCTCGGTTTTAAAACCGTGCAAGGGTTGGAAGGCCGTTCTCAGTATACAAAGGAACCCGCTATGAAGATCAATGGAGACTTTGCATTTCATACAAACCCAACAATGCGATCTATGCAAATTTTACAGTGGGACCTACATTTTTCGAACGGAATTCTTTACAATGCGAACGGGTTGTTGTAAATTTGTGGTTTCTGCTACCATAAATTTGCAAATCATCGCACATAGGCTTCGTGGAAGTACATTGTATGAAACATTGTGTACACGGAGACTTTCTATATCACTCAGGAGAATGCGTGTAACCTTTAGGTTTATCGTATTATATATTGTATATAATGATTGTGTTGGTAATTCAATGCTAACCGTGTTATTAATTAACCGTTGGATTTTTAATCGTAGCTAACGAATGCCATTTACTCGCAATGTTACTTGTTGGTAAGCATCAAGTTAGAATTCTCATTGACGGCTGAAAACGATTACTCACGATCCTTTATTTTTCAATAGTAGTCTTTATGAGTGTACTTCTATTGGCTAAGTACTTTATTGAGTATATAGTCTTGTTTAATAATTACATAATAACCCATATTAACAGTATAATCATGTTTTGTTAAGCAGCAATGTGTTGAATGTGTACATATGTATAGTGCTTAGAAATATAGTTCATAAGTAGTTGCAAAGTGATGTATTCTAAGCAATTGTCGTGGAATAAAGCACTTCTTGTAAAAATAACTAGACAAATAGAGAGACTTTCGATTATTCATTTTTAAATGTAATTGTTTGTACATTTAGAACGTTTGACGATCCTGCCACTTGATCAAATTGAAATAATTTATCTTTTCAAAATCTTAAATTACTTTGAAGCATTGAGATTGATATTTAGGCTTTAGAATCAATACTTTCCATAATTTATCTCAATTTTCAAAATTAAGAGGATAAATTATCAAAATGCCAAGAGCAAGAAGCAATTCTGGTGATTGTGGAGAAGATATTGCAATAAGACATACAAATACCTTCCCTTATCAATATAGGTACAAGATCAGATACCATTAGGATCGAGAGAAAAATTATGAATAATATCTCAATTATCTCAAAAACTTAGGATACACCAATAGGAAGAATCAAAGAAAGTAATGCAGCAATATACAACGTGTTTCACCTAAAAAAGGAAAATCATATCGTGTCGAGCACAAATTGAACACCCTATACAACTGAATATATTTATGCAAAATTTCTTTTTGTATTTATAAATTGCCTCGGAGGTAGGCACGTTTAGGCGTATAAATTTTAAATGTACTAACAACCTCTTTTCTAACCGGGTTCTATCGATAACATCTTCGGTGAAGGATATTCGGTACCAGCCTGACTACGTCCGGAAACATCCGCTACTTTAATGTTTTTTTTTTCACTTCTTATTTGCGAGCAATTCCTAGACAAATTAAAACTGGTTGTTGATTATCGAGAATGCTGCACTTTTCTCACACAACCGAGAGCCGCGCGTATCCGTATTTAGGTTGATGCTGTTGCCAGCAATGCCGGCTGCGAGCAATGATTAATGATTGCACGTCAGTCCGCTCCTAACCGTAGAGCTTTAGACATGTCTCTGGGCCCTTTCGGTTCTGCTTTTGCCTCCCCTCCGTTCGTCCTTCACCGCCGCCGGCTTCTTCGGCGCGGCGGTTCCCCCGCATTGAGCCACAACTGCACACATACAATATTCGGATTCGTATAAAGGACTTGCTATGTTTTTGATTATCGCCGTTTTGGCCTGAAAGCCTCTGAATAAAAGGAGATCTAGACGAGAGACGACGTATAAGCCGGGTAGGCTTCATGTGTGATGCGACCTTCCAACGGACCTTGTGTTTTTAACCACCGTGAATGATAAATTTTTTTAAAGAACTCTGCATACATATACTGGGTTTTTCTGCTAGTATCCCCAAGAAATATTGTCTACGCACCGCCTAAAGTAACTTTAATCTGAGCTGGTAGTGATTGAAAATTATTCCATTCTGAAGCCAAATAAATATAATAATTACCTCTAAATTCTCATAGCATAACATTAGGAGCTTAAATGAACGACCAAGAAGGAAAACCCTGTATAGATACGCTGGCTGCGCGCGGTGATGTATGGGTTGAGACGATAGCGACACGATGCAAGGTATCAAAGGATCGTGACGAGAGATGATGAATGTCATTAATTAGACGTTGGTTGGTGTTATCAAACGGTAATATATTGAGTTCAAACGAAACTTAAAGACGTGGCGTATGCTGGCCGGTGTTTTCGAAAGCGTATCGTATTTGACAACGAAATAAATAAACCGCCACGATATACCTCTCTCACTAAAGAATTCCTTCTAAGCGGTCTAAAAATACGCTTAGATACTGTTTCGCCTTGTCATTGTTGTATAAACAGAGATTAGTCAGCACTATGCGTAATTATATTCACCTTGAGGGGCGCGCGAAAAATTATAATATATCGCGCATACCTTCGCACGAATGTTAAAATCCGAGAATGGAGCGGTGTTTAGAAGGTTGGCCTAAACAACCACTTGCAGGATATCTAAGACAAACTACTTGGGCAATACCAGAAAACTACATGCATTAATATCAGCAGAAAAATTATAGTTGAACAAGAGGTACGAACTATTTTGAGAAAATATTCAAAGCGGCACTTTTAAGGTATTCTTCCCAAAACATTGAAAAAATGATTCTTTTGGCAATGTTTCAAGATAACGAGAAAATTATGCATTGGTCTTCTCTCTTATGCATTAATTTTTTTAATTTGTGAGAAGCGAAACTACTAACTGTAGAGTAGATAAGGTAAATGCTGAAAAGTTAC
The DNA here is from genome assembly GCA_902654985.2 of Oryctes borbonicus. Lineage (NCBI taxonomy): Eukaryota > Metazoa > Arthropoda > Insecta > Coleoptera > Scarabaeidae > Oryctes > Oryctes borbonicus. The sequence goes on from LR736868.1 coordinate 7,903,976, forward strand.
CGGTAAATGGTATTGTACAATTTTCCTACAACAAATTTGCAGGACAATTGAAGATCTACGTTAAACGAATGGGCTTCAAACATTCCCGCACACTAGCCCATACAGCTGCAAACACTGGTTTGCATCCTCTACAACAACCACTTTACCCAGTTTACCGCTTTGCATCTTCAGCAACTTCTCTTCTCAGATAATTACATTTAAACATAAATATCTTGATCAAAATTAAAGTGATGGGGATCTAACTTGCAAAAGGGCAAACCTTTTTGCTCCTAATATTTAGAAAAGAGAAGTTTATATCAGATTCTGTCTTTACACAGCCAAAATGTTTTTTGTATGACTTGTTTTCCAAGTTCCTTCGCAACCCTCTTTTACACAGCCCCTTGCATTCAACCATGTCACCCATTTCTGTGTTTCTATTGATTCCTTTTTGGTGAAGCGTTTCCAAAGATTAGCACTTAGTTGTAGGTACATAATTGTAAATCACGATAAACTAAAGAGCTTCAGCAAGAAAAGAATAGAAGCTGCCTCTATCTTAATATAATGTACTGTTGAGATTAAACATAGTTCTTTTTTAATCTACGCAACTTACAAACTATTTTGAATTTTCATTGAAGGTATATGGTATTCATGTACTCAATTTATAGAATTTAAATAAGCAACGCCCTTACAAAAAATGAATTAAATATTTTGTACCGTCACTAATCACGACTAAACATCTTAATCAACAGCTGAATTAATTTGTGATTAAAACCAAATGTTGGATTGGTATCCCTTTTCCTATAAGCACAACGTTTAAAAAGGGTTTTTAAAATCATATTGTAAAATTATGGAATTTATTAATTTATTTCTGATCAATGGGAAAAACTCCCAAAAAAATTATAAAAATTACAACATATTTGCAAACTTCATATATATAATAAATTAACTCAAAATTACAGAACTAAACCAAAACAAAAAGAAAAACTTAAATCTAAAAGCTCTAGAAGCAACAACTTAATATGGGTGTTAAATTGCCTACCATATAAAGGTTGCAGCATTTCGAGTATGCCTTCCAGGTATTCGAAATAAGCACAGCACTTATTTGCATAGCAAAAATAGCATCAAATTTTAATGTTACCAATCGAAATAGACTCAAAGTTGGGCAGTTTCCAATTTCATTCAGCATAAATATTGCCAAACATTGAGATATCAACAGACTAATTAATTACAGATCATTTCCACAAAACTACGAACTTTCTTCTTCTAGCTTACAAACTCTCTTCTTACAGATATCTCGCCCACATCAAGGATATTCTTGTCGATCGAAGATTCGCCACCGATTTCTCTCGGGACATTTCTCCCGCGTTTACGGAAATAGCGAACGATTTGCGAGTTCCTGCAAAATAAGAAATTGGGGCTCCACAGCGTTGCAGCATGGGGAGAAAAACACGGTGACGACAGACCGTAGGGGTGTATTACCGCAATCTCGTCTTCTCATCGCTCTCTTCGGCGGAAGAGGATGTGCGAGTCTCGTAACTTAAAATATTCTCCCGGCTCTATTTTCTCTCGAAGCTTTTATATTTTCGTTTCAAAATTTTTCTTTTTAACGAACTCAGTGTGGTATATAACTTTGACCACGTTATTTCAAAGAGTTAATAGTAAATAATTGTTTTGTCCCTCTCATTACGAGAATAACATATCTTTGCTATAACGTGCCTAAATATTTTTATGAAAATGAGAGAACGTAACATTAGCTTTAATTTATGATGGTTAATTTTGTAATTTAGGTATTCAGCAAAGAACTATGGAGCCTTGGTTAAGAAGACTATTGAATCAACATTGAAACTGTATTCACAAAAGGTCTTCTGTAACTTTCATGTAGTGTAAATAGTGCAAAACTAATCGCACCTCTTAGTGTTAAATATAATCCAAGTAATACACTAAATGGGAGTAAATTTTGGAACACTTTTATTAAAAGAGAGAGGCACATTGTAGTATTAATCTCCTAAAATTAAATGAAGATAAGAAGAGAAACACGTACGAACAAGGATTACCTATTAAGCTCCTGGGTCTTCAACTTACCAACCACATAAATTGGGAGTGTCGCCCTGGGACACATCGACTTGCTGCAACAATATATTCTATTCGAAAGAGGAAGGAGATATCTACTTACAAAGCGGCGAGGGCCGCTTAGTTTGCAAATTTTCAATGTAGAGCTGCGTATGGTGTTTTGATTTTCAGAGCTCCAAGTGCTGCGAGAGCTATTTTCGAGATGTAAAAAGCTGTTGTTAGAGGTCTTAGGCGGTGTGTCCAGTACAACCAGTTGCAAGAGCTTATTCGAATCAAATAATATACTTACCACGTTGTTTATACTTACCTGCCTTGAGCACGTCCAGAGTTCATTCAGCAGACTAAATGGTAATTTTCACAACTACAGCGCCACATATCGAAACGATTGGTTGCTCCCAGGTCATCCCTTGCTAAGTTTTTGTTGTTTAATTCGCAACGTGTGATCGAGACAGAAGTAAAATCCATGCAGTATTTATGATGAAGCTATAAAAGAACTGGCCAGAAGAGACAGAAACACTAACGACTCGATACAAAAGCAGTGCGCAGTGGAACCCGTAATTAGCACTGTGGAGATCAGGCAGTTGCATTGGCTGGGGTATATGATGATGGATGGAAAAGAAATAGTAAAGCAAGTCTGGAAAGCAGGAAATAGTAAGAAGCCTAAAAGAGAAAGGCCGCAGAAAGCATGGAATGCGAAATGGGAGAACTACGTCATGAGGAGAGGTGGAGACTATGGCGTTGAATTGAATAGGATGAGGAAAATACAACATCAACACCTCTACATCGCAGGGTAGATGAGGTAGAAGAATTGCACATGCATTAATTGTTTATAATTAAAAAGGAAACCGTGGAATTTTTACTTCCAAACTGACCTGTATCGCAGTTATTATGCTTCATAGCTTCAAAATTTGGAAAACTGTTAACTACCAGTTCGTTATATCCTCGAGACAGAAACTCGAAAAAAGCATTTTTTATTTTTATTTGGAAAAAGCTACTGTGCTCATAACATCATATTCATTTTGGTCAATTACTCATAATTTTGAGAATCAATTAATAAGATTCAAATAAACTTTAATTATCGGTAGGATTAATTTTAGGGGATTCTTCTTATTATCTTGATTAACAAATTTCCATCTTCATTTGCCACTAACATATTGTTCCTTTTGGTTTTAATTTTAATAGTAATTGCAAACTTTTCATTTCATTTTCATTCATGGTCTAGGGCTTGTTTTTGCCTAAGCCATCATCACCAGTAGAAATACGTGTTTAAGACATTGATAAATAAGTATGATATTAATCTTTAAACGTTTAAATATTTCAATTTTACCAATTTCAAATTCATTTGACTTTCATTAATTTCTAGTTCATGGTACCTTAAACTGAAACTACTCATGGTGTATACAAGTACATCGTAAAAAGCTAAGAGGAAATTTGTCTTTATTTCTAATAAATCCAAACCTTACAACACGACTATCTACAAATGCTATGCCCTTCTTAAGAGTACCCGCTTTAATATAAATTTTGCCCATAAAATGTTCCTTTCCATCGAGTTAGATAGATAATAAATTGCTCTTATCGCAAATGCACATTGGACGGAATGTCATGCTAATGCTACAACATGTTTATACGAAAAGCTGGCATAACATATATTACTGCAAGGAGTTATTCAACATGCGTACAAGCACTTCTTACACCTTAACACAAGCGCTTTCTATTTTCTCAAGGTATTGCAAAATACGGGCGCCTACTTTGTGCACACATCATGGTACTCATTATCGACTTCGCACATGCATTTTAGCTTGTTAACACTTTTCAAATAATGCCCACATAATCGTATGCATGCCCACCAGTTATACACAATATCTAATGCCTGAACTTGCATTCATATATCAAAACACATACCTCTCTAATGTTCAGTTATGCAACAATTGCGAAACGTATCCGTAGTAGAATACAAAGGCAGATGGCGCTATTATGGTAGCATCTACGTATATATACAAGCGAAAATATCCTCCGCTATAATATTAAATTCCGCGAATGCTCTCCGAGCGAATACAATTTTTTTTTAATAAATATTGTTCGAATTTAATTTCCACCCTACCTAATGTCATCCAGAATAACAAGCCCGACTGTTCAAGCATGAGACCAAGAAAACGAAGGGTATCAAACTCAACCCGTCTCATTATCCCCTGCTTCGTATGCAGGGCGCCATCTGATCTCTCGATAAAATATTACTGCCATTTTTCATCCTCCTTCAGCAGCCTTTCAGTTGTCAGATAGAGTTGATCATTGAGGGTATTAAAAACGCCCTTCACCGATTACCACTTTTTATACATTTTGCCTGTGTACCGTCTGATATCAATTCCTATACGATTTATTTCGCATTTAATGATGGACATTTTTAATTTACTATGAAAATTATAAAAACTGACTGTACAAATGAATAGTTTTCCATAGATTCTCTTTCGTCCAATTATATTAATATTTATTAATGTATTAAATAGTTTGATTTATATTTTATTGAGTAATGAGAGATTATTTGCAAATCTTCAATTTTATGTACTCGGAAGTAAATCCAAAAGGAACCATGTTGTTCGACCGGATAAAAATAACGAAGAAAGGTGAAAAGTATCATTTCTACTTTATACTTACATATATTTAATAGATTGCAACAAATAAAAAAATATTTAGTTATTTGCAATTATGGCATTGCTATTTTCTAGTTTGGTGTACATCATACGTATGTATTTGACATCTGTTACAAGAAGAGAATGTTGTTATTATTAAAAGTCACTGTTTCTGTTCCCAACAATTAAAGTGCAAACGATCTAAACTGATATCGACAGTACGACGGTAGTATGAAAAATTTCCAGAGTCGACACGAAGATGGTGTTACTCCTCAAAAATATTCTGATGATATAATTGCACGTGCGTTGAAAGATAGCTTTTGAACATTTCACTCATGCTGAATGCCGAATGGTTGCTTAAAACCGAACTGGACGCTGTTTACGGAATTCTTGCACCATTTGCCAGTGTAAATATGGGATTATTCATATAACTTTTTTATTAGAATGTCATATTGCACACAGTCGAACGCTTTTGTCAAATCGCAAAATATAGCAACAACTGTTCTTTTATGTTCAACGTATTCTAATATCTGGTGATAAAAATCCAATAAAGCTGTCGTAGTAGATTTCCCTTTTCTAAAGCCATGTTGACATTCACTAAGAATAAGTTAACCAATATTGCATAAAAAATATTAAAATTAGGTTGAGGTGGTCTATATATATTGATAATTATAAAGTTTCTTGAATTGAAGTTACATTTTATAGCGCAAACCTCAATGATTCGTTCATATGAGTAGTTGCAAAGATCAACTTTTTCAACTTTTATATGTGGTTTAGCAAATATACAGCAACCTCCACCCCCACCGCTGGTCCTACTACTCCTGGCAGCCAACATATAGCTTTCTAAAGAGATACCTTGTAGCTGATCTGTTGTTATCCATGACTCCGTTAAACATATGAAATAACAATTATATTGGAATAGCAGGACACCCAGTTCATTATATTTATTTCGTAAGCTACGTATATTTAATAAAAACAGAAAGTTGTCGTATTTATAATTTTTTCTTTTTTTTTTTGAATTTTCTTTTTCTGAATTCAGTAATGGCTATTCAATACTGTACACCGTCATAGATTTCAATAAATTAATTTGCCAGATATAGCAAAAACACAAATTACTGAATGCAGAATGAAAATGTCATAATTCGTTTTAAACTTATGATTGTTTTGCATACTGTTAATACACTTAAGTAACAGTAGTAGTGCATTCTGTAAGAGAATGCTCATTTGAACATTTGGGACATGCGACAATATTTGAGCAGGTTTTAGAAATATGTCCGTAACGAGAGCATTTATAGCACCTTACAATATGAAAAGACTCACGAACACTGCATCGTTTCCATCCAATATAAAGATGTTTTCTAGGTATGACGGTTTGAAAAATCCCTGGATCAACTTCAATTACCACGTTGACATATTCTTTTTTACCGCTCACGCGGACCACTCGCAATATGGACGTATCACTTTTGTTAATTTTGTTTTGAACAAGTAACTTTTCACGGAATTTGTTACTATCGACGATGTCATCCGCATTTACACCATAAATAATCAACTTAGGATTAACCTTCTTCGGAACACTCGCGTTGAAATTTTCTCCAAGTTTATTCGCAATATTTGATTTTTACAGTTAATGAAAATACTGCCATCTTTTTTTGGAACAATTTTGTTGATTTCTACCGATAGAGCAGCCCGATCTATCGCACGTCGCATCTGCTTACACGTTATCTCGGAGGACTGCTTTGCGTTAACAGGTTTTATCAAAAGTACGTTTTTTGACGAAGAATTTTTTAAAACCTCACTAAAGGAAGGAGGTGACATCTCTGTGTTGTTAGAAGCACCTGGCACTGGAATTTGTTGTGTCTATTCTAATAACAACTCCAGATGTTGAATTTTTTTAGTTTACTGTTTCTAATTCTTTAATAATTTTATTCATCAAGTCGAGTTGGTTTTTCAAGGCTTGGTTTATCTGTCGCAAATGCAAATATTCCTGTGTTGTTGGTGAACTAATAATGATTGGAGGTTCATCGGTACTTGAATCCGATGAATTTTTTATAGATTCACATGTTTTACATAGCCAGTTTTTCTTATCTACCAGTTTACCTGCTCTTATAGAAGCATCTAGGCATTTCAGATCTGCAGTATTAATTGTACACAATACACACTTTATGCACTTTCGATTTCTTTTAATTAAATTTTCGCAGGAGTCGCAACTATTCTCTTTTTCTTTAGCACTGCCGAGTCGTCCGCCATGTTGCCTAGAAAAAAAAAATATTTGCTCACTCGTGAGCAAAGTGAAAGAAAGTTGGAATTTTGACGTCTCTTAATAACTGTAGCAAAATCTTGAATTCACTAACAAATCCTTTAATCCAAGAAATAGTCGAAACAACGGACTGCGAAGGGTTAATTAGCTCTAAAATGGGTGAAGACTACCGCATTTGAAGAAAAAGTTTTGTTGATGATTTGGAGTTCGAATTTATGGATCACTCACCCTATTCAGCATATCTGGCCCCAGCGACGTTTTCCTGTTTCCTAGGCTCAAAATTTCGCTTTGGAGACAAAGATTTTAATTAAATGAGAAAGCCATCATATTCGTAAACGCTTACTCTGCCGAACAAGATGCCAACTACACAACAATTTGGACATATTAGAAAGATGGGAGCACCGCAAGTAGTAAATATGTATAAGACTATATGAAGGAATAAAACTAAATTTGACAAAACGATATTTGTTTCTGTGTTGGAGTGGAAACTTTTCGGACCACCCTCGTACATACTTTCTCCTTAACTTTAGGGACATATCATTATCGTATAATTCGGGCAGCTACTGATAAAACTTATATGCCAGCCGAAATATTAAATCCGAATATCAAAAGTTGAATCGCGTCCGTCAACTTCCCACGCACACAAGTCCGCTTTTTCTCTAATAGTCGCAGTCGTTTGGATGGACGTGGATCCGTAAGTCCGCGGCGCGACGACCGGTATTCTATATCTCATACATCGACTGTCAGTTCGTAACCGTGTGGTCTGGTCATAACACGCATTATCAATATTGAAATGAGGTGATCGCAGGTAAGAGCATGTTTGTCGCCCGTCCCGGCAGCTGACGCGGCCACCTGGGCGCTAGCTGACACCGCGAAGTCGCACCCACACCACTCGCTCCTTTCGCTGAGTCATACTCGTTATTAACGTCGTCGACGTCGTCGTCGTAAGGGTTGTTCGCTGACACCAGTTCGCTATAGGCATACACGGCTAGCTGCCAGCATTGCAATACATGTGTAGTTATTGCGATGTATGGGGGATCATTCGGATATTCCTATGTATAATGAAAATATAAGTGTGTGCTAGCATGAACGAAGTGTGTAAGTTTCCTATATTTTTTCGCTGCTACGTCTACCATTAATAACAACAAAGGAATGTGTACATGATGGGTTATTCTAGCGTATGTAATATATTAACGTGATATGTACGATGTATAAGCATATAAAACAACTAAGCCTCCTGTGTATGCAAATAGGAATTAAATAAATATTCCGACGCGGCTATCCTATTAAAGAAAGACCACATTTTGAAAATGAAATTGTTATAACTTCGACAACATTAAAAGTTCGCAGGAATTATTGTAAATTCGTTGCTTTTAAGCAAGAAACCTCTTAAGCAACATTAACAAAATCCCTTGCTTTCTCTTTCCACAGTTCCAATTAGCGGTAACTATGCCAGATCTTTTGATCCTCCATTATTTTTGCAATGTTTTCACTAATGTTGATAGTGGTCATATTTAAATGGTACCTCTATTTAAGTGAAATATTTATAGCAACCATTTAAATGTAACCACCACCGTAATATGAACAACATTAGTGAGACTATCGCCAAGAATATTCATGATGACATGTGATATCGATTGCACCTTCACGAATAGCAGGTCTACTAAGAAATACCCTTTCTTTGAGATAAATCCTTAACCAACAGTTGCGTGAAACCGCCAAACGTAACCTCGATGTATGTAGATCATTTTTTGCTTACATCGTTTTTGAAACGTACCTCATCTCTCCGCAAGAATTTTTCTAGAAAATCGACGCTGTATACTAAGCTAAGATTACGCGAATTTACTCAACTTGTTTCTTTAATACCAGGAGTCCTGACTTTGACCCTTCATGTCTAAATGGATTTAAACTGTAAATATATGCAAAAAATAGAGTCCTTTCAAACTGGGAACTCATTTTTTTATATAACCCTATCCCTATATAAGTTGGAGAATGTGAACTGCGACTACTCTACCATTATCAGGTAAGTTCAAGAAATAAATTTTCTCAGTTGATCACTGACACTATATGATTGATTTCATTGGGTTTTAGATAAGCTACTAGCCCTATTAGTCTCATTAGTTGTGTTTGCAATAAAATTCTGAAATTATTATCTGTTGTGGAACGCGACTTACTATTACCTGCTCTTTCTATTTTAAGATTTCAAGCTACTTATTCCCATGTCGCAAATTAACTATTATTAATTTGTTGTTACTAGGATGTATGTACATTGCAGATGTTCTTTAGTATTACATATTTTTTTCATGTTCTTCTAATGTGACGGCAGCACGGGATATATAAGTTTTAAAGCTTATCATAACCCCAGAAGGTTGCAGCTTGTTAGTGTGGAAATGGTTTGTGTTTCAATGGGTTTATTACTATGATCCCTCCGCCGTGAAAGGTATTTCATTATTTCTCAACATAAGATTGGTGACTTGAAATTGTACCAGAGTCAAGAGAAAAATCTGCCACTGGACATTGGTGAAACTCGAACGCACGTTTTCTTACTACAGGGCCACCGAACTTCTTGTTATTATTAATCGTAATAATAAATTTTATTGGCAGATTCTGTTATAAATTGTACTTAGAATAAAAGGGATATATAATCCTGTAAATTAAAGCCAATTACTTATATAATAAATTCTCTTAACGCTCTTTACAGATCTAATAAGCAATTGTATTATATTATACTTTACATTCTATTAGTCCATTATAAAATTAAGACTTTTTTAATAAAATTTATTGCTGTTATTGAATTATGCTTAAGTACCTATGTAATTCGTGAACAAATCTAATGTAAAATATAATCAGGAAGCAAAATATGTAACATAATTATTTAGTTAGTCATAAGTCACAACGTTTCCAACATATCCATTACCGTTATTGTGTTTAAAATTATGTACATAGCTACTTTTTATAATTAAATAAATCATTTATTATTATTATTATTATTACTCTATTTTTCTTATTCTTCCTATGACTTACATACGTACATTCCTTGATAAATACAAACATATTTTAAGTTCTTCTGTCGCTTTATAAAAAACACACCTTAAATGCTTTGCCTTTTAAGGGGAAATAATTTATTTTAATAAAATTTTTGAATGAATAGCCTGGCGCCATCTGCTGGAAATACGTTCGTGTACATCTACGCGATTCAAGTTTTCGAAGGAGGAGCGCCTAACACTTACGCGCTTAACTAAGGTTAGATGCCGCTACAAAATATCTCCTATACCCGGGGCAATAGTCATATTTTTAGTGCTTTAAATTTCGTTTTTAGGTATACAAGATCTAAAAATATAAAATATAAATATACTTTATTTATATATTTATAAAATTATAGCAATGCTTTTAAATTGTGCTTCAATTAACCTGGGAACAGTTACCACAAGCGTAAAATGGCAATCTGATTTTATTTTAGCCATAGCCAGGCCACGGACTTGTTCGCAAACAGCTCGCGGAACAATAAAAAACAACATTATTTAAAAGATTAAAAAACACTGGCTTACAATGTAATGGTGTTGTCTAAGAATGCCTCTCCCCTTCGGGAATATACGAAACAATAAATAGGGGGAGCAAAGATGTTGATAACATTAGAAAGTTTTTAAAAAATGTAAGTGGCAGTTCCAATAAATTTGTTTGAATACAGAAAGATTGTGAAACGCTATAATATAAAATACCTTCCGGTTCTAATACATACTGAATTTAACAGAATTTACTTCAATTGTCATCGACAAGCTCAAGATCGTATTTATTTACCATTGTTTTCTTCGAAAATTATTTTATTTTTCAAAATATTTGTGAAAGATCCCTAAATGTAACTTTTAAAATTATATTTACTTTCTTTATTGACATTTGGAAAAAAATATAGATACAAAATTATATTTCTTATTACTTTAGTGTATGTATTATCTGGAAAACTGCTGACATTATTTTATCATTGTTTGTGCCCCTTGTGAAACCGTCTTCTGTCCAACTAATAGTCTTTCTATGTGTCTTATATTGTGTGCGTAGGGAATAGCAACTTATTCTTAATTAAACATTGCATTCAATTAACATCGAATCTGCTGCAACGAACAATTCACTTGCAAAATTATTTGCTTTGTGTTTTGAATTTATTTGTAAATACTTACCATTTCAGGGTGTTGTGAGATTATCTATAAATTTTTAATAATTTCTAAGCTTTTCTACAAATCTTTAATAATATAATTTTGATTGTGAAGCCTAGCTTTTACACTGCTTGTTTTAAAAATAAAAATCGACATAAATATCAACCCTGAAATTTCATTAGGTTACATAAAATCGCAATAAAATAATGCAATTATTAACATTATGCGTTTTCTACAACAACAGTATTAAGTTGCTTCTATAACACTTACCCATTAAGATCTGTACGAAAAAAAGTACAGTGATGTAATAACTTTTCTCTTAAAATTGCTCCAACGAGCAAATTTATTTTTTTTAACATGGCGCTGTTTATGAAATTGATAAGCACATACTTCCCTGAATAATATAAACAAATTTGTGCAACTAAAATATAAATTATCAGCTTTTTATCAGATAATATATTTTAATATATTTCTTTTTTACTAAAGTTATTCCAGTGAACACTTTTACTAGAAAGGGTCGGTTTATCAATCGATTGTTAAACGATTATTAATTAACTAATGGTGTACATTTATCTGTTAGTGAATCCCATTTTTATTATATTTTTTGATAGTATTACTAAGGAATTAAAGGATTCTTAAGGATATAAATAAATAAATAAAGATATAAAGCGAGGCAACCTTTAAATTCTACTTTTATTCATTAAATTTTGTTCATAATTATAAAAGTATAAGGTGGTGGCTAAAGACAAATATCAATTACTCTGTCGTATAAATTTTTAATTTTATCAAATCACTATTTCATGATTTTTTATTAGAAAATTCCGAATAAGGATTCCGTTTTCCAGAAGCAAGCAAAAATCTATTGTACAGTTGAAATTTGACCAACTCTATAAGAAAAATAAAGGATCTTTGACCCTTACCAAATTTCCACGATTTAGTGAAATTGACTTTTGATTAAAACACTAGAAAATGAAATATGGTCAATTTTATAGGAAAAATGATAAAGGAGATTAAAATTGTAGCTAAACAAAATCTGGACTACATCCCGCCCTTTGTCTGTTGTTACTGAATGAGTGAATTACTGAAAAAATAAATTGATCTAAAAAATAAATAATATATCTCTTAGCGGGAAAACGGATTAAGCGGTTAATATTTTCTATGAAGAGCTTTTAATCTAAATTGAACGATGAAATCGCTCGTCTTAATACTGCAAGTGATTTGGCCGTTGTCTCTCTGTGTAAGGTTTTCCTACGGATGACGTCCATAAGTTTTCCTATTTCCTGTTCGTTATCGCAGAAAGAAATATCCACATCCTGCTCTATCATCGTTAATTGTAAATCAAAATAGAATCTTTATCCCCGCCTACAATGAGGTTGTTGTGCTAGATAACACTTATCAACTGCAGAAAGTAGCTGGTACTTACCCTCCAAGTAAAGATACCTAAATTTTTCGGATAAGAAACCATTCCTAGCATCCGCCCATAGACCAATATATTAATTTTAGCAATTACATTTCCAAAAATAATTATTGCTACTAATGTCAAATATTCTATCCACTTAAATAAATACACTCTGGTTTATTATGCATTTGTAACGTAAATCTGAGTTTGAAACACCATCAAATTACATACAATTTGTGCATTAAAAATATTGAAGATGGCTCGACGACAATAATCTACAACGAGGTATTATTATTAAGAAGGTCTTCTTCACCGGCCAATTTGGCACAATTTGCTCATAGTGTTTGGTTAGGAGGTGGTATGTGTAAATGAAGTTACAAACACAACTTAAATAAAAACTTCCGATAGTTACTATTTCTCCGAATGATTCATTTATTTCCCTTAAGGCCACTTAGGTAGGAAACAATAACATCAAGCACTTTTTGCAGCAGTTGAAATGAACCCACAATTGAAAACTACCGAACGGTCTAGTTCTCCAATTATAGACTCGCATTACTCATACTGCGAATTCACAGTAACATTTTTAATCTTGCATATTGATGTGTCAGTGATTTATATAATAGCAACACGTTAAAAACAAGACAAAACGATCCGACAAATTCGATCAAGCTGGCCATCGTCGAGCACAATACCCGGGCGATATTGCCAAACATTAGTAGAGCCAAGTTGCGAGAGAATGTGTGCGTGCGGTATGATTGAACGCCGTATTAAACTTCATCGTTTTATCTAATGGTAATTAATTAAACCGCGGCAGCAAAACGAACAACAATACCGGCAAACACGAGCACAATATCTCTAATAACCCGAACACATGAATAACAACTTCGATACGGTTCCGTTCAGATTGGTATCTTGAAATATTAACTTAGTTCGTATTAAATTATACTTTGGACACTTTAGCCTGGTATAAATCATAAGGATTTTAATAATATATCTATGCTGGTATCAAATATTAAAGGGATAAAGTACTCGAAGCTATAATGAAAAGCTTGCATGTAATAGAAAATTTAGAATTAACTAATGCTTTCTTCTTGTTAGTTTCGGTAAGAAACAAGATGTAATAGTACTCTAGCTATGTTGCAAGCTTCATGTGTAAATACTCTCTAATCGAATTAAGTAGACGCGTGTTGAAATTGTTATTTACAAATATCTAAGTAAAGGTACTGAACGAATGTAAGAATAATAATCAGTTTCGTTTCACAAAATTTTTTGTGCTTATCTCATGTTACTTAGTAATTTTTATCTAAGGAAGTTACGGTAATACCAACACATTTATCTAAACTTTACTTATACTAAATATCACTAATGTGCAGTATAATTTGCACTGAATTAATACACCTTCGTAACTTTGGGGTTAACATTGGCAACGAAGGATTATATATAAAAGTAAAGTTACATCACAGATCGTGGGTTTTAAAGCTGCTTGCGATCTTTGGTGTAAATCTATAAAATTCTCTTAATTCTGCACAAAACCTTTTGTTGAACGTGGCTGCTACAACAAAAATGAAGTAACAGAATCGAATTTTGTTGAAAAAATACCTGGCCTCTTTTATCAATTTTAATCAATTAAATTTGTCGATTTTAGTTACAAATTCTCCTCAATGGTAGTGAATACTTTTCAATTTCGATTGATTATTAAGTAAACTAGCTTTATACGATTCGGGACAGCTGTTTCTCTAACTCTAACATGGCTAGCACTTTGTGTGCTCGTGAGGATTTTATTGATTAGAGTTGAATAAAAGAAATTTCTTCGAAAAGTAAAAATAATGTTCCGGGTTTGAACCGTGTCATGTCGTTGGTTTAATTTCAACTGACTCTGGCCGTGGAAGCCTACGTTTTTAGTAAAAATAATATTTCGTGGAAACTGTTGTTTTCACTTGTTTACACCAAATTATAATCGTAATGTTGTTGTGGGGAACCTAGACTCAGCCTAGTCAAGATAAGTGTGGATTTATACAGTATTGATTGTCATATGCACATATAAAATACATTGGCACAATATGTTACTGGTAAATAAGATACATGGTGCCCTTAAGGTAATAACAGCTTGTCTTTGAATTTTATTCAGCAACATTTTCCTTATCACATCTCTATCCCCCATATATGAAAATAATTACAACCTTATCCCGTACAACACTTCCCACTTTCCCAACACTTAAAACGGAATGAGAAATACCTAGAAATTTGTCATCTCTCTTATCTAACGTACAAACATGCATGCAGGAATATTACCAATTTAATTAGTAATATTTTAATGTGAACTAATAGTCGTGATTCGTAGTCGTGGAATCGTACGTGTCGGCCTTCCCATTCCTGTGTATGTGTATGTAAATACGATTCCAGATAAACGATAACGGCATAGCGGGTGCTAGGTAGGCGTGTCTCAGTGACATGCCAACACCGTGCTATCAGATAAGTAAGCACGCACTGTGGTTGGTTTTCATTTCTTTGCCATTAAAACAGGGCGAATGGTATTCGATTTTAGAGCTGGATTTTCCATTCACTTCCTTATTCAAATAGGTATTACCGAAAGAAATATTCTATTATGGTTGACGATGTTATCTGAAAAATAAAGTAATTAGGTATGTAAGAACAAGTTTTCGTGAAACTTTTTTTTTGTGGAAAAAGGGGTGTTAGGAAAAGAATTTAAAGATGAAGAGCTATTCATATTTTGATAGTTTCAGGTGAAATATTGTGTTTTAATGCTAAACAGTTTTCAAATACATCTAAATTATTTCGTTCGGGCGAAAAGTTAATTTTGTTAATGTCTAATACTAAAACCAGTTAATTCTCTTAAATTGTTGTGCTGTAAGATTCGTTATTATTTTAAGAAAATTAAATAAAACATAAAGAAGTCGCCATACATGTCCATCAAACTTTTAAAAAGAGCTGCTACAATCAAGAATTGATGCAAAAGAGCGTCTAAGGAAATTACAAATATTTAGTGCCCTTCCAAACATCACAGCTAATTAATTGTTGGCGAAACCATAACTAGCTGATAAGGCTATGCTTGTTTAGTGCAACTGGAGAAGTGAGAAGGCCATCAAGAAGAAGGAAATATGCAATTCATTGGTGTAAATCCTTAGTGTGGTATACAAAAGAACCACATAAACAAAAAAATTTTGAAATTGAAGGAAAATCAAAAGGCTTCGCGTTGGCAAAACATATCACAGCAAAATCAGGCAAAAATATTTATTAAACGCGATCTCAGAGAACTAGCAGGCGTGTTGGCGAATTATGTAGTCCTAAAATATCACTTACATAAATAATAATGATAGGAAGGACTGTTGGATACACCGAAAAAGTGAATTCAATAAATCTTGTTCGTTCACTTCGTTCTGTTAAGGCAAAAAAAAATTATAATAACTAATAAATTTGTTATAACAATGAAGTACGTTATCAGATTCAAATCTGTTTATCAATATAATAAACACCCGTTCATTAACTTATTAGACATTAATAATCCTTTATTCCAATAAATCCGTTTATTGTTGTTATTGTATCGATATAGCAAACAGCCATGTATTAGAAGGATAAACTCGTCTGTTGGGACAATTTTAATAAAAAAATGATTACATTAATGTACCTTTTTATTGTATTAACGCACCTTCTTTTTCGATCGGCGTATTATGGTGAATAACACAAAAATAACCGTACACTCCGCATCACATAAATAACTATTTGATTAAAATGTACGACCGAATTATTCAGTCGTACAGCTTTTAATAAGGATCCATAAATCCTCGAAACTGCTGTTACGAATTAATCAAACAATAACTTGTGTGGTGGGAAGTATGCCGATAGATGAGGCCAAATTTCTTATTTTTTCAAGAAAAAGCTTGATCAGTTGTTTGCTTCTTTTGAGAAGTTGAATACAGTGATCAAACTTATAAGAAAACATAAAGAATGAAATCAATCCTTATCAAGATATCATCATCAAAAATGTGATTTAATATGTTTTTATATATATATTATTATTTATTATATATATATATTTAATATGAAAATATTGTTAATATACGAGATTTAATTATATTCATAGTTATTATTAAATTATGTTCAATTTATCAAGGGCTGTGCATTTCAATATATTTATCTTAACGAATTATTTTACTATAGCTTTTTTGTTACTAAAATTCTAAAAGTATTGTGAAATATTTATGGAAGCTCTTAAACTCCGACGGTAATTCCCCAATTGTTAATCAATTATTAATTGCAAGATATTCATTGAAACATAAATACTTACCTTTTTGATAGTTTTAGCCAGATGTCCAAGACCCGTTCCAATTAATTCCTGAAAATTCCCATACTTTGATTAGAGGCTATAAAAAATTATAAAACCTACCTTTCAATAACGTTCACAAACGGTGCGTGGTGTAGGTATCTAGTATATTTAGAATTTACCTATTTCAGTGCCGAAACACAGCTAGATCGTCCCTAAAGAATTTAATGCAAGCCGAGCGGTCTTCCATCCGTAAGATACCTGTAGAGACGAGCTTCTGATATCAAAATTTCTACAAAAGCCCGGATCTACAGGGTAGATCACGAATGTGCCTAGCAGTGTTTTGTTCGTTTGTGTTTTGTTTTGTTCGATTGCTCCGTATCATTATTCTTTTTTCCCTGTTGTCTCTTCTATTTGATCTTGTTCTGTTGTCAAATCGAACCGGGATGTCGAAAAAACTTCCTGAAAATTACGGTAATGCAATTTATCAAAATCAAGTTACGAGTAGGTTATATAATAGAGCGGAATCGATCAGAATAATAGATCATTAATTATACGGAATCAATAATATATCAATGTGTGCGTGTACAAGGGTATTCATATTACACTCATGCAGAAACAATGAGAGAAAAAGGCGTTTACATCGACTACCATATACAGCTTGTAACTTTTTGTTAGGTACATGTTACACGTTACTTTATTTTATCTATTTAAATGTGATAGGTTATAAATTATACACATGAGTTTTTTTTTCTTTTCTTTCTAAACTGTAGTAGTATTTATCTAGAGTGTGGTTTTAAAAGAAAGTGAACAAATGTTTATTAAAAGTTTGAGACTAGAAAGCAAAGAAATGGGTTTTAATTTGGATGATGCAAGAAGTTCATTAGTATAAAATTGTAGTGTACTACGGCCATCGCTCTGTGTTATTATTATTAATCGACAATCAAGAAAATTACCATAGCTTTGTGTTTTTTGATAATTATTTATTTTATGTACAATGGTTCCAATTACCTTTATTACCAGCAATTATTTTATTTTAATTTGGCAGATTTGCACACCCGTTAAACATAATTTTGGGGGAGTTTCGAAACTGAATTATGGATAGGCAAACTGTAAAGATGGAAACTGGAGAAACCACTAATTGTCTTTAGTTGCAATTTGTAACTCGCTGCATGTATAGCTGATAGTGACTCTGATTCTACTAAAAATGCTTCGTTCCTTTTTCCGTTTATCTTATGATAGAGAACCTATTCGCATCGTCCAACCTCAATTGGTTTTTGTCGTAGATGACGAAATGTATGAAGAATGCTTCAATAATTTAAGTCTAGATTATGGAACTTATTAAGTAGATATTCGAGGCCAGATTCAAAGGATACCTACTGCTGCCTTAAATGTGAAATACTTATCCTTATGAGTGAGCATACAATTATATATACTTTTTTTGCCAATATTACGTTTACAAAAGTAAACATTAACGTACTTCCTACGCCTTCTCAAGACAAAAATTTGAATTAAAAAAAGTACGATCAAAACCAATAGCGAACGGAGTTGTCAGGCCTAACGCGCTTGGCGGGCCAAAGGCCGCCCGCCTCAATTTAAAAGCCTCCATTCCAGCCAGCATCTGGAACACTTCATCCCGCCCATTCACACCTCTGAAAGAACAATAATACTGATACTACCCGCGTAAAGAACTAAGTTAGAGCCCAGATTTTTTCGATAGGCGATAAATCATTTATACATATAGAAAATAAGGTTTATCCGAAAATAAATCTTTGAGACAACCATCCTTAGTAATTAACATTAATATATTTCCTAAAGCCTTTTTTTTTTCCTAAAATATGAAATTAAGTTCAAATTGAAAATCTCTTACTTCAATAAGCTCGAATCGTATGGATGATTTTCGAACTTCAGTAAAACTTTATGAACGACACCAGATTTAATGAATTCGATTCAATCTGATGTCAGTCTTATATAATTCCATTTTCGTTTGAGATTGCACCAGTTTAATCTAAGAAGCAACAGCAGACAACTACTATATTATAATTTCAACAAGATAATTGCGATGTTTGAGACTGGCATACATCAACTTAATTAATTCAATTTGTGATTAATGTGCCGAAAAAGATTTTGATTAACTTTGCGCATGATCTTTACTTATGAGGTGAAAAATCGATCAAAACCATGATTTTAAAAATTTATTATGTCGCTTTTTAAATAATAAAGGAGAGGTAGCGAAGAAGAAGAGACATTATTGATTCATTTTAGCTCTTTAGAATATCCTCTATATACTCGACCTACATGATAAACTCCATTTTCTAATTATCCATTTTTGACAAAACATTTATAATATTTTTGAGAAACGTTAGTCGGAAACTTTACATGACAGCTTATTTTGTAGAAAAGCTTTGAAATCAGGTTCAAAAATGTTCTCGCTTGGATATTTAAGTTCATTTAGAGCAAGGTATTTGCATGCAAAGGAAAATTAAATTTTCATGCACACAGGACACAGCCATGAGACCCCTTGCTCTTCAGGTTCCCGCTACCTCGGTCATTTTGCCGCAATTGAATGGCAAAGTTTAATTAACACGACCGAAACTTTTGAAACATTATTTTAATCATTACTTTTGCGCATGTCAAAATGTCTGCGCAGCACGTTTAAATCTCCTGAATGGCTGTAGAAAATCGGTTCGCTCTATTCAACTGGATTCTTGTTTGATTTTTCTTTCAGTAAGATTTGTGTTTTCTAGGATGTAAACAAATTAGAATTTGATAAAATCTGATCGTTATACGAACATGCGTAGGTACTACACGCGTCTAACATTAAACCAAAGAGCAACCTACCGAAGGGGGAAAAACGAAAAGCAAAAAAAAATTAAAATAATGTTCGAAATAAATCTTTTTAATCTCACTTACGTCACACGACATGATACATTAAGGTATAATTACGTCACATGACGGCTCGTAATACATCCTTCAGAATACATCACGCGGACTTAAAAGCCGAAGTCCGAACGTATATAAATTGGCCAGTCGGTCACTTTTCGGATTGTAAAACACACCAATACATGCACGGCGAAGACACAGAAAAATGAGTCGAGCCTCGTTCTGACGGCAGGTGTCTTTTTCTCTGTCCCTTCACCGACCACGTTAATATTTAACGATCACAGAGAATTGTATGCCGCGGCTACATAGAACTTTCCGACCGTTATACTCTTCAATTTTTAACACGCGTTTTTGTATGACAGAGGAAAAATACATTTCCTTAAATTTGGGCGTGGAAAAATAGGATAAAATACGTTTTACTCACCCGAAGTATCAACCACCATGATGTCAGTGACTTCTAATGCGTGATTCTTGCCGTCTCCACTGGCACGCTGATTTACGTTACCATCCAGCTAGCACAATTTTTCTCAAAGACGTTCCTCTCAATTTCAATTACGTACTACATAATATTTCTCTCTTTCGTAATAGAAGTGATATGTTTGTCTTTGGATTGTTTCTCTATATATCCATAACAATTAACTTGACAGAGTTAGTGACAGAGCGAGGACGCTGCGGACGCCGACGCCCCTAGAGCGTCTCTGAGCATGTTGGATGCTGCGAAGGGTAGGGTAAAAAGGGGAGAAACCATCCCTCTCGCCATTTAGCTCTCACTGGTTCCATTAGAACAACTATTGTGTTACGTTGCGTTCTGTCGTTATACTTCGTGCACACAAATCTGCGGGTATGTGTGTATACGGTATATTACGCTTGGCTGAAGGATGCTGATGCGTTGATGTTTGTCTGTATATTTGAATGGTAAATATAATTCTCGCTGGATTAAGCGTCCGCAATAGAATCCTGGAAAAATCGTGAATTTTAGAATCTTTTAATGGAAAATTCTGTTTACGTTCCATCAAACCTGATGGGAACTGATTTCAAAGAGTTGGTATACTGAGTGCTGATGCTGATATTTTTCATTCTCGAATTTCATGTTGAACCGTTACTGACCGTTACCGTTAGCTGACATTTTTTTCCCGAGTCTAGCAGTTTTAATTGTTAACTGTTCTAAAATAGAGAGAGATATGCCAGATATACAAACTCTTCTAAAAGAAAAACAAAATACTTATTTCAAGTTAATGGAGTAGATCTGCATAGACACAACTTTTCGATGTCCTTCCTATAATTGATAGAATTAGGAGGATTATTAGTATAAGAAGCAACGTTTAAAATAGTTTTGTACAAAGTCAAGAGTGTACACTTCGGCCAAACCAAAATAGCCGACATATTGTACTTAAATGACTTGAAATGCGATTTTTCAATTTTTGAGACGTTACATTAGTCAAACGTTCGGCGCAATACGAATTATTGCATCATAATATTGATAATGTCGCTTAGAATGCTAAAACGCCGACTCAAGTTTTATTCACTTTTTCTTTTAATTATTCAGGGAAGGAATTATTACGCAGTAGATGGATATATACGCTGTATAGGTTAGTTAATATCCAAAGCAGAAAACAAAGCATCAAATGTTGTCCAAACCAAAGTTATTTCTGCAAAGCACAGCAAGCAGTTAAGTTAATGAAAAATAACTTTGATGTGATTTTTTTTGGTACACACTGCCAAAATAATTTCAGATTGCAACAGTAGTGTACATGTATATGTATGGAGAGCGTTTTTACATCACCAATACTAAAGATGCCGTCGAAGAATTTTAAACTACTGCTTTATCCTGCATATTTCCTGTACTTTAAAATACAACTTATTAGAAATCTGGATGATCAAAATTACCTTTATTCTTTTAATAGCATTTGGCGCTCCCTGTTAGATACTAAAAAAGACCAATGAACATGATCTCTCACTTAAACACGATAAGTATATATTGTCTTGTATGTTAGCTGGAAATATGCTTCAGATTTTCTCTGGATTATTTCATTTTTTAATTTATTTCCCGGTATTTAATCCTAACATTAAACAATTATAAACACATTGCAAACTATAGGCTTGATAGCTTTGATAAACAAGTTATTTTTTGCGCAGTGAAGAATTGTACAATGTACTAATTTGCTTTTGTGAAGAAACCAAAAACACTTAGCTCAATCTGCGCAGATAGTAAATGGGAGATTAGTCTTCCTTGCTTGATAATGCTCAACAATATTATTTAAGCACAACAAAAAGTTACTGTTTTCACTTGTCCACACAAATTCCATTATATTTCTAGAAAGTACGCACCGCCGCTGGTTCTGACAAACGGATTTGGTCCGTTTGTTAGAACCAGCGGCGGTGCGTGATGATGTAATTTCGTGTATTTCGATTATAGAATACAAAACTACGTTGGGCCGTCACCACACAAAAAAAACAACTCCCCATAAAAGTAATCCAGAGGATCTAAATCAGGAGATCGTGCCTGCCATCCAGCAAGTCCACTATTTCTAATGCAACAATTTTGGAACTCTTGACTTAATTTTTGACTAATTGCCGCATTGTGACTCGGTACACCGTTCTGTTGCCACCATAAATGCAGTAGTTCATTTAATGGAATATTGTACTCTAAGAAGTTACATACGTATGTATGTGCGAAGAAGGTTTAAGTGTTTTTCCCCATTTAATGTTACTTCATGATTCGCGATTTCTTAAGATGTCCGCCCAAATGTTTGAACCAAACCGATATCGTGGTTCCCTTGCCATATATTATTTGGGATTTTGTACTGCCCAATAGCACTTCAGTTAAAGATTCCAGAATTGATAAATTGTCATTCACCTAGGCGGACGATTTTGTTTAGATAACCTTTGTCGTCTTCCAAGCTGCTGCCGTCCAGTCGTTCTACATTATCACCAGGTAGCAAACTGTGGCTAACATGAATCTTGTAAGGTTTAAACTTATTTCGATGTAAAGTTCTCCATAGTCAAAGCTGGCGCAAATTTAATTCTGACGCCACTTCGCGTGTAGATGTTGACGAGTAACATAAAAATTACGCGGCTTAGTAAACGATCCATTCTCAGCCAAGTCTCTATCAATATTTTAAATAATTATACGATGTGGCTGTTGTCGTTCTGAGTACAATTATAAAAAGCTTGCACTCGTTGAAGCATTCCAAAGCTTTTGCTAACATGTTATACTCTGTTGAAATTATAAAAAGAGCTTTCTTTGACAGTATCAAAATCTAATATGGCATCGATAAGAACTAAGAAATTTGATGATGGCTAGAAGGAACTGAGACGTCACATAAAAATTTTATTTTTTAGATTATTTATTATTATTTATTAGATAGAAAGTGGCATTGAGAATGTGTTTCTATTTTTTCTCTGTAAGACTAAATAAAGGAGGTAAAATAATAAAATCACTTTCTTTTTTAAATCTTAAACATCATTTGTCATAGGATCATTTTCTCTTTCGGTTCATAGCAAACACAAAATTTAGCAACCTTGCCAATTTTAAATCTATCGTCTCTCTCCAATAATAAGCGAGATTCACATGATGTGAGTCGAAAATGAATCAATCTATATATGTATGTATATCGAGGCATTCCTTTGCAAGCGTTGGAGTTTGGACTACGTTTATATTTCCGTTTTTATTAGAAGTCGTAGTGCCACAAATTATAGCTCCTGAATTTTTTGAGATGCTTTGGGTTATATGTCAGTGACGAAACATTGTTTCTTTAGGTTAGCAGACAACCCATACTGAGATCATTGTAACATTTTATGTCTATTAATAAGAAACATTCTGATCAAGTAGTGTAAGTAATGGAGTTATATGTAAAATAAAATTTAGCTACTCCAAACGGTTATTTTAAACTTTTCAATATCCATACCTTATAGACAATGCCCGCTTTACCATTTTAATGATTTTCAAAGAGTAAGAGGAAAATCTAGCAACGGCAGACAAAAATTCTGACCTGTCACTCATACTCTTTTTTACGTGTCACCATTTGAAAAGCTCTCTCTCATATAGCCAGCCGGCGCGGCGTAGTGAACAATCTTATATAGCGGCCCCCAAATACAAATCTCGCCTGAGAGAAAGAGCGCGTATTGATCCCGCGGATCATGGTCGTTCCAGGGAGGTGAAGAGTGTCATCGCTGCCTTCGCCGCCACATTCGGGATATCTACTGCGAAAGGGGAAGCACCTCGGAAAAGCACACAGGGAGGAAAAGACGCGCCGCTCCGCGCCGCAGAACAGGGACGGATATTCTTCACTCAACAACTCTCGGGTCTTCCAGTTTAATGGTTGTAGACACTAAAGTCTTCTTGTACGTCAGGTCCACAATGTGCAAACAACTTATCCGTATATACAAGATGGGTTGCTCTTTACGTTAGACGTACGATTTTGCACGCGTATGCGTGTTGCTGCTATGCAATTGACGTCGTCAATTTAGATTTTCGCAACAAATAATGTTGGTTACTTTATCTCGTCTCTGTAGCCTGCTTAAAACAATATTTTGCATATGCATATTTCTAGAAAAAATAATTAAAAACGTTGTGTTAATATTAGCAAAAATCAAATGCATGCCATGAAAATACTGGCAATAAATATGGAAATGCAGGTACCAATATAACAAAGTTTAATTCAAAAGTAACTGTCGAAAATTAAGCGAATATTCGTTCTATTCGCTAATTAGGAGTAGTAGGTTAAAATTCCTACCCTGCGGTACCTCAGATATAGGTGAAAAATGATTTAAGCGATGGTCGTAGAGTTTTCTGTTAGAGAGGTAGGACTTGCAATAATTTCATCAAACGACTGGTATGATTTGAGCAAAGTAAGCAATAGATGTTTGCCAGGGAAGAAACTGCCTTATGTAAAAACTCAATTTGTTTTGTTGTCTTGGAAAACCTTTCTATGCGTTAAATTGCAAAACAATTGAATTTTTTGTAGTAGATTCAGAATTTCGTCGAGAAAAACAATTGATTGTACCAGTTCACCGGAAATGATCCCAACTTCGTTTTTTTTTTAATGGAACTCCTTGTATATTTTTACATTTTCAGAATCTATAAGCCGTTCTAGATCGTTGTTCTGCTGTTCAGTTGTTCAGTATATGTTATCGCCACATATTCTTTTTCCTCTTTACTTTGTTTGAAATTTGGAAAAAAATTAAAAAAGAAATTAAATTCCGAAACGTAAAAGAATTCTTATTTAAACAAAACCACCGACACAACCCAAAAAAACGAAGAACTATAAATATTTAAATAATCACAATGAATCATACAATGTGTTAGGAAACAGTGGTCACGATGTTACATCTCAGAACTTCAAGAATGGAAGTTAAAACAAGACAACCTTCAGATTGGGACTTTGGTGCTCATTAAGGGAGATAATGTACCACCATTACAATGGCATTGCCGAGGTACATCCTGGAAAAGACCGCCTTGTAGTGGTGATTGTTAGAACAAACAAGGGTCTCATAGGGCGTGTTATTAACATAATATGTCAATTATCAATACCTTAATATATGAATATTTATTGTAACAAAATTACTATTGCAAAACTGAACTGCAAAGCCGAAAGTATAATCAAAATTTTGGCGCTTTGGGAGCTACAGCGCCTTCGTGTAAAAAATATTGATGGAAAAAACACAAAGACAAAGCGGAAGCTGTGCATATGCTCGTTACGGCCCTGAGCTATTTCCAATCTATAGAAAAGGCGACTTCCACATAATTACATGCTCGCGCAGATCCAAGCATTATCTAATAGTTTTTTTACTGGACACAAAAATGGATTTTAGCCTCATCTGTAAGACATGGACGAAATATTAAATTGGGGAAAATCAAGAGAAGAAGTCACCAACACTGCTTTATTTCACAAACTTGCAGCCATGTGCAATAAACTATGTAAACAATCTCACTTTTAAATATAAGTACATTTTCAAATAATTATCACAACATTATGTTATTATTATTTATAAAATTAGTGAATAAGGAAGACTAAATTAAGACTTCTTTTCTTTTTATTTCTTATTATTGTTAATATTTCGGAAAATTACTATTATATCGCATGACATTAGAATTAGGAGTAGAAAACGTTGGGCATGGGTATTTTGAAACATTGTTGTTATAAATACACAGAAAGGCAACATACCAGTTTGTGTATCTTCTCAGAAATAGATAAGTGGTGGAAAAAAATTAGAAGAAGCAATAGATAAGATAATAAGCTTTATAAGGAAAGAGATTCCATTCCTATTGTTATCATTATCTTCTACAAATAAACATGTAAAGAATAGAATAATTTTGTGCAAACAATATTTACTAACAGCAATAATCTTTTCTATTGATAATGCACTTAAATCCGTCCTTTTGTAGCAATTCGTAAATATTATTTCTGTAATGCAAACCTATACTTAAACACGAACGTACCGAAATAGTGTAATCGGTATTTTAAGATCATTGGGTACACAAATCTCCTTAGCGACAGCTTATCAGCAGCTTCTAGGTCTTATTAGCATATTATCTACGACAGGCGAAAGAGGGTGCGCGGCACTTGTCAGAAAGGATATTCTATTTCGAACGACGCGGTATTTTATGAAAACATAAATAGCCGTTTCTCTCTCTGCCAGTTCTGATATTCTTCGAGATCCGCGTCATTCCTCTTGATGGAACACCATTTGCATTTTATTGGAACTCCGGACGGCAGAATTTCAATATTGTTTGTTGCTCGAAAATGCAATTTAAATTTTATTTTTTGATATTCTTATTTCGCCGTGTCGGAAGTCGGACAAAGATGACGTAGGTTCGCGAATTTTGAGCAAATATAGACCGCTGAATTGTTTTGATTCAAACTATAAATAAATAAATATTTAGCATTTTCTTGATTTGATTATTTCTTGCTACATAAAGAAATTAAAGGTTTGAGATCAATAAATTCTTACTGTGAGGAAAAGCAAAAACAATAGTTACCGAGCGAAAATATGAGCTCTGTGCAACGTAACATGTTGTAAATGCTTCATTTCTAAATAGCAAAAGCTTTACAGCATCCTATATTTAATGCTTGAAGGCGTTCGAAATAATTCGGAATTTTAGTGACTTGCGCCACCTGGAAGCAACTTCCTATGCTTGAAGCTTCAGCACCTAGCCACTAGTTGTCGCTTATAGTACGGAGAATGGAATTATTTCACTCTCAAGTTGCATTTGAAAGGAAATAATAAATACATATAAAATTAAAATTATTAAATTATTTTTAATTTTTAAATAGCTACCATTATCGGTAAGATGCATTTCTTGTTTCTAACGGGGGAATAAGTTTGAACTCCGCCAAATTTAATTGTTAAAAATGTTTTGACTCCAGCTTTACTTTCTTCTATTTTAATTCCAATTTGCTATGCATTTTCCTCATCACTTAAGTCACGCATACGATGGTTGTCTTTTTAGTTTTGCATATAGCCATACCAGTAAGCAGTACTTTATTGTTCTCCCCACGAAGATCGATGTGCTCTTCTTTGTTCTATTCTTTCAAACCAACATTTATACCAGCCATCAATTGGAACAGCCCAAAAAACTGAGGATCAAACTCGATGTATTGCTGTTCTAAGAACTCAATAGTCTTTCGAGCTTTACGTGAATTCGCATTAACATGATTGAGAATAATTCGTCGTATTGGGTTGGTTTTTCCAAGCATGGAAATCACTGCTGGTAAACAAAAGGTTACCAGACTAATTGGCATTACACGCCCAAAGGAATTGTAGCAACATACCCCGAAATTGAGACAAAAGTTGCGACCATAATAATAAACATCTTTGAACCTCCATTGTTGAATCAGTTCGAAGTTGTTCGACACCAATTAACGCAAACCGCCTTTTGTCCTTCAATTAAAAGGTGTGGGGTGAAATTAACTTTTTCAACGCTAATTCATCATGCAGAATTTTTTGGATTAAAGTCTCTTA
Source organism: Oryctes borbonicus (assembly GCA_902654985.2). Lineage (NCBI taxonomy): Eukaryota > Metazoa > Arthropoda > Insecta > Coleoptera > Scarabaeidae > Oryctes > Oryctes borbonicus. The sequence continues at coordinate 7,931,586 of LR736868.1, forward strand.
AATGCCACTTTGGCGGTTTGTCAATCTTCTTTGTTTAGTTGGCACACACCCGGCGACGTTCCTTGTCTTTTTTGAGGGACCGCTGTCTTTGGTGTTCCAGCCTTGGGATCGTCGTACCTTCGCCTTGGAATTTACGATACCAGCGAGAAATTGTCGACTGATGTTGCGCTTCATTACCAAAAACAGAAACCAACTCGACGTGACTTTGTGGGACGAGATAATCATCCTTGAAAGTCACAAAAAATTTCTAGGCTCAATTCCATTTTTCAAGCGACTTGTCCGTTTAAAAAATTGCTGTGGTTCAATCACTTGCCGTATCTTGATTGAATTTTGAATTTGCGTTCAATAAATATCGAAATTAATTTTGGCGGGCGAGGTTTTATTGGTGGCGACCTTTATGCGACTATAACTTTCGTAAAACTAGAAAGACTACCATATAAGTCTCATTTGAGGACCATTAAAATAGTCATTAAGTGTTACATTTTAATTCATCAAAGCTAGCTTAGCTTGTCGCGAAAAGGATCTTTTCAGTTTCAGCGGTATGCTATAAAGATACAAGGAATTTTTTGGAAAAATATCGGCATTCCATACCGACAATATTAAAAAGCCTATCTGACTGCTTTAATAATTTTCGATTGCGTGTATTAAAACCACACCGACGTTATATCACAAAGAATTTTTATCTTGTTAGTGGGTTCCAATGCCGACCATGACTTGCGCTCTTGCGCATAACATCCATATGAGCCATTCTGGCAAAGTAATAGCCGAAGCGACGGGGGTCGCTTCTGTAATAATTGCCGGTTAGCAGTAAAAACCCTCCATCAACTGATTACAAAGTCCCGCGCGTTGCGATCAAAGAATATTGTCAAGTTTCGAAGAACGGCCATTATGTACGATTGTCAGCGAATCGGGCCGAAAGCGCACGTGGATCTCCCCGCAGCGTGAGGGATTTCTACCATTTTTATGACCATGGAAATTAGATGTTCCAATGACATTCCCCGTAATTGATTTTTTTCGCTTGGTGCTATAGAAAACCGAATGGAAGGATTTTAATATATGAGTTCACTTTGTATTGATATAGAAATGTTTAGGTAACCCACTATACATTTAGGAAAATATACTTCTCTCTGTCACGTCTATATGTTAGTAATAAGCTTGCAGAAACGAGTTGTGCTTCACCTAATTAGCAGACTTGTGTTTATTCGTCTCATGAGGATGGGCTCGTGTTGTCTACTGGTTTCCCCGAGAGTCGACAAAACACGAGTATGTGAAGCGCACTGAAAGTGTACTCGTTTCTGCAAGCTTAGTAGTCAATAGTTTTACTTTGCATCAGGATCTACTACATGGAAGTGTACAGCAGAAGCAATTTAACTTCTAATAAATATAAAAAACGGTCGAAATGAAAAATTTGTCTAAAGACAAACAAATTGAATCTAATTATATACTAGCCATTGATATATGTGTCTATGTTAGATACATTCACTTATGTGATGTTGAAATATTTAAAACGGCAGTAAACACAAAATTGCTCATTAACTGCTTTGCTTTGCTTTCGGCAACTTTATTAGAACGCTGAAAGCCGTTCTAATGCTATTATTTAAATACACATTTTTGGAGACAAACATGCTTTAGCTTGGAGGTAAGAGGAGCGCCAATATTTTCCTTTTAAAAGTTAGGATAACAATATACGATGCAAACTGTTTGTTATTTGCAGCCACCTACTGTAGGGAATGGAACAGAATTTTTTACATCTCCTAATGGTATGGATAGTATTTAGTCCTATTTATTACATCACATAATTAAACAGAATTCAATAGGATCATCCCAGGATCTCAGCTTATATGCTTTTCCGCGACCGAAGTAAACGATATTGAGCAAATTATACAAAGACCACCAAATATGAAGAACAACAAAGTTGCATTACTGCATAGCTTAACTCAGTCAGAACAACACCCCACGTGTAGATTTATTATGATTAATTAAGAGATTTATTTCGTCAGCAGATAACTTCGTGATATACCTATTAATTAGAAGGATAGTGGTCTTTCGTGCTCAGAGATTAATTAGGTTGAGCGGAAAATTATGTTTTTTTATGGCAACTTCTTTGAAGATGAATGCCAATATAATTAATCAATATTAAAATGAGGTAGATGTAGCAGAATATGGTCAATTTAAGAAGGTAACGTATAACATGTAACATCCTTCCACAACCACCACGTCAATTTCTTTCATTTTGAGCACAGAGAAAAGAGTAATTTTCAGCTGTGCATGCGACTCAAATTTCAGTAAAAATAATTTCAGAGGATGAAAACAACAATCATCAGCGCCATCCCGGAATATGTGTTAGAAGATTCTACAACAATGCGGATCTATCATTACATATTCAATCTACTTTAAAATGGCCCAAGAGGAGCATTGCATCATCAATTAGAGGTGGAAGCTCGTATTAGTTAGAGACGCGTCCACATTCTTTTGATGAAAAGGGAATGGAAAAAAATTATGGAGAAAAGAGGAAGCTATGTAGAAAACTACTGACTATTTCGTAAAATAAGATTAGTGATAATAAATAAATCAGTGTGGATAGCCACACTGATTAATGGCTAATAGATGGAATCACTAGTGTAAGTATAAGTGTTCAACAATGGCGACATCCAAATACACATATGTATATAATAGTGTTGGATCTTCGATTTTCTTAGGTGATAAGATAAAAATGTTGGCCATTTGTTATAATAAAAGAACTAAAGAACTGTTTTAATTGTAACTACTACCTTACCTCAACTGTTAAATTAACTTATCCCAACAGTTTGTTCTTTTAAGCTTTGATTCACTGTTAAAATTGTATAACTAAACAGAAAAATCTAAGAAGAATAGCACATTTCTCGCACAATAAAACCTAAACGACTAACCCTGAAACTCGATGACGGCGAACTGATCTCCGCAAACTGTACACACAGTGGCTAGAGCAATAAAAAGGATCACTGAATCATTGTCAAGTGTACAAAATTTATAGCCCTAGCCTCGACCTTCCTTTTCTAGCCAACATTGGGCTGTAGCTCCCTCCTATTTTTTTAGCACACACCGTACGAATGATGCCGTTAATTTCTTCCTTTCATGGTGTGATAGCATTTACGTGTTACCTTCTCTAAGTCGACCCTACGATGTGCAGTCATGTCCGTTGGTGAGAGTTTGTGGGGTAACAATGCGCAGACTTGTAGAATGCTTAGTGTTAGCAAATAGAAATTCTCGTTTGTTCGTTTCAGAAAAGTCGTATGGTAAATTGTTAAGAAGCAAATAATTTCTAATTTATTCTTTTGATATTGAGCACGTAATATGTTGTTGGTTATGAGTTTTCGTAAATATCACCGAGTAAACATATTCTAATGAATTTCTTTATTTATGTAAAAATTTCCGAGGTGCCCAATGAAATTTAAACTAAAGCAATTAAGTTACAATTGCAAAAGATTTATTCGAGGCGGGTATTTCTGGAGCCAAAAGAAATTTCTTTGCGTTGCCTTACTTTATTTTCGAAAACATATTTACGTGAGCAGCGTTTCTCGGCACTTTTGACGATTAAAAATAAAAACAGAAATCGCCTGGACGCCAGAGATTACATCCATTTGGCCTTAAACATCATTGAACAAACGATTCAGCAGTCGGTAAAAAACATGCAATCACAAAAAAAATTTTTTGACCAACGAGATGTTTTGTTGATTATTATATTTGTCTAACGCGCTTCTTTATTGTATATAATAGCCTGCACACTACAAATATCGATTTGTTGTACTTTTTCCTTTTTTGAACAACTTGCAAAAACCAACCACAATAATTGCAAGTCGTTATTCTCTGCCTTATTCTCCACCAGGCAAAGGATCAAGTGGACGCATCGTTGCACCGTAATAGCAACAATAAGGGTCCGAGTCAGAACTAGAACAATATGACCTGAATTCATAATAAATCTTCCCTAAAGGCGAATTGTCTTGTCAAGCGTCGATGCCAATGGTTTGAAGAAGGCTAGTCATTCGTGATTCCTCCTCGTCACTTTTGAATGAACTCGGATATCGTGGGATATTCAGCGGGCGCGCACATGCTATACACACACCTTTATGCACTTACGTATTTTTCTTTTTCGGCCAGCGTTTTCCTTTATTCCGCGCGCCTTCTTAATGTCTGTTGTCATATTTAATGCGCCAACATTTTATATACGTTTTACCATTCAACGCGTCGAGCGTGAATTCTGCTTGAGCTTGAAATATTGTTTGTGATATTTTTCGGTCGGCACAAAAGGAACCGGTTTATTTATTTTGCCCTGATAAACTAATAGCTTCATCATTTTTAAAGTCGTACGACTTTGTGTCTAAGCTTGAGGAATGTCTACAAAGGCCGGGTAATCTATCAGGTTCTGCAGACAGACATATGAATAAATAATACGCGTGAAGTGAATTTGAAGTGTTCAGAATTGGATTTCTTGGAAAATGCATCCAAATCCACTTTAAGTTGCTTTCAAGCTAGTCAGCGGTGAGTAAAAACGAGATTGTCTACAAACTTTCATTAGATTTATTTCTTATTTCTTATAGGAGAAGAAACAGCGTTTGGAGAAATGCTTTCCCCAAAATTATAGAGTACAATTTCCGTCAATTTGAGAAAATGTATTCTAATCAAACCAAGCGTTTCCATCAAAATCGTACTCAACCATGATAAGTTTTGGTTCCTCACGACGTATGATTTGAACTTGCTGCTTCCTTAAGCTGTTAGCGCATAAATATTTTATAATGCATTCTTTTGCTTTTGACATGCAAATCGATATCTTTTATATAACTAAATTAATGACGAAATAATCAATCAACATTCCGTGTTATACCTTAAACGAACTCGCGGAGTACTATAATCAGAGCTTCTTATGTCACACAACGAATGTCATTATTAAGGCAAACGTCTTTTCTGCGTGACTTAATGCCAACATAACTTTCGACTGGAATTATATCGTAAAATAAAACAAATTACACGCCCTAAGTGCCAGTCTATTAATATAATCTTGACCAATTCGCCTAAAATACATTCTGGATTGTAGTGCATGGTTAGTGGAGCAAGAATAAGAAGAACACTACTTATTACATTATTTCGAAGGAACCAACAATTAAATCGATTTCAATGTAGTCAGTGTAGTAAAAACGAAAGATACTTTACTGCTTGAACAGTATCTCAGGCTCTCCAATACAAATTTCAACGAATTTCCTTGTATGTAATTGCCGCAGAGACTGTTACACGGAGTATGCTAGTGCTATTTCTCTATGATCTTCCTCTTATCTGTGTTGCGTGTATGTGTGCCTTGTGTGTAAGTAAGTATAGCGAACCGTGTTGGAGCCCCGTGAGTCAAGGGTGGCGGTCGAGCTCGCAGCCGTCCTCGATCATCAATCATCCTGAGACAATCGCACGGAGCACAGCTGTCGCACAGACCGACAGCCACCGGCCTACCGGGTTTCTATATTGGAACATCACACTTCGTCTTCGAATGCAGCGGCGACTTGCATTCTGTAGATTAAACATTTTTTCCAGATTTTGTGAAACTATCAAACGCACGAAATCAAATCAAAGAGGTGTAGGTTTATTGAAGGACTGTTAGAGCTTCGTAAGATAAACATATATTCGCTAGTGTAATATGTCGGCTTTATTCTACGTGCTGAATGCTTTGAAATGCAAAGCAAATAATTATCGCAAGCACTGCGGGGTAGGATGGACATTCGAACGTATAGTCAACAATGGGGATCCGTAAATTCCCGAAACATATGTCCCGAATTAAGTAATTGTTTTATGTGGTGCGGAGTATGCCGATACCTTAGTGAGAGCATTTATCAAGTTTATGGATGCAGATGAACTTGTGTAACTTGTGTTCAAAAATGCTGAGTTGACCATATCGAATGTCTAAGATGTCAATAAAATATGTGCTACATACCACCATGGAACTTAAAACTCTTCCTTCTGTTCAAATGTTGTCAAAATTTACCATTAAGTGAACAAAATTTGTAAAATTATAAATTGCAAATAATGCAAGAAATGCTTTTTACTAGAAAGACATGAGAAGAGACCTCAGGGTCTGTTACAATCATTGTTGCTGTAATTTTATTGGTGATAGATTATTGAAAATTATATGAATCTAGCTGAAATGTTTTTGAATTGAAAGCTTATGCAGCTGTCCTGGATAATTAGTTCAGATCAAATTCCATGTTCCAAAAATTGGAGGGTTCGCGAGAGTATTGCCACCCCAACAACAGCCGCAGTAAGAAATAAGTCTTTTAGTCTGACCTATTCCTTACTGCTGCTGTTGTTGGGGTGGCAATGCCCTCACGAATCCTCCAATCGGGCCTGCTCGCGCAGAAACAATGGTTACTGCGCACCTACTCCTGCGCAGCTTGGTGGTACGCGAGTGATAGTGTGAGATATATATATACTTGCGAAAAAACTATGAATTGGCATCTAATGTCATTTGTCAAACGTGTTTTTCGTATTTGCTTAAAAACTTCAAGGCTACCCTGAAGACGAGAGAAGATTGCCGATCTGCCGAAACGTTGGATTCAAAATATCCAACAAACGCAGGAAATAATCGCAACTCAAATATTAATAATCCTTCGTCACTTTTTTACTTTATATATTTCTGTACGAATCCTCCTACGTACAATTGAATTAGTTATTATTAAACACTGGCAGATGGAACCTTTTGAATATGTATCTATTTCAAAAATTAATCAAAATAGCATATATCTACTTTAGATATTCCCTTAGATGATTAGTGTTTGGACGTTATTTATAAAAAAAAAAACATAATTATTTTAAAATATAAGCTTATTTTATTTCCAAGGTGGAGGATTTCTTTTAAATTCAAAGTCAGGACCTTGTAACGTATTTAGCGACATCTGAAGTCTAACGCTTAGTTCAACCAAATACCCACGAAACAGTAGATGGCGGCACAAGCAGCGATAGCTTCAATTTCACCGGAATTTTACTAAAACCAGAAATATCGCCTGAAACGCACCCCGAAGGTTGCATCAGAAGAATTGCAAATAATTAATTAATTTATTACAATAAGCATATCTTATTAAATGCGCGTAATTAAATATGCAGCTATTGTCGACAATGTTAACTTTTCGAAATTGATGTTTTATGCCTTTACTCCCATGAAAATGAGGAGTTGAAGCGCGCTATGCGGCCGAATTGATTTGAATGATGGCCGCTGCGCGATCTCTTAACCGCCGCCATATATCATCCCTCGAGTTTGGGGTGAGTGACGTCATCACTCCGCCTGTCATCGACGCGAGCTATATTTAACTGTATTTACTTCTACTTGTTGGCTGTTTGAATGGTTGTCTTTTTTAATTGTCTTCATATCATAAGGTACACGTTCTGTACGTAAATCTCTTTTAATTTAGAACTGAACACCTATGCGTTTGTTATATTTAATAAAAATAATTTAATTTAATCAATGTAACAACGACGAATGAAAACGAATTTGGGGGGCTTTCTGTGATTTTTTGTCAGAGGATATATCACATACTGCAAATCATTGTAATGATATTATTTTCAAATGAATACTTGGATTTTGGAAGCCTACGAAATTTATAAAAAGAATTACCTAATTTCAGTTAACAAATAAATGACCACAAATAAGCGATATGTTACCCCTTGGCCCAATATCGAATAATCCCAACGTCGATTTCCGATAGTTTATTTCTTTATTGTGGATACATGAGTAAATAATAACAAGAGTACAAATATCACAAAATATGATTATTTTTTGAGGTAATGATGTTAATGATAGTTATTAAATTTTTATGTAAAAAGCTAAGTGAATATTTAAATTAGAACATTTTAAGCACATATTGTTTCCCAAGTTTAACGCTTTTAATAAAAGGAAGTATTATAGCATCGCTGAGAGAGTTACTAACATAATAAATGTGGGGGAAGAGGGAAATAATGAAACGTTGTGCTTAAAATAAAAGACGATCAAGTGTTAAAACTTAACACAGTAGTATATTTCTTCATTTTACTTTCAATTCCATTCCTAATATCGCTACCTAAAGTTATTGCGATCATTATGAAGAACTGTAAACCCTAATGTCTAACACAAAATTTCAAGTTTCCCGCAAGAAAATATAGTTTCAAAGTGCTGAATATATGCTTTTATCTAAATTAAACGGCAGTATTTTCATTTCCCGAAGCCTCCTGCTGGAGATGTTATCCTTCAGGAAGCAGCGAGCGCCGTTCTGGCATCGTCCTTCCGCGATCTGCCGCCGCCCGACAACGCATCAACTTTCTGAATATCTCTCCCGGTGTGGTTTGTATACAGACGCAGTCATAACTTTCGGTATTCGTGCATGAAAATCTTCCGTAAATAAATGTCGATTCGCGTAAATATTGAAATCGTGGATTTCTTTGCTTGCAAGAAAGATTTTTTATTATATTCTTTCCCTTTTGCTAATAAAGTCGTGTAAGGCGTTACTTTCGTCTATTGAAGACGAAGGATGACGCATACGTAACATTGTTTGTAAATGTAGTTTCTCTATATGTTGATTAAGCTTTTTTCCTTCTTATCTTTAATATCTCAGGTATTCATTTTTGCAGGGACCTTATAATATATTAGATAAGTAAGATAAGTTGCTTCTAGTGCTAAGCTGTAGTAACTTCAAGACGACATGAGACCTTGAATTGTTAAGGGACCGACATATTTGCCCTTTGATCAAAGTAGTGCGAGTTCCATTCTTGGTCCAGTAAAATTTTTAAGTATATTACGTACATATAAAAGTACTAGACTAAGAGCAGTTTAATAGTTGAACTGACTCCTGCACAAACGATTTTCTACAAGTACCAAGAAGCAGAGGAAATAAGCAAATGACGTTTGTAGTTGCAAAACATAACACGTCAGAAGTTTAAGCAAGATTTCAGCTTCAAATCTCAATCAAGAACATCCCAATGTAAGCTTAGAAGTTAAATTTGAAGATGAAGTGCAACATGTCCATTCGTAGCTTCTGCAAAAGATACCACAAGTTACCGAGAACTAATGAGATGTTAAAGATAGTTTTAACTATTTGATTGTCACACTAATATTCATTATTTACAAATAACATGTGAAATAAGGAGTATTTCTAATTTCAGTAGAAGCAACGTGCGACGATTCTCACTATTCAATTGATCAAATCGTATTATTGTTTAGGAAATTAATATTAAAGTGTCCATATTTATGACGCAATCTGTATACGTATGCACATACACCCACGAGCTTCCATAGTCGCAAGAGATGGAGATGGAAATGGAAACGGTTGTGGAGGAGAGAAGTCAGAAATACATTAAAGTACATTTTAAAAGTGCATAAATTCGTTCGCGTTATTTCGATGACATTGACAACGCGACTACGCGGAGGTTCGCCGAACAACAACAAAAAAGTACATTTTTGTTCTTTATCTCAACGGAATAGACGCCTTGATATTGCTTGGAGGGAAAAAATACGCGTACCCAAGGACTTCCACTTCGAAATAAACTAGAAAGTGTATTACGAAACAAAGTAGGAATATGCAGCGCGGAGGTCGAAATATGAAACGTTCGCTTCTGCGAAGAATGTGATAAAAGAAAAGGGTCATATGTGCTATGCGGCCACGAATATAAAATCTATGATAAATGATTAGGTTTCCTGGAAGACGAGATATTAATAGCTTATTTTTCTTCTGGAAAATTTTTGTGCGCAGCCTATATGTATATGTTTCGAAATAAAACAAAATTAATGTTTCGATACTTATTCTGCATGTTTTTTTTGTGGAGTTGCGGAGAAAAGAAGCGACGTAGAGAAGCACATAAACTAAAACTATTTCTTCAAGAATAATTACATTGAAATGTAGGTAGTCATCGAAGTTGTATGTTGTGAGAAGTACAGCACTTTTTCATTTCTATTTCCATTCCATTTACATATATGAAGAGATTTAAAAATAACCTTTCGAACAGGTATTTATCTCTTATCAGTTCTTTACAATTTATACTGACACTCCTTATCTTCTGTTCAAAAAATTTAAATTTCATTTACTTTGTTTTAGTATTTACAGTATTAGATTATATAGCCTGTTGTACGTATTATAATAATAATAACTCTTTATTCTCACAGCCAAAAGAGATAGAATCTGTCAATTACGTATACATACATTAACAAAGCATATAAACAATGAAACTATATTGGTAAACAGCACATAAGAATCGGCAACCTCGGCACCGCACAGGTTTAATTAATTATGTAATAATTAATCCAGGACGGCCGTTTCGGTTACCGGTCGATGATGAGGACCATTCGTGTCCTGGAAGCGACCATCCCGGATTAATTATTATATAATTAATTAAACTTGTTTGGTGCGGAGGTCGCCGATACTTATGTGTTGTTTACCATACTACGCCACAGTTCTTGCTATCATTATTATTTTTTAATTAAGCTATATGTACTACAACCGCAACACACTTGCACAGTTGCATCTCTCCAATTCATGCTAACTTTCTTTATAATTCTTTAATTAATTAATTTCTTTAATATTCACTATGCCTCTCTACCCTAGTTTTTAAGATAATTAAGATATTTGAGACTTTTGCCAAACCCCACTGTTTCTTTAACAATCGATATCATAATCACCCTACGCAGTAGAACGGTGATTTACATTTTACTCCATCGAGTATTTCTTGGAGTTCTTGGCGATACAACGAAAACATCCATAACATTCTTAAAATTGACAGTAAAGTTCTAGAAATTACATAAATTGCGCTTATCTATTTGAGAATTTATCTTTGTGTGGATCTTTCAAATGCAGACACAGGTGAAATTTGATATACATATAAGAAAGTCACGTTGCTGCAACGTCGGAGACAATTACGTCGAGCACTAGCGATAATTATTTCCCAATTACTCTATCGTTGTGTACGTAACATGTAAACTAAAGTTAAGTACAGAGAAAGTGTCGCTATGGAGAAACTTTAGCGGAGACGCAAAATTTTATATATAAGAATAAAATTTACAAGGTGAAATTGAATATATTCTATGTAATCTTCAACTTTTAGATTAGAACAGTTTTGTCCATTAATGACGCCAGGACCTTTATACCTGCTTGTTTGATATCAGTATTAACATAGGTAATTACCCTTTGAACGTATGTGCATACATTCTATAATTGCAGTAAGTATGTATGGAACATTTGTACAGATACAACTAGGCCATCTTTGAGCAGGAACAATTTCTAGAATTAATTTAGCGTATAAGCCGCTTATATTTGGGGTTTATACATTTACCAGGAAAAGTCAGTTTTGGAATTAATTTATATTAAACAAAAAGAAAGAATTACCTGATTGTGATCTCCTTAGCTATATGTTTTTCATAAATAGAAAGTATAGATTCGAATTCTCTCCAAAGTGAATGCATAAACACTTAAAAAGTATTCTTTTATTATATTTTTATGTTACATGTTATACAGAGTGAAATTTCGCATACCAGTCACGCAAAGTAATAAAGCTAGAAAGGTGATCAAGTAGAGAAACATCTGCAGCTTTGCTATATTTGTTTAAAAAGAATCATGATGATGATCTAAATAATAAAAAAAAAAGAAATCTGAGATTCAATTGAATGCACACATTTGTTGTTTTTATTTTTTTTAAAGAAATTTAAAGAAACAGTTCTAGATAATCGCAACTCTATCAAGATAATTCGGCCAAGTTGTTAATGTGATCTATTTTGTTTCCTTAGATAAGAATCATGGTTGTATGGGCTCATAAAATTGTTTGTATATAACATACTATGATTATTTCAAATAATAAAAGAATTAGGAACAGCTTCCTCTATTGTGATTAACATCTTTTCAGAACAGAATTCGTTGCTTTTCTGAGAGAACGCTTATAAATTTTCTCAAAAGCTAAGGTCCTTCGTAGATTGATACGATCTTCAATACATCCTGTCTTTTACGGCATGCCATACATAAAAAAATTAAAACTGATAGATTGGGGGATTCAAGTGGGCACGCAATGAGTGTTTCTTCTTGTCCATGAGTTTGGAAGTTTTTATCTAAATAATTTTGTATGACTAGCCAATTATGAGGTGAAACACTCCAGCATTGTATGAGCAAATTAACTCGAATTCTACAAATCTTCAATTAAATGTCGATATTTTGTGAATATTGAAGTTAAATAATAAAAATTAAAACGCCAATGCGCGTATAACCCGCTATAATACATTGTTAAATTGTCGTGCAATTTTTAGTTTATTTTGAATGATTATCCCAAAATTTGTTATTTTTTGAATTTTGTTTTTTGAATTTGAATCTTTCAATTAAATAGGCGCAAACTACAAGCTAGACAGACGTGCAACAACAAGATTTTCACCTTTTGATGAATTTTTATTCTAAAAGTTACGCTAACTCCTATGTGAAAACAAAAGAAAGCTCCGAATTCTTTCAATTTTTAAGATAACCATATTATAAGCTATATCCTTGGAAAGGTTACAAAGACGCGTTTTTTTACGAGACCAAAGCCAACAATACCTGCTATTTGAAAGAAAGCATAAGTTTATATCTAGTAACTTCAATATGTCAGCAGTAACGAAATCCTTGACTATCCTATCTTATAACGAATATAATTATCTACAGCTTTCTCCTTAACATTTTCTCTATCAAATAAATAATAGCGGAGACATATGCATTTAGATGGTAGGAAATCCAAACTGGTTTGATAAGACCTTTTCTTATTTAATCGTCTCTCTAACTCGGCCAGTTTTGAAGATCGCTACACTAGGCACCGAAAACAGCCTGCCCAGTGTATAAATTTGGGCAATGAATGTTCCGGAACATATCTATTATAAGAAATAGTTGTTAATAACAGCTACTTTTCATTTCACCTTATATTGATGACGATTATGATAAATCTTGCGAAATCAATTTCATATTGTATTAAGTACCATATTGGAGTGTATCTGATGACGATATACGAAGATGACCACAGATGTTTGTTCTATTTTAGCAAGCTCTAACAAACTTAAATCAAAACAAACAAAGGATGACTCATTTAAAATAAACGAGCAAGCATTTCGTCATATTCGTCAAATTATTCCTGTTTAGCCACGGTTTCTTATTTACATTTAGAATCCACAATAACATTTTTCGGTACTATCTATTTACTTCAAAAACAATTTTATATTACCCCGCTCCTAAGTACATATGTTATTCATACAATTTGTAAATAAAATAGCAGAGATCTTCAAAGCTTATCAAGAAGATTATTCTTCTTAAGCGATATAACCAACCAAGTGTATAAAAGAAAACAAGAATGCTAAATAAAGAAAAATATTTGTTATCTTCTGACATGCAAATGGCGATAACGAAGACCTACTTGTGTATTTGTTTGATAATTGCTTATTGAAATGCTTCTATGGACCAACTCTCGGATCCGGATACGCTATCCGAAACCTCGAATCCGGATCCATCATCTGAAACCTCGGATCTGAATCCGCTCTCCGATAACTCGTGTCCGGATCCGCTGTTTAAAATATTGAATTCGATTTCTTTATCCAATAGAATCCCCGTTTTCTAATCTTTTCGAGCAAATAGGCATAGGCCGAGTAATTATCAAACAATATAGCTGTAACGATCACTAGATTTATTCGAACCAACTCCAAGTGCTCAAATTATCCATTATATTGAGCATTGATATTATAGGTACTACTGCTTTTATAAAAATCTGGGACGGGCGTTGCTATTATGACATTGTCCATTTTAAACATGCCTCATAAAATACAATAATAAAAAAAAATTATATCAAATTGTCTGTTATTGTCAATCGTAATTAAATAAATGATTAATAAACACCCGAAATTTTCTCAAAATTACAAATTATTTTTTTTCGCTTACCAGTACATAGAGGTGATGATGATGACATTGCGAAGGGCTACAAGGTGATGTGGAATGAAACATTTATAATGCTCCATTACAATAGAAATAAAGTCTCTTTAGTTTGTGAGCAAACCAATTATTCTCAGATTTTTCCGATAGATTTATGAGACCACCTACAGCAAATTAAAAAATTAAGAATGGTAGTAATGTTAATAATGTCTGCTTCAATAAATTCCAGATATACATATTAGAAATAGCGCAATAAGCATTTCACACATACAAATAAGAAGCAGCAACATCAAGAGAAATTAGGTACATTAGAAAACTACATACTTGCTACAAAATAATCACCGTAGTTAAGTTTGCGAGTTGTAATTATCAAATTCATTTAAAACCACCGTTAAATATTAAAATACAGTTTATAAACTAATAACTATATCATGTCTTAATTATAAGTAAATTGTTGAGCTCATTAAGGATGTATATATGGATGCATGCGCTTCCACATCAAACATTATGCTTCGAACTACAGCTGCGAAAACAGACATTTTTTTAAAGTGTAACTCTCTTTCTCGGGATTTTTTACATCGTTTTCTTACGTATTTCTTACGTTCTTTCTACTAGACGCACGTCATTGATAAAAGTGACAAACAATGGAACAATACCTCAAAACAAATCCAACGTTGCCTGGAGTTATTTCTAAAAAAACAAGTTTCTACCAATATGTACATACAACGATTTTATTAGTACCAATGTCTCCATATCTCCGATCGGAATGCCCGAGAGGCTTCACATAAACAAGAAATTACGTAATTGTTTAAACATCCTACGTAATTGCAAATGTATCCAATGGATAATTGTTTACATTTCTCAATGGGGTTGGATAATAATCTTACTTATGTTAATCCGCATAGCGCTGTTACCTAATTGGCGGAAATTTGTGGTGGGGAAATTCGCAGTAAAGGGTTGAAGAAGAGCTAAATACCGAACGCATCAACAATCGAGAGAATTCGATATTAGTTATCGATAGCAGTCGCAGTTGAAAAGACTAGGCGCAAGGTCAAAGAGCGCTTGCTAAGTATTAAGAGTGTTTACGCTTAAATATGCCTCCACTTAACAACGTAAATCAGGCGTGTGGTATACCAGTGGTAGGACCTGTTGGTGAAGAACCGCCTCTATCACCAATTTCCGATACTACAAACACGAACTATCAATACCAAATGCCGGTTAACTCCGGTAATATAAATATGCTTTCTGGTGTGGCTAGCAATATCTATGAAGTACAATCACCGATTCAAAACCAAGCTGTAAGTAAAATTTTATTTAGCTAAATGAAATGCGTGAATAACTTGATTTCTTTACTTCAACAGGCGAGACAAATGGAAACATTTGTTAACTGGAATCAAAATCTACCAGCTTCTCTTTCTGATGGAACAACAGTAGTAACCATGCAACCTCCACAACAAAGTAATCAAGTAGATATTCCCCAGCCTCAGCAGTATTTCAGCAACCAGTTCCAGCAGCCGGTGCAGCTCCCTCGGCAAGAACAGATCCAGCAACAACTGCAACATGATCAACAGCCGGTTCAACGCAGCAGTTGTTGCGTGGTTGATCCACCGTCAACATCCACCGGAATTGCAAGAAGTAGCGGACAACAAAGTAAGTCTCTCAAGTAGCATAGTAAATCTCGCAAATCGCAGATAATAACTTTATGTTTGCCCTGTCCGATTTTATTTATCCCACTGCAACCCTAAGGGAAATACCCTCTTCACATGATTAATGACCTTTTGTTTGACCTACATGTACACATTCCGCGCCAAAACGTTCGCATTTTACATCGGAGTTTGCATATTTTGAATTCAAGTTGTCGTTTTACGAATTCGAGTATTTCACTACATTTGTTAGCCAGTTCGTTAAGGGGATATATTAACGCTTAATAAATATTAGACGCTGCGATTTCATTTATTGTGTCAAGGGGATGAAGGAAGTCTATTATATTTAACGATGAACATCAATACGGTATCTTTTTTAATGTCTTTCGTTACAATCTTTTTTTTTTTTTGGGGTCGTAGATATATACACACACCAGTATAAATATCCTGTCCGAGGATATTAAAGACACACCTGTGCTTTTCTCACAGGAATTGCCGTCGAAGTCCATCGCATCACTAATTTAATAATGAAAGATCTATATGAAATTGTACGTTCATTTACTAAGAATTTATTTGTATTTTCTGGGAATGTTTAATACTTTATCCATACACAATTTAGCTTATTCCAAGTTAAACTTATAGGTATATAAGTCCAATTTAATGGTACCTCATTATTGGAATAAAAGAAGGCTTATCTTTCTAATTTGGGTATTAACTAACATTTATTTGAATTGATATTAAGAGTTAAAAGTTCTTCAAAATATTCTTTCTTCAGTTAATCCTTTCAATAAATTTAATTAATATATGTTGATAAAATGTGAAAAACCGTTATTCCATTATAAAATTTGATGAAAACGCTTATATTAGAAATGACGCCGCAATTAAAGGAACCTTACAGCAAAACAACTGACGCCATCGGTTATGCCGGTCTCAAAGATTTTAACGCAAATAGTGAGGAATTATGCTGCATTTACGGCGCCTTAACCCTGAAAATAATCAATTGAGCACCTCAATAAATTACATCACTGCTCTTACACCAAACTGGTCTATAAATCCTCAAAATTTCATTTAAATCAGTGAATATCAATTACCTCTTTTTTCTTGTTAGCTGATCATCATCACTACATCAAATATTTTATTTTATCCCGATTTTTTAATATAAAATGCTCGACTAATAAAATAATTTCGTTCATTTTCATAATTTCAACCATGTTAAAACATGATTCGTTCAAATGCATAGAGACCAGCGCTGTCTCTTCTTAATCCTTCGAATACATTTACGTTAGAAAGAAAAGCTTTTTCCTTTCATCTATATATCGTTCCTAACAAACAAACAAATAACCACGTGGGGACTTGTACGGATGTCACGCGAACTCTTCACAGAGTCGAATCAATTCGTCTGTAATTGTAGTAATGGAGGATAATTCCGCCATGTTCCTTTTGACACGAGAGCCGAAGTAGTCACGCATGTCGATCTTATCTTTTTCCCGGTATTTTTGTATTTGTGTGTTATTTACGTAGGTATATGTATATGTATGGATTCAAGTCGTGTTATACATACAGAAATTCCAGCTCATATGTGCTTTCATAAGTAGAAATACCAGTTTTCGCGATAAGAATTTCGATAGACGAGGTTTCTCACGAACCCGAAATTTTCCAGATATTTTTAACGTGTAATAGTCATCCGGAACATGTATATGAATATACGCACAAGGATTTAAATATTAAAAGGATGGACATTTACAATGTCCATTGTATTACTCGACAAATACGAGGGTAGCTTAAAAAGCTTGCAACCTAACAGAGAAACAAGTTTCTTTGCCAAATTTAATTTTATTTCTCAATATAAGTCTATACAATCTCAGCAATGCTTTAATCTATCCAAATAGCAGTTGGCATCTTGTTCTGCAAAATAGGCATTTACGAATGTGATGGTTATTCGATAAAAATCTCCGTCCTCCAAACGAGACTTCGAGTTTGGATAACAGAAAAATCGCTGGCGGTCAGATTTGGTAAATAGTGTGGGTGGCTTATCAACTTGAACCCCAATTCGTGAAGATTTACAATGGCGACCACTAATTTATGAGAAACAAACAATTCTTCCTCTTAGTTTGACAACAGACACCATCACTTTCACGGCTAATCGAACTATCTTCGCAGCTAATCCACCCTTCCCGTGCCTTGGCTTCAGAAGTATACTGGTGTATCCAAGTTTCATCTCTAGTTAATAGTCGCCAAAATTCCGACCAAATTCGCTTAAACTGCTTCAACAGGGTTTTGGAAATGTTCCTTTCGAATACATTTTTGCCTCGAGTCAGCAAACGCTGCACCCAACGCGAAGTTAATAGCCTAATCTTAATTCGACGGTTGTCTAGCAGCATTTGGTGATGTTATAGGTAGAGGTTGGCATTTTGGCCATCTAGGACGTTTCATCGTCAACCAAGTAACATCTGGTATTTCTCTTTTTGTTGAACAAGATTCTTCCAGTTCACTTTTGTATGTTTCAACCAGTTACGTATGTACAACGATTTATCCTAAGTCTCTTGTAGCTTATATTTGGTTTATCTCCGGAATTATTTTTTGCCTTTGTTTAACTCTGCACTCCCCCTTCGACCTAAATGTCGGTAAAATTTTTCTTCCCTTAAAAAGTGTCTATTTATTATTCTAAAAAATCTTTGAAAGTTATTTCTTGAATTCTTTTTGTATTGCCTTCAATTATATTCTCTTCCGCGCAAAGAAGTTATACTGTAATTTCCCGTTAATTTCATTAAAATACAATAATTGTCGAAAGCGCACGCATATTTGTACACGCCCACCACCAATACATTTGAAATCTTTGAAAATGGGGTTTCCACACGAAGTATAGGTACCTAATGGAATAGAGAGAAGCTGTTATTGAAATTACAGTGACACAAGTGTGATAAGGGATATGGCCGTTCGTAGTGACAGGCCTCGTCAACTGTCAAGGGATGCAGGCAATATGGCCGCCGCCGTTGCTACCACTGCCGCCGAACGAACCCCACTTGTACGTTGATGGACAGGTTCAACAATCGGCTGTTTATCTCAGCGTTCGCACAAAGTATTGTATGTCAAGCTATGCTATACAAAACAGCGCGCACGAAATCCTTTAAAATTAAAATTAATTTGAAATGTTCAAGACGTTCTTCGCGCGTTGTAAGTGTGGCGCGACGCCGCGACGATGTTAGAGCGGGGTGGCTTAAGGTCGCCGTAGCAAACCGCACATTGTAGCTCGTCGGAACCGCAGAGTAAAATGTTTAAAGCACTCCCGGGATTATAGCAAACAACAATCTTGTAATGCCTGAGCTTTGAGCTGGTCCCGTGGGGTAGGGAAAACGTGAGAATATGGCAGTAAAGTGAGGATGCTGAAACTGGCCGCCTGTTGCATGCATCATCATATGCATTCACGTATTATAAATAGTCCAATGTTATACATCAAAATTAAATGATATTTTAATACGTCGCTATTAAATACGCGCCACGACCAGTGAATTGAAATAAAGTTATGCGTATCCACATTTTATGAATTTCCATAAAATCCGCGAATAAAAACTTTATACGCTCGTAAACAATGTAATGACTGAATGAATATGTCGCGTAAAACAATGTTTAATACAAATTTAGGCTAACCACATCATTCTCCATTTAAATGGAACAACTTCCAAATTTTGATGCTGTGTAACTAAAAAGAAATAAGTGAAATGTCAATGGCAATAAACTGCAACATATGTACCGTAAAATTACTAAAGTTCTTTATACGTATGTCACCATATCCAGAACTTATTAACTCATTATTTATAAGATTGTTTCAGTTAAGAAAATATCTATTGCCTTCTACATTACGTCGCCAAACCGATAACATTGAGCAGCTAAACTCTTCTATAACATTGCAGTATTATTTCCTAACTCCATCAGATTTCAATAAATATCATCAATTGCAGACTTCGCCTCTTAGGAAAGTATTTAAAATATTAGTGATCTGTAATTTGATACAAAGCAAAGTGGAAGTTAAGTTAAACATCTTGGTCAATCAAATTTAGATTTTTCGATTTTTCTTTCCATATTTCGTTTCTGTTTTATCACATTTATACCTTAATATCTTAATTGTATTTGTTAAACTAATTTATGACGATATAACTATAGCCCTTGAAATCACAGGAACTGCTATATCCGATATTTCTTTCCATTCTATATAATTTCAATAAAATTTGCCAAAGTATGGTTTAAAAACAACGAGTTATCCCTTACACCGCTTGACAACCAAATATGATTTAATAGATATGTACCTAATCACACAGCCAAATTATGTTTGTATGTATTAAATCAGATTTGGTTGTTAACCGGTATATATCGCCTATTCTATTTGCTTCTTCATTTAAAATTACCCTTTAAGAACACCAAAGCTATATTTTTCGGGCAAGAGGTACTACGGTAGCTCATCCTCCTTGCGTTAGTACTTTCCTTTGCCTAAGTTCATATTTAACCCAGGTTTGGCTAGAACTACGCTGTAAAAAATCTAACAGTAAAAAATCGTATATACCGTTTGTTAAGACTTTTGTTTTATTCATAAACCTTCGCTCGTCTTCGTGAACGATATCAATGCTCTCTCCCCCATCGAGCGTTATCCCTTATTGACTTATCCGGTAGAACGTTTGAGCCCCGTATTTATGCCTCACAGTTTACAATGCAGACGCTGGGAAATTCAAAGACACCGTTGAAGGAACGATGATGAAAAATAGACCGGTTTCATTTTCGTTTATCCATTCCACCCTGTTCCGTCCATTCATATCAATCCGAGATATTTCGATCTTATACACAATAGAAAAATTAACATATATTTTGTGTCTTCCAGGGTCTGGAAGTCAAACATCTCCCTCTCAGGCCGCCTCAACGAACGGAGCCACCAAGAGGGCACGCACCGCTTATACATCAGCGCAGTTGGTCGAATTGGAGCATGCCTTTTCCGAAAATAAATATCTATGCAGGTCGAAGAGGATCTTCCTCGCACAAGCTTTGGGATTAAGTGAAAGGCAGATTAAGATATGGTTCCAGAATCGTCGCATGAAATATAAGAAAGAGGAGAAGACAAGAAGCAGCGAGTCACCCTCGTCGTCCGATAGGTCCTCATCGCCAGGATCTGCGTCCTCCGCTTCTTCGCCCGCTACAAGAAATCCTAGGAGCAGCAATCAAAATATCGTAGATCGTCTGCTTTCGCACTCAGCGGTATCCCAAATAAGTTCGCAATATTACAATCATTCGACTGCAGGTGGAATGGTAGCTCAACCGCCATTGTACGAATTGGGATCTAACACATACTACAACCAAGGCTTACTTCACCAACACTACCAACATAATATGCAGTTCCCTTCAGCTAGTTATGGTTTTAACAATAACAGCAACAACTATTTGAACCAGGGAATGAATAATAATAATAATAATGGTCAATTGGCTCCTCAACTCGCTACCTTCACTAATAACTATAGTAACGGAACCTTTGGCCATGTTGAAGAGAGATTGGTTAATGGAGCAGCGACTGCAGACGGAGAGGTTAAGACTGAAGAAGATGACGAGGCGGTCCCAACCGTAAATGTGTCTTGGATGGGTCAACAATATGACGGAGATGATTCCCCAAACTTTACTGACCTCTAAAGTGACCGTGATCAGAATTATTGTATGTAAGTGGAGTGGCAAAGTTCCTCCGCCGATAAATTAGACTAATTTTGTATTCCTTCAATCTCTGAAATTCTTAAGATTTTTTTGTGTGATATGTTAATTATCTATAAGTAATTGTTGGTTACTTAAATATATTCTCTTTAGGATGTTCTTTAGGATGGATTGCTCGTTAAAACGAGTTTTTAGATTTAATTACTTCTTATAGAATAATTAACATCTTAATAACTTTATCATAAATATTTTACCTCTATTTTTACTTGTTTGTTTGTTTTTTGAAAATTAATTGCTACAATCATCGAAATGTTATTTTAGTCATAGGAGGCAGATATTACATAAAATGTTGTATTCAATAATATTAGTACTATATCAATGATTAGTATGTTAGGATTAACACTTCCAAAAGTGTTGCTATGTTTGTTACGTTTAGTTGCTTCTTATCTGTAAGATTGAGAAATTATATTATATGTTATTCAACTTAATTGATTATTAGTAGGTCATTGTTAGATTACATGTACGTTTATGTTTGATTTATATCTTTGTTTAAGGGTACGTTACTAAACATTACTAACAATAGATCGTATAGTCAATGGAAAGATTATACTTTACAGAATACTTAATAAAATCAATTGAAAAAAGAAATCTTTTATTATTTAATTTAAGTTGGTAAGCTTTCACGGCCTCAAACTCCGTAACCTTCTGTATGTTAAAACAACATAACAAAACAATTGGAGTAACAAAATAAATAGTTGCCCAAAGCCAATTTCTTTTAACAGAACTAATTTAGTTAGATCAGCTTTTCACTCTAGATGCTGTAAGTCTCTTACATTGCCTTTCCTTAATATCTTCTTGGCTTATCGCTCTTAAACTTTTTAAACAAAATATCACATTACGAAAAGTATGTGCAAATACATATGATCAAATCCGACGAAGCAGCTGGTTGCTACCTTGCCATTAACAGTATAAGTCGAATATTTATAGCTCCACCAAAATGAATCGAACAAATCGCAATGCGTAATTGTTGCTCTTAAATGCTCACCTTCTCTCCATTCCTTTCAAGAAATTTGACAATTTCACAATTTTCCAACGAAACGCGATACCTACAAACCAACATATACTACAGATCCGCACTAATGAAGTTGTTGAAAATATTTGCTCTCATACAGAAAAATTAAATCATTAAACAGCGTCGCATCCCCTCTTCTTGCTGCTACGCCGCGACCAAATTGCACCCTTTCGGTTTAGGGGTGACGGCTGCTGCATGATTTCCATTCACCCCGCCATCCATCTTGTTTGAGATGCTTTAAACTGACAGTCAGCGGGATCCGGGAAGACTGTGCGATACAGGGACTATAGTGACGGTTTCGGTCGCTATCTAAACTCGAAAAAGCGTGTCCTCGACTTCGCAATGCCGTAGTTACAAAAATCGAGGTATTTCCCGAAGGTTTACATAATTTTCTTACTTGTGGAATATTATGCGAAATGTATAGGGAGTGCGTTGAACGTCTACTCCGGGTACCAATTAAGCTGTTGTTTCTTTTAGTTCCACCTGGGGCGGATATGGACAATGTTACTAATAAGGCACATATTTTTATTTATATTTTATTGAATCCTTTATTTTAACCACCGCTGAGGTCTTCCAATTCCATAAATTTTATTAAATACATTAATGCTTCACTGTTATTTGAAAAATGACCACTAATCGGTAATGTTTTACGAGGGCGAGAACTAACCTGATTCAGAGATTTTTCACAACATAGACGTTAGGTTTACGCATCCCTTTCTGGAAATTTGCTATTTCTGAACACCAAACGTGGCTCAAACTTCGAAATACGAATGGAATTCTTGTTATTAACAGCTTTAAATTGGAATTACAACCAGTACAAGTTACTTCGATGACAGACACGTTCAAAGTCAAAAATTAGTTTTAAGAACGCCTCATTTCTCTTTTTTTGATAATTTTGATAAACTCCTTTCCAAAAAAACCTAAATGTCAAAACACAAACGGAAACTATTGGTTTATAAAAACAAGAAACTCATTAACTTTGACAACAAAAAAAACACCGTCCAATGCAATGGTTGCTAATGCAGTCCCGCAGCCATTGATGGCGCTACTTTTATAAGAATCTAGAACTATCGATGAGGAGTCGCAATAAGGAGATATGGTGCATTGAAAAGTGAAAAAAACGACATAGATAAACTACAAGAAAAACCAAAAATCACAAGAATTACAACCGCAGTATTATTGAAATATTATTTCAAAGTTGTGTTGCTTCCTGTAGCGTCGCGTAGATATTAATAAAACATTAGTAAATAGTACATTTACGTTGCATAGTAACGCACTAATTTAATATTCAATTACCCGTTCAATTGGATCTAAGCGAGATGAAATACAGTCGCGTATTTGTAGTCGTCGTGGTTTACGGATTAAAGAGCGCCCCTTCGATATAAATCTCTCCTGTTTAAATGTGGTGTAGACATACTGCATATAGCGAATGATGTAGAAGAAAAAGAATTAGCATAATCAGAATAATTTTCAGCGGCTGACAGTTTATTTCCTTCTTTTTCTTTGCTCTCCATCTCGCTGCTTTTTACGCTCCGAGGTTTCCGTAGAAAAGTTTGAAGTGTTTTCAATGTTTTAGTAAAGTTATAGCTTTGAAATGCTTTGCATATAGAGAGAGTGGGTAGGAAATATATACGCCGTTGGAAGGACGAATGGGGACCGATGCCCGGGATGATGGTTAGAGGAAGAAGAGAAGCGTGGAACGGAAGGGGAGAGAACGTAGGCGGACGGGTGTCGGTGTGCCAAACCGGAAGGCACGAAAACTATCAAATATTGAAATAAAATTCATCTCCCGACATCACAAACAGCTGCCACTTGTTTTAAGAGTTTGTGAAATCGGCGACATATTAAAATTCTGCATGGAAATATCGACTGCTGGATGCATTCACGGAATACGTAACAATATAAACACATTAGAGAGCTGTGTAAGAGAATATTTTTCCATTGGATTTACCTTCGAAAGATTAGAATTTATCTGATTGTATTGATGAACATATTTCTGAGCTTTTCTCAATGCTATTCAGAGTGATGTCAGCATAGTCCAAATATATCTTCATTAATTGATATTGTATGTATAAGATTAATATTTTTTTTAGGTACAAACGGACGTTATATAATTTTCAAAAACACCGAAGAACCATAAATACAGCCTGTTTCTTTTTAAGAGGATATCCCGCTTAAAATAAATAAGCTGGTATCAACTTTCGACACAACTGAAAGTAACAAACATTTTAGTCACACGTAAACCATCAAATATTCAACTTTCTTCAGTTGTTACTTCGCTGTCACAGTTTCCAACGGGCGTTATTTGCTACAAGTTTACCTGTTAAATATTATAACCATGGCAGTAAATCTTTCCTAAAACGTTCAATACAATTTCTTACGAAAAGATTTCTCCGCAAAAATATCAACGAGTCCCTCACAATACAACTAGAAGAAGTGCCTGGCGCAGGCAAGGGAATTCCGTACAATAATTTCCTGTAATGTTAGGCATCCTCATTGATCATACATTTTCCGTTTCCAGTATATTTACCAGTCGCGTTATCGTATCCCCGTTATCACAAACACCTATTAACCGCTCTTCGCCTGCACTTGTCATTGATCCCGATTCGGAGGAGCACTCTAGATAGAGACTTGCTCATTACTCACACCCCGGGACTCCTCATTTCCCTTCGCAGTCTCGTCGCCAGTATTTAACGTGAGGGTGTTCTCAACGCCTGCTTATCTCTCTTGATTATGTTACACGTAACCTCAATAGCTAGGAAAATTTACAATGTACACCGTACTAATATCTCCATGTACACTATGAATTTCATAAAATTTTCTATAAAAAGATATGTACATAACAAAAGTTTTACTTATTGTAAAAACTTGTTTCCTATTTACCTTAAAAACTTGGGAGAAATTTAGAGATATAATTTCCTATAGCTAGTAGTAGCGGTACGGAGAAAAAGAAACTAAGTTTAATGTAAGAGAGTTAGAGTTTCACTAATCACTAAAAGATGTTATTTGGAAAGGTTTTAATACCCATTTTTGCTATACGATGCAAATGTATCTACCATGTGGATTGGCTACGAAATTTGTAGATGGTTAATGACACTTGCTGAAGTCAAATTTGGTATAATTTGCAATATTTTCCTGAAATCCTCATCGTGTCTTTCCACATTTTCCAGACCTTATTTTACTCAAATCTATCCTGGCGTGGCCTTATTATGTGATGTGATGGTGTTTTCAACTACTGCTTACCAACGTAAAATGGGCGGGTTAAATTTATATTCACCAACCATAATAACTTTACTAACTGCTGGTATTGCTGGGATAACAATTATCAAACCTGTGATAATAAATGAAAATATTTGCAAGTCTTTGCATATTATCAGGAGCCTCGAAGGCTATTTTTCCGTTATTCCTCTATCCGAGGTCTCTTTTATACCATTGAAGGATATGGTAAAATTTCAGCCACTAAAAATGCTATCGAATAAACAATTAAAATAGGCCAAGGCCTTGGTGTTACAAGCAACAAAACTCCACTGTGGAATTACTATTGCTTAGTCTAAGTAGATATACATGGCCTATTGACGTTGTATATATTAGTTTGAGAATTATTTGAATTATTGGTCACACAGGCATAAACTTTAGGCAAAATAATTAAATAGCAATTCTCAAAAAAAAAATGCTTTCAGATCTGAAGCTATCAGCTTCCTAACCGAAAATCCTTTGGTTAACATATCAAAACTATTGATTTGTAAATAGTAGCCTGTGAATAAGATGCTAATAACCCATTATGTAGGCACTACTAACGTTAACTTTATAAACTGGCAAAATCATTAAATTTATAGTTAAAAAAAAAAAAACATTACATTCCTCTATAAAATGTTTTTTCTCCCTTTTTCTCTTCAAATGAAATATTTCTTATTGAATTCCTATAAAGTGAGGAGGACGTGCAGGAAAATAATTTATCTGCGGTGCTGGAAGTGATATCTGATTATATATTTCTGCTAGGGCAGAGCGCCGATTTTTAAGGACTCGTCATTGGAGTCATTACTTGTACAGATAACACAGGAAGCGCTGGTATATAAAAAAGTTAACACGTCCTTCAGATAAATGAAAATGTTATCAGCGGAGGAGTTTTCACGTTGAAGCCCCTCGACGTAACGTATATATTTTACCGTGGGTTGAATACATTACATTTAGGCAACCAATTCTGCACACCGTCACCTGCTTCAGGTGCTTGCGATAATAGAAGTAAATATGTAGGTAATAATGCATATTATACACCGGCGACCGCAAGTTCCGTGGAACAACGTAAGTATATATATTTGTTTTTATTAAGAAAAAGCAAGATGTTATTACTGAATTCTGCTAATGGAATGTGTATAAAATTTTTCATCAACCATTAGAGGAAGTAGAAAGGGAGCTAACGTCAGAAAACGTGCTTTATTGGCTGTCTAGTGATCCTAATAGACGTACTTAATGGGGCCGTGTTTTTCTTTTTTAATTATTTCTTATGTTAGTTGCAGTTGAACCTTGCCTAATGTGATAATCTAAATCAATAATAATAAAGCTAGCGGAACAAAAAAATTATTTGCTAATGCAAACAGTAGAGTAAAAGTAGAATTTTGCAAACGATTATAATAAATAGTCAAAGCGATCTCCTTCGATTTCAACATACACACTTTCCTTGTCACTTCGCGTTGCTAAATGCGTTGACAAAGTGTTGAAGGGCTATCGAGTCACAAACATTTTGAGCTATTACTACCACTACTACATGGGTTAAAAAACAATTGTAAGTTATTACTACGTTTTTTGTGTTTGTCGTTTCCTGACAAGATAATAGACAAAAAATTTCTTTCCGTGAAGCTGCTACCAATTAACCTTTTCAGAATGCAATGGCTTCAGTATCATGATGTAGGGGTTTTCACTTGACCATAAGCGGATGGTTTGTTTGTTAATAAAACTATTACGAAAGAACCAAATTTCGTCTGAGAAGTCAAGGATATTATCACCATTCCTGCGTTGTTCATACGAATTGTACTTTCACTATATGATCAATGGGGTTGAGACATTGCACAACATGAATGTTATATGGATATTTTTCGAGGTCCTTTCTAAGAATATGGCTACGAAGATTATTTGACAAATTAGTTTCCTGTGAAGGCTCTCTAACTGCCTTTTTGTGCCTTCTTTTCGTGAGTCCACCATTATTGAGTTTAACTTCCTTTTTTGCGCCTCCTCATCTTCAGCACTTCTTTTCTTGAGTCTATCACTACCGGGTTTGCACCAGTTTTACGGAATTTAAAAGCGCACGAACAATTTGTTGGTACAAATCAAGATGTCCATCACGAAAATAGCTTTCAATGATAAATGTTTGGTGACCTACAGTAACACAGTCACTTACCAGGTTGTTGTACTTTGTACTCAAACTACTGACTACAAAATACAATATAAATAAAATCGTCGCACTCGCCTACGTTCCACAAATAAAATGTTCATAAACATTTTTCCATCACTATGACTTTAATTCTAGAAAAAAAAAGAATATGTAGAAGTACCGCTACTGCTGTTTCTATATGTAAAGAATGCTGTTCTAAGGATAAATATTACCAGAGGCAAACACTTTTTTTATAACATAAAAGATTTAATTTCCCTCGAAGTTCGTCTTTGATACCTTTCACTCTATTTCAAAACTTTTACCGCGCCACAGCGCGAGAACTTTATTTAGTGACTGAGCGCCTCTATTCTCGTCTTAACAGTGTGTCATTCTAACATAATTAGCGTCACAGTTTTACTTGACAAGTCTGACTAAACAGTTAAATGGTTTATTTCCAGACCGTCGAAAGATAATTTTAATTTGGCAACCGTTCTACTCGCGCACGCTCGGTCTTTCTAAACAACTCTAGTTTGATCGGTGGGAAAAAGACACAATAAAAGTCATTTCCTGTTGTACTTGGACAAGACCGCGAAGGTATTCTTAAACAACAACAACAGCTTCACCAACTATTTCTTACAAGGCGGAATATCGATCATCTTGAATATCCTAAGCGATATCTTAACATAATGTTTGGACCTTTCTGCGTATTTAAAACGAAAACGGGCGAAATATAATAATAAATTCATTGAAACCAAGCCGGTTGTAAGCAAAAAACCCTCAAGCAACTATAAATTATATGAGGCTATATGTTTGTGACTTACAAATTTATTGTTTAGCAAGGATACGGTTGGGGAGAGTAAAAAATTAACGATTCTAAGTTTTTCCGGTCGTTTAATTGAATTGAATTGCAGAAACAAGCGACGTTCAACTTGATAATCTTTTCCAACAGCGGCTGCATTTTATTGCGAGCAAGGAGCCTCTGCGCTGATATCGACTTCGACTTTTCGCATATTTCACTATGGAGCGTTTGAGTGTTATGAGAATGTGCATATATTACATATAGGATTAAAACTAAAGCAGGCATATTAGTTCTTGCATTTGTTTTCTTCCGTGTTCCTTGTACCTGTTATGTTGCAGGTTACTTTTTTATTCGATATGGTTGCAACACGCTATTATTAAGCTTCATAGGAGAGGATACTTCAGAGGATACAGAAATTGATGTACTCCTATTGAATATGTTCATTTTTTAAATTGCGAAAATTTCAAAATACAAGTGGAACAAATGTTAGCAATTTGGAACACTTTTAGCAACACCATAACAATAAATTGGAATCATAATTACAGGTAAAATAGCGCTAACAATCTAGAAAGAAATAGCTGGTCCAATAGCTTTGTTTTACAGCTTGCGTTTAGAATCACAACTTAACTTCCAAGATGCACAAATGCTACAAAAACTCTTGTTTTTCCTAAAGAAATTCTAGTTTTATATTTTTATTCTTTTAGGACTATACAGATTGATAACAGAAACGAGGTGTCCAGCTGTTAGAATCATCATATTTGAACTGACAACATTTTGAATTTTACAACATATAATAAAATAAAAGAATTTTATTTCTCTTCTTTCCCTCCTTAACTCCTGCTGCCGTGCTACTCTGTGTCGTAGCAATTCCACTTACGCATTTCTTGCATAATGCTATTTTTCTTTTATCAAATTTTGTCAGAACTAAACAAATCCAATACTTTTTATAAAACGTTACGTCATATATATTACATCACACACAGCTAATCCGATAGTTTTCGCTACATTTTCGAGATAGATAGGAAACAGTATGAACAGTTAGATTAATTCCCAGATTCAGCTACATATTGCGAACATAGAGGCTAATCTGCACCGCATTCATTTCGCGACGTCGCGGGAGAACAAAAACCACCGTCAAAATAGGCGTCGCATAAAGATAGCACACAAACCTAAGGGTAGCAAACACCCTGAACAATGTCAACAACGCAAACAACTAAACAACCAACAAGTTGGCAACCCCAGGATCGGTGCAAGAAGAGCAATTCATCACTGCTTACGTCACGAGTGGTGTAACGTACAGTGACAAGCCACTGATTGCCTCTTATTGGATAGTTAACATGAAATACTACCGCTATACCGACGCCACCGCCGAAGAAGAGAAGAACCTCTCTCTCGCCTCTCCTTTATTCATTAAATTCCGCAAACGAGTGCGCAATTAATACCGAACAACTCTCACTTTAAATTCGTGGAGATGTCAACTAACAGAAATGTCTAATGTAGTTTCTATTGATGTAATACGGTGAACAAGAGGAAGGATAATCTCTTGATGAACTCCGCAAAGACGTCGCATCCATATTGATAGGATGGATATGGATTTGGTATTTTATACGAACTAGAAGTGGGCATTTTAAGGTTATTGTGAGTTGGGTCTGTACAGAATCATGCACCGTACACCAAACGACCCTAATATTAGTGAATATGTTTGTTGATTTAGTAATAAGAGATATATAATGAAACAAAGAAGATCGGGAATCTGCTGCTGCCCTAAATGTGAGGAAGTCTATGAATTATATCTTCTGCTCGGCTTAGCGACTTAGGGGCTTAGTGACCCCATCAGTCCCAAATACAGCTTTTATAAGAAATATCATAAACATGAATGGAAAAAAGACAGGAACTGAGGTCGAAGCTGGAATTTGTGGAATGCAACCAAAGATATTTAAATCACTAAGCTCAATTCAAAGCGCCGGAGTTTTTTAAGCCGTATTACCAATACTAGGGCGTAATGAATGATTGGAAGAGGAAGGCAAAAAGCTAATTATCGATCTATTACTATCTGTTCAGACAATCAAGCAATGTTGAAAGCTCCACACAGATGAAGTCGAGACTGGCGTGGGACTGCATGAATGCACTCAATAGGCTGGGAAGTAAAACTAGACGACCCTGATCTGGGTAGCAGGACACAAAAGCCATCAAGGCAGACGGATTAGCCCGAGTAAGTTCGTTGCTGACAATCGCCCAACAAAGCACCAACTGCTAAACAATAGGAAGATTTTTCAAGACTGGTGGAAGAATCTGCTTATTTTTAGTTCTAATATTACCTTACACGCATTCACTGTATGCAATAATAGTTACAATGAAGAAATATCATCGCACAGTGTAATTGCTTAAACGTATACAATACCCGTGTATAATAAACTTGCGGCTGTTGTTCCATTCACGCGCATATGCAAGGCATAACGTTATATTTCATGCTGAAGGCAACAATACGAACAATAAAAGGGAAAATAACAAGATCAGTCGACTTATCCAGTGGAGTAGAATACCTGTCAGGCCAGGTATTTAAAATAAAGTGCGTAAATTTATTGTACCCATTAATTAATTGTCTATAACTTTAATAAGAAGTACGAAAAGGAAATTATAAAACGAAATAAAAAGATGGACATGACATATGAGATACATTCATTCAGCGCAGACAGAGAAACAACCTCTCATCAAATCTATGCATTCCACTCAAATCATGTTTACGTCTTATAATTACCTTCAGCGATACAAATTACAAAGTACAGGATGGGTTTTTGTGTCGGCCTCGACGAGCAAGGAAATACATTTGTCCAGCGATTGCTAGATACTTATTAGCGGCTGACATTCGATTTGTCTTGTCTCCGGAGAAACTGAGCGATTGCGGGCGGAGCCGTGAGGGTCGGTGAGACCCTCTTCTCCCCATAGGTCGATGCCTCAAACTTCTTAGTTCGTTTCTTGAGGTTCACATGCACACGGCGCTGCAGATGAAACAAAGGGACGCCGGCCGCTTCGATTTGTAATGAAAAAATAGACGAAGGAAATCGCTATTAATTGCAGGTTCGATTTCGAATGCGTCGTGAAAAAATAGCGTGACCAACATTTTTGCGGTTTTTGCATTGAGGATAACGGTGGGAGTATACCAGACATAGTTGCATCGCAAGTCAGATTAACATCGAACGTGATTGTGTTACCGAAAGAAGTTAAATTAAGTCCTGTACGCGGTTCATATTCTCAAAGCAGAGGTGTTATCACACCGCAATGCTTTCAAATTTCACGTATTGGTTGTTGGTGCTTTTAAAGCTTTGCTATTAAAATGCTATTTTGGCCAGCGTTTTAAAAAACCGTCAAGTACCTCGTAATCAGGGGATTTAGCCGATGTTGCGCTTATGCAGGGGTACTCTTTCAGACTTAGGGCCCTTTTCACTTTTTAGATATTAAATATCTCTGTACTAACAATAACGTTTAAACAACCTCGATTTTTTTTTAAATTTTTTTGTATGCTTAGAATTAATATGACACAATAAAATTGTGACCGAAAAGGCTTAATGAACATGAAGTTTTAACTCATTTGATATCTATCCAGCGGAGTACTTTAATATTAATACCACAATAATGAAAAACTTTATAATGCCATACACGCATTGTGCTAGGTGATTTCTTCTCTTTATGTACATTTCAATAATCCCCACGGTTCGTGTTCCATCATATCGAGCGATTCTGAATAGAATATAGTCAATGTAATATTTCACGGAATATATCAGTAGCCAATTTAAGTTTGAAATCGATGTTCGCTCGACGGCGTACAACAACAGCTTTCGTCCATGGAGCGCGCGGGCTTATACAGCACGTGTTGTCTCTGCCGGTTCTAGTTAAAATCCAAATTGGAATTTAATTGAAAAAGTCTCATTCATATGCGGCCGATGTTGAAAAAAACGAGATTTGCCTGATTTTTACAGTTTTATTTGCGAACGCATCGTTGAATGCCAATCGTCGATATTTTCCGTAACCGGAGTACCGGAAAAAATTTCCATTTTCCGGGCAGAAGGCGTATATAGATTACTGAACGTACACGCATACATATCGGCGCGTTATAAAAAAGGAACAAAAACTGAACGGATACAGAGGGCAAAAATGTTATGAAGTCATGTTTAAAATATCATTCAATAAATACCGCCAATAACAATAACACATTTTAATATGTGAATATCTACTGCATATATTAATCAGCTTCGTTGTTATAATTGGTGTATTTACAATAGTCATTTCGGATTACTTGCAATAATATACAAAAGCACGAACTTCACCTACCAATCTTCTGTAATATGTTAGAAACGATCAAGTGCAAAAAATTGATTAGTTCGTTCTCTACCAAATTTTCAATAAATTTCGTACCTTTTACCAAGTTTGCACTTATTAAGTGTATTTGTTGTTGCTTTTAAATAAATGCTTCCAAAAAAACAAACACTGTTGGACTACTTTTTGTAAAATTGGCGGAATTTTTAATTTTAATAATTTCAAATATTTGCCAGTTAAAGTAGATGGTAATAAGAAACAAATATTAAGCAACTCGCGATAAAAAGAAATAAAATATTATTATTATTATTACTTCAAGTGCTTGTAAAATAAGGAATTTTTCCAGTAAGTCAAGTCACACAAAGCCTTTCGGCGTGGAACTTATTCGGTCAAGTTGTTAAGGAAGCATTAAAGAATTTAAGAATTGACGTTCTTCCTTACGTTAGCGACTATAACTCTTATTGTCAGGATTGGCTGGGGACGTTTTTAAAGGAAAAAAGAAGCTATTTATCGAATCATTTCGTATGTAGGTATGTTGAAAGCCTTCTAACCGAAAAAAAAAAAACTTTACATTCGACGTACAAAAGTATCGGGTATGTTTCATTTATAATCCCGGTAGGATTTTTTTCCTTCTTGGTCTTTTTAAATCGTAGTAGTAACAAAGTCGTCAACAATGAAAGCCTTCTCTCTCTCCACATAGCGCTAACTGATGGAATATCTCAGTCAGTCACTCCGTGTTTGTCACATAACATGCAAAGACGTGCTTTTATCATCTTTATAAAGACGATTTTTCTTGGGGTTTTTGTCGCGACGACCCTGTTTCCACTCCACACTCGCTTCGAATCGAGTTCCGGTAGTAGTGGCGGTGGGACAAGTTCCCCTCTTCGGAGATGCTTTCTCTGTCCCGCCCGGCTTGAAGTTAAAGGCGCATCTTCTTCGCTTCTTCGACTCGCCGGTTTTAGGTTATCCGTTGTTACGAACCCGCATCAAAACATCCTAGCTGAGCCGCAAGCAATTTGAAAAATGATCCATCTCACGTCAGGAGAACCGGAGTTTTTGTACTTGTGCCTGGAAGCGATCCCGTTTCTCTTTATACACACTACGATGCGTTCTGCTCGGAGACAAGATCCTTCGTGTAGCGGCGTTGCGAACGACAGACACTGACTCGGTGACATTCCTCTTCTTCGACGCCAACATGGTGATTTCCAAAAATACGTCTGAAACATGTAATAAATATAATATGTATTCCAAATGTAGCAGTAATGTGTGCAGTAAAGTGAAAGCTACTAAAATTAAATATAAAATTAAACAATCCCTCGGATAGAATCCATAATTTTCCAATGTAAGCGGAATGTTGTATGTTCAGATTATCTCAATTTAAAATAAACCTAAAAATTAGCAATATAGCGATTAATTTAATTGATCGATGGTTTAATAATAAACAGCATACCCTCTACGTGCTTTCCTAATTTATGCCCTGCACTGCTGATTACAATTCTTCTGCATTTCTTTCTTCACTGAAGCAAAGAGCACGTTTGTGTTCTTTGCTAATAACGAAGCCCAAAATATTAATTGAAAAACGGTGGCTCTGCCTTATGGGCTGAACATATCGTTCTTCATATCTACTGTTGAGGAGTTTATATGCTTTTATTTTACCATCGCTACAGGATTGGAATGTTTACCCAGCTGAAAATATAACATTTCTCCAGAATTCTTCATAATATACGTAATAACGTGATTCGCAAATTCAAATCTTTTCCTTTCATATTTATCTGTTAAGAATATTGTGGTGCTGGCTCTCTCGTTGGCAATTGTGGTAGCGGTAGTCCAGTTACCGTACAAATTGGTGTCCCATCCACAATATTCGCCAGATTCAACAACCTATACCCATGTTAATGTTAGATTGTGGACCGGTACCGTAAGTGATCGCTGTCCAATGAACAATCGTCTACACGAAATGGGACTCGCACCTAAACCAGTATGTGGAAGATGGGGCGAGGAACTACACTTTACAAGCTACTAGGAAGCATAAGACTCAGTGGATTAAGGGCGCGAAAGATAGGCCCGGAGAAATTCTTAAATAGAGAGCCGAAGAAAATTCTGTACCTCTTAAACGCCACAAAAGTGCTACACAAAAAAATTTGTATTTTCACATTTTTATTTTTTAGTGAGAAGTTTGAAACAAAATTTATCGAAAATTTGTACATTTGTCAAATACAAACGTCATGAAAGTTAAAGTAGTAGGATGAACATTGAAAATATTCTTGTGTTGCAATTATTTTGAAGTAAGTGAAACACCTACATGGTAAATTTAATATTAACTGCCCATACTTCACTTTCGATTATTATGTGTGGCTTAAATTAATGAACCATTAACATTGGCCCTTTCCGGTAACCAATTTTCGATTTTGCAAAACGCGGACAGCACTTCGCAAAGTGCTGCGAACACGCTGTGATCTAGGTACGCCTTCATATCTTGTTATTGATGATTATTCGACGTAACATACAGTAGTTACACCTGACCGTACGAAAGAGCGGCTACAAAATAATTCATTAATTATGTTTTTTTGCCGGTTGTTCAAAAGAGGGAGGCGCAGCGCGGAGAAGTGGTATCTACAAAAAGTCATTTATTAAATATACGTCACGTTGATGTATACGTTTAATATTGTACATTCGTATTAAATCAAAATATTCTGGACTCGGACCAGCATCGGCATACGCCCGCTACGAGGTATTATTCATATATGCATGAGTTTTTTTGTCGTTTGGCGTCCGTTTATTTTATTTTTCCTGTTCTGTTTCGGGACTCGTTCCGTTTCTATTTTCTTTTTCTTTTGAGGCGTTCCGTACTTTGTTTAGAAAAACGTGCGTTTAATTACGAACAGTGCTAGCGAAACGGGATTTACGCATAAAATGTCGGTGAAAAACGCAAAAATAATTAATTCTGTTTCAGCAGCCAAATCTGTGCAACTTTACGTTCATGTACATACGTGATGTACATTCGTAACGATTTATATAATTTTTACGGAAGCCTGGTTTCAAGTAGTAGCTAAATTATACGATGTTAAGAAACTATTTTCTTGAATTAAATAATTTATAATAAATAATAATTTATAATTATACAAGTTTATTTCCTTGCATTGAAGGTATACTGCGTTCTTAATTCTCGTTATGCTATTTGTCTTCAATGCCTATGGGAAGGCTTTTACAAAGTACAAAAATAATTTAATTTGAGATTTAAAATTTGAAAAAGTTTTCATAATGCGGTAAGGCTACCTACCGGAAGTAAGCATAGATAAAGCCCTCGTAAGTGGCACCAAGTATTTAATGAAATTTATTCCGAACAAGTTTTATTAAAGTTACTAAACTTGTTGTTGTATTTTAATAAGTAAAGGAAACGTCCCGGGGGACAATATTGATACAGTTTCATTATTTTGTGCCACTCAAAATGTTTATCCACAAGACACGAAGGATGGCCTCAAAACTTCTGCCAACTACTTAAAACTCTTTCGCCTTCCCATTTTCTGTGACAGCCTGTCGCTCAAATCGACTCTCACTACACCTCTCCGACTTTGCTCCTATATACTCTTATATTATACATAGACATTCAAAGCGAGCATTTAGTAAATTGGTTTTTGTCTGTGATTACTTTAGCGTGAGGCGGTATTGGAAATCGATATTTATTTTAAACCTGCATATCATTCGATGCAAGAATTAATTGTAGATTAGTCTGCTTCACATCTGAATTTTTTCAATATAATATGTAGACTCTAAAAGTCTATATTTTGCAGTTCAGTTTTTATTATGTGTTGCGAATTAGTTTGGATCAATAACAAAAATAAAGTAACGTGAATAACAATTAATAATGTGTGAGCCATATAATTTGCAAATAAATAATTAAAATTTGCAAGACAAGAATTGGCCATTCAAATAAATCATTTACATTAGATCCATTACATCCGTTTGGGCATGGTCTGAAAGCATTTATTTACTATCAAAATGCAATGACGTAGATACTTTTTTGTGAAATTATAACTTGTTCGATTCTTTGTAAGAGTTACAGAAAGGTCTTCCATGTAATAATTACATACGCTGACTTCAAATAGAACTACAACAAATTCCATTTGAAAGCAACATCTTTCCTAGCGATGTTCTCATCTTTTTAATCTGTCCAAATTGTTGTTAGCATCTTGTTCTGTGAAACAGACGTCTGCGTCTGCTTCCATAAAAACCTCTGTCCAAAAGCAATGTCTAGGAAACAGAAAAAAAGGTGCTAGGGGCCAGATCTGGTGAATAGGGCAGGTATTCTGCCAATTCGAACCACAATTCGTAAATTTTTGGCATGATATGGCATCTTGCCAAATCATGTTAAGATTAAGAGTCCCTCCGTGACTATCCCAAAAACAATTGCCATCACTTTCCGGGCCGACGGAACGCGCCTTCTCCTTTCTCGACTTTCGCAGACCACTATTTCGATTGTTCCTTGGCTTCGGAGATGTGCTGGTGAATCCAAGATTCATTTACAGTTAATAATCGAGGTCGCACTACGACCTATTTCGCTTAAACTGATCGAGAAAACACGGCACTCAACGCAGTGTTAGCTTTTTCATGTCTAAACCTTCGGCCAGTATATGGAAAACCTTCTTTCGAGATGCCCACAGTTCCTGTTACCTGTCTAAACTTAATTCGACGGTTGTCTACCACCATTCGGTGAACTTTCCAGTGTTTTTGGTAGTGATTGGAGCTTTTGCCCGTCGTGAAAGGCCAAAATTTCACGGTGGCAAATGATGACGCGGTTCCCTGTAAACAGCGTCAATCCCGTCTTTGATTTGCGTTAGCGCTATGTCTTTCAAATGCAAGATTTTTTTCCATTTTTACAAAAACACTTGCATCAATTGGCACAAACAATGGTTAAATAACAGAGTGTCCAACATGGCTGAATTTTTCAAAAGCATCTTCCGACACGTGCGCAATTATATTACCAGAATATTTTCATGCTGGTGCTTGTATCTTTTCAGACTACTAAGTTATGGGTGAAAATAAGAATATTTTTGTTTAATAGACCCTATTGACTAGTTTCGAGACATATTTTTCAATAAACTGCTTTTTTTAAGTTTTGACTACACCTTAAGGAATTGCATCCTTAAAAATATTTTTACCCACAAGCATACACCAATATTTATTGTGATAGTCTATAACTTAGATAATAGGAACATATCGGAGTCTGAAAAATGTCCCCTTGTTGCCTTTCTTTCAGCTTATTCAAGACTTAACAATCCAGATCCGCGTAAACAGTAACAAGAAATATTTTAACATATTGATATACACAAAGAAGCGAACATGTCGTCTTCAAAATGTCGATTTTAAAGCCGCTCGTCAAAAAGATAGCCTCTACTTACCATGCACGCAGACCGTACTGTGCAATTTGGCGTTGAATTAAAAATGAAAAATGCATCCATGCCGCCGACAAATACGAATTAACTCGTACGGTCGATGGTTTCCAATAATTATAGGTTAGTTTCTTGGGCAAGCCGTTCGGTTGGTCGGTTGTTTCTTGTTGGACGCAAGCGAGGATGCGTGACTTGGGCGGGCTTACCATGATTCTACTGTCACTGTCACTGTTCGTGACTCCACTACGCCTCCTAGATCCGCCTGGATGGATATTAAATATGCATAAACAATGGTGACGAACGTGTGGGTCTTTCACATCGATGGTAAGGTTTCCAATACTATTCTATTTTTATACATGTACAGGTGCACTTCGTAATATTTTATTTTTGTTCTGTTTGAGGGTTAAATATTATAAACATTACATTATGTCTTCATATGAGGAGAATCGATTTATTTCAGGCATACCAATTTTCAAGTAGTAATAAAATAGAAGAAATCTAGATTAAAAAATAATTCTTTAGAAGCATTTCTCAACATCGCTGCTGCGTAAATATTAGAAAATACTCAATATAAAAGCATTACTTTGGGATTCATTATTATAATCGATACTACATATTGTTTCGAAGAGTTCAGGAGTGGAATTTAAGTAGAATATCGCGGTTTGTATTGCTCTATTTTCAGATTGCTTTTCATACACGGAGTTAATTGGTATAAACAAGCACTAAAGTATCCGCACCACACTTACTTGAGACCATATGTTTTGCGAATTTATAGATTCTACTATCAACCGTTCTAGAGAATAATATGAGAAAATGACTTTAATTCTAGCATGATTTGTTTTATAGTTTACTACCAAGTCACTTCGCTGCGAGAATTAACGATTATGAAGTCATTTATTCGAAAAAGAATAAACGGAATGGAAGGTTCTTATCACTTTTGCTTTTAGTTTCAGTTGCTTTCAAATTTCAGCTTATGGCTTAGGCTATAAAAGTACGTACTTGTAAAACCAGGAATGCAATGACTAAGTTTGCAGAAACAAGTTGCGCCTCGCGAAATTAGCAGAGACTAAACCGACCTTCGTCTCATGAGAATGGCTTCGTGTTGCTTACTGGTTTCCCTGAGAGGCGACAAAACACGAGTCTGTCTAGTCTCTGCTAATTTAGCAAAGCGCACGGAGAATGTACCCGTTTCTGCAGGCTTAGCAATGACGCACATCAGAACTAAAACCTTTTTCTCGCAAATGACCGGATCACTTGGGTGGGAATGCTTTTCCGGTCTTTTTTCTCTTTCTAAGTATCCACGCTTAGGTTGGTCATAGAACTTCGTTAAATTACACCACTTCCCTTTCGTCTAAACTAAAAAATTTGATTATCCTGTTAAACAATAGAAAACATAGAATTAAGAGTTATATTATTCCATCCATTACACCAGTGAATTTTCTGTATGATGGTGAGATTCAGGGCTGTAAATAAATAGTTTCGTGATGAGTGAAGACGATTTCATTTGCACGTTACATTACTGCAATATAGGAAACTTGTACATAGAAACCTATTTTTTTGTTTTATATGAAAAAGCTATGTGGAACCACTACCCTTCGAACTACGAAGTTTTTTGAGGAGGAAGTTTTTTAATTATTCAACATAATCAAGAAAGATAAACATGTTACTAAATCGATTCCTTGTGTCTGCCGTCTCCTGTATCAGATATGGAAGGATTTCTATAAAGTATAATAATGAATATAGCAATCGTCTGTTATAAGAAATACTAGCTCTGAAATTACTAACAGTCCTCCAGCAATTAAAATTCTAGCACACAATTATTCATTCGCATAATTCAATAAAAAATAATATGCGTGTGTGCTAAATAATGCTGTATCTGTTTCACTTGATTACCGCATGCAGTTTAATACAGATCATTAACATGTACAACATGCACTTACAAACTCAAATCAGTACAATGGAAATACATTAACTTGTGCAATAATGTGCATAAATTTCTGATTACGTGAAAAATATAATTATTTTGATGTATTTCTGATGAATCATGGAAAAGATTAGTTATTCGATTTACTTTTTGAATGGGAAAATGTGTGCAGAACCTAAAGAGAAGTTGGATGCAGTCTATAAGGACCATCAGATACTGGTTTAATGAATTTGAGCATGGCCGATCATCCGCCTTTGATGAGGAGCAGCCAGATCGTCCCATTGAGGTGACCACGCACGCATAAAGCTCATTATTTCGCAGTAGCAGACCGCCAGGCAAAGATTAAAGGCATTGGTAAACATCTCAAATAAACGTGCGTAAAATACGCTTCATGATGCATAATTTTAATGGATTATTTGAAGAAAGGAAGGACAATTACGGGACAGTACCTGTGCTGATTTATTGGATCGATTCGATGCTAAATTAAAGAGAAAAAGGTCCCACCTAGCGATGAAAAAAAATCCCTATCATCATAATAACGCCCATTGGCATCGATAATTGCGACAGCAAAACTGATCCAGTTACGATAGGAATTGGTATTCCATCCACCATATTCACTAGATTTGGTCCCTTGTGACATTTTTCGTTTTCTAAAGTTCAAAAAATGGCTTGACAGAAAGCGATTGACGTCAAATGAAAAGGCTTGTATTATTTTTATTATTACACCTTACATCTATATATAGCAATTCACATTTGCTGTGGTTTGTGTTCAAATCATTCGGCTCACTGATGTACGGCATAAGTATTACAAGGATTACATGATATTGTATTCATCTGTACAGCTGCATTTGCATTGCACAGAAGATATCTATCATTCGAATAGTAAAAATTTAAATATCGAGCAATTAAATTCAAAATCCAGTCGCCTAGAGACATCTAAGAAAACAGGAAGTACCATTTCGTGCTAATACTTTTAATAAAGCTTGTAATCTGATCATAATCTGGCAGACTGCACGCTAATGCAAACTTGTTCTCTGTCATATTCGTGACCATCACGACAAATTCCTAGAAAAATGACACGGCCTATAATCATCTAAGATGTATAATTTACTTGCAAGGCTGTTATTTGCATAATTATTTATGATTATCCATCGTATACGTAAGCCGTCTATTTTCTTCTCTTTTCTTTTTAATTTACCTTCCGCTCAGAAATTGTTTTTTCGTTATTTCTTAGCAAATATAGAAAGAATTGTTTGCAGAACATACAAGAACGTGAGAATGTAGTTTCGCTTGGGCAATTTTAGCTATAAACACATAAAGTAGGAAGGAATTAAACGAAGCTACAATACCTGCAAGCTCAAGAGGAGGTTATTGACAATTATTACGGCGATCCGTATTTTTTTTCTTACAGGATAACGTTGCTAAAGGTAACTGCTCCATTCTCTCGGAACAAAGCGAGCGTCTGCCGTCTAAAACAAAAACAAAAAAACCGAAAAATTGAACTGCGATGTTAGAATTCAAATATTCACGAAAATCTACCGCAATTGTCGTTGGGAAGAAGTAAGGATTGTCTTAATCCGCTCCGAATCTCGGCTTTTAGATATCGGAGGGACCGAACAAAGCCCATCGTCGTAAGAAAAGAACGGAATTGATTTTGCATAATGTCTTCAGGTGGAGCTTTTATTGTGTTCCATATATCTAGCGGAAGAGCGCCATATCTTCAGCGGAATAGCCTGCAAACAAACCGGCTGTCATTGTGCGGAGGCTCTTCTCTCTAACGCGCCTTTAATATAACGGAACTTACCTCCGGATGTACTGGTCGAACGGGTATATTCAGCCTGATTTTCATTCATTCCGGAAATAGGTAAAATAAATTTATGGTGGAGCTTTTTAAATCTGTCAATTTCTAATATCTATAGCGGAACCGAGGCACTGCATTTTGCTTTTTTTTTATGCATTTGCTTCAAAGACTCTTTGATTGAAAGAAATAGTCTTGGAAAATTGTAATTCGGACTAATAGATACAAAAAAAATTAAATCGCCTCCTCCAAATCTGGCAACATATTTGAAAATGAATTGGTTCTTCTGTCGGAGTAGGATATAGCACCACCCGGAAAAAAGGCACACATTTTTCCATACCTATAGTCCATACTGTGGTACAGCATATTGCAGATAATAATAGCTAACTCTGAAAAAAATAAGTAAAATAATTAAATGAAAATTAGAAAAAACAATATTGGTCAAAACACGATGCTTAAACAAATCGTCTGCTTCGGAATTTTCAAGCAATATAAGTAAGTGATATCACATTATTCCTCTTCCAGTGCTTTCTTAACAGAAAAAAAAGTTTCAACTACCGAAAGAATAATACTTGCAGTACTTGATTCTTGAATTAAAAGAAAAGAATAACAGGAATTAAAATAGTGTCTAGACTGGCTCCGCACTTTCCTCCATGTACAAACCTGATCATCAAAGTCGCATCTGACAGCAATTTTGATAAAACCCTAACTCAACGTCGAACTAACCATTCGTTATTCGAGCTTCAGGCTATGATTTTAGAGCGATGTCTACCTACGATGTATTGCAAATGGCCCGACGATATAAGCACTGCTCGCTGTTGCCGATGCCAAAACCATTCATTTACCACGATCAAACTACCAATAATAATTTTTCTCCATCAAACTATAAATAGTC
This sequence comes from Oryctes borbonicus, assembly GCA_902654985.2. NCBI lineage: Eukaryota > Metazoa > Arthropoda > Insecta > Coleoptera > Scarabaeidae > Oryctes > Oryctes borbonicus. The sequence goes on from LR736868.1 coordinate 7,974,372, forward strand.
GATTTGATATGATCGCCTCGGCGGACCAATGGTAGACCGAAAGCACGAAAGCACGCACCGTATTATTATGGGCTATTATGTGTTATTGCAGCTAATACGCGTGCAGGAAACCGCATGTGACTATCTTCGATAGCTAATCTAAGACGTCCAGACTAAATATCGGGTTGGTCCGTCATTATATTGCACGTCAAATTCTAAGATATAAACAGGCCGATATATGTACGAACTGTATTAAGGCCATCATAATACACATTCAACGAAGGTTTCGGGCAGAATTTTATGTTAATTCAAGCGTCAGACGCTCGGTTTCATTATCGAGATTATTTAAATTGGTCTTCGACGTTTTCCTACAATTTTAGGTTATAGTAACCGGGGATTTTGATATAATACGTTCGAGCTTAATAATTCTCGCTTTTAAGTAGTTTCGTATGGAAATTAGAACTTTTTCTTTGCATTTTTCTTGGAAACCCAAAAATTTTTTTTTAGTATCAACTAAGTGATAAATTTAAGAGTCTTAAATCTGAATTCATTATGTTATGTTTGTTTTTGTAAATTTCATTGCCTTTAGCAATTTAATTGAACAATGCTTATTATGTCTTAACTAACTTTATATTATTAACATAATGATTATTTTCAAGCTTATGTAGAGCCACGCTAGATAGTGGCATAATTTTTCTCTGCAGACACCTATTTCTAAAGCTAATCTTCTGGGCTGTACCTCTATTTCGATTGAAGAAGAACTTTGAAGCTGCAAATGTCAATTATATAATTGAAATGGTTAGCGGAAAGGATGCATGCACGTCAATAAAGATGCATAAACAAAATTCCACGAACAAGGTTCACTTTAATATTTTCAAAGACGACGCGTTAAAGCGCTAATAAACGATTAATTCGAATAAATGTTCAATTACAAAGCATAATACCCCTCCGGCGTGTTATAAATATAATTAATGCATCGTCGAGGTGTATCAGTAATTGAAGTATAAAAGATGGCGATGAACTCTGCATTTCTTTTGTAAAACGAAGGCAAGTATTCTAGATACTGCTGCTGCTAGTGTTATTGTTGCCGTTATTTCTCACCTTCCATGCTGGATTTCTTCCTCATCTCCACTGCTCATTTCCTCCTTTAAATTCACGCGAATTTCCACTGTATTTCGATATATACGAAGGGATGTAGAGCGATTTCTACGTACCAGACGACGCCACCTAACACAATACAAAACGATTACTTTTCCAAGTAAACATAAATAGAGGAGCGCATCCGATCCGTCTGGTCTTTTTTGGTTGCTCGGGTCCGTGGGGGGTAATTGTGTCCAGTCGAAGGTAATATATCAAATTCGCAGATCCCTTGGTGTTCGCCGGCCTAATAAGCATCTAAATGGGGCATTTAAAGTGCGAGTTCCAGGTCTTAATCGTTGAGTACACCCTATGGACTTCTGTGAGTGCGGTCACCCAAAAGAAAGTTGCTTTTCGTTCTGCTGGCGCGTTGTGGATCCGAACAAAAATTTATTGCAGAAACGGAAAGAGAACGCCCATCTGATGATTGCATTCGTTGTTTTCGTGCGTTGTATTATATGATTTTATTTGCTTTGTAAGGTGCATTGTGGAATTAGGTACGAATCTGTCTACGTAAGGTTTGTTGTATGGCGTTACAGTATATGATAAATTAATAAATGACTTGAATTGAAAGAGAATTTTTACATAGCAGCAACTGGAAAATTTACAAAATTTGTTCAGTGTCTTTCGAATTACATAATGTATTATTATTCATATTCTTTCATATTCATTGGAATTATACATAATGCGAAACAAAGCCCTTCCTATAACTGATTGTTGTGATGTTACAAATGTACTCAGTGCTCACGTACCTAGACATTTCTCATACCTTGCCATTAATACCGGTCCTGAAGATCAGTACTTTGTAATCTCCTTGAAGTTCAGTAACCAACAAATTTATAAAAAATGATTCCATTGTGAGGTCGCTTCTATTAAGAAATCGTCACCAATCCTTTGTATTCAAAATATTTTGAAAATTTTCCTTGCTTCAATTAAATTTTCAAATAAAATGGCGACGTTCTGAAATCAATCAATAGAATCGCAGAAAGTTTATTAGCTACAGAGCGTAATGTTATTATTATACAAAACGAAAATTTCCTTCTACTACCGCTTAGCATTCAGCCCTTTTACCACTGCTAGATCAGGATACAATATCCACCGATTGAAACTCCTCGCGTATTTTTATCGTGTTTTTCCAGATGGCGAAATATTCTCAAATATATTCCAGTACGAAAATCATTAATCACTCTGTGATTCCGTTTCTTTTTTATTCGTGCCTGTATGGTGGCTGCTAAAACGCGACGATATGATGCTGCATACAACGACACATATTAGGAAGGTATATATGCAGGATAGCTAAGTGGTACCTGTTCGCAAATATAGCGCGAATGTTGCCGTTTGTAGGTACGCGACCAAAAGAACGCGAAAGAAGAAGACGCAGACGACAACGACGAAGAGGAGACTCTTTAGTGGGTAGACATTTGTGTGCGATTTAAATTCATGCGGTTAGGTATCTCCACATACAAATGATGTATTTTGCCGCGCCATGAAAGTCTCCAGTCGCAGAAAAGATAAGTTTATTGTTGGCGAACACACACACTTCATTTCCCTGCGCCTCGTTCTTTATCTCACCGCCGAGTTTATCCATTTCCTTTCGGTCTCGCACCCTCTTATACGAACATATACGTGCAACCGAACATATACACATGCACATGGTCGTATATGCACGAACACATATACGCAACCGAGATAGAGGCATAGAGGTTGGAACGCGAAGCCGTCGCATGCTGCCTGCTCGGTATACGATGAGACAACTATACATTTCGCTATTATATTTGCAATTCGAATCGAGAAACTTATTTCTACACTCGTTCGCCTAAATGGGGGGAAAGTATTTTATTTACTGGCGGGTGCTTCGGTTAAAGCTTCAGGTTGTGTTCAGGTGCTGTAGATGTTTCTATCCTTTGTATTTGTTTCATAGTTTGAAATAAAACTCTTACTTCCTTGTTAGAAAGAAGAAAACTGAACTAAATATATTTATTTATCAAAAGCCTTATCTTTAACATGGGATATCTAGAAACAATACTTCAATTCCTTTGATTTTTTTATATCTCTTTTTACTTTTTGATTGAAGTCACAACGGTGCATATCTTTTGAGTCGCCAAAATCTTCCTCAAGGAGAAGAATGTGTATACCTTCAGGAGGTTACTTCTAGACAAGATCGATTTTTCGTGTTTTTATGATCTCTATACCAGAAAAGATATATCAACTCAAACACTAAAAAGGAGTAGAAGTATCTGAATCTGCTGACATAGAGCGAAATAACTAGTGCAATGAATGCAGTAACGCAAATGGCGAATAAGGGTTTCCTCACATTTATTCATCTTCAATTTCCATTTTAAACGGTTGTGCCTTACAGCCTCAGGTTGCCCAGAGTAAAAAAATTACCAAAATATTCCATTTAATTGTATTTAACTACTTCCAAATATTTTATTAAAATTATTAATTTTATTTAAACTACTACGAAGAGTATTTAATTATAATTAAACAATATATTAGAAAAATTAGTTTTTTCTACTGCCGGCTACGTTAGTCGATCGTTGTTGATTGGAGCGACGTATCTCCAATCAGCCTAGGTTATCTTCAGGGCCAAGCGAAGCCTTCTAGGGCCCTGAGCAACATGCTCTAAAGCTGCTCCTAGACGATCAATAATATTGTGCAATATATATCGATTATCGTCATTTTAGCATGAACTTGTTGGTGCATGGCCAATTTTTGTAATTCTACAGCCTAAGTCTTAGCAATTTTGTCGTATTAGGTTTCACTTGATTTGAGACGGTCACACATATCAGCTCCCCCTGTGCAATTTTCTTTTCCTTCGTGGCCGGCTGCTTTATTGCCAACTGTTCTCTATTTTTCTCTGCCGGATCTGCATTTTCGTTGTTCATTTCTATCGTCTGCAACAAAAATTATGTTTATACTATACATCATACAAATTTTAATAAAGCTCGTTGTTGTCCGAGTAAATTCGCACCACGAATTTATTATGGTAAATGTGGGCATGAACGGATGTATATGTGATGGAGGCATCCTCATTTGTTCGCATACTAAAATCTGCCCTTAACAGCGGAAAGTAATGGAATTTGATGGCTGTAGTGACGTACTGTGATAATACTTATATTAATACAGCAAAATGTGTCAATGTATAATTATGATATTATGTATGTAAGAAGATTCCGGCTCTGTAAATCTGAACAATGACAAAAAAAATCCAGTATGTTTAGCTTGCTCTAAGTTCTTGGATTTTGTTATTATTTAACGGCACACACGTAGAATACTAATATTAAATAACTTTTAGTTACTTAGTGTCTACATTTCACAAAAAAGCTAATTTCGAAATCGCTGTGTTGGTTTAAACGTAAGATAACTTAATAATTGTGAACCGTATGGCCATCCATCATAAACCACCTGTATTCGTGTACGCGTGCCCCCGTTATTTATTGCACTAAAATCAACTCCCCGGACATGTTGACTGTAGCGATGATCTATGACTTGATTTCTGACACTCATCTCTAAACACTTGACAAATATTGTTAACGAAAAGAATTATGTATCAATAAATCTCCGTAATAGTCGTCTTACACGTATTACTGTCAATTTTTTGGCCGGTCGTAAATTTTATCGCCGTTTAGACGTTGTACCTTACCGTTTCCTGCACATATACCATTGAGAAGATACAGGCAATAAAGGAATATACGACGCATACTGACCTACTGTTATATATAAGAAGCGGTAACTCGTGAAATAGTATAGAAGTCCCTTAGGTAATAATCTTTGCAATATGCTCCTGGACATTATAGAACTTGTCTAGCGAAATATAATTAATCTGCACATTAGTTAAACGTAATAATTAACATCACCATAGGGCGTCGTAAAAACTATAACTGCCAGTATGCAAGATATTTAATAGAAAAAGGTGAACTAAACACATTTTAGCTCATAATCACTTCGAGTAAATTAGTGGAACACACAGGAGATATCAACGTAATATCTTAGCATTGTATAATTGTTTGAGATTTTCTTAAAATTAAATAGGTATTGGGATCACTGCCTATTTTATCACCTTAAGTACAGATTTGATAAACAGAAACTATCCATGACTTACATGAACTTTCAGGACTCAGATCTAACAATGGATAATTTTTGAAAATATGAAAATTGAAGATATATCATTTATCACAAACACTTCACTGAAACTGTATGCACGTTTCGATAGTTAGGCTATCATCTTCAGCAGCGATACTGAAATTTAAAATACACACCAAGATCTGATCATACCTTTGTCCTTTGAAAATGTACCAAGATCTGGTCATATCTTTGCCCTTTGAAAATATACCAAACACTTCACTGAAACTTCACTGAAACTGTACGCACGTTTCGATAGCTAAGCTATTATCTTCAGCAGCAATACTGAAATTAAACATTAAAAAAAATTTAAAAATATACCAAACACTTCACTATTACCCCTTACCACAAACACTTCACTGACACTGAACGTACGTTTCGATAGCTAAGCTATCATCTTCAGCAGCGATACTGAAATTTAAAATACACAAAGATTTGATCATGCCTTTGTCCTTTGAAAATATACCAAACACTTCACTATCACCCCTTACCACAAACACTGAAACTGTACGCACGTTTCGATAGCTAAGCTATCATCTTCAGCAGCGATACTGAAATTTAAAATTCACACCAAGATCTGATCATATCTTTGTCTTTTGAAAATATACCAAACACTTCACTATTACCCCTTACCACAAACACTTCACTGACACTGAACGTACGTTTCGATAGCTAAGCTATCATCTTCAGCAGCAATACTGAAATTTAAAATATACCCAGATCTGATCATACCTTTGTCCTTTAAAAATATACCCAGATCTGATCATACACGGGTTTACAATTATTGCGCCACAAAAAAATTACGTCTGTTGACATATCACTGCTAGTAAACTCTGTATTAAGCCTTTCTGATACTCTTTGTACAGTGCACATATGATTAAAGTCTGTAATCTCGCATCCACATGAACAAGCGGCTGTACCCAATATATTAAGGTTATGTAGGTGAACAGGAAATTCTCCATGAATGAATTAAAGCCTGTAATAGTGTAGGTGTAATCTGCAGCGGATGCAGATAATCTACGGATGGATCTTCGCCATTTTTGCCCTCAATATTTAGGGTAATAGGTGCACATTGCTTAATTTCAAACATGATCAACAATTCTTCTGCAAATTTGAAACTTACAACTTATGGTTTAGGATTTTTGCGAAAACAACAGAGGCTATCACAAACAAGCATATCTTAATAAATAGAAGATATTTGTCTCTCGTCGATTTGCCTTCTTCAATATAATACTCTGTCTATTTTTAAGCATAAGCCCGCGAAAAATATCTCTTACTTGAAAAATGTTCTCCCATATAACTTTCGCATAAGGCATAAAAGCACACAAGAGGTGCATAGTTTTAATAAAACTGTATCTAAGCTGTGTATTATCTTCTTTTAGTTGAAAGTCGTTTCTACTACACGCAAAATTGATGCTACGAAGAATTCGTATGCGCATCCCGCTACATATCAAAATAGAATAACGATATTCTGGCAACATGGATCTCACAAAGTGACGCCATCAATCTTGGGCACAACTAGAGAGGACCAACAGTAAGAGAACAGTGCCGGCAGCTGTTATTACTTCCCATATAGTAGCAATAAATCTAAATAATATGCTGTATAAAATATTACCAACTTATTTTACACGCTAACACAAGCGATGAGCGTATGTATATGCACATGTAGACGCACATCTTGGCCGAATATTGACTTCGACGTCTGGGATGTCTCCAGAGCCTTTTTAAAATGCAAGAGCGGACGATGACGGCGGTAATATCAATTTTACGTGTTCGACTCCTTTATCGAACCGTCTATCTTGCAATGGGGATAGTATAAATATTTAATTTTTAATCAGGACACCATCATACTAGCCGATCATTTAGGTATTCAAACAAAACGTTTTTGTTGGTGTAAGTAAAATTTTGTTACCGCCCGAAACAAAATACATTGAATCGATATTCTCCAGAACTTTGCCCATGAGTTTACATACCTTTAAGAGAAAGATTAACTTGATCTGTATATTTCTTTATTGATATTTACTTTAGTTTTGCTTGTGTCCGTGTTTATTATATAACTGATACGTATAGCCAACCTATACTAGCAAGCAATTTCCATACAGCCCTGAACTTTTCCAAACGTTGCTTTGAACTTATCACGCAATCTCGTTTTTCAAGCAAACGTGGCATCCATCTCGCCGATAGCTTTCTCGTACTCAATTTTTCATGAAAGATGTTTTCTATACATTTAGTTGAGATGCTCCTCACCATATTAGCAACCTCTTTAATTTTCACTCGGCGGTCTGCCACGATATCATGAATTCTATCATATCTTGGGCAGTCACCTCAATGACTATATAGCACAAATATGGAACGTCTCGGTACACTCCGCACCACATAAATTATCTGATTAATTAACCAAATAACATTTATTTCAATTTATCCTTGAGAATATACTTAAATACGCAAGTATACATTAAAATACTCAATACAAGGTATCCAAGCGATTCATAAATCACGTTTAAAGTAAACGCAAGCGACATAATCAAGTACTACATGTATGTATACGCTCGCGCATCAACAAGTTTCAATTACTTTATTGGTCTTCCGCGAACAACAATACATCAAACCGGTGACAATGCGAAGTCCAACAGTGAACGACCTTCGCGCTCCCTTCGGGGGTCAGAGTTGAAGAGTTAACCAAATAGGTGACGTCACAATCTCGAAGGGACCGCTTATCTGGACAGAAATTACCTTTTTAACGGGATATATAAGAAGTGACCGTAAAGGCCCTCATGTCGTAGGGCCGTTCCAAGGAAGATTGAACGCTCCCAATGGACTCGTCTCTGACCATATGAAAAAGAAAGTTACAGTGACTTGCTTCGCCCTTTGTATATTTCTCCTTACGCCATAAGAAAATTAGTGAGATTTAGACACAAGAAAGCGTTGCATTGTATCAATGATTGCTTTTAAATTGAAAACTCGATAGATACTTCTTGAAAATACATATTATGTGTAAAGGGTGGGTTCTGAGAGAATCCATGCACAAAGTATTGGAGCACTTACATACATGTGAACGTTAAACACAGAGCTATTTTGCTACGAGTCCGCCCCGTTGATTATTAATCTTTTTGAGGTAAAAGCTTTCATTCCACACGCCTTATATTAACTGTTGTAAACTGAGTTCACTTAAGTCACTTTTGGCAGACTTTTGCTGGTCTTTGTATACTCCATACAATTTCTTGTTCTCTTTGACGAAAAAGATAATAAAAGTTCTCTTACAAAATAAAACCATAAAATAATAAGCCCCACCTTGCAATCAGGATTTAATTATTTAATAACTCTTACAATTCATTAAAACCATCAACTACTTGAAGCACTTCTTAATCCTTATCTACAAAGAAAATGATGTTACAAACCAATAAAACGAATTTGTAGTCTGTACTTGTTTTCATGCAACAGTTATACTACAATAAAGTTAAACTTTTCTTCCTGCTTTACATTGGTGTGATACCACAGTTTTCATCACAGAAGGTTTTTTTTAAATTAGAAATTCGTATTTACTACTGGTCATTAGTTTTTCACCGCTGAAATAAAACAATTTCCCTAAATAAAGACAATAAAAAGCTTCTCGAGTTTAAAAGGCAAAGTTAGTACACGCAGATCGTATTTTAGGGGTTGACCAAGCTTAAAAACGTTCAAATATTTAGTTACGCAACCCTTTAACCCACTCGACTCTGTATGTACGGCTAACCCTTTCACAAAACAAAAACATAACCCGATAATATGCTTCTATATGTATTCAATATCAAGTTTCAAGCAGTGCTCCTTCTTAATTTGCTATTGTAATATGCATTCTAAAATATTTTGCTACGCACGTAATACGTATGAATAGTTTACAGCTCAAATTGGCGCATTTTATTAAATACATACATGGCAAAACATGTCGCTAATTTCTGAACTACCACTAGTTGACTGCCAAAGATTATTAGTTAATTAATAAAGCTATGTTATCCATTTACCTATTCGTTGATAACCTGATTAACTGCAACACTTGAAATCAATTGATACAAACACACGGATTAAAGCCTTACACCTAATACAGCGGCTTACACATCTTTACCGTAGTCGAATATATGATATTAGCCCGAACGTACATACCATTTAATTACAGAAAATTATAAATCTCATCTTGCGAATTTACATTCGTACTCTTTCGCATCCCCTATTTGCAATTTAAATTCGCCGGAGAAAAGGGTTAGTAAGAGAGTTTCGCCTCCACGTATACATTCCGTGCAGAAGTCCCAAGTTAATTGCAGAACTATAGTGCAACATGTGGGGACATACATATAAGTGAAAACGGCCAGGTAGTAAGCTAGCTAACTAGCTGTGGAGTCGGGCGGACGACATAAAGGGACATTAGCGGAATGGCGTTCCTGCAAATGTTTTCTGTTTTAATTAAATTAGAAGGCTTTTTAAAATTTTCTACATATGCGGCCGATATAAATTAAGCAAATTAACCATATTTAAGCTTTTTTTTGGTTCGCTAAAGAGCTAGACGTGCTGTAAAAAAAAAGCTAGCCGGGAATTGTCATGTAATTTCGTGAAATATTATTTGAAATGAATGTTTGCTTGCTATGCGATGAAACACCATTTTTTGACTAAGGTGCCTTGTTTTTTTTTAAAGGAAGATTGATATTCTTTTAACTGTAAAGACGCACACATGCGAAGACGACTAATATTTGATTGTCCACGATGCTTACCTGATCTTCAGGAAATGTAGAAAATGTGATATGTTGACGTGTGTAACTGGACATACTCAAACACGTGATACCAATTATTGTACTTTGTTTTGTTTTTTTATTTATTATTATTATATAATTTACCTCGCGTGGGGATGTTTTAAAAGGCAACACGAGGCTACGGCACTTGATGCTTCTTCGACTGGATATTTCTTTGGACAGTGACCGCCAGGATCCAATTGAAATATTTCTGGTACTGCTTAGTTTGTTTCTTCTGATACCGTTGGCAGTTGCACTCTAAATATGTTATTGACACTCCCAATGTTCGGATCTGATTAATATTATCATGATCTTCGACTTTAAATTAAATTAAATTAGTGCGAAGTAGATTTCATTTCTCGAGTTATATGTTGGTTGAAGACGTTTGTAACAAAACGATGCGACTTGTTTCATCCGTAAATACAAAAGAAAAGAAGAATAATTTAGGGAAACATACAAATTATACCTTGACACTTTGCAAATTTTACAACTATTGCAAATGGCATTGGTATAAGAACAACCGTACTTTAATACTGCTTCATGCATAGGTTTTAACTTGCTGTTTTCATTAGCGATTAATGCTGTAGGGGACTCCTAAATCACAAGTTATTAAATCCAGGGAAATACATATTTAAATTATGTAAAACCTTTATGCAATTAGATTATAATATATTGATCACATTTCTTTATATATTGTTCTGTTCTTACTGTAATGCTAGCTGTAAATAAGGAAGTACTAGTTACAATTTTAAATAAATTAAAATTTACTACCTACCCGAAGAAGCAACTGCTATTTCTAACGTAAAGTATCTCCGTAATTGTCTTTTTCATAGGATGCTTCATTCCTGCACATGTTTCCATTAGAGCATTTAAAAATCGCAATCTTCATGCATCACCGATTAAAATAACCGCAGCTAAATTTACGATCGGAACCAAAGTAGATTAAATGATGGATAAAAGTTACCGGAACCAAAAGAATTAAAGGGGGTTGTTTTTAAAGCGACGGAAAGTAGACACCGTTAGTCCACAATAGCATCGAAATTTGTGGAAGCGTTTAAGATGTAGACCAACTGTATTCATTAAAGGGACTCATCCAGTGGTTTCACAAGTCTTAACGCTCCACGAGACATAAGCAATTAGGTGCATAATTTTACGACTTCCAAACTTGTCGACGAGGAAAACCCATACTTAATTCATTATGCATAAAGACAACGCGAACTATTTATGTTGGTGTTATATGCTAGTTCGAGTTGTATATTCCTTGACCGCACATTGCAAACCCTCAGCTAATTGCTGCTATTTCAATGTCAACTAAGAAAATACATCTAATGAAAGGTATCTTGTTTCGAATGATAAAAACTCACTCGAATAAGCAGTTGGACCCGCAACTACATCGATTTGAAGAGCTTTTGTAAGAGGGGGCAAGATTTTTTTTTTCCTTTATGCAAATGTATACGTAGAGCTTTAGTTTTTTGTTGTTTATAAATGTATCTACGTGCTCGTAACTACCTTTCAGCGTTGTCAACGCTAATCTACGCATACGCAAATACGTTCAATTTGCTGTAACGCCATGGCAGATTACATTAATTACACATGCAATTTGCCATGTTAAATTATGAAGCTCCTGCGCTACGCTTCGGAGTTAGATTTTTATCGTAATCCGAATAGTTTTATCTTAGAGTCCATCTGTGGGAGTAATCTTAATTAAAATTGGGAATTTTCTGCGTTCTATAGTATCAAGTAATTATACACCATGGTTATCGTTATAAATGGCATACGTATACCGTGAGCGAATAGACGAAAGGATTTAGCAAAAATATAACCAAGCAAAACAAAAGCTCTTGGTATTTATTATACGTTTACTGAAATATTCGTATGTGACGCAAAAATGAATGTTTCAGTTTCAGCATTTGAAAAAAAAAATTGAAAAAATTTGAATAAAGTATCAAGATCAACAAAAAGAATCAATATATCCTTCTTAAGAGCAGTGATCTTGATAGTGGAATTAACTATCGCTTACCAATTCTCGTTCTTGTTGTTGTGTCTCTAAATACTTCAAGGATTCTTCCTTATTGAAGTTACTTTGCCTTTGTACTGAGGGCAAGAAGGAAATTGCTCTGAAATGATATCGATTATCCTTTAATATTAAAACGAATTAATTTTCTTGTACCACGCATACAAAACCATCTTCATTCTTCCATTCGCAAGGACTAGCACCATGAGACGAACGAATGGGATTTATTTTATTAATTTTTATTTCATTTTGTATGCATCTTTTGTTATAGCATTAGCCTGTTGGATAATAAGCGTATGAGAATCCTGTATTGTGTTACAAATTTCATCGTTATATAAATAATATTTAATTGTTGCATCTTCATTAACCGGATAAATAAGATTTTCTGCGTCTCCGACCGTATCGCTTTAATAGCTTGTGCTATTCTAGGATTCCCCCGAATTTAAACATATACATCGTTGAAGCTTTAAATTCACAAGTCTGATTATCTACTTTAGCTCATTGCAAGTTATAATTTAATTATTATTGCATTTTCGATCGAATATTAAATGTAAATTTAAATTTGCGGTATAACTCTGACGAAGCTTTAAAAATAAAAGCTAATATTGGTCAAATTCAAGGGTTATATTTTTTCAAATTTTAGTTGTTATCCCGATAGTGTTAGCCACGTATTAGTCTATACATCCATCACAATTTCCTTTTGCAAAAATGTTTGAAACGCACTTCCTAGACGTAAATGGAAACATACACCAAACATACATTTTAATGTATTTTATTAATTAGGGACTGCGTATTTATTCCCCGGATCTTCTTTTATGGATAACCAAATTAGGAGCTAGAAGTAACATTTTTAAATACGTCACGGCGTTACTTTGTTTGCTATGTCATGTTGACAATTAAGTAAATTAGCTAATTCGCGAGAATGTGCTCAAGCTTCGTCTTCGTCTTGGCATTCTGGAAGACAAAAGCCTTAAGCTAATCGGCCGCCGACGGTGCCCAACCCAAAAGATAAATTTATTAATATACTAATACTAAGTGGTAGATATCTGAGGCGTCAGGCATTTGATTTACTTAAGAGCCTTCAATTTAGCCGGGCAAGGAAATTAAAGTTACACACGGGGGACCTATTTGCTAATTAGACAGTGATAATGTATACATAGTGGTGCCCTCCACTCCTCCCCGCTGCTAGACTGTCAATAATAAAATGAGAGAAACGAAGGGTGCCAGGGCGTCGCTGCTTTCTTCTGCACTTTTCCAATTAGCGCGAATGAAGGAATTCGATACATTGTTAAACATTGGAGGATGAATATGCTGACGCCATTAAAGAATCGAAATGCATTCAATTTGAATTTATTCAAAATTATTTCTATCCTCCAAATTAATTAGGTAATATAGCTTTAATGTACAGAAATATTTACGATTTCTTTGAAATTGCTCAACCTGTTGAAGTTAAATTAAAAATTAAAAAAGTTCAGGTATAATTTCGCACTAAAAATGATGGAATATTGAAATAAATTGAGTTATTGTATGTACAGCCGTGTAAGTCTCACAACTTACAAACCTTAAGCCTTGGACAAGGCACGAGTTTATTAATTTTCTGTAAAGGTCTATATGATAATTCAATAATCGGTTAACGAGCAATTCGGGTGACGAATGCAGTCTTAGAAGAAATAATGCTTCTTAACGTTAAACTTACTTATCGGTCATTACGGATGACATACAATGAAACCTCAAGAAGGCTGTACGTATGACGAAATGTTGGCCTAAATATTACAAAAAAGCTTCCGCTTTTCATGAAAACCTTACTTTAGCTTCCTACGTAGTTTAAGTAAAAGTATAAATACCCAAAGAACATCGCGACATAAATTTTGAAGTTCGCATTCTGTTCCGTTGTTTTTTTTCTCCTGGCGACTCGGCTAGCTGAAAGAGTCTAAATATTTTTTAAAACCACTAAAACCCCCGGAATATATATGGAGAAATAAGAACCGCGAAACGAAAACGGAAGCCGTGCCACCGCACAACCGACTTATTTATATTTCTGTTTGTGAATTCAAAATAAAAGTCACCTAAATCGCTTTTTATTTCCCCGCACACTAAACTCCCTTAATTCTTAATTGCTTACTGAAGCAGTAGTTAATTTAATTTATATTTGGTTAAGCAATAAAATCAGGCGGGTGGGTCGTGTATAGTGCGGAGGAAGGCTGGCTAAGTCTGCCGAGTCTGGAGAGAGCAAAGGAACGACGAACGGGAACAAACGCCGCGCCGCTGGGGTGAATACATGATCTATGCCCTGGTCAGAGCTCGTGGAAGGGTGGTTAAGAACGCGGTGCTCCAAGACATTAATATTCCCGCGTTCGTTACATGTGTTGGACACACTCTGACCACCAAGGCGGGTTCGTTAGTAGGAAAGGGGTTTAGCAGGAGGACTGGGCTGACCCACCCACCCACCGCTGCTCTCTAATATTATCGCGACACCCTTTTAAACGGCTTCGTTAATTAAAATATTCGGACCCTATACTTTCTTCTCTCTAAATTAATAACGCGTTTGAAGCACCTAAAGTTATTTAACTTATGTACCTGATTTTGCACATAATCGTAATGCTGTGAAATTGAGATGGCAGTAGAGAGTTGATTGATTAAGCATATATAATAGATCAAGCTGCAACTTTAGGTACATAAGTATAAATATGATTCAGTTCTAAATATTTACTGTAAAGGATTTACAGAGTAGATCTAACAAATATAGCAAAATTAAATGTTGTCGAAGGCGTAACGAAGCAGAAGAATCGTCAACGACTGTGGTAGTTGAACCTGTTGGGACCTTGGTGTCTAGCCGATATTTTTCTTCTTGACATGCTTCTACAGATCGTCAATCCACCTACCTGGCGTATTCACACAGAACGCCTATTGCTGTCTCGCTTCAACGTACACGTCCGCCTAAAAAAATCCATAAATGTTGAGTCCGTAGCATAAAATTATAATTTCGGACTACAATCGATCACCGAGAAATAAGAATACGCCCACATTTGAAAAATATACTTAATAATAATCAGTTAAAGTTAAAGAAGTGAACTACACCAAGCGTAATTATATATAAGGTGAGCCATTTAATTTAACTCGGAGGAACGAATATTGGCTAGCGCTAGTAATTATTTCAGTTAGTTCATTCCGAAGAGCATACTCGATGCTATAGCTTCAGTCCCAACGTGTATGATTTACACACGGTATCAGTCCACCTATTCTATTATCATTGCACAAATTACTAATAAATATGGCGTCCAATTCATGATTTATTTGCCTATTAGGCTTCATTTGGTTTTTCAGTTTTGCAATTATTTTGACTTGTTACTACCAATGCAAAGTAGAATGCAATGAACGCTAGAAATAACGAACTGAATAGTTATTATTAGTAAGGCTTCATTCATTCACAACATGGTGTATAAATTCAATAAGTGCAAAGAAAACTATTATTCTATAAAATAGACGGATTACGTGTAAAAACTCTCCTTACAAAATCAAGAACTCAGGAGTATATTAATATATAGGGTGTTGCATTTAAAACAGCAAAGTTAATAACTATTTCCGGCATATATTTTAGTTCAATAGTCGGCTTTATCGTACTGTAAAGTTTTCAGAATTTTCCATATATCGATTTACCCAATCTGCGGTAAAACACCCTGTATAAGTTACTTTATATATTTTATAGTATTCAATATTATCCTTTTCGTTATTGTAGAATTTCAATGATTGCGAAATAACGCAAAGGAATGAATGTAAGTTGTAGTTAATACTGCGAAGAATTTAAGTAAGTAATTGATGCTTTGTCGCACGCTACCATTACATGCAGATAATCGGGAGACTTATTATGTAAACCATTTTTCTTTGGTAATACCGTGTATAATAACGTTTGTGTATACACAACATGTGAATTTCATTTTATAAAGAGCATGGAGTTAACGACTTACATCGAAATAATAGAATACTATCCATCCTTGAAAGAAAAAAGCAGCGCGTCAAGCCATAATTTTTCAGAAAACATTATAAAGTCCGTCCGAAGTGACCAGAATGCACATTTAGCGTAAGTAATGTGACACTTTAATGACTTTGCGGTTTAATGCTACTATAGAGTTATGACTTATTGGACAGTAGGACGTACACACAAACACCCAACATACGTAGTTTCCTGGTAGGTACGGTAGGCAACATCTGTTTCTCGAGGCGAAGTAAGAGAGGAACCGGGTGACCACAGGACTAGGACATCGGTCATTACAGAAAAATATCGTACGAGTACGGCAAGGGGTAAGTCGTACAAGTTACCGCTAACTGCCTCCGGTCTTGCATACTTGAAGACCGCAAATATCCATTTCGTGCTTCCTACGCGAAACTGGGGCCAAGTCGGTGACTGTTATAAATTCCCAAAATTGCCCAAGAAAAAAACAGCATTAATAAATTTCAATGCGCATAATGCATCTTGTAAACGATATACGCGTTACATTATTAAGAAATCAATCTCTTTCGTAAATGGAAATGCATTTACGCAGAATTACAGTTATGCGACATCTTACCTCACATTTAACACAAGAAAACAAATGACTACATGTCGTACAACAATAGACATTACTTACTAATTTCGTAAGAATTCCGATAACTCTAATAGGTATTTTGTGTTGTGATAAAAATATGTTTTGAAGTTATGAGTTATCACTCATTTTATAAAACGACAGTTTTAAGCAACAGGAAATTCTGGAAATATGTAGACGGAGACCGATCTGTTTATCTAAATGTATTATTCCAAGTTCAAGTACCTAAATATAATACTGAGTAAAGTCTCAGGGGTATTCGGTAGATCATATATACAGCAGCATAGTAACAAGTTAAAAGAAGTAAATCTTGCTTTAATATTTTATTCAATATATACACTGCCGTTCAGAGATGTTCGGTCGGTTGGTAAAAAACATGAAAAGGTTACAGAAACAAACGAAACTAAAAACAAAATGCAATTTTATTGTATGTACAGGTAAAAAAAGACAAAAATAAATAAATAAAAAGTTATTCTGGCCTAATATAACATACTGAACGTTATATTTTCTTTCATCGAAAAAAACCTCCTTTGCTGTTAATCACCGCTAGAACTATTCTAGGCATTCTTTCGATAAGTTTTGTTAAAATGGATTGTGGAATATTAATCCATTCATGTTGCAGAATATTCCGTAAATGTTCTTGTGAAGTTGGGCATATTTTTCGGATGCTCCTGTCCAGTTCATCCCACAACAACTCTATAGGGTTCAAATCTGGGCTTTGTGGCGGCCACGTCCTTACTTTCAGGGTGTGCTGTTCTTCTTGCTCCTTTAGATAGTTCTTACACACTAACTCAGTGTGTTTTGGGTCGTTGTCATGCATGAATGTAAAGTTACGGCCTATTATACGTAATCCTGATGGCACTGCATGATTCTGGAGTATTGCAAAATAATTTTCCTTCCTCATTACACCCTGTACTCTGCATAAATCTCCCGTCTCAGCAAAGGAGAAACATCCCCACACTAACACAGAACTAAGCCCTTGCTTCACTGTTGGCACAATGCAATCCGGGATCATTTTTTCGGTTTTAGATCTTCGGACGTAAACTCGTCGATTTTGCCCAAAAACCTCAAACATTGACTCTTCACTCCAAAGCACATGTTTCCAATCATCTAACGACCAATCTAGATCAGAACGGGCCTACTGTAGCCGTTTTGCTCTGTTGCCCCGACGTAATAAGGGTTTTCGAATGGCAATGCGTCCATGAAGGTCCGCTTGTTGAAGTCGACGTTTTACCGTACTCGCCGAAACTTGTTCTTCACGGCCGCGATTGACTTCGGCTGCTATTTGTGGCGCTGTTAATTTTCCATTGCGTTTGCTTAATAATACAATTCTCAAATCTTCAGCTTTTGTTGTTTTCCTATATGCTCCGGGACGAACACGATTTTCTAGTTCCAGTTGTCCGATATCGCTTTATGATGTCATTTACTGTTGAACTTCTTATATTTATTTTGTCAATTTGTCGCCCCGAATATCCTTCTTCAAACAGCGTAATAATGCGTGAACGTTTTTCTATACTGGTAGGCTTGCCACGTGCCATTTTGAAGTAAATTTTCTTAAAACTTTCGCGCAAAAACGACAGATGCACACGAACACACGTTTAACAGTAAAATGAAGCAAATTTATATCTTTACGCCTGTGATAAATAAACAAGAATGATACCGCGGTATATTTCCTAAATGTATTGTTCGTTAATAATCCCCAAACGACCCGTTTTAAAAGATCGCTACGTCCGAGAAATTCTTGGAATGATAATAAAAGGGACTTTATTGTGGTTGTCGCAATATTTCTACTTTACATAATAATTTATGGCTTTAATCCCTTAGAAAAGAGTGTATGCTTAATATTTTTCTAACTTTATGTATTCATAATTGTATACAGTGTGATTAATAGATTTTTATTGTATGACCGAACTTCACTGAACGGCAGTGTACAATATTGTATCATTTCCGATTTGCACTATCCTGCCAGAGCCAAATTGGATGATTTGGTAGATCAGCATCTTCTTAATAGAGAAAGATTACGACTAAAGTGGGAATCAATTCAAACTGAAGAAACTCGAATTGTAACTAGAGTTCCACAGCTAACGTTTCTTTAACAAAAAAGATCTCAAAATTGGGCTACCAACAATTCCTGGCCACACACTAATTTCTTGTGGATTTCGAGTATCTTCCACCTGCGTCCAATGCGCATTCTCTGTCGCTCAGTTCCTACAATTTTATATTGATGAAAAAATATATTCTAATTATTTCCTCGCTGAATTTGATTCTTCGGTCAAGGTCATCTTTTGACTCCAGCACCAAATGCATTTTGTTCCTTTATTATTCGAACTAATTCAATACCATAGTCGCTTAACATTTGTTCAACTCGAGGATTTCTCTCAACTCCAAAGAGACTGTAAACATTAAGACACTAAATTAAAATTTAGTATCTTAAGCAGTGATGGACACGATATTGTGACTATCGAGTACTGCCAATAATTTTGAATATAGAAATCTGTGGAGACTGCCAGTTGAATAGTGGTTGAGGTAAGTTCAGCGGAAAATAAATTTTTCCATGGCGTCATCAGTGAAAGAATTCCTACCAAAGACATTGCATTGAAGGAGGTTCTTTGACTGTAGCTTATTACTCCGCTGTAATGTAATAAGTGTATTTCCTATTTAATTTAAAGCATAAGCACACGTAATATATCCCTAAAAATGTTATCTGGTTATCAAGAATTTTACAATATGCTTCTTTGTGTCATTAATAAATCAATAAGATGGTACTTCTGGGAACTAATGTCAAGAGAATATTTTACAGTACATTTGCATTCTTGGTTAGAGTATTTACTTGCTTCAAGTCCTAGTTGAAATCTCTCATCGTTCTTGTTATTCAATGAGAGAAGAAAAGTTCTCTTGATGACGCCCAAACCGGAAGTTTATTAAATATTTCTTTTCTTTCCATCCGCGGCGACTAAACCCCCGTAACAAAAATAAATTACTTTTAATAATAAAGGCTCGAGAGTAGAATCTCCACCGAATACAATCAATCACCGGATTACAGCTAATAAAAACATTTCGCGTTGCAGCCACTGTCGGCGCCTACCCCTTGCAATTCCGGGCCATCTGTCGCGTCAATGCATATTTTTCATTCTTCATTTGATTCCGTGTGTATCTGGCGCACATTTTCTGAATATTTCATTTCGGGAAAAAGAGAGCCTTTTCTCGTGTCGCGTCGTAGAGAGAAGCGTATAGCGGGGCATAGGGACGCTTGTAAGTGTAAGTTGGCAACAGCGGCAAGGGTTTCCCTCTATGGCGTGCCTTCGCTCCTCTCTTAACATGACAAAGACTCAACGGCAAACATCTTTCCGACGCCGCGCCGCTACGTTTCTGCACCGTGCGTCTCTTTTGAGGTGCCGTGTGCGGAACCTCATCTACTATGCTAATGTCTTCTAAGAAGTTGGCCGCGGAACAGACGTCAGCTGGCCACTATGAAGTATAAAGAGTACCAAGCCAACTTCGGGGACTTGCGGACTTGACTCCTTACACTCTGAATGCTTAATTAAAAGGTTTCTTTGGCCGGGCTCTCGCAGCGAGACTGAATTTCAATTCCTCTATTAAATTAAATTAAGCAACTCCGCAGCTTTGTCTTCGTGCAAGACGTCTTCTACTTCTTTTGCGCCATCTTCTTCTTCGTCATCGTCCTTCTCTTCTTGTTGCGAATGTTAGACGGATATTAGTATGCGTGAATTCTAAAATCCGTTATATAGTTGGCATAGAATTAATTCGTTAATTTCTTGCAGACTGTTAAAGTACGGGCTAAACAAACGAAAAACACGTGGAGCAAACCTGCTCAATTTATATTTATTATTTGTAAGATATTAACAGCATCATCCAATAATAGTACAATTGTGAAGAAATTGTGTATTGTCCGGCAAATATATTTCGTAGAAACGTGTCTAGACTCTGGAGAATGAAGCAATGCAAGTAGAAAAAAATTACAATATAGAAAATTCATAGCAACTGTATTAAATAGCTGTTGGTAATTCAGTGAACCATTTATTAGGATGAAAGCAGCGTTTTGTATATAAAATTACTTGTTTTCAAAACCAGCGTAGATTCGCAGAAAATACTAATTTTAAGTTCAGAATTCCTTAACTTTTCGTTCAAATAACTCTACCGGGTGATTTTTAAATCGCCTTGAAGGATGTGCAATTCTCAGTATTCTCGAATGAATTAGAGCAAAATAATCTATCCTAGCTGCCTCCATTATTCGGAAAGCGTATTGTATAAATTTGCAGGTGAAAATTTATTGTTCAAGTCATTTATGTGTTTCTTGCAGCCCAACAAATTCGGAAAAGTTCAAGAGCGCTACTTGTGTACCATCTAAATTTAATTTGAATTTATTGCTTTTTAGCTACTCAACTGTCTCTTGTAAAGCTGAACTGGTCTGCTTTCGTCTAGTTTATCCCTCTTAATGCGTTTTGCTATTAATGTAGTATATTACATAGATTTCTTACGAAATCATTGGTATGTATAGATAATATCAACGGCCCGAGCATCGACCCTTGAGGTATGTCTTTATTTATAGGTTGCGGATCAAAGCGTAAACCAGTGAAAGAAACTTGTTTCGTGCTTACAGTTTTATTAATTTTATTAACTTCTTGATTGGATCAGCAATGTTTCTCACGTAGAACCTGTTTAAGGGGTCTAAAGAAATAGAAGTCCGATGGCGCGATGACAGGGCTGTAGGGAAGATGTGGAAAGATCTCTCATCCTAGTTGTTGAAGTATATCCTAAGTTAGGACGCACATTATCATGAAGCAAAATTGCACATTCAGTCGCTTATGTACTTTGTTTTCAAGCATATCACTGTAGTACTAGCTGTTGATAGTTGCTCTTTGGGATAGTCAGAATAAATTAGCCCCTGCGAATCCCAGAATGCTGTAAGCATGGCTTTACCTGCGGACGGTTGCATCTTGTATTTCCTGCAAGAGGGAGAACCCGTGTGCTTATACTTAAGGCTTTGCCGCTTAGGTTCTGGTTCATAATGGTGGATCCACGTGTCATCACATGTGACAATTCTTCTGAAAAATGCTTCTTGCTTCCGAGAAAGATTCACATTCTGCTTCAATTTAGGTGTTAAATCTTATTCTTTGAAAGGGTAATAAATGAGAGAATGTACCTTATAAGAATCTGAAAATTTCCTCAAGCTATATATCACTTTATCATACAATCAAACAAGGGAAGGAAAGGAGATTCTAATAACATTACATTAAATTAGTTAGTGAATTCCTCGAGGAATGAGAAGAAATAGTTGAAACCTTGCCTTATATACATTATTAAAAAAAAACATGGAAATTTCTTTAAAGAACAGTGCTATAACCCTTGCTCAGATGACCATCAACTTAGTAAAATATGTTCTAATTGCAAGAAAATGCATCTTCTTGCGGCTACTCCTTTAGCAGAAATATTTCTTTTGAAAATACAATACCTCCTACGCTGAATATAATGGTGGCTCTTTATGTAAGTAAACTTTTTCCTTAAAATGTTTTATCGGTCAAAAAGTCTCTTATTTCGAAGTATACCCATCTTGGTCCTAATAATTTGGATTAGTTGCTTGTATAGTAGGGTAGATAATGCAAAAATATCTGGATCTGGATCATATGTAATTGTTATTTAGAAATTATTGAATTCAAAAGACATTCTTTCAATTTATTTTGTTGGTAGCTACAAGACAACGATGTAATTGCTTTATGACGAAATTAAGATATGATTTTGGAAACAATTCTTACTTATATATGACAATAAGAATCTTACTTGCCAGTAGAAGGTAGTAGATTATGAAAGTGGAAGCAGAATAAAAGAAAAGACAACAACAGAATTGCTGATATCTAATTGCCTTTGCAGAATCGGCGAGAAGTTATTCTTGTCCTAAGAAAAATATAAATAAATTTGATCGTCAGATCAAATTATTGATCAATTATTTAAAATCACAAAGACTCATAAAAGGTAACTACGAGTATAAGACAAATACATGCGCATCAGCCAACCGTCAAGATGAATGTATCGCGATTTGTAGGGAGAATCTAGCATGAAATCACTTACCTTTAGCATTAAGCATTTACGTCACATCGCAATACGCACACATACACGTCTCGTGTAGTAATCCATCAAAAGTGTCCTCGCGTTGCAATGAGATCGACCCCCGGCCCGGTTCACACACGAATACACGCGTTAAAACATGCACAGCACATACACAAATAAGATTTATTGAGGTATTGTTGCATTCCCGCGTAGATTTTCTTTTAGGCGAAGAAGATGGTGAGGTGGTGCGATTCTTTCGTTCGCCTATGACATTTACTTCATATTTGCATGATCGATTGTGTGAAAAATTGACGACGTTCGTGCTGATCTTCGACTGACTCTTCGGCAAATCAGCGTAGAAGACTTTGAAGCGACCGATGTATGTACAAAGCTTGTGTGATCGCCGTTTCACTAATTATTCCGGGGTATATCCATAGTTATGGAACCTATGTGAGCATCTTTAACAGATAAATGTGGATGGATGTGTCTTCTAGTGTTCGGCCACGCGGCAGAGTGAATGACGAAGAATGACTGAACTCTGTATACTACACTACTAATGCCAGTGCCATCATCAACTGCTAATTTAGAAACCCTTTTAAACGAATTATACTCCCGCTTCACTAATGTGCTTTTGTGTTGATGTAAGTATAACTTATATAATACGCCATATAGTTGATGGTCATTGTTACAGCTATTATTATGTTCTGTGTATGTCTATGTGTTTTTGTTTACAATTAAGTCATGACCCCTGGAATTATTTGTATTGGAAACAATCTTTCAATGATTGATCATGACTTCTTGGAAATATTGATTCATACGTTTAGTATTCGTATCGCTATTATTATAAACGTCACCTATATTAAATCTATTTTAAATTGTTTATACAAATGGGGCAACTACTTTGTAGTAGTTGGAATTTAATGAATCAACTCCTAAGGCAGCGCGCCTTCATAATTGTTGTTTAGGATTGGAACTATTACACGCATTTTTAAATTAAGAAAAAATATTGTCTTAACCGCATTTCCTTAGAAATGTAAGAAAATATTTTTGGAAGAAATATGCATCCATAAGATAATAATGATGCAGGGGTAGGCACTAGCCGCCTGCATTACTATTATTATTATTAGCAAAGGTATGTGTTTAATGTACCTACAAGTAAATAATAGTTGCTTTATTATAAACATACAATTTTCCTATAAAATGTGACCAATAATTGCTGGTAATTCTCAGCTAGCATAGAGTAGTCTGAAAACTTTCAGGCCTTCCATAAGGAAAGCGTTACTTGTCAAAATATTCTCTTAATGTAATGGCCCATGAGCTGAAAGATACTTTAGAAAATTTCAACCATGTTAGACGCTCAATTGTTGCCGGAGCACCTGCTAGAACGGAAAAAGTCGAATATCGAGTCGCCATTAAATTCTTGCAATTGAAAGGCAAAGTATAACCGAGATGAACACTGCTTACTCTGAGACTGTGCACCAGCATTTGCCAGAGTGAAATTTTAAGCAAAATAAATCGGAATATTGACGTCGATTAATAATTTTGGATACACCAATACACACCTGAAGTCAAGGCATAGTCGAAACAGTGGACTGGGATAGGTGAATCGTCTCCTAAGAAAGTGAATTCGGTTCCATCCACTGAGAAAGTGATGGAGAAGGTTTTTTGGAATAATAATACAGTTGCCTACGCATCATTTTATTCCACCAAGACAACACATCCTCTCACACCTCAGTGGTGTCCATGGCAAAAATTCACAAGTTGAGGTTTGAAACGATAGACCACCCATCCTATGGCCCCTGGCAATTTTTCCTATTTCCTAGGCTCAAAGTTTCGCTTGGAGGACGGAGATTTTCATCGAATGCGGGGGTCATCATATTTCTAAACGCTCGTTTTATCGAACAAGGTGGCCAGCTACTATTTGGCGGATTAAATGGACGGGAGATTCTCTGGGGAAAATGTATAATATTTAAAACAGAGAACCGAAGCAGACTTATTCATTCAATGTATTTCTCTACATGTATCTTTAAGCAAATTTAAGTGAAAGCCTTCTTAACTCTATAATTAAAACTGGGTATCGTAGCTTACTTTAGTAATATTTTCCAAGTCCAATTGTTTTTGTTTCATCTTAGCCAAATGCAAGGCAGCTCACGTCGACTGCTTTCTTTGTTGCTACTCTAAGAATATCATTGCCTTGTTGCTCAATATTTATATTTTTCGGTCACGTTAAAGAACGTAAAGTAAACTTTCCTATTTGGCAGATTTTTCACATAGCGGTGCATTCAGACAAGCATCTTTCTAGGTATTGGTCTTTATAAAACTGTGTCTAGACAAAAGGAACCAACAAACACAAATTTAATTTTGTTATAAAGAGACTTCTAAACCTCAAGAATGGTCTATTCGTTCCATCAGGCTGCAGGACTTTTCTTTTTTATAAAGAAGGTTTTTTCAGTTTTGATATCGGTTATTTCTTTTCCAATCAATAGTTGGATAACCAATGACTGCATTGATTGCAATATCAAAGGTAGTAAAGGCAAATTTCAACCGCAAAGCCTAGAACTAATGGCAGCGAAATGATATTTCTCACGGTATAATATTAGTTACGGTTGTAGAGAAATATCGTATTTAGATCGATCGATTACTAAAGCTTTTGTATTTTACATTTAATATAAGTAATGTGTGTAACAATTAATTGGAGCTTCAATAGGATATAAAAAAAAAAAGTTCCTTGCATTGGAAGGGAAGTAGAAGCCTAAAAAAATTATATAGCGAAAGCGTATCTTTTCTGTTATGGAGCACAATAACAATCGACTTTTGTTTTGTTTTTCTTAGTCGAGATCTGATTTATTCAGTTTTTGTAATAGTTACTTATGAACCAAGTGCGTGAAAAGACATTGCACGAATGAACAGCCAGTTTAAAGTTAAGTTCTGAATATATCCAATCAAGGTAAGCGTAAACCATAGGACCGACTCTCAATTTCTAAATTACAATTCGACTCAAGTGTCTGCCAAAATATTCTTCAACCGGGTACAAACATGTCTACAACACCGTGAGGTGGAAAATGTAGCTTGTTATTGTGCAAATAAATTTATTAATTTGAGTGAGAGCATCGATAAAGATTTTAACATGAAAATTGCTACAATCTGCGCCTTTTACATTTACAGTTTCCAAACGTATATTACATATCAGTCCTATGGTAGTCCTAAAAAAAAGTATTTAAGATCAGTATATACTGTAGAATTAGTCCTCCATCTTAATTAATTCCTATATGTACACGCCTTTACATACATAGCCAAGAAACAAGTATAGTACACTTCCATATCTGCTTGCTACCCGCTCTAATTACAGGGACATTTTTCAAATTTCCGTGTACCTTCAGCGTTAGTTCATAGCGATGTCGGTCTTTGATTGTAATTGCTCGCAATTAAAATAATTGTGATAAAGCGTGGAATAGGGAACCACAGAAAAAAGGTTGCGTGATTTTCCGGCAGCACTATGTAAATATAAATACTTCATTATTGCGTAATATAAAGCGTGTGTTATGCATATTTTGTAATTCATAGCACTGACACGCTGCAATTAAAAACAAGCAGATAATTATTGGTTCTGGTTGGATTTGATGTATTATGTTATTTCGTTGTGCCGGAATATTAAGGGAAATTTTATAGCATGCCGAATTCTTATATAAAAATAGTAACAATTATGTTAATGAATAGAGAAGTTAGCAATAAAACGAAGTTCGTTAAAAGGAAGACAACAGAAGCATATAGCTTGTTGTTTAGTTCTGCAGCGCAACAGTAATATTCCATTAAGGAAATACAATACTTTGTTTCAAATAAAGATGTTGTAAATTCAGAAATCAATCCATGCAATTTTACTCATAAAATAAGTTGGTAACATTGGTAATACTAACTCAAGAAGAACTCCACGTGGCCAATGACCTGAAGTATTTATTCACTTTATTAAGATTTATGTGAGAGCCATGTTTACTAACTTTTTAAAGTCTTATTAAAGAAACCTAAAGAAATTGAGCAATATTTTTAAACAAAAGTTGAGATTACACAGTTCGTCCTCAGCTGTACGTTTTGCAATTGCAAAAGTGTGCTGCCTTTAAGGAATACAATTATCTATTGTTTTCATGACAAAAAAAATCTAAAACATAGCGTTCCTAGATCTCCCTCACCAGCTATAAAAAGCAAAGCTTCACAGCTTCTTGAAATGCATCTCCATCAGGTTTCTCCAGACGATAACATACTATGAAGGCTTGAGCTAAATTACAATTTTTCTTCAATTCAAGGATTAGAAAGTACGGAAGAACCCAGAGCAAATCGAATAATCGGTAATATATAGAATTGACAAAAATAATCTAATCAACCTTTTAAATATATTCGAAGAATGTAGGGATTAGCTTCAATACTTTCACGACCCTCCGCTGTTGGTCCAAATTTAAATTTTATCTACAAAAATTCATTAGTTATCAGCAAAAATCAAACAATGCCTAATAAAGAAAAATAAATATAAAGATTCGTGTGCATATGACGAGAGAGTTCATATTCAGCTACTTTAACAGCCTTACATTTAGATGAAATTTAACACATTATTCAGAAAATCCGAAATTAAAAAAAAACTTACACCCACTTGTTTTAACAAGAGAACAAAATTAACTTTATGGAAGATTGTAACGTTTACATGTGCGCATACGTATTTGTACAAGGGATCCAATTTTTTTCTGGGGGGATAGCCGGGGAGCGAACCGTCAAAAACAGTAACAGCACGAAGTAGAAACTAATACGGTTTGAACATTCATAATCTGTGTAGTGCCCCGCGGCCTTGTTATTAGACATCATTAATCAAGTGTTGGTCAGGAAATGAGTCAACCCTTCGGCCCTTCACTAGCCACACCAACAGCACTTTACATACTTACTACGGACATTGCGGCGACCGTCTCAAGACACGTGGTTATGGTTCTATGACTCTTTTCAGGCTCTTTAATGTGCTAAAGATGTGGAAGGATTAGGGGCTCTGCGTTTTCTGAATCGTTCGACTCCTGGGTGGCTTCTGTACTAATACACGTACACAGCACATGTACGGCATATGTGTCCGACGTATAAAATGTATACACACATATAGACGCAGCGAAATACTAATGGTTTCGTATTCTTTTATTTGTATTTCATTGTTGGATTTCGGACAATGCCTGGCTGACTTTCATAATGGAAAGATCGGAGCAGGTTAATTGTTCCGTCTAAATTTGGCTTTCAATTATTAATTTTAATTCAGATTAATGTTTACTAATACGGCTCGTATGAGTGTAACGTATATACCGTATTACGAAATTTTTGTTTCGTTCGAAAGCACAGGGATAAAAAGAACATAAATACGCGCATGGGTTGATCAACAAATGCTTAAACAAATACATGTCGAAATCTTTAGAGATATAAGATTTCAAATCTTGCTTCACAACAATTCCGTACCTTAAGCTCTTGCTTTTTCGTTTCTCTTGTTTACACGTCCAAAAAGCGCACGTTTAGGTATGAAATGCAATTTCAAGCACTGAAGCTTATTACATCAATTGTTATCGACGTTCGGGTTGCATCAGCATTAGAAACTTTCGTTACTAATGCTGATGGTTTTATCAAATATCAAATTTTAAACTTTTTAAATATTATAAAATGTAATTTCAACACCAAATGATTTATTTTAAAGATGGCTGTCGATTTCGATAAAAGTGTAGGGCTAAAAGTCATTACCGCTAGTAATGTAGAATATTTAAATGTTGAAAAGTAAAAGTTTGTTAATGTTTGAAATATGGGAATGAAATGATTGGGAGAAAAAGAATTGTTGAAGGATTTATTAAAGAATTTAAAATGGGATGGAGGATGTAAGGGAGAAGGGAAGCGACAATTGACTAGATCACACAGACGTCTGCTGGTCAACATACACGGGCAGACATAACATCAAAAGAGCCAATATCGGGAAATATCTAATGTACGATGTGTTTTCTCTTTGGCTTTATAAAATCCAAACGGGTTGAAAACGAATTGAATTTTTGCTCGTAAGCAACGATGATTGAAGATACCTTACAATTCTGTCATGGTGGACCATCAAATTCAACGTGATTGGAAAAGCTTCACTTGGAACATAAACCTTGCACAATACACACTTTTGACACTTATTTTTTCACTTACTTCACTTACTTCTGTTACAAAAATATTACCGAATTGAAAATCAGGCATCTGTACAATATTAATACAGCAAAAGGAAAAATTGCTGGGAATTTCAAAGAGAACAACTTGACGGCGAAAATATCATTCTTTGATTCAGTATGAAGGACAATTTGTTGTTGAAGAGCTGTGAGAAACATTATGTTTGGTTAAGGTAGTGAAATGTCTGAAAACATCCAACAACTATAAACACATATTACATCACTGTTCCTATTATCTGTCCTACCTTAAAACTATTTCTTCCATAACCTACAATGTTAAATGTTATCGAAAATCTCCAAATAATCTGGACCTTCATCACCGCTAGTGATGATTAAGTAGGTACTTATTACAGTTTCCCTTAATCAATTGAAAATTCCTAGAAATAGAAACCGCTTCAGGACTTGATGTGTGCGATGATTAGGAAAATGAAGAACTTTTGGAAAATCTCGGCTAATCAGTTCTCACTAATGCAATTTATCTAATTTTCTACAATAACCGTCTTCTTCGGTAATAGTAAAGTATGCGTTACAGTTTGGCTATAATAGTAAAGTCGAAATAAAGGCACACTTAACAAAAGACTGGTCTTTATCATATCTGGTAACAATTTCCAAAAGCAATAATACGTCACCTAAAATTTAAAGCAAACGAAAGTTGATTTATGAGGCAATTGGTTACATTTTAAGGTGAGAGTATGGCGCTTTGAACTTTGAAGATAACTTTGTGTGTAGAGATTGGCGGTTTTGCAGAAGTAAAAGCAAATGTATTTATTTTTTGACCAATAAATAAATTTTAAATTGAATACGGAATGCATTCAATTAGAATTTTAGATATTTTCCCTGTACTTGTTTGTAGCTTTTCCAAGATTTATTATAGATTATTTCAATCGGGAAATTTAAAACAACTTCGGAAAAGTTTATGTTTATTTAATTAAAAACCCATCATTTAATTTACTAAAAAATTTAGCAATAATACAATTTATATTGTTTTAACACTTCAATATTGCCATAGCTTTAATTTAGTGTTTAATATTTTAATATTGACTTCTGTATATGTTCTCTTTTTGTAGTTAGTGTTCTACTAAAGTAAATAAATTATTCCAACGAATTTTGAACCATTACCGAACTCCTATTTGACTGATTCTATTTAATTTGATCACCATTTGAAGCTAGGCCCATGTAACCATCACCCATTACTCATGATTTAAATGTTATAATTCGAATGCAATCTAAGCACGAAGTGTGCTTTTAAAGCACCTTATTTAACACATTATCACGTATACTAAAAATTAAAGATGGTAGATAAACTCTTCGCTAAACATGCTGATGAGATGATTTTCAACAAAATCGTAGAACTCGCGGTATTAGCAAGACTTACACTTCCAAGCTCATATTATCAGTTGTCAAACATTATTACTATTAGCGTTTAACGTGAAGATTTTCGGGGCATATCAAACGATAAGAGATACTTAAGAATTTCGGTAGGTAGGTAGTTGTTGTCCCCTCCTTCAGATGTTGGGACGCGCGCGTCGTCGTCAAGAACGACGCTCTTCGAGGAGCGTCCGTTAGTATTTAACAGCGACACGTCACTCTAGCGCTTCATTCAACTTTGAATCGTGATCTCTTTGAGTTCTTAAAGGAATATAGGGGAAGTTGGTTATTGGATAGTATAAATCCTTCTTTTTATAAAATAAATACATATAGAATTGTTTATAATAGTAAGTGCTTTTGTTTTTACATTGTGGTTATTAGTCGTAAAATGAAAATAAAGAAAAAAATATGGGAGTTATAACGTTGGAAATCTACAGACGACAGTATTTGCATCGCGATGCAAAAATGTTTAATATTTAAAGTGAGATTTTTCCATATCGTATTTTTATAAATACCAAGCGCTGCTGTGCGTTGTATAATTGCCGCTGCCAGGAGAGCCTGTCACGCCAGTTTGAGCCCGCCTCTTGAACCGAAGCCGGCCCACCCGCCTCCTCGGAGAGGGTTAGGCAGTCAGTCATTGGTCGAACGTGACACCACGTGACCGGCCATCATCCTCCTCAATGGGAAAGAAACAAAAACAACCGTCACTAACAGTAACTACTAACATACACGTAACAAACGTTTCCTATTTCTGGTCTCAGGAAGAATTGGTCGAATTTTGCGGGCTTCACGAGGACGCGATTGCCGTGTCGGTACCGATCATGGTGACAATTCAGACGATATCGCCGCGGTGCAATTACTAGAAAACAACAATATATATAAATAAAACAATATCGCACCGACTTTTGGTGGATTTTTCTGAAAGCTTAAGAGTTCTTCTCGTATATGTTGTTGTTATTGTTGATCGTAAAAGTGACAGTTCGGTTAGGAAGTGCTATTATCAACTATATCGAAAAATCGTTGTGATGCGAGGATTTCGAGTGGACAGCAAGGGTAGCGGGAGGGTAGTCAATGAGAATTAAGCATCGCATCCGGATGCCGGCGGGACATTTAGAAGAGGACGAATTCGTAGTAGTTAAGACGAGGTCCACGACGCCCGAAGGTTCCGGGGCCGGCGGCTTCTGGTTGTCCGCTGGATCGGGCGCACAGCACGCCGGCCTCCCCCTAGATACCGGATGTAACGAGACGGGCTTCATTAACAGTCAACCGTCGATGGCCGAATTCATGACCGCACTGCCGCATCTTTCCGGCGAAATGCCGCCTCACGGACCGCCGATAAGTCCGCAGCATACGCCGCCAGGCGGTGGCTATCCCATGGACGTACCGCACGGCCTGGGTTCTCCCGGCGTTAATGTACCTGAATACCCCTGGATGAAGGAGAAGAAGACTACGAGGAAGAGTAACCAACAAGGTAAATTTATAAAATTATTATTTTTTTTAATAATATTGAAATCCATCTGATGATGCAGCATTAATATCACCGAGTATTATCTTGATATCATTCCAAATTTAAGTGTGTGTTCCATTTGTTTCTACTCAGATCGCTTTAACTAAAATTTTATATCCCCACATTTTCTTGTGTGTGATAAATAACTTTCCTAATATCACATTAAAATTGAAGTGATGGGAAGTACCAGATATACAACATTACTAAAAAGAACCATTAACATGTTTCCAACGTGCAACTATTACGTTTTCAAGAAAGTATATTTGTTGCAAAATTAACTTAAACTGCCACCTTTCTTGCGACTTCTTTACATCGACCACTGGCCTGTTTGAACACAAATTTTTCTGAACCTTGTATGACCTTTTCTGAAGTACGTACCTTCTAAAGTGATGAATAGAATGCAAATTCTCATGGAAACCGACACCAATACATTCTTTTAATTTTTAGAGGTTCTACAAAAGAGAAAACTTTCTGGCCAACAACATTGTGAACATGTTACATAAAATATGTATTGTTTATCAAAAAAAGAGTTACCACTGCACTATGGCACATATCTAACAACTAATACGTAACAAATAATTCATTTTAACGCCAATACACACTTTGTACCATGTTTGCCACAATTCTTGCTATCATTGCTTATATACAATCCGACTATGCCACAGAATGTTTGGGAAATGGTAATTCTCAAGCTATACTCTTCTTAGAATTAATAAGAAAGAAACATTTGTATCTAAACAGTATTTTTCAGTATGGTTAGAACAGTTGATCAGAAAAATATGAAAATGTAAAATTGTAACCTTTGTTTTGTTGAAGGAAAGGAAACATGAAAATTTATTTATTCAAAAGACCGACAAAGAAATAATAATGATGCTGGTCCAGTTCCTTTTGAAAAATCACATTTTGCATTATCATCTATTTTAAATTCTTATTAATTGTGTTGTTTAGCAATATTTATAGAATCAAAATACTTTTAGTTTATATTTCTTCCACAAACTATTATTTTGAATTATTCTTAGATAATAGCATTCGCAATTGGTCGCACTTGGTCCTTCAATAAAATAAAGCGGAATATCTAAATGAATTTCACAAAGATAAATTTTAACTGTAAATTCTTCAATTCTTTTTAAATTTTAAATTTGTCAAATTCAGAATTTAACCTGTAAGTCGCAATGGTTCGAACCAACGTCGATATGATTATTAAAAAAATAGTTCCGAAACATAGTCCATCTGTAGGATTTTATCACTATGCTAATTGGCTCAAGCTTTAACAACTGCAAGAGAATCTAACTTGATAAATAGTGCAATATTCAATAATTTTTTAAAGTAAATAATCGGGGAAGATGGGAATCCTTGTAACCAAAAAAGGAAATTAAATTTTAGCATGTTTAGCAACCCACAAGATAAGTACGATCAGAGAAAAGTACAATTTTTATGTTAATTGTTTAAAGTAATCGCCATTTGCAATTTAGCAGCGGTCTGATTCATCTTAAAAAAAAGAGTAGTTATAGAAGGATTTTATTGTTTTAAGTTTTCCGCTTCCCTGAAAATGTAATGTTTAAACTATCAATATTTGCACTCGGATTACATTGCAAGTAGTTCCACAATAATAATTCGCCAAATTTCTATAACCTACTCGCACAATAAATGCAAATTACATCAGAACCTTCAACATTTTGGTTAAAAAATCTAATAATTATTTTTCCTCAAATTGAGCAATAAAAATGATATAACAGGGGGTACCTTGCGATTTAGCATGTTAAGATTGTGGTTATCACAGCCTAGATGGGATTTTGGGTGTACCTTGATCTCTACTAAAAAATAAAATCAGTAAATGATTAATAAATTTTGCTCCAATTTTTGAGACACACAATGTAATTAAATTAAATACATCAAAAATTATTAAAAAAAAAACAATTTTTGGTTTGGTTAACAATTTAAATTCTATTTATTCATGGATGTGTATCATCCTTCGTTCTATTCACAATGGGAGGTTAAACGAATAAAAGGAAGATCGCAGAAACGTCTTGACAAATACATAATATCCACAAAGTATTTTCGTTGGCGCCATGAATTCTTTCTTAACAAGCGAATAGTGTCGTGTTGTTGGTAATCTTCTTTATACTAAAATATAACCGTTTCGTATTAGCACAAACGGTATTAAGATACCTTCTTTTTCTTATTGGATCAAGCGGTCAATTCAATCAAATTCAATAATAAAAAAAAGATTGTCTGCTTGTCGCGGCAATAATGATGGAAAAAGAAGTTGAAATTAAAAAAAAATGCCTGGATAGTACAAGAGTGTAATGCTCTTTCTCTACATATGAGGAATACGTATGTATGTGTAAGCATCCATAAACAATTAATTTAAAAATTCTTTAACATTTTTTTTTTCATTGAATACTTCAGGATGTTCTAATTGGCTTGTGGGTACCTATTAATGTAATACTTATTTTCAGTGTGCTAATGTCTGGAGAATTATTATTACATTTATAGTGAAACCACCGTTTATAATAATCTCGGCTAAGTATATAATATAGAAGAGCCTTTTATTAAACAATTTATTCAAGATTTTTGAAGTAAAGAGAATTTCCTTTTGTAGCTTTTTCTTTTCTTACAATATTGCACGTATTAAAATATACTTTAAAATATAAACTTACGTTTACCTTGACTTTGTAAAGTACTGTACTGCTTTTACCACCTTGAACATGTTATCTCACTTAAATATTACAAACAACTATTCTACTCCAATTTATTCCTCCTTCCAAACTCATTTCAATGTAACTTAAAATGCACTATAATTAGAATATGGTAGGTACCATAACACTACCATCAACACGGTGGTAGTGCTCTAAAATTTACACTACGCTCGCGTTGTAAAATGCACTAAAACGCAACACTGTGTAGTGTAGATATTAGTGTTAGCTTTACATCAGGCATTACTCTCAAATAGTGTTATACCACTAGTTTGGACTCTACTGGGCAAATCACAGTGTTATTTTAATTTTAATAATAATAATAATAAACTAATTTATTTAATATTGTTAATAGTGTTTTATGGTTATATTTACATATGTAGTTTTCCACAGCTTTATGAGCAAATGCATAGTTCCATCTTTTTACCACGTGTTAAAGTTTGTGAGATAATGCATAGCCTATTGTATTGTTCATTAGTACAGCTATAGAACTAATTTGGCAATATTATCTACATAACTGTTTCCAATACTTTAGCCACAATTAAACAAAATTCATCAGGAATCTTTCAAAATCTCACTACGCCGGTGTCGTTACCAATAAGACACAAATATTCTTAAGTCTGATTAAATTCGTTGTTAAAATGCAATATGTGATTTAGAATCCACAACAGTCACACCATTAAGCGTGATACATAACGACAAATCTCAAGAATGCAGCTTTTGATGGTCTGCAGTGCTTAAAACTGACACCCTATTTGAAAATAAAAATAATTCATGTTGCTGTAAAGACTTGAATATAATTGGATAAACTTCAGCATGGCTGGGTTATGGGTTTTCTTAGACGATGTGAAACCACGAAAATATGCTTTTATACTCCTCAAATTTGCTGTTTGCGTTTTTGTTGTAATTCCTCGCAATCTACATCCAGGTTTCACTATTTCAAAGACTTACTATGTGTTGCACTTTTTCAAAAAGATTTGCTCCGAGGATGTTTATAAAATAGCCGAAAATGATTTTTAACTAGAGACAGCCCCGCTTTAATCTGCCAACTTAAAACAGCACACATCCCGGAAATTGTATAGATATTCTTATAGTTTATAGGCGGATTTTAGCCATATTAAATGCGTGATGGTCAATGATGGTCATTTATTACTGCTAATCAATGCCCAAAATTTGGTGTAATAACGATACTTGGCTACAGAATATAATTTAACATTGAAACGCATGGTTTGTTTGATGCTAAGCAGTTTAGAAAACATGTTATCGAAAGTGGTCACCAAGTTATTGTTCTATTAAGTACACATCTTTTGCGTTAAATAATGAGATCTTTGGTTGCAAGATATACTCAAATAAGATTCCATCTAATTTGTTGTAACATTTACTGGATTTACAGGAATGCGATGGTCACTTTAGTTTGCTTCTTCTGTACCGTGTAAAGTAATTAATTACTCATCAGTGGGATGTAAACGATTTTTGTTATACTGAAGAAGTTTTCAACAAATTTTTATTTAAACAAATTGCTGTAGAAATTTCCATTCCTACATTTACAAATATTTCAAATAAATACTGCAACAGTTACTTGTTTCCAATTACAAGTACTTCTACCTTGTACTAGATAACAACAACTTTCCTTCTTGCAAGAACGTTGGTTGTACTGGAAAGTAGCAATTCCATCCAGTGCGGATTAATTATAGGAAATGGTCCCTTAAAGGATTCTATAAGATTCCAAAAGACCAAATGTCAAGATGGCGTAATACTATGGAATTTATAGTAACGAGATGTTATAATTTACACACTTTTTTCATCTATCTTTTTTACTAAACGTTACGACAATATTACGCGATTTGTTGGATGACTGTTGCTTAACGAAATGCTGCTTTTGTTGTACGTTTTGCTACATCGACAAGGCAAAAGACATGGTTGCAGTCGTGCTACTTTTCTTATAAGCAACATGAAGGGAATAGAATTAAAAACATGAAATGTATATTCATGTCCACACATTTTTTCGAACAACAGCAAAGCAATTATAATAGCAAACCTGAGATTGTATTATAAAAATACTTTGATATTCAATTTACAAATATAATAGAGTGTGTAGTGTATATTTAATTAAAAACAGACCAAATTGAATACAGTCATTAGTTGTTTCTTGATCAACTTTTAAATTAATTTGTATTTTGTCACAATTTAGATAGACAACACCTTTTTTATACAGTGTCATCGGAAGGGTCTGCTCTATGTGGGAGCCCATTTATTTCTTTAATTTTAAAGCAACTGTGTTTGTAGATTGAGGGATTTCTAATTCTAAGTGTAATTCAAATATTTCACTTTTGTTTTTTCGTGCATTTTGTTAAAAGAGGCACTATATATTTTCTTTTTAGTATTAATATCGGTTGGAAATCGAAGGTTCGAAAGAGAATTTTTTTCCCAAATGAAATCATTTTGTATTAAAACTTAAGGACGCTCTTGGACTATTTTCGTATCTTCGTAACTGAAAATGTTAATAATGGAGTTGAGAAGTTAGTAGATGCCTTTGATTTTTTATGATGAAAGAAATTTTACCTCAAGAAGTCTTCCTCCGATTAAACGTTCCCTAAACTCTTAAAAGTCAATAAACAGAATTATCTATTCTTACAACTAAATAAGCTTACAATTAAATATAAGAAATCCTTTTGTTATGAAGGAAAACACAAGACCTTCGTGTTAACTGGAAAACTAATAAAAAATACGGACAGATTTAGTATCTTAAATTTATTTTTTAGGTAAAACTTCAACAATTGATAAAGTAAACAACTTTATTAATATATGGCTTTTTAATGGAAATTATCTAGTTTCAAATAATAATTCAAGTAAATACAAATTCAAACACTACATTTTTGTATGTCGCCCCTTCGCTTCAATATCCAAATGGTCGTTGATATGATGCGATTACTAAAAATCATCCCTTATTGTGTCTTCTAATTGACTGATATTTTAAAATAGATACTTCTCTTCCCATTTCTCCTCAAATAAATGATTTAAATTGTTTCGTTCACCAAGAGTATCAATGCTCCATCTTGTTGGACCTTAGTTCGGATCTTTCTTCCAACGTCATATTATCAATTGCCGCTTGAATTTTCTCGAAAAAAGTTGGGTACGATTGGTCTACCTTTAAATTCGTTAGTTTTAAAAGAATATTAATTTCTGCATTCAACTATAAATCTGGGATTTTCATCGGCCCACTATCTACTGTACCCTTAGAAGAAAGGGTTGCTTCATTTGTAAACTTCGTCTGTTTGGCAAAAGAACGGCTGACAACAAGTTCATCTTATTTTCAATGTAATGCTGAAACAAAAAGTATTTCCAACACATTCGAAAATGTCTCGTATTATACATACGTTTTCTTTTTCTCTTGCGCACCCTCTCAATTTAATGTCTAATTTAGAAATATTTGGCTGCAGTATGTATATTATGCATATTTCAGTCCAGTATTACTAAAATGGCTTTCATTTATTTTAATGTTATGGCAATGCATGTTACTAGCAGCTTTTCTTCGTCAAGCTTCAATCAAAATATATAATATTTACCCAAAATATTGGTAGATATATTGGAACATGAAACAACTTGTACCAAAGATCGTTAATAATGAGAAAAAATTATTAAAATTTGGGATTTCACAAGCAAAGAATAAATGCAACCTTTAAAATATCCAAAAACCAAATTGGGTACTTCAGGTTTATTGTACGAAGTTGGTTTGATAAGAATCAAAGAGGTGGCACCACCAATCGGTATCGAGATTGACAGTTAGTAGCATATCTCGGAGGAACTCCCACCAAATTTCAGCCGTATTACTTTATCACTTTGTGTTTAGCGTTCATTTGAATCGTGCAAGTCGACTGATTTCCAAAAAATGGATGAAAGACAACTTCATGTATTAATAATTTTCCTGAACGATTAAGCAAATCGCCTCATCAGGAGACTAAAGAAAAGCTTTGCAAAACTATAATAAATCTGCACCTTCAACTAGAGCAGATTATAAGTGATTTGAAAACTCTCGGGGTGGCCTTATGAGCACTCGTGATGGGACACGCTGTTGAAGCCGCTACCTCAGAAATCGTTCTTAAAATCCGTGATCTGGTGATAGGTGATAGAAGAGTGACAGTACATGAGATTTCTAGTGCTGTCTATGATCTTAAGCATCGTTTCGTCACTTTGGACGAAAACACCACTACACGCCTGTGACCAGAGAATTGTCCAAAAACCGGTTGCCAGAGAAGAGTCCGCGCCAAAAAAGGCAAGACCGTTCCATCAACCGGCAAAGTTATTTTTGGGATTGTCAAGATACAATCTTCATCGACTATTTGGGAGAGGATAAAACTACTTCAGACAGATATTCTGCATCGATATTGCATCGCTTGAAAACCGATTTGACGAAAAACATTCACTATCGACTCACAAATACTCCTTCTTCGCTGCGATACACCAGCTCATTCCTCTGGAGTGGTAGTCGCAAAATTAGCGGAGTTAGGAATTCAACTCGTTACACGTGCACTTTTGAGATTTAGCTTCCTCGGACCGCTTCCATAATATGAAAAAATGGGTGACCGGAAAGTGATTTTACTCAAACGAAGATATAATTGCGAAAACCAGAGTTTATTTTGCGGAATTTGATGAATCCTATTATATGGAAGTGATCAACAATCTCGAATAACGTTGGATGGAGTGTATGAACCTAGACGAAGGGCACTTTTGGAATATAAAAATGGTTACCCTGAAAAATTCAGTACTTTTCATGTCTACAGGGCTCTTTGAACTACTCTCTTAGAATTCCATTTTTGCGTGTATTCTTATAATGCTGAACAATTAGCTACTTTCTTCTTTTCAAGTGACAGCTTCCTTAAAATTTCAAATTGATTATGGGAATAGATAAGCACAACATATAATGTTTCTGACAGCACGTAAACGAGCGTACTTACTACAATTATTTCAATTACATTCATTTAGAAAAGCAACAATATTTCATAAAAAACTATTTATAATACCGACAAACAGAAGTTGTAGCTTTAATTTTGATTAAAACCGGAGATAATGCTCGAGCTTACAACAATAGCTTTATTAAACAAAAAAAGAATGGAAGAAGGAGGTTATATGCCTACACAACATGAAATAATGCGTGCAGAATTGTCAACGCCCACTGTATACGTTGCATGTCAAAGTGTAGTAATCTTTTAATGTTCATTGAAATGCAATGTGCCGACCGAAGCAACTGTTAGAGGGATATTAGCTACACGAACGGATATTTTTTTCTTCATGGCATAGTAGCATGTGTGCGCATGTGAGTGAGTGAGCGTCTTCGGAACGTTTTTTTTTCCCTTTTTGCCTGATGTGTGTATGTATGTATGTGTACGCCGAAGAAGGAAAATTGTTCCCATAAAACTTTGTTATTTTTAATCATGACAATCGAGCGAGCTCTGACGTGATTTTGATTGATGACGCTGCCGACATCTTTTCATAACGTAATTCGGAATACAATTATTCAGATGTGTTCTCGTCAAGTTTGAAATGTGTACCGAGCACATGTACGTATACAGACAGCGACAGGAAGACAATGCCAAAAAAAAAGCTAACAGACTCTGCAAGGCTATTTGCTTATTACATATTTTTTCTGTATTTGCCTGGTAACCGCTTATGTAACTATAAGTGTTGACGATAACATCTATATTTGGTCACAAATTTACAAGTTCTTTGAAAAATACAATTCTTAACTTATCGAAATCGAAGTTTATAAATAGTTTCCCTAGAAAACTTGGAAAGTTTTAATTTATATAAGTTGGTGATACCAACGCTGGGCCGTGCCATTCGGCAGATTGTGCACTGCATAAAGGG
Organism: Oryctes borbonicus; assembly: GCA_902654985.2. NCBI lineage: Eukaryota > Metazoa > Arthropoda > Insecta > Coleoptera > Scarabaeidae > Oryctes > Oryctes borbonicus. Next base: position 8,014,675 of record LR736868.1, read on the forward strand.
ACCTGAATAAGAGGGGCGCCGTTTTTGTAAAAAACCGAAATGCAATGCAGTTTCTGAAATGGTATCACTAGGTGTGATCATTTTCATCATTTTTGTTGGACAGAACCTTACTGTGTTTAAGCATTTGGGAAAACACCGTCTGAAAATGATCTCCTTATCTGAGCCTTCAGTTTACAATGTTATTACAAATCAAATCTATAACACGAAAGTTAGAAGAAAGAAACTTATTCTAGATTTCTAGCAGCGGAAAAGCGGAAAAAGAAGTAGATAAAACAAGACAGGAATATGAAACTATTAGTTAAAATCTCGCAGAATTAGAAGGTAAGGACAGCTTTGTCCATCTGTAATAAATGATAAACTTTAGGATGAAGTTCACCCCGCAATACGTCGAAGTCCATAAATAAACCAATAAAGGCCTAGAGGTAACAAATGATTCCTTATCAAGACGTTTAACACGCGGGAGTGCAATAGACGAATGGACGTTAACGAGAGGCGCTCAGACCAGGAAGCACGACGCAGTCAAAGCGCGCCCGGAAGATGAAGTAGCGGCCAGCAGTGGTAGCGGGCAGTGGCTCGCCCGGAATGATCTGTAAATGGAGTGTCGGATGTCGACGGGCACGGGCTATAATTCATGACGTCGAGACGCCCCGCAAGAGAAGTGAGCGTTTGAAGCCGCATAGTTCACTAGATGGATACAGTCATGTACAAGAAGGTGGTGATATTGCAGCAAAAGGAACGTCGAAAATTACAAAAGTTTACGTATAAACCATTAAGGGAGACTAAAGTTAAGCTCACAGTCCTCTTCTAACACTCAGACGTAAATATGAAGCTTACTAACTGTATTTCACCAATTTTCATACCAACCACCAACTTCTATTCTCTTATACAGCGATCGAAGCTTTGCACAGTTTCTGTTTACGAAAAGTTAACGGATTTTTTACATTATCACCATTATAAAGGAAAATAGACAACCAATAAAAGAACAATTACCAATGCTTTTGTTTAATTAAAAAAATCTACTAGTCGGCCGCAGCAACCGATGTTACCGATGTTGTTTAGCCAAGATGTTATCTTTATAATTTTTGGAAACTAGGATGAGCAATTAATATCTGTAATGCCAACCTATCAAGAATACACATGTTCTTGCTAGATTGTACCGTGTTATTGGTAAACCAATTACCATTGTATACGACACCGCTAAGCTGTGTTAAAGTGCTACCGTGTCCGAGTTCGTGACTTATTAAAGTGACATCATCATCACCAGGTGCTAGAGTTGATGAACCATTCCTCGAGAACTAGTTTCATTTTATCTTTCTAGTGTTCTTTATCTAATGCGTCCAGCAGGCGCCATTTTCCAATATGATTATTATATTTATAAGCTTTTGAAGAAACATGCTACTGAACTGCAACTATTGCTGTTATGTACGGAAATATATTAAATTTAAAAGTAAGAAAGGTGCACAAGAAAGGACGTCCAAGCAATCAGAAAGCTAGTTGGATGGCCTATGATTGCATAGGTCACCAAGACTAAAGAACACGCTGTGTTTCGTGTATATTTCTCTAAGAAATAACGCATTTATGATCCGCTGTTCAACGTAATACTACGCCTAAAATTTCTGCATACATGGGAATGCATTAAGTGGGGGATAGATATGCATGGAATCTTCGAAAAAATCAAGAATCTAGTTGCATAGATTATTATAGCGTAGGTGTTTGAGGGAAACATAGAATTGAAGAACATGCTGCTTTCTCCAGAGCATTTCTTCTGCTAACCCGTACTTGGTGATATACAACAAATAACGGAAAACAGTGTACTACCATCGGTTTATTCGGAAAATTTAGCAATCATTGCTATTTTTGTGCACGTGGCTGTATGTAGCGGTGGTTCTAACGGGCCACCCCGCTGGCGCGCGCGAAAACCTCCCGCTGGGCTAACCGAAGTCCCAATGCGATGTTTAACGTTTTGTTATATGGGCGACTACTACTACGGCCAACACCACTCGGAGAACGAACGCAAGGGACCTGATACGACATGATTTAGACACCCGAACGAACATAACCTGTGGATTCTCATATTATTATCAACGAAGCAGACGGTTCTCTCATTGTCAAAAGCCGTATATATAGATATCTAATTGTATGTATACATGTGTGTCTGTGTGTGCGTGCGTGTGAGCGATGACCTTTTTAACGCGTAACACATTCACGCTGACACATACATAGAGGCGATTGCGATTTGAAAATGTTCCCGACCTATCGTCCGCGACAAATCAGAGTCGATTCCGTTTGTCTGTCGCGACTATTAATCACTTCCTAACGACTTTTGTGTAAACGAGAAAAAAATATTGTCGTATAGTTGGTTAGATATTTCGGTATTGGGTAAGTAGTTTGGGTGTTCTGGATAATAAAGTTCTCAAGTTATTTTCTATTATAAGTTTTCTACCAAAAATATTCTTTTAATGGAACAACAGTAACATCTTCTGGCAGATTTGTATCTTACGTCTAATTTACATTCTTAAATCTTTTGGGTAAGTTTTGGGGTTTCCTCTTCTATATCTTTGTTTTTAAGTGACCCCACGGAAAAAAATCCAATGAGTTTAAATCAGGTGACCAGGAATGACCGGGAAAAATTTTGTCTAATTTCTATCGATAATATTGCATAACGTAGTGGAGCCCCATCTTGTTGAAATCATAGGTCTCGGCTGATTACCATTACCAAGCAGATTCCAAATGTTTGGTGCAATGTGGTTCCGCAGTTAATTTAACCAACCCTGTTAGGAGGTTTTCTAAGAAATATGTACCTCAACAATACCAGCCCACACATTAATTTTTTAAGGATGCTGTGTACAATATATCGTCATCCAATGTGGTGTTTGATTACTTCGGATAAGCTGATTTTATTATTTTTTTTTAAGAATAAAGTTAATAACATAAATTATTAAAATAGCAGAAATCAACTAAATAACTACTAAATTGCTTAAATTCTATAAATATGCTGTTGAAAATTTAAATTAATTACGTAAAATTACAAATGCGTTATTTTATTTTTATGTTAAGTGCAACGGAACATACTGCTTGTTTATTGTTTTCGTGATTTACTTTTCCTTCCACTTTTCTATATCATTTTTCGTCTGGGTACGCTTGTTGTATTTTTGCAAAATTTAAAATAATTAAAAAACGATTGCACATGTTAAAATATGTTAGATGAATCGATCTCATTGGTATTGGTGATCCCCAAAGAATTCAGATTTCCGTAACTCATATTCTTCGCGATATGATAGTTGCAGTTCTCCCTGGAACAATTTCACCAACAGCTTGATTCAAGTAATATTAGATAAATTATTACTACTACCAAATCATTCAAGAAAACTTTGCAATAAATATTAAAACTAGTTGTTGCAATTTAATACGCATTAAGAATCACCAAAATACTTATTCATTATTCCACCTACAATAATTTACATTTTTCCAGAAAGTACTCCTTTTTACGTAATTATTTAGGTATAAATGCCAGGATTATTAGTTGATAAACATTTTATTCCGAAATGAATAACATTGATAAATTTTAACGCGGTAACTCTATTTTCGAAAAGCGAAACAGAATCGATCGACTTCCGTCATAACCGTCGCCAGCGATTCTCTTTTTTGAGAGGTTGAATTAAATTCGGTATCTAATTTACATTATCCTTCGTGGAACTTCGCCACCCTGCGGTATATATTCCATATAAATTTAGATGATCAGAGATTAGAATAACGATTTTACAAAAATGTATCTGTCGCTTCGGTGAAAGGGCGCGCCTGAACCTCTACTGCGGCGCGCACAGGATCCAATTTAAAGGATTCCCAGAACACTAAATCCGTCTCAAATTAGAGATAACTCCACGGTAATCCCTGTTCCAACTACTACTCATTGGTTGTCGTTGCTCCCATATCTCACTCTATCCTTCTTCATTACAGCACCTTGCGGTAGAGAAGTTTGCGGATAATACGCCTGCCAGGAATTCTAAACCTGTGCTAATGTATTAATAAAGATCCAAAACAAATTATTTTTTTATTCGTCGGGGTTTAGTGAAACAAATTTAAAGCGTTATTGATATTTTGGTAATATTTTAACAAAATGCATAAGTACTTCTCTTCTTGGAAGCATTTGATAGGTTTTCTTTTAATACGTCATAAAAAGAACTTTTTTTAACTGTTTGATACTTCTACGTTGTACTTCAATTTTTTCAACTCTGCCATTAAAACGACCTAATCCACAAAAATGCAGATCTCTGTAAGAATAATGCAAAGAACTTACAGAATTATCTATTTCATAGATGGTTAGCAACGAATTACAGCAACGACGGTGGGGTGGTGTAAGCAACACGAAAGGTATCGGTACACTCTGTACTACACAAATTCTTCAGTTCATTCAGAAAATCTGCTTTCAGATAGGAAATAAGCACCATGAAATACGTAAAACAATAATAGGTAACTGTTTGTCTTCATTTCTCACCATTCTGCTTAAGAGTAACACTTCTCTGGTTAATACCCGCACCATTACAATTCAACTTCGAATTTCTTGCGTAGTCATATTGTGTAATCCTTCTCCACCCCAGTCGTATCCGATTTTTCAAAAGTATACAATTAGTTGAATCAGCACGCAGTCATTGATTTAAAGAATGTGAAAGACGAAACTCTACTGGAGGCGTGAAAAACCCGATTAGCGGCTCAAATTAAATTACGTTCCGGCGATTCATCATGACAATTCGTATTCGAACGCGCTATATCGCTAAGTGATGAATTTTACTTTCGCCATAACCTTTTGCTTATCTAAAATACCGTTCGACGGTAAATTGGATTACATTTGTGTGCACATGCTTAAAGTATCGGGAATTAATATGAAAGGAAACTATCGAAGAATTTTAAGGTAGTTGGCATTGGTGGCAGTGGTCCAGCAATAATATTCCAATATCATTACTTTGGAATTGCAATGTTTGTCCAAAGTTAAAATACATTTTCCATTCTGAAGGTGATATCTCCAAAATTGTGGTTTTTAAAGGCTTCTGGACTATCAATTAGGTACTTGAAAATTGAGTTTTTTCCGATCGCAACATGCTTGTTATACAAAGCTCCTTCTAATTTCAACATTTTACAACGCAATTAACAATTCGTTTAGTTACAAGAATCAGACGAGGCTGAAGTATTTTCACACGAATGCAAATATCCCAAGAAATTAATTCAGTAGAAGGTGTTTGAATTCAATGCCAACTCAGCGTACAGTAACACGAAACGCATTACACTAAATGCTCCTCAAATATCCGTTAATCTCTCCATTATTCTCACGTAATGTAATTACCCAAGGCGACAGCGTGAAAATCTGTGTTGAATTTCAAGAAAATCGCCATTCTTCTAACAATAATCGTAATTTTTTGGGAAGCGTCACGTTTCCATTCGCTACACCGCTAAATTTTCTCGTGACTATTGTCTCCATACTTTAAACGTGCATCGCGTTCAATAACGACAAGATAAAGCTGTAATTGTATAATGTTATTTTTCCACAATACGTTGGTGTCGTTGTCTTTATCGCGGTTAAAGGAAGAACACAAGGCGCCTGAACTAATTTCCGAATGGAGATGTAGCCTCGAAAACCTTTGGCTTAAATGATAGACTGCCTCTCTAATGAATCCTTTTTTTTCTCTTTCCGATGTGAACTGCTGAAGAAATAGACGGGTCCAACTAGACAATCCCAACTAAAGGCGATCTGCCCCATTTTTCATATAAATTTCATTATTGACGCTGATTTATCATAGCGTTAAATTAGTTTTACCTTTTATATTGATCGATAATCCAATAATAGGGAGAATAACGTCGGCTCTATTTGTGTTGTGTAGCGCTAGTTAATGTCGGCAATGGAAAGATTTTTGGATTTTTATGAAGATTGATTGAGAGTGTACGTGCTTCATTTGCTGTTAATATAAAGCATTGTTTCTAATTTGGATAATTATAGGTAATCATAATAATAGATTGTCAATTTCATAGAGAAATGGGGAAATTAATTGAGCCAGTATTGAAATTACTTCTAGGCAACAGAAGAAATTATAAAGTTCACTCCACACAAAGTAGTTAATAATATGAGTTTGTTTGTTGATTAGTCTATTGAGTCCAAGAGGGACACAAATTTATTTAATTTTTAATTACAACGTTAAGTACAGAAATTCCCCACTTAAATGAAAACTAGTGTTATACAAATATTTGTGTTTTGCAATCTTCATAATTCAACCTACGGCCATCGAGTGGAAAGTTATCAGGATTTATTTTTAGAAGAAAAAAATGCCATTTAATACATTCTAAACTCGTTAATACAGTTGCGCGCGGTCAAACAAGAAATTCGATTAAAACGCCGGGGAAAAAAACTATTTACATCAAAATGTTGTGAATACTCTTCGTCACGCTGCGTTCGCGCGTCAAAAATTGAAAAAAAAAAGTCGTGGCATCTGGAACACACATCAATACGGGGAAAAAACATCACAGAGAAGCGTAGGTCAATGATGTCAATATGATGACGCGTCACCTTGCGGCTACAGATTGATTTATGACGGCTCGTGGATTAATTAACGGCACAACCATCGCCGACTATAGGGACAAATCCCGCATCACCCGGACTGGAGATACCCCGGCGCTGTATCCGACACAAACATCCCGACATCCCACCGTCGCAAAGCGCTCGTAATTGTTTCTTGCACGTTACAATCCAATCATCAATCATTATGGGTAAGATGATATGTAGACATTCTACATACTTACCTATGCATTGCGTATGAAGGAATATGGTACATCCCTTATTAAAATTGAACAAAGGAAAATCTTGTTTTATATCGCACTAATCTTACGTAGAAACATAGTAAGCTTTTATTTATTATAAATAAATAAATTTATTATAAACACAATTTCTATTAACTAACGGAACAGTCCGCTTTGGCATCGGATACCGTTTACACGTTTAGTGGTCGTGATGAATTTATTTTTGGCTTGTACCCGACGTAATTTTCTTATTCATCATCGTTCCATGAAGAAAAATTGCACGAAACGTCAATTTCCTTTTTGCTTAATGCTATGTCACAATTTCAACAAAATTCTCTATGATGATACTAGAGAAATATTCACAGGAAGATTGCCAGACCTCCAAAACCTAAGACGGAATATTGGAATTGCACTGTTTACATGGAATTACAAAGCCCGTCTATAGGAATCTACATTTCTTTTGCCGCAATATTTGTCGCAAGTATCACCACGATAATTAATGTAATCTGGCTTTCATCGGTAAATAATGACGATTTGGAATTTCCTTGGTATTTTCCGATGTAGTTAATTATATGAAAAAAAAAAATCCCAGCAAAGAATCGAAATATTGTGAAATATTTGCAGATAACAACACAGACAGGTCATCGTAAATCGCAATTTTCTTGACAATCCTCTAGTGCCCGCGCTATCTGTTAAATTAATATCAAAAAGTAAAGATAAGGCATGTCGCTGTTTCAAAATTAAGATGCTGGAGTTAAAGGAATCATACTTGCGTTATTTATAACAAAAAAAGTGCTGGATGATAAAATGATAAAATTGAAGATGTTCTAAAATTGTTTACGATAAAAATTTGGAAACTCTGATGCTATTTCTCTTAAGCTTCTTTGCTTATCTTCAAATATTCGAGTTTGTTAACATAATTGTAGTACTGAAAGGTTTATATTCGACTAACATAAACTGACGTCGTTTTCAAATATTGTTACTACATTTGAAACATTTCTTCTAGATGTGAACACCCAGAAAAGCCTCCACGAGTTACTTCCATTTCTCAGGCGAAGCAAAGTTTTTTTAGAATCGTAAATCTTGCAACAAGGTTTCCTCGTTGAGAACATGTTTTGCATTACATTTGGCTCTTAAAAAGTTAGCTTAATTAAAATTTGCTTCTTTTGCTGTTAAGCCAAAGCAGGGCAAATTGTACCGTGCAACCCAAATTGTAGCACCATTATTAAAAAATTCCCATTCCTGGGCAATATTGCAAAGCAACATGTTTTATAGTGGCTTCACTAAAAATTTAGATTGAAACAAATTACTGAATCTCATCTTTAAAAAATAAGCAATTTGGAAGAGTTGAAATAAAATGTACACCACATTCATATCAACATTTAATTCCGTTACAAACATAGTAGAAAGTGTTCATGTAACTTACAATTATTTAGCGGAGCTGCATATAAATTGAGAAAACTCTTGCAAGTTACTCACTCCGAACTTCCAGACAGCCTGATTCGAAAATTGTAAAACTTTAATCCAGAAAAGGAAAGAATTCAATCATTTTTAAAGACAACCATTTATTAGAATAATAAACTCGTTCGTTGAACCAATTTTGATAAAGAAATTGTGACATTAACGTACTTCTTTATTATATTTACGTACCTCTTTCGTTCGGTGTAATTTAATATCTAAAGGATAAGAAATAAGAAAAATACACACATAAGGACATGTTCACTCTGAGTGTGTACATATTGAAAAACGCTGAAACACGCCAATTTTATTTTCATAAAGGGTACTAATTGACACAATTTTTTTTTTATTCCTGTTTTATAACTATGACGCCATCATGTTTTTTTTTTTTTCTTCGAAAACATGTTTCTCAAATCGCTTATAATGACTGAAAAGTAGTGTACTGAAAAGAAAATTAGGAAAATATCCGAAAATATGGCTTCTTCTGAATACAAGATCGTGTAAGTGAAACCTCCACGCATTGTGGTCAATTTAATGTAATTTAATGTAAAAAGTACATTGAATCATAGAGAAAATATTAATATAAAATTATATTCAAAATGGGTGTTTGAAAAGTAAATGTGATAGATATAGTCCGAATCTGAGATATTAACGAAAGTAAAAATCGAAATATTTATTAATCAAGGTTATTCTAATAGCGGGTATTCACGGGGCTTATAGAAGAGAAAAGGTACTAATTATGTTAGGACAAGATGCAGAAGCCAAAGGTAATATGGATATCATTAAAATTTCTAACTGCAGAGCACTTACTCAAAGAATTAGTTCGTTTCAGATGTATTTCATATTGTACTCCATCGAAAGTACTCTGCTTTGAGTCTTAAGTTTTGGGGGTTGTAGATTTCTCATTAGATACGTTAATGACAAATCTGCCATTAAGTACTAGTAAAATAAGGTATACTCCAAGAGAAATTACTGTATCCGACGGGCCACTCCTTCAGACGCTCTTCTGTGGCGATTGTAGTTGGTTCTGGAGCAAACATGAGAATTGGAGATCTATTTCAATGACCGAAACATACATCGAAGCTGAGCTGTTGCGGACAATGTTGGTTACTTTATCGACACACTACTGTACATACATATTTCTACAATACGAATATTGAATACGAATTTACCTCCACAAAAAAGGTACGCACCAATGAATTATTCATTATTCTGTGCAATTTAGTATCATTTAAAAACTAATTAATCATACAATTAGTTAGTTTTGTCTGTTAAATTATATGAAAAAAAGGTTCTCCTCGCACACGGGAAAATAGATACTCCAGTATTTTTAGTTTTCGTACTCAGCTTTCTGGTAGCAGAACAAAAAATTAACCTTGACTTCTCACACTCTACAATTTCTTCTTGTATGTATGGTCAGCGGTGCGTTCACTTCTCGTGTAGCTCTTGGCCGTTGTTAGTAGTTATGCGATGTTAATAAATATGTTAATTGTTTAACAACGAAATTGTTCAAGTTAAATACGCGACTTTGGAAGGAAGGAAAGAAAGCTAACCACGGTTTTCTCTCAGAAAGAGGCTAGGATTCCGAACGATTTAATTTCGGATCCAGCCGTCTCAGCGGTTCGACTCGTTTCGTAGAAGCATATAATTATTGTGGGTTGTTTTCTTTGGCAAGAGCGGGAATACGCTGCTTGCATATAATTGGTTTGAAAACCGAGAGTGCCGTAATTTCCTGTTGTACACCATTTACGATTATACGCTGCAAAGACGAAAAATATGGTGGAAAATAATTGGATTCCGGCATTGCTACCATCTTGTGCGCACTATACGTGTGAAGAAAACTTGCTTTTATGTCACAGTACTGTAAAAATCATATTCAAGCTTTATTAAACCATGGTTATTGGCTGCTGGTTCAAAACATGTATAGCCTGGATAGTTACATAGTTATCTTCATGCTCCTTTGCAATTATCTTGACTTAGTGTAAGTGTAGGTCGCTAGGTAGGTCCAGCACTTGTTTGTTATGACAATTTAGGGTTGAAAAAATGAAATCTGCCTATATCTGCCACACTTTCCTTTCTCCTTAATTCAGCAGATTGTATTAAAAGGCACGTATGTAGAATTACAACATTTAGGTAAAATCTTGGAATTATAAGAACATAGATGAATAAATTCAAAGGCTCATTAAACGCCTTGAAACTGCATCTGATAATATCTATAAAAATAAATGTAACTTCCTTCTTCTGATCCGACAATTTGGCCATTTTTATTAGATCGCCATCATGAACATTCTTATATGAATACGATTACTTAATCCCCACTTGAGCGAGTAGCAAACTACACAAGTATACTACTGCTACGGGATCGTGTTCAAACATGGCCAGCATAATTTTTCTGCGCGCTTTTTCATTCTACCAACGGTTATGTTATATTTTTATTTCGTCTTGACATTCGCCATGCCTCATTTATATTAAAAATGAACTGTCTGCAGCACTGACGACAAGCCTCGCCATTCAACTTGCCACGATTTAATTTTTTATTTAATAAATCACTTTCTGGCGAATGGTCATCTCAGGCATTTGAGTAATCGCTCCTATTTATTTTCCGCTGAATTCTAAGTGTCTGCTATATGAATTACATGAATTTATTTCACCGATTATGTTTAATTGCGCTTACGTATAGGAGTAACACGTTTGCTCTTGAAATTAATTACGCATTACTTAAGTTATTTAAGTTAATCACGCTATTCGCCGAATAAAGCGAACATAAAAGATTATATAATTGATTTGGAGTGTAAATGTTATTAGAAATATCGCTGCACCAACCGCTTATGTTGATTCTCCATTGCTGTTTAAGGGATAGAGAGCAATGAAGTAATAAATTTCTAATGCATATTAGATAAAAAAAAAAAACACATTTATGGAAAAACCAACCTAATCTTTGATGAAATTACGTCAAACTCGAGGTATACGACAATAGGTGATATGCATTTAATGTATGCGACGCATTAGTTGAACGGAGCGGGTATTGCTTCAAATCAGATTCCAAATGTTCACTCGGCGGGTGACGCTATTTCATCATGGTGAATAAGCCAACAGATGAAATACTTTTCGAGCTTTTCTGTTGTTATTAAGCCAGTATTAAATTAAAAATTGTTTTCGCAGCAAAATACATACATGTTGTGACGATTAAATTGCACCCTTAAACGGGTAAAAGGTAAAGGATAAATTGGAAAATAATTGCAAAAGCCGTAAATGTCTAAAAAATTACCATTGCGGTACTTTATAATTTACATGAGGAACATATCTTCCTTTCAAAGAAGAGACTATAACTCCGAAGATCCATTCTCAGTTAATATAAAGGTTAACAGATAAATGCTTTGGGAGTGCTGAAGCAGGACAAATTGAAGTAGTTTCTAGAGTACTTGCTTTTTATTGCTGCAAGGGCAAATTTAGTCCAGTTCAGGTTACTCTAGTTCATTATTGCTGCTGAAGATGATAGCTTAGCTATCGAAACGTGTCAGTGAAATGTTTGTAATAGAGGGTAACAATGAAGTGTTTCAGGTTAGTCCAATGGAAAATTTTAGCACTCGGGGGTGCCCACTTTTTGGCATAATTATGTTTATCACTCAAATATTGAAATGAATAGTTTTTAATGATTAAAAATGATGTCCTATCAATTATCTGTTTCTTGCAAGAAAGTAACGCATAGTTGTCGCGGACGCTCTCCATTAAGCAGCCTCTTTCGAATTTTGTTCGGCGACAGACTTGTCCGAGTGTCCTCGTTGTGCGTTCTTTGATGATAATGCGCGATATACTACGCCCAATTTGTCCTATATACATACGATTTGTCACATCTTTTTTGCTTATAGTAAGAGTGTTGTACGTGTTTATTTTAAACTACTTCTTAAAATCCTGTTTTCGAAAATGTTCTAAATCCCTTTCTTGTAATTCCCCTCTTATTGTTTCCTTTTGCTTCTTGAGTTTATGTTCTTGCTTATCCTCTTCAGAATACTTCTTCAATTACTTTTAACAGTTTTAAATGAATGTGTAATTCTTTCCTCGTCTATTAAAATTAATTTTCTAAATAGTTTATTGGAAAATATGTTTGTTGTCAAAATTTGTTTATGTTTTCCTTCCACTTGATACTTGAAATAGTTGGACATAACGACAATCATTTCTGATGTTATGGATTGACATTGTGAACTTATGCTGCTGGATTTTAAATAATGTGTGCTGCGTGCGGTTTATGTATTTTTACAAAAAAATTCTTAAAAATATAAATTATTGAAAATCCAATAACTAAACGTTTAAGTTAGTGTTGGCGAGCAATATTTTTGGTACGAGCGGCGTCCGCTTATAACAAGTCTCACTGAGTAGAAACTAATTATAACCATATTCTAACTTCGTTTCCAAATAAAGCCTCAAAAATGTTCATTGATTAAATTACTTACGTTACATGGTAGTGAGATTGAACTGACATGGAAGGAAATACATAGAAATATTTATAATTGCTCCCTTTGACTCCGAGGCTTCAAAATGTAATACTATTTTGACTTACAAAACCTTTCACGAACTATAAAGCGTTAGATTTTCAATATATACGTACGTTATTTCTGATTTTCATTCCTAGAACTAACCCACATGATACTATACAGAAATTACATTTGATAAATGAGAATTCTAAGAATATCAATTTCTGCTCTAAAATTAAAACATATTCTTTCGTTTCTCGTATTAATGCCAAGGCGTGACATAGCCTCGGAATATGAAATAATTTCTGCGTAACTTCAACAATGGCAATCGTAATATAAAATGACAAAGGACGACTGTGTCGTCATAATAATAATAATAATAATCTAGTGTGCTAGCGCGAGATGCGTACAAAAACTCCTAGAAAACACCCGAAGGATCTTATTAAAAAATGAATAGGCGACATAATAAATCTCATATGATCGTCAGAAAGAATAAATGAAAAAAATGAATGAGCGGATTTCGTCGGGGAGACGGATTGTAAAGGCTCCCGCGGTCCGAGTTGGCCATGATACGACAATTGAGAGTAGGTGGTCTGGTAGGAAGCGGTATCGAGTCGTTCTCGGCCGATCTTTGATCTTGCTACCGCGTGACTGGCAAAATACGCAGATGGACAATGATATAATGGATCCACTATTACGGAACCATGCATCTGTAATACCTGTGTATTAAATTATATATGGTTCGGTTATCTATCGCTTTTTATATTGTTGTAATCGTTCGCTTCCGTCTTTTTATATTGCGCGTACGTGGAAATCACCATTTCACCGACACGGAAATCAGGACCCATTACAATAACCTTTCATATCATAGCTGCCAATTTAGGAAAATGTAATGATTTTATGCAAAACCGCGGTATACATTATAGAATTATCACACAGAAAAATACTTTCCTAAAGATTAGGAACGAAACAAATCACAGCATTTGCAGCAAATTCGAGACACGCCGAACATGACCAAACAGCAATTAAAGTTACTGTTGTTCCGCGGGAAGAAATGAAATGGAATGAAAAAACCCCGACGATTCCCCGTAGCACAAACTCACCTCAACGAAACATAAAAATGACATTCCAGTTTCTTAACGGAACACTGCATTGAAATTATTGCCGTTCCCATAATCAGCACAAGTCATTAAGTTCCCACTGTTTATTCATAATTCCTGCGAAGAGAAGGAAAGAGAACCGCTTTACAGAGCGCCGACGTCGCCTCCTTTCATTTCCTTCGCGGCGAAGTCGCGTTTAGATAGGTATTTGCAGCTTATACCATCGGAGCTTTGTGCTATTTCTCACTCTAAAATAGGAAAATTGGTAAAGTGCAAGTATTGACGTCTTCTACTCGAGCAATACTACGGCTCAAAATTCTACATGCAAAGAATTGCTGGGTAATTAACTGCAATATTTTTAGAATGGCGATATTTCTTATAAAATGTCATTCAGCCAATAAAACAGCATGGTACATCAACCACTTAGCCTAAACGCCGCGATGCGACGACGACGTCCTCATCTCAATCGAAGAAGAACGGCTTCTTGCAATTAATATTAAAAGGGAAAAAGGTTGATGCCGGGTCTCGCAGGACGTATTTATTACGGCCCGCACTTTTGCCCTTGCTTGACACCCATACACTCATCGCACCCCAACTTATTGTAATGAAGTATAGCTCAAAATTTAAAGCAAATGTTGCATAAGTTCGTAAAGTATTCTGCATTCTGTATATATTGTACAAATGATTATAAAACTAATTTAGTGTAAATATTAATACCGAGTATCTGGTAGATATTCATAATAACAAAATAAAAAGTGAGGATGTACTATATTGCTAAAGCAAGTTCAAATTAACCAGTTTTTTTTTGTAGTATGAACAAGGCAGTACTGGTAAAAACTTCTGCTTCCATGAAGGAAGAAAAGTATAATGTAACAAACGAAGTTGGAAATTATAAGTCTTTTTAGTTTTCAAGAATCCTCTTGCAAATTTTAGTAGAATTACTTGATTATTAATCCCTCGTGTGTACACTGCACATGCATGCGCGTGGAATCCCTTCCGGTTCCTCTTTGTATGTTTAATTTCCTTTTCGATTCCTTTTTGAACAGTGGCGGAAGGTATGGTTAAAAAGCAATTGACTAAACTTAACAAAAACAATAAAATTCAACTTGCGATCTAAGAAAGTTTAAATCATCACACGGCATTACTAGTTGTGCCAAAATAAAGATTAATACGAATAATAGAACTAATTTAGAGTCTTTTCTATTAATTGTTGGTACCAAATTATTATTAGCATTTTACGTTTATCGAGTAATCGATTGAATACGTATCCTTCTTCGTATATCAAAATATCAACATACCGCCCTTGCTGTCTTTTCGCAACTCAGCCGCCCATTTTAAATAAACGTCAGCTGAAGCGATAATATCGCGAAATACCCGAGATCTTGATCGTCTTTCGCGTAACGACCGTGAGGGGGACGATCCTTTCGCATTCATCAGACGATGCGAAAAAGGAAAACTGCACAAGCGTATATAGAGGTAGAAGAAAAGAATGATCATAATATGTACGATTAATAATTGTTCTCTATTCCCGTGTAATCTGTATAGGGTGCGTGTTTGCGAGGTGGGATGACGTTGCAAGTCCGCGACCCTTCTCTTCTCTAGGGCGTAATGAATTGATCCTGGGGCGCCCGCAGTGACCATAGCCTACGATTCCCCGTCCTCTATCTGCTGAACGAGCGGCGATCTTTCACCTCTCGAAACTCGCCACGCAATCCCGACCGACGTGGGAGCTTATCTCCTCATCCGGGCAATTTAAGAGCGAAAAATATCATTTTAATATTTTTATTGCTCCAAGTTAAGAGTGAAATTTTCGCTGCCGCGTTGCAAGCGTAATAAATGTGCCGCGCGCGGAAGGAGAGAAAAAGTTAAAAGCGCCAGGACTGGAGACGAGATTAGAACGATAAAGAAACAAACAGAACACATTTAAATGGAAAATAAAATCTCGGCAAGGCGCCCCACCCTCGGTTTAGAAAATATTAAATAGGATGCAGTTTTTATGAACTTTGCAAAGACGTTTTTTTTATTTTAATTTTAATTTGTTATTTACTATCTCCTTCAAAAGAAGAGGGAAAGTTCAATAAATTTTCTATTTTAAATTTAACGATTAAATTGTTTTTGTTTGGTATCACAGGCGCTATTTGGTGGTGCTTTCAAATGTCTTTCTAATTGCCTCAAACCTCAAACGGATACAAATCTATTATTTCTCTCGATTCCTCATATTCTTTTCTTTCTGTATATATCAAATTTGGAGGATGTTGCATAATAAAATGTTGGTGTAAATAATTCTCACAATAAGACTTCTAAGTATTCAAGAAAGCTATTTAAGAAAAAAACAAAACAACTGTAAAGGTGAAAAGTTCATTATTAATTAAAATTGAAACAGACGATGAGAACAAAATATAATATTTAAAGATAGGGCCATTAACGAGTAACTAACTAGGAGTACGAAAAATAAGAGTCTATTTAATAAATTACTTAAAATTTTCACCATCTTGTGCAGCACATACTCTTACCTTTTCTGCAGCTCTCCATATGTTGTTTTATGTATCAAAACTGGTGACTTTGTTTCCACAAAGATGTATTGCATCATTTGATTTGTAGCTAATAGAACTATGCAAAGAAGCCATAATTTTCGTACAATGTTCTATTTGAAACAAAAAGATTGATATCTGCTTCCCATTTAATCAAGAGTGCTACGAAATTGAAAATATTTTTGGAAATTTCCACCATCACTTGCAAAGGCACGTCTAATAGGCGGCAAAGCATTTATTTACTATATATCTTTTTTTTTCAGTATCTAGCTTAAATCGTAGCTTAGTGGTAATAATACCTTCTAGCAGAAACAATAAATATTTCCACGATGAATTCTAAACACTCGATACATATCTATCAAAAAGGGCTTATTAGGATTTGTATTCAATCATAGAAACAATTTCTTCAAGATTTTACACTTACCCTTGGCAAGAAATCCTTTCCCACTCTTATATATAAAAACTACATAAAATATATTCGGTAACGTATATGTCGTCTTTACTAGCCGCTCAAATAAATACGCTAGTCACTAATCAATCAACATGTTGTAATCGTACCTCCATACTAAATTTCCGAGCACAAAAGCACATCGTAACTGTACAAATTTCCTAGGTTCGTAAATGTAACGCTTTAGGGGGCACTTTATACCCTAAACGTGGGAATTGAGGGCTATCAAAGAACGAATATCCAATTTGTTCATAGCTTCCGGGTCCAAGAACCTAAATTACCCTATTTGCCGCCCTATAGTCGCCTATCGAAATACCTTCGCTATACAATCTATAAATGATCGTACAAGACGCACAAAAATAGTGTTCAAAGCAGGGACAAAGACACAATTAATTCGCGTATCTTTTTATCTTTTTATGTATATTTAGCTAATTAAAAATTAGGCCGTTTTAAGAATTATAATTATATATCTTGATTTATCAAACTAATTTATGAATTGAGATATATAATTCATAGCATAAAATTTAAAAAAGCAAACCACTGCGACCTTAACGATTCCTTCTTATTTGTTTTAAGTTGTAAGTAACATACGATTTCGCCAGAAATTGACATCAACGCCGTATCTAATTTATATCAGAAAAGTATACTAAAATCTTATTAAACAGATTATACGCTCCACGTCACTTTGTTCTTCCAATATCCTTGAAAAATTATTCGGGATGTCTTGTTTAATACGCTTCTGAACTTATTACCTTCTAACAAATTCATGAACAACATTCAATGGACATACCACTATTACTTTCACCAAATTGATGCACTTAGTCGTAATCGTCGTAATGCCAAATATAGCCTTTGACAATTGATGAATAGCTCTACCAATTTAACACCATTACATTTTCCCACTTATCGGAGTAACTTTTTTTGTTAAAAAAGGATTTCTTAAAAGAAACGATCTCGCGTCTGCGTTAACCGTTAATCATAACTTTACCCTACACATAAAACAGTACAAATGGCATCACTTAACGCAGTTCTGCGATATCTAGTACTCTAGCAAAACTAAAATTTTTCGATTGCTATCGCGCCGCCAAGAGTTACAACTCTAATCATAAGCATATAGCGCACATACAATGGCTGCAATTTAAAATGCTCAGCCCCAAAATTAATAGTGTTTCGCTAAAATTTTATAAACGTATTCCTGAAAATCAACTTAAACGATTATTTATCATATTGCATTGATCTAGTTTGCTTTTCAGCATTTACTAGAGCCAGATATTCCGCGCATGTTTTTACAAGAACATCTGTTACAAATGTACAAAAATGAATAAAATGCGTGCAGTACGTTTCAAGCAATTAATCCCTTCGAACCTGGCCGGATTATTGAACATTCGACTGTATTACGGTGTTAGAATCCGCAGATAACTCACATAGATATAGACAACAGCGCTTGCAAAAATCTATGAAATTGCACCTCAGAAAACAAATCACTTATTGAAGTATCTCAAATTAAGGACAGGTGCACTCTTCAAAATTATCATTTCAACATCACATACGTAGGTAACAGTAGCTAAGAGGACTTTCAAAACGATGAGCTGTATTTTACGGATTATTAAGAAAGGTTGTATTTAGATCATAGATACTCAGTAAACGAAAATTTAGAGGCATTATCTGGGGTGCTGAGAGAATTGAAAGAGTGTAAGTAAGTATGTGGATTTCAACTCTCGGTGAGCTTAAAACTACATTTTTTCTTGGTCTTACCGACGGGAATAAATCTAATCAATGAATTAAAACTTTCGTTGGCTCCGGTAATGTTCGAACTATGCTACACAGTCTATACGAAATTATCTGTTCATTCTGAAAATGTGTTTCAAATGATACAAGCAGCAAAACAATAAAATTGATTTCTCCATTGTCTAAAGATTATAAAGAAAGAGAGAAAGAGAGAGAGAGAAAATTAGAACAAACTACAAAAATCTTAGAAATGTTCAGCTATTAATTGCTATATTTTTTCTGTTTATTCTACGTATTTCGTTTTCATTAGGCAACTGTGTCGCAGAATAATTAAGATGTTTATTGTTTATGCTATTTAGGGAAGATATATTTTCTGTTGACTTTCTGAAAAACAAAATAAAATAAAAAAATAATAATTATTAGATGAATATTAAAAGTACACATGTGTTCATTACAAACAAACACTTACCAAGGAACATTAAGTAATAGGTAATAAGGAATACAAAAGATAACTATCGCAATATATTATAGGAGGTAACGTAAATTTGCTCGCAATCGTCATCAGTTTATGTAGTCATCAGCGCCATGATAAATGATATCGCTTTTCCAGTGCTTCCTCGCTTCGAAAACAAACAATCGTCTCATATGTATATGCATGCACTTGTGTATGTAGACGTCTATACGTTGCTAGTCATGTCGCAAATTATACGTCCACGGTCGACTATCGGGACAGATAATCGGTAATCAAAATCTCAGGCACACGAGCGTACAACGGTAGCCTCCAACCATTGATCTAATGCGAGCAACATAGACGCGCACACACACGGATACGCACAAAGAGCATGTAGTGTTGTAAGGCATTGTAACGGCGTCCGTAGGCCATCCATCAGTCATTCGGACAGCGTTCCCAACAACCATGAAAGAATTTACTTTCAATTAAAAAAGCCTAACGTATTTAGGCGCGCAAGCCTATACACTCACATAAACTTAGGTTTGTACGTACATACATACATAGGACGAACATCCATTGAGCTTCCCTTATTTCCTGATTTCGATGGTTCACAAAGAGATTTTTTTTAATTAAATTAAAATGCATGCAGTAGGCATACTGTGCTACCTTCAGTTATTTTTATTCATTTATAGATGGCGTGGATAGCAAGTGTTGGTGGAAATTCATTTTTAATTTTTCATTTGTTTGTTTGTTTTCATTATCATCATATGGATTGTTGCTATTGTTACTGTTACTGTTGGATTCGAAGGTTTCTAATCTTAAATACTAAGTTAAATCGGCAAATTTAAATTTTTAACGAAATGATGGGTAATACTTTAACAAATAAATTGGAAGAATTTTATTATTCACATGACTGTCCTTGGCTTACCTCTCCACTTCGACCCGCCTAAAAAGATATCTATTGGGGGCGACAGTGCTTCACACAATATTAATACATGCCTTTACTACTGTAAGTATTCGGATTGTTCAAGTAAAAAGTGAAACATCCACATACCTATCAACGTTATTAAAGAAAGTACACGCTATTGAACTCCTAAACAATTGTTTTGACTCTCCTTGATTTACATTGTGATTAGATTATCAATGATTCTATGATTTAATTTCATAGATGTTGTAACTTTTGGGTGGCGCCTCAAAATTGGGTTTTTCCCCGCGAACGTGTACCCAAGAAGACCATCAACCGGAAAAGTTATGGCCGCGATTCGCAAGGCATAATCTTAATTGATTATTTGGACAATCACGGGACAGTACAATGTGTTTTATTGGACCGACTCGACGTTATAAAAGAGGGGAAAAAACTCCATCTAGCGAAGAAATTAGTTCTACCATCACGATAATTCCCCATCAAAACTAGTCTAGTAACTTGCCTTATGCACTATATTTGCCAGATTCGGCACCCTATCGCTTCTTTCTTTTTTCACATTTGGAAAAATGGTTTGGCAGAAAGCGGTTCACCTCAAATGGAGAGATCGTTGCCGAAACAGGAGCCTATTTTGCAATCATCGACAAATCGAAATTATGTCGAGAAATAATTTTACTAAATGTGAAACAATTGCGTTGTTCCCAGAGTTACAACTTTATAAATGAAGCCATGCAAATTCCGCAGTACTTTTCAATAAACATTTGGTATCTATTATATGGTAACTTGCAGATCTGCACCAGTCCAGTTTCTTTCTCTGAAATTCAAATAATTTGTACACAATGTACAATAGAATCTAGTTAATCTTGATCTAAATTCTCCGCACATTTCTCTATTGCAAATCATTTTATTGTTAAACCTATTATAAACAAACGAAAATAAAACAGATTAGCCAACGAGTTCAAGGTCCCACATTCCAGCTACTTTCTTGTAAACAACTAATGATCGTTTTATAAAGATAACAGAGGTTTGCACATTTGCATGGTGAAAATAAACAAATAGTATACACTGCTGTAATACAAAATGTCATATCAAGGGAAAACGTTATACAGCTGCAAGCGTTGTGTGTCCTTTCTAGAGTTATTGCTCCATATAAAAATACAGTTGCATATATTTTTGAAGGATAAAGTATAGCTGAGGTTATCAAATAAATATTTATATTTAGAATTTGTTACTTGCATCAAATCTAAACAGAGGTGATTCGGTACCTTCCACTATTAGATGTTAAGTTAATAACTTAAATAAGCGAACCATCTCTGTTCTCCGAGATCCTTATCGCTGGAAATTGTGTTTCTAAGAATGGAAACTAAATATAACAAACGAAATTCATTCAAAAGAAGTGTTCGAAGCCTTTTTGAAAACTTCTTGCTTCCAAATCTAAAATGCTCAAGTAATATCTATATACAAATCTGGATTAGAGCATTGACATTTCCATGCGATTATTTTGGAACTTGAATATTGAATGCAAAGCTCGTCAACACATAATAAATGGCAAAATAATCATGTTTTGACAACACTAAATTATCTCGTTATTAAATTTTCCTTTAAAGGATAATTAATTGTACTTAGACCGCTTATGCAATTAGAGTTAATGATCCTCCACAATTGACTGTTCGGTTATGCATCAATTTATATCTTGAAGTTGGCTCGTGTTCATTTTCTGACATTTAGATGTCCCTAATTAAATAGGATATTTTAGAAATTAAGTATACATCGACTTAAATATCACGATTATGGGCATAAGTCAATGATCTCTCAAAATTTCTCTACATTTCAGTTATTAAAGTTAAACTTTCGAGGATAATTGCATATGGAAGATGCTTTTTTGCTTTGAATTTTTTTTTGACAAAGTACTAACCTTCCAATCTAAATTCAGTGTTTAAAGAAATATATACATACCTTGTATTTAAGTTTGTACAATTAGTTACAAAAAATGTATGTTTCATAACGGCTTTTAGAAACTTTTTGCCTTTACAGAATTACTGCTTTAATGTGAATAAAAATATAAAATAAAATATAAAAATATAAATAAAAATGTTAATTATTTTCTTTTTGCTGATACACCCACCCAGCTAATTATGTGTCAAGCATATATAAAATTATATACCAGTTCTAATTCTCTAAAAATAATGCTATAGCTAACATAATTTCAAAGTATTGAAATTTGTTGCAATTATAAAATGTTCAGCGTTTTCTTAAAAAATCCCTTTATTGAAAATTCTTTTTTTATTCTTCGGATGGGTTTGGAGGAAACGAAGGATCGATAGAACGTTCGTTCGTCAATACCTATCATGATTACAGAAGGGAAATAAAAAACACACTCGTTGTGTCATTGGAGAGCTTAAGAACAATACCGAGCGCGTTCGTCGGAATCGATCTCCGTCGCTGAATTTTAGCGTCACTCGCCCGCAGGAGCTTTTTGATCAAAACCGCCGGACTTCTCCCCCACGGCGTGGCGCAAAAACGTCGGCCAACGTCAATGATGTTTCTCCGAGAAAAATACGCGTAAAAACTCAGGCAGCAGCAGAAGATGTGATGTCAGATGTCAGTTTTTGCGCGGACTCATCTCGTATCTGTAAGTCACGGCCGCTTACCCCGGAGCTCTCTTGTCGCTTGTCAAGACTGCCAGCCATCTCTCCTGATGATCTGCCTCCACTTTCGCATTATAAATTTTTCGCGTATATATTTCAGCACGGCTGCTGTTTCATATAAATTGTATTCTCTCTTCGTGGTGAAATGCGGAAGAAGTGCTACGATGCAGGACGTTTTATCAAAAAAAATCAAACCGGAGCAAACATTTTATCTTTTTGTTAGCTACGAATTTGTAAAATAAAGGAAGTTTCGGTACAACAACTCCCCGAATAAAGTCCTGCTAAACAGCTTATTTCATTCTTGCTTTCAATACCCTTGTAAGAGGTTAAATTTTCTTGGAAAAATCGAATATTTATTTTTCTATTTTTCTGGGAAATTGCTTGGCAAATTCACCAACAAAACTAGTCCAGTAACTTGCCTTATGCACCATATTTGCTAGATTTGGCACCCTATGCCAACTTTTTTTTTTCAGATCTGAAAAAATGATTTAGCAGAAAGCGGTTCACGTCAAATTAAGAGGTCGTTGCCAAATTACTAGTTACTATATCTAACGCTTTTATCTTCTTTGAAGGGTCTTTTATTATTCTATTATTAGCATATTTTACCATTATTAAATATTAATATTGTAATTAGGGTGAGCTACTTTATAAGACTTATTTGGTCAATTTGCTTATGGACAAGGAAATAACAACAGTAATAGTTTTAATCTAATTTGAATATACCACAGTGGCACTCCACGAAGCACCTGCCTAGTAGCAATATTTAGTAAATACGGGCAAATAACAAATTCTATCTTTGGCGACTATTTACGGACCTACTTTAGTTTTACCCAAAAGATAAACTATACGTTTTATTAAGTAAACAAAACGTTGAAGGATACTTCCTCTTCGCCGAAAAAGAATGCCCCTATCACTTCATTATTTAGCACGCGCCGTTTGCGAGTCGTTTATAGGCCGAGACGGCATTGTTTTCCTATTACCCCACTTTGAAACTTGATTAATTATCGGGGAGCCAGATAATAAAATTTGTACATCCCTTAAAGCGAGCTCCCGATATCTCCAGCGTCATCGGAGCGCAACGCTGTGAACATAGATGTTTTACTGAGAGATGATAGTATTATTAATAGTGGTGTCTGTGCTGCTGCTGTTGGTGGTGGCGTGGCGTGGCGTGGTGTGGTGTGTTATGTGCAAGTCATTCTCCGTCACTTGGCTCCTGTTGTTTCAGTGATCGATACGCCGCCGACGTATACCGTGTCATCCTCTTCCATCCATCAGATTTTCCGGCAGTTCCCTGCACTATACACAAATACACTCAGAAGAAAAACATTTCTGGAAGATGTTTATCGTTAAATAAGATACAGGCTAAAGGGCTTGCTGTGCATAGTTGGAAAATGAAAGTCGCTACTTTCGCTACTGTGTGCTGAATTTATGTAAAACACCATTTGCACCAAGAATCTGGATTCTTGAAAGTATTCTAAGTATAGATGAGTTCATCTTCTTCAGTTTTTAATACTTATGGCCATTCTCGGCAATGTTACGATTTAATTTTAAGGAGTAAGCTGGAAATATGTTAATTTTAATGAATTGTAATCTTTTGTAATAGTATCAGCAACATTTTTTTACCAACGTTGTACCAGATAAATTAGGAGACAAAGCTAATTTCAAAAACGTTATAAATTCTTTAAATAAATTATTTTTATATCGGAGTGGAAAGGTACAACATCACATATAGGATGTCTTAATTCTTGCTCAGACAACATTATAGAAACATGAAGAAGATATTCCCTGTGATTGCACTACAATTGAGAAATTATACGGGGGGAATACCTGCAACCTTTCGAGTAAACAATAAAACAAAAAAAAATTTTCTTGACTCGATATGCAACTATTTGATGAAATGGTGAAAGTTGGGGAATATGTAGAACACACATCTACGCATATAACTCGCTAAAGCTCAAATAACATTAACCAAGAAACTCCCTATTTTTTTGTTTCAAATTATTAGAGTACAATAAAGTAAAAAATAATGACATAATTAGACCATGTTGAGAAAAATATTCCTATGCTTAAATTGGGGCTATCGGAATTTTTTCCAAGATATCCTCTCTCAAATTAAATTAATTCCAAAACAGTGGTATATTCGTCATTAATATGATTATAATTATAAATAAATAAATTAAAATTAATCAAAATGTGCTTTTATTTAATATTCTAAACATTCCTACGTCATTAACTTTCTGCTTTAAACATATAAAAGGCGAAATAATGAAACGGTCTTAATAAATCTACTAAGTTTATTATATACTAAACTTAATTCTTCGTATATATATAACATAAAATCTAAAACACATGAATTTAACTTTAATGCGCATATAAAACGAACCGCTACTTCTTGCTAATTCTTTCTTCTTAAATTCAACATTGTAATAATCCGCATAAACACCCTAATAACAAAACGCAGGTGAAATAATAACCATAAACATAATCCGGCCGTAAACTCACACATGCATCTTTCTGGTGGAGATCGTAAAATGTTCGAGTACGATATCTAAATAGCAATTTGGGAGTTGTTAGCAGTGGTTAGTAAAGTGGCGCGAGTGGTTGTGTTGACAGCACCGGTCTGGTGGGGATTTATGATACTATAACTCTGAACCCGGAGCTGCTAACGGCCTAACCGGAGCGCGTGCCTGTATCCGGATCTACCGCCCGACAATATGTACCTACTCCATAGGTACCAGATTGAGATGATATCCTTTAAATTTTATTTATTTCATTCACATGACATGTTATATGTCAGCAGCTTATAAATCACTAACGCGAGCCCGGGAAGAATGAAAAAAAGCAACTGGGTGCTTGAGGTGATGTAAAAATATATATAATCTTAGATAAACCAAATTTATCTATATTGCAGTTGTACTACGTCTACAAGCATCTTATTTTATTGTTTAAATAAATGTTGCTTGGTCTTTGTAAATCGAGTACAAATACATGTGAACGTCAATATTTTTGTTGGTACACCCTGCATCACACTGGATGCCAATAAAGCTTGAATTGGCACTAAGAATAGCCATTCTCCAACCGCTCAATACAGAAAAGAAGAAAAGATAAAGAGAAATATATTTCAGTATTTTCTACATTGTCTGCTGGCAATATTACTTGATCTAGTTGTATGCTAATAATCCCATACGCGAATTTAAAGCTCTTTGAGGAAATTGCTCTAGGCTGAAAACCAAGACTTATTCAATATTAACTGGCGTCAACAAAATGAAAGGAGCCTGTCCAAATTTGTGTTCAAGAGAAACAATAATACAGAATTCTTTGAGTTAGATATTGAGAACTCCTCCTATCGTATGTGGTTGAGAAGATTAGCATCAAATAAATTATTCTAAGTGCACGGAGTAAAGGAGCAGTGCAATTTTTTTATTGGAATTCCATCAGTCACCGTTATCTGTTATTATGCAAGGTGTATAAATTGAAAAGCTAATATAATTTACGATGGAAACATTGATAAATGACACCGTGGTTAGGTGAAAGTTTACAGATGATAATATCATCAACGCTGTCAAAAGAATTAATTCCTTAATTGTATATTGAGGTATAATATTGATTAGGTTATTACATATAAATTTTTCTAAATGAAATGTCTACTAAAGCTGTCGTCATTAGAAGACTGATTAATATGCCAACAATTGGGGATGCGGATGGAATCATATAGAACAACTTTGTCTCAGATTATCCTGTATATGTTATTCTCTTTTTAATGTACGCCTCTGGGTGCAAAGAGAGATTCTGATATACTATTACTCGGCGTTCGAACCTAGACTGAGGATGACGTGTTTTGGGGAAGAGGATTCGTAGCATTATTGGTTTGAAATAGCCTGAATCTCATAGGGCTTGGTTTAGGGATCCCAAAATTTTACCACTGCCTTCTGAAGGAAATATTAGAGACCAAATTAAATATATATATTCGCTCAATCGCAGCAGCCATTGAATTTAAAACACATATATTCATTTATTCAATTAGTGTTCATTGCTCAGGTTACACTATTGCCTACCCCTATGAAAAATGATCCAATAGTTTTTTATCTACGGCATAATAGCTCTTGTTTCTAACATAGCTAACTCTATTAACAGACATGAAAAGGAAATGGAGAACATTAGGATATCAGCCCTTTTTAATTTAACGTAGAGTAGAGACAATGCTCTTTTCTTAAAACGACCTATGTAAACGGCGAAATGCACGCCAAAATGAATTTAAAGTTATCTATCTCCAGTTGAGTAGATATCCAAAGTATTTGACGACACACTATTCCGGATTGTGGAACCGGCGCGGTGGCGGCGGCCTTATACTTGTCATTTCAAATAGTGCGGCGAGATAAGAGCCAGCGCACATAATAACGTGAACGTTAAAGTAAGGGTCCAGCAAGAACGGCCATCTAGATTGTACATGCTAATAGAATGACCGGTGACCGTTCTGCAACCCTGAACACGGTGCGTCGGACGTTCAAGCCCGGCCGACCGACCGGATGCAAAAACAAGTAAAATGGATATATTTCCTTTTTGTTAGTAACCGACGACGACGCCAACTTATATATATCACCAGATCGGACTCGCAGATACTACAAGTAATTGAGAATTGTGCGAATTGAATCAAACAATTAACGGTAAAACATTAGTTGAAGTAGAAAATGATAAAGCCTAAGTCCGCGTTGATTAATGACAACAACAACAATTGAAACGATAAAGCCTCTATACACCTTTTATTAAAATTAATTATACGTGCGAAATACGAATACTGGGGATCTTCTATCGAATTTTGTTATTTATTTATCTCCTAAAATAACCGTTCAACCGTTATTTTAAGCGATGGTAAATCAAAAGTTCTAAGAACATTTTAATCGTTCTGCAATTGGTAATTTGTAACAAATTTGCGGAAACAGTCCAAGAAAATAACACTGTAATTAACAGTAATATTAACTATGAAAAATTATTAAATACGTTCTAAATTTATTCGCCTTAAAAAAACCTGAAGAAAGGAATCGGTACCTGATGTAGCTACAAATATTTTCAAATATACTTAATAATCAGCATTGAAGGTAAGCCATCTTTCTACCTTAATGTAAAAATCTTGTACATCGAGGAAATCAAGGGAAAAGGCAAAAGAGGCAGTTGCATTTACAACAATTCATTTCGACACTTTTTCCATTCTAACACTGCAATTTTTCGAATATTTCATACGGTTTCTAATCTTCGCTTATAACGTGAACAGTTCCCCAAAATTTCAATTTTTCAAGTAAACTATCTTGATAGTTATGAAAGTTCAATTACATGCATCCATTTGTCCAATATTATAAAAACGCAAATATCTGAAATATGGTTAGAGATAGCAACATAGCTGTATCAAGCATACCTTAAAACTGAACTAATTCAAAAATGTAATAATAGCAAAATTGGCAACATGTCGGCTTTAGTATACCTTCAAGTATTCAGAATTTTCTCTTGTATACTCCTTCATATATCATCAATCGATGCTATTCTTCTTGAAATACCCTGTATATTGTTATGATATTGGAAAGTCTCTATTTGGCATGTTTACGTTTTTAATTCCTTTTTATTGGGAGGCAAAACAATGTTGATGACTTCTTCCCTCCAATTTCCTCTAGATTGGGATTTCATGTCAGACAAGCATATTATTGTTCGCATGCAATAATTAAAATTAGAGCTTTTACTCACGATAACCAGCCTATTTCCAATGCACCCTACCTGTACACTTCGACATGCTCACCATGAAAGCAGAAGGCGCCTTAATGATAATAGTAACCTACCAATTAAAAATTCTAAAAATAATCAAAAAGAATAAACAACTTTTTCAACAACGACAATTTTTTCTACATTTCTCGATTAAAACGTCAGATATTATTACGGAACTTACACATCAATAAAATTAGGAAAACTCGACCCTACACTATTTGAACATCATAACATCAAAGTTGCAAACCACAAAACAAGGATCTCTGCAGGAAGGACTTGGCTATAGATCGGAGCCAATTTCAAGCATCGGATACCAAGAGTCGACTTCAAATAGAACATTTTGAAAACAAACAACAATGTACAGGTACCGAAAATAGAAAAGAAGTAACCCTTGAACCATTTTTATTAAAGAACTGGTGTCACGTGTCTGTTATATCGGTCTTTAATTGGTGATATCGAAATAAAGGATTGATTAGCAAAACAAATAAACGTGTAAATATTCTTTTTTTTATACTAGGTAGTTACCTTTTGTAGATCCACGATGTACTATTTTGGAGTCGAACCTATAGGTTGAAGGCTTGTTGGGTACAAAGTACGAGAAGTTAGACTTTTTGAATACAACAATTTTTATTTTTTATAACAACTAACCACAATAATTAAAAAGCAAACAAGGGTTAACGTATTATCCTAAATAAAAATAAAAAAAAGAAAATATTTGATAATGTGTCCACTGCCCTCTACGGTCAGGACTAATGAGATACCAAATTAGATCTATCAAAACTCAATACTGATTTTTTTTTATACAAGCGGTTCTAACCTTAAATACTAAATTAGATCAACAAATTTAAATTTTTAACAAAAGGATTATTAATACTTTAACAAATAAATTGAGTAGGATACACCAGTACCTTAATTGTTCAGGTTACTATGAAACGGTTAATTGGGATAAGCGTTTCTAGCGGGTTTTCTCAGGAAGGAGTCTCAGGAGGAAGGTTACCTCCGGATAATTTAGGATGTAGGGCTTCTAGGATAAATACTTAAACAAATACAGGAATTACTAGGTACGTTGATTGAATTGTACTGATGCAATAACTTGTGAGGAAATGCTTGATAAGTTCTGGCGTCGTTTTATGGAGAAACGCAGCACATTTCTCCCTATGATGAGAGTTAAAATTAATGAATCGTGGAGTGGCGTTTTAGATAATTTTGATAACTTAATCTAAATGACATTATGCAAGGTGTTTCTGTTTAAGTTTACCTTTGTTGGTAAAAAGAATACAGCAATAATTGAAAATTGTAAAGTACGATTGAATTAAAACTAAAATATGACAGGATTATATTCCTTTCTATTATACCCCAATACATCTGCTTAGTGAAATACTTTAATATCAAAGAAAGGAAAGGAGAGACGGTTGACATTGACGTGACGCATTCAAAATAATTCCCTTCCATATAAAAGCAAGACAAATAGCCGCATCGGAATGTCTATTCAAGTTTCAAAATCACAATCATTAAGTAGGAAACTAGTTGTTAAATATAGCTTAGCCGGCCGGTAACGGTGTACGGCTAGTACGGATAACACGGCCGGTACAATGAACAAGGGAAGCATGGAAACCTATTCTGAATTATCTGAAAGCTCATTTATTTCGCGACGGCCACAAGAAAACCGTAAAACTTTTAAAACATTAGGAGAAGCGAGAGGGATCGCCGCAACGACGCGCGAGCGAGAGAAGGCGAAAGATCTACCAGAAATAAGAAAAACAAATTCCTTGATAATTTGAATATGTGGCTGAAGAAGTAAATCTTTTGCTACAAGATGTTTTTATCGTGCGCGCGGAGTCTTTGCTCCTCGGAAATTTTCCTTCGGAGAAGGGGAGAAAGGAGCGAAAGGAGGAGGGTTGAAACCCCGTGCATGTAGATTAAAATCCGTCGCAACGAGCCACCACCAAGTTAAATATCGCTGCAGTTCGCCCCTCAGTCCACCCCTATATAAATCTCAGCCGGATCCCACTCCAAAACCGCGATAATATTTAACTAAATTCTTGCTCCATATAACCTGCCAACCTGGAACCTTATTTAAGTAGCCATAAAACACGAACGGTTTTACATTATGTAAGACCACCTTACATAGTCTTACGAATTGTATCCGCATGAATAAATGATTTCTTATTTATATAGGGATGTTCACAACTAAATTAATAACGACAATAATTGGGCTTCTAATCAACATTGCTGGTACACAGTCTACCATTGCAACAATTAACTGACGACAAAATTAAAAATTCCAAGCAACAGTTATTTATACTTATTATTCTAGTGATATTTTTGGCATTCCTCGACTAACTTTTGGCATGACTGAGGTTTAATTAATTATATTGAAACAGCCAAGAATTCAAGTGTATGTTTAACGATAGATTCTACAATTCAAAAGACCTTTCCAAAAGGGCTATTGTACATACGGTCTTGCTGGAAGCCCTCACCCTCCTTCTAGGATGGTCCTTCTAGCAGAATTGTGTCTGCAGTGTAACCTTGTGAAACTTGCTCCAAAACATGCGAGTAATGGTGAGGTCCATAGGTGGTATCGCCTACCATGGGATGAAAACATTTTCTCAGCCAAAAATAACTATGATGTAACCATCAATGGGTCTGTTAAGGTTAAGCCATTTTTATAGCTCTTAACTTCGGTCGAAAATGTTGCCTTTAAAACAAAGAATTTATCTTCAAAAAGTGGCCCAACAAATTACTCAGTCATACGCTCGATAATGAGGATCCACGCATCCTCGAAACAGCTATTCCGGATTAATTTATTAAACTTGTGTGGTGCGGAGTGTGCAAATACTTAGTGTTACTTGTTATACTTCCCCACAGACCTTGCTATCATTATTCAACAAACCTTATTTTACTCTGTGACTAAAATTATAACGCAAAGTGTAAGTTTTTTTATTCAAGCTGGTCGTTTTTCTATGAATTAAATTTCGCCCAAAGTATATAATTTTTAACGCCCGCATTTCATTTCTTCCTCATTTAAACTTCTCCTCTAAGAGAACAACGTAGGTAGGTGTATCCTATCGCTCGCACTTTTCCCAAAGAAGAAAAAAGTTCACTCATTCAATATCAATTTCGGACGATTGTGTTTTTTCAATATTTCATCTCGCGCTTCGAAGTATGAGTTACTTAAATCGGTTTTAAAAATCGTTTAAAACGGGAATTGAATTTCTCCATCCCCTTCCCTTTAACGCGCTTTCAAACGGTAACCGAAGGAAGGAAAAGGGAGGGAGAGGACACGTTGCTTTCAGGCTGGCGGAGGAGGAAGGAGGGTATCCGCGACGAGCCGGAATACGCATTTCCATTTAATTTTTATGCCGTGAGCATTAAAACCTTAAAATCGCGAGGAATAAAAATATTCGAAATACATTGTGGCGGTGGTCGGAAGGGGCAGAAAGAGCAGGGACGCAAGAGGGGAGTCTATTCCGGTCTCGAGGTTTCGTGGCAAGCAGTGGGGTAGAGAGGAAAAGGCGGCGCGTACAAAACTTTTTGATTGACAGCTCCGTCTGTCCAATCACGAGGCAGGAATACTGATGAGGAATACGTCAATCACGCAACTACCCTGTCAAGCGTTTCGGAGTTTTCCCGATGATGCCCCGAAACGTTGGACGGTAGCTTGGCTGCCGCTGTGGCGACGGGACGAGTTTAAACGGAGATCTGGTTTCCGGTTCGCGTTAGGCGCTTTTGCTCCTCAACTTCGTGTGCTGCGTTCTGTTCTATTTTTTTTTTTCTTTGCAGCTATCCAGTGTTCGTCCGTGGAGTTCCTTTAGAAAAGCATGCGTGAATGCAAAAAGGGGAAAACCCGGCTTTCCGTCGCCCAAAAGCGGTTGTGGTTTTCCCGCGGTAAAATTTTTTTCGCAAAAATTTTTTCGCGTACCGTCGACAACCAAAGAAAATGGTTTCTTAATTAAGACAAACCGCTGTATTTCTGAGAATTCTCAACGATAAGGTACTAGGAAAATTCGAGTTTTGACTTCGCATGATGAATGATAAACTTTTGAGAATGGTTAAGATTTTTTTCTTGCAACCAAATGGTGTTGAAGCCTTTCATGTTATTTATTGCGCCAAGAAACTGTTAATAAAGAATTGCGGATATTCATGCTAACAATGTCTTTACCAAAATATTTACATAATTTATTAATCACAAACAACATCAAAATTGTAATTATTTTAATATTATCCTTGAATAACAATAATTTTTATTGCATCTATCCATTCACAGATTTGTGGCAATAAATAGATACTCTACGCCCAACAAACATTAGTGATTTTCTACTAGCCCTTTGAATATATAAATAAGAAGCACCTACCTCCTGCTTGAAACTATTTTACATCCTCGTTGTCAATTAAGAATACGCAACCTTCCACCAAATATATTTGGCAAAAATTACTCATTTTACGTAATTTGCTGTACTAAGGTACACACACAAAAGATGTTTTCATCGACGAAGATTTTAATTCAATAATGCGATATTTTTGCTAAAAGCTCGTTGAGTGTAAATTTTAAAATTATTTTTGTATATACTGGGTGAAAATTTAAATAGAATGCCTTGTATTTCATTGCACATTTTAATAGTGCGAGCTAAATAAAGACAAGTTACTTCCATGTTTCCTAATCCGTAACTGGAAAAGAACAAAATGAATACATGTCAGCGAAAAAATAAAACCACAGCATTAAGCAAATAAAGCACCGGAAGAATCATAAAAGAAAAATAAATTTTTCTCGTGTCACATACAACTACATCAGGAACTTTTAGAAATAAATTTCAACAAACAACTGGAATTTTATTTGTAGATTTCAAACAAGTTTAGAGCCTATTAGATTTTGTACTTTCTTCGGATGGATCAACTTTCCATAATAAAAGACCAATTAACAGACATAATTTTCATAATCACAGTGAGGAATATTCCAGTTTTTGTAGAACCCTCGATAGTCAGCACTGACTGTTGATGTTTGGCGTGGAATAACTGGAACATGGTTGCAACCAGGCAGTGCGCCACATTTTTACAACAACCACGTGTTAGTTAACTTCAACTGAATTCATTTTAAATTTCTTCGTGATCAAATCATCAACTAACCTGATAAACCTTTTCATTGTATTATCCACAGATATTGCATTAAAGCATCCACTTAGAATTTGAAATATATTCCATTCAAATGTAAATAACTAACAACAGGAAAGGAGAAAAAACTGCAGATAAAATAGACATGCTAAATACTTCTGTAATGCAGTGATAGATGTGAAAAATAAACGTGCTCCCAGGAAGCGAAAGAAATGCTGGCGACAGATTTGAAGTCAACATGACACTGATTACATCACACACACTCTGGCAGGCCGTTGCAAAGCTACTCGTACGTGTAAAAATTAAAAAAAGAACTTCCACGTACGCTTGTAGGTATTCAGGTACACTTCAGGATTTTCGCGATAAAATTAACTCATTGTTATTGTTTGCTATAAATTGTTTTATTTACTACCTAAAGTATACGATCTTATTTAAAAGAATAAAAATAAAACGTAGATATGTGTCGCAGTTATATTGCTTCGCAACAAATAACTACACCCGTGTAGTTGAGTGTTCAAATATTCGAAATAAATTCCCGTCTTTCAAAGCAGTCACCAAGTAAAACTCTTCGAAAACAATGGCTAAATTGAGTTCCTTCCGATGAGTGACAAAGAAATGGGTTCCACTGTATGGTGCTGTGTATAATTATAGACATAGTTACTTGAAAAAGGATTAGACAATATCCGTATAGACTTTCTAACTTCATTCCCTTTATTTATTTTGTTTATTTGATTACATTGTGCATGTTTTGCTTTGCTGCAGCATAAATTATGTGATTGTGGATATCACTATCGAAGTGAATTGCGAAGTACATTCTAAGGAAAGAAGTCTAAATGGAGAACAAGAAAATTATCGTATTGCCGAGAGCACACCTATCACTAGTCTACAATATTTAGATTACAAAAAAATCTTGGCAACTAACAAAAACACCTTCTTTCACTTCAAATTTGATTACTTTTGTAAATTTAAGCAATTTATACATGTATTAAATCCAACAACCTGTGAAATGTTGTTTACAACATTACGAAGCATAGTTAATTATTTTATTATTCAAATACGAACACTCGACAAAAATTGTAAATTCATCTTCCTTAAAAGTTCACAATTTAATTGAATTGCATCCCTAACGGCTCCCGATTTACACCAGGAACTTTCCCAACTTAGGCAGACGGTGAAAAATTGTCGCCATAAAAAATGAACACTGCATTATACGAATCATTTGAACAAGAGTCCGCAAAAATCCGCGGTAGTCAAGTATTCTTTCAACGATATATTATTCTTCCTTAGCTTTCATATCCAAATCATTGCAAGTCGGATGGCTGTTGGGTTATGAAAAAATTCTCTCATTTGTTAAAGGGGATGTTCGAATGTACGCGTTCTTTTAGAGCTACAGCCACGCTATAAATTATATTGCGTCTCCTTGTGAGTAAGTGATATAAACTGTGTTCACATTTCGATGCTAACCGTTTGTATATCCGTTTTCCAAATTTTAAGACAATTTTGTTATTAACGTAAAAATTAATTTGATCGCATCCGGTGTTTTTTCGAAATATTATAAAATGTGAATTTTAGATTTGTTGCGAGTATTGAACTAATTTTAATTTAATTTTTTTTATTTTTTATTTGAATTTTAAATTTTAATTTATCGATTTAAAATTCTCCAAAGATTCTTATATGTTGCCTCTCCAGCCAGTACACTCTCTTTTAAATTCTTTTGGAGATTTGTTAGGATAAACAATGATCACTATCGTCAACTTGTGATATAAATCCTTGAGACCTCTGATTGTTAGTAATAATTAACGGAATAGCCAGATAGGGCAAAGTCGCCTATATTGGACCGACGCCCCGATTTATTAAATGTAGAACTTTTATGAGATAAGGATCCTTTCTTTCATTTCCAACCCTTCGTTTAATTTTAACTCACACAGAGTCATCGTGGATTACACACCAAATAACTTAAAGTTTTGTATCAAAGCCTGTTTTTCCTGCACCATTTTCTGTGGTTGTTTAGGCTAACCGGATCGTTTTGATATCATACTAGGTTTCAAAATTCAAGTCGCTTTATTTTATTTACTTACGCAATATTTTTATCGAGTCAATCGTCACTTCCATTTCCCTTCCTTTTTAAAATTCCAGCAAACTTTTCAACAAATTTCTCTCCCGATCATTTCATTTCCATATTTCAAACATTATAACTTCCAACTATAGACATTTTTTTGTATTACTGACGATAAGGCAAATACTATTTTTCAACGACTTCAATTACTTTTTGTCGAAATCGATAGCCATCTTTAAAATAAACCATTTGGTAATGAAATTATATTTTATATGATTCCATCCTAGGCAAAATGTTTATCTGCCACAGACTATTTTCTGTTTAACTTGGTTTCCACCAGCACCTATTGCTATTTGCCACATTTACTGTGTAATTTTTTTTTGCTTCTTTTCCTTAAAATAAACAAAAGATGTTGACAAAACTAATTTGTTGATTCTGCATAGACTTTTCTGCGAAATTTATTCACAGTTGCTGTAACAAAAATAAGGCAACAAAATCGATTTTATTGAATCAACACATTTTTTCTGAGTGCACTTACTAATAATAATAAAATGTGCGGTACACGGATACAAGGAAATACATTGTAAGTTGTATGATGATGATTACTGCTGGAAGCTTAGGTTTTCCTTATAATTCCAAATGGAAACTGTAATACGTAGTGTTATGGTAAAAGCTATAAAATTAGAAGCCCTTTTCATATAAATTTAATGCTAATGACGGCACTGAAAGCTTTAATGCTGATCTAGGTAAATAAAAGTTCAACTATGTCAGTTGTTGTTATTGGGTACATCAAATGCATGTTATATATAAAAAAAAAAGCTAACAGCATCAAGGAAAGTAAAGCGTGACAAGCCAGATATTCTGCTTTCTCGCACACAAAAAGAGCAACTCGTTTAAATGCGAAGCTAATGTATCTTTTGCTTGCTTCAGTCATTTTATTTAAGTCCGCCGATCGATAACGTTACCGTGAAAATTGTCGACTGGAAACTATAAGCAACATTGACGGTATCCATCAGAATTGATGAAGGGATACGACGAACTCGGAAACTCGAAGTTTGTGCAACGACAGGAGACAGTAGGGCGATATTAAATTTCACCTGGTGACATATGTTGACGTACTTTATCACCTTGGAAACGATGAAACATGACAGGAGTTCTAAAACATTTCCAAAATGGAATTCCGTACCTGCAGTACACATATACTCATATATTATGCATAAGTTTCGTCGAATACTCAAAACGTATGCCGTAACTATTTTTTTCTTTTTACGTTTTACAGAAAACGGCCTTCCTAGACGACTGAGAACGGCGTACACTAATACGCAACTGTTGGAACTAGAAAAGGAATTCCATTTTAATAAGTACCTTTGTCGACCTAGAAGAATCGAAATTGCGGCATCGTTGGACTTAACTGAACGGCAAGTAAGTATCTTGAAGTATACTTCCAGGATTGAGCTAGAATTAATGAGGCATTACGTTTAATACTACACCTACTTTATGAATAATGATCCCCGCCCTGGCGGTTCAAGTGTTCCAAAGTAAAGTAAGAAATATATTTTACAGGCTGTACTTCTGGAGCTGTAGCTGCGTCTATTATGTAAATTGTAGGAAGCCAAAATTTTCACATAGTTCAATAAAAATTTGGAATCAGAAGATCGTTGACGTAAATTTGTTTTGTTTACCGTTGTTAGAGTACACAAACAATATTAGTACCAAAAAACATTTGGATGTTATTTCCAAATGTAAGGCTCATCTTTAGCTGCAAGTAGCTACTTGGATTCGATTTATTTAATCAATAACTTAGACGTCAGTTAGTATTCTTTGTTTACTGTTAATTGATTAATAACTATGTACAATATTCTCAAATGCTAGACGTAAGCAATATAGACGACATTATTCTATTTAGGTGATATACTTGATGACGTCAAAATCTTTCATTAATCCCAAAAGCTGCCTACCCATAAAACGTGATTTGGATAATTTCCTAAAGGTGATATAGTTCTTAAAGTGATACACCCAAAATATATGCAAATATTCTCATTATTAAGCAATTCTTTGTTTTCAGGTCAAAGTATGGTTTCAAAACCGCAGAATGAAACATAAGAGACAAACTTTAGGCAAACAAGGTGAGGATGGTGATGATAAAGACTCAGTTACTAGCGACGGTGGAAAGAGTAGTAAGCTGTCATCGGAAAAATTTCTAGACGATGAATTATCGAAGAAAAGCTGCCAAGGATGCGAAATGCCATCGGTCGGGCTATGCGGATCTCACGAAGAAGTGCCAGACATCGGTTCTAGCAGAGGGAATAACAATAATACTCCTAGTGCAACTAATAATAATACGAGTTTTAGTAATAATAGCAACGGTGCCAGCAGCGTAGCTAGCTCAGGTTCGTTCGATAAAATGCTAACGGAAGAGGATTCTCGGTCTAACGAAGATAACGGAGGGCACTCTTCTCGGCTCTCCAAAAAGGGGAATTCTTCAAATTCTGTTACGATAAAAACGGAGAATAGAAGAAATTCTCCGAATTCAACAGATCGGAAAGTAGGAATTAGTAAAATGTCGCCGAATTTGAATGTTAAAGATCAAAATCTCTTAATGCTTCAAAGTAATGAGAATATTAATAAAATCATAACGAAAGGTGCTACCACTTCCTCCACGGCGCCAACTCCAATTCTCCATACGAGTCCTATAGGAATAGGTTCCAGTAGCGCAATGGTATATCCCCAAATGCAAAGGTCTTCACCCACTACAGCGACTGCAATCGCATCTGCCACGGTGACTATACAAAACGTTCCAAATAATATACCGCCGTTCGCAGCTCGAGGTACAAGCAATGCATTTCCTAACCAATACCAAATGGGAAATCAAGTCGATTATAGACAAGAAAGAGTTCAAAATAAGCAGTATCAAATGCATTCGCAACCTGGTTACCCGTCTGGTGATATGTACAACCCTGAATCCGTCAATGACGGTCAACCATACTACAAAAATCAGATGCATACTTCCAACCATATAAGAACCACGACGTTGCCTAATCGTAATAGGCAATCTTATCATTCCACTTATCCGAATCAACATTATTATAACTATAAGAACCATGCAGAGTATCAGCATAACATTAATCAAGCGAGTTATCCACAGGGATACCAGCATGATCACTCCAATTATAACCACTATAATTATCCAGCCGCTATGTATTCATCGGAGACTGCCGAAAATATGCACGTTTCGAATCCTGTACATATGGGACACGATACTGGATATTACCAAGGAGAAAATATCCATCACATGCACAAAGTTCAAAATTCGGAATACCCCAATAAGGTTGGGTATTACGAGAACAGCACCTATAACTCCCCGCAAATACCACCGACTACCGAAGCAAATTACATACCGACTGATATTTATCCAAGTACTAATCCAGCCTCAACCACGATGGCATCAGCCGCCATCATGACTCCACCTACTAGCGTTCAGACTGATTCCAGCGATAACTACAACTCCTTTCATCAGTTCTACTCCGGTGACAATCAGAATCAAGTAGCACCCTCTGGTGAAAACAGCAACAGTTCGTCGGACTTCAATTTCCTAAGCAACTTAGCTAACGATTACACTCCAGAATATTATCAAATTTGATTGGATACCGTTAACGGCCCAGCTTGTTAAAAGGTGTATCTAAATTGTGATTTTTATATTTCTATGTATATTTTCTTTGTAAATATAAACCGAAACGATAAACAGATTCAAAATCTAGACAATCTGCGAATGTTTGCTTTGAAAATAAGACACAATCAATCACTTTTCATCATGAAAGGATATAATGTAAAAATTATAAAATTTTCCTTCCGTTTCTAAATAAAAAAACATTATAATTTTTAGCAATTCCTTATCTCCTCTTTGCGACTCATTGGTGTTCAAAAATACCAAATAAAAATGATAGTTTCGCGAATTCGAAGTAAACATAAAGAATAACTTACTGGTATGTTGTTCTCGTGTAAAAACTGTTTGCTTTCGCACAGAATTCGAGAAAACGATTAGTTATGAATGTAAATGTATGTACAATTAGTATCAATAAATAGATCTTCGTTGTTAAATGTATATAATTTGCAAAACTGAATGTAATTTTACTTATGTACAGTTAGAGAAAGAGACACATTGGTACACTTTAGCATTTGATCCAATAAATATACGATTTAGCTTACGTAAGTGGTTTTATTTCTTGTATCTGATCGATATGGTCGCTTTTAGTTACGCTGAAAAATCCAATTAATGGAGAGGAGTTGATTTAGTTAGAATAGCAAACGAAATAGTTCCTCCAAAGAAATTCCTAGCTTCTATTGCAGTAATTAATAATTATCTACTTTATTTCTATTTATCTACAGTGAAAGCTCGAGATTTTTCCCTTCTGTATCGATGAATCGTTTGGAAGAGCTGTTTTGTGCTTTTTTTAGCACACCAACTGTTGCTAGATACTCTATCATGTCCATTAAATTATCACAAAATTTTAGCTCCCTACTGCACCCACCTATATGTGAATTAGAATGCTGTTTTGCATAGTACTGCAAAATTTATATCAAGGAAACTTTTAAAAATAAGTAAAAATTAACTTATCCTTCTTTCAGCGACACAGCTCGCCATAAAAATACAAGCTATCTTGCAGTATTGGGAAGAGCTTTCGTAACATATAAATTGTTCATAGAAAGCTTCAGCTCAAAAATAATTAATACGTAACCTACTTTTTTCCAAGACTTCATACAAAATTTCATGTTTTTCCATTAGACTAAAGCTCCCAAAGCAAAGATGTAACTTTTAATTAAAAAATTCTTTAATGGATAAAATCCATTAAAGTATTTCAACCGACTCCCTATACAGGCGGCCTAAACGTGATCATTAAACTAAATATCAATCCATTATTCTTCCGTGTCATGCGAATAATGCTATTAGTAGTTTTATGTTTGTAAATATAGTTTTCAAGTTTTGCGTTTTACTCTAACAATACAGGTTTAGATAATTGGTCTGCCTTACAATAGAACTAGTACAATTTGCTTTATCAGTAATCACTTAGTGGAATTGAAGCCGTAACTATTATAAAATGGGAGATGTATTCAACAATACCTAATAACACGAAAAACATCCTCATTATAATTTTGCCCAAAGAAATATTTATACTGGCGAAGCGATGAGATAGGGGAATGAGAAATATACATATTGGAAATCATAGAATGGTATATATATTGGAAATAAGGTGTCTGACAGTGATGAATTACCAGCGGAGCTGAGTGAGTCATCCCAAACCCCGAAACACTGATCCCAACACCCTCAACGGCCCCCTTCCTCCCTTTCGCTGGCGCCGCATCAGCTGATCGCAGATAAAGTTCCGTACGTATTACATCCAGGGGTTGCCTACCGAACGCATTATTTACATATAAGCTAAAACAAATGAATAGATGGTATTTATACAGATCTGTTATCTGTTTCAACACACATTGACGTCCAAAATGTCGACGCGATCGCTTCTATTTTGCACGAATACATTCAATGCAGGGACTAATTTTTAAACACGCATATGTGCAGTATGGCACAGATAGCCATTTATATTAAATTAAGCAAAGCAAAGGACAGACTATCTACAATAGGCGAGTATTTCTTAGTCTTTTCAGTGATAAATTGAAATTAAATCTAAGCATCCCTAGATTTTCACAATGCAAACTAATACTGCTGTTCACGTATAGGTGGAGTGCAGAATTAAGAATTAGTGTAGTGCGAAACAATACGCACGTTAAACTTTGGGGCTGCATCATGTAGAAACGTACATTTCTGTGAAATTCCGTTAAATTGAAGTTACGTTATGACAAAGCAAATCATTGATGCCAGTTGCCAAATAGCGCAAAATATTGCACTAATTTCACACTAATTCCTTAGGTGAATTTCGCACTACCCTCTGTGAATGCAAAGGCTTCACCCAGTAATATTCGATACTTATTAGTGATTGTTCCAGTTTACTTTCAGGAATCAGTTCGTTCAGAGTTTGCCGTCGATATTCTATTGAATTTCTCCAAAGTATAACTGCAATAAAGCTCAAAATGCATTACTTGTTTGCTGGAAATTTCTATGATCTATTTTCTATTGCAGGATTAATAGTTGTTTAAGAGCGCAAAGATGTACTTTATTTTTTTTATGAATGTGGATTGAACACCGTATATTGTCCTGAGTTTAGACCTTTTGAAAGAGGGGTCCTTTTTCTTTCTCGATCAGTTTTTTTATCGACTCAAAGCACAACATGATGAATTAAAGTAAAAGCTGTAAAAGCTTTTGTTAGTTATCCCAGCTCTATCATTCTCATAGGTTTGGATAGATTACAGAGTGGCAACCAAAATAGATTTAAAGAATTAAATGATGAAACGTGATAGATTGCTCTTAATGAAACATTTTTTACCGTTAATCAAAATAAATTTAATAACTAGGAATCTAACAAAGAAAAGGTTATTGTGGTGGTGCTCCTCACCATGTCATGTGGTGCTTTGGTTGTTAACATATATATCACAATGTGGGATAAGAACAAGACTGATCAATTTCTCCTCAAGCTATGCTGCTTAGCATTGCCCATATTAAATAAACTACTTCCATTGGTTCCATAAATTATTGAATTGGTTGTCACTGCTAAGAAAAATGCATATTCACAAAAGCATCATGCAACGTAGCATCTGATTGCTTCCACTTCTTCACCTTTGTTTCCTTTTGTATCCTATTCCAATATATTTTGCGCATAAATCAAATGTTCACGTGTGAAATGTAAGAATTTTTCATGTTGTCCTATTATTTTTCCGTGCCTATTTTAGTAAGTAGAGGAACGTAACTATTTCCTGTATTTAATTTATCTCGATTTGCGCTGCTTCTAACTTTAACAAAATAGTATCAATTTGAATAATTGTTGAGTTGCAAAAAACCGCCCGTTGGTTCCAACTTACCCTCAATATCATTAAATTTGCTTTCCTATTTGCTACCGCCATCTAAGAGTAAAAGACTAAACTATTTTCAACGATACAACTCATTTCCTACACACTAATATAGAGCGCTTTCTTGTTTTACAACAGCCCAGCTATAGCCACTTATTGAAATATGTACAAAGAAATAAAAATTAAATTTCCGAGACACATAAGGTTTAAGTAATATGCGTTTGTGGTTTAATCGATAACTAAACAAACATTAACTAGTTTCTATTCATTTTGCTCAAGTTTCTTAGTGAAAGTAATATATTTTGTGATAGATTTCTGTAATTCAGACAGTTGTCTCTAATAGTTTATGTAATGGAGTTTGGATTCGAATCGACAGTAATGAAGAAATCTGTTTATTTAATTAAGCTCAATAAAATGGAGAGTTTTCTTTATCCATAAAATTTAGTTTTTCTTGTTAATAATAGAGGAACCTAAAAGAAATATCAGCAACCCACCAAAGAAACTAACATTTTGTATTTTGACGTATTTCTCACAGAGGTAGGTCTTCATCTTCAATAATTTAAATGATGGATATAATAAGACAGAAAACTTTATACTGGATAAGAATTCTACCACAAATTTCTTGTTACTACATATTTTAATGTAAAAAGGTCGTTGCGAACGAAACATTTTTTAAAGGAAAAATTTGCAAAAAATTCTAAAAAGGTTCTTTTGTGAGATTCTGAAAAATATATAGGGGGTTCCATTTCGAAGAGATAGGTATATAAATAATAACGAATATTGACATCAATTAAACAATATACAGCCGTACCATTTAAAGAACTATACTTGAATATCTCTTATGTTATGCAACACTTGACTCCGAATATTCTTTGTTTGAGAAATTTTTCTCTAAATTACTCAGAGAAGGGATTATCTTTTAGCAATGTACAAGGTGGATGCGCCGTGTATGTGGATATTAGTACACTAGTGCAAATGCTCGAGGGCGCTAGTAACAGGTTTACGTCTTATATCGTAGCATTGCTATGTACTCCTTTACAAAGTCGAATATCTTTATTTAATTAAAACTCAACGAAAGCGTTTAACTAAAACTCAATTAAAATGTAGAAATGAAATAAAAGTCCAGTTCTCCCAAAATTCTGTATTTAGGCGATTGATTTTCTGTCATCCTCAGACCAACTACAAGAACATCCAGTAAAAGAAAATTACGTAACGGAAAAAGCTAACCTGAAGATGTGTTC
Source organism: Oryctes borbonicus (assembly GCA_902654985.2). Lineage (NCBI taxonomy): Eukaryota > Metazoa > Arthropoda > Insecta > Coleoptera > Scarabaeidae > Oryctes > Oryctes borbonicus. The sequence goes on from LR736868.1 coordinate 8,058,333, forward strand.
TTAAACACGTAACTGGGCCCCTAAATAGTTATTAATACAGAATTTTGTGAGAACTGCACCCGCTTTTTATTCCTAACTTCATCTCACAAAGTCACTAAAACTCAATGCTAATATTGTATAATATAATTATTTTATTTATTCATTATTTTACTTATTATCTTCTCCTTTCACAATTCTTCTACCCTACTGGGTGTCCGAGTGGAGTTCGCTCTCCTTTATCCATGTTTTCCATCTTTCCCTATTTTCTGATCATCTTGTCATTCATGTAATATTCTTTCTTCCTCTCTTTCCTAGCCTCTTGGCTATACGTTCCTCCCATGTGTGTCTTGGTGTGCCTCGCTCCGTTTTCCTTTTTCTTATCCTTTTAACAATTTCTCTCCTACCGAATATTGTCTTGCTTCGTTAATAACATATATTATTTGTTTTCTTGACTATGTTAGCGATTTATAAGTCTACCTTTCATTTGTAGCCGTTGTTTTGCTTTTGCTAACGTTTCTAGAACTAAGTAATCCACATATAATAAGTTTTCAATTTTGTCGGGGGTTATATTCTAGTATCGTAGAACCATTTAGAGAGTTGTTGCTTTTTCTCCTATGTTTTTGGTTAATCCATCCGTCGCTATTATAAATAGTAGCTGACAAAAGTTATCTTCACATTTCCAATGTTATTTCCTTTGTCCCTTAATTTAAACTTTTTCCTTTGCATTTTCTTACAACGACTTTATTACTTGCATCAGTTTCTTAGGTGTCATAAATTGATTTAGACATTCTTCTAGTATTTTATTATACCGAGCCAAATGGCGTTCTTAAGACAATGAACGCTGTCACTATTTGTTCCTGTTCCCATTCTCTTTTCTATTATAATAAACATCAGTTGTTTGTCTGCTTTTCCTGAAGGCTGATTGTTCTTCTCTAATTTTTCACTTATACTTGCGTTTTGTATTATTTTGTATAGGCCCTGCGTGCTGCTGAAGAGAGACATGTGGCCCTATAGTTTTCAAAGACGTTATATCTCCTTCTTAAAGATCAGTATTAAACGATTATTTTTTCAATCTTTAAGAATAATATTCAAGTTCCATTATTTTTCAAAGCCACTTTTCTGCGGTCGGGTCTATTTTCCTTTGTTTCCTTACTCTAGATTTAATTTCTGGGTTTATTCGTCAGTTGTTTAAATTTCTTCGTATAATACTTTCTCTATGCCTCTAGTATTTCGTTGCTTCCTATTTTTAATATTCTGTTTTTATCTCTTACTTCCGATTCTGCTCTGATTTACCAGTTTTCGCTTTTCGTCATATTGTTTTTTGTCTCTTCTATCCCTTGTTTGTTGATACTTTTTTTAAATTTCACTTCCCCTCACATCTTTTCTGTCCACCACCTCGTTCTCTTTTCCCTATTTATATCCCTTTCCAACTTTCCTATTTCTTCGTCTGTCTATATGTTCCCTTCCGTATTCAGTTTTCTTATATTAATTCTGTCTTTGATCTCTACTTCGTTTATTAATCCTCCTTCAATTTTTGCAGTTACCATTTGCACCAGTACATAGTAAATTTGTGTAGGTTATACAGTTATACTTTTTGCATTCACACCATCTGCCCACATTATTTATTCAATAAACTAAATTCTCTATTAAAAATGTGTTTTGATTAGGTACGTTTCTCAAAAAAATAAGCTGTAAGGTCATAATTTTTATTTCTGCATTACATACAAGTTAGTATGTAAATTTCTCCAAATCTATTAATATAAATAAAATGCTCAAATAGTAAACCGAATATGACACTTTATTACGTAACATTGTGGGAAAAAAGGATTCGTTACAGTTGCTGACAGCAAATTTGTAAAGTCACGAAGAATAAGATATCAACACGGACAAGGTAGGACGGTAGTCTTAGAAAAGGACACATGTCAAGTATGGAAATAGGGCGGCAGCAGATATTTCCATTTTACTGATTGTGTTCATTGAACATTCGACAGGCCAATGACGGAGTGGCTTGGCTTTTCAGAGGCACAACGAGACACTGAAAAAAACATCTAGGGACCGGCACACAATAACTAACGCTCCCATTTTAAACGAAAGACCCGTTGAAATAATAGTAAAGAATGGTATACTGGCTACCGACTATGGCGTTGGCAGTTGTTATAATTCAATTTTACAGGAGCAAAGCTCTCCTAATTAAACTCGATCAGCAAAAACAAATGTGACTTTTTGTGTCGATGAATTTTAGAACATTTTAATCGTATATCATTAACAATGATTCTGAACAAGTATCTCTCAGCCTTCCAATCCATCAGCTCTCGGTAACAAATCTGCAGGAGTACAAAACAATATACATAGCTATCAGAACCTGTGGATATCGATAAACAACAGTAGAAGAAGAACTAGTAGAACAATTTAAAATAGCCACGCATACTCAACTCAAAAGGTCAGCATTATGGCTCCATCGACTCTCAAAGTAGAACAATAATCCATTTCCATTTCCCAAATTTCGATAGCTTCCTCCTATCTGTAAATCTGCAAATATCTTTGGGATACCACAGCGATTAGCCCAAATCATAAAAAATCTTATTCTAAATTATCGACAATCTATTCAAAGAAGCATTTGTAAATTATCACGCAACTCAATGCCTTCTCGCTTTGGATGAGACTTTTCACAATCCGTAAGTAACATTTATTACTTAAATATAAAAATGCAATTCACAATTATCCCTGTAAAGTAGAAAATAGCATACCTACAGTGTAATTCTGTTGCCAGTCCTGCCTTGCTTTTTTCAAGAATTCCGGCATATCCGTCACCAATAACACAGCCATCAGACGGATTTAGCGCAAAGGTACCAGGCAGCGTGCATTGTTATCTCGATTTCAGGCAGCATTTTCTGTTGAACCATTGAAAAAAACTCGTCTATTGAGATAATTCCGTACACGATAGAATGTGACCATTCTTTAATTTAAGTTCTCGCATGGCTTTGACAACTACATCTATATATCAAGCAGAATCTGTGTTGAATTTAGGAATTATGTTACTTAATTGACGTTGTTAGGGAGGGAAGCTTAATTACCGAAGACATTATTTTTAGAGAAGGTATAGAACACATTCTTCAGCATTTTCTACACGAAGTAAATTATATGCTCTGGTTTGAGCAAGCCGTTAAGCGACGAGTTATATAATCACAGCCTTCAGCTAAACAAATTAATTAATAATTTTTAGTAAATACATACAGCTCCTGTATCGTTCCCACGTTATTTAATAACTTCGGTCTGAAGGTATAACTAAGTATTTCAATATATATGTATAACACGCACACGCTCACACACTGATGTTGTCACAGTCTAAGTAGAAAGGTTTTAGCAAGCAGTGGCCCTAGCCCGATCCATCATGGCTTGTCAGGGCCGGCTACTCATGCCACCCTCAGCTCCTCATACCACCGTTCGAGCCAGCAGCTTGTCGCGTCGCAGTAAACCTACGACGTCGCCCCTTACATCTATCCACTACAATAACATTATTAGCAACATTTAATACCGTAAGTGTAGAAAGCAATTGCACGCTATTCTGTTCTAACTAATCTTGAACGTTGTGATCGAAGTATCGTACGTAATACCCAGAGAATTGTTTGATTTTGCTAGAAAATTAGGTAAAATAATAGAAGTAATAAGAATCACTTCAGTCATATCGATTCTGCGATGGTTATTGTTATCTATATTTTCGCAAAAGTAATCGATCACATTGTTTATATATATATATATACGTGGCTTGTAATAAAACTTGATCTAATGTTAAACTAACTAGTTTTTTTTTTTTTATTAACAATTATTATCATCTATACGGTGCGTTCATAATGAAAGAAGCAAATTTTGTAGGGTTATTGTTCGAAGGACCAGAAAATAAATATTTTCGCTATGCTTTAAAATATTCAGGCGCCATTTTGTTTTATTTTCTTTTCCATCTTATGGCTCTAAATTGATAATAGATATCTGCAATAGCGATAGAAATAATTTTTAGATCTGAAATTTGAACAATTTAAAAAACTCGCATTTATTACAAACGCTTGGACACCTTGATTAACAATTCTAAATTATCATATTTTGACCCAAATTGCAGGGACACTAAGTTCGATTTAACTTTGTTATAAATGTATAAACATCCCATATATTTCAATGGATTTCAGTAGGCGACAAAAGCCTTATGAGACATACCCAAATGTTCAAAATTTTACACATTTCCTTTTATGCATTTTTTTAAGAAGACGAAGGATTATTTCTTGTCGCACATTCTGTAAAAAATTAGTAGAATTCTATATTTTAACTCCTCGAATGTATCCTATCATAATTGTCTTTCCATCGTCTATCGAGAGACATTGAATAATATAATATATTCCATTTAAGATGACAAAATTGATACCACTTCGTGGAAAGAAATTATGGCAATTAAGAAAAGTTAATCGGCATGTCGGAACGTTTTTAGAGTTGTTAAATTTACATTAAATCTGTCCCTTTCATTTTAAATGGAAATTACAAGCTCATTCAGTGTGGTTTTCTTAAATCGCTTATTTTTTTGGATAACTTGAGAATTTTGCCAAATCTTGTTTATTTCTTTAGCAGTCGATATTTGAAACGTTTCTAGTTTTCCCAAAGTTTTCGGCAACACATGGCTCTAGAAGACGGCCATCGAAATTGCATGCTTGAGCCATCTTATTTACTTATTTTTAAATGGAATCCTTTGTATATTCTCTCAAAATCTGGAGGAGGAAGTTGTCTTAGAATGTCTCTCTCAACCAAAGACGCGTTCTTCTTGAGAAAATTAAATCAAGCTATGCAGCTAGCTTTTTTGATGAAATGCATAGCGTATTACGACGAAATACTGTGAACTTTTGTTTTCTAAATGTACTAAAAAATGTTTTGCAACATTTATTTCATACATATCTACTTGAACTGTTCACATATGAACTGTAGTTCGGGAATAATATTACGTATAACGTGCTCGTTTTATGTTGAACTTTAATCAACATTTATCAGAGAATTGTTAACAACAAATATAAAAGGTGTCCTATTTAAAAAGGTCCAAAAGTGCATTAATCAAATACTGCGAAAACTGGTTGATAGTTTTTCGATATTTGCGTCTAAGACGTTTAAGATATTGCCCGTCAAAGAAACCACAGCACTTCGAAAGTATCTCAAATTACGTATATCTCGATTACCTCAAAAATTAAACTAGATAGATATAGGGAATGTCGAAGAAAATTGTCGTAAATCGAAGAGAGTCATCCAAAAACGTAATAATAATAGGTGTTCCTTTCAGAAAACCGAGCTTACATCACGCACAGCGGAAACTGAACGCCCTGCTTACTTAAATATATCTAGGTTTGTGTTGTGCATAACTTGCCAGTAGTAATTTTTAATTAAATTCTACCATTGTATAATTTTTTTGGCTCCTTATGAAATTGTTTATTAATTATTTTGTGACCAAATTAATTCAAACGATTTCCTGAAACCTTTTGCAGGTCAAAGATCAAATTTCTTAACTTCAATGCGTACACATATGTGTAGATGCATGTTGTACTCGGAATTTAGATAGTCCTCTAACGGCCGCCATTGTTATTTATATTGGTAGGAAATACCTGAAGAATTTAACCATAAGCTCGCTAGAATTAATGCGTATTTCCTCAATGTTAACGATGAGCTTTGAATATAAGAAAAATACACATAATAAAGGTCCTGAAATGCATTTCAGTCAACAGCCCAAAAAATTAGTAATTATACTGAAATGTTATTGATCTTAATGGATTTGCAAAGCAACGACAAATGTTATCAGTTGCAAAAAAAGCGCCAATATTGTCTTAAATTTTCTGAAGATTGTCAGAATACCTTGTATTCCTGCAACAGCCGAAATAATTTCGTTCGCATCTTCAGAAGTTATTCACAGTACGGAATTCCTACGAAATTTTACTGATAAAGTTGCACTTTCAACTGGATGTGGTTGAATTTCATTTTTAAAAGTGAAGAAATCAATTCCATTGCTTTCTATTCGAGAGTAAAAATGTTTTTCTAGCTCTGAACTGAGGATTCTCGAACTCTGATTATTTAGCAGTACCAAAGTAACGCTATTTTATTTTCAAATTATTAACATTTTTTCCAAAGGAAGTTTGTTATGGATAACCATCGCAAAAGTTATATTTTCTGGCAACCTGCACTGTCTAGGAAAAATTTCGAAACATCTATACATAGTAATAATTTTCTTTCACATACAACATATTTCAAGGGGTGACAAAAAAAAATATTTTTTATTTTCATGTTACAAAGGGGAACCATTTCCGTTCTGTGCAGGTATCCCAATAAATGTATAAAAGGCAATGCTTTAGAAGTTGCATTGCTTTTTATACATTTTCAACACCACCATAAATTCATGTTTATTAAAATTTGTTGTAAAAAGTAAATCGTCGTATATTCGCTTTTTTCTGGCACTTAACTCTTTTTTATTATTTATTTATATTATATTATTAACACTACTCTACCAATAGCAGTATCTTTCCATAAAGGCAATTCTAATAATTATAAATTAATTGCTTGTAATGCTATTTCAAATTGTTTCCATTACATTGTTACCAAGAAATAAAGTCTAAGGAAAGGATAAAATATAAAATAAAACAATTAAAAATTATCCCATCTTATTCCCATTATTTATCGCTGAAATTCTTTCTAAATAACATATTAATACTCCACGACATATTAGAACGTATTCATACATTGTAAAATACTTAGTATATAACACGCTAAGTTTTACGGATAATTAATTTGTACCTGTGCGCATAAGAAGAGAAGGAGAGCTTTCGAAACAGAACGCTCGTGTTTGGTTCTTTTTTATCGGTTCTAGATCGAATAATTTAAAAATCAAGAGTTATTAACAGCCCTATTAATCACTCTGAAAGACAACCGACAATTTAGACGTGACCGGTAACGTATGTCGGCTGGATCTAACAGTAAGGGGTTAAAGACAATTTGACACCTTCTTCGTTAGATGAATGAGTAGCAGTTTTGATTCGCAGCCTCAGAATAATACTTCGTATGTGTAATAGCCAGCGGAAACCATGTTTATTCGGTGAAAAATATGTCTGACGCAATTGTTTAGCTTATACTGTGATACAAGTTTAATTAATCAATGATATATATTTGATTTTTAAAAGCGTTTGGTTGTATTACTAAAAGCTAACACCTTAAAGCTTTAATCAAAAACTTTGAGTCCTTCATTTTCTTTTGGTTTTCATTTTCTTCCCCTTCTGTTAATTTAATAGAATGTGAAGAGCTTTCTTCTTTTTTCCATCATTTTCTTCTAAATCAAATTTTTAATTGTCTTTAGCTATGCCGATTTTCTTTTACTTTTATTTTAAATTAAAAATTTCGTTTACGGTTGAAAATAAGTTTTTTCTGCTTTCTAAATGGCAGGCATGTGTTTCTTGGCACCAAATGGCGCTAAAAGACAATGGTTGTGATATTAACTATGAAGGTCGAAGAAAGATGAAAGTTGGAGTGAGTGGGTAGCGTTTTTTCTCTCCTTGCATTGCTTTTGCCCTAATCGATTTCATCAATATCACGAGGAAACCATTTTAGTATTATTCTTTTAGTTATTGTTAAAACTCAAAACATGATTGCTCATTTGAAAGTATATGTCCATGATTACGTTAACAGGCATACAACCCCCATCTTTGGGAAAAATGGAGGCCAAACAAGCTAGTAATAAGCAACATGAACGTCCTGACTTTCTATTATGCTAAAAGCAATATCTACAGTGTCACTCAAAACACTTGCTCCTTTGAAAGTACGCGAAGAATGTACATGGTTCCCTTATTACGTTAAAGCTCTATTGAATATCGAAGTTAAGACGTTAAATCGCCTTAGCTTCTTGCAAAATAGCAGCACATTTTAAAGCCACGTATCGGGTAAAAATTTCATTGTGACGAAACATTAATGGGGGATGCGAAGCTTTCAATGCGAGGCTTCCGGTGTTAATCTGCATGGAGTGTTACCGTCCGCATCACGCTGCGTCCGTACATAGGACTTACGCCCGCCGATGGCGTTTCTGTACGCTGTGTTTGCTCAAGGGTTCCCACCAATCCATCAACTTCGCCGTCACTACCCATTAGCACGCTCGCATTCTTCGTGGATCTACTCCGCGCGTTACATTTCTAGCTGCTCCAGCACACCAACCACCCCCGTTGTATTGAATTACATAAATATTTATAACGGCCTTACGGGCTTGTTTTTTTTTGCTCAATGCCTTGCCTTAGTGACGAGTTCATTGCAGATAATCGAAAATTTGCAACACAAAATATTACATTATCTTAATTTAAGGAAAAGCGTCATCAGAAGGGGAGCAGAGAATATATTCTTTAGTTTGTTGGAATAGAGGTTTCCGACCTAAGTTCCATGCTACGTTTACATGTTTTTTTGGTGGATTTAAAAACACTTTTAGATCGTGGCTTTTATAATATATTTTTATATTTTTATTTATATATTTTTATAATATATATATATTGGTGTTGTATTTTCCTTTGATATCATGAAAATTGTGAAGTTATGGGCTCTACAAAGAAGAAATAAGAGTCCTTGGAAAGGATGATGGTCTAAGGCTGTATATAACCTTCTACCAATTTGATATGAAAATTGTGAAGTTATGGGTTCTCAAGTCCGAATCTTTAAAACGCAGTCGAAGGGAAAAGCAAGAAACTGGATTATGGCAAAGGAATTTTGTATTAACTTTTATGGAAAAACAATAAGGATAATTTCCCAGCAGCTGTGAAGAAACGGAAAATGGAAATGTTTCTGCTCGATAGGTGGACAATGTGAAATGCCAAGAAGAGATATGGGGGTAGGACATCGGGCCCTCCTTAATGCTCTGTATGATTACACAAAATAAAGATCTTGTCAATACAGAGGAGAAATAAGAGTCCTTGGAAAGGATGATGGTCTAACGCTGTATATAACCTTCTACCAATTTCACTTTTGTTTGAAAAGCAGAACTTCGCAGCAAGAATTTCATAAAAATGTACAATTTTTTAATCGTTAACTTTGCTAAATAAAACTATAACTCTTAACGTCCAAAACGTCATTTAAAATAAAATATTTGCAAACTTAAAATACTGGTAACTTGTTCTTTATTCGTACATCTTACCGGTAAGTGCCCAAAATAGAAGACGTAGCTAAAGCCAGTATTGCAACTATTTAAACGGTAGATCACGTGCTGCTGGAACATCATCAATTAAGTCAACATGTCATCAATGTCTAAGTACACTGATTCCGTCACCAAAGCATGTAACCCGTTGAGCGATTAGGTGTAATTAATTCTGCCTTTATATTATGACTGATTAACCTATCAAGCAGTCAAAAGTATCGTAAAACGGCTCGGCTAACAGCGCTTTACATTTGCTTGCTCCCCCAGTTTATACCCTTAAAGTAAATTACGTAGAAAGTTCTAAACGCTTATTGATTAGGTCGGAATGTGCGGAGTTCAGAGAATTTGGCTCCAAAAACGTTTCCAATAAGAGAATATCGAAACAGGCGGTCGTGTAAAAAAAAATAACCGACTAACAATACCTGTCACTTTAAAAAATTGACATATTTCATCTTGCCGTACGCAAATATGTTGACGCACGCCAGTGCTTCAAGGCAAATAGCTCTTTGTTTCAAACGCATCGGTAAGATTCTACTTAATACATATGAATGTCTTTCATTCGCCGTATCCCTGTAGGTAGAAAAACGTACTCGAAATACGTTCCCGGAGAACCAACCGGACCTAGCGTAAAACAATTAAATGGGCCAGCTAATAAAAGGATGAAACAGGAGCTATCTGAAATTCAGGTTAGTTTAAAACCATAATTTACTCTTACAGCCTCAATTCAACAGTGTGCTGCAATAAAGGCTGACTACTTACTTGAATACAGATTAAAGTAAAAGTTAAAATTGAGGATTATTTGAGAAGTGTGTGGAAGCAAAGTGTTTCTTTATATTTCGTCAAATCAATGGAGCAATGTGCCCTAGCTTAAAGAATTCGACAAAATAAATAAATAATAAAAAGAAAAAATTTAAAATATTATTTTCAGAGTACGTTGTCGGTAGATCGCTTCATAGACCTTGACCGTTCAATGGGCAACTACTTTGTGGACGCTGACGGCAATGTGTTCTTAGACCTCTATATGCAGATCGCTTCAATGCCTCTTGGTTATAATTTTCCCTCTTTGCTTAATGTTTACAAAGATCTATCGAAATTGGTAAACATCTTTGGTTTATGTGTATATATCTTGACATGACTCTAAACTATCCCGTTTCAGAAATATCTGGTTAATCGAACAGCTTTAGCAATGTTTCCGCCATCGCATTGGGCTGGTTTCCTTAAAAGGACGTTACTAAGCGTTAGTGTTCAGCAAAAATCTAGCTTTGAATTATGTTTGCACCAATCTTAGTTTTGTAGGTCGCCCCACCTGATATGAATCACGTTTCGACGCAAATGTGCGGCACCTGCTCGAACGAACAAGCGTTCAAACTCGCCATGATATGGTACCATCGCAAACGCAATGGTAATAGAGAATACACGAAGCAAGAATTGGAAACTGCTATACTTAATCACCCACCAGGTTGTCCTCAGTTGGCCGTACTTTCTTTTTGGGGAGCGTTCCACGGCAGGACAACAAGTTCTCTGTCGGTAACTCGATCAAAACCCGTCCACAAACTAGGCTTCCCGTTGTTCGCCGAGTGGCCAGCTGCTCACTTTCCGCTTTATAAATATCCTTTGGAGGAAAACATCAGAGAAAATAAACAAATTGACCAGAAAAGTTTAGCGGAGGTCGAAGAATTAATACATTGCAACGAGAAGAAAGGCTGGCCTATAGCGGCTGTCATTGTAGAACCGATACAATCTGAAGGAGGCGACAATCATGGGTCTCCGGAATTTTTCAGGGAACTACAGAAGATCTGTAAGAAGAATACAATAGCGCTAATTATGGACGAAGTACAAACCGGATGCGGATCTACCGGAAAGATGTGGTGTCATGAGTGGTTTGACTTGCCATGTCCACCAGATCTTATGACTTATAGTAAAAAGATGCTTGCCGGAGGTTTTTACCACACCCAGGAAATGCTGTAAGCACTTTAGCTAATGTATGTCGAGTAAGTCATCATCAAAAAATAAACAGTTACTGCGTCTCACGAAGCAGATAACTTTTAACACTACTCAATAGTAAGATAACACTATTTCTTCAGATTTATCCAATTAAACATTAAACTAAATAAGACAAGTACAATAACTTTGTACTCATTGTACTCTGCCCGCAGTATTGTACCATACTGCTCTTATACATAAACTTTTATTTATAACTTATTCGTAGGCCAGACTTGCCATTCAGACTGTTTAACACATGGATGGGAGACCCGGCCAGATTATTCCTCTTAGAAGCGGTATTAATAGCTATTAGAGAAAACAACTTGCTGGAACATGTGCAAAAGGTTGGTAAAGTAACGCTCGAAGGCTTGCAAGCAATTACCAAAGAATTTTCAAGCATATTACATTCAGCAAGAGGCAGAGGAACTTTTGCAGCGGTTAGTTGCAAAGACGATGAGACAAGGAAGAAAATTATGGTCCAAATGAAGAAGAACGGTAAGAAAATTGATGCTAACTTCGAAGAAATGTTATTGTTCACTGGATGTTCTGTGATTGTAGGTTTACTTGGCGGAACCTGCGGTCCAACGTCTATTCGCTTAAGGCCGGCTCTTATTTTTGAAGAGAAACACGCGAACATATTCTTAGATAAATTTAGAAAATCCCTTAAATCTATATGATTGTTAGGTGCTTCAAAAGCTTTGATTTGTTTTTATCTTAATTTTATAAGAAATATTAAAAAGACATATGTACATTTATACAATATTAATACTTCCATTTATTTTTTTACCAGAAACTTATTTCGTACATCCTCTAATGAAACGTGCATGGGTGATCTACGTCCTGTATATTCTATCAAAACTTGTGAAGCAACTGGAATTTCGATCCAAAACGATGCCCTAGTTTGTGCAACTTATACGGTACAAAGAAAATTGACAAATTGAAGCTTCGTTTACAGATATTTTCAAATTTCTTCAACTCCTTCTTATTTTCCTTATTCCTTCTTGGAACAAACCTTTTTATTAACTTGAAAATTTAAATGTCCACGTCCACTTCAATTTGCGCTTCTACTTCTTTACTGCGGGTATATCTACGATGTAGATATCAACGCAAAATTTGAGAAGAATTCCAAACACTTTACCCGATATGCATAACAACAATGTCGAAAATGATACCGGGAATAATACCACAGAACGTAACAATGTGAAAACTTTGAAGAATACAAGCAGGCTAAATAGTGACAGTGAAACGGGATGACAAGTGACAGCGAACTGCTGTTGCTGGTTTCAGTTGGTGGATGTTCACGTCAAAGAGGTAAGTCCCATGAGAGTCGAAACTCTAAGGGTCGACCATCTACGACGCGTCGACTACTACGTTCAGGAATTTATTATGTAGACTTCTAGGTTTCTTCTGCAAGGTTAAAGTCGAAGAAAATACGTAACGATTGTGAACAGAACGTTACAATGGAATTTTGTTGTAGTAATTGTAAGATATAGATAAGAAATAAATTTAATTTTAAATTAAGTTAGGCGTGATATTGCTCTTATTTCATTACAATGTTATTCAATTAATATTCACATCTAAATACAGTTTTATGAAAAGAAACTCATGTCTGAATTGGAGCCATATTTTAGAGGCTAGGACTAGGATATGTTTGTAGATACCGAGACTAACACTAGATTTGTTCAATAAAGATATGGTAAGAAGTCTAGATCAATTTCTGCATTAATGAATTTCATGAAATTTTGTCAAAGTCACACCAAGTGGAGCTACGTACAAATTCATATTTTCAATGAAAAATGATCTTCGAAAAATACGGTTTTATAAGAATAAGATGTAGCCTTGGAATGAGAGGATCCTAGTTGGGGTTTTCTGAAAAGTGAGCTTTTGAGTCTAGCAAGCTTCTATGTACGAGAGACATCTAAATATTCAGTATAAGTTTATGTTTAAAACGTAAGCTTCAGTCAATTCATGCTTCGATAAGCTGTAGCTCAATTTTGAAGAATAAAAACATTCTCTTGTTTGAGGTTACATGGGAAAAAAACATAAAAAATCTACAGTTAACCACAGATTGCCTAGGGTAAACTTTAGCTCATTCTTCTATAAAGCACCCTCAAAGCAGAAATTTCTTTCCCCTTTTCATATAGCCCATAACTCTTACTAGGTTCGGGTAATCTACTGTAGATTTGGCTGTTGCTAGCCTCGCTCTCAACGAGCGAAACCAAGTCACGAAAACTACGCTGCCAATTCAGGCTTTCATTCAAAAAACGAGCTCTATAACATAAATTTTCTTCTCCCGCCCAAATCTAGTTCTTGTTACATTCAGCTGAAGCGTCGTCAATTAAATCCTCCCCCTGAATAACTGTCGATTCGAACATTTTGGCTGTTCTTTCACTTTCGACAGGCTGTAGCTCTATTCTGAAGAAACGAACATTCTCATATTTTATCAACATCAAAAATCTAAAGATAGCATCAGATGGCCTCGAGTGTACTTTAGCTCATTCATCTATAAAGCACACACAAAGCAGAAATTTCTTTCGTTTGCACAAATCTATCTCTTGCTAGATTCAGCTAAATTGCTGCCGATTTAGCTGTAGCTAACCTGGTTCTCTACAAGCTAAAACCAAGCCGCGAAAATTACGCAGTCAATTCAAGCTTCAATTTTTATTTTTACTCTTAAAAACGAGCTCTATAACGTAAATTCTCCCGTGCAAACCTAGCTCGTATCAGATTCAGCTGAAATGTTGTCAATTGAGTCTTCCCCCCAACAACACTCAATTTGGCCTGGCATCACTTTCGACAGGTTGTAGCTCTATTCTGAAGAAAAAAATTCTCAAGTTTGACCTTATCTGCTAAGTTCTATTTCAACATCAAAAATCTAGAAGTAGCCGCACTAATGGTCTGGAATAAACATTAGCTCATTCGTTTATTTATCAAATTCGTGTAGTAACTCTACAAATTTAAAAAAATCCTCCTTACCTCATTGATTTTGACGTACCATCATTCCTATCGTAGAAATTATTCGTTTCAATACATTACGCCAGCGTTCTATTTCCATGTTTAATTGCTGCATTGCTATCTTTGCTGCTTTTTCTCGATCATGTTTCCGAGTTTTAACCAATGAGCAAGTTCAGACCATTTCTAAAATGAACTTCGAAGGAGCTCTCCTATTTTATGTAGGACAAGGACAGATTTAATACAGTAAATAACACTACTTGACGGGTATGTAATATTGAATAAAAATGAGCTGAAGATGGGTTCTTAGCTTTTGGTTCAAGGCGAATACTGAATAGAGCAATGAGAGTAGACAGTAGTATTGTAGCACACAGATAGACAAATCACATAGATGTGTCATCTAAAGTAATCATGGATCCCACTGCCAATCCGCCCATGAGAATGAACTATCTGTAGTATTCTTAAGAATGAAGTTAAAGATTGAAGTATAGTAATTATTAAATAAATAAATAAATGTATTTGAGGTTTCCTTGGTAAACCACCACGTCGTCTAATATCACCGGACGGTTTTGGCTACACTACAGCAGTTAGTTAATGATGCAAAAGGAAACATTCATAATATTCTAATCGATTACCTATCTGTAGTTTGATATCGATTTTTTTCAAAAATGTTGCGAATAGATGGCAACAAATTATATTATTGCACAGAAAAGAAAATAGTTTTCGTTCAGGATCAAAAAAAAAAATAGTAACAGAACCACACCACAATGTTATCCGACTTACCTCGCGTGAATCTATTTTTTTCACCCAATAACTACAATATTTCAAAGATACCAACATGTTATTAAAGCACTTTTATGGACTATATTAAATGTTTATCTAGTAGATAGATGTTAATTTGCAGATGAACATTTTAACAGTCGGCAAGACCTACCGGCGATATCGAACACTGTTATCTCCAAGCTTTGACAAGTTAAGCTTACAACAAATATTTAATACTCTGGTACCTCATTACCCAATGCACATAATAAACTACGTTCGCTGTGAATTCAATATATTTTAACGTCAATATCTGTAATACAACCTGACAATTTGGTACATATTAATAGATGTATTTATGACTACTATACTATTTTATAACAGAAATAATATCGACGTCGATAAAAAATATAAAGCTTCAAATGCTTGTTCACAGGAAAGAAGAGTTGATATACAATCTCAACTACAGTATATATACTGTAATAATGCGTGTATTAGTTTACGACTGATAACTCGTTAAAATACAATAAAACGTAAATTTATTTTTACACGCAAGCAACCAACAATAAGCGTACACCATATTTTGAATACAATAGCAAAGAATAGCAGATAGAAAACGTGTTCTCCTTTTATTTCGAAGGAGATAAGTGGCATCCATGAAGCTTTATTATCTGGTAAATAAAATGAAATCTCTATTATAAATTCATTTATTTCAAGATAACATACAAGGTTGTAATTAAATATTGCGTATGTTACCTAAATATAAAAGCTATTTTTATGTGGGACGTGTTTAGAGCTGATATCGCCTGTTGTGACAAGGATTATGCTGTAGGGAAGCCTGCTTCTTCTTAAAGAATGAAAATCCTTGTGTTAATATATTTAAAAAACAGATAATACGAAATACTTTTTTCAATAAAACAATATTTATTTACATTACAAACTTAAACGGGAGGTTTTTACCGGTTTTTAGGTAATTTCGCATGACCTAGCTCCGTTTATTGATGAGCACTCTTACCATCCACTTGATATACTAATCTCAATCTTCATATGCCATCAAATCTTCATAATTTTCCATCTAGCAGTAAATGAGGTCATAATTTCCAAAAAGTGAATATTCCATCACTAAATTCTAAACCTGCTGCTGTGAAGTGGAATCCTTTATTGGACGATGATATGAAAGTGCAGCTCAGATATTTTATAACACACTGTATACTATCCTTGATCACTGCATACCAAGAAACAAATCACCAAGTTGACACTATCCTTATCAGATGCATCAGGGAACCAGTATTATAATTCACCCTAGAGCCTTCTATTCATTTGTTGGCAGTGGTAGGACACCATCAAAGAATCTTCATCATATGTTTGCATTGCAATGACGAACAATTAACTAAACTTTAAGACATCGCTAATAGTTTTGCCCGCCCTATTTAGTGCTAACACATTAGCCCACGAACTATGCCCTTCGCTTGGTGTTTCTTCTATTAATGAAGATAAGGTACTAATGAGTGCCTGAAAGCCCAAAGAGGATAAGACATCTGGTGATGATGGTCAGATCAACATTTCCTTCAATTTGATAAACTAGCAGCATAGTGCCAGTATTTAAGAGTGGTGATACAGCTAATATTGTGAACTATTTTTATAACATTTTAGAGAGCTTTGCCAGAGTATTTGAACCGATTTTATATAACGGTATTTACTTTAAAATTAACCTAAACTTGTCAATTCATCGACATGTGTTTATTTCGGGCAGGTACTGTAACCAAATTGGCAAACATCGCCCAATACATTTCTGTGGCACTTGATCAAGGAGACAAGTCGATGACTTTGCCAAGGCATTTGATAGCATTAACCACAATTTGTGCTAAACTAAAAGGTGTTAGTTTTTGCTCTTTTCTCTTTCTCAGTAACAAGAGCATTTATGTTTTTTATCCTGGATACTCATCTATTCATCATCTGGGATATCGCAGTGTTCGACTTAATCTTGGACCATTACTATTATATTTTTCTGAATAATTTGCTTGCTAATCTACAAGGTGAGTTCTTAACATATGAGGACGATCTGAAAATCTACTATGTTACTAACAGGTTAACAAATATTGTTAAGTCTGAGACTTAACTTGCCATTGTTAATGCTGAGTAGCATATCTCTAGCAAATTTTTGGTGGTCTCTTATACCAAACGCTCTGCCAAATCATCTTCAATTGCACCATTTAATCTATATTGCTCACAAGAACAGAGAAAGGAAGGGATTTGTGAATATTTTGGATTCAAGACTAAGCCTCTCTTATTCTATCTGCCTTTATTTGTTAGATTTCTTAGTAAGAACTTGTCATATTTTCCGTAACATCTCAACCATAAGGACTGTGTACCATGCCCTTCTTCAGACCAAATGGGAGTTAATTTGGTATCCTTTCTACACGTATCCATGCCTAGGCGTAGGAATGAAATAATCGAAAGTAGACGAGACAACACTGGTACTAATAGCCCAATACCATATCTATACCCAATATCGATTATCATTCAATTGTAATTATTACTATTGCTACGTTAATTTTGTTCATAAGGCACCTCCACATGCTCCAGCTGCCTGGTTGAAACAGCGCTCAAAATCAGCCTTCCGAGTTGACACTTAGTAACAGTGTAACAGTGGCCTCGTGTGTCTTGAAATAATTAAAAGCTTTTGATGAAAGTTTAGTAGGCGTGAGGGTTGGCTTACTGAAGTATTAATGTTGTATATGACTGATAGCAACGCATATGTTATACTGTCTCCAGACCTTCTTAACATCGGGAACAGATTAGATCTTCAGCTTCTCCTAGTCCAAATAAGTGGAGTTTTAAGGCTGTATACTTTGCTGCTCTATTTTTGCTGTTTTTGGCAAGCCTGATATGAGTGCTTTCGCCTGTTTTTTCTTGGCATGCTTTACACATGTCTTTTGACTATTCTCTCATTTGCTGATCTCGGTTTTGTGGCTCTTTTCTTTTTATAGTTGCATCTCAATTTGTTAATTTAGTTTATCTTAAAAGTACGTTACATATCTCGCAACTGTAAGTTTTTATTATAGGCTTCTTTCAGACATCAAGATCATTTTGGAGTAATTTATTCGCTTGAATATATATATGTTATGCTTTAACACATTCACTAATTATAAGTAAAAATTCAATATTTTGATTCTGTTCTGTTTTATGATTACTAACGACAACGCCTTATCAAGATGAAATAAGAAACGGTTCTTACACCTACGTTCGATTGTTAATCAATTTCTTCGCACAACGGGCAAGCCCAGGAATCGACTTTTACTTCATTAAACTGACTCGAATTCGTTTTAATGAGAGGGATTCTCATGACGAAGGAGTATAAAGGACAGCTTACCGTGCTTAATTAAAAATTAAAACCGATAAACTTAATTGGAAACCAAACTACCGGTAGTTACAGAAGTTTATCAAAGTATGAAAGGAACGTGTCGTTTCTGTTTATAGATCTCAATTATTAATTAGTAGTAGCTAGTTTGACTCTTCGGGCTATTTAGTTTCGGAGAAATGCGTATACAAAATTGTCTTCTCTAATTATAAACAGATAAAACAGGAGATATTAGCTTCTCCGGTGATTTCTACGAACACGAAAGGGAAATTCTGTAGACGTCATGTCAGAGGTGTAACGTCCATTAGTGTAGTAGCATGCTTTTCGTACTGGTGTGAGCGATACCAAAAATTTGGGCGTTGTAATTGTTTATCTAAAATCGATATGGAAAAAACTAGGTTGAGCTAAATGTAATATCGGGTGCCGATTGGTCGGATAATGTGTAAATCTTTTCTCTGGGCAATACAATAATGTGTAGATATTGCTGCTATCGCAAGCGGTGATAATGTATCTTTTGATACTGTGATTCCGTGTAATCCGATGAAAATCGTTTAAGTTCCAATCTCTTTGTAAGTTACTTTAAAATAAAGTTATGCAGGTATATATTAGAAACCATTTCCTTTTTATTCGTTAACAATTAAAACTTCCAAGACCTTCCTCAATATTTTTACATAAGTCTGTTCTGGCTACCTCTTACACAAAACAAATTCATAAACAAATATCCCTGTTATTATTAGAACATACTACAATGGAAGACCGGTTAACGAATAGTTTCGCGACGGATCTTAGAACAAATTTGCACATAACGAACGTCGATATCTGTTATTACAGATTGTTAGGGAGAGAGAAGAGTCCTGATAATGCTATTCATCACTTTCAAAAAAATCCGCAGAAGAGAGACGAGCAATCGCCATTGGACTGGCTCTTAGTGTCTCATAAACAAAAACTCACAACTCATTAATATCACTTTTATGTATATTATTTTCGCAATAAGTAAGCTAAGAACTATACATTTGTTTTGCATAGAAATCGATTAACGAATAATTTATGTAAGCAACATGGTTATGGAAAAAATTGTGCTTGCTAACTGCTAACGCAACCGCTTCGCAAGGTTCGTTATTTAAAGATGGCCAATACCGATGTTTAATCTTCTGAGATTTCCCATTAAGTTAAGAAAAAAAAAATAATTACTGAAATGGTATTTTGAAAGACCTGCAGGATTCGCACGGGTCCTCTATCAACCATAATGCATTTCCTTTACTTCTGAAACTTACGTTTCAGAGTTTGTCTGGCTAAGCAACAAATCCGCTAACATCATAGGTGGGCGTATGGCTTCATCGTCACTGCAATTCAATGCGGCGTTGAGGTCAATGTTAGCATGTTAGTTTAATTCCTTTTTGAAAAGTCATGTTTCATTGATGTAATGTACCATTCTCTAAGGAGATGCTGTATGCCAACTACAGCCCAGAATCTCTGTAGGAACGAATCCTTTTAATACCTAGTTCTTCGGAAATTCTGCCGATGTCCTGAAATTTTATTT
Source organism: Oryctes borbonicus (assembly GCA_902654985.2). Taxonomy (NCBI): domain Eukaryota; kingdom Metazoa; phylum Arthropoda; class Insecta; order Coleoptera; family Scarabaeidae; genus Oryctes; species Oryctes borbonicus. The sequence continues at coordinate 8,078,085 of LR736868.1, forward strand.
GATTAATTAAATTAAACACGTCGGCAAACTGCCTAGAACACCATGAGGAGGAAGAACTTATGGTTCTTTTGACCACAATTAAGTATTGAATACGTATTTATCTTTAACGCCAAAGTCGAATAACATTGATTAATGTAGCACTGTAACATAATAATAGCTTGCATTAGACTTCTGTAAGAACTTGAAAACTAAGCAAAATAATATGCCAATGCAACAATAAAACTCAGCTTTTGCTATGTTATCGTCCACTTCTTAAATACTAGTTCGTCGGCTTGTTCCCAACAACAAATGCTTAGGAATTTCTCTCAAACTTGTCATAATATTTCCATTGCTTGGTTTCTTTTTACGTTACGTTTTGTAATTTCCCATTCATATTCAACCATGAAGAACAGAAACAAGCTCAACTTCGTAGTAGTAATGATGTGAGTATGAATAACGTAATAATTATATATTTTGAGATACGTTAATTTAACATTGCATTCAATTGCATTTCATTTTAAAAGTTTAATGTCTTTCTTGACTTAGAAACTAATGGACTATTTTTATCAATTTCTCTTCTGCTCAACAGAATTGCGAATTCTAAATACGAGAACTAAATTAAGAAGATGAAATAATAAAAATACAAATAATGTAGAACAATCGATACTACCCCGAAGGTAATTAAACTGGAACAATAACAATGATTAGTCAAAATTTCTTAGCAGGTACGCATAACTTTGTTCTCTCGACTGCAAGGGGACTTAATAATAAATGGCGTTGGCAAGAAAAAAATATTTTTGCGCTCATTATTATGAGGAACTCACATAATGTCTTGTGAATTGTCTGGCTAATTCTTCGTTAACAAAAAAGGAAAGCATGGCTCTTGTAACCTGATACATTTTTTTAGTAAACCAAGTAAATTCAATATTTTCCCAATTTCTATTCTTGTAGTAGAAATGTCTTTCGGCTGATGTCGTGTAGTTAATATTTTACCTGACGTTTCGCTGACCATCCTGTCAGCTTCTTCAGAAAATTTCTAAAGACTAAAATATTAACTTCACGACATCACCCGAAAGACATTTCTACTATGGATTACGATCGTGAAAGCCTACACTCAACTTCTGTTCTTGTGTTCTTAGGAACCTATAAATATAAACAGTAGTAATAAAATATATCAATTTAGCTAAACGGGACCGATTATTAAAAACGTTTCGCCAACCAAATGAGTGATATAACTCGACCGTAGACATCGATATACCTGTAGTGACACCTTTGAATACCTCCATTTTTATTAATTGCAAACGAAATAATCGGCATCCATAATGAGAATTGTCACGTCTAGCGGTGCAAATGAATACATTACATGCAAACGAAAATAAATATAAAGAAAAGAACGATTTATCGGCATTCTATTATAACATTTCATACGCTGTATGTACCGAGTTAAGGAGATAGTACGGATATACGTTCACATAATATGCTAATTTATAGTGTTCGATGCTTCATTAATAATCGACACGTTAATATACTAGACAAGAGTACGATAAACCCGTTCAGTCAACACTTCCACGATCAGATACAAGAGCGAGTTATTAATTTTCACAAGAGAGAGATTGTCGCCTTCACTGTGTGGATCACTTTATTTTTACATTATCTGATGTCAAACGTTGTCAGTGCATTTTACGATCCAATAAATTGATAATGGTACCTAAACTCGCACGTATTTATTCATCCTGAACGCGCTAGTCTAACTCCATGTAATATTTATATTATTTATAAGAGTAGCTGCGTGTAAGAATGCTAAATGTACGTATCGCGGCTAGTTTTTATGGAACAGCCTAATTTTATGCCTTTATATAAAGACTCCATAGAGAACTGCGTCAAGCAGCACACACAGAAATTACAGTACTTTTAGTGCCAAATAAGAATAATGAAAATGTGTTAAAAAAATGTCTTGGAACTTGATAGCTAGAACTGTGGCGTAATATTCCAAACAACACAAAGGTACTGGCGCACTTAATATAGTGCAAAATTATGCGCACGCTGAATTTTGACACTCTCACGGCGCTGCATGGATCTTTCTATTTCCCAAAAACGAAATATGCAGGAAAGTGAATAAACAATAGAAAATAGAAAAAACAAAGTTTGTCTTGAAATGCGATTTCCACGACAGTTCAGGGTCGAACATACACGCCGAAAATAGCGTGTCATCAAAGCAACTAAGTTCGTCAAGTTTTATGCTGCACGTAGTAACATTTGAACCAGTGCTTACAAGTCAGATCACTTCTGTAAGGTCTACTATATATATGCGATCTTTCAGAGCACTTTTGAAAAGTCAGTAAGTAGTAAGAAGAATAGAGCGCTAAGAATAGAATCCTGTAGTACACCCATCCATACGGCTATCCATCCTTATCATAATGAGCCACCACACACTGATTTCCGAGGTTATGCTGCGAATTATTTTCGCTGAAGCAATAGTTGTCCTACTGAAAGTCCTTCTTATTCACATTACTCCCTTTTCTTTAGGACAATAATTGTTTTACACAATTCGCAAAGCGTGTCTCGCACACAATTTACCTCGGCCTTTGTTGAGTAAATAGCAAGGCAGGTGCGCGAGGCAGGGTAATACAGCTTATCGCGTCTAAACTACGGAAAACAGCGACTAAAAATCGGCAGAAGCCAACGCGAAGCAAGTCCACAATGTAACCCATTGATGCATTCTTAAGTAAGCCTTTCGGAAAATTACTAATTGTAAGCGAAGCTGATTCTTATAATATATATAAAAATAATATAATTGGCAATTTTGAAACAAAAGTTTTCTTAAAAGCTGATTCATAAAAGTAGTATTCACACTTTTATACTTGCGCAGGTAGCTGCCCTGTAACCAAGATTTCGCTTTAATACATAAAAAGCGGGTTATCAATGCTGAGGTAATTTTTGAATTAGAAGAAAACACCAGATATCGCGTAAACTAAAGAAGGTCCAATTTTCAAAAGAGTTTCTGAAGAATATGGTTTCGGCCGACAAACGTAATTCCCTAATTTCAGTGATTTCTTTAAAAACAACTTTAATATCCTGTTACCTACCCACGCACACTTTTCTCTTCTTTTAATTTTGTGTGTTGTTTGATTGCCTTTTATATTTTTATAATAAAGTTGAAAGTTGATTAAAAAAAATTACGTCCCTCAGGACGGATCAGGGCGGTAATGGTTGACTTACTTAATCGATAGAGTAGGAAAAAGTATTAGTTAATCCGTAACTCAAAAATAAAATTTCGAAATAATTTTCTCATTGATACGATCCTTCGATATATTTAGCAAAAGGTGGAATATTAGCATATTGTCGATTATAAAATTGTCAGCCCTCGTGTATGCAAATTGAGTACTCCAAGACGCACTGCTCTTTTCTTTGTGCTCCATAAGGACAAATTCTTCACCGCATAAAAAATAATTAGATGTAGAACAGCTTTGCATTTTCAATACATCAATGTCATATATGCTCAAGCATGCTGGTGGTATAATTTTCATATTAATATATACATAAATTCTTAACTCAATTTAATAAATTACCTCTGGAAGGTATTATTTTATAAGATGCCTCAATGACAGGTAATTTATATCAACAGCGCGTAGACGTCAAAAGAAATAAAATAACTTTAATACATAGCTGTATAGTATCAAAAGCAATTATAACAAAAGTACAAACATCCCCTATATTGTTCAAACAAAAGTAATCCAACCGCGCAACAAAGCTTACTAAGCAACATCTAAATATCCATTGACAATGTCCAATTCACGTCTGTTCTTTCTCAATAACCGGAAAATGTATTCACAAATAAGCATTCTCGGCAGTAACAAACATTTCACGGATAATATTTAAATTAATAATAGGTATTGCTTGACTTATGTCAATCATTAAACTGACACCCTTTGTGGAGATTGAATGTATACCTGTGAACTTCTTTTTTTGGTGTCTAAGCCACGTTGAAGTCAAGATCTTGAAAAATTGTATTCTCGACCGGAGATAGACAATCTGTTTGCCTAACAGCGAGGATTCTCATAATCCAATGTTTACTGACAACTAGCTGTCTCCCGTTGTGCCATTGTGCGTGGGTACAATGAATAAGAACTGTTTATACCGTCAAAAGTAGTTGTGAATGAATATAAGGTAAGTACTAGAATCTACTTGCGTTAGAATTTTAATTATAAATTAGGAAACTTCAAACTAATTTAAATTCTAAATCGTAGAAGTCACATAACGTGTATGGTCTTAATACAATGTTAATGAGTTTAAGGAGTATTTGGATTTTAGGCGATGAAATTGGGAGCTCATCTCAAGAAATGCTAGATCCATCAACTGGTTTTGAAAAAAACCAATAATATTAAAGTTGCCCTTTTTTCTAATGTTCTTTTTTGATGTTTTCTTTAAAAAAGAGGAAATAAAAGTAGGACAGGAAGTATTATTTTCATTAGAAAAAAAAAATCAACAAGGATCAACGTGTAAATAAATCACGTTGCTATAGATGCCGAATACTTCTTGGTGCACAAATTAAAATTATAAAGGTTTTATTTAAAAATTATGAATTATGGGCATTAGCTTTGAAAACAAAAGCAAGAGCGAAAATGGGATTTAAATACTTTCACCTAACAAAAAATTTCTAAATTCAACACGAATATAAATGTTTAAATAAAATAAATTGAAGTGTTTTGGAATTGACTTATTTGGAAAATAACAAGGAAGGACTTAGAAAGAACATCAACCTTCGGAGTAGAAGGCTTTTTAAAAAAGATTTCAATCGTTATGTTTACTTAAAAAAGAACTGTGAATTGCAAGAAATTATTATTTTGGACAATAAATTTGAAAAATATTTTTATAAATAAGTTTAAATAGGTTTTGAGTTAGGCTCGTTAAAATAAATACGTTCGACAAAATGAACCGTAATTCATTACTGGTCAGTGCCCGTAGTTTGGATGAGATAGTCATCAAGTCTGCTAATTCTTTCGCAGATGCGAAACAATGGTTCATAGCTTCATTCGCTCAAAATTAATCCGACTAAGTTAGGAAGTTACGAGGTGAGGAATAGGAATAGATGTTAAATCGAATACCATATTTAAATGATCTGGCAAACAAATGGTCTTATTACTGTCTCTCTCAAATCACAGGCTTAAACAAGTAAATACTTTAACAACAATAAAAGTATTTGAGTGTGTCTTCCGTTTATTGGATCTGTCGAATGCGACATTCTTATGCTATCATTAGAGTAGCCCTGTTTCTTGCCAAACTCGTTGTTTTTCGCAAGTGTCCAAATTTTTATTGATCGTTTGCGATAAAGTGAGATTTGGCCAGTGTCTACTAGGATTAGGTCGAATCTTCACTGCTAATCGCGTTAACCATTAAATAGAAATAGCAACCAACAATAAATGAAATTTCAAACGAAAAACTAAGTTGAAATTACGACCTTCCAGTACTGGTTCCATACTGGTACATAGAAGGTGTTGGAACAGGTATAGGCATTAATGGGTCTAACTACCACCCTAAAATTTTCAACTTGTGCGCCCTAAAAAGTCTCGAGTTAAAGACACACAACACAAAAGTATCGGCACACTCCGCGCCAGACAAGTTTAATTAATTAATCGAGGACAGCCGTTTCCAGGATGCGTAGTACGTTTAGGAATGCAGAATTTTACTCCGAAACGGAAGGGGAAGGGGCCGCAAGGGAATATTGCCAAACAGTTGAAACCAACATATTTTATAAACGTGGAAGTAAAAAGGAATTGAACTAAGTCGTCGTTTTATTTTTCATTCTTCATTTCATTGAATATTGCTTGCATCTAACATCGACCACCTCGATCTCACATGCAGCGCGTTTTAATGCACTGAGATGGTAAAAAAGTTCTGTAGTACGTAAACTCCGCATAGTTCTCTTTGCGTTTATTAACAATTATCTTGTATATGACATCATTTCGCAAATTTAGCAAAAACAGCACGCTACTGACTAGTGGTGGCAAATCACATACGTATGTGTATCTACAAAATACAGCGTAATGTTGGCTTCACCCCCGCGTTCAAGAGATAATGTGTGATGCTGCTCGTTGTACCCTACAAAAATTGCGCCTTTGTTTAGATTTATCTGTCTTATATAACAATTGAATAGAAATAATCCTATAATCAATAGAACATTACTTTAATCCCCTTTTATCGTGTCCACATGAATATATTATTATTACCATGAATTCCCTATCAGCTTAGATATTTATTTTAAAAATTAAATTCATCCACTTGAAAATTTCGATTGGATCTCCTGGAATTAAAACATCCGCTGTATTAAAATAAAAAAAAAATAAAAAACAAAGAAACAAAAATCCGTTTATTGTAAAACGAAAAAGAGTTGTTAATATTTGCACCAGTACTTACACAGTGGAACGCGGTTAGCAATTATAAATGTAATCAAACACACATGGAAGATAGGAGACAACAATGCATTTAATGACATCAATGCCATCAATCTGTTATTTATCCAAATATTTCAAATAAAAGTTTCAATTCAAGTCAAGCATCTTGATGGTTTATTTGTAAGCAGTTTTCAAAAAAAGAACGATAAGGATTTCCATAATGGGAATTCTAAAGTTAACTAAACCAGGTTTTATAATAATAAAGTGCCGATAATCTAAAATCTTCTAATCTTTGACAACCACCTTTCCTTATTTTAGCCAAACAATCTCCCAGATTATCGAAACATAGTTAAACAGTCTTAATATTTGAATCAAGATATAAACAATGTTATTTATAATCAATATTGGTGATCTATCCTGCGCTCTTATGTTTTGCGATGTGTATCTTCTCCACTGTATTGGAGTATGCAATTCCATCTCCAATTTTTAAAGCGGAACCCTCCGATTGTTATTAACTTTTTTCTCATCGATCATTATTATTACAGGTGATAAAGCTACCGCATTTTTTATTTGAGCAAATGTCACTTATACGCTATATTAGTACAAGTTTCTTGTCAGGAGATTTTGAAGTTATCTGTATTGATACCGCGATAAAAATGATTAATATGTCTGTTTTTTCGTAAATCGTGAATTCCGACGGTAGCGCGGGCTATGGTCCCGATCTGGAAATATTGTGTACACATTGTAAAAGTGCTTTTTCAGCAGTCATCATGCACTTCGTCGAACAATTACAGATCTTCGTTCCAAAACTGTAAACGCGTACTCATACCTGATTGATGGAGTAATGTAAGAAGTGATAATTGATCAATCATCTTCTTATAATATTAATTTTGTTTAGATAAATAGCTTTTGTTGAAGAGGAAAATTATGACGAATTCTTCATAAATGAATATGTATACAGCGTGGCGCAGGTAAAACGATATCTTCAAACTGTCGCCAAACTAAATGAAAACGAGTCTACTATGGTGCTCTAGTACATTCACGTCATGATATCATAACGAAATCCTCTTAAAAATTAATTTCTGGTACACTACAACAATAACAATTTCGAGGATACTTAAAGTTGATAGCCAATAAATTATAGATTTTATGTTCTCTGTAGTACAGTAATATTTATTGTCCCACACTACACACTACAAATAAATAAATAAAGTGCAGTGAAAATAAACGTAAAATAATTGGTATCAGACAGAGAAAAAATAGATAATTGAGAGAAAAAAATAACGATTATATCAATTATTATTATTCACAAGTGACTTTGTGAAAATTGTATTTTCAATTTTCACTTGCCCAATGGACAGATTGTACGTAGGAAGGGAGAGCTTTACCTTGTCTAATAGCGGTTTATTTATTTCATTCGCACGCTAGAACGTCTTGCTTCCTTGCCTACACATTTCATCGGCACTGCTATTTTAGACGAGGTATAATATTTTCGGTTTATATATTTTATAAACATAAGCGGTCCTATTAACTACTGGTCATTAGCAAAAATTTGCGAAAATAGCTAACAATTGACTTACTTCAATATTATATGGAAGATATTTTTACGAAGATCGCTGTTAATTTGGTGGAACAACGCGCGATAAACGGAAGATTGTTTACAATGCCCGTGCTTTGTTGTTGAGTCTTTCAAATTGCGTGTAAGATTTAAATTCATCACTTTATTTATTTACTTTTGGCTCATAAATTATCAGCGTATGTACATAATCACATTTTAGTTGTATTAAATATGGCACATTTAAATAAAAGCAATTTTGGCATCTTACACAACTCAAAATTGAGAGAATGGCGAAAAGTTCGCAAAATTAATGACTTCATTTATCATATACAATAATAATTTGTTACATGTTAATACGTCAAGAAAAAACGTGTTTTAAGATGGAATAAAGGGAAACATCACATTTCATTCAAAGAACTGCAAGCTGATAATGTATTGTACTACATTACACAAAAAACCTTCGAAGGTACTCAGTTTGAATTGAACTACAGACAAGTATTTCGTCCATTTTAGCTTTGTTATCAGTTTGCTTTAACCTTACAGCTCTTTTATTCCGCCTACAAACAATTTTATGTATGTAAAGCCTCCAAAATTGTCCAATAAGTAAGTTGTTTTACACACATTAGGCACGACATACAACAATCATGTAATCGAATTAAAACCGCCAATTTCCAGAATCTAGTTCTTCTATAAACTACGTTCAAAAAAATAGATCAATAATAGAACAAAAGTAAATTTAATAAGCTTTATCATGGTGTTAATAAGTGTCATTGTATTTTTTATGAGCTTTATTACAATTATTTACATTTTATTATCTAGTAACGTTCTTTTTAATTTTATTGTTACATGCTAGGTGTAATTACTACAACATTAAAGGTATAATATTTTTCATACCTGGTGCTAAGTGTGGAACCAAAAATAATCTCCATTAACAGGAAAAGGTTTATATCATTCACCTTGAGAACATTACTTAGTTAATACAAAATTAACATTGATTAAGAAGGAGTTCTCTGTGGCAAACGGGACCTTTAACAACAAGCAACAACGTAGAAAGCTCTTATTCCTGGGATGCTAACGCGACATCACCAATTTGGTATTTTAGAGATTATGTTTTTTGTTGCCTTCAGTATTTTTTAAGAGGTAAGATTGATGAATGTCTAGTGTAGGAGACCTCGTTACCGTTTATACGGTTGTACAAAGCCCGGCCATAGGATTGAATGACTTTGAAAAGGTTGCCATGTTTTTTTGATAATTGACAAATAGTTATAATATTGAATCTTATTATTAAAATATTTTGTGTAAAACCGTTTAGTCTGGCGCCGTCCATCTTGCAAACTCAGAAGCTTAATATTTCTCGGCTGTACCCGTACAGCTCGTATTGCAATGGCTAGAATTGCCGTTGAACGTAAAACCCACAATGTTTTACAAGTCGGCATTCGATTGCAATGCAAATTTCATTCATCTCAGATACAGATGGTTCAGAGATTGAATCCCATTGACAAAGCTAGTCAGGTGAAGTTTTGCAATGCAGAAGTTCTTAATCATAATAAGTGGAAATTTTGATACCGATGTGAAGTGCCCACATTTGGTATGATCAGATTTAAGAAAACGACCACTCCGTTACATTTGTTACGGTTCCAAGGAATGGATTAAAATCCAGTCTGGTTCCAATTAGACGGCGTCACAGTACACATAGCTAGACGGACTATTGCTGTTTTACAGCGCTTGTTCCCGAATCACTTGATATCGATATTACATATCCAGCAACGTGGGGATGTCTAAAGCCTAAAGTGTACTCGACCCGTCCTCAAACACTCCTCGAATTTAAAAAGAGAATTCTCGGAGGAATAAATTCGCTAGACGAAGATTTCCTCAGACGCGTTATGCTCAATATTAAGAAGAGATGCATAGAAGAAGACGACGGTCATCTTAAGGATGTTATCTAAAACCATAAAGGTTGATACAAATTTTCAAGGTTGTGGGTTTAATTTTAGTAATACTTGGTCCAAATATATTTTTGTTTATTCATAGTGGCCTATTAAGAAGTAAACTGAAGTTGCATCACAAAGCTCCAACTCTATTGTAGGGAGGTATAAAGCATATGAAACGGATCTAGAAGATTCTGAAGCTGAAAATAGCCTGAAATATGACGAATCAGAAATCCGAAAACGGTCATTTACGGAAAGAATGGTTACAATACCGTTCGTTTTCACTCTTCCATAAAATATAATTTACATTTAGCCGGTGGAGGAGGAGTGGTTTAACAGGCGCAGACGGAAATAGCCATATCTAGTCTTGAATAATAAGGTACGTGCTGACCAAAACTTTCAAAATCTTTCGTCTAATGAGTTTAGCATTACAACTGGTAACATCTCACACTGAAAATGGGATGCGAATGTTGATGCTAAATATTTTAGATAAAGAGGAAACCATAAATCACAGAAGAAACGGCAGCTCTTAAACGATGTGAAATTTGTCCAGCAAACAGAAAAGAGAGTGAAAAGTGTGTTTCTTACGCAAAAGCTCTGTGTTAAACATCAATAGGGATCATTTTTTTGGAAATACGGGATCCAGAAACATAAGAATTCTTCAAAGAATATAGTTAATATATTTATATTACTTTGGAATATTTATACAATGATTTTTTTGTTTTAATCTTGGACCCAATTTTGGTATCTTGGAACACTAGATTTAGATAAGCAAGAATACTAGATTGTATTTATGATTAATTTATTCAAAAAGTATCGTGATCGTGTACGTGTAAATATCCATATGCATATGAATAAACTGATACCTATCGGGTAACCACGACCCATTAGAAACGCTGTACGCGAACAATACAAGGAGAGGGCTGTCATGTCACACACGGTAGCTCGACATCCGTATAACATTCACCAGAATTGAAATGTTCCAGCAGCTATACAATAACAGCAGGAGCTACGAGGGCAACAAAAGAAACTTACAATGATGGCTGTTCCCAGGCCAATCCGTTATAAAGGATCACAGCATCCCAAATATCTCGCGTTTCTATTGGCGGCGATTCCGAATGCGCAGGACACGTGTATCTACGCCACGCCTACTGACACATATCACGCGGGAGCACCACATAGGGGACAGAGCGCCGTGTATACAGTAGACAAACTAGTTTGGTCAACAGTTGTGTATATACCTGGTCACGACGGTCTCTAAGGACTCACGGACATTCACGGTGCATAAGTTCGCGCGATGTGTGCTGCGATTTCCCTGCTATTCGGTGCTGAAATAACGCATTGATGAATCGAAAAGTGCGATAAGTAAAAAAGCGAACTCTCTTCAGTGTCCATTGACAATGATGATGATGGACATGGGTATGTACGGGCACGGACATCATAACCAACACAATAACGCTTATGGTACAGACGCGAACTTTTACAACTACAACCCCGATTCGGTGCAAGCACATCATCCAGTACAACCGGCGCATTATTCCTCCTCCTATCATTACGAAGAGCCCTACCTCTACGCTTCAGACAATGCAGAAACACCGCCGTCTCCACAAGACGTCAATTACTACCCACATCATCAAGTACAGGAAAATCCGATCATCAATACGGACACCGGATTGAGTTACACTAATTTAGACTACGGCGGTACTAACGCTTCCGTGTACCCCCCGATCGGACATCAAAATATCTATCCCGCCGATTCTTATCAAAGAACTCATCCTGACGTCATGCTGAGGCATCCATCAGAGAACGTTCAAGATAATCACGGTTACCTGCACGAGTCGAAATACATTCCCCATCAAATGGAGAACGATAACTATCACTCGCATATCCTAACCAATTCCGCAACATCGTCTTGCATGGAGTACCAACATCACAGGTACAAGGAGGAGAATATCCAAGGCGTCGACATCGAAAGGCACAACCATAGGCAGCACCATATCATCCACAACATGAATAATGTTCCTCAACCACAACCTGTGATACCCACCTACAAATGGATGCAAGTCAAGAGAAATGTTCCCAAACCAACTGGTAAGAACTTTTTTATTATATGTAGATAGGAGTCAAAATTATTGAGAATAATGGAAATATCACTGGTTTATTTGCCATGTACATATAAATAATTAGAAAATATTACTTTTCATCTTCGCTACACATAGCACTTCATGTGGTAAAGTCATGTTAACGGAGAAGCCTATAAATCCACAAAAACACTTTTAATTTTTACTTTCTCCTTTATTCTACATTTTTTTTTTTTTTTTTTAATGATGAATTGTACTATTATATTCAATAATTTTGAATAGATAGAATAGTATATAATATTAGCCTTGCAATTATCGTCGCTAATAAGTATTGAAATAGAATAATACATATCTATAAACGATAATCCCGTTAATCCAGTTTACTCGTTCATTATACATATTATCACCTTTAAAGTGTCATACCTCGATAAGGCGTTTTAAAAATCAGAAAAATGCAATATCTTTTTGATTTTTGCAAAGCATATTTATTAGATTAAACACGAACGATAATAAAATGCATCGTATCGTCGCAATTATTATATTTAAGTTTTTATGCCGCACAACTATCGTATGAAATAACTTTTCGATAACGTCTATTTATCTACCTCAATTAATTGTTTATGTCATTTCGCAATAAAATTATTTAAACAATCAAAATTCGCTAATCATGAAAATCATTTAAAACTATTTTTTCAAGTTATAATAATTAACAAAACAAATTGAAAGCTTTTCTAATTATCATATTTTAGGTATTTTACACGAGGTTTATTTGGAGGGTATATCAGATGAAAACATTTATTAAAACTCATATTTGGTATTCGTTTGAAACTGGTCCTAGTTTTCTTAGCAAAAGATACACTTGCAACTAAAGAGAAGAAACTGCGAAAATAAAATGTCATCACCTAGCTTGAATATGACACTAAGAGCTTCTAACCAATCAATTCGTTAAAACAACGAAAATGAAGAGTCATCAAACTAAAAACCGGACCAACTCAATAATCTTGTAGTGTTATTTGACCATAGAAAATAGGAAGGCATCCATTAAATTTGGATTTTGATTTAAGGCAAGTACAAACAGAGCAGCGGTTCATTCTAAGACCTAAACAAATTACAAACACTCTTATATAAGAACAGCAGCAAATATCGATGGAGATTCTTTCTGTTTCGCATTCAAAAATAACTGATTTAGTAACGTCGCCAGTCAAATATTTCATCGAGTCGAGTAATTCGAATATTATCCAAGTTGTACACTTAACTTTAGTGAATACATACGGGTGTAGTCTGAAAAGCTCCAAGCCTTAACATTGCTCGTCAAAAATATTCTGCTAATATAATTACGCATGCGTTGAAAGATGCCTTTCAAAATTTCAGCCATATTGAAAACTCAGTTGCTGTCTTAATCAATTTCTGAAGGAATTTTAAAAAATCGAATATCAAACCGTTATCAAATATTCTTGCAATTGAAATACAATATGCCTAAGCACAATAAAGCAAAAATTGACGGTGTTGAAATTTTTGATCGCTGAATTTAAACGTGATCGTACCAACTAGGCTGAACGGTCAGCAGTGTCAAAAACTGCAACCACTACCGATAATATCGGAAAAGTTCGCGAAATGGTCCTGCACGACCGTCGAATTAAGGTTAAAGAAATAGTAAAGGCTATGAGCATTTCGAAAGAACGTGTTTGGCCGAAGATTTGGAGCTTGCTTACTTACGACCAGAAACACATTCGAATCAACACGTCCAGAGTTTTGTTGAAGCAGTTTAAGCGAAGTAAGTCGGAGTTTTAGCGTCGATTAATAACTATACATAAAGCTCGGACACGCCAACGCACTCCTGAAGCCGAAACAGTGGACTCCGAAGGGTGAATCGACTCCGAAAGAGGCGAAACTGCTGGGATAGTAATGCTTAATTGCATATTAAAAAAAAATAAAACCAATACCAAGGGCATGCTACGTTGGGGATCATTACTTGACAAACTAAAAACAGAAATTAAACGGCCGCATTTGAAGAAAAAGAAACTTTTCTTGCACGAAGACAACGCACGACCTCACACTTCGATGGTTGCCATGGCAAAAATTCATGAATTGAGGCTCATCAGATCTGGCCCTCCACGATCTCTTTCTGGCAGTGAATTTCATCGAATGAAGAGGTCAACCGCCGTCGTAAACGCCTATTTTACAGAACAATATGCCAACTACTATCTGACACGCATATGCAAAGAGAATATGTTGAGAAACAAAGCTGAATTTGATAAGAAATACGTGTTTTTTGTATGCCTTTCTATCAGCGAAAAATAGAAAAACAAATTATAAAAGTTAATTAAATAAAATGAACCAAATGTAGCTTAATATGGAAATTGCCGTCTTATTATCGTTCAATATTTGTTTCTAAGTTGGATTAAAACTTTCACATTAAAATCAATCCCTACAACTTATTTTTGTGCTTATTTTAACAAAAAGCTTTAAAACTAATCCTTCACAAACAATCTCTATTACACATCGTATAATATACATGAACCAAGATGTATCTGCCAGAACCTCTAAATGACAGATCGATTCACATAGGCCGATGTTGTTCAATAAATTTTCGTAGTTTTCCAACTTTAATATTCTCTAGTTATTGTAGAGACTCGCTCATGAGCTCTCCGAGAATTTGAACAGATAAGAAGCAAATCGACCGCAAGTAAAACTAGTTAACCACGTATTCCAATGTACTATAGTTTGGTTTTCATGAAAATAGATAAATTTACAACTTCTAAACAATTTACAAAGAGTCGGAATATAAATAGCTTTTAAGTTTTTCAAAAACAAACATTTATTGAATTATTTAAACCGGAAAGTATTTGTTTTTTGAGATGTACTGGTTAATATTCAGTGCACTTTTTTATGGCAACTTAATCTCGTGTTAGTATTCTTTCCACTTCAGGTTCTTGGATAATTTTTTGCACACTTTCTTCATGAATGGCTTGGGTGGTTTGGACCTCTAAAATGACCAGTTAGAAGTCCCTTGATTTGATCCCCTTGAACTTTTTTATTGGGATTATCTAGCTACTAAAATGACCGGTAATATTAGATACAGGTCTCGAGATTTAGAGGAATTGAGAATTAGAATAGTTCAAGTTTCTAATCGAATTAGTGTCAAGCAGTTGCAAAATGTAAAAAGATATTTCCAAAATAGACTGGCTCACTGCTTAGCAGCTTCCGGCAAACAGTTTAAACAGTTTCTTTTGACTTTTTTCTAGATTGCAATTTATTGTTAGTTTTATTGTCTTTTAGAGTTCTGTTGCAGAGAAATTTTTTCAACTGTTACTCCTCTTTTTCTGAAAAGTAAGAACTTAGTTCCTCTAGAAACCTTTAAGTAAAGATTTCTAATTTTTACATTTACATAATTTTCTCGAGAAAAAGTTTAAATGTAAATACTTTAATGGAATCTTCATAAACTGTACCACTTAACATTCAATAAAACCATTTACAGTCCATTTATTAAATAAATTACACCACCTACGGATTTGGGATCTCGCGGACCAGGTTTGCAAGGATTTCAAGATTGGAAAGGATTTTTGAATTAATTCAAAGCAAATACACGTAGTCTTTATGAAAACTTTATTAATAATGGTTTCGAGGCAGTCTACATACTCATACTTACGTATTGTATAACATTCTACTTTTCCAATATTTTTTTGTTTTGTGTTTGCATTACTTCCATACCTCTAAAAAGTTCAACACATTTCTCTCAATACTCTCATTTTAACAAAAAGAAATACGAAAGAAAACAGATACTAATCACTGCAACCTCTAAATCGCACGAGGAACGCATTTTTCATTCTGACATTATAGAAAATCATCTTCAACAGGGGCAGCCGCGTAGCGCCAGCCTACCTTGGCGATCTCTGGCGCCGGGGCTGCATACCCCAACAAATCTGTCAGATTGACGATTTTATCAAGAAAACATACCTCCTTGCCTAATTTATAATAGCAGCTCGGGCTAGACAAATATTTAGAAGCGGTCGAGCTCATCCTTGGATCCGGACAAATGCCCAATCTTCGAAATTATGACACCTAACTTCCTTTTCTCAGCGGGATATCTAATAGCCTTATTTATTCATCGCATTAGAGTACGCAGATAGGACGATTTATGTGGTATTAGGCTTAATTTGATATGGCCCTTTTACTTTCTTGGTGGTGTTCAATAATTTTTCGGTAGGAAATTACGTTTTTCTTTAGTGTACGACCGAACGTTTTGAGAAAACAATTGTAATTCTAACATGGATCGTTCTAAGCTAAAAAATGCGAAATACTAGGAATAAATAATAGTACACAGTAGCTAATAGGATCTTCTTCTTAGTTTAACAGATTTTATTCTTTTTCATATAAATGTTTTCATAATTCTAAGCGAAGTCCCTAATAAATTTGAAGTTTTCTAGTTGAATATAATGCCCGATTTCATTCATGTGTTTACGCCACACTTGATAATTCATTTCCTCTAGCTTGTCCAGTACAAGCTTTAAACAGTTTTCGCATATAATTTTGTAAATCTTCAACCTTTCCTTTATATGTATTTAATTTCCTTAGTTTACTTAGAGGGTCCAAAGCGCATTTCGCAAAGTGAAGCTTTCGATCTCTAGAAACGTATGCCTTTCAATATTGTATGAATTGGAAATTTCACAAATTGGTTGTGAAATTCAGCCTATGTTGAAATTTCTTGCAGATGTTGATAGCACATTAGAAAGGAGCACAATTCCTTAAAGAGCCAAGAACAAAAAAGAACTTTGATTGTTTAAAACGCATCTCGTGCATGTTTTAAGTAAAGGAAAAATCTATGCATGCGCTTGTGAAACATATTTCAGTAATAGTTTCGGATGGGGCTATGTTTCATTTAAATATGCATAATTGTAGGCACTGGACAATGTAAAATTAACATCAGTTTCTTGTAATCCATATCCAGAACCTGCAAAAAATTAATGTTTAACGCTAACTTGGTAGGGAACATAATAGTAAAGCCCAGTAGGAGTAATTAAACAATCAGCAAGTGCAAAATCAATTTATTTATTTTATTTAAAAAGCACATTAATTGCAATCTGGCACAAAGAACTCCTCTTTAAGAGAGTAACCTATCAGATCAGAAACGTAGTTAAGTTCACGAAGGCCCGTTCGGGCTGGGATTCTGCAGATCTCTCTTCTTGCCTTCCAGCAGTTTAACGTGTTTACCCATAAAGTCCTGAAGCCACCAGGTAAAGATATACGCTAGTTCAAGTGAATACTAACGAAGCGGATGCAGGCCGCCAAACAACTATCCGCTTGGTTCACGAAGTAGAGATAAATAGCAGGAAATATATTACAAATTGAAACCTCACTCTGAGATTAGTACTGGATAAGAAGTCTGGGTGGATGCATCATGTCACCGAGACCAAAAAGAAATTTTTACGAGCTAAGCAACAGTTAATACCGCTCATTGGGCAGAACCAGGTGAACGCTCTTACCACCCTGAGACCAATACTAACATAAGGGACAATAGCTTGGTCTATCATGAATGAAATTCAATTTAGAAACCTAGAAGACATTGCGTCAACTAGCCGGCACGCTGTACGCGTTTGTGTACAACCAGGATCTGAAACAAAATTTAAAATGGCATCGTTACTGGTGTATCTCCAGACACTCCCCAACATCACCTAGGAGAAGATAAAATCCAGTAAAAACCTCCTGGTTTAGCTGGTGGTAGAGTCACTACTTAAGTCCCGGTACCTCAAATCTGGGACTGGCTATAATAAAAAGTCCAGTCTATTGATATCCTTCACTTGCTGGCAGCACGAAAGCAGCGAGATCCTTGGGAGATCACCATGCGAACATACCATTGGCAGCAAGGTGGACGGTGCTTCATAGGCACCTGGAGGGATGAAGGGCTCCGGTCCAAGCCTAGAGACAGAGCATAATAATATAGTGTAATTAGGAAATTAATAGAGTTTCGTGCTAATTTGGATCGGACGCTTAAATAGTGCTAGTGTTTTTAAAGAAACTTCAGATACAAAGCAATGTAAAGCTTCATATTCTATCCTTGCTGTTTACAGAATAGGAATTTCAAGTAAAATTAAGATTTCCGATTTATTGTTTGACGAAATCACAGATCTTTAGCAATTTCTGCTTTTTTCCAAAGATCATTCTAAGTTAAGCGCGCCCCCAATTGTCAAGAAGTTACGCACCGCCACTAGCTATCTTAGCAACAATTTGCTGAAATTTTGCCTGTCCAAAAAGTCATATACATGTTTCCACTCATTCGGTTGTTATATTAAAAGGAAAGAGAAATGTAAAAAAATAGATAAATAAAACAGTAAATTTCCTCCTAATTGAATGTACAGTACCACCCCATTCATAATCTATTAATTAGGCATGTCTTTTCTCTAACTGCTTTGTTACTGTAACTGTACTTCGTCGTAAATTTCATTTAATGAAATCGATTACCGTGCGCTATGTCAGTTTCAGATCTCGGACTCTGATAAGAACCGATCGAGCCACACTTGACCCTATCGTAAGCGTCCGTTCCCTGCACGGAACAACCAGCCGCTGCTGCCTATTTCACCGATAAAAAGGGACTAATATTCGGTCGACTTTTTTTCGCCACTATATAACCACTACCCTGAAATATAAGTCCTTCTAGAAAATTATAGTTCAATAAGTAACTTATTCTATGGTATTAAATTCATTAAATGGCAAGTTTCTTGGGAGATCGATTTTGTTTACTGCAAAATAATATTGAACTACGTACATTTACATTGCAATGAATTGCTTCAGAAATCTTATTGTTCATATTCACTACAAATTTTAATTTTAGAATTTTAAACACTTCACTGACACTGAACGTACGTTTCGATAGCTAAGTTATCATCTTCAGCAGCACTTCAGTTCAGTATGGCTGCGTACGTTCAGTGTCAGTGAAGTGTAGTAGAGGGTATAGTGAAGTGTTCCAGTGCCACAGTATTCGAGTATGTGATTTAGAATGTTAATATTGAGTTTTATACTTGAGCCAGGAGCAGGAAGTTAACGTGGCCGTTCCTGCGAAGCAATGGATGTAATTGTGAGCATTATTACTAGAATACCACCCGAGAATACTTAAAAAATCGGTCTGATTAAAAACAAATATTTTCCGAAAATAATACAATGTTGCAGCGGAGAACAATCATTTACTAAATAAATCATTCTAAGAGTTTTTATTAAAAATTTTTTTTATCAAATAAAAATTACAACATATGCTGAAAATGTTTCCCATTTCTTTCGACGCATACGTCAACCTTCCTTCTAACATTTTCAAAAGCCTTAACTAACGTTTTCCATGTTCTTCAAACTTCTGAATATAAAGAAACCCAGAGGAGTAAGGTCTGGTAAACGAGGAGGCCACAAATAGAATTATTCTTAAAGAAATGCTAGTGTTGCAATTCATCATCATGTAACTCATTTATAAATGTTTTCGTTTGTTGTCGATAGTTCTGGGCGTTTATACTGTCATTGAAGAAAATCAGACCCACAATTCTTCTTCTGGACATGGCAACCCAAACACCAAACTCAATTGGGTGCAATTGAGTTTCTTGAAATTTATATGGATTCCCGTTGGACCGTTTACGATAGTTTTCGTGGGTTGACAAATTCAATAGCATGGCATCACCCCTCATCACTAAAAAATGTAATATCCGATACCTCTTTATTATTTAAGTGCTCATTAAGCACATTAAGCAGAGTAATTTAAACGTCTTTGGTAGTCAACTGGTAAAAGTCCATACCTAGTCCAAGCGCCATACGATACTCCTAAAGAAAAACAAGGCATATATTCGCATTGCCGTGGAGTTTTTTTATGGCTCGCTGGAATCTTCCTCCTAATATCGACTACAACTTCCTTGGTGAGAACTACATTTCTGCCGGAAGATTTGGCTTTACTCTCACTACAGAAAACATTGCACAATACGGCGAATATGCTGTCGAAAGGTTTGTCCAAGTAAAATGCTTGCATCGTAGAATGAATACATAGAATATTTTCTAATAACGTCGTCTCTGCGAACTGTCCCAGTGGAATATGCTTCCAAGAAGGAACGTTTCGAGCTTAATGGTTAACATTGTTTGAATTTATTATTAAAAACCATTTATCGCATTGTTGCTCATTCTTTATAAATGTGCCCTTAATTATGGACACCATAGAGAAAAGTATCATGGCTATAGCATTTGTTATTAAAATATGAATAACTAACTATTAAGGATAACTCTTTTACATTTCAAACCTTTTTAATTTTTTTACATAAATAAATCATATAAAGACGCCTCTCTGCTCTTTGAGTAGATTTTTTGTTTAAAACATAGTACAGTAAAGGTGCATTTTTTCATTGAGGAAAGCAAATGATGTATTAAATTGTGAATGTAGATCGTAATTTTTATTTAATAAGAAAATAGAATATAATTACATTTTAACGAGCTTCTGTCCACAAACTAGTCTAGATATAACGTAATGCATGTTTAATATCTCAATTTCACACAATTTCTAACTAAATGGAATCATCTGGACAATTTCGTTAATTCCAATTCACTGTATAACAGCAAAAACGTTTGCTGATACTAACCTGTTTCATTACATTCAGAACATTCTGCATATGCATCCGCATATGCAGATTATCTATAACATAAAGCCATGATTAATGAATTTCATGTATTAAACCAACAGTCCTTATCGCGAATCTATAATTATGGAATTCTTTCTTTACAATATATAAATGCACGACTTTCAGTACCAACATGTCCAACAGAACTTTTTCTTGTTTCTCATTTTCCGATAGCAGCGAAAGTAGAATTGCGATGCACGTCAAGAGTCAAGAAAGCGCAAATGATGTATTGTGCACTTACGCGAATTCCAAGAAATAATCTTCACAATGAAAATTTTTAATAAAATATTAAATAGACTGTAGCGATTCAATTTATTTTTTCCTATATTAGCAAATTAATATGTTCATGTAGAAAATCTTAATACATGGTGTTAAGAAAACATACTGAAGAACCCCTTACGCATAACAAATCTTAACTTAATTAATTTATAATGCAGTTTCCTACATCTAATGATGATGTAGCAGAATATGTATTGCATTAAACATTCGTTTGTGTGTATATAATAGGAGCAGCTCTATTCATGAATTGTTGCATGTTTCGTGCAAACCGCGTACTCCATCCATACATACATATGCACGTACGTACATTCGTCTGCACGCTTTTAGAACACTATTTGAGCGAGAATATGAAAAATTTACCGTTTACTTTTTATTCTAACGTGTACAGTTAAGTTCATTTCACCCTGCAATTATTTTGATTTATTAGACACTTTCTTCGTGCTATTAATCACTGCGGTGCAACGAAAACAAGCATGTTGTTCGAAAAGAAATGATCGAACTGCATCGAAATTACTTATCCGCGATGAATGCAGGAAAGTATGCAATAGTGTAATAATTTTCATTTGAGGGTAGTTAGAATACAATTACTTTATATGAGAGTATCTTTTTTTAGAAGAACCTTTCCACAAAGGCGTATCAACGCTTATACGAGGATAGCATCTTAAGTTTTTACAAACGACCGCTAAATAGCGCTATTGAGAATTGCCATTATTATTTTCGTGAAAGCCAGGGACAGCACAGGAATCGGCTGGGTAGTTTATACAGTGAGCGTTCAATAAAAACCATTTCGTGAAGAAACGGAAATTTCACGTAAAGGTTTTCATTGGATGGATTCACATAGTGTTAGTGATAAGTTAATTCTTAAGTACGGACATACAATACTTTAGATACCTAGTTCCTCAGATTGCGACCTGTATCCAATCACAAGCATTCGTCGATTAATTATTTTATCTCAATCATCACATTAGTTCCATTGTAAAATGTTTGCTTTTGATTTGATGGGAAAATGTTCACCTTCATTTGAATTCTTTTATATGTCAATAATTTAATTTGTTATCGTAAAATCAAATTTTTTAGCTCGTGACAGTAGCATGTCACGCCAGTCAAATTTTCACTAATTATGAAATTTCTTCTGCCGTTGAAAATTTACCTGAAACCTTCAATAACAACTTTCGTATTTCCGAAACTGAAAGCTTCACTTTACTGCTGGACTACCGCATTAATAATTATAGTTTCATTAAAAACTAAACCTCGGTGTAATTAACAGCTACGGGTTACTCTTTTTCTTTTTGGAAAAATTATTCCTCCCACATTCTCCAAGGTGACTTCCTCATCCACACGTTTATTATTTCCGAATTGACCCAATAAACGACGTAAAGAGTAAAAACGTTGGAAAAAAACGCATGTGACAGTAACCAAGTATGCGTGGGCTGTTACCCATCTAACCCAGACCAGTTGCGTGTCGTCGAAGTTCACGGAGTCGATGTCTGACATGCGAGGGTTGAAAACGTAACAGGCTGAGGTATTTTTATAACTATTTTTAAAGCTGATGTGAACAGGCGAAACTATACGTTTATTACTTAATCTACCAGCCACTCCATAAATCATAGACCATAAGTATCACAATTAATTCTTTTTTGGGATTTCTCTTATACCACAACATTTAACGGTATTTTATTCCTTCTATGTTACTATCAATGGATTGACGATATATTCTAAACATTATTAAAAATAAACCTTTGAGTAGAATGTATAAGTCGCGTTTATTGTTCATGTTCTGAAGGTGAGAACCTTTACTATGGACTTTTTCATTAAAAAAGTTTATCGTTATTAGGTACCAAGGATATGGCGGACTAAATGCATAATTTAAACAGAATTCCTTTCACTTCATTTAGATATGAGAAAAACACACAGGTTAGCTGAAAATATTCATGTAACGAGATTATAGATCCTTTACGTTAACAGGCTAAATACGTCATCACAACCATGTTGCCAAAATCCATAATGAAAAAAGTAAACTTTGCGTTTACATTTATAATGGTTGTTAAATATGAAGGCGTACACGGCACTGATGTTAATAGAATCGCTGAAATAACAAACATGGAAAACGAATATACATAAATAATACTGCTTACTTTATTTCAATCCTCAATACAGGTTCCAAAATAAGCAACGTTATACAAGAGTGTATACTACTGAGGCAAGAAACCGTACGGAAATAACATATAACAGCGTCTTGTTGATCTATTTTGTTCTTTACTCAACATATTTCCCATAGTTTGGATAGAACAGACAAATAAGTGTCGCACCTGCATATTTTGCTAAAGTCTTGGACTTTAGTGGCGTACCTTATATACTGCAAGCTACGGTGATTACAATTAAAATTATGGTTAATATTTGGATTCATTCATATTTGCTGCTAACATTGTGACCTGTCTTGCATGTGGGAGCTAAGGATGATCAAAATCTTTAAAAAGACCAACGTTCCAAATAACTCTTCTTTGGCCCCTTCTCACAATTAAATGTTGATATTAAAAAAGTTCACTTAAGGCGCGAAAATGTAAAATTATAACTTTTAGATTACATTTAATAATAAGTAATATCTCTTAACACTCATTTTAACTGAGTGAATAGATTTTGTATGGTATCTGCGACAAATAAAAGCAATCAAGTAGTAACATTTATTGTAAATATAAAACAATACAAAGAATGTACGTACAATCACGCTCCCAAAGAGCTGTTATACACCAGCATACCACATAACTCGATTAAGTAAGTGGCAACGGTACTTAACACAAACTAGAACAGAAACGCCACAAGTTTATGGGACTCTTTTATTCTGCTATTTGCATTAATTACACCGGCTGTTTCCCGCTGCACCGATTAGAGATTTTTTTTATGAAAAGTTCTCGCTTCGTATAGTAAAATACGAGGATGGTGTCAGAAGTACCCGTGTTTGGAGACAGATGGTGCTTTGTATCAAAATTTGCATTACCGACAGTGAGTACCATTCTTTAGCAGACGTCTATGGATAGTTCTATTTCGTTTTCTTTTTTTTGATGGAAAACGTGTGCAAAAATCAAAGAGAAGTTGAATGCAGTTATAAAGATCTCTGAGTACTACCATCAGATACTGGTTTAATGAATTTAAGCGTGATCAACATCCGTATTTGGTGAGGAATCGTGATCAATAGAGCGGTAAAGATTAGAGAGATTGCTAATATGGTAATCTCAACTGAATCCCTGCAAAGCATCCTTCTCGAAGAATTGAGTATGAGAAAACTATCAACAAGATGGGGACTATGTGACTGTGAATGAGACGTGGATACATCACTATACGCCAGAAGCCAAAAGTCAGTGGCCAAAGTAGGTCTTTTCGGGCGAATGTTCAGCCGATTCCATCAGCCGCAGGACTTATGGCAACGATTTTTTGGGATTCGCAAGATAAAGTCTCAATTCATTATATGAAGAGGGAAGAATCAAGAGGCAATAGTATACTGATTTCTAGACCGATTCGACGCTGAGCTAAAGAGAAAAAGACCCCACCTAGTGAAGAAAAAAATTCTCTATCATCATTTGCATTTGTATCCTTTATCATAGTGCCAAGTACACGAAATGCAACGGAAATTCACGAGGAAATCTAAGCTTGGCCATTTACGTCATCATCGTCCGCCACTTGGGCTTTACTGAAATCGTAAAAAATCATCCTACGAAAACCTTCACATAAAATTTCCGTTTTTTTTTTACAAAATTGCATATATAATAACAAATATTAGTTTTGACGAAAATATCTAATTAAATAGCGCCATCTATTGGCCGTTTGTAAAAATAATTTAATAAGACAATGCTTGTGCTCTAATATTCTCAATGTTCTATAACTATTCTAACGAAAGTAAATGTTTTCGCGTAAAATTAATGCGTAACCACCTGATACATGCTTCACAAAATTTCATACATGTGACCATATATAAAGACAAATATAAAACCTTGAAATTTCAACCTAAATTTACGCCACGCAACACCGTTAGTACCTAACCATCCTAATTTTCACTTTTAAATTTTAATCGAAAACCATTGCGTGATCAATGTGTTAATATGGTACATAGAAATGGATAAATTGATTGTAAAATGAAAAGAAATAATTAAATATTTTTCCTTTCACTGCAATTAAATGTCTAAATTGAAATAAACGACGTTTCGAATTTTATCGTATTAAACAAATTTTTCTACATATGTGAGAGTATCTAGTTCATCGAAGGCATTTATAGTTTAGCGTTTATTGGAGTATAAACGCGTGTGTAAAAGTTAATAGATGCGAAGCGGATATGATTTATAGGAGGTAAACAT
Organism: Oryctes borbonicus; assembly: GCA_902654985.2. Classification (NCBI taxonomy): domain Eukaryota; kingdom Metazoa; phylum Arthropoda; class Insecta; order Coleoptera; family Scarabaeidae; genus Oryctes; species Oryctes borbonicus. Next base: position 8,103,287 of record LR736868.1, read on the forward strand.
CGTAAATTAAGAATTACAAACAAGTAACATAACCATGCGAAAAAGTGTGCGCGTTATCGTTGAAATTGTTTACGACCTAAATGCCCTGATAAAGTTGAAAACCCACCGAAGGTGTACAGTTGATCCTTTCAGTAAATGTAATTTAGTTCTACCTTGTTATATTGTATTTATTGGTGGACCTTGTTATTAATGCAAATGAATATAATAAGCTTCCATTTTATTCTTACTAGGCTTCACTTTGAACCATAAAATTCTTTTGTTAATTTTATTCTGTATGACTATCAATGGGTGTTCAATTGTTCAATTTCCTAACGTCTCTCCAATAGGACCCAACATGTGCCGTTTACGAGACCATTCCTATAGTACGTGGCGTTTCTCATAGCTCTATATTGGGCTGCTTTTCGTTATCTATACTATTCTCTTGCCAACATCAGTGGAAACCCGTAAGAATTCCATGTACGCCGATGGTATTCAGCTAGAGTAGACGTTACGTGATATTTCCTCGGATTTGAACAATATTTTTGAGCTAGCAGAAATAAATTTTCAGCATTCAGCTATGTAGTAATAATTCCCAGCATTTGGCTAACCGACGGCTTAAACGTCACACCCTATATAAGCATATCGTTGTCGTAATAGTGTCAATGGAAAAAAACAATTTCTTAAAATCGATAGTTATAGCAGGTGGATCTTCCATTTTTATTTCAGCCCATATATAATTTCTTTCAGAACATCTTATCGCTGCGGGTATAGGATTAACGTTATTACCGATCTTTTTAGTCTACGTGAGAACCACCTATCAGTTAAATCTAGAAAAAGGCTATTTTGACATGAAGCTCTCATGTTGACATGAGTGGAAAACGCTCCGATTATTATCTACGCAGATGATTAGTGCCTATGAACGCGCATTATTATTACAACAGCTCTATTATTTGATAACTAGCGATAATTTCGCATCAAACATTTTTTTAATTATTTGACTTGAAGTGCCCGAATATATTATTTTATGGGCAATATTGTTCTTAAGATAAAAATAGAATAATATTATTACAAATAAAACATTTATTGTTAGCTGCAAATGACGTAAGTAAACTATTACTAACAAGTAAATAAATGGTCTGGAGATATGAGCATTAGAGCTTGTTGTGCATTATAATTTTTTATGTGCATGAGATATGTAGATAACATATTGAAGCAAAATTCACTTAGAATTACATTAATTTCAATTTAAAAAAATTTAAATTATTTGCAGAGTCATTAAAAAAGGATAGTTTTAGAAAATGTCTTTCTTGATTAAACCGCAAACAGATATGAACATTCTTCGTACACCAATTTTTCGCCAATCTACAGGTTCTCCGTTTTATTGACCAAGACTGTATATTGTTATTTTTTTCTTTTAAGTGCAATTTCAATTTAGGCCGGGGTAAACTTAATTTAATAAGTTAATTTCTTCAGAAAATTTTGACAGAAGTTCAATTTAAGTGTTAATTTGCATTATCTTTGTAAATCAGTTTTGAGATCCTTATTGATGACACAAATTGATATTTATTACTATAAGTAAGTATCAGAGATATTATACAAAGTATTCCGAAAATCTCTTCGTATGCTTAAATCTGTGACTTTTCAATTTATGGACCTGTAAGGAGCAAGTAAATTGATTTTGTTTAAGGTAGAACTTTAAAATGTTAGGGTTGATTCACAGTGTGTTGTAATCTGCGTTTTGAAGATTTCACCGATCAAATCAACCAATGTTTGTACACATTACCTTAAAGCAAGCTTGTGTTAGTCATACTTAGTTATACGGATGAACTTTACGAAAGCTCCACTTATATTTCAGTATTATCCTTTCTTAGTCACATTTCCCATATAAAAATTATACTCAATTTCACTGAAATCTCAATTTAAGTCTGAAGTACAGCTGACCCCTTCACAAAATTCAAGCATATCGTAACATTCCATGCGTGTCTACATATGCCAACATGACGATACTTACCTGTCGTACGTATTTGTACATATCCGTATAGTATGGTATAGTATGCTGTCGTGAGTAATGGACAGAAATCATCCTAATTTGTAAACAATCTGACGTTTCACCGGACAACTTCCTCCGTAGCTATTGTCGAGTCACGTCAATTATTCCATCTCGACGATACACTTATCCGTCCATTCAATCGCACCACCTTGTTTAATAAAAGTCCCTATCTTATCTATGGTGCCCATTTATTTCAGACGAAAAAAATTCACACCATCGTGTGTACAGCGCATATTTCAGTTTTCATAAATATTTATCTAATCTTCACATACACTCCACTATGTCAGAGATATACACATAATTGACTTGTAATTATGATGTAATAGTGATTTTTTACGATATCCAATATATACCTGCACTTGTACATACGTTACAGACAGAAAGATAGACAACTCCAAATAAACACTAGATCAGCAAACAAATTCTTAATTGCAATCTAAAAGTGACGTGTGCCTACACTAGAGTACGTAGGCGTTTCGACGACGAACTGCTTGTAGTCAGTAGATAAATAATTTGAAAGGAATAAAGATTGTATCTTACTATTGTTAACAGAGCCGTTAATAAAATATATTTTTATATAGCGAACAACTAGCGTTATCTCGGCATCCTATGACAACATTAAAAGAGCTTGCTAACAAATTGCGTGATAGCTATTTTATTACCAAGTTCTGTTTGAAACGAATGTGGGTCCGTTTCTTTTCACGGCTCATTTACATTCTTAAGCTTTTATGAGCCCTTATCACCTTGATCATTGATCATATATCCACATCAAAATTAAATTCAGCGAAGCTATTATCCATATTAGAATCTTGACTCTCACGTTTCGATCAATGTAGTACAACACAATAGTAATTAGCTTTCCAAGAAATACTTGATAATAACACTATCTTATCGCGATATGTTAATATTAATTGGTTTCTTGGTTATTTCGTAAGCATGTAGTGAAAAAAATGCATTTCAGGCTATCAATTTAGACAAGACAAGTAACCATTGTTTTATAATGTTTCGTCTAGCTATCAAGAAGCGTATTAGACAGTTTTCAAGTGCTTTCAAGCTTTCAAGTAATGGCAAAAGAGAAGACTGTTATGCCATTGTACTGCGACCGCGCTTGACGCAAAAAATTAGGAAATTGAAAATCTCTTGAAAATTTCGAAATCCACGTGTAATAATAAATAATATTTTTTCATGGAATCCTAAAATAAAGGTGAAGTAACAAACTGGAAGGTTACTTAATCGATCAAAAGGAAAGCATGGGCAGAAAAATAGATAATAAAGAAACGAAGAAGGAACTCATTCTATAGCTAAGACGTGACCATAGCTGAATTGGTAGCTAAAAACTAAACTATTGCATTGAGGTTCTAGCTATGCAACTGGGAGGTGTAGACGGCACAAAGGGAAATGAAACATCTTCGGAAGGATAACTTATGGAATCCATGACTTTCACCTATGTTCCAAAGATAAAAAGATGGAGTACACATTTTCAGCCAGTGGAAGAAATCAAAAATAAAACAAATTCTAATAAAATAAAGCACATGTAACGGTGTAAATATTTTATCCATAAACACATCAGAAAATGCCTAGAAGGAATAGCAAAAAAATGCTAATAATAGCTAATCTAAGATATAGGTGTTCATGTAGTTATGTTCTGTAGCTATATTTGAAATTGAAATGAATTTATTTTGAACTTGTCCATCATACTACCGTCACAACAAAAAACATCAATAAATTATCAGCACCATATCATAATGATATAAAATGTTCTAAAAATTTATACAGGTGAAATCATCTTACCGGAAAGTTTTCACAACTTTATGTAGAATATTTTTTTTTAAAGACGTTTTTGCTTCGTGAAGTGTTACAGACAATACTTACACCTGCAAATATAAATATAACATATAGCATAAACTACGTGTAACATTAATAGACATCAGCCACATATGCATCTACTCATACGTAAAAGTTAATATTACTTATATACGATAGTGTGACTGCATAATATTTTTTATCGATATGTCGGAGAGAGATAAGTCGAAAATAAACATATTCTACCGAAAATAAGGCACTTATAGCGGAGGCAACGAAATTGAATTTAGCCGAACACACAGTAGCACCAAAGTTCATAAAATTTTAATACCGCATAATCCCCATTATCTAATCGCCTAATCCTGCATCAATCCAACGATACCCACGATACCATCATAAATTTTGTAACAAAATATCACAAAATCACTTCTGATAATCGGACGACCATATAAAAAGTAATCTTCGATATACAAAGTTTCCGATTCAATACGCAACCGTATTAAAAAAGGATCCGTTCTAATCTACGCTCCAAGAAAAAAATAGAATTTATCCTAATCATCTTACAAACAACAATGTGCAACAGCGGCAAGTATATTCTATTTATTTTCTTTTTTTTATTATTTTTTAATTGGTATCGAATAGATAATCTCTAAAAGTGATTAACCACCGTAAAATTATAGTTAATTTTTTTTTTTACTTCAAATTTGCGATACTTGTGTTTGACATTTCTAGTGGTGGCGATAACTTAATCTACTTCTAAAACTACATTTACAAAATTTTTATACTCTATCTATATCATTAATCAACGTCCAGTGTATTGTATTGTCTTTTGTTGTTTTACATAATTTTATTAATTAACTTAATCTAAATGGCATTATACAGGATGTCTCTGTATAAGTTTACCTTCAAGAAATTGTGTTGGGTATCTTTTTAAATGGTTTCTTTCGGTTTTAATTTCTATATCTTCACGGAGAGGTGTAGCGGGTGACAGACTGCGATCGAAGCTACAACAGCTCCTTTCTACGTAGTCGCACGACTGTCCCTCTACGCTTCGACTGGCCTGAAAGATATTTATTGCGGGCGACATATACAGTGCAAGTATATACATTACGTGGCTGCAATCAAGGCAGCCACAAACAATATTATACCGTTCGAAGCATTCGAAGGTTTAGGTGTCAATTTTCGAGCATACGACATCAATATAAATGGGAAATCGTATTTACAACGAGAAATATGATAACATTTTCCTTGCCCAAAAATTTGCAATTTTAATTCTATGTTTCTTAACATAGATTATCTTACATGCCAATACACCATAACTGTACAGCAGATCGTATGAGCGCTTAGCGCTCGGCTCATTCAGTGTTGGAACTCAAGTATGAAACCGTTTTTTAAAAATTCTATTTTGCGATACTTTTCCTTTCATTATTACAAAAAAGAAAGTATTTATAAATAAGTTTATTGATTCGATAAGATTAAAACGTAACACCTAAAGACTTTTCTCCCAGCCTTGCACCCAACTAAAATTAGTGCGATTGCGGTGAACGTGGGCGCGCGGCAATTTGATTACTGTGTTTTTTTTTTTTGATTATCTATGGCTTTACTATAACAAAAATATAACATTATTAACAGAAGATAAAATACATAACATGTTTACTATTACTTTAATACGCCCTACCATGTTTTCTTTTAATTAATTAACTGGGTGGCATTGAGAAAACTACAATGCATTCAAAATCAAAACACAGTCCTTGATAAATAGCATAAAATATTGCGATAAAAACTTAGAAATGAGCGCAATTATGAGACTTCTGGCAGAACTACATTCAAAAACTTACATACAAAAACGAAGCATGAGAAATAATGCCGTTTAATATAATTTATTGTACCTTTCATTATCTAAGAACAGGGACACTTTTTTAATACAAGTATTATTGCAAAGGTATTAAAATGTGAAATCATTGTAACAAAGACTTTTATTTGCATTATCTATTTTTTTGAGTGTAGAAGATACAAAGACATTAAAAAATTTCGTAAACGTACAGTGGCCGGTTTATGTTTCTTCTTCCCCTTGCAACAACTAACTATCTTCTACGTGGCAATGCCAATTACTTAGGTTCAGCAAATAAAAGCACAGAACCGCATCTATTGGGAATACCCATCATAAACTAAGATGGGAGTAATAAAATCTACCTGCGAATCCTACAATATTCCAAGCGCACGGCTACGACTGGTAAAAAGTATAGATACATCGTCTCAGGGGGAGACAAAATATAAAAATGATACTGTACCTAATATGAAACCAGAGGACCTCGGTCTTAAATAAATAATTTAGGGATTTATAAAAAAGAATAAACAATATATGTCATTAAAAAATTCAAAAACCCAGAGGCAAATTGCTGCAGTAATTTTTTAACTTGATGTTCAGACAATCGTGCTTCCAGCTTCTTCTATTACCGACATCACAATAAAGAGTTATTAAACACAACTGTGCAAAATATTTGTACGTCTAGAATGTTCTTGTTTGCAGTAAATAATTTATTATAAAAAAAAATAGATAAAAGTAACATATGTAGGCACAAGATCTTCACTCTAATTGCATTTTGTAAAAAGAAAAAGATTTTGATCTACATTTCGCAATAAATATACTGCAGAATAAGAAAGATAACTTTATCATTTAATTAGGAAAAAGTACTGATTGACAAAATAGATTAAAAATAATTTAATTAAAACCGGGAGGATGCGTACGTTTTGATGTCCATGATTTACTCAGGCTATTATCTTGACCTTGAAGTATTTTTGAGAGCTTAGAATGAAGAATATATCAAATACAAGGACTATAGTTGCAAAAAGAAAGCATTTTTGTAAATGCAATTATACGTTTAAAACATTGTTCAACCGACTAATATTAAAACCGTCGAGCCTATTTAATGCAATAAAAATTACATTAAATATCAAACGAAGTATACATAAAATACATATAAAGGAGAAAGAAAATTATATACAAAGGGTTTTCTAAACCCATGTTCTCTTGGAGACCAGGTTAGTTTTTTTAACATAGCCCAGCAGGCGATCGGCAATTGCATATTCTAAGACTTATTAAACTACTACTATTCTTATAATAAGCTTGTGTGAACCGTACTAATTTCTCTAAAATAGTTCAACTTTAAGATTCGTAACATCCATATACGTTCCTATTTACAGTATGAGCATATGCAACACGATTAATTGCTAATCTACGTCGACTGTTAGTACTTCTTATTACGTTCTGCATTATGTTAGACATTCTTATTACAAGATTCAATACTCCGAAAAAGGACCGACATAAATCAATACGGCATTATTTCGTGATTATGTGAAAAATGCTGGCGTTTTCTCCTGTAAAAGTGTATGTAAATAAAAATGAGCCGTATACATGTGGCCGATGTCAAAATTGAAAGGCCACTTTGATGAGATCTAGGCGGCCGCTGATCCACGCGAACTGATAACCCGCTCACGACTAAAAGCTTTCTAGAGAGACCTTATTAAAACCAAGAACATGTATGTGTATAATTTAATATAGTATTCGTAATCGTATACTGGTGCCGCTAATATTTCAATATAATGCTCACAAGCTCATACAATACGTACTGCAGTGAAATTTTTAGATGTATTTTTTGCATTGCGATTATTGTTTACGGCTGACGAAGGTGGATAAAATTACAAGAGAAGCGATTGTACAAAGAAATGATTTAACTTAATAACGGTGGTAGACATCAACATTCTCCCTCGAAGAAAAGATATTTTTACTTGCGTTGGATTGAACACGAAAAATGAATTATATGCGGGCAGTTCCATTGAAAATGAGAAACTTCGAGGAAACCGCTAAAGTTTTTCGAGATATCGCTGCTAAAGCTACCAAGATATATATTAAAAATCAGGGAGATAAAGTGCGGCATAAATTAAACAAAAAAATTAGCTAAAAAACCTACTCATCATTATTAGAAATTCTATGAAGGTTATCTCATTTTCCAATCTGTACAATAAAAAAATCACAACCTTGAAAACCAAAGCAAAACACAAAAGTACTACAGAGAAGATTCCACGACAAAGCCCTGATAACATCAGAAAAAACCATAAATTTCCTCCATCATTATCGACAATGTAGAATGTGTGTAATCCTATATTATTATATTTCATTATTATCGTTACAAAACTAGAGCATTTCAAATTTTTTGAAATAATTTAATACATGTGGCTAGCCTCCAAACAAAAACGTAACTCGTGAGTAGAGATGACCAAGGCAGGTGAAATTATTTTTTTTTGCAGCGGCTAGACAGACTCGTCAATTCGTCTCATAAGAAAAGGTTCGCGTTGCCTACTAATTTACCCGCCAGTCGACAAAACACGAGTCTGTTTAATCGCAGCAAAAAAGTACTAATTTCACCTGCCTTGATCATCTCTACTCATGAGTTATCCTTGTTTCAACCCAGGGTCTATAAAAATGATCTCATAATTCATATATTGCAGAATATGGATGCGTTGCAAGCTTTAAAGACTGAGGATAATCTCTAGCCAAAGTCAAGAGGATCTTTCCAAATTTCTAAACTTAAATTTTTACTTATAAACATATTTGATAACCTTCATAATTTTCTTCACCCTCTTTAAAGAGAACTATCAACGCTACCTCCCTCCAAAAAAGACGAAAACACTCAAAATAATTTTTACAATTCTTTTTTGTAAAATTTCAGAGCTTACACAACTCTGAAGAATAGTTTTTTTTATACATATGTAACTTTCATATGCAACACCATAACACGATAAAGTTTTAAACAACCCTTGTACACCACGAAATAGAGCTGCACCAAAGTTTCAAATGGCTTTTGGGATTACATTGTTTGGATGGTGAATATTATATCTGGTGGCAGATGATGTAAGCTTACGCTGGAGAGAGTGAGTACCCTCTGTCAACAAGTTACCCACCTTATTGACTTACCGATCAGCTGTGTTTGAACATTTTTATATTGCCTCATCACATGGACCGATGCCATTCAACAAACTTTTTCCGAGTCCTTGTTTTATAATGGCATTTGCGAGATAAACTCGAGAGTATACTTTTAGAATCATTTTATGAGCTTTTATTAGACGCTATAGGCTAACGGAATATTAATATCGTACAACAAATAATTCGAGATTATTTTTGGAACTTTCAGCAAGAACTATTTGAATGAAAGTAGTTTGCGAGGGGCATAAAATAATAAAATAAAGAGCAAACTTCGCGCGATGTGTCTTGTAGAGCAAAACAACAAAACACACTTTAAAGTCAGCTCTGTAAATGTGAGTGTTTTCCAATCTATGGGTGTCATCCGATATACTTGTACATTTCAGGTATCGCTATCACTATACCTGTCTTTTTTTGTGACAGCTCAACCGATCGTGTTAAATTGCTTCAATGAACAGATCATTTCCATTAATAAGATACCACTTGAAAACGGGCAGTGTTACCATTTAGGCACACACACATAAGCGCACGCTCATATACTAGATACATATATTATAAAAGTATTTTCCCTCCATTTTAGGCATTATTAGTACATTTCCGATAATTATAATATAATAATAACGATATGTTTTTAATGGTACAGTAGACACAACAACATACGCAAATAAATACGCGATAATCAAAAAGATTAAAAGGAAAAGTAAGAAAAAAGCACAACAAAACCAAATTTAAGCTATGTAATATACATAATAATAATAGATTGTTGATCAGTGAAAATCTAATACATACTAGTAAGTTTATTCTTTTTTAATATTTGTTTTGTGCAGAAATGTTGAAATTTATAACGACGTGGATTGGATTGGTTGGACATGGTTTTATTTGATCATCGCCCAAGCGATTGTATTTTAATTATTGGTAAAAATCGAGATATATTATGGGAAACTCAACTCTACATTTGGATCATAGACTTTTATAAAGATTCGATATGGTTTAAAATAGAAATAACTCAAAAGTTTGAAACGTATATATAAGAGTCTTCATAAAAATTTGAAAAAGAAAATCACATCATCTCTACATTTGGTGACAGAGTCATTCTTGTTAAAAATTCTAGTTCCCCAGATATTTTTCTCAAGATATTTACCCAAATTTTATATAATTTACGGAATACAAATGAAGCTTCAAAAATAAAGTTTGTTCAAAATTCCTTCCCATTTTATTTCCTGGGTTAATGTTTAAGCTGCTTTACTTGCAAATTTAAAATATTTACTGATTTTTCTATTTGACTTAAATTAAAGCATTCATGATGCTTCTTATGATGTTTTGTGTTATGCTCTTTAAAAAGCAAAGATGCATTAATGATAATACCCGACAGATACAAAATCCAAACAAAATTTTCACGACAAAATTAATTATCGCAAAATAAACCTTATTGCATACTAAGAGTTTATCTCGTTCGACAACATTTACCCGTTGGCACAAACGTAGATATACGAGGACGAGTGTGATAAACAACTGTGTTAAGAAAAACAACGCATTTAGTAAATTTATTTCCCGGCGTAGCTCTATACACTTAGTCCACCGATGCTCTAACATTTTTAAGCCATCCAAACAGTATTGTCGAATTTTGCGAAATAGGCCTCTGCTTCGTCAATGAACTATTCGTTTAACGTGAACCGCTTTCCGCCAAGCCATTTTTTCAAACTTGGAAAAAGAAAGAAGTTACAAGAGGCCAAATTTAGCGAATATGATGGATAGTTCACCAATTCGTACTATAACTTTTTCTATGTAGTTGATTGTCGAATCGATCCAATAAATCAGCATAGTACGGTCCCATGATTGTCCTTCCCTTCTCTGAAGAATCAATTAAGCTGATGTCTCGCAAATCCCCAAAAACCGGCAAATGGAATCGTCTTTGCCCATGTTGTCTACTGACCTTTAGATTCTAGCGTGTGGTGATTCCGTTATTGATCAATCGTCAGTAGACGCAGCATCCGTTTCGCAGATAGCTTTCTCATACTCAATTTTTTATAAAGACACGTTCAACTGACATGTTTGCCATATTAGCAATCTCTCTAATCTCTACCCGGCGGTCTGCTAACACGATATCATGTGCTTTATTGCTCATATCGTCCGGAGTCACCTCTGGTCACTCCTCATCAAAGACGGCTATTCAACCACATTTAAATTCATTAAACCACTAACTGATGGTAGTCATCGAAGTTGGATGGCACAACAAATTTCTGCACACGTTTTCTCCTCCAAAAACGAAGTCTGATCAATATTGTTCTTTTTCCATGATTCCACAAAAACTTGCTCACTTTCAACAGCTCTCAAAACAACATTACTCAATGAATCTCTCAGAAATTTTGACAGACATCGAATATTCACAGTCAATATTGTAATTTGGATTCTAAAGATTCAATTTTTTCCTTCGCGCAAGATACCAACAAAATTATTACATTTCTAAGACGCGCGAAGTTAATTTTGATTTCATTTAATTATCCTCGTACACATATCACAAATCAACAAATTAATCATATCGTTAAATATAACTTTATTCTCATGAATAATTACACTTTTAACGTATGTGCAGACAGACTAATGTGACTCGCACGGCTCGCGTTTGTTCTCAATCGGTAATTAAATTTATCTCTCCAACGGAAACTTTTTCATATGTACACGTCATCAAGCCCCGTTAGGGCCTAGGAACATTTTACTTACTTTCATTAATTAAAAAGTTGAAATTGTATAGGTAAAATAAAATATTAATGGAAAGGTAGTATCTAAATGAGTCCGACCCTGATAGGAGGTGCGAGCCTGGGGAGACATTCATTAATCTGTTGTGACAGCGTAGTGTTAACTATACGCTATACCAGTAATTACAGATGACGGACCGCAACATGACATGCGAGACTCATCTCGTTTCACTTCCAATATATCCAATACCTATGCATGTATGTATATATAGCTGATAATTTATTTACTTTGGAGGAAATTGGTGTTACATAAAGATGACTTTTATGTAACTACTTAAACCTAAAAATTTAAATTATAGTCATTCAAATAAATAGTGTTTTTTATAAGGTAGACTGCTAATTAATCAAAGAACCTAAAATAAACATATTTTAGCGACTGTAGAATTGCAGGCAATGTTACTATTTTTTTCACCTTCTTCGAAAGAATGCTGCTGCGAACAGGGGCGCGTAAACAAGAAACTTTACCTCTAACACAGGCAAGGTAACAGATATTTGTCTGTGTCTCTAGCCATAGATACGATGGTAGTCTGAGAAGTTTTCAGCCTAACACAGAAACAAATGTTTTTTTTTTATGAAATGCAGCTTTATTCCTTTATTCCCCATCCCTTCAATTCCTTCAGATAGTAGTTAGCACCTTGTTCTACCAAAGTAGACGTTTACGAATGTGATGGCCTCATTCGATGAAAATCTCCATCCTTCCAGCGAAGCTTTGAAGCTGAACTTTGTCTTCGTGGAACAAAATTACTTTTTCTTCAAATGCGCCCGTTTTTTCACAATTTTTGCCTTCAACTTGTTACGCCCTCGTTATTGCTTTTCCTTTTTCAAGTTGATTAGCTTCACCTGTTTCGACTATGCCTTGATTTCAGAAGTGAATAGTGCATCCAAATTTCATCTATACATAGACGCTAAATCTCCGACTTATTTCACTTAAACAGGGCTTTGGAAATGTTCGTCCGAATACTTTTTTTTTAATTTTAAGGAAGCAAGCATTGCATCCAAGGATGCTTATTCATGTCCAAATCTGTAACAAACACGTTCTTTCGAGATGCCCGCAACCTGTGTGGTTGCAGTTTTTAACCGCCCCGCACCTTCAGGGTCAACGAAGCTGGTACGACCGCGTTTAAATTTAGCTGCCCAAAATTTCACTGTGGCAAATGATGATACTGACTTCGCGTAAACAGCGTCCATCTCAGCTTTAGTTTACGGAGGTATATTGCAAGAATTAATTAATTAAAGATCCATGTCGTACCTTTCGCTCTTTTGTTACTAAAATAAAATTTTCCTTGAAGTACTACTGCTACTCCCAATTTTTATGTATACCAATAACGTTGTACTAGCTTTAGTTAGATGTTTCCGTTTTTTTTAATTTAATAGTTACTACTGCAGTAAGTACTGCTTAGTAATGTAAAAATAAGAAAAAAGCTTAAACAAGCAACAAGCGCTCATTACTAGAACCTTTTGAATTTTCCAATGATCTGCTCTTTATCTTTTTAAACCCTTTTAATAGATAATTTTATTGACTAAATTACAAAAAAAAAGTAAGCGTATTCACCTCCATTTTAGAGCAAAATAACAAATTTAATCTCCCGCATGCATACAATATACCACTATGAGGTAATTACAAAGTGCTAATTTCAGCGAAGCTGTTATGCATTATATTCTATGAATTCCGTAGCAATTAATGTTGCATATGCTGCACACATCCAATTGCTTATGTAAGTACATTTAAATATCGTGGCGTATAAATGACCAACCCAGATATCATTTTTGTAATTCCGAAGAAGATAGGGATCTCACCGTACGAAACCGAAAGTCATTCTATTTAATTAGATTAATGATCCTTTCGTTCTTTCTGTTATATTCTTGTCGAAGCCTAGCACGAGGCTAATTTGTTTGTTCTTATTTTCAGAAGCTGTTAAGTTGTTTGAGGACCGTAATAGGTTTCTAGCAAATATGGGTAATTAACTTTTTTCTTTTTATTTTTTTTTTAACATTAAATTTAAGCTAACATTTAATTAGTATATAACTAACCATAGATTAATAAATAATAATGCTAATAATAGCTACAAAACGGTTTATAAAAATGTCTTTTAAGCCATTCATTAATTGCAAATATTAAAAACAGTGCACCAGAATTTGTAACTTACGCTTTTTAACTTGCTTGAATATTGTTAGACTATTTGCACTTTCTTGTTAAATTGCTTCTCCAAAACTAATTCGCGGTGAAATTAATAACTTTGTTAGTTAAAATTAGTTGCTTAAGTTATTAAAGAAACAAATGCAAGTCAAGTTCAAATTTTTGTTTGTATGTTCGCAATGCACATAAAACTATGCGTGCCTTTGACCAGTCGAAAATATCATGCATGCAGTTGAAGCTTGCGTGCTTGATGTCTGCCGAAATGAGATAATCATTTGTCGCCCTTCTACATGGCAGCCAATAAGAAGATAACGCTGTACTTCATGTGTTGTAGCTAATGATGATTAAATCATTTCCGTGTTTCTCACGCAGAGCAATTATGTTTTTCTTAATTTACATGCTACGTTCTTATAAATTCAACGACAAATTGATGCCGATTTATAATAAGGCATTTTTTATAGTCTTCCTGGGATAATCTTCGGAATACCCATGATTATCTCATAGTTAATTAATTAATAAAATATTTTGATTTTAAAGTAAAAAAAGTAAACTCTTAAAGGAGAAAACTAGTCTGCAAGCTACTAAAATTGGGAATTCTTGCAAGTTTCTGTTAAGATTATATTCAAGAACTATCCATCGTATGTGCAAGATGTGCGATTCTTTTGAAAAAATGAGACAAACTAAGGCAGAAGTAAATTTAATTTAAAAAAATAACAACAGTTTAAATGCAACTTTCCCTGTAAAATAAGCTTGGTTACTTTAATCATAATCAATTGCGTATATGTCTTACACGAGCTTCAGTTACATCATGTAATCGTTGCGGCATTCAATTAAAATGTAAACTTGCGGAATTCTTCTTCAAGCACGAATCCCAGGTTTTTGGTGCGACTCCACATCGCCGAATACTCCTCTATAGTTTATCCCGAAGAGTAGGATTAAGATCTGGAGTAGATAGCGACCAATCGAATGTGCTAATATCAACCTCATTTCACTATTAACTTGCGATTCGTGCGATATGCGGCATTGCGTTATCGTGGATTAAAACAAAGCCTATAACAATCAAGTGAGAAAATGGCTTCTTCAAGAACTTCCTCCCCGTATCTACGGCATTCCATGCACCACTCTCTGTAAATGTAAGGTTGCTAAATACGTGCTTCAGTAGAAATACCAGCCCATACCATGACGGAACCTCCCCGAAATCTATCCGTGAACAAAACTCCGCTGCTGAACAGCCTAATTTGCATGAAATTGCGCAAATTCAAGGCGTGCTCTACGATGCCTAGTCTACGCGCAATTAGCCCACACTCTACAAGCCTTCATCTTACCATCCTTTCACTTGTTTCGACACTTGTACAATGTTAAAGTTGAACTGCGCTTAATCCGCGATCTCTTTAGCGTATTGAGCACCATCAACTGTAGTTGTTCTTTTTATTTCGGAACCTGCTCGCGTTTCAAATCTCCCAGCGTCTAAGAATCGGTTCCACGCATCTTGAACTGCCTTATTGCGGCCATCTTCAATTAACGCAACAATTTGATAAACGTCTACAAGAGTTAACGGCATTGCTATCTATTGGCTTTAAATTTTAAGAGACTTTTGTGCAGTGTATGGAAAATAGTTATGATTGTCTAGTTGCGAATTTCACTACCCAAAAAGGACGCCATACTTCATAATCAAATAAGCACCATGAAGCAATAAAAAACAAACATACAAACTACTTGCATAAATAGAAAACGTACACACGCTACATTGAAGTTCTCTTTTCAGGATTTTTGAAAATAAGAAACCGCAAAATTATGTTTTTGAGTCGACTGTCTTAAATAATTCAGTTAACTAACAAAGAATAAAAAAATAAGTCACACGCTTGAATTAATTCATCTATATGATTATTATTATAATTTTGGCGAATATCGCAACTGATTCTTTAACGCGCTTAATTTAAGGCAATTATTGCCAAAATAAAATGAAAATGTTAAACGCCATTTCCAAACTCTTCGCCTGCGTGCATAACGTTTCCTGCTACTGTTAATTGCATAATGTGATACAAAAGCAATTAAATTTAACGAATATAGTCGGCGGCTTGTGATCAACTTTTATTTTTACAGAAGCTCATGTAACATGTACGTATCATGTCCATATCTGTGTACATACAGTTCGCATTAGAGCGGGATTATTGGTAAAACCTTTTCAAAATACCGACAATAGTCTTAAATAAATCTTTATACAAACTCTATATCTCTAGCTGTTTATCACTGCGGCACTGATAATTATATTTTTCAATAAAACACATATAAAGCCCGTTTTACACCAGCCACTTGCTGTATATGGGCATTTTTTACAAATAAAAATCCGCTCATGAAAGAATGTATTAAACTTTACAAAATTTTATGTATTTAATCAAAATATAGTGTTCGTGTAACAGCTCAAATTGTTTATAACTAAACTCTATCAATCTATCGAATAACGAGATAACTTTAAGTCTGGTTTTGTTAATCTGTTTTCCCTGACACGATATGCATATTGTATCGCGACAACCGACTATTTTGTAGCACCCTTCTTCAAATTTGGTAACTTCACTAAGAAGTGCCACCTCGACCAATATTATAACGCTCTGTAGTATTATATCCGTTTTCTCTGTCGATTTTCTTCCGAAAAAACATGGATTTATTCGTGATAGAAGCATCGAAACCTTCCTTTCATCTCGGAATCACTAGAAAATGAATATCTGATCGACTCTGTGCATCCCTATTTTGGCCAAGCTTTCGCTGGTGTTGATCACCGATTATTCTTATAAAAATTGGAGCTTATGAAATTATCGCTGGGTTTGTCTTCCGATTGCCGAAAGTTCTATTTATTTTTTAGAGCCTTACTATATATTGGGTAGCCCACAGCACAATAAAGAAAACGTCAAAGCCCCCCGGAATCAGTGAACCAATTATAACGATATCATAGGTGGCATTATACCTTAGAAGCCAAAGTAAGCCTCCAGTCGACGACATTTAGATACATATTTATTAATTTTGTAGAAACATGGAAAACGAATTAACATAGCCGCCTTTTCACGATCCACTAGATACATTCAAACAGTCGATAATTAATTTTAATATAAAGAGATGGAATCGCGATCTCATATTTACATTTAAATGTAGAAACGGATGCGAAGACCGTAATAACGATGTCGGAACGTTCCGAATTAACATTGAACTTGTGATTACCGCGCAATTATTCCGTTATAGTAGGCTGTTGGAGCGCCCTCTTAGAACGCACTTTTACACTGCTTACGAAAAAAAGCTCTACACGTACTCTCTAGACATCCGTGTGTATGCCGTGTATTCGCCACGATGTCGAGAGATTCTTATCGTCTTTGACGTGGAAAGAACTGACATTTGTGCTTGCTTCCGGTTAACTTTACCCACCGCCAGGCCTAAACCAGTCACCTAATAAATAGAACAGAGTTTCTAATCGACCACATTTCTGATATTGGAGAGTACGTATTTGTATATATTTCTATGATTTTAGTTTAATTTACTCAAGAACGTTCTTATAATAAAGGCTTGAAATGCATTGAAATGGACGAAAATGCAAACAAGACTTTAACTGGTGCGTTTAGAATTTAATCTTACAATTAGTAGCGGAGTTAAAATTTTATGGGGTAAGAGGGACAACTTAGCGAATTGGTTCCCATCTTACCTTCAAGGAAAATACAGCTTGTGCAGTTTAGACATGCCAATTCTGCATAGTGGTGTGATCAAATTCTCAATATTTTCCAGTGGCACAATAAAACCGAGTGTTATTATCACATTAAATACCGATTGCGATGAATTAATAAAGAAAACATCCACCAAAACTGACTTGTTCGGTTATTTGCGTACGCAGGTATCCATCAGGCAAACACTTTTACTGAAATCTATTCCAGATTACAATACGGCCTTGGGGAAAGTTTCCAAGTACGAAGCGAGCTTTTAAGCTCAAAAGCTATTATTTATGCAATTGTTAGTATCCACTTTTGCCATACAACCTCAAAGGTCTACCATTATCATCCATTTATACTTTAAAGCTGGCTCTTATGCATATGGAAACAAGTCAAATTAAACAGCCACGTCCCACCTGTCCATGTCTGTGACTAAATGGCTAGCATACTTGCTTTTCGGTGTGAACGTATCCAGCCTAGGACAATTGGTTCCTAATTATAAATAAAAGTTGAAGTATACCTTCTTCCCGGATAAGGTATCAATATGATATCTGGCACATTAAAAATCCCTAACAGAGGTTGAAATACCTCTACATTTGGCAAAATTCTAGCAGCGTCTGGGTTAATGATCGTAGTAATCGATGCCTAGAAGTGCGAAGTGTATTCTGTAACCCGACGCTTCGCTAAATAGTACAACAGCAGCAACATTCCGACGATACGCGGGTAAAAAAAAATCTCCATGTATCATCGCCAATATTATTAGCGTCAGAATTTCTAACAAAATTCTGATTCTTATCATAAAGTTTTGGTCAACTCGTTCATTTAAAGTGCACAATTTCCCTCCTCCGATATCTTTATTATTTCGCGCAGAGATTTTTGTATCTAGACTAGTGACAGTAAGGTAGCGGCATACTTCGAGCCGCAGTTCGGAACAATTATTGTTTCGGGAATTCATCGATTCCAATAATGGTCATTTCCGTCGTGCGGAATGTGCCGATACCTTAGTGTCAACTTTTTCCTTGCTTGGTATATTGATTAGTTTCCGCAAAATAGTTCGAGGACCTATGCAGAGGTTTTGAACGCAACAAAAATGAATATGGTTAGAATTTGTAGCTTTGATTTTGCCCTGAAGGTGTAGCGTATTATTAACGTAGCAATCCCGAAAATACTCAATAATATCGATATTCATCTACACAAAAGTCTCTTGTGCGGAACCTTCGAACGTGTTCTTTTTAAAAATGGCCCGATTTCGCCTCAATTCATTATATCGTACGTATCTGTTTCATTGAGTATTATATCATTTTCGTCTCATTTACAAATGAACAAATGCACTAAAACAAAGAAAGCCAGTGTAAAAATAATTAGTCGGTGAAATTTTATGCTGTAAGTTCTCCAGTTAGTTTCCAAGAAGTCAATATTGCCATTGAAATTTGCTAAAAAGAAGAAGCGCTTTAAATTGGGCATCAGCAACAATCATTTAAACAAAACCAACAGTAGCCGATAGATGTAAATGTTTACTACAAAATTTTCCGCAGAAAATTTATAGAACGAAAGGATACCATTTCTCTTATAATCTGTTGCCAAAATGTTGCACTATTGCGCACTGTAATGCAAAATACATCGGAAACTTATCTCACAAGCATTCAAATCTCCTTGAGTTAGCTGAGAATCTTTGAGTTTCAATAAAATAATATAAAAACATGTAATATATGCGATATTATTTGCAAATTGGATTCTTTAAGCTGTATAAAAATAATTATTTTGCAAAGTATCTGTTCAATAACATAACATCTGTTCAATAATGTTTATCGATATTACAAACAGCTATATATTAAAACAATAAACTCGTTCGTTAGACTAATTTTGATCTCTTTATTGTATTTACGTACCTTTTTCGTTGAGTGTACTAAAACGTTATTTCAATGTTCTGCTTTATTTATTATTATATGTACGGCTATTAACATTTAACAATTAACATAACAGATGCACCTATGCGTCAAATCTTCCTTTTTTTCCTCCAATTAATCACAAGATAATGTTGCAACCATAATAATGCTAACAATATGTGCAATTTCTCCTAAATTACGACTATTAAATTTATAACACAGTATACATCAAATCGATATACACTGCCGTTCAGAGAAGTCCGGTCGATCAGTAAAAAACATGAAAAGGTTACAGAAACAACCGAAACTAAAAACAAAATGCAATTTTATTGTATGTACAGGTAAAAAAGACAAAAATAAATAAATAAAAAGTTATTCTGGCCTAATATAACATACTGAACATTATATTTTTTTTTCATCGGAAACACCTCCTTTGCTGTTAATCACCGCTCGAACTATTCTAGGCATTCTTTCGATAAGTTTTGTTAAAACGGATTGTGGAATATTAATCCATTCATGTTACAGAATATTCCGTAAATGTTCTTGTGAAGTTGGGCATATTTTTCGGATTCTCCTGTCCAGTTCATCCCACAATAACTCTATAGGGTTCAAATCTGGGCTTTGTGGGGCCCATGTCATTACTTTCAGGGTGTGCTGTTCTTCTTGCTCTTTTAGATAGTTCTTACACACTAACGCAGTGTGTTTTGGGTCGTTGTCATGCATGAATGTAAAGTTACGGCCTATTCCTCATTACACCCTGCACTCTGCATAAATCTCCCGTCCCAGCAAAGGAGAAACATCCCCACACTAACACAGAACTACGCCCTTGCTTCACTGTAGGCACAATGCAGTTCGGGATCACTTTTCGGTTTTAGATCTTCGGACATAAACTCGTCGATTTTGCCCAAAAACCTCAAACTTTGACTCGTCACTCCAAAGCACGCGCTTCCAATCATCTAACGACCAATCTAGATGAGAACGAGACCACTGTAACCGTTTTGCTCTGTTGCCCCGACGTAATAAGGGTTTTCGAATGGCAATGCGTCCATGAAGGTCCGCTTGTTGAAGTCGACGTTTTACTGTACTCGCCGAAACTTGTTCTTCACGGCCGCGATTGACTTCGGCTGCTATTTGTGGCGCTGTTAATTTTCTATTGCGTTTGCTTAATAATACAATTCTCAAATCTTCAGCTTTTGTTGTTTTCCTAGATGCTCCGGGACGAACACGATTTTCTATAGTTCCAGTTGTCCGATATCGCTTTATGATGTCATTTACTGTTGAAGTTCTCATATTTATTTTTTCAGCAATTTGTCGCCCCGAATATCCTTCTTCAAACAGCGTAATAATGCGTGAACGTTTTTCTACACTGGTAGGCTTGCCACGTGCCATTTTGAAGTCAATTTTGATGCACACCGACACACGTTTAACAGTAAAATGAAGCAAATTTATATCTTTACGCCTGTGATAAATAAACAAGAAAGATACTGCGGTATATTTCCTAAATGTATTGTTCGTTAATAATCCCCAAACGACCCGTTTCAAAAGATCGGTACTTCCGAGAAATTCTGGGAATGATAATAAAAGAGACTTTATTGTGGTTGTCGCAATCTTTCTACTTTACATAATAATTTATGGCTTTAATCCCTTAGAAAAGAGTGTATGCTTAATATTGTATGTATTAATTGTATACAGCGTGATATAATGGATTTTTATTGTATGACCGAACTTCACTGAACGGCAGTCTACATATTTGTCCTTCTTCTTGCTGTCTGATTTTTTATTTTTTATTATTTTACCCCGTATTTACACTGTACACACTGTTGTTCGTATATTTTGAAATCAATTACCGCTCGATCCAATTTATTGTTATTACTACATACTTTTATTATACATTACTACATTGCTCGCTTTGTTCCGTAGCCCTCTGATATTGTTTGCTTGATAATCAGCATGGCTCCGTAAATAATTTCAATAGTTTCTTGTTCTGTTCCTCCCTAATTTTGTTTATACTTAACTCTCTGTGTATCATCTTCCATCGAAGTAGACAGATGAATAAGCCTACTAGTGGAAACAGCAGTTATCTATTATTAAGGACATTGAGGAGACGAAAAATCAATCATATTTCGATGTTTTACGTGACTCGCTCTAGCACATTATGAAATTTCACATTTAAAGAAAGAGAGTGCGTAAAAGGTAATGGCGACCCAATCGTAACACAGCCTATTTAATTCATTCAAATTAAAAATATCTCAACATTACATACTTCCACATAATATCTCTTTTAACTATGTATATTGAAAGAAAAGCGTTATAAATGCAAATTGAAATTAATATTTATATAATCGCGACGTACACGCATATTCCCGGTAATCAAAAGAGGGGTTCTTATGGTCTGCTTGCGTTAAATTTTTTCCCCGTTTTGTTATCGTCATCTTCCTCGAATTAATCCATCCTAAATCAATACACTTTTCAACGCTGCTTGGCGGTTTTGAATTTCACATTCTTCTAATGGACTTCGAGCGAAACAAAGTTGTCATCACGTTATTACTTTTTCGCTTTTCAACCGAGTTACGCTTTTAAGGTAATAAGATCATGAGAATTTTCTTTTACGTTCGTTTGTCAAAACAACGTACCGGAATTATCAAGTTTAGCTGTTCTTTCGGACATATGGACGATAGCGTACGGCCTCCAGCTTACGCTAAAGTCGGGAGAGAAGATGAATTGCAAGCAGAATTGAATTAACGGTGTGTTGCAAGTTGGAATTCTTCCCGCTAATAAGAGGACCAATCTGTCTTCTTTTATTAGTTTTCGCCCTAATTTTCTTAACTTCTGTTGTCTTCTTCTTTTACAAAGTGGACGTTATCTAATAACAGGGACTTTTGAAATTGTACAAGTTCTAGTTTATTTTATTAGCATGCTGCTTATTAATAAAAGTACTTTCAAGACTAAACTAACTTCCAACCATTATGAATTGCTGTTGGGATAAGGCAATGTACGATCATATTAAAAAAGTTTTTAATGTGGTTTTAGTTGATCAAGAACTTTTTAGCATGTTGTTATAATAAATGCCGCAAACACATACGTACACATACACCTTTGTTAGTTTATTACAGTAGAACTTTATTGTACAGAGTAGGTCAACCAAACACTACTACAACAAAATGGCCTGCCGTTATACAATGTGTATTGTGCAGGAATTTCTTCAGTTGCTTTTTTAATTTGCAAACATTTAAAAACTCATTTACGTTGAAAGATTCATATTATGCTTTTCTTCTCAATAATTTAGAAAAGCTCCTGGTCAATTAATTACTTAAACTTGTGTGGTGCGGAGTGTAATTGTGCAGTACATTTTTTATAGACGCCTCATAAGAAATAACACGGT
This sequence comes from Oryctes borbonicus, assembly GCA_902654985.2. NCBI lineage: Eukaryota > Metazoa > Arthropoda > Insecta > Coleoptera > Scarabaeidae > Oryctes > Oryctes borbonicus. The sequence goes on from LR736868.1 coordinate 8,125,950, forward strand.
AAAAACTTCATATCTGCTAATGCTTTTTCTACTTTTTTGTCATGCCCGTGGTTTCCAACATATTCTACAAGATTTATCAAGTTTTAGAAGAGAAAACATTAAGAGGCGTTCATAGTCAATGCTCGAGAGGAAATCCTTATTTCTTTCAAGAAACATGCACACGGTGGCCCTAAAAAGCGAACGCGTGGACAGGAATCACAGTATTGGGCCATTTTTGATGAAGAGGCCATTAAACGGTCAAAAATACCTCCAACTGTTAACTCACACAATTCTTAGAGCTACACAAAGATTTCAAATAAATGGCAGAATCATTTTTAAATTATTAAACACTCACTTTCCTCATGGGTGGATTGGCCGTTTTGAACGTCGAAAATGTCTAGCTAGAAGTCCGGATTTGAGTGTAGGCTTTCACGACCGTAATCCATAGTAGTGATCATTTCAGAAAATTTCTAAAGACTTCAGAAATCTTCTGAAGAAGCTGACAGCATGATCAGCTAAACGTCAAGTCAAACATCAAGTATGCGACAACACCCGAAAAACATTTCTACTACAGTCTCGATTTAATCTCTTTGAATCTTTTTATTGTGGTTATTTAGCTACTAAAGCGTTTGATAATATTAGAGACAGGTCTCAAGATTTAGAGGGATTGAAAACCTAGTGTTAAGCAGCTGCAAAATGTAAAAAAACAATTTCAAAATGGACCGGATTTGAACCTTTTCTTTAGACCTTTTTCTCCTCTAAAACAAATATTTAAGAGTTTAAATTTAAGTAGTAGAAAATAATACAATTGAAAAAGTCTATTAATTGAAAAAAGAAACAAAGATTAATTAGTTATCCTTTTTAGTTAAAAGATTAGCGATTCTAGTGTTTTAAAACTTGTTAAATCTTGTAGAACATGCCAAAAATTATCCAAAAACCCAGTGGAAAACCCATTAAAACAAGCCCTATAAGACATCTCAGAATATACTACTTTTAAGCACAGGTTTTAACCCAAGTATCCACACCATTAGTTTGTCCAATTGCCACAATTCACAGTTAATTAAAATATATTTAATTTACCTATTGTTGAGTATAAAAACAACCTTATCACATTTTGCGCGTACTAAATTTCCTTTCGAGCTATTTTATGATTGAATACGGAATATAATCCCCTTTTGTGATTCATTAACACCGAAAAACCTACATTTGCTACTTTTACGTAAAAATACATATGCGGGTAAGGGTTGAAATATATTCTAACCCTAAGGTATTATGCGAGACTAAGCCGACAGCTGGCCAAGCACTGGACACAGGAGATTAACGCCACGAAAACAATTGCATCAGATTTTCCCATTATGACTAATATACAGAACGTTAAATTTGGCACGAAACGTGATACCGTACACATGGCAATTGATTTAAACCCAGACGAAAGGTCAAAAGTGATGTATCATAGGTATACAAGAAGGAACTTCTGCGAAAAATTAAATTTTCCCTCAAATAATTTTGGGATGAATTGTTTCAAATCTAAGAAGGGAAAACGTTTGCCTTTTATACTTAAAAAAATGAATCAGTCATAAAATAATCCAAATAACTAGTTTGTTGTTGCTATCTTTACTGTAACACATTTCTTTTAAATTTTCTCTGTTTATGTTGGAACATAAATATTTTAACTTTATTCGTAAAAACTTGCTAAAATATTCTCATGCTGAACAAAGGATCTTTAATGTCAATGTTTTCTTCTAAAAATTTGCTTAATGATTAAATTAACGATTAAATTTTTGTTACAGCTCCAAAAATAACAGCACAAAATATTACCGAGTTCACGTCACCAACCACGACTGGAAACCTAGACTCAACTAATCCTGCCAACCGAACAGCAGCATGCCTAGGATCCAACACCAGTCTTACTTCAAGCATGTTGGGTCTAAACTGTTTGAATACAGGCCGCACAAACTTCACCAACAAGCAGCTAACTGAACTTGAGAAAGAATTCCATTTCAACAAGTACCTAACGAGAGCAAGGCGCATTGAAATCGCCAGCGCCTTGCAGCTAAACGAGACGCAAGTGAAGATTTGGTTTCAAAACAGGCGCATGAAACAGAAGAAAAGGATGAAAGAAGGATTGATACCTTCAGAACCTGCGAATAATTCTTCATCTGGCACAACGAACGCGTTGAGTCAGACGGAAAACGCCCTAGCAGGAAGTAGTGAGAACAGCAGGGAATCCAATTAAATAATTTCTGTTCTGAACATGTACTTATCGCCAAAGAGGAAATTTATGGATAGTGAAAAAAGAAAATAGATGTATATAAAGTCTTCTATTATATTTTGTTGATTTTGACGTGTTATTTTTTTTTTTTTTGTAATATCTAATAAGACATTACGTGTACTAGTAAGGAGGATTAGAGTAGATATACATATGTAAATGTAATATTTATTTTTAATATGATGAATGTAGATAAAGTTAATTATAAAACCCTCCCGAATCTGAAGTTCAACACAGCACAGTATTTTGCTACTTATTCGAAGTATGATGGTAATAGGAACAGGAGTAAACTAACTAAATTCTTTAACACACTACACACTACCACTTTTTTTTTTCAAAAAATTACTTTATTATTTCGATTAAATTATAAACACTTGAAGTTTCAGATTCGAGATACTTTAAAAACTATATCGTTATAAAGATCAGATACTCACACAATTTTTTATGCGGGATGATTAAGAAAGGACAGGTACGTAGAATATTCGTTTGTCCCAAATATCATTCATGAGTCGTTTTCAAGTATTTCTATAAATTAATTATATTTTTGTAAAAATAACGGCGCTGCATAATCAAGTCTAGTACCAACTGCTGAAACAGAACCGTAAATTTTTAAAAAGAATTATTTATATTTTATAAATTAATTATTTATATCCGCAAAAAAAAACTTTATTTTGACATTAATACTTTTTTTAATAATCTCATTTCAATTCTAATTTTACGGATGGCTTTCAGCTGGTCTGAGGATTAACCTTCGGAGGACCTTTAAAATAACAAGACTTTGAATTTATTTTAAGAAGTTCTGTACCTGGATTAGTAGCGTACCTAAAGCTTTTGCCATCTGGGACTCTCCCCAATTTGTCACCCATTATAAGCCAATCAAAATCAAAAGTGGTTATTACAGAAATAAATAAAAAATATTATTTCCTTTGTTGATTGCACACATAATGATAAAATGTAGGGTGTTCATAGATTTATTTTTCTTACTTTTTTCAGTAGAAACGTCTTCAACGACATGATCAAAATTTTTTTCAACTGTTGGTTGTTGTTCCATATAAAGTATCGCTATATTTCGCAATCTTAATCACTCATTGTGGAGCGAACATAATTTTTAATTAGTTTTAATTTAGAAAAGCTCCGCTCACAACTAGCGACGCTGATTGCTATTGTAAAAAAAATTCTTAACAATAAAATAGTACAATAACAATAAAAAAATAAAAATAAATATTAAAAGTTTAACAGGCTCTTGCACATTTTCCCAACGTTTTTGTTGAGCAGTTGCAGACATAAAATTCTACATCAACGTTAACATTTTCGTTTAAAAGATTAGGTAGAATTAGGCACGAATACTTCCTTGCAAGGACAAGTCGTTGCTCAAAACGTACTTTCTCTTCTTGGATAGCTCGCTCCAATGACAAAAACATTTCTTTTTGTGTTCCTTCTTCTAAAGATTAATTTTGAATTTTCACCATTCACCCTTCTGTTAGAAAGACTCTCAGTAGACATCTCCAACTTTTTTTTTTCTTTGTTTGCAGATAATGATGCGCGTCATTAATTACCAAAAACTGAGATATCACAGAAAAGAAAAAGATTGCACGGTGTTGAGTTCCAGCGTCTGTTCTCGTTTTAATATTTTCTTCTTCGGATCGTGGCACTGTTTGTAGTAACAACAATGAATCTAAAGGAGATACTAACTGACACTGATCGGATCACCCCCATTTAGGTACGCTACTGGGCGATATCGAATATCCCATCATGTTTTTAAACATCTTGCATAAAACATCTTAAATAATACGTTCCTTTAGCGAAAAAAATTGTTTAATTTTGCAACACCTTTTCCCTAATGTTTGCAAGAAATATCATAATAAATTCCATTCCGTTATCTTTATATAGGTTTTATTTTTTCCTAAAAAGAACCTTTGAATTTTTGGAAATATTTTAAAGGAAATATAAAAGACATTAAATCACAATTACCCTTTTTATATCCTGTATCTACTGTTATACATACTTTTTTGTGTGTAGAACTATTTATAATATATGTAAAATATGTACATAAGTGTGAGTTAGTTGAGTTTGCTCAGGGATGTAAGTGGATGTACCCCATAAACAAACGTGTAATACAAGAGAGAATACATACATTCTAATAAATTATTGTATCTTAACAACACAATTTGTATCTATCCTAAACCATACACGCGC